>CM042384.1:13385063-14706791 GCA_023634145.1 Thymallus thymallus | reverse complement strand
TGACCAGAGATCTATGGGCCCTGTAATAGGGTGTCATTTCGGGCCCAGCCCTGGCTTAGTTGAGACTCCATATACAGTTTGAGCCATTTTCTCTGATTCAGGAGACTAGTGATCAAGTCAAGGGTATTCCTAAAGGTGTTGATGCTGAAACTAATTATTTAACCTTTTTCTGAAGTGGGCTAAATCAGGGTCTTGGTAGTCTTAAACAAAATCTACTTTCAAACCAAAGTATACACCGCACACACATGGTTATGGGCAAAACAAAGAGCCCCACCTGTTTTGAGCCTGCATACAAACATGGTCTCTTTTTTGTTTCCTTGAGTAAGGCAGCTCCAAAATGCAGGTGTTTCAGCCTATCTCAGTGCTTTCTGTGGTGGTGGGGCAAGCCAGCAGAAAATAGGAGCATTGCGCTGTGATTGGCTCAGTGTTCTCTCACTCATGGGGACACTACGTCAAAGGCCAAGACTAAGTTCTTAGTAAAGGTAGACATCGAACATTTAAGCCCTTTGGGTCCTGCCATTGAGTTACATTAAAAGAGCCCTTCCAAGAAGGCTCAAGGTCATTGGCCACAGATAAAATGACGTCAAATCATGTTATACGTACAGTAGTTTTGATTGGACTGATCATGTCAACATCTTACTTTCAAAATCTTAGCTAGCAGTTATCATCATGAATCAAGTCGACAATCTACTGGAAAATTGTTTTAAATCCTTGTCATATGAAGAGAAATAATGAAGAGAAATTAAAGATAAAACGTATCAGTGCTCATCAGCCATTGGACATAAACATTACTCAACACATTGGAAATCCTAAATTCAACAATGAGTGGTTTGGAAGGAATCAGTGGCGAACTACAAGCATCGCAAAGCAACCACTAGCCTGCTATTCAGTGGAGAGAATGCCAGACTTTGATGACAAAGTTTGATGACAAAATTTGCCCACAAAGGACCGCTGCGCCACCTTCCTAAAAATGTCTTGTATGCTGCTGCCACCACCATGCTTCACGGTAGGGATGATGTTAGACGGGTGACGAGCTGTGCCTGGTTTTTATATAGCGCTTTGTATTCAGTTTAATTTCTGTCTCATCAGACTACAGCATCTTTTGCCCTGTGCTCTCAGAGTCTTTCATGTGCCTTTTTGCAAACTCCAGGTGTGCCTTTTTCTCAAGAGTGGCTTCCATCTGTTCACTCTCCCATAAAGCCCCAGATTGGTGAAGTACTGTAGAGACTGTTGTCCTTCTGGCAGGTTCTCCTATCTCAGCCAAGGATCTGCAGTTCTGTCAGAGTGGTCATTTGGTTCTTGGTCACCTCCCTGACCAAAGGTCCTTGCCCGGTTGTTCAGTTTGGTCGGATGGCCAGCTCTAGGTAGAGTCTGGGAAGTTCCGAATTCGTTTAATTTTCCAATGATGGAGACAACTGTACTCAAGAAATTGTTTTATACCCTTCCCCAGATATACAGTACCAGTCAAAAGTCTGGACACACCTACTCATTCAAGGGTTTTTCTTTATTTGTACTATTTTCTACATTGTAATATAATAGTTAAGACATCAAAACTATTAAATAACACATATGGAATCATGTAGTAACCAAAAAAGTGTTAAACAAATCTATTTTATATTTTAGATTCCTCAATGTAGCCACCCTCTGCCTTGATGACAACTTTGCACACTCTTGGCATTCTCTCAACCAGCTTCACTTGTAATGCTTTTCCAACAGTCTTGAAGGAGTTCCCACATATGCTGAGCACTTGTAGACTGCTTTTCCTTCACTCTGCGGTCCAACGACAGGACACCACCACTCAACACACCCTGTAACTCTTCTTTTCTTATTTTATATCTTTTTTTACCCCTTTTTTCTCGCCAACTCGGGAGAGGCAAAGGTCATGTGTCCTCAAATACGGCCGCGCCAAGCTGCACTGATTCTTGACACAATGCCAGCTTAACCCAGAAGCCAGCTGCACCAATGCTGCCATCATGTCAGTGATTGTCTTGTTAACACAGGAGAGAGTGTTGACGAGGACAAGGCTGGAGATCACTCTGTCATGCTGATTGAGTCAGAATAACAGACTGGAAGCTTTAAAAGGAGGGTGGTGCTTGAAATCATTGTTCTTCCTCTTTCAACCATGGTTACCTGCAAGGAAACACGTGCCATCATCATTGCTTTGCACAAAAAGGGCTTCACAGGCAAGGATATTGCTGCTGGTAAGAATGCACCTAAATCAACCATTTATCGGATCATCAAGAACTTCAAAGAGAGAGGTTCAAATGTTGTGAAGAAGGCGTCAGGGCGCCCAAGAAAGTCCAGCAAGTGCCAGGACCGTCTCCTAAAGTTGATTCAGCTGCGGGATCGGGGCACCACCAGTGCAGAGCTTGCTCAGTGAGGCGAAGACTTTTGGAGGATGACCTGGTGTCAAGAAGGGCAGCAAAGAAGCCACTTCTCTCCAGGAAAAACATCAGGGACAGACTGATATTCTGCAAAAGGTACAGGGATTGGACTGCTGAGGACTGGGGTAGAGTCATTTTCTCTGATGAATCCCCTTTCCGATTGTTTGGGCCATCAAGAAAACACCTTGTCCGGAGAAGACAAGGTGAGCGCTACCATCAGTCCTGTGTCATGCCAACATTAAAGCATCCTGAGACCATTCATGTGTGGGGTTGCTTCTCAGCCAAGGGAGTGGGCTCACTCACAATTTTGCCTAAGAACACAGCCATGAATAAAGAATGGTACCAACACATCCTCCCAGAGCAACTTCTCCCAACCATCCAAGAACAGTTTGGTGACGACCAATGCTTTTTCCAGCATGATGGAGCACCTTACCATAAGGCTAAATTGATAACTAACTGGCTTGGGGAACAAAACATTGACATTTTGGGTCCATGGCCAGGAAACTCCCCAGACCCATTGAGAACTTGTGGTCGATCCTCAAGAGGCGTGTGGACAAACAAAAACCCACAACTTCTGACAAACTCCAAGCATTGATTATGCAAGAATGGCCTGCCATCAGTCAGGATGTGACCCAGAAGTTAATTGACAGCATGCCAGGGCGGATTGCAGAGGTCTTGAAAAAGAAGGGTCAACACTGCAAATATTGACTCTTTGCATAAACTGAATGTCATTGTCAATGAAAGCCTTTGACACTTATGGAATACTTGTAATTATACTTCACTGTACCATAGTAACTACTGACATAAAGATCTAAGAACACTGAAGCAGCAAACTTTATGGAGACCAATACTTGTGTCATTCTCAAAACTTTTGACCACGACTGTACACCTGGCGACGGTGTCAGCGTGCATGCTCCCAGCCCGCCACAGGAGTTAGAGCGCGATGGGACAAGGACATCCCGGCCGGCCAAACCCTCCCCTAACCTGGACAACGCTGGGCCAATTATGGAATCAAACCAGGATCTGTAGTGACACAGCTGACACAACAGCTGACACAACAGTGTCTGCGCCACTCGGGAACCCTAAAGTCTAAAGTCAAATCTCGTATATACCCATCTCTTCAGCTGCCACCCCAACATATGTTTTATGTGATTTACGTTCCATTTCTGCAGTACAGTTGATAAACATTGCTATGCATGCTAAGAAGCCAACCTCACTGAAGCATATATTACCTGTTTTGTGCGGGCGACCCGTGCCGCCCCCGGCAAGATGCCCATGTCACCTATACCTAAATCCGCCACTGCCTGTTGGCGTATTCCCCTGTGCTGGTACAGATCTACTACTCACAGGGATCCTCTCAGGATCCCTCACCCTTGACCGTCTTCCTCTACTTTCTTCACTGCCTCAGCATATGACACCTTCTACACTATTCTGACTCTAGCCACCTCAACCTGCCTCTCTTGCACCGGACACTTCCGATCCCCAGCAACAAGGGCACCCCTACAGTTGACACCAGGGTTGGGGTGTAACAGATTACATGTAATCCCGTAACATGTAAGGGATTACAAAAAAACAGTAACTGTAATCCGTTACATTACCAGCTAAAAATATTGTAATCAGATTACAGATACTTTTGAAAAACTGTGGATTACTTTTAAATTCAGAAAGGATGTTTGTAGAAAAATATATTTGACACTTCTCTGTTTTCTCAATTACATTCAGCATTGAAAAAAGGCACACATTTAAGTTTGTTCCACCTGAGCTAGTCTGACCACAAGTCAGAAAAACACTATGATGACACACCAAATTTGATGGTCACAGGAAAACAGCAGAATAGGCTTTTGTAGGCTACAGTCCAAGCTACGTCTTCCAGTGGTGCAACTGCTGTCGGCATCCAAAGATTATTCATTGTGGAAGGACCACCAGGGGGCAGGCTGGGCCCACATATAGTAGCCCAGCCCGACATGTGAGTAAAGGGGATCAGAGGCAGTTAAGCACAGCTGACGGTACTAATCACCTATCTTCTTCCTCCTACAAGAGAGAGGAGGGAACTGGGCAGTCGGGGAGACTGGAGGAAAAAAAAAGTGATTGATTCTCAAAAGGGGAGGATTTACCTGACAGAAGGCAGAAGAAGAGGATAAACTACCTCTTGGGAGATGGTAACCACGGATCCGCACCACCATCCGAAAGGAGCTCTCCACAAATGGATAGTTAAGGCAGTGACATACCCGTGATTTATGTTATAGTTAAAAGTTACTCACCTTGTGTTCCTTATTCCTGTAAAGTAGAAGATTTGTGTTTTCCTATCCTAGATTGTGTGGGAGTGTTTAAGAAGAGAAAATACCTCCAATAGAGAACTTTGTTCAATGTAAGAAACTCTGCTCCCAACTCATTTATTACACTTTTCCGCTTTAGAGCAAGCTAAAAATACTTGGTTCGCTCACACCAACTTTAATAAACTCTTGGAGGTAAGGATGACAGCAGTGGTGTAGTCTACGGCGATATGGATATCACTTATTATTGATATCTACATAGCTATTTGTGCCTTATGGATTGTGGTTGTTGTGGAAGGCTGTTCACAATTCTAAATGTGTTTTTGAACCCAATATTGGTTGAATTCAAGAAGTTTAAGCTGCCTATCAATCATTGTTTTTGAAACCAGTGGACAACCAATAAAAAATGTGCTCTTGCAACAGCTGCATAGTGCGGATCCAAGCCTATGAAGTAAAAGTGGGGCTTTTAATGCTAATCTAATTCATACTAATAAACAGGGGCAATCTGTAGTTGTTACATCAATTTTTTGACTTTATATTAATTATATATACAGTACCAGTCAAACGTTTGGACACACCTACTCATTCAAGGGTTTTTCTTTTAATATTTTCTACATTGTAGAATAATAGTGAAGACATCAAAACTATGAAATAGAACACAAGGAATCCTGTAGAAACCAAAAAAGTGTTAATCAGAATTTAAGATTCTTCAAAGTAGCCACCCTTTGCCTTGATGACAGCTTTGCACACTCTTTGCAAAGCATGTCATTCCATGAGCGCAGCATTTATTTTTCAACTCTAATCAATGAGCTCTATCAGTCCTCCATGACAACAAAATCATAAACAACAGAATAGGGATGGCTTATAAATCATTTGTTTTGGGGTCATGCTCATGTAAAACAATTTGGCTAATCTATACTTCCATATTTCCAAGTCATATTCTAGAAGATCAAGGGGTATAACATTTATTGAAATGACTGGAATTCTGATACACTTTGGTTTTTAATGTAAAGATTTCATTTAATCGTATTATTATATGTAGTAGAAAGCGATGGGTTAGAAGAAGCCTACATAACCAACCCTTAAAGTAAAATGTAACATCCATATATGGCCAGCTATGTAAACTTTAACATTGATTCATCCTGCAATAGATTTCGTTCAATTGGTAACATACATTTATGTCTTCTTATAATGCCTCTTAAGGGGAAAGTAATCTAAAAGTAACGGAATGTAATCAGATTACGTTACTGAGTTTGGGTAATCCAGGAGTTACGTTACTGATTACAATTTTGGACAGGTAACTTGTAACTGTAACAGATTACATTTAGAAAGTAACCTACCCAACCCTGGTTGACACACACAACTTTATCCACCGAAACACAATCTTCTATCCCATGCCTTCCTGCACACACAATACATTTTGGAATCTCCCTCCTACAAACTGTTGCAACGTGACCAAATGTTGCACCTGAAACAGCGCAGTGGATGCGGCACAAAAGCTCTAACAGGATAACTGATACAGTGGGTGAAATAAGTATTGAATAAGTCACCATTTTTCTCAGTAAATATATTTCCAAAGGTGCTATTGACATGAAAATATATTTCCAAAGGTGCTATTGACAAAAAAGCAGAAAATCTCTTTATTATGGACAGACCTCTCCCCATCTTTACAACCATTGAATCTATATTTTTTGACCATGACAGTTTACAATCTAAGGTAACACGAAGTAATTTAGTCTCCTCAACTTGTTTAACAGCCACACCATTCATTACCAGGTTCAGCTGAGGTGTAGTGCTTAGGGAATGATTTGTACCAACTACAATGCTCTTAGTTTTAGAGATTTTCATGACCAGTTTATTACTGGTCACCCATTCCAAAACTGACTGCAACACCTTGTTAGGGTTTTCAGTGACTTCATTAGCTGTGGTTGCTGACACGTACAGTATTGTAAGTATTGAACACGTCACCATTCTTCTCAGTAAATATATTTCCAAAGGTGCTATTGACATGAAATTTTCACCAGATGTTGGCAATGAGACCTTTTTGTAGGCCATCAGTTGGGACTGAACCAGCTGACATTCATTTGCACGGACAGGGGGCTGGATTGCTTTTTAATTACTGATAGCTTTCAGCTGTTGTCTTGGCTTTCCATGCCTTTTTGAACCTCCCTTTCTTCATGTGTTCAATACTTTTTCCCTGTGTCATTTCACATTATTACACAACTTAATTTCTGAACTTATTGGTTTTGGTTTCTTTGTATGTATGGATTACTTGGGTTGTTACCAACATCTGGTGAAACTTTCATGTCAATAGCACCTTTGGAAATATATTTACTGAGAAAAATGGTGACGTGTTCAATACTTATTTCACCCGCTGTATATCCTAACATAAAGACTCTAACACAAAACTTAAAATAACTGACAGTAACTCCTCTGTTTCACCACACTCACCATCGTCGGGTCTGTGTCGCACCAAACGGGCACGCATCACAAACGCCAGGAGTCTTCAACTTAAATTGCTCCGCCAGCACACTCTTAACACTACTCTAGAATGCACTCGTTGCCCTGTTCCTAAGAGCAAAGCAGAAACAGATCTTGACCCAAGCTGCGTAATATGGAGCGCATGCTCCCTCTGATCAGAAGAAACACAAACAAATATCATAAGTCCACTATAGGTTACCTTCACTGATTCATCTGCACCCAACTCCGTTCCCACGCACCCTGAAACCAATATCAAATGGATCCACCAAAAGGCAACGATCCACTTTTGCCAAAAATGTCACTCCTACTGATCCAGATTTTTCTTTATCATGTCCATTGATGGCAGGCTTGGGTTCCGAGCTCTTTACCACACCTTCCACCTCCCTTAACTCTCCGTGATTCACTTCCATTTCACCTCCAGAACTTCTACTTTGCTTGCATCCCGGTGGCATCCCAACGTAACTCCATCTCATAATCGTCCTGCTCACCTCGGAAAAGTGTCTTATCCAGGCGGCAGCATTTTGAGAGCATGAGCAGTGGCAACACACAGAAAAACGACCCCCAAACTCAACTCTGTTGTACTTCCATCATGGAGGAAAACCTACCGGGAGTTGTTCATTGTTAACTACAGGAATATATTAGAAAACACCCCCAAGGAAGTGGTAAGGCAGAGTTTTCAATTTGTTTTCATTTGATTGGACATTTTCAACTGTCACGCCCTCACTTCTGGTTTTGTTTGTTTGATTTAATTATTTAAGTTTCAATCACTACACACTCGCTTCTATTCCCATGCATTAGATTAGCTGATGATTTTGTGTCTGTGTTTCATGAGCGAAAAAATAAGAAACTCGCAAACTGCTATTGCTAGTGTCGTGTCTTGACTTTGGATTAGAATTGGCTAAATGCTATATTATAAAATAGGTTATTCAACGTTTAATTGATGACGTGTGGAATTCAACCATTCTGCAACAATTAACTCATATAACCCGGGGCTCCACGGTAGTGTTTATAGAGCTAATTGTCTTTAATGTCAATAGCAGTCGGTCATCCAATCGTTACCTCTATTCAGTCAGTCTCATTCTGAAAGTCTGTAAGAACCCTGGCGAATAATGTTGAATCAGCAATACAAAATTGGATTATTTGTTTATTTACTAGCTAAAGAATCACACATAGATACACACACATATATACAGTGGGGAGAACAAGTATTTGATACACTGCCGATTTTGTAGGTTTTCCCACTTACAAAGCATGTAGAAGTCTGTAATTTGTATCATAGGTACTCTTCAACTGTGAGTGACGGAATCTAAAACAAAAATGACCAGGTTTGCACACACTGCAGCAGGGATTTTGGCCCACTCCTCCATACAGACCTTCTCCAGATCCTTCAGGTTTCGGGTCTGTCGCTGGGCAATACGGACTTTCAGCTCCCTCCAAAGAGTTCATATTGGGTTCAGGTCTGGAGACTGGCTAGGCCACTCCAGGACCTTGAGATGCTTCTTACGGAGCCACTCCTTAGTTGCCCTGGCTGTGTGTTTCGGGTCGTTGTCATGCTGGAAGACCCAGCCACGACCCATCTTCAATGCTCTTACTGAGGGAAGGAGGTTGTTGGCCAAGATCTCGCGATACATGGCCCCATCCATCCTCCCCTCTATACGGTGCAGTCGTCCTGTCCCCTTTGCAGAAAAGCATCCCCAAAGAATGATGTTTCCACCTCCATGCTTCACGGTTGGGATGGTGTTCTTGGGGTTGTACTCATCCTTCTTCTTCCTCCAAACACGGCGAGTGGAGTTTAGACCAAAAAGCTCTATTTTTGTCTCATCAGACCACATGACCTTCTCCCATTCCTCCTCTGGATCATCCAGATGGTCATTGGCAAACTTCAGGACATGCGCTGGCTTGAGCAGGGGGACCTTGCGTGCGCTGCAGGATTTTAATCCATGACGGCGTAGTGTGTTACTAATGGTTTACTTTGAGACTGTGGTCTCAGATCTCTTCAGGTCATTGACCAGGTCCTGCCGTGTAGTTCTGGGCTGATCCCTCACTTTCCTCATGATCATTGATGCCCCACGAGGTGAGATCTTGCATGGTGCCCCAGACCGAGGGAGATTGACCGTCATCTTGAACTTCTTCCATTTTCTAATAATTGCGCCAACAGTTGTTGCCTTCTCAACAAGCTGCTTGCCTATTGTCCTGTAGCCCATCCCAGCCTTGTGCAGGTCTACAATTTTATCCCTGATGTCCTTACACAGCTCTCTGGTCTTGGCCATTGTGGAGAGGTTGGAGTCTGTTTGATTGAGTGTGTGGACAGGTGTCTTTTATACAGGTAACGAGTTCAAACAGGTGCAGTTAATACAGGTAATGAGTGGAGAACAGGAGGGCTTCTTAATGAAAAACTAACAGGTCTGTGAGAGCCGGAATTCTTACTGGTAGGTAGGTGATCAAATACTTATGTCATGCAATTAAATGCAAATTAATTATTTAAAAGTCATACAATGTGATTTTCTGGATTTTTGTTTTAGATTCCGTCTCTCACAGTTGAAGTGTACCTATGATAGAAATTACAGACCTCTACATGCTTTGTAAGTGGGAAAACCTGCAAAATCGGCAATGTATCAAATACTTGTTCTCCCCAGTGTGTGTGTATATATATATATATACTGTATATACAGAAGAAATCATACAGCTTAGTGGTCATATCATGGAGAGTCCCTAGTGGCTACCACGATACGATACGGCTGGTTACACAAAAGAAAAGGGTAGGAGTTTTGGGAGGCAGGAAGGTTGAAAGACAAAGAAAGGGTTGTTTCTATAGCTAGGCTAACATCAATATCATATGCACTAACAACCGCCCAATGGAAAGGTGAATGCAATTATAGATATTTATGGTTGAGCCTGGCTTTAGTAGATGGGTCGAAGACTGGTCCTTCGGAGAACCTTCCTGGTTGTCGAGTCTGTATAGCGGAGTACATGGAAGTACCCTTAGTCCGGAGTTTGTCTATGTTCAAAGTTCATACCAAGTGGTATGATCAGCTCATGCTGGATCCTGAGTTTTCTAATCGAAATTCACAGTTTTTTAACATGGTATTCGTCACAACCACGTTATCTGGTCATGTAGATTTCGTTAGATAAAGTTTTAGTTGAACCATTCGCGACCACAGCTCACGCCGAGGTCTGCTTTAGTCTTCTGGAACTAGATAGCCCTTTTAATGTGAGGACAAAGCCTCACGGTATTTGGAACTTCGCCCTTCTATGCATTCGGACAACGTCCTTGCATTTCTGGAACTAAAGATAACTTTCGTCAATGGGCTTTTGTACTGGAAAGAGAAGGGTGTGTTTCATAGCGCTCAGCCAATGTCTGTTAACATGGGCGTGGCTACTGCCTGAATTCGTTTACTTATGAAATAAACACTTTGTCTTAAAAGCTTGCATCATATTGTAATCCTTTCAAAAGTATTATCACATTTAAACACATACAATGACTAACAATTCCATGTAATGTGGTAACCCCAATGTGTACACTTTCCAAGATATGTCTTATGTCACCCTGTGGTCCGATTCTATTGTCCTAGACTCCACGGATGTGACATACTATTCTTTAAATACCAAGGGACACTTTGACCTGGTAAAGAGATGCAAATATTGTTCATTGTCCCAACTTATTGATGTTACCATATTGCATACTCTCTGTCTCTGTGGTGAACAAATAGGTTTTCTGAGCCTCTTTCTATAGATGGCTTTAGAGAAAGGAATTTATTGGGGGGTCGTAAACTCTTCCCAATAGGGGAGAGAGGAAAGGGGGTTTTATGACACTCCACCCAACGTCACGACAGTAGTATCGCTGCTCTTTATTAAGCTTTACGTATTGGCCTAAAGGCCTTCGTCAGAGCCAGTGTTTCATGAAACTACACTTACTGACATCGCTCAAAGCCTGTATCGGTAATTCTACATAGAATATCTCTCCCTCACATTATTTATTGACGATTGGCTGTAAAAATATTTTTTAGTTCGCTATCATGTCAAAGCGCAAGGCAGATGATCTCAAACCCAGGACTTGGCCCATGAAAGAATGTGGCCACTGCCACAAACTTTTGTGAAATACAGCATAATATGAACACAAAGTAAAGTTTTATGATAATTTCACTCACTCATCAACGGACAGTTGAACAGGGAATTGCCATTGCAGCAAGAACAGACCCAGGAGTTATTTTGGCAGGAGGAATATGGCATGTGTGTGTTTATTATGGAGTTGTTTGTCTCCTCTGTAAAAGCATTCATAATCTTGTCCCCCAGTAGCTGAGGAATGCTCAACTACGTTATCTTCTATTGAGGCGCCTCAACATAAGAGAACAGAGTTGAGTGTTCCTCAGCTACATCAATAATATATCATAATGTATGAAGTTGGCTACTATTTATTTTAAATGTCATTCTATTACAAACTTTTATTAGAAAGAAATCATATTTTGATCTGTTCAACAACTAGGGTTGCAAAATTCCAGGAACTTTCAATAAATTCCATGGTTTTCCTGAAATCCCAGTTAGAGGAATCCGAATTTCCGGACACAGATCCAGGTCAAGCTCACACAGGTTGCAGCAAATGCCTACAGACATGTCCATAGAAATGGGGTGAAAAGGCAGATAACTCCATCAAGCACTGGATAGACAACCATGTTCTGCAATGTCAGAATGAAGTTCACAAAATGCAAGAGAGTATGTGGACACAGGCAAAGAACAAGGCAGAGAGGAAAACAATAGAGACGGAAACTGGGGCCAGATTCTCTGAGCTATTTAAATTGACATATTTCATGCTCATATACATGGCTATAGTGGACCATATGCATAATATTGACTGGCGACTGCAAGAATATTGGTGTGCTGGATGATGCAATAATAATAAGTATTCAGCTTAAAGTTGATGTACTGAATGCACCTGCAGACATAGGCCCATTATGATTGTTGGACACATTTTGTCAAAGCTTGTACCATCTTATGTACAAGATGTATCACAGTGGAGCAAGTTTTTGAGGCTCATCGCCACTTGAAACAGTTCTGCAAGGTTTTATGGAAAACTGTATTGCACACCAAATATGGACCTCCATAACAACTTGAAGAAATGCATTTTGGACTATGTATGGTCCACTAACTGGTTTCTTGTGCTTTCCATTTGAGCGAGCAAATGGTTTCATAGGTAAACAGAAGACCAACAATCACATTATCTCAATTGAGTTGATGAGAAAGGGGTTAAGAGCATGGTCTGGTCAACTGACTTTGATGATATGATAAACTTGTTAGTAGGCGGTCATGAGTGAGATGACATGCATGTACAGTGGGGAGAACAAGTATTTGATACACTGCCGATTTTGCAGGTTTTCCCACTTACGAAGCATGTAGAAGTCTGTAATTTTTATCATAGGTACTCTTCAACTGTGAGTGACGGAATCTAAAACAAAAATCCAGAAAATCACATTGTATGATTTTTAATTAATTAATTTGTATTTTATTGCATGACATAAGTATTTGATACATCAGAAAAGCAGAACTTAATATTTGGTACAGAAACCTTTGTTTGCAATTACAGAGATCATACGTTTCCTGTAGTTCTTGACCAGGTTTGCACACACTGCAGCAGGGATTTTGGCCCACTCCTCCATACAGATCCTTCAGGTTTCGGGGCTGTCGCTGGGCAATACGGACGTTCAGCTCCCTCCAAAGATTTTCAATTGGGTTCAGGTCTGGAGACTGGCTAGGCCACTCCAGGACCTTGAGATGCTTCTCCTTAGTTGCCATGGCTGTGTGTTTCGGGTCGTTGTCATGCTGGAAGACCCAGCCACGACCCATCTTCAATGCTCTTACTGAGGGAGGGAGGTTGTTGGCCAAGATCTCGCGATACATGGCCCCATCCATCCTCCCCTCAATACGGTGCAGTCGTCCTGTCCCCTTTGCAGAAAAGCATCCCCAAAGAATGATGTTTCCACCTCCATGCTTCACGGTTGGGATGGTGTTCTTGGGGTTGTACTCATCCTTCTTCTTCCTCCAAACACGGCGAGTGGAGTTTAGACCAAAAAGCTCTATTTTTGTCTCATCAGACCACATGACCTTCTCCCAGTCCTCCTC
Source organism: Thymallus thymallus (assembly GCA_023634145.1). Lineage (NCBI taxonomy): Eukaryota > Metazoa > Chordata > Actinopteri > Salmoniformes > Salmonidae > Thymallus > Thymallus thymallus. Next base: position 14,693,539 of record CM042384.1, on the reverse strand, counting down.
TGGATCATCCAGATGGTCATTGGCAAACTTCAGACGGGCCTGGACATGCGCTGGCTTGAGCAGGGGGACCTTGCGTGCGCTGCAGGATTTTAATCCATGACGGCATAGTGTGTTACTAATGGTTTTCTTTGAGACTGTGGTCCCAGCTCTCTTCAGGTCATTGACCAGGTCCTGCCGTGTAGTTCTGGGCTGATCCCTCACCTTCTTCATGATCATTGATGCCCCACGAGGTGAGATCTTGCATGGTGCCCCAGACAGAGGGAGATTGACCGTCATCTTGAACTTCTTCCATTTTCTAATAATTGCGCCAACAGTTGTTGCCTTCTCACCAAGCTGCTTGCCTATTGTCCTGTAGCCCATCCCAGCCTTGTACAGGTCTACAATTTTATCCCTGATGTCCTTACACAGCTCTCTGGTTATGGCCATTGTGGAGAGGTTGGAGTCTGTTTGATTGAGTGTGTGGACAGGTGTCTTTTATACAGGTAACGAGTTGAAACAGGTGCATTTAATCAGGTAATGAGTGGAGAACACAAGGGCTTCTTAAAGAAAAACTAAAAGGTCCGTGAGAGCCGGAATTCTTACTGGTTGGTAGGTGATCAAATACTTATGTCATGCAGTAAAATGCAAATTAATTATTTAAAAATCATACAATGTGATTTTCTGGATTTTAGTTTTAGATTCCGTCTCTCACAGTTGAAGTGTACCTATGATAAAAATTACAGACCTCTACATGCTTTGTAAATAGGAAAACCTGCAAAATCGGCAGTGTATCAAATACTTGTTCTCCCCACTGTAGGTCTTAATGGTACCAAGTACTTACATGTCATTGATCAGAGTAAGAATTAGGATCTGACCAGTGTTGAATTTGCAGTGAGCTCAGACATCATTTGCCTGCACCCTAAACATGTGTTTGTCATTGCAAGTGAAGATAGGAATGATCTGTGTAGAGCCCAACAATGGAGGTGTCATAATACCCAAAAAACCTAGCAGTCAAGCAGGGAAATTGTTCCAATCGTTTTTCCACCATTCTTTTTTCCCATAGGGGATTTTAGAAACACTTAAAATAAGGGCTTTGTTTTGTGTAGGCTCACATTGGCGTGATGTGTTGATAACCATGTAAATCTCTCTCAGACAAGGTGACTTATCAATATATTCGGCTCTATTTACTCTGAATCGAAAACGTTAATTTGCATCAAAATAGACATCAAACAAAACTACAAATCCCTGCAAGCTCCTGCATGCCATATCTAGCTGACACCTTTGCTAACAGGTATTGTGAACATTTTAAACTTGCACAAGACAGTTCACAGAATTGTAAATTTAAAGACATTTTGCCAATTTATTCATTACTACATTTTGTGGTTTCGCCACTGACAGAGAGACAGGCCTACCATGCATCAGATGCAGAAGCACAGTTAATTCCAGTTCAGAGATTTATGAAGCGCTGTGCATATTGGCAATATAAAGTGCAGTTTGCCAGGATTACAGAGACAGTAACTGTGGTTGTACCAGTTTCAAACAGGTTTGCTTTTTAGGAATTAGGCTACTTGGATGTGAAACTATGAGAAATCAAGGGGCCTAGCATTGGGAATTTGAGAGCAAAGCTACTGTTTAATTCTTCAACTGTTGTGGTAAATAAGTTTGACTTCATCATTGCTTGTGTTTATTTTATAAAGTGTGTCATACTTTGAATACGTTTTATTATACATTTTTTATATGGAACTTGCTTGAAGTGTTAAATTCCTATTTGTCAAATAGCCTTTTTAGCTTGGCCTTTAATCAATGATGACTTTGTGTTTTATGTTCTGTGATAGCATTAGATCTCTAAGTTTTTTCTTTAATGTATTATTTCAAATGCACTTCAAATAAAGTTTGAATTGAAGTTTGATTTTATATTGGATCTTTAATTGATGCTTTAATTGATGATTGTATGAATATAGACTCCATTAACTTTATAGTCTATCATTCTTATTAAGACATTTATTTTTAGTATGAATTAGGTTATAGGCCTACTAAATAAAACTTTTGAGTAAATTGCCTACTGAGCTGAACTGGGGTGTGATATGAGGACAATAGACAAGCTGTTAGGGCATGTTAGCATTTGTAAAGATCCATGATCTTTCGGAGCTGACTAATCAAGACTGTTCAAGCTCTGATTTTATGACTTCTCAATACTGAGCTTCTACTTCCTATTATTAAAGATATTCTGACTCACATGTACGCTCGTAAACAGGTAATTTTACACAGCGGATGGAATGCAAATTGGGGAAAAGACAGCAACAGGAATGTGGCCACTGCAATCAAATCCTATCACATTCACATTTCTACATCCACAAACAAATGTATTTCAAAGACATGATTTGGGAAAAGCACTCAGCTAACCCTATGGCTATACAATAGATTAATTAAGGGCCACATTGTATCATATTGAGACAGATGAGCAACACGTTAACCTCTAAAGGATTGTGTCCCAATCTCGGGACGGTTGAGCTAGCGTGCGCTAATGTGATTAGCATGACGTTGTAAGTAACAAGAACATTTCCCAGGACATAGACATACCTTATATGGGCAGAAAGCTTAAATTCTTGTTAATCAAACTGCACTGTCCAATTTAAAGAAAATATTACAGTGAAAGAATACCATGCTATTGTTTGAGGAGAGCGCACAGTTATGTACTTGAAAATGTATCAATAAACCAACATTTTGAACTCTAATGCAATGGTTCATTGGATAAGTCTATAACTTTGCACATACACTGCTGCCATCTAGTTGCCAACATTTAAATTGCGCCTGGACTCCTAAGTAATATTATGGCCTTTCTCTTGCATTTCAAAGATGATGAGACTCTTACCAGATCTAATGTGTTATATTCTCCTACATTAATTTCACATTTCCACACACTTCAAAGTGTTTCCTTTCAAATGTTATCAAGAATATGCATATCCTTGCTTCTCAATTGTTGTGGTAAATAAGTTTGACTTAATTGTTTGTGTTTATTTTATAAAGTGTGTCATACTTTGAATACGTTTTATTATACATTTTTTATATGGAACTTGCTTGAAGTGTTTTTTTGCTGTGAGTTAACGCTTTTGTACAGAGGCATGTTTTTTGGAGTTTCGTATTATACTTGCAGTTATGTAGCCAATGTTCAATTTCATTGACTCAGTGTATAGCTGTGTTTATGTTTCTGCTGTTTGCTTTATGGACACCAATGAGTGAACATTTTAATCTGAATGTTTTTGTAGAGGAGTGCTTTTTCTACTTTTGTATTATATTAACTTACATTGTTGTAGCTTATGTTCAAGTTCAGTGAATATGTGTGTGTGAAGTTTTTTAACTCTGTATATCTCATTCTCTTTTTAAAAAATGTTGTGTGTCTAGCCTTGTACATTTGTATGTGCTATGATTGGTGTATTCCTAGTGAGTTTTTGAGGGTGCACCCATAGCCATAGCATACCTTGAAAACTCAATGTTCAGATAGGCTACTTGTTGGTCAGTGTTTGTATTTTGTAATGTGGATAACTTTCTTCCCAGATGAACATAGTGGCCAAATGTATAACAAGTTTGGTACTCGTTACATCAACAAATAGGGTTAGCCTACAAAATTAGCAGTCTGGTGGTTTGCGTGAGCAGGGTGCCCTAGGATGGAGTCAAATTTCCGGCCTGAATTATTGTCTCAGTCCGTAACTGCTATGGTCTTATCTAATATCTAGGTATATTATGAACATTACTGTGTATTTATTCAGCATCTGTGAGGGAAACATTTCTCTATATGTGAGCTATTCTGTTAATTATAAAAAAAATTGTAGATGATTTAGTCACAGTACTACTGATACTCACTAGCACTGGGGGGTGTCGGTAGGGAGGCTAAATATGCAACATCACTTATATCCATTGTTATTGTATCGTATGTATGGTATTGTATATTATGAATGCATGTGCGCCTTATGTCATACTGTCAGATTTATTTTTACATCTCATGATGTGTACAAACATGGTTGAAGCAAACACATATTTCATAGAATTAACTAATAATACAAAATTAGCACTACTTAAATTCAAAATACTGAATTTATTTGCAAATGAATTCATTATTTGAATGAATTGAATTTAAACAGTGTTTATTGATGTCAAACAGGGGTTAAATTCAAATGTATTGCTAGACTGGGTACAAGAGCAAAGTGAGAGTTTTCGTGACGTGCACTCGCATGAGAAAGTCCCACGAATGACATCTCAAATTTCACGGGAATATAGCAGATCCGATTTCACCCAGAAACTCTCCTTTTCATACAGTGAATGAGCTTCTGTTTGTCATATTGTGAAGAAAAACTGCTGTGGATCACACACTTAAATGCACCCATGACCAACAAGAGATTGAAATTCACTGAGTTTTCCTCATTAGTTTCCACTATATAGGTTAACGTTTTTTCTGTGATCGAATCAGCAACAAACCAAAACAAATCTAATTTTGCAAGATTGAGTCTGTGATTTTGTTGTAGGCAGAGCCAGAGCGCAACAGAGTAGAATTCTATTGGCAAGGGTACCCCACGTGACCTTTCAATCACCTGCTAGTGAATGCCCTTTTCAGATCAGTTCAGATCAGAGTGCAGTGATATGTGTGTGCATATTTTTTTATATAATTTGCTAGTTGGCGAGTTATTAGCCCAGTTATAGATAAGTATAGGTCAGCAATATGGAGTTACTGCTTTCTACAAGAGCACAAAACGTGTAGGCTACGCTTATGTCCTTATTAAAGGGGCAGTGTTGTACAGAGACTGGCTTGAATATGCAAATAAGCCAATAGGCAGAGGGGTAGCCTACATTGTCTCATTCTGTGTATGGTAGTAATCATTTATTTTTTTTGTAAAGTGGTTTCTTGCATCATACAAAACAATACAATGCAATTTACAGTCACCTATTTGGCCCATGGTGTTACAGACCAAGTAAAAAAATAATTAATGTCAATCCTTTCATAATGTAAAAATATTTGTATAAGTCTGATGCAACACAGGTCTGCATTGAACACCACATATAGGCTATTGTAGCCTGGCTATATCATAGAAATCAAAAGCTATTTCCAGTTCCTTACTGAGTTCTCTGAATTTCTATCAGACCTTGTCATTTTTGGTGACTTTAACACTCACATGGAAAAGTCCAAAGATCCACTACAAAAGTATTTCGGCACCATCATCGACTCAGTGGGTTTTGACCAACATGTCTCCGGACCTACTCATTGCCACAGTCATACCCTGGATCTAGTTCTGTCCCGTGGAATAAATATTGTGGATCTAAATGTTTTTCCTCATAATCCTGGACTATCGGACCACCATTTTATTTTGTTTGCAATCGCAACAAATAATTTGCTTAGACCCCAACCAAGGATCATCAAAAGCTGTGCTATAAATTCTCGGACAACCCAAAAATTCCTAGATGCCCTTCCAGACTCCCTCCACCTATCCAAGGACGTCAGAGTACAAAAATCAGTTAACGATCAAACTGAGGATATAAATTTAACTTTGCATAATACCCTAGATGTAGTCGCACCCCTAAAAACAAACAACATTTGCCAAAAGAAACTAGCTCCCTGGTACACAGAAAATACCCAAGCTTTGAAGCAAGTTTCCAGAAAACTGGAACGGAAATGGTGCTCCACCAAACTGGAAGTCTTCCTACTAGCTTGGAAAGAAAGTACAGTGCAATATCAAAGAGTCCTCACTGCTGCTCGATCATCCTATTTTTCCAACCTAATTGATGAGAATAAGAATAATACTCAATTTCTATTTGATACTGGTTCAAAGCTAACTAAAAAGCTGCATTCCCCAGGAGAGGATGCCTTTCACTTCAGCAGTGATGAATTCATGAACTTCTTCAACGAAAAGATCATTATCATTAGAAAGCAAATTACGGACTCCTCTTTGAATCTGTGTATTTCCCCAAAGCTCAGATGTCCTGAGTCTGCACAGAACTGCCAGGACCTAGGATCAATGGAGACACTCAAGTTTTTTAATCCTATATCCCTTGACACATTCATGAAAATTGTCTTGGCCTCTAAACCATCAACCTGCATACTGGACCCTATTCCAACTAAACTACTGAAAGAGCTACTTCCTGTGCTTGGCCCTCCTATGCTGAACATAATAAATGGCTACCTGTCTGAGAGATATCAGTTTGTCTCCGTGGATGGTTTGTCCTCTGACAAATCAATTGCAAGTTTCGGTGTTCCTCAAGGTTCCGTTTTAGGGCCACTCTTGTTTTCACTATATATTTTACCTCTTGGTGATGTCATTCGGAAACATAATGTTAACTTCTATTGCTATGCGGATGACACACAGCTGTACATTTCGATGAAACATGGTGATGCCCCAAAATTGTCTGCCCTGGAAGCCTGTGTTTCAGACATAAGGAAGTGGATGGCGGCAAATGTTTTACTTTTAAATTCTGACAAAACAGATGCTAGTTCTAGATCACAAGAAACAAAGAGATCTGCTTTTGGATCTGACAATTAATCTTGATGGTTGTACAGTCGTCCCCAAAAAAACTGAAGGACCTCGGCGTTACTCTGGACCCTGATCTATCTTTTAACAAACATATCAATAATATTTCAAGGACAGCTTTTTTCCATCTTCGTAACATTGCAAAAATCAGACATTTTTTGTCCAAAAATGATGCAGAAAAACTAATCCATGCTTTTGTCACTTCTAGATTAGATTACTGCAACACTCTACTCTCCGGCTACCCGGATAAAGCACTAAATAAACTTCAGGGGTGCGTCACTTCCTGTCCGGTTTGTAGCCCCCTTGGGCTTGTGCAGTGGAGGGGATCTTTCGTGGACTATACTCAGCCTTGTCTCAGGTTCGTAACTTGGTGGTTGTTGATATCCCTCTATTGGTGTAGGGGCTGTGCTTTGGCAGAGTGGGTGAGGTTTTATCCTGCCTGGTTGGCCCTGTCCAGGGTATTGTCGGGGTATTGTCGGAGGGGGCCACAGTGTCTCCTGACCCCCCCCCCTGTCTCAGCCTCCAGTATCTATGCTGCAATAGTGCCGGAGGGCTAGGGTCAGTTTGTTAAATCTGATGTTATTATGCGTTGTCTTGTGTGAATTTAAGTATGCTCCCTCTAATTCTCTCTCTCTCCCACTCTACCTCCCCTCCCGGAGGACCTGAGCCTTAGGACAATGCTTCAGGACCACCTGCCCTGATGACTCCTAGCTGTCCCCAGTCCACCTGGTCGTGCTGCTGCACTGGTTTCAACTCTTCTGCCTGCGTTTATGGAACTCTGACCTGTTCATTGGACGTGCCACCTTGTCCCAGACCTGCTGTTTTCATCTCGCTCTCTCTCTACCGCACCTGCGCTCTATCGCACCGTACCTACACTCTCTACCGCATCTAAATGCCTGGCTATGAAAAGCCAAGTGACATTCACTCCTGATGTATTTACCTGTTGCAACCTCTACAACTACATTGGTTATTATTTGACACTGCTGGTCATCTATGAACAGTTGAACATCTTGGAGAAAGAACTGGCCTTAATGGCCATGAAATGTTATAATCTCCACCTGGCACAGTCAGAAGACGACTGGCCACCCCTCAGAGCCTGGTTCCTCTCTAGGTTTCTTCCTAGGTTTTGCCTTTCTAGGGAGTTGTTCCTAGCCACCATGCTTCTATATCTGCATTGCTTGCTGTTTGGGGTTTTAGGCTGGGTTTCTGTATAGCACTTTGTGACATCGGCTGATGTAAAAAGGGCTTTATAAATACATTTGATTTACTTTGCTCCATTGGTTTTGTTGGTAGGCCTAAATTGTGCTAAAATAGTCGCAATAGCCTATTGACTAATGTTTAAAACTGTAAGGGTGCAACGTCAGTATTCACTGTAAACGCGCGCACGAATGGCGCAGCAGTCTAAGGCATGCATCTCAGTGCAAGAGGTGTCACTACAGTCCCTGGTTCGAATCCAGGCTGTATCACACCCGGCAGTGAAGGGATTCCTATAGGGCGGTGCACAATTGGCCCAGCATCGGGCCATCATTGTCACGGATCCCTCCGGTACTGCTGCTCACACAAACCTCATATCAGTCTCATTCTGAACATCGCATAGTCTGCAAGAACCCTAACCTTAATCATGAATCAGCAATACACAAACTGGCTTAATTATTTATTTACTAGCTAACTAAATAATGACACAGAATACACACACACACACACACACACACACACACACACGGTATAGGTTATTGATTAGAAACATAATACAATGAAAATAGGTCCCTAGTGGACCTAACAACAGCATGACTGCTTGTTCATCAAAAGGGAAGGGGTCGGAGAGGGAGAGGGAGAGAAATTCAAACTATCATTGTTACATTTGGAAACTACACTCACAGTAATTAAAATACTTAACACCCTAACCACCACCCATTCGGATAAGAAATGCAATTTATTTACGCTGTGGCAGACGGCAGGGAGAGGTGAGGGGAGTGGTCGTTGAGGGAAGATATCTGGCAGCCCGTTGGCTCCACCCCCGAGCCTTATAGGGACTTCCTGCACCAACGAGAAAAGGTGTGAATCGTTAAGTGATTGAGTGTTTGTGGATAAGAAGGGAAGCAGACCGGAAGAGGCGAGAAGAGGTGTGTTACAGAGAGTGTGACAAGTTAAGTTGTGAGCTGTATGACTGGGAAGAAGGATTTAACCCTGTGTACCGAATTGGACTGGCTGAGAACCGTGCTTTGGATATATCCTTGAATAAATGGACAACGACAACAAATGGTGGACTGTGAACTCGTAGCTAACCCCCCCCCCCCCCTTTTCCTTTCCCAACTGTGACTTATTTCCCCAATAAATTCCCAACTGCATTGAAATTACGCTGTGTGTGTCTGTTTGTTATTGAGCTTGATGACGTGGAAACCCCACACCCCTAACCTTGCTACAACGCGCAGCTGTCCTTGATCGTTGTATCTATGTTGAACTTTTTAGCTTCAAACGGGAGAGTGCGTAGAAACTATGACCACTTTCTCAAGGGTCGTGAGCGTCAGAGGTTCAGCATTCAGCCAACTCTTGGTCAGCCTAATGAGGTCATGCATTTGCGACCTGGGAGATGCTGTAGCAAGTCCAATCATGACATTTTTGTGCTCTGCTAATCAGTGTGTACCCATACCAGCGTAGGACTTCCTTTTTCAGCCCCTCGTAGTTCGTTGCCTGGTCAGCTGTTAGATCCTGATAGGTTTTCTGTGCTGCTCCGGATAGGAATGGTGCTAATAGGCTAGACCATTGCTCCGGAGGCCATTCCTCTCTGATTGCAGTCCTTTCAAAAGCTTGCAGATATGCCTCGATGTCGTCCGCCTCTGTCAGTTTCAGAATAAACATACTGGGTTTGGGTTGAGAAACCGCAACCACAGAGACCAAGCCGACGGAGGTGCCCATGGCAGACCAGCTAAGCCAAGCACGAAAGCAAGATCTGACAGTTGGTTGGACGGAACCAGGATGTGTTCTCTAGTGAACCAGGACACACCGATCTGGTACAGCACCACATCATCACTGAAGCCGAGGAAAGGGTGAAGCTGAGACCATTCTGCATACCTGAAGCAAGGAGAGAGGACGTTAGGACTGAGGTGAAAATGATGTTGGAAGCAGATATCATAGAGGAATCGAATAGTGAGTGGTGCAGCCCCATAGTGTTGGTAATGAAAGCAGATGGCACCATTCGCTTCTGTAATGATTTTAGAAAGGTAAATGATATCTCCAAATTTGATGCCTACCCTATGCCCCGAGTTGATGAATTAATCGAGCAGTTGGGGACCGCCCGATATATCAGCACTCTGTACCTGACAAAGGGTTATTGGCAGGTGCCCTTAGCTCCCAAAGCGCGAGAGAAAACGGTGTTTGCCACCCCTGATGGGCTGTTTCAGTACAAGAAACTGCCCTTTGGTTTGCATGGGGCTCCAGCCACCTCCCAAAGGTTGATGGACCGGGTTCTCCGTCCCCACCGTGAGTATGCAGCAGCCTACCTTGATGATATTGTGATCCATGGGAGCAAGTGGGAGATCCATCTAGCACAGGTGAGAGAGGTGTTGCAGGCCATACGAGAGGCGGGGCTAACGGCTAACCCTAAGAAATGTCGTCTTTGCCTGCGGGAGGCTGAGTACCTGGGGTACACAGTCGGGAGGGGGTGTGTCAAGCCCCAGGCGAAGAAAGTGGAGGCGATCCGGGACTGGCCACGCCCCCTCACCAAGAAGCAGGTTCGTGTGTTTGAGGGGTTGACTAGTTACTATCGAAGATTTATCCCCAATTATGCCTCGCTTGCCAGTCCCCTGACAGATCTGCTCAAGAACCGTCAGCCCACCCAGGTGAAGTGGACCGAGGAGACGGAGAAGGCCTTTCAGGACCTAAAGGGTGCGCTGTGCTCTGGACCTGTGCTGGTGACCCCGGACTTCTCCAAACCACTGGTGGTACAGACTGATGCGTCCGAAATGGGGGTGGGGGCCGTCTTATCACAACTACACGAAGGTGAGGAACACCCAGTCATGTACATCAGCCGGAAGTTGTTACCAAGGGAACAAAGATACTCCACGGTGGAAAAAGAATGTCTAGCTATCAAATGGGCCCTAGAGTCACTGAAATATTACTTATTGGGACGGCACTTCACCCTCGTAACGGACCATGCTTCCTGCTGATGTACATGACTGGGTGTTCCTCACCTTCGTGTAGCCCCGCCTCACCTTCGTTAGCCCCGCCTCTCTAGTATGGATGTCCCAGAATAAGGAAAGTAACGCCAGGGTGACCCGCTGGTTCTTATCCTTACAACCCTTTGCTTTCTCTGTCATCCATAGATCAGGTGCAGCCCATGGAAATGCCAATGCACTTTCCAGGAAGGACGCTCTTGGGGGCTGGACTGCCCCTCCCTCCCGGTCGGAGCTGAGGGGGGAGGTGTGTGGCAGACGGCAGGGAGAGGTGAGGGGAGTGGTTGTTGAGGGAAGATATCTGGCAGCCCGTTGGCTCCACCCCGAGCCTTATAGGGACTTTCTCAAAAAGGGTTTGAGTACCCTATTTCACTTCGGTGTGAGACTCGGCTTGTCTTGGAGTGGAGTGTGCGTTAGAACATATACTTCAGATATACCAACGGTTGTCTGAGATGGGATTCTCCTTCCCACCTCGTGTTTTTAGTTAAATGTTCTAGACTACTTTTCATGCCAGCTGCAGTCTGGTAATGCTAAGGTCTAGTGGGTTTATCTTCTTATTCTTGTGTAGAGATTGAGAGTTTGAGTTTCCCTACCATTTTAAACGCCAGTAGCAACCCAGAAATGTTCTTGTCTGAGAGTTTCAACCATTTGTAAACGCTTAGCTCATTCTTTGCGTCGGCTGGTCTGAATGTAAATTTCGTTACCAAGGCTTTTATCCTCGGGTAAAAAGGGGGCGTTCCATCACGCCGACACAATGTCTGTGCTCACTTGGGCATGGTTACTGACTGGGCTAAAGTGTATATGAAAAACAATTATCTCATTTAGTAGACTAAAATCCCATGTACTTGCACTTAATCATACATTTTATACAACAATTAGATATACACTTGCGAGATAGAATGTGTAGACCTTCAGAGTTACAGTTATTTCGTTATACCATCCTTAATGACATCACAAAATAATAAACAATATGACATGATTATTCTTTAGATCCCCACTAACAATTCCAAACATTTGGATGTCAGGAATAATGTTCCAATGTTTACTTTTTTGTGAAAAAGTATTTGGTGGCAAGCGTCTTTCTCTACACACAACACCTTCCTTTCCCAATACTGCAGGGCAAGAAAGACCCTTTTGGGCACACAATTTATGACTGGGTGTTAAGATGTTAAAACCGGCACAACTCCCACCTCTCCTCTCCTGTGTGTGTGTGTGGGGGGGGGGGGGTCTGAATATCTGTCAGCCATTTGCCAAGCTGATCTGGCACCATTGATCCTCACCCAGGAGAGTTTTTAAGTTGTACTCCTCAGACTTCCAAAAAGTACCCCCAGACATATACTGTATATACAATCCAAGGAACGCCTTTGTATGGGCGAAAACCGTTAAGGACAGTGCTTTCTGTTTCTGGTACACAAACAGTAAAATATGAGTGAGTGAGAGAGATGAGAAGATCTAAACAAAAGAAAGTGCCAAGGAAGAGGAGGGAGAATATGGAATAGAAGCACACTGGTCATGTTGGCAATAGAATAAGCTTTCAAATTATGCCCACCTGACCCAGATTGTGATTTATAATGCAATGTTTTTGGATTGTGTAAACAACAAGAGTAATTGTGTGATGGTGTGAATACAGGGCTGTGTTCCAAACACACAACTACCAGTATGCTTTCTTCAGTTCTTCAAAGGCAAAGTTAGGAGAGCTCAAAAAAAGCTACTTATAGTTGAAGGCTCTTTCTTTGAGTCACTTAGTAAATTACTTAGTAAATTAATATTCTTATTATGTTACTGAATGTATCCAGAGTATTTTCAGATTTCGTTATTGACAAAATGCTTTTTAAAAGTATAGTAAATAAAAAATGCACATACAATCAACAGTGTAATGTTTGGATTCCGTCTTCTGTCAGGTGAACTGTTATGTTCTCACTTAATTTCTGCATAATCTCCTGTGTTCTCTTTCAATTGCTACCATGGTCATGCATATGCTTTTTATACACTGAGTGTATGAAACACTAAGGTCACCTGCTCTGTCCATGACAGACTGACCAGGTGAATCCAGATAAAAGATATGATACCTTGTTAAATCCACTTCAATCAGTGTAGATGAAGTGGAGGAGACAGGTTAAAGAACGATTTTTAATCCTTGAGACAATTGAGACATGGATTGTGTATGTATGCTTTTCAGAGGATGAATGGGCAAGAAAAAATATTTAAGTGCCTTTTAATGGGGTGTGGTAGTAGGTTCCAGGCACACCGGTTTGTTTCAAGAACTGCAACACTGCTGGGCTTTTCACGCTCAACAGTTTCCTGTGTGTATCAAGAATGGTCCATCACCCAAAGGACGCACAGCCAACATGACACAACTGTGGGAAGCATGGGAGTCAACATGGGCCAGCAACGCTGTGGAACACTTTCGACACCTTGTATTGTCCATGCCCCGACGGATTGAGGCTGTTCTGAGGGCTAGCTAGAACTATGGTAGTCACACAAATCCGTTATTTTATATAGAAAGCAGCAGATCCTTAATAAAAAAAGTAGAGAAAGTAGCAGATATTTTAGAGTAGCACATCTTTTAGAGAAAACACCAGATCTTTTAGCGAAAAATTCAGATATTTTAGAGAAAGTAGCAGATCATTTAGAGAAAACAGCATATATTTTAGAGAAAATAGCTGATCTTATTGAGAGAACAGCAGCTCAAAGCAGAGCAGGCCTGTGTTTGGTCCTAAAGAGTCTGACAGCCATCTGTCTGGAACAACCTAACGTACAGTAGCATGCGTAAAAATAAACACTTGAAACTACAGTGGTTCCTCGTTTAAAAGTTGTGTCATACTGCAGCATAGCTTGCAAGATACTGCAGTATGGTACAGCATAGTATTTTACTGTCAGCCACTTTTGCCATTAATGCTTTTGATTCTCGTTAAAACCACCAGAGGGCATCTTTGAGGGTGTCTTTATGAAGCTTGTTGGCGCTTGCTTACTTTCCCAAATAATCCTATAGATGTCCATGCAGGCCAGACGTTTTGATTGCTATTCACTGAAAGAGCATAACAAGTTAATTCATTTTGCAAATAAAGGTTAAATAAAACCATAGCCTCAGCTACTATAGCACAGAGAAATACATCTTAAAACATGCTTTTCTGTGATTTTGAAAGAAAATTGTCTTAGTTTAATGTTTTTATGGATGTCTTTGTGATTGTATGTACTACTAAACGTATTTATTAGACTGGCGGCTATTGGTAGGCTACTCATTGAGTCCTGGCTATTCTACTGTTAATATGCATACCGCACATCAGACCTTCATGGCGTTTTGAGAATGAAATGCTCAGTAAATATTTGTCTTTCATGATATTTATCTTAACGTAGGACTACTACTAGAGTGTAAAATACACATATTTCAGTAAATATGTTAAAGTGGTAGGTGAGGAGGTGATCGTTTATCGTTATTTTATTAATGAAAGTATAAAGATGTTGATGAACAAATTGAATTGAATACATTGCATCTACAGTGGTACAAATATATTATTGAATTAGATTTTTTTTAAACTGTTTTAAAATGTATATATTTATTAAGCTACTGTGCAGCCTGACAAGTACACATAGCCTACAGTACATAGTAAATTATGTAAAGGCCCAATTACAGTCCTAACCCTAGAACGGGTAGCACCATAGAAAGAATCTGGCTTGTTGAAAACTATGTCCATGTGGTCTGTTCTCTTTGGTGGTAATGTCATTTTTTTTAGATAAACAGCTCGTTTTTTAATGGTAACTGTGTTGAGGGTGAAGTTTGGGGCGGGGTGAGGAGTACTGGAAAGGTGTGACTCCAGGTTACAATAGGCCATGAGTATACAGCAGATCGATGATTTGTCCTCCCTTTGATTATACTGTAACAACATACTCTAGCACCATGACCAGGATCTCTATTCATTTAAGCGAGCATAATAGGGCTTTCAGGAGGAACGGAAAATCTACTGGAGACATTTCAAAAATACTGTTAGACTTGGGGATTATGGTCACGGCATCAACTGAAGGTCACTGGTTCGAATACCTGAGCCGACAAGGTGAAAAACCTGTCGATGTGCCCTTTAGCAAGGCACTTAACCCTAATTTGCTCCCGGGGTGCCATACTACTATGGCTGACCCTGTAGAACAATGTAGGCCGTCATTGTAAATAAGAATTTGTTCTTAAGTGACTTGCCTGGTTAAATAAAAAAAATGTTTTGAGAAACTGAAGATACAACAATGCAGCAAATCAGATCATCTAAGCAAGGTGTTAACTGTAGTCGTGGAGCTGGGGGGAAGTGCAACAAAAATGTAGCTAAGATGTGTACTTAAGCATCAAATACATTGCAAGTTGGGTGGATTTTCCCACCTAAAGTAGCCGGGCTATTAAACCTGCTAATCTATTGTCCTGCAAAATAGCCCATCAGGTGTGTATGGCATGGATTGTGACTCCATCTCATTCCTCGCCCTCTTCAACGCGAGTGGCTCGCTTGTGGTATGTTCTGGCAGGATATGGCAGCATATAGCAGCACCTTCGGTTGTGCATCAAGAATTCAGCATAGCAAGTTTGTATGGTCTGGTTATTCACAGGTAAATAGTAATATGCTCTAAACCGCTCTGGTGACAAACAAACCTTGCTGCCCTGTTTCCAATCGTCCACATGGCTGGGAGAACCTATTCAAGTAAGTAAATACATTTTGAAAATGTAAATTATTATTATTAGCTAACTAGCTACAGTGTATTATAACTCAAATGAGCTGCTAACGTAGCTAGCTAATTATTTAGCTAACTTTACATATTGTATAGATAGCTTGCTAATTTAATTACATTCGACCAGCTACCTAACTTCATATTAGCTAGCTATCTTGATATATTTATCACTGTAAAAAAACAAACTCCAAATACATTTGAAGGTAGCTAGCTAACAGCCATGGAGGAGGGTGAAAGGCTAGCAGGCAAAGTGAGAGAGTAGGCTATTCTGGATAGCGCAGGTACTTTTGTGTAGTTCCATTCCCTAGAAGTGAGGAGAGAGAACATAATATTCAGTGCTGTCTAATTTGAGTATAATGAAGTATATTTCTAATGAGCTTTTCTGTTCTCAGTCCTGGTCCTGGGGACTCAAAGGGGTGCACATTTTAGTTTTTTCCTTAGCACTACACAGCTGATTCAAATGATCAAGTCATCATCAAGCTTCAAGTGATATTTATGTATTAATTTGTGATGCTATCCTTGATATGATCCTGCTATTGTCACATGCTACACATGCACATGTATCTAAACAATGTTATCATGATTTGTTATAAGGAATATTATACTTTAGTAATTCACAATGATCTGGTAATGAAAAAGTCTAATAATGACTATCAGTATAAAGTACTCTGTGGACACCAGGTGAGACCACACACACAGAACTACCTTCTTTTCTTAATAAGTCTCTCTCCTTCAATTCATCCCTCTTCCCCCATCTCCCTAAATCCTCTAGGTTATACCAGCTGTGTTGGTGAATCCCTCCCGCATCTGAACTGGCTGACACAGAGGGCACAGCGTGATCATAGGTGAGAGGTCACTTGGTCGGGTCAACAGGAAGTATTATTAAAGAGATGCTTTACATTGAAATACAGATAGTAGTCCCAGAGTTAATGATCCAAGGTCAGTTTTGCATTTCACCTCCTGATGACTGACAGTGTTAGAATATAGAAATAAACAAGGCTTAATCATGCTCTCTATCCAGCTGTCTCTCGTCTGCAGGTATGTTTTGATGTGAGAGAGGAAGCCAATCCCGTCATCGCCACCTCACCCACTCTTAAGATAACCTTCGAGCCAACTGGGGGCCCAAGGCTGGTTAGGAGACATCGCTAGAGACACTATGTAATTGTGATGAACTGAGAGAATATTAGGGTAGCACTGTAATTCATTAATCATATGCTGTCTTCCCTGCTCCTCTGTTCTTACCTCTTTCCCTTTCTGTCTTCTACACTCTCACACCTCCTGTTTCTTCCTGTTTTTTATATAATGCACACCATATATGCATTGAAGTACAGATTGAACTTGTATTTATAATATTACAATTAGGTAGGAAGGTAGGTAGGTAAGTACTATATTGATCCCAGAGGGGAAATTTCTTTGTCAAGCAGCTATGAAAAAACACAGGACAGGTGCAAAATGCCAGAATGAAAATACACTAAAGACAGATATAAAAATACAAGAAGTCTGGAGTGCAAAAAAGCTATAACTGTAACGAATGCCCCGCGCAGAGCACCGGTCCCTCCTCCTCTCCAGCAATCATCCTCGCCGGCGTTCTAACCGGCGGTCGGGGAAGATGGTAGCAACACCCTGATGACCCACACCTGTTCCACATTGGTCATCAGGGTCACTATTTAACTCCATGTGTTTCTGTTCAACCCTTGCGGGTTAATATTCTTTCTATGTGTATTGCTGTCTTTATCATTAAAACCTTGTTACCTTTATTCTCTCTCTCTCTCTCTCTCTCTCTCATTTTTCGCCTCATCACTCACTTTCACCCCTCGCAATATCACAGAATAACCCGCCCAATCAGAGGCACTTTTTTTTTTTTTCACCTACCTGTGGTCGTCTTCACCGTTAACTCTCTTTTCTAGGTCCATGGACGGGCACGGAGGGGGAGATGGGGCACCCGGCAGGTCACCAGAGCAGGAGGAGAGGCTCCAAGCCATGGAGGCACAGCTCGCCGGGTTGGTTACCGCCCTCTGGGATATGATGTCTCTCATGGCGGCACGATCGAGCGGGGAACCCCCGGTGACTTCACAGGGAGCCACTGCGCCTCCGGCACCCGATCGTGTGGAGTCTCGACATGTCCCGAGAGGAGAACACCGTAGAGCCACTCCCGATAAGTACGATAGCAATCCGGAGGGTTGTCGTGGGTTCCTTCTTCAGTGCGAGCTGTATTTAGGTGATCAGCCTGTGCCGGACTCGGAGAAGGTCCACATGATGATCACTCTCCTAACGGGGCGTGCACTCGAGTGGGCAACGTCACTGTGGGAGAGCGGAGCCGAAGAGTTACGGTCGGTTCCTAAATTCGTCTCTCAATTCCGAGCTGTTTTTGACCATCCAGCGAAGGGGAGAGATGCGGGCGAGCGGATTATGCGCCTTGCCCAGGGGAAGGGCACGGCCTCGGAGTATGCTCTGTCATTCCGGACGCTGGCGGCGTCCAGTGGGTGGAACGAGCCGGCTCTTAGGACCGCCTTCCGGAGGGGGCTACGGGTGGAGGTCCA
The DNA here is from genome assembly GCA_023634145.1 of Thymallus thymallus. Taxonomy (NCBI): domain Eukaryota; kingdom Metazoa; phylum Chordata; class Actinopteri; order Salmoniformes; family Salmonidae; genus Thymallus; species Thymallus thymallus. The sequence continues at coordinate 14,675,629 of CM042384.1, read as the reverse complement.
AATGGAGCTGGCTTGTGTGAGTCAGTCCATGAACCTGGACGACTACATCGCCCGGGCCATTGCCATCGACGGTCAGCTCCGGGACCGTGACCAACTGGCGCGCCGCGCGCATTCTCCCCTTCCTCGATCCGAGCCGGAACATGAGCCGATGGAGGTGGGGATCACGAGACTCTCTGCAGAGGAAAGAGAGCAACGGAGTCGTCAGGGGCTTTGTCTGTACTGCGGAGAGAGGGGTCATGTCAGGAGGGCCTCTGTGCCAGCAGGACGCAGGAAAGGCGTAAGTGAAAGGATGGCCCAAGTGGGCACAGAAAGCGTTTTACGGGCTGAGAAAATCGCCAGACCTTTCTGCTGCTCAGTTGTGCTATCCGTTTGAGGTCCACCCTGCCAGTTCAAGCTCTGGATGGTCGGCCGGTGGGTTTTCGTTCCATCACCCACGTTACCCGTCCTATCACTCTCACCATACACGGCTGCCATCGAGAGAGGCTGGAATTGCTGGTGATCTCGCCGTCCATACATCCGGTCATCCTGGGACTTCCCTGGCTCCAGCAGCACAACCCTACCATCAGCTGGAGGTCATGGAGGATTCTGGGATGGTCGGATAAATGCAGGAAGACCTGTATTACAACGATGGTAGGGGCTACATCAGTGGAGAGTCCAGAGAGCGCATTCACGGGGAGCATTCCGCCCGAATATGAAGATCTACGCGGGATGTTCTCCAAAGAAAAAGCCAAATGTCTCCCTCCACACCGTGCTTGGGACTGTGCCATCGACCTGATGCCTGGTGGCGTGCCTCCCCGAAAACGTATATATCCGCTCTCTATGGTCGAAACGGATACTATGGAGACGTATATCCGAGAGGCGCTGGAGCAGGGGCATATTCGCCATTCTACGTCCCCTGCTTCAGGTAGCTTCTTCTTTGTGAAAAAGAGGGACGGGGGATTAAGGCCGTGCATTGACTATCGTGGATTGAATGAGGTGACAACGAAGTTCCGATATCCAATGCCCCTCGTTCCAGCGGCCATAGAGCAGCTACGGGGAGCGCGTTTCTTCACCAAGCTAGACCTCCGGAGTGCATACAATCTTATACGAATCCGGGAGGGAGATGAGTGGAAGACCGCATTTAGCACGGTGTCAGGTCACTATGAATACCTAGTGATGCCATACGGACTCGCAAATGCCCCTGCGGTGTTCCAGTCTTTTCTGAATGAGGTATTTCGGGATATGTCGAGGAGGTATGTGGTCGTATATATCGACGATATCCTAGTGTACTCCCCGACGTTCTCAGAACACGTGACACACGTTTGTGCTGTCCTCCGCCGTTTATTACAGAATCAGCTGTATGTCAAGGAGGAAAAATGCGCCTTCCACCAAACGGCCGTCTCCTTCCTCGGGTACCGTATTTCTCCGGAGGGGGTGAAGATGGAGGAGTTGAAGTGGAGGCAGTCAGGTCATGGCCAGTTCCTCAGGACATTAAAGGACTCCAAAGCTTCCTTGGCTTCGCCATCTTTTACCGCCGGTTTATCAAGGGCTATAGCTCCATCGCAGCGCCACTCACGTCGTTGTTGAAAGGAAACCCTCAACGCCTCGCCTGGACCCCGAGTGCCGAGAAGGCATTTCTCGACCTGAAGGCCCGATTCACCACCGCTCCTCTGTTACGCCATCCAGACCCGCGTAAGCCCTTCACGGTCGAGGTAGACGCATCGGAGGTCGGGGTAGGGGCGGTCCTCTCCCAGCAGCAGGGGAACCCTCCCTTGTATCCCCCTGTGCTTATTTTTCCAAAAAGCTGAGCGCTGCGGAGAGGAACTACGACGTGGGTGACCGAGAGCTACTGGCGATAAAGTTGGCATTGGAGGAGTGGAAACACTGGCTAGAGGGTGCTCATGAGCCGTTCACTGTCCTGACGGATCATCGGAACCTGGAGTACGTCAGGGCAGCCCGGCGCCTTAACCCCCGACAGGCCCGCTGGACTTTGTTTTTTGAGCGCTTCCAGTTCACCCTGACCTATCGCCCGGGAACAAAGAACGGCAGGGCGGACGCACTCTCCCGCATCCACGACCGGGGGGCAGAGCCGAGGCAGGATGTCCCGATCCTGCCTCCATCCTGTATTGTGGGACCCGTCTCCTGGTACATCGACACAGAGATCCAACGAGCAGGGAGACAGGATCCTACCCCAGCAACCTGCCCTCCGGGGAAGGTTTACGTTCCGAGGAGAGTGCGGGGAAGGCTGGAAACCTGGGCACACACAACACCTGCCACCGGGCATCAAGGTATCAGTCGGACCCTGGAGGCGCTCCGGGAAAAGTATTGGTGGCCGGGCATGGGGACGACTGTGCGTCATTATGTACTGTCTTGTGTGGTGTGGGCACAGTCCAAGGCACCGAGAACGGCTCCAACAGGAAAGATCCACCCCCTACCAGTACCTCAGTGGCCTTGGACTCACATCGCGGTAGATTTCCTCACCGATCTACCGCCAGCAGAGGGGAAAACCACCATCGCCGTGGTAGTGGACAGGTTCTCGAAGATGGTGCGCTTAATACCACTACTGGCCTCCCCTCTGCTCTCCAGTTCGCTGAGGTGCTCTTTCAATAGGTCTTCCGACAGTATGGACTTCCGGAGGAAATCGTGTCTGACTGGGGTCCCCAGTTCACCTCTCGTGTGTGGAAGGCGTTCATGTCCAAACTGGGGGTCGCGGTCAGTCTCACATCCGAGTACCACCCTCAGGCGAATGGGCAAGCGGAGCGCACCAACCAAGAACTGGGGAGGTTCCTTTGAGCGTATTGCATGGAACAGCCAGGTGAGTGGACCCGTTTCCTTCCCTGGGCGGGATACACTCAGAACTCCCTGCGCCACGCCTCCACTGGTCTGACCCCCTTCCAGGTGGTTCTGGGTTTTCATCCCCGCTTGTGCCCCTGGGGGAGGGGTTCTGGTGAGGTTCAGGCAGTGGAGGAGTGGTTTGGGAGGGCTGAGGGAGTCTGGTCCGCTGCTAGGGTCCGCCTGCAGCAGGCGGTCCAGCAGCAAAAGACGCAGGCGGACAGGCGGCGGAGTGAGGCTCCAGTGTTCCAACCAAGGGATAAAGCCTGGCTGTCCACGAGGAACCTCCAGCTCCGTTTGCCCAGTCATAAGCTAGAACCCTGGTATGTGGGACCATTCACGGTCCTTCGGAGAGTGAACGAGGTCACCTATAGGTTGAGACTCACACCACCTTATAACAACCTGTCTCCCTCTTTCCATGTCTCTCTCCTCAGACCGGTGGTTCCTGGTCCGCTAGGGGGGTCCGGACCTGCAGTGGCACCTCCACCACCAACGGAGGTAGCTGGGGGTCTGGCATATCGAGTGGACAAGGTGCTGGACTCTCGGCTACGGCAGGGTTGGATCCAGTACCTGGTGGACTGGGCGGGATACGGCCCTGAGGAGCGTAGCTGGGTTCGGGCGGCGGACATCTGCGATCCGTCACTTACCACAGAGTTCCATGCTCGCCGTCCGGATCGACCAGCACCTCGCCCTCGGGGCCGTCCAGGGCGCCGGTGAGTGGCGACGTCGGGAGCCGCGCCTAGGGAGGGGGGTACTGTAACGAATGCCCCGTGCAGAGCACCGGTCCCTCCTCCTCTCCAGCGATCATCCTCGCCGGCGTTCTAACCGGCGGTCGGGGGAAGATGGCAGCAAGACATGGAGTTAAATAGTGACCCTGATGACCAATGTGGAACAGGTGTGGGTCACTATTTAACTCCATGTGTTTCTGTTCAACCCTTGCGGGTTATTATTCTTTCTATGTGTATTGCTGTCTTTATCATTAAAACCTCAATACCTTTATTCTCTCTCTCTCTCTTATTTTTCGCCTCATCACTCACTTTCATCCCTCGCAATATCACAATAAAAAGACATTGCATAGTATGGGTGGATGTGTCAGGCTCTGGCCATAGAGAAGCCTATTGCTTCTCTATAATTCTATGGTCAGAGTCTGGCAGTTCTATATGTTCTATATCTGTGTGGTGTTGTGTGTTGGATCCCTAATTAGAGGCAGCTGCTATTCATTGTCTCTAATTAGGGATCCTACTTAAGTGTGTATGTTCCACTCCCTAGGCGTGGTTCATTGTCTACATGTCCGTGTTGAAGCAAGTGTGTTTTCCATTGTTATTGTATTCATTGTTATGTTGTATAGTTCGATACTAAGTTTAGTTTAATAGTTAATAAATGATATCGAACTATCGCTGCGCTGCTCCTTGGTCTCTCTACACACCCGAACGTGACAGAATGAACCACCATAAGACCAAGCAGCGCAATTCGGGAGAGAAGGAGAGAAAGAGAGGACAGCGTCGTAATCGAGAGGAAGAAGATCGCCCACCACTTCGTCCTCCTACGGTCGAAAATAGAGAGACACCTGAGGGATTTTCCAGTCGACCATGGGAGGAACAAGCGAGGTGGTGGAGAGCCTGGGTTGCTCTTCCCCCTGAGACGAGTCGGGACCCGCTCTTGTAGAGAATCGAGGCGGAGAAGGATTCCAGTCGTTGATTGGCCCTTGTGACAGAGCTGATGTCTCTACGGGAGAGAGAGGCAGGAGAACGTCATTGTATTGACACAGGTAGTAATGGAGCCCGTAGGCAACCCCAAGAAAATTTAGAGGGTGGGCTATGGGGGTGGTCTGGCAACAAGGAAGTGCCAGTATCACTCCCCATGTGGACTATGGTGAAGCCGAGGTACAAATGGGGGGCGCAGAGTAAAGAGGAAGAGGAATATTTGGAGAAATATTTTGGAGAAGTTCTGGAAGAAATGAGGGAGATAGCGGAGGAGGTTGAAAAGGAAATGTCGGAATGGATCAGTCCGGGTCTGGTCCACTCCTGTGAAAGAGCAGTCCGCTCCACCGGTGCCCAGTCCGGGTCCGGACGTCTGCTCCACTCCAGTGCCAGAACAGTCCACTCCACCGGTGCCCAGTCCGGGTCCGGCCGTCTGCTCCACTTCAGTACCAGAACAATCCGCTCCACCGGTGCCCAGTCCGGGTCTGGCCGTCTGCTCCGCTCCAGTACCAGAGCAGTCCGCTCTATCGGAGCCCAGTGCGTGTCACCAGTCCGGTGCCATCTGTGCCGGCTCCACGCACCAGGCCTCCTGTGCGTCTCTCCAGTCCGGTATGCCCAGTGCCGACTCCCCGCACTCGCCCTGAAGTGCGTGTCACCAGTCCGGTGCCATCTGTGCCGGCTCCACGCACCAGGCCTCCAGTGCGCCTCTCCAGTCCGGTACATCCTGTACCGGCTCCCCGCACTCGCCCTGAAGTGCGTGTCACCAGTCCGGTGCCAACTGTGACCGGCTCCACGCACCAGGCCTCCAGTGCGCCTCTCCAGTCCGGTACGTCCTGTACCAGCTCCCCGCACTCGCCCTGAAGTGCGTGTCACCAGTCCGGTGCCACCTGTGCCGGCTCCACGCACCAGGCCTCCAGTGCGCCTCTCCAGTCCGGTACAGGAGGAAGCTATCCACTTCGCCGGGGCCGGAACCGCCACCTGCGATTGTTATTGTTTTGTTGTTTTTCCCTCCCTAACCCTTCCCTCATGTAATTATGTTTAGTTTCTTGCGGCCGGGAGTCCGCGCCTTTGAGGGGAGGTACTGTCAGGCTCTGGCCATAGAGAAGCCTATTGCTTCTCTATAATTCTGTCTGGCAGTTCTATATGCTCTATATCTGTGTGGTGTTGTGTGTTGGATCCCTAATTAGAGGCAGCTGCTATGCATTGTCTCTAATTAGGGATCCTACTTAAGTGTGTATGTTCCACTCCCTAGGCGTGGTTCATTGTCTACATGTCCGTGTTGAAGTAAGTGTGTTTTCCTTTGTATAGTTCGATACTAAGTTAGGTTTAATAGTTAATAAATGATGTCGAACTATCGCTGCGCTGCGCCTACACACCCAAACGTGACAGGATGGCTGAATATGTACACTATACATTGTTATAGAGTGTTAGGTGAAAATAAAATGATAAAAATATTGCAAGTTGATATAGATAAATAAGGAGTATTTGCATGATTAACTATACTATACAGGTCGATGGCAGAGAAATACTTAAATAGCTAAATGTGTGTATGATATAATTTAGGGTAATAATAGTAATTCCCTTAAAATACAGTCCTTAGTGCACAGGTTGTAATTACAGATAAATGCACGTATTGCACATTCAATATACTAAAAGCAATGAAAAAAGATACAACTGACAGGATACTAAAATGCATTCCTGAGTGAATGACTACGTAAGTTCAGTCCAATAATTACTTACAATATTGCACGTGATATGATATAACAACTGTACATGAATACACAGAACTGAATTAATAAATAAATAAGTCCTGACTGAATGAGTGATTACAGACCAGAGTTACTCACGGATGGATGCATAATTGTTAAACTAGGTCCTAACACCCAACAGTTCCAGGTCTATGTTGCTGACGGCACGGCACCCCGGTGAGGTATTAAATAGTCTAATAGCCACCGGCAGGAAGGACCTCCTGTAGCGCTCTCTGGCACACCGTGGTGGGATCAGTCTGTGACTGAAGGTGCTCCTCTGCGTCATAACCATTGAATGCAGAGGGTGGGTGACATTGTCCATGATGGCCAGCAGTTTGGCCAGGATCCGTCTCTCCGCCACCTCCTCTAGAGTGTCAAGGCTAATCCCCAGAACAGAGCTAGCCTTACTGATCAGCTTATTTACCTGAGAAGCATCACCAGATTTTATGTTGGCGCCCCAGCACACCACTGCAAAAGAGATGGCACTGGCCACAGACTGGTAGAAGGTATGCAGTAGTTTACTGCACACGTTGAAGGACCTGAGCCTCCTCAGAAAGTAGAGTCAGCTCTGGCCCTTTTTGTACAGAGCCCCGGTGTTACCAGCCCATTCCAGCCTGTTGTCCATATGAACTCCCAGGAACTTGTATGACCCAACCATTTCCACATCCATCCCCTGTACAGGGACTGCAGTCAGTTGGGAATTGGTTCTCCTGAAGTCCACCACCATCTCCCTTGTTTTGCTGATGATGAGCTGAAGGTGGTTCTGCTCACACCACAACACAAAATCGTTGATTGTGCTCCTGTACTCCTCCTCCTGCCCACCCCTGATGCACTCTACAATTGCGGAGCCATCCGAGAACTTCTGTAGGTGGCATGTTTCAGAGTTATATCTGAAGTCCAAGGTGTAGAGGGTGAACAGGAAGGGGGACAGGACTGTTCCCTGGGGGGCGCCTGTGTTGCTCACTGCCCGTTCTGACACACAGCTCTGTAGTCGCACAAATTGTGGCCTACCGGTCAGGGAGTCCGTGACCCAGGAGACTAAGGGTTCTTCCACTTTCATCCTCTTCATCTTCTCACCCAGTAGCAGGGGCTGAATGGTGTTGAAGGCACTGGAAAAGTCAAAAAACATAACCCTCGCAGTGCAACCTGCATTGTCCAGGTGAGAGTAGGCCCTCTGCAGAAGGTAGATGATTGCATCATCCACCCCGATGTTGCGCTGATATGCGAACTGCAGGGGGTCCAGTGATGTACATACCAGGGGTCTGAGGTGAGCGAGGACTAACCTTTCCAGGGTCTTCATGATGTGGGATGTTAGCGCTACAGGTCTGAAGTCATTCAGGACAGTGGGGTGCACCTTCTTGTCACGAGGGAGTGCAAACAGAGACCAAGACGCAGCGCAGGGATTGTAGTTCGACATTTCTTTACTGAATATTCAAATAAATGTACGAACTAACAAATAAACAAACACGATTGACAAACGTAATAAAGCACACTTATCACCGTGACATGCAAAATAATGACCCACACTCCGGAGTGGAACATACAAACCTATGTAGGATCCCTAATTAGAGACGATGCACTGCAGCTGCCTCTAATTAGGGATCCAACACAAACCACCACCAGAAACAGAAAGAATAGACCTGTCAGACTCTGACCATGGCTACATAGAGAAGCAAATAGGCTTCTCTATGGCCAGAGCCTGACACTTCTTGGGCACTGGGCGCGAGGCAGGTTGTTTTCCACAGCACAGGGACCCTTTCCAGGCTCAGGCTACGGTTGAAGAGTCGTTGGAGTATTTCACACAGTTGGTCAGCACAGACCCCAAGCACCCTTGGTCTGATGCCATCAGGGCCCGCCGCTTTCCACTGATGTAGTCTCTCCAGCTCTCTCTTTACTTGGTTGGTGGTGAAAGCAGGGCCTTATTATTTGGAAATCAGCGTACCTTCCTGGTGGGTACAGTGTTGTCTACACAAAAATTGATATAGTTCATTATGCAGTCAATAAGTCCATCAATGTTATCCCCATGAGCCTCACAGAGCACATCCCAGTCTGTTGTTTCAAAGCAGTCCTGTAGGGCCTAATCTCCTAATGGTCCTAGTGGCCGCAGGCTGCTGTTGGACCATAGGTCTGTAGAGTGGGGTGAGGTGGACAAGGTTGTGATCTGATCTACCGAGGGGAGGGAGTGCAGTGGAGTTGTATGCATCCTTCACATTTTCATATAACAAGTCCAGAGTTTTATTATTCCTGAGAGATGCATGGTTAAAATCCCCCGAAATGGCAAAGAAAGCACTGTGATGCGCTGTCTGTAACCTCGCGATAGCAGAGTGGATAACGTCACAGGCTGTGTTTGCGTCAGCGGAAGGCGGGATGTAAACAATAACAGCAATGGCCACCGTGAATTCCCTCGGAAAATAGAAGGGTCTCAGGCTAACGGCTAACAGCTCAATGTCCGGGCTACAAAACTGTTCCTTAAGAGTAATATGTTTCGGATTACACCATCTGTTGTTAACTAATAAAGCCAGCCCCCCCTCCCTTACCCTTACCGGAAGAAACGCTTTTTTTTTAAACTGACGAAAAACATACTTAAACAACAATTAACGCACAAACAATAGGAGCTGCTTAACAGGCAACCACACAGGGCGGCGCCAATCTATAATATTTAGTGCATGTATTATGTATTTATAACACTTGGATAATTAACTTCTTTCAAGAAAGCGTTTCACATTCTCCACTGGTTGAAATTAAGTCTCTCATTGAAATATCACACCTATCCTGTGTCCTCAGATTAAGGTTTTAAGGTTTTAGAGTATTTACTGTACATGATGCATGTTTCTAGTCTATTGCATGGTTACAATGTGTAACTATGCATGTCCCAGGACCAGGATTGGTAAACACTGTTGAAGTGTATAATTATAATACATACATGCAGACACAGCATCATTCAAAGAATGGAGTTTGATTCACCTGGTATTGGATATGACTGAAAAAGAATGTCTCACCGACGTTCATACCGTAACCGCACCTTTATTTGCCAAGGAAGAGTACATGATCACTGAATATATTCAATGTACAGGCCACAATGTGGAGATCTCATGCGTGGTAATAACTACATGTATATAGGACTTGCATCCTTGGCAGAATAAAGTTATTATATTCTACTCAATCCATAGGCTTCATTAATGCCATTCAGACTTGAAGTCGATACAACAGGATATGATAGCTGAGGTTCATAGATAGGTTCTGAACTAATATTTATACCAAACGTTTTAGGGTCCATACACAGATCGGCTACATAGCTAGATACACATCCATAAGCAGTTATTTTTATCCTCCACTACACAATAAGCAAGAAAATAGTTAGCTAGCTATGTTACTTCAGCTGCATTGCAAGGCAAATATAAGCAATTGTACATTACACAATTGTACATTCAATTTGCAGTAAATGCTTTAGCTAGCTAGATTCTTTACATACACTGTTTCACAAGACGTCAGCCTGGTTTGCTGGTTTTCTCAGTCCCTAAAACCCAAAACAACACAAATTACAATTTCATACTCATGTCACAACACCCATAACACTAGCTAGCTAGCTGGCTAATGTTAGCCAGTCAGCTAACATGCTAAATAGCGATTTTCCTAAATTAACTTTATGACTAAAAAAATATGCATAATGTAGTCTCTACTTTAACCAATTCCTCTCAATTGTAAATGTTTTGCTTGACTCGTTATAACGTTATAATTACTTGCATTTGCTTCCACCGTAATGTTTTTGTCAGCCATCTTTTCTGAAGCATGTCAGCAGCCATGGGTCGCATAGAGTCAAATTCGTAATTGGAACCACTCGATATGATTGGTCATATAAAAACCTTGGGACCCAAATGCATAATGAGTGCTCTACCTACCCCTTGTGGTGGTCTGGAGCAATGAAGCCGTGACGCTGGGTACTTCTAAGCTCGCAACTTTTAAAGGAGGAACCACTGTAGTTCCCCTACATACTGGTCTTGACGAGAAGAATAAAGAAATGTCAGGGGATGTTCTCTTCTGCACTGTTCAGCCAGTCCAGTTAGGAGGAGGTAAGATGGAGTGTGGCCATTGTTAAACTTTGATTCACACACACTAAAACACACCCATACATGCATATGCACAAGCACAAACACAGTACAGATGTGAACAGTAAAATGTCCCTTCCCTCTGGCTCTAAATGTCTCCTCTTAACCTTTTCCAGGTTGCATTCTGCCAGGCTGTCCAAGGTGCAACATTAGTAGTTGATTAGAGCACTGTAGACATGGAGACACATGGATAATGTGTGTGCAGCACTGACATACAGTAAGGTATTCAAGCAACAATGCATTCACAGACTCACAGTAAACAAGGATGAATACACTCATTCAAACACGAATACACAGCAGCACAAATATATGCAATGTTACCGTATGCATAAAATAAACCACATAGCAACACAAACAATACCTTTCTTTCTGTATCTCTCAAACAAACTATTGTCAGCCAGACACCTCTGTGAACCATTGCTCCTACTACCCTTCACACCAACACAAGTCTGTTGCGAGGTGCCACTCTTTGCTCCTGTCTCAATACTGGGAGGAGAGAAAAACCCTGCTGGTGTATCATTCTACAATATTCAGCTCCTCTTATCTTCCACACCCTGGGAATCGAAATGTATTCAGCACTTCTCTGCTAGTACTCGCTAAAGGTTAATGCCCATGGGATTGGAATTGATAAAACCTGTACCCGTAGGCTGCCACTAAAAAAAAAAAAAAAAAACAATATGAAATACCAACCGAGTTTAATAATAAAGAATACATTCAGTATAAACAGGAAACAGGACAAGACAACAAAATGTAAATTGGCCTCCACCCCAACCTCCCATCCCATTCCCCCAACCCCACCCAGCCAACATGTCTCCATCCAACCCCACCCACCCCTTACTCCATGTTTTCTGGGTGTCTCTATGACAATGCCGCAGGTGAAGAAGCCAGATGTGGAGGTTCTATGCTGCTATGGTTACAGATGGTCTGCGGTTGTGAGGCTGGTTGGACTTACTGCCAAATTCTCTAAAACGACGTTGGAAGCGGCTTATTGTAGAGAAATTAACATTCAATTCTCTGACAACAGCTCTGGTGGATATTCCTGCAATCAGCATGCCAATTGCATGCTCCCTCAAAACATCTGTGGCATTGTGTTGTGTGACACATTTTAGAGTGGCCTTTTATTGTCCACAGCAGAGGGTGCACCTGTGTAATGATCATGCGTAGTGATGAGCTGTTTAATCAGTTTATTGATATGCCACACATGTCAGGTGAATGGATTATCTTGACAAAGGAGAAATGCTCACTAACCCTGTAGCCACACGGAATTAATCCTGTAACCCCACAGAATTAACGCGTCAAAAATACACTTTAATCCATAATTCATCGCATTTCGAAAGGAAACTATAAGATCTTGTTTTATATGGCACCCTGTGGCTCTGTTGGGTATTCTCTAGTGAAGTGCTGAGTGGACAGATTCCCCTTTGCACTTTAACTTCCCAGCTGTTTCGAGGGTTTACATATTAATAGTGTCATCATAACAACTAAAAGTATTTAGTTAATTCCATTAATTACAAGGTGTTGAATGGACATTAATTCAGGTTCTTTCTAGCTGTGGCTATTAATACAGTGGTAAAGCCATTAAACTAAAGACTTCATTAAAGTATTTACTTCACTAAACAGTTGCAGTATCTGTTAAGTCAAATGGACACCCATTAGCGCTCTGAGCTAGCCACTCTGCTGCTTATTTGAGCCATTTAGAAGTTTAGTGGTTTAAACTTTAACAAATAAAATCCTGTTAGCAACACTGTTTGGTTTTTGGGAATCTCTCGCTGCCTAAATGATCACCACACACCCCCCATCACCAGAGGAACTGTGTTCCTGAGTTTGCGCATTTCTGCATCTAATGAATTGCCACCCATAGTGAGGGGGCCAAGTGGCGTTGTGGTCTAAGACACTGCATCTCAGTGCTAGAGACGTCACTACAGACAACCTGGTTCGAATCCAGACTGTATCACAACCAGCCATGATTGGTAGTCCCATAGGGTGGTCCCGAGTTTGGCCGGTGTAGGCCGTCATTGTACATAAAAATGTGTTCTTAACTGACTTGCCTAGTTAAATAAAGGTTGAATTCCTTAATGAGGGTCAATCCACAAGGCTGCTAATTTGTCTGTGTTCCATCTTCTCTCCTCAGAGAACTGGAGGACTTGACCGTGTCTCTTGATGCCGGATAAATTTAAAGCCACTAAATGTACCCAGCTGCAGATTGTCACCATTAACTAGTTTTCCATTAGGGAGCAGATTAATGTAACACAGCTATAATAATAGACATAACCCCAGTATTATGAAAGGCTGGGAGACAAGCGTTGTTGTTAATGGTAAGTCATCATTATATAATGTCCTGTTGCTAACCAGGTGCACGTTAGACAGAGCCAGTTCTGAGGGTTTGTGACGCATGTCTAAACCAGTGTACAGCGTGAGGTTTTAACATGGTAAGTCTGTTCTTAAAAACACCATACTCTGATTAGTCACTATATCGATATATGTATGTCCTTTGTACCTCCATCAATCTAAAATCTACTCAAGGCCTTTCTGTTTAGTTCTGGATTGGTAATGACGCATAGTTAATAACATTAAATTGAAATAAATTATAAATGAGTGAGAACTCAAACTCACTAGAAGTCAATTTATTTAAAATGGTGCACAAAGACAAATGGTAAAAAGAGTGGTTCATTAACACTGACAATTAATCCTGACCAATTAACGTCACCAAGACAGTAGAGAACATACAGCAACACTTCTCTGTCTTAAGGCCCTCTTCATTCTACTTGTCATAATGCAATTAATTAGAGGCACATTCTTTAATTGGAATGCACACTGTCACTAATTAAAAGTATGTCTAATTCAGACTTCCTATCACATTGCTCTCAGTGTGACAGATTACTCAGAGAGAGATAGCTGAAGGCATTGTTGAAGGAAATTCTGAGGTTTGATTAGCAGGTGTTGGGATGGTGTAACAGGCCAGGTTAAGGTGTGAGAGAGCTGCAATCATAGCAGAGCAGAATTCTGCTGCTTTAGACAGCAGATCTTGTCAATTATAATAGTTTTTTTTATTGTACCTGTAGGAAGGCTGGGTCTCTTCCTCTTATTTCTGTTCTCAGCTCCGTTCTCCAGAGGACAGCCTGTCACCAGCAGCCCGTTGGAGTTGCTGAACTGCAGGGGCTCGCTGTGGGAGGACGGGTCAAAGGACAGTGGATTCAGTCCTGAAACACACAGAAACACAACGAGCAGCCATATTAAACCAGATGGACCATAGCTCTACAAACCACGATAGAAACATGTATTATACTATTGTAACTACTGTAAATAGAGAAATACAACTCTATTGAACCTGAACAAACCATGTGTTCCCTATTTAACAGTGTCAGGGGCTGAACATACATAAGATGCATCTGGGTCTTCTGAATGTGATATAGATAATGAGTACAATCTCCAAAACTCCAGAGTTCTGCCTCTCTCTGTTCAGGTCTTTAGACAGTGAGGACACTAGGGACCATCTCCAAACCAATAACAGTTTCTGAACGTCTTCTCTGGTCTCTTATCTAATCCAGCAGTTTAATTTCTATCCCAGCATATTTCTGTCCTGAGAGGAACAAATACAGGATTAAACACAAAGACCCCCATTAGTTATGAACCCACCAAACACACTCTTAATATAATGATATTATCTAAAGTGACTACAGGCTCCGATTTAGAAATGTGCCAATCTGTCCAACAGCTCCAAGCAAACAATCCTTTTCTATTCATTTCGATTCCTACGACAGAGAGGAAGCATCTTCCAGAAGACAAAGCAATAAGGAGAGTATAGAGGCTAAAACAATTATGTAAACAATAACTATGTGGATATTGCCCCAGAATCCCAGGAAAAAATAGGGTGATTCTTCACGAAACCAGGACAAAAAAAGACTGGGAGAATATCAATTGCATAGTCCTCGCGTCCTCTCTCCTCGCCTCCTTTTCAAAACCCCTCTGACCTTCTCCTCCAAAGCATAATTGAGAAATAATTCATCAAAGTTAGCTTATTTATGACATTTTGTCCTTACCCAATCAATTAGATCAATCAAATGTATTTAAAAACCTTTTTACGTCAGCAGTTGTCACAAAGTGCTTATACAGAAACGCAGCCTACCCAAGCTTCCATTAAGACTCCATAATGTTACATCTGTAGGTGCATTGCTCTATGAGATACAGGTACCAAATAGGGCTGTATACCACCCCTACCTTGTCACAACACAACTGATTGGCTCAAACGCATTAAGAAGGAAGGAAATAATTTTTAACAAGGCACACCTGTTAATTGAAATGCATTCCAGGTGACTACCTCATGAAGCTGGTTGAGAGAATGCCAAAAGTGTGCAAAGCTGTCATCAAGGCAAAGGGTGGATACTTTGAAGAATCTCAAATATAAAATATATTTGTTTAAAAAAAATTGGGTTACTGCATGATTCCATATGTGTTATTTCATAGTTGTGATGTCTTCACTATTATTCTACAATGTATAAAATAGTAAAAATAAAGAAAATCCCTGGAGTAGGTGAGTAGGTGTGTGCAAACTTTTGACTGGTACTGTATATATACAGTATATACACTACCGTTCAAAAGTTTGGGTCACTTAGAAATGTTTTTGAAAGAAAAGCACAGGGCTTAACTCTCAAACCACATATGTTTTGTCCATCAAGCAGTGTATGTGAAAAGTTTTAGACATAGCCAATGAACCATTGCATTACTCTTCAACATGTTGTATCAAGTCTGCCCAAATCTGCATATTGGTTTATTGATACATTTTCAAGTACAAAACTGTGCATTCTCCTCAAACAATAGCATGGCATTCTTTCATTGTAATAGCTTCTGTAAATTGGACAGTGTAGTTAGTTTAACAAGAATTTAAGCTTTCTGCCCATATAAGATATGTCTATGTCCTGGGAAATGTTCTTGTTGATAACAACGTCATGCTAATCACATTAGCGCACGTTAGCTCAAGCGTCACGAGGACGGGACATGATCCTGTAGAGGTTGAAATAAGATCAAATTCATCAAAAATACAGTGTAGACATTGTTAATGTTGTAATTATACATGTTAGCACAGCTGAAAACTGTTGTGATGATTAAAGAAGCAATAAAACTGGCCTTCTTTAGACTAGTTGAGTATCTGGAGCATCAGCATTTGCGGGTTCGATTACAGGCTCAAAATGGCCAGAAACAAAGAACTTTCTTCTGAAACTCGTCAGTCTATTCTGGTTCAGAGAAATGAAGGCTATTCCATTTTTTTTCGGAGAAATGAAGGCTATTCCATTTTTTATTTGATCAATATTCATAAAGCAATGTAAGAAAATTGTTATTGAAATTGAATGACTACTAATATTACAGAGCAAACGGTAAAGCTTCATATTACCTTTTTTGTTGTTGCTTTGTAGCACTTACAGATTAAACATTATGGAGTCTTAAACTGGTTAAGGCCAAAATGTCAGAAATATGCCAAGCCTGATTAATTATTTCTTAATTATGCTTCTAGATACAAATGTCAAATATACATATGTCAATAATCCTTCATCCATTCTATGGATTAAATGACGTGAAAATCCCCAAAAGCATGGTCATTTTGTCCTGGTTGTGTGTGGAATCACCTAATAAACAAATTAAATTGTGTTCTGAGCCTAATCAGTGATTTCCAGTTCCCATATTAGAAGTGTGCTATTTATAATTCAGAACAGGGTCTGGGAGAGACTAGGCCTATTCTCATGGTTTACACTTGTTTTGCTAGACTATGTTTTAGTCAGAAAAAAAAGCTCTGGGGCCTCATTTATCAACTGTTGTGCAAATGACTTACTAAATCAAAGGCGTACGTGGAGATTCTTGGACTTGCGTGCACAACAAATTATTAGGATTTATTAAACTGTCGCAAGCACCATATACATGTTTTCATGGATAAATCAAAGCCATAGTATATTTGTGCACTCATGCGCGAGCGCTACAACCCAGCCTTTTATGGTAACAAAAACGCTCTCATTTACTGTATAATTTCGAGATGTTGGAACTGGGCCATGATAGTGTCTAAAAGAAAATGCAATTTAACATTTTATCACATTTCTGTAGAGGCATGGGAAGAATGTCTTACAGTTAATATTTTACATTTAAAATGCATGCCTCCTATAGGAAGTGCTAAACACTGGCTGCACATTCTGCAAGATGGATTGTCTATTGAACAATTTAAAAGTAAATGCTACCTACAGCTCACAGTTCTATGCAAAATACAAATTATTGTTCAATATTTTGTTTATCAATACATGCTTGTGTTTCTATCTCCTGCCTTGTTATAGACTCTGAGATTAAATAGGCCAATATGTCAAGCTCCTTTCACACACCAATACTGTAGCCTACCCATACTGTCAAAAATGTGAAGTAGGCTACCTGTCTATTTACTTTTGAGCATGGTTGGCTATTGAATGAGCGATGGATAAATGGTAGCCTAATATTTATTGTGTATTGGGAATAAACCAGTCATGTCATAAAAGGAGAGACATGCCTTGCAATATGATAATGATTTAGGCCTATATAATAAAAGTGAAATAGTTATATTTGGCTACATGCTACTTTGCAATCTCCTTACCAATGGAAAATGCATCTGTTCTATCATTAGGCCTACGTTTTTATGTTTTTATTAGCCTACCATTATTATAATTCCTGTGCATCAAACACCTAAATTATCCCCCAAAATAACAATATTTGCATGCAATACAGTTGATTAACCACTAGAAGTTGTGCATATGCATGGTCTGAGATTTGCGTGGAGTTATGGATACTTTCCCCTCAAGTTCAACATTTTATAAATAACAATCTTTGCAGTATTTTTTGATAGCAAGCACCTTTGATAAATTAGGCCCCTGAAAATGGCAGACTTGTCTTTACCGGTAAGTTCATCTCCGTTCTACAGTAAGCCACACAGGGCTTAACTCTCAAACCACAAAGCAAGAGCTTGAATTCCTGATAAAACCTAACATGGTTCTCAGAGGAAATAATTAATTGGATTGGTGCCGCCCTGAGTGGTCGCCTGTTAAAGCAGCTCCTGTTGTTCGTGCATAAATTGTTGTTCTAGTTCGTTTTAGTTCGTTTTTTCGTCTCTTTTCTTTAGTTTTTTTTGTGTTTTTTTAATAGTTCAGGATTATGGATTTTCTCGCAGCTGAAAGTCGACAGGAAACGTCAATTATTATTATTTACAACAGAGCCCAGCTCCTGGATTTAGCACACGCAGCACTGCTGCACCCCAGGGAAAAGTTTGATATTCCGGATGAGTTGAAAAGGCGACGGCGTGGACGTAGGGCGGGATTGAAGTGTAAGGCGAAGCTGAGGAAGTACAAGCCGGCTATACCGTCTATCATTATGGGCAACGTGAGGTCACTACATAACAAAATGGACGAGCTTGAGGCAAAGGGACTATCGTGAAGCGAGCCTAATGTTTTTTTACTGAGACTTGGCTGAACGATAACATCCCCATAGAGAACGTCACTATCGGCGGTTTCCAGACCATCAGAGCGGACAGGGATAGCGTCTCTTCCGGTAAGCGCAAGGGTGGTGGGATGGCTTTATTAGTAAACAACAGATGGTGTAATCCGAACCATATTACTCTTAAGGAAGAGTTTTGAAGCCCGGACATTGAGCTGTTAGCCGTTAGCCTGAGACCCTACTATTAGCCTGAGACCCTACTAGCAGCCTGCGACCACTAGGACCATTAGGAGATGGTCCCCGGAGGCGAATGAGGCCCTACAGGACTGCTTTGAAACAACAGACTGGGATGTGCTCTTTGAGGCTCATGGGGAGGACATCGATGGACTTACTGACTGCATAACGGACTATATTAATTTTTGTGTAGACAACACTGTACCCACCAGGAAGGTACGCTGTTTTCCAAATAATAAACCCTGGGTCACCAGCGACCTGAAGGCCCTGCTGAATGAGAAGAAGAGGGCCTTCAAGGAGAGGGACAAGGACAAATTGAAATGCATCGAGAGGGAGCTGAAGTTGCGGATTGCTGAGGGGAAGAGAGGGTATAAGGAGAAGATGGAGGACAAGCTGAGGCAGAGCCAGGTGAGAGAGGTGTGGAAGGGTATGAGAAATATCACTGGCATCAAAAAGTCAAACAGTGGGCAGACGGAGGGGACCCAGGACAGAGCCAATGAGCTGAACCAATTTTTTAACTAGTTTGATACTGGCCCTGTCCACCTCCCTTCCAGCTCCCCAGGCCACACACCCTCATTGCTGTCCCACCCCCACTTTGCTCACAACACCTCTGCTGAGACAATCAGTGACTCCTGCTCCCCCTGGACTGATCCTCAACACCCCCCTTCCCCCCACCTCCCCACCTGGGCTGGCTTTCACCTCCAATATCAGTGGAAAGCGGCGGGCCCTGATGGCATCAGCCCAAGGGTGCTTAGGGTCTGTGCTGACCAACTGTGTGGAATACTCCAGCGTCACTTCAACCTTAGCCTGAGCCTAGAAAGGGTCCCTGTGCTGTGGAAAACATCCTGCCTCGTCCCAATGCCCAAGAAGGCACACCCCACTGTCCTGAATGACTTCAGACCTGTAGTGCTAACATCCCACATCATGAAGACCCTGGAAAGGTTAGTCCTCGCTCACCTCAGACCCCTGATACCAGCGCAACATCGGGGTGGATGATGCAATCATCTACCTTCTGCAGAGGGCCTACTCTCACCTGGACAACGCAGGTTGCACTGTGAGGGTTATGTTTTTTGACTTCTCCAGTGCCTTCAATACCATTCAGCCGCGGCTACTGGGTGAGAAGATGAAGAGGACTAAAGTGGAAGCACCCTTAGTCTCCTGGGTCACGGACTACCTGACCGGTAGGCCACAATTTGTGCCACTACAGAGCTGTGTGTCAGAATGGGCAGTTAGCAACACAGGGGCCCCCCAGGGAACGGTCCTGTCCCCCTTGCTGTTCACCCTCTACACCTCGGACTTCAGATATAACTCTGAAACATGCCACCTACAGAAGTTCTCGGATGACTCTGCAATTGTAGGGTGCATCAGGGGTGGGCAGGAGGAGGAGGTCAGGAGCACCATCAGTGACTTTGTGTTGTGGTGTGAGCAGAACCACCTTCAGCTCAACATCAGCAAAACAAAGGAGATGGTGGTGGACTTCAGGAGAACCAAGGCACAACTGACTGCAGTCCCTATACAGGGGATGGATGTGGAAATGGTTGGGTCATACAAGTTCCTGGGAGTCCATATGGACAATAGGCTGGAATGGGCTGGTAACACCGAGGCCCTGTACAAAAAGAGCCAGAGCCGACTCTACTTTCTGAGGAGGCTCAGGTCCTTCAACGTGTGCAGTAAACTACTGCATACCTTCTACCAGTCTGTGGTGGCCAGTGCCATCTTTTTTGCAGTGGTGTGCTGGAGAGCCAATATACAGTGGGGAGAACAAGTATTTGATACACTGCCGATTTTGCAGGTTTTCCTACTTACAAAGCATGTAGAGGTCTGTAATTTTTATCATAGGTACACTTCAACTGTGAGAGACGGAATCTAAAACAAAAATCCAGAAAATCACATTGTATGATTTTTAAATAATTAATTTGCATTTTATTGCATGACATAAGTATTTGATCACCTACACACCAGTAAGAATTCCGGCTCTCACAGACCTGTTAGTTTTTCTTTAAGAAGCCCTCCTGTTCTCCACTCATTACCTGTATTAACTTCACCTGTTTGAACTAGTTACCTGTATAAAAGACACCTGTCCACACACTCAATCAAACAGACTCCAACCTCTCTACAATGGCCAAGACCAGAGAGCTGTGTAAGGACATCAGGGATAAAATTGTAGACCTGCACAAGGCTGGGATGGGCTACAGGAAAATAGTCAAGCAGCTTGGTGAGAAGGCAACAACTGTTGGCGCAATTATTAGAAAATGGAAGAAGTTCAAGATGACGGTCAATCTCCCTCGGTCTGGGGCACCATGCAAGATCTCACCTCGTGGGGCATCAATGATCATGAGGAAGGGATCAGCCCAGAACTACACGGCAGGACCTGGTCAATGACCTGAAGAGAGCTGGGACCACATTCTCAAAGAAAACCATTAGTAACACACTACGCCGTCATGGATTAAAATCCTGCAGAACACGCAAGGTCCCCCTGCTCAAGCCAGCGCATGTCCAGGCCCGTCTGAAGTTTGCCAATGACCATCTGGATGATCCAGAGGAGGAATGGGAGAAGGTCATGTGGTCTGATGAGACAAAAATAGAGCTTTTTGGTCTAAACTCCACTCGCCGTGTTTGGAGGAAGAAGAAGGATGAGTACAACCCCAAGAACACCATCCCAACCGTGAAGCATGGAGGTGGAAACATCATTCTTTGGGGATGCTTTTCTGCAAAGGGGACAGGACGACTGCACCGTATTGAGGGGAGGATGGATGGTGCCATGTATCGCGAGATCTTGGCCAACAACCTCCTTCCCTCAGTAAGAGCATTGAAGATGGGTCGTGGCTGGGTCTTCCAGCATGACAACGACCCGAAACACACAGCCAGGGCAACTAAGGAGTGGCTCCGTAAGAAGCATCTCAAGGTCCTGGAGTGGCCTAGCCAGTCTCCAGACCTGAACCCAATAGAAAATCTTTGGAGGGAGCTGAAAGTCTGTATTGCCCAGCGACAGCCCCGAAACCTGAAGGATCTGGATGGAGGAGTGGGCCAAAATCCCTGCTGCAGTGTGTGCAAACCTGGTCAAGAACTACAGGAAACGTATGATCTCTGTAATTGCAAACAAAGGTTTCTGTACCAAATATTAAGTTCTGCTTTTCTGATGTATCAAATACTTATGTCATGCAATAAAATGCAAATTAATTAATAAAAAATCATACAATGTGATTTTCTGGATTTTTGTTTTAGATTCCGTCACTCACAGTTGAATAGTACCTATGATAAAAATTACAGACTTCTACATGCTTTGTAAGTGGGAAAACCTGCAAAATCGGCAGTGTATCAAATACTTGTTCTCCCCACTGTAAAAGCCGGTGATGCTTCTCGGGTAAATAAGCTGATCAGGAAGGCTAGCTCTGTCCTGGGGATGAGCCTTGACACTCTAGAGGAGGTGGCGGAGAGACGGATCCTGGCCAAACTGCTGGCCATCACGGACAACGTCACCCACCCTCTGCATGCCATGGTTATGACGCAGAGGATCACCTTCAGTCACAGACTGATCCCACCACAGTGTGCCAGAGAGCGCTACAGGAGGTCCTTCCTGCTGATCTGGAACTGTTGGGGTGCTAGGACCAAGTTTAACAATTATGCATCCATCCGTGAGTAACTCTGGTCCGTAATCACTCATTCACTCAGGACTTATTAATTCATTCAGGTCTGTATATATACATACTCATGTACAGTTGTTATATCATATCATATCATTCGTGGACTTAACTTACGTAGTCATTCACTCAGGAATGCATATTAGTATCCTGTCAGTTGCATCTTTTATCATTGCTTTTAGTATATCGAATGTGCAATACGTGCAATTATCTGTAATTAAACCCTGCGCACTAAGGACTGTATTTTAAGGGAATGACTATTATTACCCCAAATTATATCCTACACACATTTAGCTATTTAAGTATCTCTTCCTTTCATTTACCTGTACAGTTTATGTAACCATGCAAGTATTCACTTACCTGTAAATATAACTGTATATTTACCTGTACAGCTAATTTAACCATGCAAAATATCCACTTACCTGTTCATTTAACCAGTCTGTCTATTAAGTAAACTATTATTACCCTCGCTCATATCATATGCATTTTTAGCTACTGAAGTATTTCTCTGCCATCGACCTGTATAGTATAGTTAACCATCCAACATCCACCAATGTATAGTGTACATATTCAGCCAACCACCCATACTATGCAATGTCTTTTAATAGCTTTTTTGCACTCCAGATATCTTGTATTTCTATACTTTTTCATACTTCCGCTCTATGTATCATGTACCTTGTATCTGTCTTTTGTGTAATTTCGTTCTGGCATTTTGCACCTGCCCTATGTTTTGTTGTAGCTGCTTGACAAAGAAATTTCCCCCTCTGGGATCAATAAAGTATCTATCTATCTATCTATCTATCTATCTATCTATCTATCTATCTATCTATCTATCTATCTATCTATCTATCTATCTATCTATCTATCTATCTATCTATCTATCTATCTATCTATCTATCTATCTATCTATCTATCTATCTATCTATCTATCTATCTATCTATCTATCTATCTATCTATCTATCTATCTATCTATCTATCTATCTATCTATCTATCTATCTATCCATCCATCCATCCATCCATCCATCCATCCATCCATCCATCCATCCATCCATCCATCCATCCATCCATCCATCCATCCATCCATCCATCCATCCATCCATCCATCCATCCATCCATCCATCCATCCATCCATCCATCCATCCATCCATCCATCCATCCATCCATCCATCCATCCATCCATCCATCCATCCATCCATCCATCCATCTATCTATCTATCTATCTATCTATCTATCTATCTATCTATCTATCTATCTATCTATCTATCTATCTATCTATCTATCTATCTATCTATCTATCTATCTATCTATCTATCTATCTATCTATCTATCTATCTATCTATCTATCTATCTATCTATCTATCTATCTATCTATCTATCTATCTATCTATCCATCCATCCATCCATCCATCCATCCATCCATCCATCCATCCATCCATCCATCCATCCATCCATCCATCCATCCATCCATCCATCCATCCATCCATCCATCCATCCATCCATCCATCCATCCATCCATCCATCCATCCATCCATCCATCCATCCATCCATCCATCCATCCATCCATCCATCCATCCATCCATCCATCCATCCATCCATCCATCCATCCATCCATCCATCCATCCATCCATCCATCCATCCATCCATCCATCCATCCATCCATCCATCCATCCATCCATCCATCCATCCATCCATCCATCCATCCATCCATCCATCCATCCATCCATCCATCCATCCATCCATCCATCCATCCATCCATCCATCCATCCATCCATCCATCCATCCATCCATCCATCCATCCATCCATCCATCCATCCATCCATCCATCCATCCATCCATCCATCCATCCATCCATCCATCCATCCATCCATCCATCCATCCATCCATCCATCCATCCATCCATCCATCCATCCATCCATCCATCCATCCATCTATCTTGCTACCAATCAGATGTAGAATTCCACCATCCTTCTTTATGTTTTGGAGTGCTGGAGACGAGCCAGTGGCAGCTCTGCAAGCAGAAGACACATGGACAAACTACAGACTACCTACAAACCGGCTGACATCACCACTGCACTGTTGAAGTCCTGCAAACATAATATAATATAGGCCAACACAGAGTTCAGGTCATCATATAAACCTGGTGGTGAAATGATCATCTGTGATCTGCCTCACTTTCACTGAACCTGAAATTATGTGTTGCATCAGATTACATAATTATGTAAAGTATAGCGAAGTATTTAGGCCACATCACTTTGAGCTGAGAAGTGAGTGTGAGTAACCAGGCGTTCTTTTGATTTGTGAGGAGAAAACCCCATTTTTATTTTCCCCATTTTTGCATCTATCTCTCTTTCTTTCTGCATAGGGGGCTCAGAAAGCAGACTCTGACACCCAGTGAGCCTCATATTTATGGATGTGCCTGGTAGCAGCATTTTTTATGAATGTTTCTCTAGCTCTGCTCCACAACCCACAGCCCATCCCTAATGTGTTTACATGGGTATTTGAAATGTCTTCTGCCCAATTCTCTATTAGAGAGAGCTTGATAGAATCTGTCCTCATCAGGCCCTTCTTCCATATCTCTCTCTGTGTTTCCTTCTCTCTCTCTCTCGCCTCCCTCTCTCTCCCACTCTCCTCCGTGTTCTATTCTTTATGCAACCACATTTCCATCACAGTAGCTAGGTTTCCATCCAATTGGTGACAGATGTTCATATTTTCCCACCAGTGGTGTATTTTGCTTAAAAAAATAAAAAAATATCTAAAATTCAATATCTTTCCATCGCATTTTCAAATCTACCAATAGTTTTGTCACAAACGATAAATTTGTTTGGTCTTGGCACGTGTGCTGTAGCCAACAGTACATGCAGTGAGGGTAGGCTGTGCAGGTTAGTCTACATGATGAGATTATTATGGATAAGAGCGAGAATATTTGTATCTGTCAAACAGCAGTCAAGCATCGATCATCATGTCACCAGAATAAGACCCTCTATATTTAGAGGGTCTTATTCTGGTGACATGATGATCGATGCTTGACTGCTGTTTGAGTATCAAGATCACAGTGCACTTTCATCATAATTTATTTAATCTGTAGTTTAATAAACTGCATGGTTTCCCGAGTCGTAGTGGAAGGACCACTCACCATATTATTGCGTGGCTCCAAGTTTACTTTGATATGTTGGTTATTATATCAATATTTGCGCATAAAAGCATTTCTACCTCCATTTTATTTATTTTTAAAAAGATCCCACCATGTCGAACAAACAAATTATCTGATGGCATTTATACAATTGTACTGAAACAGCTGTTGTGATTTTTTTTTACGGTATGACTTTACTTGCATAAAAACTGTGGTTAATGACAACTAACCACGCCATTCTCTCTCTCTCTGTCATCAGGGCTTTCCACATGAAAAGAGAAGATGGGGTAACCAACAGGCCAATAAACAGAGGACAACATTTAAATTTCTGTGTCACCAGAGGATTTTAGCTCCACAGATAAATTATTAGATTATTAGATTATTAGACTATTTTATTTTATTTAACTAGGCAAGTGAGTTAAGAACAAATTATTAGTTACAATGACGGCCTACCCCGGCCGCCCTATGGGAGTCTCAATCACGGCCAGAGTATGAAAAAGCCTCCATTTGAACCAGGGTCTGTAGTGACACCTCTAGAACTGAGATGCAGATGCACCCCAATACATGTCTGACATACTTTTAAGTTAAGTACCCAGTAGGTTTCTCAGGTAATCTGGCACTGGCCTTTTAACTAACCAAAGCCAAGGACCAGAGGCATGGTGAGGCAGCCTTTAGTTATTATGCCCCCAGAATCTGGAATAGCCAGTCAAAGAACCTGAGGGGGGTGGAAACTGTGGACATAAGAGAAACATATTTTTAGCTTTACTTTTCCTTAGGGTGCTTTTTATTTGTTCAGTTTTTATTGTTTTTCTTTTGTTTTTTCTGTGAAGCACATTAGGTTGCATTCCATGTCGGAAGTGTTATGTATAAATAAAGCTTAATTTGAAACTGTCAAAGAAAGTGCTGTATTGCATTCCCTGAAACCCAGAGAAATCTTCCTTATAAGCCTTATGCAGCAGACTGTATGAGTTGTTGTCTAATGAAAAGGACAAGTGCTTCATTCCTGAGTCTGTCTGTCATCACACCTAGTGCTCACTACACACAAATCCACCCTCCATCTCTCTACTCTGCCAGTCAGGATCCATCTGGCAGTCTCTCTCACTTAAATTTGATTTGTTTTGTCATTTAGAAGATGCTGTTTTCCAGAGTGACTTACAGTAACAACTAGCCTTAAGTGCCTTGCTTGAGGGCAAATCAACTGATTTTTCACAAATTTGGCTTAGGGATTCAAACCAACAACCTTTCAGTTACTGGCCCAACACTCTTAACTGCTAGGCTACCTGCCACCTTTTGATGCAACACATCATTTCATGTTCAGTGAAAGTTCTCCTGAACACAGTCTACAGATTTCTCCCAGACATGACAAATGCTTCAGTTAATCTTATAAACACACTAGAGTTTCACTGTAAGAGTCTGATTTATAACAGATAGCTTTTTATTCTCACCCACTGGGCAAAAACTGGTTGAATCAACGTGGTAAACTGATTGGATTTGCAAAAAGTCATCAACGTAATGTTGTCTTTTTACCTAATTCCAATGACAGTTTTCCATTTTTGGTTGACTTCACGTTGAATTCATGTTGGTTGACCACTCAACCAAGTTTAAATCAAAAATAGACATTTAAATGACGTCTGTGCCCAGATTTCAGACTTTAAGGGGTTCAAGAGGAAATGAATAGAGATACAGAGAAAAGAAAGCTAGATGGATAGGGAGAGGATAAAAATAGCAATTGAAGGAGAGTGTGTCACACTTGGCCTGACTCAGTGATTGTAGAACAATATTATGCAGTCCTCCTAATCCCTTTGGATTTATTTTGGGTATCTGCCTCTCTCTCTCTGTGCTGTACGGTGTTGTCCTGTCCTGTCCTGTGCTGGGGTGTCCTGTAGTATTAGTAGTGGGTCTCATCTATCTCCATGCAGTTTAACCCTGCTAGGTCTTTGCTGGGTCACTGCCTCTGCCTCACCCCTATCCTGCATTGACTCTGCCCATCACACTGTTTGGGCAACTACATCTGGGCATAACCACAGCTCACGCCACAAGGAGAAGAGGAAGAAGTGAGAGGTATGGGAGGCTGGAGGGAGGAACCAGGAATTAGAACGAGGAGAGAAGAGAATTACCAATGGAGGAAATGCTGACTTCAGAGAAGAGAACTAGACTGATCAGGAAAACAGTACACAAACAGATAGAGGACAAATATAAAGGGCACGTTAGTGCACACTGTACAAGACATAAAGTGGATCGAAACCCTTTGGGGGAGAGGTTAACGTGAAATGGGAGTAGACCAGTAGCAGAGCTGTGAGGGCATTTAAAGGTTATCTAATAGGGTACTATCTAATAGGGTACTATGTGATGACGTTGAATCAAGAGAGAGAGAGACAAGAGAGAGAGAGAGAGAGAGAGAGAGAGAGAGAGAGAGAGAGAGAGAGAGATAGATAGACACTAATACAGAAAGAGATTGTGATCATATTGTAACAGTCACACGCGATCTGAGCAGATTGCACATGTCTGAGAAGAAAGTTAGATTAAACCTAAGACCAGATCAGACTGTCCATATGATTCACCATAGAACTAAACTGCATGATACTGTAAAGTAGGTGGTGGTCTTCGCCGTCTATATAGTTCACTACTTTGGTCAAAATCAGTGTACGATATAGGGAATAGGGTGCCATTTGGGATGCAACCAGGAGCTGTAAACCCACCAGCAACCAGACCAGACTGTTACCATTAAATTGATGAACTGTCTTGATATATGGGGGCTGGTTTCTCCACTCCAGGGAACACAGATTGGTGCTGTAGTCTGGGTAGTACTTAGCTCCATATAAACTGAGCACAGGAGAGCTGTCAGTGTTTTCCTCTTCCTCCATCTCTCCTAGTTAATAATACGCTACTGTATCTTTGCTCATGGTATTTCTCCTTACACAACTGACTGGATGTAAACCAGCGTGTGTGTGTGTGTCTGTGTGGGGGGTAACAATGTGGGTGGTGTGAGGTGAAGGAGTGGACCATCCATCTTACTAGTGCATGAAAAACAAGTGAACAGTTTGTTTAAAGCCTGATCATCCATATGAGAGAGAGAAAGGAAGGAACACATGGTGACATAAAGCATTAAAACTGTACTGACCTCTTGAATACTATTCTACTTTTCTTTTAGGTTTTACACTCCATTACCAAGTCAAAGCTGTCTGTCCCCAAAGACCTTTGTGCTCTGCACATTTAGCTCCATGGATTTGTCTTATCAAACGCTGTGGCTGGCTGACAGAGCCATTCATCAGACCAATTATGACTGTAGAGATTTCCGCTCCCTAAAACTCTAAAAACATCCTTCTAACAATATGTCTTCTTTAACCTTATCTAATACATAATGTCTGCTTTGACAGCAGAAGTGGGGACTTAGAAGATTACTTTATATACAAAGCAGATAGTCAGACAGACCAATTTCAAAAACTGCAGGAAATTGCATCAAGAAAGAAAAGAAATAAGGAGTCAAAGAAAATCTGTTGAAAAAAGCACAGACTCACAGCTAGACAGACAGACACACACACATACACACTCATTCTTGAAAAAGCTGTTTCATATTACAATGTCATGACCAGTATTTGCCCATTTCCATTGAATTAATGTTGGAAAATCAAAACACTTCAAGCTCTGTGAAGAGGCCAGAGGGCAGAAAATCCCTATTCTGTTGTCCAATTAGGTGACAAGATGGGACTGGGTTATACACACACAAAGACAGATGCACACTAAGGGAACCATGTCCTTTGTGTTCTCCCCTCAGGGTACAGAACCCCTTCAAGAGGACACGTGGCAAAAGGCTTCTACTTTTTATCCGTGGGTTCAGCACCCTGGCCTCCACTCTGTCCGCACTCACCTCCACCAAGGTTCCGTTCACGTGGTCTGCGGCCGCTGACCGGGCATTTCGGGACCTCAAGCACCACTTCACCACGGCCCCTATCCTGGTTCATCCTGACCTTCCCGTCAGTTCGTGGTGGAGGCTGATGCTTCGGATATCGGAGTGGGGGCTGTCCTGTCCCAACGTGGATTATCTCCACACCGCCAAGCGCCTCAACTCCAGGCAAGCAAGATGGGCCCTGCTGTTTACCCAGTTACATTTTTCCCTCTCCTATAGGCCGGGGTCCAAGAACATTAAGCCAGACGCCCTGTGTTGCCACTATAGCCCCACGGGGGCCACCCTGGAGCCCAAAACCATAATTCCCACCTCGTGCAACACGGCCATCCTGACTGTGGTCGACCGGTTTTCCAAGGCCGCCCACTTCATTCCCCTCCCCAAACTGCCCTCGACCAAGGAGACGGTCCAACTCATGGTGCAGCACGTCTTCCGGATCCACGGACTCCCGGTGAACATGATGTCCGACCGGGGTCCCCGGTTCTCTTCACGGTTCTGGAAGGCGTTCTGCATGCTTATTGGGTCATCGGCCAGCCTGTCCTCCAGTTTCCATCCCCAGTCCAACGGTCAGTCCGAGCGAGCCAACCATGACTTGGAGACGACCCTTCGCTGCCTAGTGTCCGCCAACCCCACCACCTGGAGTCAGCAGCTCGTAACACCCTTCCTTGGTCCTCCGGGTGGAATCTCGTAAGCTGTCCCCCCAATTTATTGGCCCTTTCCCCATTTCTACTATTACTAGCCCATCTGCTGTATGCCTTCTGTTGCCCCGGACCCTTGGTATTTATACCACCTTTCATGTGTCCAGAGTTAAACTCTTGTTTCCAGGCCTACCCCTCTTCCCTGGCTCATCAACGGCCAACCGATGTACACGTTCGACCTCAGGGCAGGGGATTCCAGTACCTGGTTGACTGGGAGGGGTACTGCCCAGAGGAGAAGTGCAGGGTCCCGGCTAGAGGGTGGGGGGTACTGTCACCCCCTGATCTGTTTCACCTGTCTGTGTGCTTGCCTCCACCACCCTCAGGTGTCGCCCATCTTCCTAATTATCCCCTGGGTACTTTAACCTGTGTTCTATGTTTGGCTGTTGCCAGTTCGTTTTGCTTGTTGAAGCCTACCAGCGTTTTTCCCCTTTGCTACTGCCTTGCTATTGTTACTCCTAGATTTTCCAGGTTTTGACTCTGCCTGCCCTGACCCCGAGCCTGCCTGCCGTCTTGTACCTTTACCCCACTACTCTGGATTACCGAACTCTGCTTGCCTACCCCTGTGGTGATAAACATTTGTTATTCTGACGTTGTCTGCGCCTGGGTCTTACCTTCGAACGTGATAGTATTTGATAAGGCAGAGTGCTAGATAAAGGCCCCACAGAGATCCGTCACACAATTAAGTGAGCTGCACCGCTTTTCATAGCCTGGGTGGTCCAGCGTGGCCCCTAGCACATTAGAGAGGGGCCTGCCCGGGTAATGGGCATTACTGATCCAGCTTAATATGATAACACAAGCACGCCAGTTGTCTGGAGAATTCTCATCAGGCCATTGCCTTAGCTTTTCACTTGGAGCTAGCTGCTAGCGTATTATAGCAGTAGAGACTAGAGAGAGAGAGAGAGTTAAATTCAAACAGGCGTTGAATCAAAGGGAAAGGTACCAAGATCCCATTATTATCTCAACCTCTTTCCCAGAGGTTTTTCCTCCTTCTCTGGGCCTCCCGAGTGGCGCAGTGGTCTAAGGCAATGCATCTTAGTGCTAGTGGTGTCACTACAGACGCTGGTTCGATCCCAAACAACCGGCCATGATTGGGAGCCCCATAGGGCGGTGCACAATTGGCCCAGCATCATCTGGGGTAGGCTGTCATTGTAAATAAAAATGTGATATTAACTGACTTGCCTAGTTGAATAAAGGTTATGTAAAACATTTTTAAATGATCTTTAACAAACATATTTCTAACTAGTTTAACAAAATCTAACAGTGCTTTTCAAATTGGCCGTTTTCCAAGAAGAAAGTTAAAGTCAGTCTACCTCCACAACATCTGCCTCTGGTCTGCTGAGGACATGAAAGGGACTACTCGTCCAGACTACACAAACAAACTACACACAAACCACACAGATGCAAACACCCTACCTAGCAGAGACTATGGGCCCAATTCAGACTTAGGAAATGTAGGAAATGTATGCTGGCCAACAGATTTTCTCCATCTTCTTCAGTAAGGTTTCCCTTTAAATTTAGTCTACCTTAAATTTTAATTTTCTCAACAGAACGGTTCAGAATTTTAGTAATCAATGAAAGAAAGCCAATTGGTAGATTTTAAATTATTAATGAATAATAATAAAAAAAACAAATGGAGAGCCTTTACACACAAAATATATTGGCGAATCAAATATACATTGGTTTGATTCATCCTGAAAGTTGCCATATTCAATTGTTCAATTCATGAAATATTTTAAGATGAGAAAAGTGTACAATAGGGTTTGAACAGTATTCCTATAAATCTACCCTAATCGTGGAACTGTGTTGACTACGGTCCAGTCGCCGTGAACCGTGCGCCAGGCTCCAGGTTTAAACTGCTCCGTATCGTAATGATTAGAATAGGCCCCAAATTATATCTTGTAATAATTTAGCCTAATATGATCCACTATTGCTAGCAATCCTCAGGAACAACCACACAAACGTGACAAAGGAAAGAAAGGTAAACAAACATTGTAATGGAATGATGCAAAATGTAAGGAAACTAACACTAAAGTCAGTGACAGAAGCCGATATCTTGGATCTCCAAATTTCATCCTAAATTATAAGGCCAGCATTTCATAAACTTCACTGTGGAAAAAGTGATACTGTATGTTGATATGCTTCAGTTTGTTGCTATATGACAGGTTTCACGTCTCCATCAATCATAAGCTAAAATAGTTCTAAAACAAATGTCACTTATATTCCAAATCCCCTTATCCAAAACGGCTTACTCTTTTAACTAGCTCTTATCAATATCCATAGCCGCAGGAAAATGTTTGGGGGTGGGGGGTTTGAGAATTTTTGGTCAATGGGGGGGTATGGGCTGCATACAGCTATATTGGTGTGCTAATACAGGACTAGTAAAGGCCCAGTGCACTACAATATTATTATTCCATTTTTTTAGGGGGTGCTGCAGCACCCTCAACACCCCTACTTCCCGCGGCTATGTCAATATCTCTTCTCAATTTGTAAATTACAGTGCATGGAGAATGGTGTTATTTCTATCAGAAAATATAAAGATGTTGAGAGAATGCCATGAGTGAGATTCTTCAAAGTAGCCACCCTTTGCTCATGGCATTCTCTCAACCAGCTTCATGAGGACCATCACAGGAATGGAAGACCCAGAAAAACCTCTGCTGCAGAGGATAAGTTCATTAGAGTTACCAGCCTCAGATTGCTGCCCAAATAAATACTTCATAGAGTTCAAGTAAATAACACATCTCAACATCAACTGTTCAGAGGAGACTGTGTGAATTAGGCCTTCATGGTCGAATTGCTGCAAAGAAACCACTACTAAAGAACACCAATAAGAAGAATTGCTTGGGCCAAGAAACACGAGCAATGGACATTAGACCGGTTACTACATGATTCCATATGTGTTATGTCATAGTTTTGATGTCTTCACTTTTACTCTACAATGTAAAAAATAGTGCAAATAAAGAAAAACCATTGAATGAGTAATATTCCAAACTTTTGGCCCCCAATGTATATCAACCAACCAGTATCCAACGTAAGATTGTCAGACACAGGTCTGACTATAAGGTTTCATAAGACTGAAAAGTTTCAGTCCTACTTTATGTATTCCATTGACTGAGAAAGTACAGGCTTCTATGATTGACATTATTGGCGAAAGAGAAAATGGGCTATCCTCTGGGGTCGTATTCATTAGGGCACACGGTAGCCAAACGTAAGAAAACATTTTACAACGGAATGTAAACTAGTGTTTCTTATTGGATGATTTTAGGTAGGTGAGAGTGTGGTAAATTGTGTCATTTTTTACATTCAGCATCACTCCGTCAAGGGAAATATAGGATTCTTTCTAACAAACATATCTAGCTACATATATTTCAGGATGTTGTGTATCACCATGTCTATCTCTATTTCCCAAACACAAGTCAATGCAATCTCAATTTCAGTTTTTTTCTTTTAATAATTTGAAGCATCTTTTAACACAGGCCAAGCCCTGTTGTTATCTCATATCCCAGCGAAAATGCCTTGCATCACATCTGGGAAGAAAACACTTCAATTTGCTCAACTTGCCATTGGCTCAACCATTGGCTCAACTTACCACATAGCCATTGGATCAACTTACCCCAAGGCAAACAATGACTATATTATCCCACACAGCTACAAAGATGCCCTTTCATGCTAGGTTTAAGACCTCATATTGAAGGTTATTTATCTACTTTGGTTTAGATATACTCTAAGCACCATGAAACCTCTAACACAATCAATTAATTGGACTTGGTGAAAAATCTAAATATTTTTACCTAACTTGCTTAGCACTTTTTCCATGTGTTTTCTTCCTTCACAGACTTCATGAAATGATGACCTATTCATACATATTTGGTCAAATGATACATTTTGTGTATGGTTTCCCAGAAACAAGGGTGGCACGACTTTGGCTCAACTTACCCCACTCTCCCCTACATTTAGTCCCTCAATGTTTCAGTCCATTGTCTTCTATTTGGTGCCTAATGAACAAGATTATGTTCAATAAAAAATTGTTTTATTCTTTTTTATTTTTTTATTTAACCTTTATTTACAATGGCCGCCTGTACCGGCCAAACCAGATGACGCTGGGCCAATTGTGCAACCCTATGGGACTCCCAATCATGGCCGGTTGTGATACAGCCTGGAATCGAACCAGGGTGTCTGTAGTGATGCCTCAAGCACTGAGATGCAGTGCCTTAGATGGCTGCGCCACTCGGGAGCCCGAAAGGGCTGTGAGCTGAGGCAGGCAGCAGAGACCTGATCACTCCTCCTGGCCTCCAGGTGATTTCTGTTCCTCCTCATTCCAGCTCATTATTGACCACAGATAGCGATGGAATCACTCAATGGAACATTGTCTTCAAAAATTTATGCAGACCAGCGTCCTTTCCCTCTGTCTCTTTTCTACTGCATCTTAATGGACTCTCAGCTCTCAGCATAAAATATGTTGACAAATATAAGTAGAGGAAATCGCTCCACCATTTCCTGGTTGCTAAAAATCTAATAGTTCACCTAATTTCAGATTATGTGGCAAAACAAGCAAATATAGTGCAGATAATCATTGTGCCATCTAAACCGCTGTGAAATATATTTTCCATTATCAAAAATATTGTATTTTCAGCTGTTTGAAGCTAGTGTACAAAAATGTAAGAACAGGAAGCATAGAAATACTCCACATTGAACAGCTACCGCTTCTTAGACTTGCTTCCAATGCGAATGACAGATCTATAACACACATTTCTATGTGAATTTTGTCAGGTCGCCCAAAAAGTTACATATTGTAACTTTAAGATGGCAGCCCAGTGTTGAAAAGTAATATTGTGAACCATCCTAGTTTTATTGCAGGCCATTAACTGTGGAGTGCAATTAAAGTGTGTGTGGTGACACTTAAACTGGCTGAGAGGGCTGTAGTCCGTGGTGCCAGCCAGGTTTCCGTTGGTGATGGTGGTGACAGGCATAAGCAATCACGCACACCAGTATACATTTGAAGCACATAAACACACACCTGGACAAACGACAGATACAACCAGTACCTCTCTTGCTCGCTCTCACGTGTTCCCTTTTGGTATCTCTCTGACGCATGCACACTTCCATGCTTACAGACACACACACCCATCTTGAGCCAGTTCTGTTGACTTATCAGGCTGCCACCTTTGTGTGAGAATAGGCTTAAATCAAACACAGGAACCACTCAACCTGCTTTGGAGAGTGTTTGGAAACGTTTCTTATGAAAGAGGCCAAAAGCAGCTTTTATGCTACTGAGCTGTTTATTGAGAGAGAGGAAGGCCATGGTGAATGTGATCTCTTTATTGAATGCTTAGTAAGAGGAGAGTATTATAGGAGAAGAGGCACAAGTCACTCCAGATCACATTTATCACATTTAGGCAGTGCCTCAATGCTGCTCACAGTTAGCTCAGTTGTTAAAACATGACGCTTGCATCACTAGAGTTTTGGGTTCAATTCCCAAAGGGAAAAGAAGATGAGGAGCAAAGAAGACAAGCTAAGTTAACTAATCAACAAGCATAGAAACAGTTAGCAGACTGAGAGCAGATTGTCAGTGTTAAACTATCCGAAGCTCCAGGTTAGCTTGTGTTGGTTCTGCAACTCTCTCTCCAGCAGGGTCTCCTCCAACGTGTTCAGGTTGGTGTCCAGGGTTAAATGACAGAAGACTCTAAAATAATGTAATCTGTATTCATTATATCAGTGACAAGGGGAAAATTCAACCTCAGCCCCCTCTGTCATTCTTACATGCCTCTGGGGATTCTCTAAAGGTTACTTTATTTAAATCTCCCATCCACTCAATTCCATTAAACTAGACTAATGAATCTTTGGTTCGCTGTCTAATCAGCGTTCTACTGTCAAATCAGCTCACCAGGAGTGGAGTTTGATAGAGCTCCCAAAGATAGCATAGTTAAAGGGCATATCAACCTGTGTGTGTGTGTGTGTGTTTTAACCGTTGTATAATCTTTCTAATTATATAGCGTATAGGGCAATAAAGTCAAACGACAGAAACATCTAAATCCTCCCTTCTTCCCCTGGAGCTCTAAACCACAGCCTCAAACTCCACCTGTCCCCTCACCCCAATACCCTCCACTGTTATAGAATGCCCTCATACCTATCTGATCTATCAGAGCAAGTAGCGATAAAGCTATCGTACAGGCACACCTTGGGCGTAAGGACATGTCCTGTCTAATTACAGCGTGTTAGGCAGGACATATCCAGCTGGCTTTGATGGGCCTCAACACCGACAGGCTGTGGCAGTCGCCTCGTGTGGCACGGTTTCTTATCAGTGGCTGGTGGTCCATTATCTGCTGAGCTTTATGCTCACTTTCTCAGCAGGGGAGAATTGGTGAAATACACCCAGTTCTTCTTGCTTCAATTGTTATTACTGCTCTGGATTCAGGCAATTTGAGTGGGGGCTGACACACGCACCTTGGCAGACAGTGCTGTAATTTACGATGATCAGTCTGGAATAACAGCTGGGGGATTGAGGCACGGTGCACTATAGCCCTGTGTCAAGCAATATTTAAGGTTAAGGTGGGTGCTGGAATTGTCAGGGGCTTTGTTGGGTAAGTAAATGCTGTCCTGATTTCAGACCAAGCTGAACTGGGCTCAGCTGAGCAGTGAACCTGTTACAGAGACAGACCCATTGATCACCAACTCACTCTGTGTCTCTGAATCGGTTTCTGCTTGTCTCTCGCTCTTTTATGTCTATTTTGTCTGTCTCCCTCAGCTGTTGATTAATGTGTCTTTGAAAAAGGTCCAGGGGTAAACACAGCTCTCAGTGTAATGCTTCTCTATTGTTTGCTTTAGACCCATTCAGTGGTATTGCTTTTTCAAATCATTGTAATGGAGAGAGAGAGAGCATTAGGCCAGTCAGAAACAGAAGTCATGACAGCTTTTATGAGCCGCCTCTTAGAGAGAATTTCAATAGTCAACTGGTATCCTGGCTAGCAGCCCAGCTAACACAATGGAGTGTATTGTCAAAACTGTTAATAGCACATTACACATACCAGTACTCAAAAATAGACTGGCATTGCAGAAGATAATATGGAATAACAGCCAAATTAATTCAAAGAGAAAGAAACTTTAATTATTATTTAATGTAGTTATTATTTATAGACTAAACTGCAAGGGTTGGTGTCACGTTCGGGTGTGTAGAGAGACCAAGGCGCAGCGTATCGATAGTTCGACATGTTTATTGAACTAATAAACGAACTGACATCGAACTATACAAAATATAATATATAATGAAAAGAACACACGTAGCACGACACGAGACAATATACAACAATGAACCACGCCATAGCAATGGACATGGACAATAAAGTAGGATCCCTAATTAGAGGTAATGCATGGCAGCTGCCTCTAATTAGGGATCCCACACACAACACCACATAGACGTAGAAATCATAGATCTGCCAGACTCTGACCATAGAACTATAGAGAAGCAAAGCTTCTCTATGGCCAGAGCCTGACAGTACCCCCCCCCAAAGGCGCGGACTCCCGGCCGCAAGAAAAACAAACACAAAACCATGAGGGAAGGGTCAGGGAGGGAAAAAACATCACACCATCGCAGGTGGCGGTTCCGGCCCCGGCGAAGTGGATAGCTTCCTCCCCATTTCTACTGGGCCCGGACTGGACCCCGGTGTGGCTGGCGACTCAGGCCATTTAAAGGGGCAACCCACTAGTCCAGGAAATGACCATGGTGGGGCAAAAGGCTCAGGCCATGGAGCGGGGCAAATAACCGGGCCAGGACTGGGCACCGGTGTAACAGGCGACTCCGGCCATATAAAGGGGCAACCCACCGGTCCTAGAAATGACCATGGTGGGGGAAAAGGCTCAGGCCATGGAGCGGGGCAAATAACCGGGCCAGGACTGAGCACCGGTGTGGCAGGCGACTCCGGCCATATAATCGTCACGGGAGGCTCCGGGCTGTCGATCGTCACGGAAGGTTCCGGGCTGTCGATCGTCACGGAAGGTTCCGGGCTGTCGATCGTCACGGAAGGTTCCGGGCTGTCGAGCGTCACGGAAGGTTCCGGGCTGTCGAGCGTCACGGGAGGCTCCGGGCTGTCGAGCGTCACGGGAGGCTCCGGGCTGTCGAGCGTCACGGGAGGCTCCGGGCTGTCGAGCGTCACGGGAGGCTCCGGGCTGTCGAGCGTCACGGGAGGCTCCGGGCTGTCGAGCGTCACGGGAGGCTCCGGGCTGTCGAGCGTCACGGGAGGCTCCGGGCTGTCGAGCGTCACGGGAGGCTCCGGGCTGTCGAGCGTCACGGGAGGCTCCGGGCTGTCGAGCGTCACGGGAGGCTCCGGGCTGTCGAGCGTCACGGGAGGCTCCGGGCTGTCGAGCGTCACGGGAGGCTCCGGGCTGTCGACCATCACGGGAGGTTCCGGGCTGTCGACCATCACGGGAGGCTCCGGGCTGTCGACCATCACGGGAGGCTCCGGGCTGTCGACCATCACGGGAGGCTCCGGGCTGTCGACCATCACGGGAGGCTCCGGGCTGTCGACCATCACGGGAGGCTCCGGGCTGTCGACCATCACGGGAGGCTCCGGGCTGTCGACCATCACGAGAGGCTCCGGGCTGTCGATCATCAAGAGAGGCTCCGGGATGTCGAGGCGCACCGACGGTCTGGTGCGTGTAGCCGGCACTGGAGGTACCTGGCTGGGCACACGCACTGGAGGTCGAGTGCGGGGAGTCGGCACGGGACGTACCAGACTGGAGAGGCGCACTGGAGGCTTGGTGCGTGGAGCCGGTACTGGAGGAACCTGGCTGGGCACACGCACTGGAGGTCGAGTGCGGGGAGTCGGCACGGGACGTACCAGACTGGAGAGGCGCACTGGAGGCTTGGTGCGTGGAGCCGGTACTGGAGGAACCTGGCTGGGCACACGCACTGGAGGTCGAGTGCGGGGAGTCGGCACGGGACGTACCAGACTGGAGAGGCGCACTGGAGGCCTGGTGCGTGGAGCCGGTACTGGAGGAACCTGGCTGGGCACACGCACTGGAGGTAGAGTGCGGGGAGTCGGCACGGGACGTACCGGACTGGGGAGGCGCACTGGAGGAACCTGGCTGGGCACACGCACTGGAGGTTGAGTGCGGGGAGTCGGCACGGGACGTACCGGACTGGGGAGGCGCACTGGAGGCTTGGTGCGTGGAGTCGGCACTGATGGCACCGGACTGGTGACACGCACCTCAGGGCGAGTGCGAGGAGCAGGCACATGACGTACCGGACTGGAGAGGCGCACTGGAGTGTAGCAGACGGCCGGACCCAGACTGGGCACCGGTGGAGCGGACTGCTCTGGCATTGGAGTAGAGCAGACGGCCGGACCCCGACTGGGTACCGGTAAAGCGGACTGCTCTTTCATGGGAGTGGAGTAGGCGACTGGGCACGGATCATTCCACTCCGACATTTCCCGTTCTACTTCCTCCGCTATCTCCCACATCTCCTCCAAAACGTCTCCAAAATTTCTCTCCAAATACTCCTCCTCTTCTACACTTTGTGCCCCCCATTTATATTTAGGGCACAGTGTATTCCACATGGAATGTGGTACTGGCGCGTCCTCTTCTTTGCCAGACCACCCCCATAGCCCCCCCCCCGAAATTTTCCTGGGGTTGACTAAGGCCTCCTTTACCTCCGTATCCACGATTACGCCGCTGTCTTCCTTTTTTCTCCTTTGCTCCAGAATATCGCTGCTTGGTCGGGTGGTGGTTCATTCTGT
The DNA here is from genome assembly GCA_023634145.1 of Thymallus thymallus. NCBI lineage: Eukaryota > Metazoa > Chordata > Actinopteri > Salmoniformes > Salmonidae > Thymallus > Thymallus thymallus. The sequence continues at coordinate 14,636,490 of CM042384.1, read as the reverse complement.
CACGTTCGGGTGTGTAGAGAGACCAAGGCGCAGCGTATCGATAGTTCGACATGTTTATTGAACTAATAAACGAACTGACATCGAACTATACAAAATATAATATATAATGAAAAGAACACACGTAGCACGACACGAGACAATATACAACAATGAACCACGCCATAGCAATGGACATGGACAATAAAGTAGGATCCCTAATTAGAGGTAATGCATGGCAGCTGCCTCTAATTAGGGATCCCACACACAACACCACATAGACGTAGAAATCATAGATCTGCCAGACTCTGACCATAGAACTATAGAGAAGCAAAGCTTCTCTATGGCCAGAGCCTGACAGTTGGATAATGCTTAGCTGGAAGCACCTAAACCTAGAGTTACCAAGATTCTGACATATTACCCATCATATGTAACACAATATTTTAGCTTTCAGTGTTTCTTCCCACTTTACTTTCTTCTATACAGTATTTATCCCTTATGTCTCATCGGTCAGTCCATGTTACAGTAACATGGTTATACTCATAGAGGAAAGGCTGTTTCTTCTTTGCAGATTTCACAGTCTATTTACTCCATTGATTTGTTTTCAAAATAGATGTTTTGCATGTTTTCCTCTTTTTGACAAAATATGGGGATCGAGGCTATTCTAATGGCTCCCCTAGATTTCCTCCATATTTGCAATGTTGTGTTGATGAAAGATCATCAGCATGTATTCAAATTAAAAGTAATCTCCATGTAATCCGCCATTTCAAAAAGTAAAACAAATTATTCCAGTAAATTTCTTTACACACAGTGTGGGCACTTATCTCTTAGAGTGTGTGTATTTTAGTGAGTATGTGCTTGAGCAAATGCATGCGTGTGTGAATGTATATATAAGAGTGTATGTGTGTCTAGAGGGAGAGAGAATCCCCTCCAATTTTAAAGTACAGACAATTACACTAGACCTTCTCTATAGACCTGCATAAAAATGCAATCAAACAACACAGTTCTAAAAATGTTTTGGTTTATACCAATGGTTGTTCGTCTTATCTTGATCACCCACTGGAGTTTATAGTTTACACACCTTTTATTTTTTTACCACTACATCACTGGTTTCACCCCCACGACAATAATTAAGTTAATAAAATAACCTGAACCCTGCCATAGTATTGATGGTAATGGAACCTAAGCCCTGCCACAGTATTGATTGTAAGGTAACCTGAACCATGCCACAGTATTGATTGCATATTAATAAAGTCCCATAAAGTGATTCACCCAGCTATTCACCCACACATAATCTACTCAGATAACAACACCTACTACATACAGTCTCCCTGGTGGTCCTATAATAATTGCTTGAAATAGAGGGTTTGATGAAAAGCCATTTATCCCCCAGTGAGTTAATTAATGCTTCTAAAGACTGATTCTCTCTAGTGGTGAGTTCGCCCATCATTTTTTTTGTCACCCCTCTCTTACCATCTCTTTCCATCTCTCTTAAATGCTCGAAGAGGAGCTATCCCACTGGGCACCCATGTCATTTCAACATCAAATCAAAATAAAATACAATTTTATTGGTCACATACGAAGCGAAATGCATGTGCTTAATTGCAATTCATCTGATCACTCTTCATGACATTCTGGAGTATATTTAAATTGCCATCATCAACACTGAGGGAGCAAACTTTGTGGAGACCAATACTTGTGTCATTCTCAAAACTTTTGGCCACGACTGTACATATGAGATGAGAAATGCAAGATATGTAAACATTATTAAAGTGACTAGTGTTCCATTTCTTAAAGTGGCCAGTGATTTCTAGTCTATGTCTATGGGCAGAAGCCTCTAATGTGCTAGTGATGGCTGTCTGATGGCCTTGAGATAGAAGCTGTTTTTCAGTCTCTCGTCCCAGCTTTGATGCACCTGTACTGACCTCGCCTTCTGGATGATAGAGGGGTAAACAGGCAGTGGCTCGGGTGGTTGATGCCCTTGATGATTTTTTGGCCTTCCTGTAACATTGAGTGCTGGAGCTGTCCTGGATTGCGGGTAGTTTTCCCCCGGTTATGCGTTGGGCAGACCGCACCACCATCTGGAGAGCCCTGCGGTTGCGGGCGGTGTAGTTGCCGTACCAGGCAGTGATACAGCCCGACAGGATGCTCACAATTGTGCATCTGTAAAGGTTTGTGAGGGTTTTAGGAGCCAAATTTCTTCAGCCTCCTGAGGTTGAAGAGACTCTGTTGTGCCTTCTTCAGCACATTGTCTGCGTGGGTGGTCCATGGATCTTGAAGCTTAACACCTACTCCACTGCGGTCCCGTCAATGTGGATATGGGGGTACACCCTCTGCTGTTTCCTGAAGTCCACGATCATCTCCTTTGTGGAGAATGGGGTCATATTTGGTAGATATAGCGCATTCGAAAAGTATTCAGACCCCTCGACATTTTGTTACGTTACAGCCTTATTCTAAAATGTATTAAAACGTTTTGTCCCCCTCTTCAATCTACGCACAATACCCCATAATGACAAAGCAAAAACACGTTTTTCTAAATGTTTTCTAATGAAATAACACATTTACATAAGTATTCAGACCCTTTACTCAGTACTTTGTTGAAGCACCTTTGGCAGCAATTACAGCCTTGATTCTTCTTGGGTATAATGCTACAAGATTGGCACACCTGTATTTGGGGAGTTTATCCCATTATTTTCTGCAGATCCTCTCAAGCTCTGTCAGGTTGGATGGGGAGCGTTGCTGAACAGCTATTTTCAGGTTTCTCCAGAAATGTTTGATCGGGTTCAAGTACGGGCTCTGGCTGGGCCACTCAAGGACATTCCGAGACTTGTCCTGAAGCCACTCCTGAGTTGTCTTGGCTGTGTGCTTAGGGTCGTTGACCTGTTGGAAGGTGAACCATCACCCCAGTCTTAGGTCCTCAGGCCAAAGAGTTAAATCTTGGTTTCATCAGACCAGAGAATCGTGTTTCTCATGGTCTGAGAGTCCTTTAGGTGCCTTTTGGCTTCCGTTTGGCCACTCAACCATAAAGGCCTGATTGGTGTAGTGCTGCAGAGCTGGTTGTCCTTCTGTAAGGGTTCTCCCATCTCCACAGAGGAACTCTGGAGCTCTGTCAGAGTGACTATTGGGTTCTTGGTCACCTCCCTGACCAAGACCCTTCTCCCCCGATTGCTCAGTTTGGCCGGGCTGCCAGCTCTAGGAAAAGTCTTGGTGGTTCCAAACGTCTTCCATTTAAGAATGATGGAGGCCACCGTGTTTTTGGGGACCTTCAATGCTGCATAAATGTTTTGGTACCCTTCCCCAGATCTGTGCCTCAACACAATCCTGTCTCGGAGCTCTACAGACAATTTGTTCGACCTCATGGCTTGATTTTTTGCTCTGACATGCACTATCAACTGTGGGACCTTATGTAGACAGATGTGTGCCTTTCCAAATAATGTCCAATCAATTGAATTTACCACAGGTGGAAGGATGATCAATGGAAACAGGATGCACCTGAGCTCAATTTTGAGTCTCATAGCAAAGGGTCTGAATACTTATGTAAATACATTCATATTTGATTTCATTTTTTTATAAATTTGCTAAGATGTCTAAAAACCTGTTTTCGGTTTGTCATTATGGGGAATTGTGTGCAAATTGATGAGGAAAATGTTTTATTTAATACATTTTTGAAAAAGGCTGTAATGTAACAAAATGTTGAAGAAGGGAAGGGGTCTGAATACTTTCCGAATGCACTGTAGGCCTGAATAGCATATATCGTTGATAATATATTATTTAATTTGCTCTGTTGAGCCTACCCTTTGGAATGACTTTGATAGCAACAGTGAATATAGTGGAGATTTCTCAACACTCATTCTCACGATAGCATACTGGGCATAGTCAGTGACAAATATCAAAGCTGGGCTTGGTTGAAATCCTGGATGGGAGACCGGACGGATAGCTGTAGATAGATCAACTTGCCAGTAGTAGTAGTTGCTGCCCTGCCTGGTTTTTTCTTATGGTGAATATTACGATGAAGATCTGACGTACTTTCAAAGGTCAACATATTTTATGCAAGGTTTGTCTGTTGAAAATTGGTTACCATGATGACATAATCCCGTGGTTGAAATTTCACCCTCAAAACAACAGTTTACATTGATACCTTATTTCAAATCCAATGCATTTTCCACGTAGATTTTATGTCACATTATGTTGACAAATCACATTGATTGAACCTGTTTGTGCCCAGTGGGCTGCGTATATGTTCTCTTTTTTCCTACGGTGAGAGTGATTCTATATGATTGAATCACTCTCCAAATGAATCACTCTCCAAATGAATCAGCTTTTTCTTTTTTGAAGCCATTACAGTATACAGTTATAAGCCAGAGGAGAAGAATAGGTAGATGCCTACTTGTCATTCTCCATGAATCTGCGCTTTCTTCTCTATTTCAATATAGAAGTTGCGGTCACGGTGGGGACTGATCACAGTGAGAAACCATTTCCAAGACTGCCACTTTGATATGCAAGTCATCAATAAAGCAAATGGTCAAAGTAGGGCAAATGAACTCAGAGCAACATCTTCACTTCACTTCAGGCAGGCTGGGAAATGGAAGAGCTGTAGAGGTCACGGCATGTTGGGCTCAGTCAAGTGGCAATGATGATTTATTCAAAGGTCTTGAAATAAAGATTCTAGAGAAACAAAGCTCTGAGGCCTCTGGGAGATAGAGAGAGAGTAAGAAGACCAGGCAGGTTGAATCATCGTTCCAATGTGACCCCTGGTTTAAACCTTACAGAAACTCCACTACAAAGGGAGTCTTGCATTAGGTGTGAGATGGAGAGTAAGCTCTGTAGCAGAATAATTCTCCAATCTGCAGAAGTCCCAGATATGACTTTCAGAGTGGATTTTTGCACTGGTAGAACACCGACTCCTCCTTCGGATGCAAATGAGATCCAAAACACAGGTTCCTTGTAATGCTCCAGTGAACAACACCAACAAACACAAGAGGATGGATTTTCATATCTTTCAGCTTGACAAGTCCATTCTAAACTCTCCAGAGCCATTGGAGAGGTCTCCGCTCCCTGAGCTCAACTCTTTTTCCTCCTCAGACTGGCCAAGTGGAGGAGATGTGTGGCACAAATGCAGTGTGACAGCATTGGGAGGTCAGATAACCATCTGTTGGCTCGAATGAAGGCAGTAATTGCATTTTTAGCTGTTTGCGCTTTTCTTGTTTCCGCTAGGCAGTCTAGCGGGGAAAATAATTTAAACAAATAACCCAGTGAAACACATTACATATTTTCCCACCAGTTCCCCTCGTGGGGTTTATGAGTCGTGACGATGGAAAGGATTGAACCAGGATGGCAAACGACCTTTAGAAACAAGAAATGGCCAGGTCATGGAGGCCATTACAGTAGTAAAGATCAAGGATAAATAGCCTGTTCATAGATCACAAAGTAGCAGCTCTGTGAAGGGGAACTAATCCAGCAGAGCCATTCAGCCCACGCAATACAGAGCCCTGGCAGAACCATTCCGTGTTCTTCTGACATAAACGTCATCATAGGACCTAAACCTGTTAAAGACGATAAATGCATTAAGATGATGAGAGCTCTCTGGTGTTTAGTGCTGTTTGTACACTACGGCACTTAGATTTGACTTTGTGAGCTTCCTTGATTATGTAATCCCACATGACTACAGGGTGCTTTAACCAGCTCAAGTTTCCACGGGTGACAAAATACTGTACTAATGATACTCAAATAAATAATCAGTCCACCCAAGCCATGCACAGAGTTTTACAAGAAGTACATTGATAAAGTACCTTCAGAAAGTATTTATACCCATTCCTTATTCGACATCTACAAACAATACCCCATAATGACAAAGTGAAAACATGTTTTTAGACATTTTTGCTTATTTATTGAAAATTAGATACATAAATATCTAATTTACATAAGTATTCACACTCCTGGGTCAACAGCGTTGGCAGCGATTACAACTGTGAGTCTTTCTGGTAAGTCTCTAAGAGCTTTGTAGAATATTTGCACATAAATATTATAAATGTCAATTTTCAAGATGATTTAAGTCTAACTGTAACTAGACCACTTAGGAACATTCAATGTTGTCTTGGTAAGCAACTCCAGTGTATATTTGGCCTTGTGTTTTAGGTTAATGTCCTGCTGAAAGGTGAATTTTTCTTCCAGTGTCTGTTGGAAAGCAGACTGAACCAGGTTTTCCTCTAGGATTTTGCCTGTTCTTAGCTCTATTCCATTTATTATTATCCCCCAAAAAACTGCCTTGCCGATGACAAGCATACCCGTAACATGCTTGAACATTTGAAGAGTGATACTCAGTGATGTGTTGTGTTTGATTTGCCCAAACATAACTCTTTGTATTCAGGACATTTTCTTTGAGTTAGGAAGGACACCTGTATCTTTGTAGTGACTGCGTGTATTGATACAGCATCCAAAGTGTAATTAATAACTTGAAAACGGATTAGTCCGTTACATGTAAAGGATTACAAAAAACGGTAAATGTAATCCGTTACGTTCCCAGCAAAAATATCTTTGACACTTCTGTTTTTTCAATGACATTCAAATCAGCAATGAAAAAAGGCTGATTTAAGTTTGTTCCACCTAAGCGAGTCTGATCACAAGCCAGAGATGATTATGATGACACACCAAACGTGTTTGATGGATCATGGGAAAAGAGCAGGAAGAGGCTTTTGTAGGCTACAGTCCAAGCTATGTCTTCCAATGGTGCGACTGAATTTGGCATCCAAAGACTATTCAAACTTTTAGGAGTAGCTGGTGGAAAGCATGGCCAGCCGTAGCAAAATGCTCATTGATATTTTAGATTATTATGAATTTATTGGTGGGCAGTGGGCAACTGGGAGGAGATGCCGATATTCTCCATGGACTTTACAGTGTCCCAGAACTTTTTGGAAGTACTACTACAGGATGCAAATTTCTGTTTGAAAAAGCTGGCCTTTGCTTTTCTAACTGACTGTGTGTTCCTGACTTCCCTGAAAAGTTGCATATCGCGGGGGCTATTCGATGCTAATGCAATGCGCCACAGGATGTTTTTGTGTTGGTCAAGTGCAGTCAAGTCTGGGGTGAACCAAGGGCTATATCTGTTCTTAGTTCTACGTTTTTTGAAAGGGGCATGCTTATTTAGGATGGTGAGGAAAGCACTTTTAAAAGAACAACCAGGCATCCTCTACTGACGGGATGAAGTCAATATCCTTCCAGGATACCTGGGCCAGATCGATTAGAAAGGCCTGCTCGCAAAAGTGTTTTAGGGAGCATTTGACAGTGATAAGGGGTGATCGTTTGACCGCGGACCCATTACGAACGCAGGCAATGAGGCAGTGATCGCTGAGATCCTGGTTGAAAACAGAGGAGGTGTATTTGGAGGGCAAGTTAGTCAGGATGATATCTATGATGGTACCCATGTTTACGGATTTAGGGTTGTACCTGGTAGGTTCCTTAATAATTTGTGTGAGACTGAGGGCATCTATCTTAGATTGAAGGACATGGGTGTTAAGCATATCCCAGTTTAAGTCACCTAACAGTATAAACTCTGAAGATAGATGGGGGGCAATCAATTCACATATGGAGTCCAGGGCACAGCTGGGGGCTGAGGGGGGTCTGTAACAGGCGGCAACAATGAGAGACTTATTTCTGGAAAGCTGGATTTTTAAGAGTAGAATCTCAAACTGTTTGGGCACAGATCTGGACAGTATGACAGAACTCTGCAGGTTATCTGGTGGCCTTCCTGAGCCAGGATTCAGACACAGCTAGGACATCCGGGTTGGCGGAGTGTGCTAAAGCAGTGAATAAATCAAACTTAGGGAGGAGGCTTCTGATGTTAACATGCAAGAAACCAAGGCTTTTACGGTTACAGAAGTCAACAAATGAGAGCGCCTGGGGAATAGGTGTAGTACTGGGGGCTACAGGACCTGGGTTTACCTCTACATCCTTAGTGAAACAGAGGAGGAGTAGGATAAGGGTACGGCTAAACGCATTAAGAACTGGTCGTCTAGTGCATTGGGTACAGAGAATAAAAGGAGCAGAATTCTGGGCGTGGTGGAATAGATTGAGGGCATAATGTACAGACAAGGGTATGGTAGGATGTGAGTTCAGTGGAGGTAAACCTAAGCGTTGGGTAATGATGAGAGAGGTTGCATCTTTGGAGACACCAGTTAAGCCAGGTGAGGTCTCCGCATGTGAGGGGGGTGAGACAAAGGAGCTATCTGAGGCATGTTGAGCGGGAATTGGGGCTCTACAGTGAAATAAAATAATAATAATAGCTAACCTAAACAGCAGCAGGCAAGGCATATTGAAATAAGAAAGAGGCATAAAACAAACAGAGAGCTAAAGACAACAACGGGTAATGGTGATGAATGGACAGAAAGGGTTGTGCTACACACAGGACCTGAGGCCTAGCAGATAAGCAGAATGAAGTACCATGTAACGGAACAGTCCAACAGGCATCAGCTGTGTAGCCGAGTAATCATAAGATCCAATGAGCAGCAAAGAGGAGAGCCAGGGAGCAGTTCAGTAGGCGCTGCACTAGGCGAGCGGGAGGCACAGCGTTCAGAGTGCTAGCAGGCCGGGGCTAGCAGATGGATCTTTGGGGACGTCTTAGAGGAAAAGCCTGTTGAGACCATGTCGGACAATTACGTCGGCAGACCAGTCGTGGTGGCTCGGGGGGGTTCGTGTCAACAGTAGAAGGTCCAGGCAGGTTGACAAAGGTACTGTAGCCCGGGAGATTAGCTAGTACACTTCGACTGGCCGGGAGATGGGCATAGCTCGAGGCTAGCTCAAGGTAGCATATGGACAATGGTGTTAGCCAAAACAGCAGCCACTCGATTGCAGCTAGCTAGCTGCGATGATCCGGTGTGATAGTCCTGTGATTTCGGTAGAAATCCGGTGAAGTGGAAGGGAACGCAATCCGATATGCGCTGGGTTGGTAGCGCGCTGTGCAGACTAGCCGATATTGTCCGAACTAAAAGTTGGGTGATGCAGGCAGAGCAGTGGTGAGGACCGCTAGCAGTGGTTAGCAATGGCTAGTAGCTAGTTAGCAAGCTAGCTAGCAGGCAAGCTTCTGACGGCGGTTCAGTTAAATTATGAAGTAGTAAAGAAATATAGATATTAGGTCCGTTTCACGTTGGGTGAGGCGGGTTGCAGGAGAAGTATATGGGGAATAATAAAATATACGGAAAGACAGACTAATTACAAACTATTTACACGGGACATGAGACGGGACAAACAGAAAAACACGTCCGCACTGATTACGCCATCTTGGAATACTTGAATAAACGCTTCGAGGTAAGGATGACGGTGAAACGGATATCCCTTATTATTGATCTACATAGCACATTGATTACATTTAGAAAGTAACCTACACAACCCTATTGGTATTTAAAATATTAATTAGGCCCCCCTAAATAAATCAATATATCAGTCAATATATTTTCTCTGTGATGTATATATTTTTTCGTCAACCGTTCCATCGCATCTTAAACTGCTTACTGGGTGGGCACTAGGACCTGGGGGAGGCTGCAGAGGATGTGGCACGCGCTAGTGACTGTACACCGCTTCCCATTAATTTTCAATGGCGGTGAGAACGTGGCGTAGGAGGCGGTGAAAAATAAACTTTTCCCAACTTGATGTAAATCACCAGCAGCGACCGCTGGGTGATGACCAATCATATCGAGTGGTTTCCATGACGAATTTGATGCTATGTGACCCATGGCTGGAGTCTTTCTTCAGCAAAGATGGCTGACAAAAATACTAGGATGGAAGCAAATCTAAGTGATTATAACGTCATAACGAATCATGCAAAAAATGTACAGTTGAGAGGAATATGTTAGTTAATGTAGATACAAACGGTTATGCATATTTCAATTTACGATTTAGCAAGCTAGCTGACTAGCTAACATTAGCCAGCTAGCTGGCTAGCTTTATGGGTGTAATTCTGGTTGTTTAATGTTTTAGGGACTCCTGAAACAACCAGGAAACCAGGCTGTCGTCTAAAGAATCTAGCTAGCTAAAGCATTTACTGCAAATTGAATGTACAATTTTGTAAGCTTGGCTTGCTGATATTTGCCATGCAATGTAGATGAAGTAATGTAACTAGATAACTATTTTCTTGCTTATTGTGCCAAGGAGTATAAAAATACCTGTATGCCTATGGATGTGTAGCTAGCTGTGTAGCCAATCTGTGTATGGACCCTAAAACGTTGGTATAAATATTAGTTCAGAACCTAGCTAAGAATCTCATCTATCATAGTAAGTTGTATCAACTTCAAAACAGTCTGAATGACATTAATGAAGACTATGGATTGAGTAGAATATAATAACTTTGTGCCAAGGAAAAGATATCAATGCTAACGTTAGCTATCTAAAATCCGGTGACTTCCCCTCAAATCTTAGATAGCTAACGTTATACTGCATCTAAAGTCAATCTGGTGACATCAAAATGATGACAAATGGTTGTCCTACTAAATACTTGCCTCCTTCAGAAATGTCATTGTGTTTCCAAGCCCTTGTAATGCACTTTAGACACAATCTTCATCAACATCCATTGAGAATGCGTTGAGCAGATCAGTTGGGCATCAGTTTTAAAACATTTTCTAAACAATATTGTTATAAAACATGCAAGCCTTGAATATTTCACATTTGATTTAGGTAAGACATTCCATTTTCTGCATATCACATCTTTTACGTGAAATATACAACAATTGGAAAGCTTAAGCAGATGAGTTTATTCAGATGACAAAATAATACCCAAGGACATGTGAATCACTTCAACAAGCGCTTTTAGAAATGGTTGAAATAATAAATGTATTGGAACTGACCAAGATTTATATTTTATTTACCTATTCATCAGTGTTTTACCTCTGGAAGCCATTTCTCAAGACTTTTTCTGGAGTTGGACAAACTGAAAAGTTAATTGAAGATGCCTTGAGGTTCATTCCCTGCTGCACAGCTTTAAGATCTGAATATAGAACTTATCATTGCCGATGCGATTTAACGCAGAGGGTTATTCATGTGAGAGCAGGGCACTCCAGCGGTGTCCTTTGTGTAGCTTTATGGCTGTTATAAACCAGGGCTTCCATCCACCTTAGCTTATGTATGTGGAGCGGGTACAACACACAACACGACAACTCTGATATTGACCCGAGGTAGGATCCAACCCCTGTGAGATGGTTGGAGGTGCAGTACTGCGTGTACCTTGCCTGGGGCTCAACTCTACATGTTTGGTTCTCCTGTGCCCTTTGGTCCTCCATGGCACTATAGCTTTCTGCACTAGAGGTTTAACAAGAAGAGGGAGCAAAGACCCATTGATTGGCTGATATATAAGACCTGGCTCAGTGATTTTCTGAGGTGTGACTTCAGGGTAATGGGAAACCCGGAGCACTGTGGCTATTAGGTACTTAGTGTACCAGCCAGGGAAGATGGCCTTCAGATCTTCAAAAAACTAGTGCAGCCACTGAACCAGACAGTTTGCCTGTTTTCCTCCACCCCATAGTATCAAGGCTCAGGCGCAGACACAGGAGGCGGATAGTACGATTCTCAGAGTTTAAAAAACGTAAGTCAAGGCAGGTAAGAATCGTAATCCAAATCAGAGTCCGGCAGGTCCGGCAGGTACAGGATGGCCGGCAGGATCAGGGTCAGAACAGGCAGAAAGGTCAGAACTGGGACGACTAGGAAAACAAAAACTAGCACACTGGAAACACGGGAACACGCTGGTAGGACTTGACGGGACAAGACGAACTGGCAACAGAAAAACAGAAAACGCAGGTATAAATACACAGGGGATAATAGGGGAAAATGGGAGACACCTTGTGGGTGGTGGAGACAAGCACAAAGACAGGTGAAACAGATCAGGGTGTGACACACAGTCTTGGCAACAGCTCTGCTGCAATCATCTGTGTAATTCGTCCAGACTTTTAACTATTTTTCAATCTCGCTGGTTCGAGAACATGGCCATGATGCCTCTGGAACTGGCTTGATGTAAGTGGTTGAGCAGACTGAGCATACTGGGAGAAAATAAGATTCCATAAAGCAAAGTCTGTGCAGACCTGACTGACTTTTTAATTTAATCATGTTTTTGTCACTATTAATTATCTTAGTTTTTGCGTCAGTGCAAAAACAGAACAGGAGCTAGATGCCAACTGCCGCTGTTCCTTTATTTTCTCCTGACAGCCAGAAGGGCCAAAGGCAGTCTTTTGTCAACTGAGTTTATCTTCAAATTAGTAATCAAACCAGGTCACTGCTCTTTGAGTATTGAAGATAAGAATGCAAAACTTCCTGAACTGGAAGGTCATTCAATCATTCAATCAATAAAGAGAATATCATTAATAAACATATTTTCAGTGACAATATACATTTTCCATTTCCATTGCTGCAGCCTCCTGTTTATTTTTCAAATGGCCTCTATGCTGTTTGAGTACAGCAGTGTTTGGCAGAGTACCTTTGTACAGTCAGATAAAAGGGGATTTTTTGTGATCTGCATTCTATATGCCATTTGTTTTCACCCCTTTGGGAAAAGGGGGATAACAGTCAGTTGTACAACTGAATGAATGTTCCGCATTTAACCCAAACCCTCTGAATCAGAGAGGTGCGGGGGGCTACCTTAATCGACATCCAGGGAACAGTAGGTTAACTGCCTTGTTCAGGGGCAGAACGACAGATTTTTACGTTATCAGCTCAAAGATTCGATCCAGCAACCTTTCAGTTACTGACCTTTTTTTGATGTAATGGAATATTTGTATACTGTATACAGTGCATAAAATGTATTAAAAAAAAAAAAATTTCCCTCATCAATCTACACACAAACCCCATAATGACAAAGCAAAAACAGGTTTTTAGACATTTTTGCAAATGTATAACAGAAAAAAGCAAACTAGTATTCAGACCCTTTACTCAGTACTTTGTTGAAGCACCATTGGCAGCAATTACAGCCTTGAGTCTTCTTGGGTATGACGCTACAAGCTTGGTGCACCTGTATTTGGGGAGTTTCTCCCACTCTCTGCAGATCCTCTCAAGCTCTGTCAGATTGGATGGGGAGCGTCGCTGCAAAGCTATTTTCAAGTCTTTCCAGAGATGTTCTATCGGTTTCAAGTCCGAGCTCTGGCTCGAGGACATTCAGAGACTAATCCCAAAAACATTCCTGAGTTGTCTTAGCTGTGTGCTTAGGTTCGTTGTCCTGTTAGGTGAATTTTCACCCCAGTCTGAGGTCCTGAGTGCTCTGGAGCAAGTTTCATAAAGGATCTCTCTGCAATTTGCTCCGTTCATCTTTCGACGATCCCGACTAGTCTCCCAGCCACTGCTGCTGAAAAACATCCCCACAGCATGAGGCTGCCACCACCAAGCTTCACCGTAGGGATGGTGCCAGGTTTCCTCCTGATGTGACGCTTGGCATTCAGGCCAAAGACTAAAATCTTGGTTTCATCAGACCAGAGAATCTTGTTTCTCATGGTCTGAGAGTTCTTTAGGTGCCTTTTGGCAATCTCCAAGCGGGAAAGGCCTGATTGGTGGAGTGCTGCAGAGATGGTTGTCCCTCTGGAAGGTTCTCCCATCTCCACTGAGGAACTGACCATCGGGTTCTTGGTCACCTCCCTGACCAAGGCCCTTCTCCCCCCCAGCTCTAGGAAGAGTCTTGGTGGTTCTAAACTTCTAACATTTAAGAATTATGAAGGCCACTCTGTTCTTGGGGACCTTCAATGCTGCAGACATTTTTTTGTACCCTTCCCCAGATCTGTGCCTCAACACAATCCTGTCTCGGAGCTCTACGGACAATTCCTTTGACCTCATGGCTTGGTTTTTGCTCTGACATGCGCTGTCAACTGTTGGACCTTATATAGACAGGTCTATATAGACAGCCTTTCCAAATCATGTCCAATCAATTTAAATTACCCCAAGTGGACTGCACTCAAGTTGTAGAAACATCTCAAGGATGATCAATGGAAACAGGATGCAACTGAGCTCAATATCGAGTGTCATAGCAAAGGGTCTGAATACTTATGTAAATAAGGGCACAGGGGTATTGTGTGTAGATGTTTTATTTATACATTTTAGAATAAGGATGTGATGTAACAAAATGTGGAAAAAGTGAAGGGGTCTCAATACGTACAGTGGGGAGAACAAGTATTTGATACACTGCCGATTTTCCAGGTTTTCCCACTTACAAAGCATGTAGAAGTCTGTAATTTTTATCATAGGTACTCTTCAACTGTGAGTGACGGAATCTAAAACAAAAATCCAGAAAATCACATTGTATGATTTTTAAGTAATTCATTTGCATTTTATTGCATGAAATAAGTATTTGATACATCAGAAAAGCAGAACTTAATATTTGGTACAGAAACCTTTGTTTGCAATTACAGAGATCATACGTTTCCTGTAGTTCTTGACCAGTTTTGCACACACTGCAGCAAGGATTTTGGCCCACTCCTCCTTACAGATCCTTCAGGTTTCGAGGCTGTCGCTGGGCAATACGGACTTTCAGCTCCCTCCAAAGATTTTCTATTGGGTTCAGGTCTGGAGACTGGCTAGGCCACTCCAGGACCTTGAGATGCTTCTTACGGAGCCACTCCTTAGTTGCCCTGGCTGTGTGTTTCGGGTCATTGTCATGCTGGGAGACCCAGCCACGACCCATCTTCAATGCTCTTACTGAGGGAAGGAGGTTGTTGGCCAAGATCTCGCGATACATGGCCCCATCCATCCTCCCCTCAATACGGTGCAGTCGTCCTGTCCCCTTTGCAGAAAAGCATCCCCAAATAATGATGTTTCCACCTCCATGCTTCACGGTCGGGATGGTGTTCTTGGGGTTGTACTCATCCTTCTTCTTCCTCCAAACACGGCGAGTGGAGTTTAGACCAAAAAGCTCTATTTCTGTCTCATCAGACCACATGACCTTCTCCCATTCCTCCTCTGGATCATCCAGATGGTCATTGGCAAACTTTAGACGGGCCTGGACATGCGCTGGCTTGAGCAGGGGGACCTTGCGTGCGCTGCAGGATTTTAATCCATGACGGCGTAGTGTGTTACTAATGGTTTTCTTTGAGACTGTGGTCCCAGCTCTCTTCAGGTCATTGACCAGGTCCTGCCGTGTAGTTCTGGGCTGATCCCTCGCCTTCCTCATGATCATTGGTGCCCCACGAGGTGAGATCTTGCATGGTGCCCCAGACCGAGGGAGATTGACCGTCATCTTGAACTTCTTCCATTTTCTAATAATTGCGCCAACAGTTGTTGCCTTCTCACCAAGCTACTTGCCTATTATCCTGTAGCCCATCCCAGCCTTGTGCAGGTCTACAATTTTATCCCTGATGTCCTTAAACAGCTCTCTGGCCTGGGCCATTGTGGAGAGGTTGGAGTCTGTTTGATTGAGTGTGTGGACAGGTGTCTTTTATACAGGTAACGAGTTCAAACAGGTGCAGTTAATACAGGTAATGAGTGGAGAACAGGAGGGCTTCTTAAAGAAAAACTAACAGGTCTATGAGAGCCGGAATTCTTACTGGTTGGTAGGTGATCAAATATTTATGTCATGCAATAAAATACAAATTAATTATTTTAAAATCATACAATGCGATTTTCTGGATTGTTGTTTCAGATTCCGTCTCTCACAGTTGAAGTGTACCTATGATAAAAATTACAGACCTCTACATGCTTTGTAAGTAGGAAAACCTGCAAAATCGGCAGTGTATCAAATACTTGTTCTCCCCACTGTATGTCTGTTATAAAAATATTTGTTGCGTAATTGACACAAAGATCAATTGTACTAGTTGTTCAGGATGATTACTGTCCGGTAATATGGTCAGGTGCAGCAAAGAAAGACCTAGCAAAGCTGCAGTTGGCTCAAAACAAAGCAGAACACTTGCCCTTAACTGCACACACAACTAACATCAACAACATACATGATAGTCTTTCATGGTTGAGGAGAAATGTACTACTTCTCTTCCAGTCTTTTTAAGAAACAAGCGTTTTACAAGTGGTTATTTGCATAAACTTCAAACAGACATACATGAACCCACCAGACAAGATAGCCCTATTTGGTAAAAGACCAAGTACATATTATAACAAGAACAGCTCAAATAAGCAAAGAGAAACGACAGTCCGTCCTTACTTTAAGACATGTAGGTCAGTCAATACGGAAAATTTCAAACACAGTTTCTTCAAGCGCAGTCGCAAAAACCATCAAGCACTATGATGAAACTGGCTCTTATGAGGACTGCCACAAAAAGGAAGACCCAGAATTACCTCTGCTGCAGAGGAAAAGTTCATTAGAGTTACAAGCCTCAGAAATTGCATTCCAAAAAAATGCTTTTGGGCGGCAGGTAGCCTAGCAGTTAGAGCGTTGGGCCAGTAACCGAAAGGGCACTGGCCCAATACCCTAGCCGACAAGGTGCGAAAACCTGTCGATGTATCCTTGCTCCAGGGGCTGACCCTGTAGGTAGGTTGTCATTGTAAATAGGAATTTGTTCTTAACCGACTTGCCTAGATAAATAAAGGTTCAATTTTAATAATTGAGAGAGTTCATGTAACAGACATCTCAACATCAACTGTTCATAGGAGACTGCGTGAATCAGGCCTTCATGGTCAATTGCTGCAAAGAAACCACTACTAAAGGACACCAATAAGAAGAAGAGACTTGCTTGGGCCAAGAAACACGAGCAATGGACATTAGACTGGTGGAAATCTGCCCATTATCTGATGAGTCCAATTTGAGATTTTTGGTTCCATCCGCCGTGTCTTTGTAAGACACAGAGAAGGTGAACGGATGATCTCTGCATGTGTGGTTCCCACCGTGAAGCATGGAGGAGGAGGTGTGATAGTGTGGGGGTGCTTTGCTGGTGACACTGTCTGTGATTTATTTAGAATTCAAGGCACACTTAACCAGCCGCGTCCTCAGATCATGCGCAGACCAGCTAGCTGGTGTGTTAACAAACATATTCAATCTATCCTTATCCCTGTCTGCTGTCCCCACATGCTTAAAGATGGCCACCATTGTTCCTGTACCCAAGAAAGCAAAGGTAACTGAACTTAATGACTATCACCCCGTAGCACTCACCTCTGTCATCATGAAGTGCTTTGAGAGACTAGTCAAGGATCATACACCTCCACCTTACCTGCCACTCTAGACCCACTTAAATTTGCTTACCGCCTCAATAGATCCACAGATGATGCAATCGCCATCACTCTGCACACTGCCCTTTCCCATCTGGACAAGATGAATATACCTATGTAAGAATGTTGTTTATTGACTACAGCTCAGCATTCAACACCATAGTACCCTCCAAGCTCATCATTAAGCTTGAGGCCCTGGGTCTGAACCCCGCCCTGTGCAATTGGGTCCTGGATTTCCTGATGGGCCACCCCCAGGTGCTGAAGGTAGGAAACAACACCTCCACTCAACGTCAAAAAAACAAAAGGAGATGATCGTGGACTTCAGGAAACAGCAGAGGGTGCACAGCAATGTGTACGCAAGTTCCTTGGCGTACACATCACTGATAAACTGAAATGGTCCACCCACACAGACAGTGTGGTGAAGAAGGCACAACAGAGCCTCTTCAACCTCAGGAGGCTAAAGAAATTTGGCTTAACACCTAAAACCCTCACAAACGTTTACAGACGAATTGAAAGCATCCGGTTGGGCTGTATCACTGCCTGGTACAGCAACTGCACCACCCACAAACGCAAGGCTCTCCAGAGGGTGGTGCGGTCTGCCCAACGCATTACCGGGGGCAAACTACCCGCCCTGCAGGACACCTACAGCACTCGATGTCACCGGAAGGCCAAAAAGATCATCAAGGACATCAACCCCCCGAGCCACTGCCTGTTCACCCCTCTGTCATCCAGAAGGCGAGATCAGTACAGGTGCATCAAAGCTGGGACCGAGAGACTGAAAAACAGCTTCTATCTCAAGGTCATCAGACAGCTAAACAGCCACCACTAGCACATTAGAGGCTGCTGCCTAAAGGCACAGACTAGAAATCACTGGTCACTTTAATAATGTTTATAATGCTTACAAATCTGGCACCACTCATCTCATATGTATATACTGTATTCTATACTAACCATAGATATCTCAGTCATTTAATAATGTTTTCATATCTTGCGTTCCCCATCTCATTTGTATATACTGTACTCAATACTCTTCTACTGTATCTTAGTCCATGCCACTCCTTATGTAATTCATTCCTTACTTAGATTTGTGTGTATTGGGTATATGTTGTGTAACTGTTAGATATTACTGTTAAACATGTGTATGTGACCAATAAAATATTTGATTTACCACAGCATTCTGCAGCGATACGCCATCCCATCTGGTTTGGGCTTAGTGGGACTATAATTTGTTTTTCAACAGGACAATGACCCACACACCTTCAGGCTGTGTAAGGGCTATTTGACGAAGAAGGAGAGTGATGGAGTGCTGCATCAGATGACCTGGCCTCCACAATCACCCGACCTCAAACCAATTGAGATGGTTTGGGATGAGTTGGACCGACCGCAGAGTGAAGGAAAAGAAGCCAACAAGTGCTCAGCATATGTGGGACGGTTGGAAAAGCATTCCAGGTGAAGTTGGTTGAGAGAATGCCAAGAGCGTGCAAAGCTGTCATCAAGGCAAAGGGTGGCTACTTTGAAGAATAAATATATTTTGATTTGTTTAACTTTTTTGGTTACTACATGAATCCATATGTGTTATTTAATAGTTTATGTCTTCACTATTATTCTACAATGTAGAAAATAGTAAAAAAATAAAGAAAAACCCTTGAATGAGTAGGTGTGTCCAAACTTTTGACAGGTACTGTATATGAATAGTGTGTAACATGTTATATATAGTATTTGTGTTGTCACTTGGTGTCTTACCTATACAACTCTTATTTTTTTATATAAATGTTTTATTTAATGTAATATCTTATGTTTTTCTTGTCTATTAGTGCTTTGTACTTTGTCATTTATTTTTATGTTTTATGTGGACCCTAGGAAGAAGAGCTGAATGCATATGCTAATGAGGATTATTATAAACTAAACCTGTTAGAGAGCTGTGAACCCATTCTCTCTGCTCTGTTGTGGGCTAATGAGGGCTCTGCCTGAGAATGATGACTATTTAAAGGGCTTTGTTAGGGGGGTGTTTGAACAGCAGGCTCCCCAGAGGAGCAGTGCTGCCTTGTAATGGCCCTCACATCTCCGCACTGTTCTTTTTACCTGCAGGCTAGGAGCCTTTTCACACTTATTACACTTTTCGTAAAAAATACTGTTGGCTACACATACTGTATTCCTCAAATGTAAACTTGCGTATTTGCTACGTCTCGACCGCTACCTTCGGAGGTAGCATACGACACTCCAACAGTTGCCCCCCTTGAAGCAGGGCAGTGTACACAGAATTGTTTTAATGAACCAACACTTATATAGCATCAATGGTAATAGCAGAGCAATATTTTTGAAACAGCGGAAATGTATAGACATCTTTCTAATATTTGAGACTTTTTCCTGAAATTGCAGTAACAGCCTGTTACATTCTGAAATTGTCGCAGTAGCTGCACACTGCACTGAGCCACGTAAAACTATGGAAGCCCATCTCCAACACCAAAAACATGTAAAATGTAGATGATACAAATTTGTAACATTGTGTGGGGATTTCAGAAGTGGCACCATAGGTCCCAGAGTGGTGGTAGGGGGAATTGTTTTCGTGCTGCCAAGAGTTTTTCCTGATCTGGTAGAAGGCTAACCTAACCAACTCCGGACCCTAATTGTAGCGTATGACATAGTAATAAATCAGCTTTAAAAAACAGTTTTATATGGGCTATACTATGGGCTGTGATGGGAACAGATAACTTTTCTAAATCAGGTCAAATGACTTTAAAAAAAATTAAACTCCTGGGCCTAGGGAGGATGAAAACATTAAAACCCTTTACACAGACAAAGAGACAAGAACAGCATTTGGACAAAAATTAATAAAAAGGGCTGAGCTTGCTGTATTCAGGGTTGCATCGAGTAGGCCTTTGCTTCTGTAATTAAAAAAATACTCATACAGTATGTCATCAATATTGTGTTGATTGATTAATTCCAGTCAATGGTTTTTGATTAAAAAGGCCTAGGTAGCCTAGCCACCCGAAGTGTGAATATAAACCACATTTTCTCAGAACACAAATAAATGGGCCTATTTTAGGCTATAAATACATAGCTTAGGTTTTAAAAACATGAATTTACGTTTAGGGATGTTGCGGTGAATGTATTACCGCCACACCGGTGGTCACAAGTCATGAAGGCAGTCAAATTCCACGAGACCGTTTAGTCACGGTAATTAGGCTTCTCCAAGCTCAAATGCTGCTGATGTTCATTAGTAAACTAACAAACTGGCTAACTGACTGGTACTCAGCACTCTATTGTCCCTCTAATCACTCTGACATCAACGCAAATGTAATCTAAAACCTAATCAAACACTTCATGAGCTCATGTTGCGCAACATTTCTATAGGCTATGCAATTGCATGAGAACACAGAGTGACGGCCTCTATTAAACAAAGGAGGATCCCATCAGCTTTCTATAGGCTAGGCCTACTATATTTATTTCTCAACTTTGCTTATCAGCACATTGCTTATCTTTACAACAGGAGTATAGCCTACCTGGCTGGCATGATAATTAACCATTCGCTGTTAAAGTAAATAGATTACATCTATTTTTCCCCTGCCCCTGTTTCGAGACAGGTGCATCATAATGGTCCATCCTAAATCAAAACAAATTTCACACATTATTTAGTATATGTAAAGACAAGATTAAATCAACAATAATCTGATGGGTGACAATAATAGCTTGTGAAGGCAAGAAAGGCAAGAAACAATACATTTATTTTTAGACGTTTTCTAATCAGTTGCACACCTCATGTAGCCTAGCCCATAGGCCTATATGTTTTAATAAGGTTTGTATCACAACTAAAGTGGCTAAATAACTTCTTAAAATTAAGCACATTAATCCGCTTCACAAGGGGTCTTGAGCGTTAATGGCATACATAAGCAGCGCATAATCGCATTTGCGGTCACTTTTGATAATGGTGTTTTCCCACTAATGGAACATTTGCGCTTAAAGCCCACTGCCATGTGCGCATTGCTGTGCTTCTAATGTGAAGAAGTAGCCTAATAGTTTATCAACATTTTAAGCTAAACATTCTGATCTGTTGCGTCAGCCAAATTAAGTAAAAAAGTTATTTTATTAATTTGGGATCTATCGCATTCCAAAACTAAGCAGAGCTCATGCCTTTCAAGCGACTTTTTTCAAATCCTCATTAGTCGCATCATGCAGCATTACAATGTTTTAAAATCCAAACACATAGCCCAATGTTTGTAGAACAACTAAAGTTACATTAATAACTCTAAATTAAACATATAGTTGTACCTATGTCTTTGTTAAACGCTCAACACAGAATAGCCTTATGTGCACACTCCCTCAAATAGTTTAGAGAAAATATCCTTTCAATTTTATTCAGCTTTTGTTCAGTTGTATTCTTCATACTATAAAATAATATAAAACGATGCCACGGAATTCTAAGCAAATCTTGTCTGCTAAATGAACTAGTGTAGCCCAAAGCCATTTGGTATAACCAGATAAGGACATAACATAAGGACAATTCAGAGTATGCTATTCTGTTCTTCTGAAATAGACTACATTTTCTTCATATCATGTTTGCGATTTCCAAGTTGTTGTGTAATGTTTATGTCCAATGGCCGATGAGCACCCTTACGTTTTATCTATAATTTCTGTAAATTGTTTCTATTCATATGACAAGGATTCATGATGATGACTGCTAGCTAATATTTTGAAAGTAAGATGTTGACATGATCAGTCCAATCAAATCTACTGTACATGTAACGTGATTTTATCCATGGCCAATGACCTTGAGCCTTCTTGGAAGGGCACTTATAATGTAACTCTATGGCAGGACCCAAAGGGCTTAGATGTTTGATGTCTACCCTTACTAAGGACTTAGACTTGGTCATGACGTAGTGTCCCAATGCTCAAATTTTCTGCTGGCTTACCAACACAGAAAGCACTGAGCTAGGCTGAAACACCTGCATTTTGGAGCTGCCTTACTCAAACAAACAAAAAAGGGACTGTTTGTATGTGGCTTTATTAACTCAATGATATATAAATATGTTTACATTGTTTGCAAACTGATATGTGACACGTATTAATGCAAAAATAACATGCAAAACAGGCAAAGCCATCCCCCAAAAATATATATACAGTTGAAGTTGGAAGTTTACATACACCTTAGCCAAATACATTTAAACTCAGTTTTTCACAATTCCTGACATTTAATCCTAGTAAAAATTCCCTGTCTTAGGTCAATTAGGATCACCACTTTATTTTATAATAATAGAGAGAATGATTTATTTCAGCTTTTATTTCTTTCATCACATTCCCAGTGGGTCAGAAGTTTACATACACTCAATTAGTATTTGGTAGCATTGCATATAAATTGTTTAACTTGGGTCAAACGTTTCGGGTAGCGTTCCACAAGCTTCCCACAATAAGTTGGGTGAATGTTGGCCCATTCCTCCTGACAGAACTGGTGTAACTGAGTCAGGTTTGTAGGCCTCCTTGATCGCACATGCTTTTTCAGTTCTGAGGTCAGGGCTTTGTGATGGCTACTCCAATACCTTGACTTGTTTGTCCTTAAGCCATTTGCCACAACTTTGGAAGTATGCTTGGGGTCATTGTCCATTTGGAAGACCCATTTTCCACCAAGCTTTAACTTCCTGACTGATGTCTTGAGATATTGCTTCAATATATCCACATAATTTTCCTTCCTCATGATGCCATCTATTTTGTGAAGTGAAGCACCAGTCCCTCCTGCAGCAAAGCACCCTCAGAACATGATGCTGCCACCCCAGTGCTTCACGGTTGGGATGGTGTTCTTTGGCTTGCAAGACTCCCCATTTTTCCTCCAAACATAACAATGGTCATTATGGCCAAACAGTTATATTTCTGTTTCATCAGACAGAGGACATTTCTCCAAAAAGTACTTTCTTTGTCCCCATTTGCAGTTGCAAACCGTAGTCTGGCTTTTTTATGGCGGTTTTGGAGCAGTGGCTTCTTCCTTGCTGAGCGGCCTTTCAGGTTATGTCGATATAGGACTTGTTTTACTGTGGATATAGATACTTTTGTACCCGTTTCCTCCAGCATTTTCACAAGGTCCTTTGCTGTTGTTCTGGGATTGATTTTCACTTTTCGCACCAAATTACGTTCATCTCTAGGAGACAGAATGTTTCTCCTTCCTGAGCGGCATGATGGCTGCGTGGTCCCATGGTGTTTATACTTACGTACTATTGTTTGTACAGATGAATGTGGTACCTTCAGGCATTTGGAAATTAACATGGAATCTGTGGAGGGGTTGAAAAATAAGTTTGAATGATTTCAACCTAAGTGTATGTAAACTTCTGATTTCAACTGTATATAATTTGTTTTGCTCTGCCCCACCTGCCCTGAATGACGGGTTGCCACTGATCACATGTAATGATTTGCTGGCTAGTGGCTACTGTGATATTTAAGGTCAATTTGAGCTGAGGGCCAAGAATGTTGCGTTGCCAGAAACAACGAAAGTTAAAGCAAGGATGTAAAGTAGAATTCTCTTTCGCCACCCTGCTCCTCAGACTCTCCTTCATATCTCATAGTGAGAATAGGGCCTACATGTTCGCCTTCTCGAATCGCTGCCACTGAATGTTTCTTCAAGGCAGAATGTATGAGTATGCCTATACACAACTATAGTCCTGGTAAATATGATCCTGTCATGTATTGCCATCCATTCTAATTTTGCACAGTAAGTAATATAGACACATACGAGCAAGATTTACAAGAGCTATCATTTCAAGCATAAACTGTGATTGATAAATTAGTGAATAGCTTGGGATTTGAATGCCTGTACTAAGCGACCAAAACGATTATCCTTATCCATTTATAATGTGGCATAAATAAACAATTTATACAGAAAGTTGACTAACTAGGCCACTGCATCAACAAAACATGACATAAAAAATGGCTCCTGTCCAAATCTCCATAACATAAAAGGAGATAATCATGCATCATCACTCAAATACTGCTCCTACTCAGCAACAACTCCTGTACCCATGGTCTCATGTCAGAAGGCGTCACTCCTAAGCGACACTCGTCTCTCAACGGATTTGTCTTGCAGCACGTGGAACTCATCCCTAAAAATAGCTAGAGGGAGTATTCAGCATTGAGTGAACTCACATTGTTAGCATCCCTGCCTTTCGTTACATGTGAATTGATTTCGTGCAAATTTCGAATTTTATAAATACTGATTGTACTACCACAAAACATCTTAGCTAGAGGTAGAATTAGGTAGTGAAGACTTGCTCATGAGAAAAAAAAAGTGTAAACCTGTAGCTACCATAGTAGCTATAGTTTTTGGTCAGATTAACTCTGACACTTTTGACAATTTTGAATATTAGGACAGCATATTTTAGCCGAAGTTCGTTTTTGCTATGCCTTGAGTTTTTGCGAGTTATCAGACAGATCAGTGCAAACGGCCTTCACGCTATCTGAAGTGAGACAATGCTCCTGTACCATCATACTGTTCATAAGACAACAACCCCTGTACCATCCTACTGTTCATAAGACGACAACCCGTGTACCATATTTCTATAATAGGAAGTCTGGACTGTAGCCATGCTGCCAGATCACCATGGCAATGACTAGCCCTGGCTCAGATCCTAGCACAACAAGGGGAAGTTGGGTAAACAAGCCCAAACCGCTCCATTAACACAAGGACCACAGGTTCTGCCATAACTTATTTTATTTTTATTTATTTAAGATGTACACTACCGGTCAAAAAGTTTAGAACACCACGTCATTCAAGGGTTTTCTTTATTTTTACTATTTTCTATATTCTAGAAAAATAGTGAAGACATCAAAACTATGAAATAACACATATGGAATCATGTAGTAACCAGAAAAGTGTTAAACAAATCAAAATAGATTTTATATTTGAGATTCTTCAAATAGCCACCCTTTGCCTTGATGAAAGCTTTGCACACTCTTGTCATTCTCTCAACCAGCTTCACCTGGAATGCTTTTCCAGTTGCTGATCACTTGTTGGCTGCTTTTCATTCACTCTGCAGTCTGACTCATCCCAAACCATCTCAATTTGGTTGAGCTCGGGGGATTGTGGAGGCCGGGTCATCTGATGCAGTACTCCATTACTCTCCTTCTTGATAAAATAGCCCTTACACAGCCTGGAGGTATATTGGGTCATTGTCCTGTTGAAAAACAAATGATAGTCCCACTAAGCCCAAACCAGATGGGATGGCTTATCGCTGCAGAATGCTTTGGCAGCCATGCTGGTTAAGTGTGCCTTGATTTCTAAATAAATCACAGACAGTGTCACCAGCAAAGCACCCCACACCATAGCACCTCCTCCTCCATGCTTTACAGTGGGAAATACACATGCAGAGATCATCCGTTCACCCACACCGAGTCTCACAAAGACACAGCGGTTGGAACCAAAAATCTCCAATTTGGACTCCAGACCAAAGGAAGTCTCTTCTTATTGGTGTCCTTTAGTAGTGGTTTCTTTGCAGCAATTCGACCATGAAGGCCTGACAACTAGAATGCCAAAGGTCTGCAAGGCTGTAATTGCTGCAAATGGAGGATTCTTTGACAAAAGCAAAGTTTGAAGGACACAATTATTATTTCAATTAAAAAATATTATTTAAAACCTTGTCAACGTCTTGACTATAGTTCCTATTCATTAGGAAATATAATATATATCATATTGACTAATTTCATATATGTTTTCATGGAAAACAAGGAGATTTCTAAGTGACCCCCAACTTTTGAATGGTAGTGTAACAAAATACCCCAAGTTTAAGCTGACGATTAGCTAGCTAACTGACGTTAGATGGCTGGCTTGCTAGCTAACATTATGTGTGTGATCTGTGTGTAGTGGTATCTCCGAATGCCATTTTGCATCGCTTGCTAACATTTAACCTAATTGCTTAACTTAAGCTGACGACCCATCAAGTTAGCCAGGTGTGTCTGACGGTGATTATGGCTATCTATTGTATAATAATGCTAAAATATTTGTGTCTGGAATTTTTCTTTCAGCATCAGTAGAACACGCCTGGCTCTCCTCAACCAGTCATACAAGGAGAATTGTCTAATGCCTCCCATTAAAAAGAGAGCTGGCCCAAGCAAGCACAGTTTACACCTGAAGCATGAGGACTTGCAGCGAGTGGTTAACTTCATCAACAACTACGCAGAGGATAATGCAATAGTATTACCAGGACGCCACCCAGGACACAAAAACTTTGGTGGAAAGCTGCTGCCATCCCATGTGACAAAACAGCAGTGTTGCATCTCTACAAGGAATCGATGACAACACTTGGTTTGTAAAGCATAAACAACACATTTTGGTTATTTAATTGACCTCCAACATGATTGGTACTACTTTTATTGATCTCACATTATTTCTGTATTTTCCAGAGGTGTCATCAACTACATGACTCATTTCTTCCCCAACTACGGAGTTGGGGAAACAGGTGTGGACCTGAATTGTGATAACTGCAGTGGCCAAAACATGAACAAGTTTGTGCTCTGGTATTGTGCCTGGCGGACCATGCACAAGCTCCACCACAGTCTGGACCTTCACTTCCTGATTACAGGCCACACAAAGTTTGCCCCTGACTGGTGCTTCAGAAAGACCAGAGTGAACACTTTGTCTGAAATTGCTGGCGTTGTTAAGGACAGTACTGTGACAGGGTTCAACATCCCACAGCTGGTTGGACTGGAGGATGGTACGGTGCTGGTGGAAAGCTATGGATGGCAACAACACCTGACTCCGTATTTCAGGCCGCTGCCACAGATTAAGCAGTACCAGCACTTCAAGTGAATATCATTTCCATTGCATTGTATGAGGTTATTCTTCTTATCTAAACTTGGGAGATGAATGTATGTTGTGAAAGGTTGTAATGTCTTCAAAAATGTTTTTGCCTGGTGTTGTTGTTGCCAAGGAGCATTCGGACTCAGTCGGGACCAGGTTTCAGCTGCTGCGCAACGCAGACATCCTTCCTCCGATAGATGATCTGCCTGTACAAGCACCACCTGGACTGGACACATCTAGACAAACTCATCTTTCTGAGAAGATATGGGAGTTTTGCGACAAAGAGGCTATGGACATCACATGCCCTGCACCAATATCAAGGGCAGGACAGAAACAGCCTCTCCTAATCTAGATTCCCTTGTTCATGCGTGGTTCGGACGGACCAGTCATCAGCACTATCTGCAGTGCCCCTATTCTAATGACTCCCTCCTAATACACACGCCATACGTTGCTGCTACTATTATATATATTTTTTTTTTTATCCTGCTGCTCAGCCACTCTACCCCTGATTGTATGCAAACAACTACCTCATCTATCACTGATATCATTATTGATATTGTTCTTGTACATACTGTATATTATTTTATTCATATTGACACTATCTATTTCTGATACTGCTACTATGCAAGTAACCATTTGGCTGTACAGTTTACACCTTCTGTAGAGACCCATCTACTTAGCGAGATTTGTCTGGGGGTTATAGCATTTCTTTCACATGACCCATACATTTAGACATTTGTGTCTGGGTAAGCGTCATCTAATATTTATAAAATATTTTTATCTGAACACGTTCTGTTTACCTGGCATTTTTCCTTATTGTAGGCTACTACATTTAGTCTTTATCTTTACTACACTACTCACTGTTTAGCAGAATTAGCAGAATTACTTTCTCATTGTTCCTCAAATGAAGTGTATGATATACCATTTTGTAGCTCTGAGTCTCTATTTTTATCAAATGTAAAAAACACAATTTCTAATTTTGCTACATAAGACCGATTTGAGCCGGTCGGTCACATTTTTGGTTTGATGCACATGTCTGTCAATTAGGGTGTGTAGGATGTAAATGTGGTCAGTAGTGTAAATGTGGCCAGAGTACTGCTCACACAAATGCCCCGGTAATTATTAGGATCCAATTTGTCTCCACTCTTATGAATTGGGAAAATATTGCCATGTCCCCAAATGTCAGGAAAACAGCCTGAGCTCAATATAAAAAGTTGAATAACTGAGCACCTTGTTTTTCAGCATTTAATTTCTGAAGCTGTCAAAACAACAAGATGTCTTTGTTTGTTTGTGATTTGATGTGAAATTGGAAAGTTGATAAAGGAATTTGTATGTTTAATGTTAATGACTAAGATGTTTCACCCTGAAACTGTGTAATGTGTAAGATGTATTAGAAATTACATAGACAATGGTTAGAATGTTACCATTTGGTAAATGAGTCAGGATGTAGTTCTTAGGCTAGCAGGAGATTAGCCATAAAAGTTTACCACCCTCATCTATCAGAGTGGGGGTCTTGTCCCTGAGGGGTAAACATTAGCAACTGAGGAATGTCTTGAAGGGAGTGAACTGAGATAGGGTCTTGGAAGGCAGATCCTGAGAACTTGCAGGCCATAAAACAGGGTGGAGACTTTGCTTACTGAAGTTTATAAAAGGCTCTGTGTTTTTTCTTTCTGGAGAACGTTCTCTATGAATAAAGACTGACCATTTGCAAAGCTGGAGCTCTCTCTGTATTATTTAAACAAACTGAAGAATTTACAACCTTCAGGATACAGATAGAGTTAAAAAGTTCATTTAGAACATTGGAAAAGAAAATATCGAGACAATTTGGTCCTTCGAGCCGGATTCTCAATACCTGTTTCTGTCGTCCCAGGGACACACCGAAACCGTGCACGGGCGGATTTTAAATCCGTAATAACAAAGACCTGACCTCTGAAATTGAGGGTTATTTCAGGCCGGTGGGAAACTGGACGCGACAGTCAAACAGTGACGAGATCCAACCAACATTTAGTCCCAGCTGCAAGGATACGGTCAGTAATTTTTATTCATACGGATTTGGGGGAATAATACCTGTATGATTGCATTAAATGAAGGGTTTTGATGTGATCTAGGTGTTAAACTATTCCATATCCACTAGGGGCTGTCCATCCTGGTGACCTATCTTTAGAGTTTTGTGTGGAGAAAAGTTTTAAAGGCAACAAAGTATTCCATGCAATTGGAAGATAGGAATTGGGTTTGGAGCCAAAACGGAACGGGGTCCGAAAAGACTCCAGGTAGATTGAGGCCATTACCAATATAAACTACCCTGTATCGAAGCGATCTGGGATCGTCAGTAGGAATACAGGAAGAAAGTGAACTTTCGTTTATCTGGAGAAAACCATGCGCTAGTATTCCAGTAAAACATAGGACGAGGGTGAACTTTAATAGGTGAGGTGTCTTCTTTTACCACCATGGGAATTAAATCCTCAAAAACGGTCCCGGAAACTAACCAGGGAATGAGAGACATGGAGTCTAAGGATAGGAGGAACATTATTAGGATCCTCAGTGGAGGAAGGAAAATGGATTTGATGGGAGGTCAAATATGGAGTAATTGAAAACTAAGGTGTGCCGATACATAAAACTTGTGGGGATAATGTAAGGAAACAGCAGGCAGAAGGGGTAGATAGGCTAGGTGAGGTAACAGTGTGGCTATCGGAAGCCAGCAAAAGAAAAAGTAAAGTGAAATGGGAAGTTACAGAAAGTTACAGAAAGTGAGACTGCGAGAATGGAAGAATGGGTGTGAGAGAGTCTAGCGGGAGGTGAGGGAAGGTGAGTGCGTCTTTCCGGCAGGTTGCCCGGTAGGAAGGAAGCGCCTGATCACTTCGTCCCGAGGAAAGTGAAGGTCTGTGGAAGTGAGACTGCGAAGAATGTGCGTTTGAAAAGTTGATATTGAAACCCCGCTGTGGGAGCGTTTACCCAAGTTAATGTTATTGTGAATTTAAGCTGTATAATTGTGTTATTTGTGTGTAAACCGGTATTGTAATAACGAGTATAATATAAGTATGAATCTAAGCGAAAACTGACGAGTTTGTCGTGATTGTGTGTGGAACGGTAGGAACCAACATGTCCTGCCATTTAAACGTGGCATCGTTTGTCTCTGATTGTTGATTGTTGTATGTCTTGCAAGGAACTGTAAGCGAAACGTTTGTCTGCGTGGGAATAACAAATTGTGTTGATGTAGGTAAGCGAAGAGTTTGTCCCTGTGTGGGAATAACCAATTGTGTTGATAAATATTGCTATTAACGTTGATCAAGGGCTGGGTGTCGGATTGGTTTTTTCATATTGGGTAGGTTAACTTTAACTAACAACAGACACCAGGAGAGGCTGCGTCGCGATAAACTTTGGTAAGATATGATAAAATTGTTATAGGAATTTAGGAGTCTAGGTTGGCTATATTGAGTGAAAACTTTTTGAAACTAGTTTAAGGCCATTTCCCAAAGGAGCTTTGCTTGGGAAAGTTAGAGTAATGATTTAGACTACTTCCATAGTAGCATGGTTGGCTAGCGCACGTAAAACTGTTGAACTATCTGTTCAATCGGGCCGCATTCATTTTAAAGTAAATGACTACTCAGTTTGTATGTGAATGGTAAGTTGGAAAGCATATAGTACCGCACTGTATTTAGTACCGCAGGTTTTTTTCTTTCCCCATAATATACATTTTACTCCTCATTAACCGAGGTTGTGTGTAATAGATGGTATTATATATTGACTGACATGAGAAATGAATTGGCATTTTAGGTTACAATACATGTAGGACGACCCTAGTGGATGGTGGAGTTATAATTCTGGTGGGGTTGGGCTGTGTTGGTAATAGGAATGAGGACGATGGAGAATCCAATGTGTTGCTGACCCATGATAATTAGGAAGGGAATAGTTTTTAAGTAATTGCTTACTGAGAGGGTGTGTTGATAGGGAAATAGAGGTTAAGTAAAATAATATGGATATTATTAGAACCCTGGATATATTTTATATGGAAATGTGGAATAGCTGATTACCCAGAAACAGAGAGGGTAAGTAAGTAGACATGCAGGAACAAACAAGTTCAGTACTTAAAAATGTAAGAGACAGGAGAGGTTAATACTTGGAGGTTTGAAACACCATATGATAGAGAAATAACATGGATGTTATTAGGAGGGAAACAATTCTGGTCTAGTTATTCCAGATTAGATGGGCTATTAGGAAAATACTGGAGGACAGGAGAAACCGAGTGGTTTACAATGTGATAGTTTTATGGAGGGACATTTTGAGCATTTGACAGAGGGGAGGAGGAGGCAAGCCTATTGAGGCCCCCTCCGTTCTGTAGAGATAAGTGGGGAGTCTATCCATAAACCCTGAATGTTTACTGAAGATTTGACCTGGGGGGGAGGTTAGGTACCCTGCCAGACCAAGAGTAGAATTGGTTCTCCACTATCAGATCAGATGTCTCAAGAACTAGGAGACCTGATGAATGAAGATAAAAAAGTCAGAGCAGAGACAGACATTTTGGAAGCTGAATCTTACCTATAAATTATTCTGAATAACAGACAGAAATAGTGGCTCTTACTTGTGCATGTCGTTTGGGAAAATAGTGACCATTTACACAGATAGTACACATATTTGCTGCACAGTGGATAAACAGGGGAATGGTGACTACTTCTGATAGACCTATTACACATGCTAAGTTGATTTTGAATCTTTTGGATACTGTACTCCTACCAGAGGAGTTGGCTATTTGTAAATGTCAGCAAGGAGAAGGAGTTGGGACCACATAATTGGAGATTATATAGATGAAAAGTTGAGTTTACACATATCCCTAGTGGAAAGATACCTCAGAGGAATGGAGGTTCTTAGGGAAGTGGGTAGGGTCGTCCTACATGTATTGTAACCTAAAATGCCAATTCATTTCTCATGTCAGTCAATATATAATACCATCTATTACACACAACCTCGGTTAATGAGGAGTAAAATGTATATTATGGGGAAAGAAAAAAACCTGCGGTACTAAATACAGTGCGGTACTATATGCTTTCCAACTTACCATTCACATACAAACTGAGTAGTCATTTACTTTAAAATGAATGCGGCCCGATTGAACAGATAGTTCAACAGTTTTACGTGCGCTAGCCAACCATGCTACTATGGAAGTAGTCTAAATCATTACTCTAACTTTCCCAAGCAAAGCTCCTTTGGGAAATGGCCTTAAACTAGTTTCAAAAAGTTTTCACTCAATATAGCCAACCTAGACTCCTAAATTCCTATAACAATTTTATCATATCTTACCAAAGTTTATCGCGACGCAGCCTCTCCTGGTGTCTGTTGTTAGTTAAAGTTAACCTACCCAATATGAAAAAACCAATCCGACACCCAGCCCTTGATCAACGTTAATAGCAATATTTATCAACACAATTGGTTATTCCCACACAGGGACAAACTCTTCGCTTACCTACATCAACACAATTTGTTATTCCCACGCAGACAAACGTTTCGCTTACAGTTCCTTGCAAGACATACAACAATCAACAATCAGAGACAAACGATGCCACGTTTAAATGGCAGGACATGTTGGTTCCTACCGTTCCACACACAATCACGACAAACTCGTCAGTTTTTGCTTAGATTCATACTTATATTATACTCGTTATAACAATACCGGTTTACACACAAATAACACAATTATACAGCTTAAATTCACAATAACATTAACTTGGGTAAACGCTCCCACAGCGGGGTTTCAATATCAACTTTTCAAACGCACATTCTTCGCAGTCTCACTTCCACAGACCTTCACTTTCCTCGGGACGAAGTGATCAGGCGCTTCCTTCCTACCGGGCAACCTGCCGGAAAGACGCACTCACCTTCCGTAATGGATAATAGATTGGTAATAAATACCAGAGGGAGACTAGTATAGTCTACAGGGGCGCCGTATGGGGGGGAAAAGTTAGGATGATTCTAAGGGCCTGTGACTGACAGGGGCCATAAAATATTATTCCAGCATTAGGTAAAAACATTTTGGAGCCCAATGTTATATATTTTCATGGGGCCCAAAATCCCTGGAGGCTCCCCTGATAGTCTATACTATTGGCAGATATAGATGAGAGTTGAATTGGAGAGAGAAACTTAGAAGTGGGACCTGACTAATGACAGAGAGATTTGTTTTTCACTCAGGGAAAGGGAGTGAGTTGAAGCCATACCTTCTAAGTTATAGTCCTAAGGATTTGTTGATGAAGGATTGACTAAAGAAGTAATTTTGGTATAGGTAGTTTTGAAGGTTAAATATTAAAAGTAATATTTTATGAAGTCTGAGAGTAAGAAAGAACAGTTGAAGTCAGAACCCACGGCCACCCATAAATAATTCTGGATTGAAATGATATCCCTCATTAGTAGATTGGGCATGGAGGGAGAATCCAGAGGATGAAGTAGTAGTTGTGAGGGACCCCAACCCCCTATCCTAATCAGAGGGAAACTGAGGGAGCTCAGGGGGGAGAGGGGGATGAGACAGATGTAGAGATAGGTCTCACAGAACTTTTAAAAGAACTACTGATAAGACAGGGTGGCAAAGGAGTTAGAAGAGTAACAAAGCTAGGGAGAGGTAATAGTGGGGCAAGGGGTGGAAAACCCAGATCCCTAAAGAGACTTGAACCTTATAATAGCAGTCCAGTTATGAGAAAAGCTCAGAGAAGGATCAGAGTGAGTCTGAAGATGAGGTAACAGGAGGTCTCCCTGCAAACCAGTGCCCATTGATAGCCTACCTAATCCATTAGCAGGCATAGATGGGGCAGCGCCCACATTAGATGTGTATAAACCATGGACAGAGAGCAGTTAAAGATAGTATTCCTCACTGGAATGAGACCTGTAATGAGTAGAAGCTGTTAAGAAAACATTGGTGGGAATATGGGGGACTGCACCATTGGTAGAAGTTAAAAGATATGCGATCCATCACAAGCAGAATGGAAAACAGGATCAAGCTAAGCATAGTTTAATTTTTTAATGTTTCCCGTAAAAAACAAAAACAAGCAGCTCCCAGTAATGATTGGAGAATGGTACTAGATCTCCAGGGAGTGAATCAGAGTGTGATAGAGCTCTAGGTGTATCAGATTTACACACCCTGCATAGTCAAGTGGGATGGGAAAATATTTAGCTAACTATGATGAATTTGGCTAAATGGTTTTTTAGCATATCTGTACATCCTGTTAGCCAAGGGTGGTTTGGGTTTACCTTTTAGGGGAAGAAATTGCCATATATAAGGGGTTTTAGTAAGGCTGTAAGGATTTTTTACTAGATCACTAGTAATCTAGTAAAATTAGAGCCTCAAAGGAAACAGACATTTTGATTTATGTAGATGATATTCTAGTGGCTAACCCTACTGGTGTAGGATGTGGATGGGATAAACTGTAGTTGTTAAAGTATATGGTAGAACAAGGCCATAAAGTGAGCAAAAGGAAACTACAATTGTAGCAAACTGTGGTTGTGTATTCGAGACATACTATACCTTGAGAAGGGCGTACTCTGAACCCCTCTAGAAAAGAGACAATTTTGGAAGCACCAAGATTTTTAAACAGATGATGAGTTTTAATTACTGTAGCCTGGGTGCTACATTCTGCTCTTCACACAGAGAGAATTAGAAATATGGAAAAAGGGATGGACAATCCTCTGAAATGATATTTGGCATCAGGGTAATTTACCAATATTACCAAAGTCTTTGTTTAGATATGCAGTAATTTTGATACATGGGCGGAGTCATGTATCAACAGGGGAGATATGTAATTAGAATTAATTACTTAAAACAATTAGGAAGTATGATTGTAGCATATGGAAAAACTTGTTCCAGGTGTGTTATATGTGCACAAAGTAATGATCATAGAACTTACAAGGGGTGAAGGAAAGAAATGGTGATTGACTGTGATAGAAGTTAGATATTACCAGGAAGAAATATTGTTCATGTCATCCGCAATCGGCAGGGTTAATTAAACGCATGAATGGAACAATAACAAGTAGACTAAGGAAGACCTATATAGGTATTGGAAGAAACTTGATAAGATGAGTACCTATAGTGTTAATGACCATTAGAGTAACGGCAGACAGAGATGGGTTATCTTCCTCTGAAGAGAGTTAGGAGGACCAGAGTAGGCAGAGATAGACACTGAGAATACTCTGGCTGAACACATGAGAAGATTGTTTGCTAATCACACCCGTATGTCAAAGATTTTGTGACCTACAGGTGAATTGAAGGAGAGAGTGACCCACTCTATCCAACCAGGTGATGGGGTGCGGGTCCAATGATTGAAAAGGAAAGACTGGAAGCACCCCTGTTGGGAAGGCCCTACCAGGTCTTGTTGGAAACTGCCTATTTACCGTTTAGATATGTTCAGAAAGAGAGCGACCTGGGTCCACGTTGCCCACTGCAAGGAGGTAAGAACACATACAAACACTGCTGAACACACACACACAGAGTTAAGGAGCAGAACCGAGTACCAATAGGGTCCGGGGGTTACCTCCTTAACGAAGATTCCCTACCCCGACCTATCATCACTGTAGTGTGTTCTTAGAGGTGTGAGTATGGGGTGGTACTCAGCAGACTGACTAAGGACAGGAGAGGGTTGGCGGTTCTTGGGAATATGGGGGACCCTGAGCTGCATCAGTCTTAATTTTGATACATCCAGATCCACCACTCACCAAAAATATAAATGAAACTCTACCATGGGGAATAATTAAAAGACAGACGACTCAGGATAAGGATTCCACTGGAAGTGAGTATTATAACATAGTGGCCAGAGAGAGGCAGGATGTGGTTTTCAAAATAAATATTGATAACCTCTCCATTAAGTGGGGAGCATGTAGTCGAGAGAAAGGTGTTCATACTTATGCATTATACCTCTGTACGGGACCTACTGCTAGATACCCTTGGGCTACAGTTTAAACATACTTGGGGAAAATATTAAGTGAAGGCAGTGAGCCAAGAAGATATTATACAAGTATGGGGCTTGCGCGGATGACTATGGTTAGGATACCTGTATAGACGTAAATAGCACCAAATGAACTGAGCAAAACAGAGGTGAAAACTGTACAGGGATGGGGTTGGCGAGATTGAAAGAGGCTGCTAACCCACCCCAGTTCACTCTGACTCCAGGGGAGTGTTATAGAATGACAGCAGAGATTTGGGTGATTTTAATGGAGTAAGTCAGTAGTTAATGTTACTGATCTGAGTTCAGAGGCACAGGAGAAACTACTAAACCTTACAGCCTGGTAACAGATGTGTGATGGGCGTGTACCAGTAAAGGACGTATAAGAGAGACACTATAAAAAGGGTGGGTAGGTACCTGCACCCCAGTCCTATTGGTTCAGCCAGTTAGAATTAGTCACCAGAAACCAAGGATAGGTTTAATCAGACGTAGGAGGAGTTTGAACAAGGAGGAGTATAGCCCTATCTGGATTGATGCGATTGGAATTCCTAGGGATGAGTCCCTGATGAATATGAAGCTATGAATCAAGTAGGTGAAGGTTTCAGGACAATGTTCTTTTGGTGGGTGACGTTCAATAAACATGTGGATTGGATCAATCAGTAACGATTCGTAAAGGGGAGTAAGGATGCAGTGAAGGGGATCTCAAACCAATTATCCGCCACCTCGCTCATGACTTGGAGAAATAGGTTGGCTCTAGATTTGTTGCTGGCAGAAATGGGTGGAGTATGCAGAATGATGGGGGGCAGTTGTTGTAAATTTATTCCTAACGACACCTGAGCTTTTGCAGGATTGACAGCTCTAAGTGAAGGATGGGCTGAGAACTCAGGAGTGAATACATATGTGACAGGATGGTTTGATTAAATATTTGGTAAATGGAAAACCATAGTAGCCACAATCTTGGGGGCAGCTATTGCCTGTATGTGTATGCTTGTATTATGTGGTTGTTGTTTTGTTCCCTGTGTCCGAGGGTTGGAAAGTGCAGGCGTCCAAGCAGATGGTGAGACATGGACCAGTTCCAGATTCTGATCAGTGGAAGGAGGAATACAATTCACCAGCAGTGGTGGACGATGAGGACACTGATGACTGATTCGACCCAGACGACTACAGATTGAATGAAACATTTCTTAGATCTAATGTGAAAATCTTGAATAAAGAGTGTAACTGGGAGGGGAAATGGAATTTTGTTCAGGCTAACAGATGTTGTATACATTTAGTGGAATGATGAAGATACTCCTCCAAGCCTAGTAGATGATTGAGATCCTTTCCATTCCAAGGAGCCCATGTTGAATGAGACAATCTTAATGCTTATAAAAGACTGATTCTTTATATGAAGGTCATGACGAAGATCCTAACCGGAAGAGTTATGACTGAATAGGCCTAGAACATGAACATTCTCTATGAATAAAGACTGACCATTTGCAAAGCTGGAGCTCTCTCTGTATTATTTAAACAAACTGAAGAATTTACAACCTTCAGGATACAGATAGAGTTAAAAAGTTCATTTAGAACATTGGAAAAGAAAATATCGCGACAAAAGTCAAGTGGGTTTACATTGTTTTTGATTGTTGGTTCTAATATTTGAAAATGTTTTTTGATCAGATTGTGGTTTAAGTTTAATTTAATAAAAAAATGTGATAAAAATATTTGTCAAACCAATTTTTCAGGGCAATATGTATCTCCCTTGAGTAGGCTATGGAAAAGTAGCCTGTCTTTGAATTTGTAGCCCCGCTCAACTCTTCCACTTTCCCCACTGCATTTTATATACAGGTTCTGTAGCCAATGTATATCTGTTTAGGCTACACCTTGTTCAGTCATGTTACCTCATTAGCTAGCTATAGCTAACAACCTGGGGGCGTGTTCAGCAGGAAGCAAGGTTTTTGAACTAGGAACATTCAATGTCGTCTTGGTAAGCAAGACGACATTGAATGTTCCTGAGTGGCCTAGTTACATTTGACTTAATTAGGCTTGAAAATCTATGGCAAGACATGAAAATGGATGTTTAGCAGTGTATAGTTGGCCTTGTGTTTTAAGTTATTGTCCTGCCAATAGGTGAATTTGTCTCCCAGTGTCTGTTGGAAAGCAGACTGAATCAGGTTTTATGCCTAGCTCTATTCCGTTTATTTTTATTATAAAAAAACTCCCTAGTCCTTGCTGATTACAAGCATACCCACAACATGATGCAACCAGCGCCATGCTTGAAAATATGAAGAGTGGTACTCAGTGATGTGTTGTGTTGGATTTGCCCCAAACGTAACACTTTGTATTCAGGACATAAAGTTCATTTCTTTGACACATTTGTTTGCAGTTTTACTTTAGTGCCTTTATTGCAAACAGGATGCATGTTTTGGAATAATTGTATTCTGTACAGGTTTCCTTTTTTTCACAGTCATTTAGGTTAGTATTGTGGAGTAACTACAATGTTGTTGATCCATGCTCAGTTCTCATACCACAGCCATTAAACTCTGTAACTGTTTTTAAAATGACAATTGTCCTCATCCCTGATCAGTTTCCTTCCTTTCTGGCAACAGTTAGGAAGGACGAATTTATCTTTATAGTGACTGGGTGTATTGATACACCATCTAAAGCCTAATTAAGAACTTCAACATGCTCAAACGGATATTGAGACTGCATTGTTGACTTTGTAGTTGAATCTGTGCTTGAAATGCACTACTTGATTGAGGGACCTTACATACAGTGGGGAGAACAAGTATTTGATACACTGCCGATTTTGCAGGTTTTCCTACTTACAAAGCATGTAGAGGACTGTAATTTTTATCATAGGTACACTTCAACTGTGAGAGACGGAATCTAAAACAAAAATCCAGAAAATCACATTGTATGATTTTTAAATAATTAATTTGTATTTTATTGCATGACATAAGTATTTGATCACCTACCAACCAGTAAGAATTCCGGCACTCACAGACCTGTTAGTTATTCTTTATGAAGCCCTCCTGTTCTCCACTCATTACCTGTATTAACTGCACCTGTTTGAACTCGTTACCTGTATAAAAGACACCTGTCCACACACTCAATCAATCAGACTCCAACCTCTCCACAATGGCCAAGGCCAGAGAGCTGTGTAAGGACATCAGGGATAAAATTGTAGACCTGCACAAGGCTGGGATGGGCTACAGGACAATAGGCAAGCAGCTTGGTGAGAAGGCAACAACTGTTGGCGCTATTATTAGAAAATGGAAGAAGTTCAAGATGACGGTCAATCTCCCTCGGTCTGGGGCACCATGCAAGATCTCACCTCGTGGGGCATCAATGATCATGAGGAAGGTGAGGGATCAGCCCAGAACTACACGGCAGGACCTGGTCAATGACCTGAAGAGAGCTGGGACCACAGTCTCAAAGAAAACCATTAGTAACACACTACGCCGTCATAGATTACAATCCTGCAGCGCACGCAAGGTCCCCCTGCTCAAGCCAGCGCATGTCCAGGCCCGTCTGAAGTTTGCCAATGACCATCTGGATGATCCAGAGGAGGAATGGGAGAAGGTCATGAGGTCTGATGAGACAAAAATAGAGCTTTTTGGTCTAAACTCCACTCGCCGTGTTTGGAGGAAGAAGAAGGATGAGTACAACCCCAAGAACACCATCCCAACCGTGAAGCATGGAGGTGGAAACATCATTCTTTGGGGATGCTTTTCTGCAAAGGGGACAGGACGACTGCACCGTATTGAGGGGAGGATGGATGGGGCCATGTATCGAGAGATCTTGGCCAACAACCTCCTTCCCTTAGTAAGAGCATTGAAGATGGGTCTTGGCTGGGTCTTTCAGCATGACAACTGTCAGGCTCTGGCCATAGGGAGCTCTTTGGCTCCTCTAGATAGCCAGGGTCAGAGCCTGACAGATCTAGTAGATCTAGATCTATGTTTTCTTTTTGTGCTGAATCCCCAATTAGAGACAGCTGCGAGACGTTGTCTCTGATAGGGGATTCTATTTAAGTTGCCTTTCCCCACACCTGTTGTGTGGGTCATTGTTAGATGTTTGTACGTCAAGTCACAGCCAAGTAAGTG
This sequence comes from Thymallus thymallus, assembly GCA_023634145.1. Taxonomy (NCBI): domain Eukaryota; kingdom Metazoa; phylum Chordata; class Actinopteri; order Salmoniformes; family Salmonidae; genus Thymallus; species Thymallus thymallus. The sequence goes on along the minus strand of CM042384.1, from coordinate 14,596,633 downwards.
TATTCTGTTTCATTGTTTGGTTTTGTATAGTTCGTGACATTTCAAGTTTATAGTTAAAATAAACATGTCGAACTATCGCTGCGCTGCTCCTTGGTCTCTCTCTACACCCACTCGTGACAACAACGACCCGAAACACACAGCCAGGGCAACTAAGGAGTGGCTCCGTAAGAAGCGTCTCAAGGTCCTGGAGTGGCCTAGCCAGTCTCCAGACCTGAACCCAATAGAAAATCTTTGGAGGGAGCTGAAAGTCCATATTGCCCAGCGACAGCCCCGAAACCTGAAGGATCTGTATGGAGGAGTGGGCCAAAATCCCTGCTGCAGTGTGTGCAAACCTGGTCAAGAACTACAGGAAACATATGATCTCTGTAATTGCAAACAAAGGTTTCTGTACCAAATATTAAGTTCTGCTTTTCTGATGTATCAAATACTTATGTCATGCAATAAAATGCAAATTAATTACTTAAAAATCATACAATGTGATTTTCTGGATTTTTGTTTTAGATGCTGTCACTCACAGTTGAAGAGTACCTATGATAAAAATTACAGACTTCTACATGCTTTGTAAGTGGGAAAACCTGCAAAATCGGCAGTGTATCAAATACTTGTTCTCCCCACTGTATATTGTAATTGTATGAGTGGGGTACAGAGATGGGGTAGTATTTATAAAATCATGTTAACCACTATTATTGAACACAAAAGTAGTCCATTCAACTTATTACACGATTTGCTAGGCAACATTTTACTCCTGAACTTATTTAGGCTTGCCATAACAGAGGGGTTGAATACTTATTGACTCAAGACATTTATACAAACAAAATTCCACTTTTACATTATTGGGTATTGTGTGTAGATCAGTTACACAACGTCTAAATTTATTCCACTTTAAATTCAGGCTGTAACACAACAAAATGTGGAAAAAATAAAGGGGTGTTAATACTTTCTGAAGGCACTATACACACACAGTCATTGATCACTTTAATAATGCTTACATACTGTTTACCCACTTTATATGTATACTGTGTACTCTATTCTAGTCATGGCTCATTCTATATAACTACTTCTATTCCCATACTGTACTGTCCATACTGTCTATACACACACCATTCACATACTGTACATCCAGTATATCTTATATATTCATCCAGTATATATGACAGGTTTCCTCCAGACGTGACGCTTGGCATTCAGGCCAAAGAGTTCAATATTGGTTTCATCAGACCAGATCTTGTTTCACATGGTCTGACAGTCTTTAGGTGCTTTTTGGCAAACTCCAAGCAGGCTGTCATGTGCCTTTTACTGTGGAGTGCTTCCGTCTGGCCACTCTACCATAAAGGACCGATTGGTGCAGTGCTGCAGAGATGGTTGTCCTTTTGGAAGGTTCTCCCATCTCCACAGAGGAACTCTGGAGCTCTGCCAGAGTGACCATCAGGTTCTTGGCCATCTCTCTGATCAAGGTCCTTCTCCACCGATTCCTCAGGTAGCCATGCTGCCAGCTCTAGGAAGTGTCTTGGTGGTTCCAAACTTCTTCCATTTAAGAATGATGGAGGCCACTGTATTCTTGGGGACCTTCAAAGCTGCATAAATGTTTTGGTACCCTTCCCCAGATCTGTGCCTCGACACAATCCTGTCTCGGAGCTCTACGGACAATTCCTTCAACCTCATGGCTTCAACCTCATGGCTTGACATGCACTGTAAACTGAGAGACCTTATATAGACAGGTATGTGACTTTCCAAATGATGTCCAATCAATCGAATTGGCCCCAGATGGACTCCAATCAAGTTATAGAAACATCTCAAGGATGATCAATGGAAACAGGATGTACCTAAGCTAAATTTTGAGTCTCATAGCAAAGGGTCTGAATACTTACAGTATGTAAATAAGCTATTTCTGATTTTTATTTTTTTATAAATATGCAAACATTTCGAAAACCCTTTTTTCACTTTGTCGTTATGGGGTATTGTGTGCAGATTAATGAGGATTAATCCATTTTAGAATAAGGCTGTAACATAATAAAAGAAAAAGTAAAGGGGTCTGAATACCGAATGCACTGTATCTACTGCTGTACATATCATTTCTTGTATATTTTGTGTAAATTCATCCGGTGTAAATACATATAGATTTCCTTTGGATTAATGTTAGTGCTATTTGGGCTGTTATTGGATTCATTCCGACATTTCTTGATTTCTTGTTTGTTGTTCTTTAAAAACATTTTATTGATTGATTATTTCTGTACCTGTTTGACATTTTACTGCATTGTAAGGAGCTAGTAACACAACCATATCTCTGCACCTGCTAAAACATATGCTAAACTGTGTTCGAACAAAAAAATATTTGTTTTGTCTCTCTCTGTCCGTCTTTCTCAATTCAATTCAATTCAATTCACTTTATTGGCATGACGCAACAATGTACATATTGCCAAAGTATCATACGTCAATATATATATTTTTTCTATATATTTATATATATATTTTTTTTTCTATTTTATATATATATATATATATACATACATATACACACGCACATACATATATATACACATATATACATACATACATATATATTTTTTTAAATATAATTACATCAAAGAACAAATAACAACAGGAAAAAATTAAATAAATGCATTAAATATGTCAGGCACTGTCCCTCAACTTGTCTCTGGTTCTGCTGTGGTGCAGTGGTTGCACAGCCTTTCCTCTACAGGGAGCCAGGTTTTCCTGTGTCTACCCTTCTCAATAGCAAGGCTGTGCTCGCTGAGCCTGTACTTTGTCAAGGTTTTCCTGAGGTTTTGATCAGTCACCATGGTCAGATAGTTTGCCATGGTGTACTGTCGATTTAGGGCCAAATAGCACTGCATTTTGCTTTGTGCTTGTGTTTGTGTTTTCCAATAGGTAATGTAGTTTTGTTTTAGATGTTTTGTAATTTGGTTAATTCTTATTGATTGGATGTTCTGGTCCTGAGGCTTCAGTGTGTTAGTGGAACAAGTTTGTGAACTCAGCCCCTGGACCAGTTGGATGAAGGGACTCTTATCTTTGCTCAACTCTTGGTATTGCAGGGCTTGGTAATGATATGAGAGGGGGTCACTGTGTTTTAGGTGTTTCCAAAACTTAATTGCTCTTTTTTGAGTTTTTAATATTAGTGGATATCGGCCTAATTCTGCCCTGCATGCATTGTTTGTAGTTTTCCTCTGGACATGTAGGAGAATCTTACAAAGTTCCGCGTGCAAGGTCTCAATGGGATGTTTGTCCCAGTGGGTAAAATCTTGTTTTGTAAGTGGACCCCACACCTCGCTGCCATAGAGTGCGATTGGTTCAATCACACATTTAATTAGTTTTTGCCAAATTGTAATAGGTATTTCAATTTGGATTTGTTTTTTAATGGCGTAGAATGCCCTGCGTGCTTTGTCTCTCAGTTCATTCACTGCATTATTTAGGTGTCCAGTCGAACTTATTTTTAAACCTAAATAGTTGTATTGTGTGCAATACTCTATATGTTTTGCACCAATTGAGAACTTTGGTTTTATTCCCTGGGATCTGGAATTTGTCTGGAAAATCATTATTTTGGTCTTTTTGGGGTTTACTGTCAGGGCCCAGGTCTGACAGTACTGCTCTAGCAGGTCCAAGCTCTGCTGTAGACCATGTGCTGTGGGTGAAAGCAGGCACAGGTCATCTGCAAAGAGCAGGCATCTAACTTCCGAATTGTGGAGACTAACACCAGGGGCTGAGGACTTCTCTAGAATATTGGCCAATTCATTGATGTAAATGTTAAATAGCACAGGGCTGAGATTGCAACCCTGGCGCAGGCCCCGCCCCTGGTTAAATGATTCAGTTTGTTTCTTGCCAATTTTTATGCTACACATGTTGCCTGTATACATTGATTTTATAATGTCATATGTTTTACCCCCTACACCACTTTCAATGACTTTGTAGAACAGTCCTGTATGCCAGATAGAATCAAATGCTTTTTGGAAGTCAATAAAGCAAGTATAGAGTTTTGTCTTATTTTTGTGGACGTGTTTATCTATTAGGGTGTGTAGGGTGTAAATATGATCTGTTGTTCTATGTTTTGGTATAAATCCAATTTGGCTTTTACTCAGGATGTTGTGCTTATTAAGGAAGTTTAGGACTCTTACATTTATAATACTACAGAAAACCTTCCCCAGGTTGCTGTTCACACAAATCCCTCTGTAATTGTTAGGGTCAGATTTGTCTCCGTTTTTAAAGATTGGTGTTATGAGTCCTTGGTTCCAGATGTCAGGGAAGTAACCTACACTCAGGATCAAGTTAAACAATTTTAATATAGCTAATTGATATTTTTCACTAGTGAATTTGAGCATCTCATTTAGGATCCCATCAGGTCCGCATGCTTTTTTTGATTTGAGGGCTTGAAGTTTTTTAAGGAGCTCCTGCTCAGTAATTGGGGAGTCTAAAGGATTTTGGTAGTCCTTTATAGATTTTTCCAGTTTGTTTAACTTTTCATAAATTTGGCACTGTTCAGTATTATCCTGAGTGTCAACAGTGTTGTAGAGTGCTTTAAAGTGATTTGTCCAAATGTCACCATTTTGTATGGCTAATTCCTGTTGTTTGGGTTTGTTTAGGTTTTTCCAATTTTGCCAGAAGTTGTTTTTATTTATGGACTCCTCAATTAGTGTCAATTGCTTTCTGTTGTACTGGGATTTCTTGATTCTGAGTGTACGTTTATATGATTTTAATGTCTCACAGTACTGAAGGCGTAGTTCTCTGTTGTTTGGGTCTCTGTGTTTTTGGTTCGATAGTGTTCTAAGTTTTTTCCTAATGTTTTTACAATCTGTATCAAACCATTTGTCTTCTGTATTTCTGTTTGGTTTGTTTGATCCTAGCTTTAATTGTGCTGTTTTTGCTGTTTGCCTAAATATATAATTGATGTTATTTACAGCTAGATTGACACCTTCTTTACTGTGAGCGTACATTGTATCCAGAAAGTTGTTTAGGGTTGATTGGATTTTTTGGTTACTGATTGCTTTCTGGTATTCCTCTGTGCTGTTTTGAGCCCATCTGTATGAATGTTTGATGTTGTACAGCTTATTGGGCTGTGAACTTCTATGTCTGATCTTTTGAGGAACAGGGTAATTTGGCTGTGATCAGACAGAGGTGTTAGTGGCTTAACAGTGAATGAGCTGAGGGAGAAAGGGTCCATATCTGTTATCATGTAGTCTACTGTGCTTTGGCCAAGAGGAGAGCAATAGGTGAATCTTCCTAAAGAGTCCCCCTGTAACCTACCATTGACAAAGTACAGACCCAGGCTTTGACAGAGCTGCAATAGGTCTTTTCCATTCTTGTTGACGATGCTGTCACTGTTGTTCCTGTAGGAAAGGTTAAAGGGATTAGAGACAGCTTGGCCTGTGATATAGCTGTCCCCTCGTGTGCTCATTTGGTCAGGTAGTGTTCCTGTGCGTGCATTTGTGTCCCCACAGATGAGCACATTTCCCTGGGCCTGGAAGTGGCTCGTCTCTTCCTCAAGGGTGGAGAATATTTCTTCTGAGAAATAGGGGGATTCTGAGGGGGGATATATATTGCACACAGGAACAAGTTTTTTCCTGTCAGTGTAAGTTCTTTTTTTAGTCTAAGCCAAATGTGATATTTGCCCATTTTTTGGGGGTCAATTAGGTTTTGTAGTTGGGATTTGTACCATATAATCTTTCCTCCAGAATCTCTGCCTCTATTGACAGAGATGTGTTTTTGGGATGGTAAAATTATTTCTCTGTAGCCTGTGGGACAGTGCGTGACTACATCTGCCTTACACCATGTCTCCTGCAGAATAATGATATCATCATCTTTTATGTTTTTGTTGAACTCCAGGGCCAGACTCTTCAGTCCTAAGGCTGTCGAGTTTAGGCCCTGGATGTTCCACATGCTAATTGTTAGTGGTCTCATTGCAAAAAGTATGAATATTAAGAATGACTATTACAAGAGAACAACTATATTTCTAAGACTAACTAGGTTACTAAGGGTGAGACAATACAGAACATTCCTCAGATTATATTGTTTCTCCAAAGTGTCATGTAGGTATTTATATATGTACGTGTGAGTGTGTCTGTTCATATCCTCCACTGTGTAAGATAATGTATGTGTGAGTGTTTGGGTGAGTTTGAGTTATTGATTGTGTCTGTTAATGTGTGTGTGCGGGAGTGAGTGTGGATGGGTCGGTGTGTGTGTGTGTGTTTGTGAATGGGTCAGTGTGAGTGTGTGTGTGTGTTTGTGAGTGTGTGTGTGGATGGGTCAGTGTGAGTGTCTATATCTGGTTAGTGTGAGTGACGATGGGTCAGTGTCAATGTGAGTGTGAGTGTGTGGTTGTGTCAGTGTGAGTGTGAGTGTGTGGTTGTGTCAGTGTGAGTGTGAGTGTGTGGTTGTGTCAGTGTGAGTGTTTTTACTGTAGTTTAGTGTAGATGTAGTGGAGGAGCTGTTTGATCTCACTCAGTCCCACAGAGTTATCTGGTCCGGATAGCTGCGCCGGTTCTGTTGCGGTGCCACCTGAGAAGAAGGGGGGGCAAGACTGGGTCGTGGTGCTGACTCTGTTGTCTGGTAGTGGTGGTGCTCTGGTGTGGGGTAGTATATTGGCCCTGGTCCATTCTGGCGGCTTCGTTGGGGGGAGCGGTGATCTGGTGGTGGGTGGGTCTTGTAGGTTGTGCTGGGTCTCGGTTGGTGTCGAGGGTGCCTGTGGCTTGTTGGTGATGACGTAGTCTGGTAGGCGACTCTGCGTGGTGATGACATCTGGAAGGTGGTCCTGGGTGGTCCTCTGTCCTGTTGGGCACGCTGTGTTGGTCTGCCGAGTGCCACATCCTTCAAGGTCTTGGTGAGCAGTCCCACTGACTGTTTCCTCAGATGGGAGTGGTCGTACAGGTGCTCAGGGGTGATGGTCGGGTGTTGAGCAACGTGCACATTCGGGATCCTGGCACAACCTCTTGTGATGTCAGCGTTGACTCTCTGGATGGTATGGGGGTGGAAATCTTTGCGGGGCAGCAGAGTGGAGATGGTGATGCGGGAGTTAGGGAAAGACTCAGAGGCTTTCTCTGCCATTCTGCTGACCAGGCTGCCTACTCTCTCCTGATCATCTCTCATGTTGTTGGTGCCACTGTGGATGATAATGTGGCCTGGTGTTCCGAAGTCAGGCTTGGATATAATATTTAGTGCATCCTGCACTTTTGGGCACCAGAATTTGACCACCTTGTGGTTGGGGAATAATTTCTCCTCATCTATATATTTTCCGTTTGAATCAATGAGGATGGCCACCTCCGTGACTCTTACCATAGTGGTGGTTTCACATACAGGGGCTGGTTTATGCAGGACCTGTGTAATGGGGGGGGTATGTGAAGGGGTGTCAGGGGTGTCCGAGGAGCTTCTCTCTGCTGTTGTCGTCCTTGTGTGTGCCTCCTTGTGGACTGGGGATGTGGGTATGGGGGGGACGGTGCAGGGTAAGGAGGTGGTTGACGGGGGGTTAGTGGAAGAAGGTTTTGTAGTGTTGAGGGGCTGCAGCTGTTCTGTAGGGATTTTTGACTCTTCTTTCGGATGTAGTACCATTTTAATGACAGCTAGCTCTGATTCCATCTCCTTCTTTGCCTGCGCTAGTTCTCTTCGCATGGCCCCTTTCTCCTCCTCCAGCGCTGTGCTGAAGTTCTCTCTCAGCTCCTGGACTGATGTTTTTAGTTGAGTCCGCCACTGGTTCAGCTGGTCCTGTAGAGGCTCAGTGTAGTAAGGAAGTTGCTCTCTGAGCTCAGTAACCTCTAGTTCCAACTGAGACAGCTTCTCCCTTAGCAGCCGTATGGTGTTGCCATCATTATTCTGATGGTTGTGTACAGGTAGGGGGAGGGACAGATCTATGTCCTGGAGCTGGGGCAGAACTGCTGTTGGGGTATCCGTTGGAGCGGGGGATACTGGGGTGCTGTTCTTGTCCCTTTTTGCCGTGGCTAGGTTCCCTAGAACGGGAGAGTTCTGTAAAAAAGAACTGAGTGCCGCCTCACTTCCCTGGACCATTACTGTGCCATTTTGATATATATTTACGGTCAGGAGTCTATTTTCCTGTGACTTTTCACTATCCTCAAAAATTTGAATTTGCCTTCCCTTGCAGATCCCCTTTTTGGTTGTGTGAGGGAAGTGTCTGGTTATGGCTGCATGCCAGGCAGTGGTGTGTTCACTGTAGAACAGTAAGTTGGTAACCGTCCCGTTGTGTGAGCAGTCAGCAAACAACGTATCTGGGTTTTCCCTCTGTATGTTTTGTTTAAACATAATTCTTCCCTTCTCTGATTTAAGATGGGGTGGGATTTCGAAAAAACGAGGGGAAAGTTTAACGTTCTCCGCTGCTTTCTTCACTGCTAGCGCTGCTTCGGAAGCCATGTTGCTATGGTTACCACCGATAAACAATAGGTGCCGCTAACGGTTGAGGTTTCAAATTTGAGTTAGCTAGCTTGATCGATTTATAAAGTTTGTTTTTACTCACGGTGTCGATTATTTTGATTTCCTTTTTGGGTCTTCAGTTGTCTGGGTTTATTAGTAGTATTTTTATGAAAAATGTTGATCCGTTTGTCTCACTCTTAGTAATCAAAAGTTTGAATGAATCACGAGCTGTTCTTCTGCATGTCTGTCAAGTTCAAGCTCTCTCTCTCTCTCTTTCTCTCTCTCTGTGTGTGTGTTTGTGTGTGTTCGGCTGGAGGAGAGTGGAGGAGTCTGTGTCCAACTGCGTGTGGACACCAGCAGAGCCTGTTCTGAGTCTCTCCCTTCCTTTTTCTCTCCCTTCATCCTTTCCCTCACTCCTCTCCCTCTCTCCTTCCTTCCTTCCCTCCTCTGCAGTGTCCAGGCTGCTGCCTGCTGAGGGGGGAGGCAGATGTTCAGGGGTCTACCGCTCCCCACTATTAACCTTTAATCCCCCAAAGCGGGAGAAGGCAAACATTTGATCGCAGGAGAGGTCGATTGATGTGGGCCTGTCACTACCTCAGCGGTTTGCATGCACACAGATCCAAGAAGTAAACACACAGTCATGGCATGCACACATGTACACACACACAGGTACACACACATACACACACACACACACACACACACACACACACATTGGCCCAGCGATGGTTCACAGAGTCAGACTACTCCAAGTTTGAAGGTCATCTGCAGCCTTACATGTCAGAGTGTATGTGGGGAGCGGTTTAAGGTGGTGTGTGGAAAGCTAATTGAATTGTAAAGAGCTGTGTGAATACTGATGCACCTCAGGGAATTGGGGATGTGTGGCTTCATTCTAGTAGAATTACATTAATATGAGGATGTGAGTCTGTGTGAATTGACCGTGGAGACGAGTGTTCTCTCTCAAAGTGTCACAGTGAGGACTGAGACTATTATTTCCCCTTCCTGATCATAAGAGTGTGAAGGCCAGCTAAAGATTTTCAGAGCATAGGAAGGACCTCAATTTCCCCAGAAAGCCAAATATTACCTACTTTTTAGCAAAATACCATGCCATGTGTTAGAAATAACCTTTTAGAGGACAATGACTGTGTAGGTCCACATTATTGGCTAATCCATGGTAGAGAGGGGAAACTTCTCTCTCTTGATAATGTATAGGCCTAAAAGGTACAGTGTAGGCATACATTTACAAAATGCTCTTATCCAGAGCGACAATGAGGACTAGTAATTTCTTCCTGAGACCAGCAGAGTTAAAAACTCATAACTATCAGCTCCCATTCAGTTAGCGCATAAAACTGCTTCGCCAGGCCAAATATCTACACTCCTTTCATGTGTGGTAAACCGTGGGGTGTTGGGTTGAGCGTGCAGAGATTAACACAGAGGCAGGGAGGTTCTAGTCAGAAAACACAACTTTACTTAGGCAACAAAATATACATAACACAATAATGTAGGTTTGGCTCTGCCCTTCTTCTCAGGTTCTGCTCTGTGTCTGTCTGTCTCTATCTTCCCTCACAGTGTGCCACGGTGCTCCTTTTATATGGCCTGCCCAGCAGAGGGAGCCAATGTCGCGCACGTACCTCCCCTCAATCACCAACCCCTGGGGTAGACCTTCTGGGATACCACACGACACATTCATTTCTTATCGCCTATTGAAACCTGGGCTTCCTACTTTACTGGTATTTAGTGTCCTTTATATTAATTGAAAAATATCCTCAAACTTTGTCGCGCTCATCAGAATTTCCTTGGTAGGGAAGAGTGAGGGAAATTGAATCGGTCTCGCTTTAGGTGGTGTCGAAGGTGTTCTCGAACACAACACTAGTAGAGGGAAAACGTGGATCACCTTAGATCCTGTAGCAAATGTAGTAGATTCATAGATAAGAGAGCCATAAGAACTCCCTATATGGCTCTGGTTAAGACCAAAGTAGCTCTAATTAGTACTTTGAGCTGTTGTGTGCTGAAAGCAGCATCCCTTTATAAAGATGACCTGGTGGATCTGCATGTGATTAAATCATTAATCTAGGCCTACTGGATTTTGCTAAATGTTATCATGGATGTTTTAACTCATCCTGTTATCTTTACTGGGCTTGTATTCTCCATCATGTACATACATGAACTTAGGGCTGACCCCATTTAGTTGTTTGGTTGATAGGCTGTTGGTAAACCAAGATTTATTTGTCAAGCAGTAGGAAATATATACATATATTTATTAATTTTATGGCACACGAGACACCTGTCTGATTCACGCATGTCTTAGTGGACTAATCCATTGTGGAGGACGCACATGGCACACCAGTGTCACCAGTTGTACATTTACTGTTAATTCCCCCAAAATGTTGTTTGTTTGGTTAAAGGAATTTCATTTTAATACATTCAATATATTATTATTACAGTCTTTTACCATTCTCATTGTCGGAGTGGACACGTTGTTTACAGACCACACAACCTAGCTATGCTACATTTGTGAGGAAGTTTTGGTTTATTTCACTCTATTATCACGTTTTTTTTGATGCGCTCAGGTCAATGTTGAGTAAGGATGCGCACCTGATTATGCATCGAAGCAGGCCTAGAAATGTGCCCATTTGGGGATCTGATAGTATTTCTGTCTTAACTCACCATCATTGTGGAGCTTCTCAAAGTATTTCTTTCTCAAACAGTAAGTACACCTCAAACAGTAAGTAAACAAACATAGTTGTCAATGGCAATACGTTTTTTTCATTAACCACATGATAATGATTTTGAGATACAAAGACTTTATTATAAATGAAATGAAACTGTTCCACGAAATGTGCATATTAAAATCATAACTGGGGGGGCGTGGTTATGGTGTTGAACTGAGCGAATATGTTTTCAGTGCTCCCCAGGCCAATTTTGGCTGAACTTCTTTTAAATTCTTATTTTAAATCCTTGTGTCAGGCTCTGGCCATAGAGAAGCAATAGGCTTCTCTATGTAGCTTTGGTCAGAGTCTGACAGTGTCGTTCTTTTCTGTTTCTTTGTGGGTTTTGGGTGGATCTCTAATTAGAGGCAGCTGCTACCCGTTGTCTCTAATTAGGGATCCAATATATGTTGAGTCTGTCCTTCACTTGGGGTGGGTTGTTATCGATGTATGTCGCAGTCACAGGTGAAAGTAAGTGTGTCTTGTTTACGTCCGTTTCATTTCGTGTTGGTTTAAGTGAACGTGACGTTTTGGATTGTAGTGTTTGTTTTGTGTTCGTACTTTTGGATTGTTTGTTATACATAGTATTAGTAACAAATAAACAATGTCGAACTATGAGTGCGCTGCGCCTTGGTCTCGCTCACTACCGACACGTGACAGAACAACCCACCACGATGAGACCAAGCAGCGTAACTGGGGAGAGAGGGAGAGAGAGGTGGTGCCGCCGCGTTATGCGCGACGCGCAAGACGAGGCAACGCCCGCAAACAACCCCAAGGTAATCTTGGGGGGGGGGCTATGGGGCTGGTCAGGAGTGGAAGAGGAGGCACCAGTCCCACTTTCCAGGTGGCATTCGCCAGACACGGAGTACGTGGGGGAATACCGACGGAGGGAGGGGTACGAGATGATCATGGAGCTATGTTGGCTAAATATGGAGGAGTGTGAGAGCGAGAGGAGGGAGCTGGCTCTAAAGGTGCCCAAGAGGAGCATCCCCAGTCCAGGTCCGGTCGTCTACTCCACCCTCATGCCAGGGGGGGGGGGGGCTATGGGGCTGGTCAGGAGTGGAAGAGGAGGCACCAGTCCCACTTTCCAGGTGGCATTCGCCAGACACGGAGTACGTGGGGGAATACCGACGGAGGGAGGGGTACGAGATGATCATGGAGCTATGTTGGCTAAATATGGAGGAGTGTGAGAGCGAGAGGAGGGAGCTGGCTCTAAAGGTGTCCAAGAGGAGCATCCCCAGTCCAGGTCCGGTCGTCTACTCCACCTCCCTACCAGAGCAAGCCGCTCCTCCGGTGCTCAGTCCAGGTCCGGTCGCCATCTTCACTCCCATGCCAGAGCAGTCCGCTTCACCGATGTCCAGTCCGGGTCCGGACCTCTGCTCTACTCCACGCATCCGACCTCTGGTGCGCCTCCCCAGTCCGGTACGACCCGTGCCGGCTCCCCGCACCAGACCTCCAGTACGTGCGCCTAACCAGGTGCTTCCTGTGCCAGCTCCACGCACCCGACATCCGGTGCGCCTCCCCAGCCCTGAGCCTCCAGCGAAGGTCAGCCGCCCTGAGCCTCCAGCCAAGGTCAGCCGCCCTGAGCCTCCAGCCAAGGTCAGCCGCCCTGAGCCTCCAGCCAAGGTCAGCCGCCCTGAGCCTCCAGCCAAGGTCAGCCGCCCTGAGCCTCCAGCCAAGGTCAGCCGCCCTGAGCCTCCAGCCAAGGTCAGCCGCCCTGAGCCTCCAGCCAAGGTCAGCCGCCCTGAGCCTCCAGCGAAGGTCAGCGCCCCTGAACCTCCAGCGAAGGTCAGCGCCCCTGAACCTCCAGCGAAGGTCAGCGCCCCTGAACCTCCAGCGAAGGTCAGCGCCCCTGAACCTCCAGCGAAGGTCAGCGCCCCTGAACCTCCAGCGAAGGTCAGCGCCCCTAAACCTCCAGCGAAGGTCAGCGCCCCTAAACCTCCAGCGAAGGTCAGCGCCCCTAAACCTCCAGCGAAGGTCAGCGCCCCGCCACCTCCAGCGAAGGTCAGCGTCCCGCCACCTACGTCTGCTCCGCCCCAGTGCCAGAGCAGTCCGCTCCACCGGTGCCCATTCCGGGTTCGGCCGTCTGCTCCGCCTCAGTGCCAGAGCAGTCCGCTCCACCGGTACCCATTCCGGGTTCGGCCGTCTGCTCCGCCTCAGTGCCAGAGCAGTCCGCTCCACCGGTACCCAATCCGGGTCCAGCCGTCTGCTCCGCCCCAGTGCCAGAGCAGTCCGCTCCACCGGTACCCAATCCGGGTCCAACCGTCTGCTCCGCCTCAGTGCCAGAGCAGTCCGCTCCACCGGTACCCAATCCGGGTCCAGCCGTCTGCTCCGCCTCAGTGCCAGAGCAGTCCGCTCCACCGGTACCCAATCCGGGTCCAGCCGTCTGCTCCGCCTCAGTGCCAGAGCAGTCCGCTCCACCTCAGTGCCAGAGCAGTCCGCTCCACCGGTACCCAATCCGGGTCCAGCCGTCTGCTCCGCCTCAGTGCCAGAGCAGTCCGCTCCACCGGTACCCAATCCGGGTCCAGCCGTCTGCTCCGCCTCAGTGCCAGAGCAGTCCGCTCCACCGGTACCCAATCCGGGTCCAGCCATCTGCTCCGCCTCAGTGCCAGAGAAGTCCGCTCCACCGGTACCCAATCCGGGTCCAGCCGTCTGCTCCGCCTCAGTGCCAGAGCAGTACGCTCCACCGGTACCCAATCCGGGTCCAGCCGTCTGCTCCGCCTCAGTGCCAGAGCAGTCCGCTCCACCGGTACCCATTCCGGATCCAGCCGTCTGCGCCGCCCCAGTGCCAGAGCAGTCCGCTCCACCGGTGCCCAATCCGGGTCCAGCCGTCTGCTCCGCCTCAGTGCCAGAGGAGTCCGCTTCACCGGTGCCCATTCCGGGTCCAGCCGTCTGCTCCGCCTCAGTGCCAGAGCAGTCCGCTCCACCGGTGCCCATTCCGGGTTCAGCCGTCTGCTCCGCCTCAGAGCCTGAGCAGTCCGCCCCACCGGTGCCCAGTCCGGGCCCGGTGGTTTTCCCCGCTCCATGGCCGGAGCCGTTTACCCCACCGGTGCCCAATCCGGGTCCGGTTAATTGCCCAGCTCCATGGCCGGAGCCGTCTGCCCCACCGGTGCCCAGTCCGGGCCCGGATGTTTTCCCCGCTCCTTGGCCGGAGTCGTTTGCCCCACCGGTGCCCAGTCCAGGCCCGGGTGTTTTCCCCGCTCCATGGCCGGAGCCGTTTGCCCCACCGGGACCCAGTCCGGGCCCGGTTGTTTTCCCCGCTCCATGGCCGGAGCCGTTTACCCCACTGGTGCCCAGTCCGGGCCCGGTTGTTTTCCTCGCTACATGGCCGGAGCCGTTTGCCCCACCGGTGCCCAGTCCGTTTGCCCAAATTAACCCCCCCATGTTATTGTGTGCCTTTTCTTTTGGCATCCGGGAGTCTGCGCCTTGGGGGGAGGGTACTGTCAGGCTCTGGCCATAGAGAAGCAATAGGCTTCTCTATGTAGCTTTGGTCAGAGTCTGACAGTGTTGTTCTTTTCTGTTTCTTTGTGGGTTTTGGGTGGATCTCTAATTAGAGGCAGCTGCTACCCGTTGTCTCTAATTAGGGATCCAATATATGTTGAGTCTGTCCTTCACTTGGGGTGGGTTGTTATCGATGTATGTCGCAGTCACAGGTGAAAGTAAGTGTGTCTTGTTTACGTCCGTTTCATTTCGTGTTGGTTTAAGTGAACGTGACGTTTTGGATTGTAGTGTTTGTTTTGTGTTCGTACTTTTGGATTGTTTGTTATACATAGTATTAGTAACAAATAAACAATGTCGAACTATGAGTGCGCTGCGCCTTGGTCTCGCTCACTACCGACACGTGACACCTTGTAACACGAATAGCACATTTCTTGGACACTTTCAAGCGTATCTACATCCATTATGTATCGACTTAAACATAGTCCTCCTAAAACAAGAAGAACATCTTGCATCGACAACGTGGTCCAGGCTAGGCCAGTTAGCCCTGCTAATTCAGCCAGCTCTACTAACCCAGTTAGCCCTGCAAGCTCCTCACACCACAAGTCCAACATGACAACCAACAAGGTCAATGACCTAAACCAGAACCAAGGGTTTTTGGAAGCAATCTTTGCCATGAGGGCAGACTTTTCCACCATATTCGAAGGTGTCCTAACAGGGATTAGTGAGGTTAAACGTGACCTTCAAGCCTACTCCACATGCTTGTACGAAGCAGAGAAACACAAAAGCATGGTGGAAGATACTGTAGTCACTGTCAAAACATTGACCGAAAAGTTGGAAAAACAGGTGGCGGACCTTACTTCAAATCTAAGCTTGCTCAAAAAACACCACAGGAGGTCTAATTTGAGACTGGTTAATCTACCTGAAAAGTGGAAAATGATGACAGTTGCATTTCTTGAGAGATGGCTTCCCGAGGCATTGGGGCCGGACAACTTCCAATGGGCTCTTTCAATGGGCAGGCCCGCAGGCCTGAGAAACCACCGCTCTCCTCGAGTCCTTATCATGAAGTTTCTCAACTTCCATGACAAAGTCCGAGTGATGTGGAAAGCCAGCGCTAAGGGCAAGGTGATGTACGGGGACCAAGAGATCATGTTCTTCTTTGACCTATCCGCTGACCGGCACCGAAAAAGAAAAGGCTATGACGGGGTCAAACGCCAGCTCAGGTCCCTCAACATTGCCTACGGAGTAGCCTTCCCAGCTAAACTACGTCTGATTTACAATGGACGGTCACACAAGTTTGAATCTCCCTCTCAATCCGAGGCGTTCATCCGTGGCATACAACGTGAATCTCCTTCCTAGTTATGTTGCCGCTGTGAAGTTTACCACCACTCTGGACTACGGATAATTAAACCACCTTGGATTATGTGACTGTTGGCAAGCTAACGAACATTAGCAAATTTATTAGCTGCTAAATTACTATACTAGTACTGTAGCTACCATAACAGCTAAGTAATAATATGCCCACTCTAAGTTTTCTTATATTATTTGTAGCCTGTATGTGCTCATCAGTTAGCTCAGTTTCTTCTATATGACAGGCAAGATAGCTGTTCATTGAACGTCATGTTTAAGTTTACTTTTGTTATGAAGATAGTTATCTTCCATTGGATTACATAAAACACTGTAAAATGCCGGCAAAGATGTTTAGCTCCATGTCAATGGACTCGAATTGGCTAACGTTGCCTCACTTATTTAGCCAGTGAGCCAGCCTTAACACAGCGGGATTTATTCATTCATCCTGGACCACGAGAAACATCGGGACTACTTTATATGAAGACTTAGGTTTTGGTCATATCCTTGGACTAAAATGATTGACACTCACGTACAAGCCTGACATCAACATGTGCAAAGGGCCTTTGAGTAACGTAACACATATTCAATGGTAAAAAAAAAGTCTCACATAGCCTGCTCATTTATGATCTTTTATACTTTTTGGGGTTTATATGCTTACCATGGTATAATACGTTAACGCTATATGTATGGGTTCCACCACCTTTATTTTTCCCAGAGATCAGAAAGATACTCTCAAATTTTATCTGAAGCAGCAGAAAACCAAGGCTTAGACTTTCTCTTCTTTATTTACCCTATGACCGAGGGGGGTTACAACTTCCAAACCTGCAGTGGTATTACTGGGCTGCGCAATTTAGGGCGGCAATGTTTTGGTTCTCCAAGAAACCATACGTACCCTGGCTGCAGACAGAAATGCTGTCCACAAAAGGCTTAACTTTGGATGGATATTTGTACTCTGCTCCCCTTAAGAAACTAAAGAATAATACTACTAATCCCTTTGTAAAAAACAACTATATGGCACGAAGTACAGCTATATATGTAGTCGTTTGAAGAACTAAAGGAAAGATTTAACTTACCACAAAAGCATTTTTTCAAACACTTACAATTGAGAAGCTTTATTTTTTCCAGTCTAAAACAATCTGCCCTACAACCTCCTTTGACCACTTTAGAAACATTCTCTATTAACATGTGTTATGGGAGAGGTTAAATTACGTCATTATATGTGAAAATGGTAGCTACTCATAAAGACAACTCTGATAGTAAGAGGCTTCAGTGGATACAAGATACAGCGGGTGAAATAAGTATTGAACACGTCACCATTTTTCTCAGTAAATATATTTCCAAAGGTGCTATTGACATGACATTTTCACCAGATGTTGGTAACAACCCAAGTAATCCATACATACAAAGAAACCAGAACAAATAAGTTCAGAAATTAAGTTGTGTAATAATGTGAAATGACACAGGGAAAAAGTATTGAACACATGAAGAAAGGGAGGTGCAAAAAGGCATGGAAAGCCAAGACAACAGCTGAAAACTATCAGTAATTAAAAATCAATCCAGCCCCCTGTCAGTGCAAATTTATATCAGCCGGTTCAGTCCCAACTGATGGCCTACAAAAACGTCTCATTGCCAAGGTGTCACACAAGACACATCTCATGATGGGTAAAAGCAAAGAGCTGTCTCAAGACCTTCGCAACCTAATTGTTGCAAAACATAATGATGGCATTGGTTATTGGCGCATTTCTAAGCTTCTGAATGTTCCAGTGAGCACTGTTGGGGCCATAATACGGAAGTGGAAAGACAATCATTTCACCATAAATTTGCCTCGACCAGGTGCTCCTCGCAAGATTTCTGACAGAGGAGTGAAAAGAATAATCAGAAGAGTTGTCTAAGAGCCAAGGACCACTTGTGGAGAGCTTCAAAAAGACCTGCAATTAGCAGGTACTGTTGTCTCAAAGAAAACAGTAAAGTAATGCACTCCACCGCCATGGCCTGTATGCACGCTCACCACGCAAGACTCCATTGCTGGGAAAAAAGCATGTTGAAGCTCGTTTAAAGTTTGCTGCACAACATTTGGAAAAGCCAGTGAAATACTGGGAGAATATAGTGTGGTCAGATGAGAGCAAAATTGAACTGTTTGGATGTCATAATACACACCATGTTTGGAGGAGAAATGGCACTGCACATCACCCTAAAAACACCATACCAACAGTGAAGTTTGGAGGTGGGAACATCATGGTGTGGGGCTGCTTTTCAGAAAATGGTACTGGCAAACTTCACATAATTGATGGAAGGATAAATGGGCAAATTTACTGAGACATTCTTGACAAAAATCTGCTGCCATCTACCAGGATGATGAGGGTGGACATTTCAGCAAGACAATGATCCCAAACACACAGCCAAGGAAACTCTAAATTGGTTTCAAAGAAAGAAAATAAAGCTGCTAGAATGGCCCAGCCAATCACCTGACTTAAATCCCATTGAAAATCTATGGGAAGAACTGAAGATCAAGATTCATAGAAGAGGCCCACGGAACCTTCAAGATTTGAAGACTGTTTGTGTGGAAGAATGGGCCAAAATCACACCAGAGCAATGCATGCGACTAGTTTCTCCATACAGGAGGCGTCTTGAAGCTGTCATTACCAACAAAGGCTTTTGTACAAGTATTAAATAAATATCAGTAAGTGTGTTCAATACTTGTTCCCTGTGTCATTTCACATTATTACACAACTTAATTTCTGAACGTATTTGTTTTGATTTCTTTGTATGTATGGATTACTTGGGTTGTTACCAACATCTGGTGAATTTCATGTCAATAGCACCTTTGGAAATATATTTACTGAGAAAAATGGTGACGTGTTCAATACTTATTTCACCCGCTGTATGCAGGAAGATATTTCAGCAGAGGACTGGGGTATGATATGCTCTAGAGCTCAGATACAGACAATAAACACCCACCTGAGATTGTTACAACACAATTGGATAATGAGAACATATTTGACCTTAATACCCCAGACCTGTGTGTTAAATGTAACACGCTTTTAGGCACCTTTTATCATTGCTTGTGGGAATGTGCTGAGATACAAATGTTTTGGAGCTCAGTACTGCTCTATATCTCTGAGATTACCTCTACCCCAATACCCCTAATCCCTAAACTTTGCATCCTAAATCTTTACCCAGAGAATATCTCTTTACATAGGAGAGAGAAGAAAATGGTTGACCTCTGTCTATTACAAGCTAGACATTCAATTGCTCTCCACTGGAAGGATGTCAGTTTCCCATCACTTGGTAATTGGTTAAAAGAATTACGTCAAGCCTGGCTCTTGAAAAATGTACTTATATAGTGAAAAATAAAGGCCCATAATTTCATGATATTTTGGATCTGTTTTGTGAGTTTTTGCAAACCGGTGATACTGTGGAATTGTAAATCTGAATATTCTCTATTTTATTTTGTGTGTGAATATTGGCTATAGTCGAAGCGTAATCTGCATTATCTGCGACTACATATTATACTTTTTATGTCATTTTATTATTGGAAATGTGAGGACTTCTTATTTTAGTTTTTGGTTATGTTTTCATCATTTGAGTTGGGGGGGAATTGTGTTGGTGCAAAAAATATTTCTGTAATTGTTAATTGTTCTATTTGTAACTAATCGCTGGATCGCTGGATCCCTCGAGTCATTTTTGTGTCTTAATTTTTTAATCATAGTGTGCTTAAAGCATCAGACAAGCTCAGTAACCTACATATAGCCTAGTTGGTTTTATTAACACATATGGTGTTTAAATAAGGAAACATTTTGACTCTCGATCGTCCAATATTTTTTTGGGTCAGGGACAGCCCTACGTGAACTGAAGTTGAACTGAGACAGTTTCCTTTAGAACTGAGAAGATGTATTCCCATGCAGCCTACTCTATTAATATTGTAATATCACACATCTCCATGGCTGAAGGATTTTATCCAGGCCTAAGAACTTTGTTATAAAACAGGTGGAGGATTAGTTTGTATGAAGAGAGATTGTTTGTCCCTCTTTATGGAGCACAGATGTTTTACAAGGGGATTCAAATCTTCCTAAAGAGTCCAATTTGGGTGTTGCTATGTTTTCTGCTGACTGTGGATTTTTTTTCATCAGCATCCAAAATCTCTTCAATCAGATGGCTCGGTGCCCCCCAGAGTGACATCATCAGCGCAAAACATCTATCAGTGCTGCCCACCTCCATCAGTCAGGAGACTCTCCCTCTGCCGTTCCCCCCCTTTACTGATAAATCAGCACCGTCACACCCACACACACTAGTGGCCTTCAAGGAGATTTATTATTTAGCTGGTGGCCAAATGTGGCCCAGCAAAGAGAGTAGGCCAGAGTATGTGAGGTAACACAGACAGTCACACACGTGCAGGCTCAACACACAGATGTATTGGGATGATTTACTGGAGTTTCCCAATTAAAGTACAGTTTATCAGTTTTATAGGACTGATTCCATATATCTCGAGACAGCCATAAGCCTATCTTCAGTGTGCAAACCAAGGACAATGCAGAGGACACACTAGTAAAGTAGGCCTATTATTTAAGTGATTATTGTATACCTTGTCCCCTGTTACTTCGGTCACCAGTAGCCTAAACAAACTAGCTATATAGATAAATCAGATGTATAGGCTAGACAGCCCACAATTACTCATTAGACAAAAACAAATATTTGTTATAAAAGTGTGCTGGTAACCACTGTTTATTTCAGAGGATGGTTGCAGCATAACTCCTGACCACTAGAGTGTGATTAGCTGCTCTTTTGCTCTGATAAGAGGAGAGGATCCTGCAGGGCTGTGTGTCTCAGAGAGTAAGTAACAGGCCATTTTCAGACTCCACAGCCAGGACTAATGGCCCAAGATGCTGAAGGGCTGCCAGGTGGCTTTGCTGCCTCCGACAAACAGAAATGGGCTTGTGGGGTGTGATATGGGAACTGGGGATTGCCCGTTGGTTCTGTTGGCTGGGTTGAGCTGAACTGAGCTGCATCGCTCTGTGGTAGTCCTGGGGCCCGGCCCAGTCCTATCTCTCTCTCACTGCGACTGTGGGCCAGCGAGCATGTTAAAACTTTAAAGCTAACACGCCAGGAGAGGAGGAACAGATTTCATACAGCATATGGACACTCACCAGGGCCCAAAATAAGCAGGCTGCTGCTGATGCCCTCTGCAGAAAACAATTAATCCTCACTGTTCTCTGCCTCACAGAAGGGGAGGATATCGTGAGGGGAAAAGAGAGAGGGAGGAAAGTGGAAGATAGATAGGGTTCAGAAAGTATGTCATGTTGCTCTTATCAGAGAGAGGGAGCGGAGGAAGGAGTTCTGTAAAACTGAAAAGACAGCAACGTTCTTTGGCTTTTCACCCTGCCCACACACTCTTCTCCAGTGACCTGTCCATGACCCTGGAAGATTAACATTTCTATTGGCTGAGAAAAAGAGAATGACACAGACAGCAGAAATAGTTTATTAAGACATGGGATGCACACAAAGTAGAGGAGAGAGAGGGGGTAGAATGTTGAAAATACAGGGTTCAGAGAGAAGAAGATGTAGAGATGCAGAGACCAGCCGATCCTCTCCCAATGAGCTGCTTCAGACACTCTTCCTTCAGTCCAGAGGGAAGCAGGTTTTTACAGAATAACATGGGCCTGTCCATCTCTCTGTTACAAGCTTACAATATGTCTTCACTCCTTGTCAAGGCCAATACTTTCTAGGTAATTCATGTCCAGGAAACATATGATCACCTTCAGTTCAGATGATCCAAATGACCAACCATTTGAAGAGCAACTACAAACGTGTTTCTAGATAATCTGAAATAAATACAATATTCAGCGACTACCGAAAACTACTAAACTTGACTCCTCATTCCAGATGAGCCAAACACTTCCAATATGAATACTTAGTTTCATATCAGGTGCTGTGTCATTGACAGATGAAGAGCTTGATTCGTTGCGTTGGGTTGAGTTCCAGTGAAGTTGAAGCATTCATAACCAGCAGTCTTTCCTCTCCAACAGCTCTTCTGAGGCCCCCTACTAGCTCAAAACGCCCTTGACAGCCTTCCCACCATGCGCTGAAACATGGCCCATAAAGCCGTGGGGCCACTATAAACCTGGAGTCGTCAGCTGATTTGTGGATCCAATTACTTTATGGCAGTGCTCAGTGCCATGATGCTAAGTCAGCTGTTGTCAGCATCTATCCCGAGAGCTTTAACCTCCACAGAGAACAGCAGCACCCAGGACGGTACTCCTAAAACCCCTCTGTACATTACAGCACCCCAGGGGAGGACCATTACACCTATCACAACTATAAACAGCACATCAACACAGAGAGAAGCTCTTCACATTGAAAACTACAGGACAGATGGAGTGATGTTGAGGGTGCATTTAGAGCCTATGTGGGGGGCTGACTGACAGAAGAGTTCTGAACTTCAGCACGTTCTGCTCTATGCAGTCTGAGGGATGGGACATTTCGGATAGTGAAGAAATTATGAAGACGAGATTACAATGTGTCGAGACTGGAAACTTTCCGTATTTGCAGTTGAAAGGTACATGCTGGGGTATGTGTTGTTAGGCTGAGGTGATATGGTAGCTGAAGTTGAGTTACGGTGTGTGTGTGTGGGGATGGTGGTATGATGCATTAGAGTGGTATGTGATGCATTAGGCTGCTGAGGGTTCAGGGGGCAAGAGGGGGGCATCAAAGGAGGACTGACATGCTGCTTACAGGAGGATTATCACTAGGACCTGATGAGCTCAGTGGGCTGCTGAGGCTCTCGGCTGGGGAGCTCCAAAGACAGAGGCAGACTGACTGGCTGGAGGAAAGGGAATTCTGGATCACATTCTATCCTTACAGTCATGTAGCAGAGCCTCTCACATAGAGTAAATTACAGTAAGTGTAACCAACAAGCAGGTAGATTGACAGTGTAATGATGATGATTCCCAGTCCTGACTTGTCTCAAAATGGGCTACCCAGCTGAGACCTGCTGTGTTATTGTGTGTGAGCCTCAATTCCCTCTGTCTTCTATGCCACGTCCTACTATGTTAGAGAAAGTAGCTGGTTTTCTCTTCACACTGTATCAAATGAAAATACTGAATTGATTTCCATGCCTTGTTGTTGGCAAGAACAGCAAGAAGGTGATAGGGTGGAAATCCCCATTGCTTTCAGGGAAGAATATCCCCCTGTAGATGCTGAATAATTGGCAATACTACCAAGACCCCCAAACAACTCGACGGAAAGTCGATGGAATCCCACTTCCCACTGTTTTAATTTCCTTCAGAGTGAGAAAAGAAATCTAAGGAGGCTGTCTGAGACCTTCAGCCTGAGAAGGAATCAGGGTTGGTTGGCCCACATGAGGGTTTCCTCAGCTCAAAGACAAGGACGCCTGATCGATGTGGAGTGCAGTGAGCTGGGGACTTAGGTAAGGTTGCGTATGTACTGTATGTCTGTGTACTGTATGTACAGTATGTGGAGAGGTCAGGCATGAAAAAGCTGGTGTGGAGCGATGTGGAGAATCCCAGGGAGAGCAGAGATATGAATGCAGATGATATCTCACACAGAGAGCAAACTGCATGGATGACTTGCACCACCAGGAGATATGAATAAATGAACCCTGAAAGGAACCATAGGGGGCCATGACTTTCACTGGATTTCACTTTGACATCCCAACATCATCCATGTGTGTGTCTGAAACGATGTTGCATAACAGCAACCATGTAAAGTCCATTTCTGCTAAAGTGTCTGAAGTATGTGGGGAGACAGCGATTTGAGGCCAGAGCTTTTGTACTTCTGTTAGCTGACAAAAGCACAAAAAGTGCTTTGTAATACACCTTCAATGGGTTTTGCTCCAGCTATCATGCAACCTCCACCTCCAGTCTTCCAACCTCCGTATTGTACGTGGGACTAAAAGCCTTGATGCTGCATTAAAAGCTCAGGATACGGGCAGTCTTAAGTGGGCGCAGATCCAAACACTTTGACAAGGCCTGAAAGAAATCAGATGATAAAGACATAATAGAAAACAGAGCAAGTGCTATCCAACAGCACAGCTATTCAGAAAAGTCCTGTAATTTGAGAACACATCAGTTTTTTCAAATGTGTAGAATTATACAAGGCCAAAACTTAATTTGCAACTAATAATGTGGAAATTTTAACAACTAATGATGACATAGAACTTACAACTTTACTGGCAATTTTATACAAATAAATACAAAGCTCAGCCCTCAAATGCAACAATAGACCCCGGAGCCAGTTCCACTGAGATTTTTAATTGTTCGCCTCTAATCAGGGACTGATTTAGACCTGGGACACGAGGTGGGTGCAATTAATTATCAGGTAGAACAGAAAACCAGCAGGCTCCGGACCTCGTAGGGTAAGAGTTGAATACCCGTGCTCTAGCGTGCCTATTATTCAGAACAAATTAAACATAACAATAATACAAGATCAATGATGACATTTTAGAACTGAATTAATGATCTGTCCTAAGCTCAACTGTAGAATAGCTACATATTGTTCAAGTCATTATAAATGGCAAGAGGTCAGACCAGGGTAGGTTATAACTTGACCTCAACATGCATTTCACTGGTCTAAAATAGATATGGCAATAAATCAGGCAACCAAATGAAAGCTATATATCTCATCCCTTGAAATGTTATACTTGTATTGTATTTTTGTTTACCTTTATTTATCCAGGCGGGTAAGAAGACATTCTTATTTACAATGACAGCCTGGCCAGTGACGACTGGGAAATCACTTCCCCATAAACACTGACCTTATTCTTCCAGAAGAGAAAAAACTAGCTGAACAAATGTTGGTGTGTAAAGTATGCAGAGCACAGTTATCAAACTGAAGGAGTGAGAGTTTGGTAAACTCCAACTACGTGCAGTAAACAGACAGGTACAGGCCTTCCATTGAGCTCCTGTTGCCTTCAATGAAACACAAAGGCCTTCTCCAAAGGTATGAATTTGGACTTTTTCAGGGTCCATGAAAGACTCTTCACAGTGGGGGTCTGTAGAGGTGTGTGTCTTAATGCCAAAAAGGGATAAAACCCCAAATAATTTTACAGCAAAAACCTTCTGAAGCAATTCGAAAACTACCGGGTACAAGAGTTCTGTGGTTAAGTCTAGTCTGAACGTTCACAGAGGTACTGAGGGACTCTATTGGGGTAAACAGAATTCTTGCCATAAATGTGTTCTAAAAGTCTTGAGGACTTCATATCAAATCAAATCCAATTTTATTGGTGACATACACGTGTTTAGCAGATGTTATTGCGGGAGTAGCGAAATGCTTGTGCTTCTAGCTCCGACAGTGCAGTAATATCTAACAAGTAATATCTAATAGTCACACAACATATACCCAAATACACATACATTTAAGTAAGAAATTAATTAATAATATATACCTATATGGACAAGCGATGTCAGAGCGGCATTGGACTAAGATACCATAGAATCGTATATAATACAGTTTATACATATGAGTAATGCAAGATACAAAAACATTATTAAAGTGGCTAGTGTTCCATTTCTTAAAGTGGCCAGTGATCTCTAATCTATGTCTGTAGGCAGCAACTTCCTGTGCAAACAGCTAATGGAGGCTGAAATGACTTCCTAGAGGAAAATAAAGACCAACAGCCTTTTAATGAGAGCGAAATGTCCTACATTCAATGCCACAGTGCCCCTGTAGATAGAACACATCATCCTGAGAGCTTCTCTGCTATTCAATTAATAATGCATTCTGGTTTATGATGCATCCATCGGTTCCGGTGACATTTGGTTTTTCATTCATTCCTTTTTTTAAATTGTTTTAGCTGAGAGCTTTTTCTCCCTTCTAAACCAGGGGCCATATACAGTATATAGGTAGAATGATGTCTGCTTTCCAGACTGGCAATCTCAGTGGACAGTTCCCTGGGCCTAACCACTGAACCACACCCTCAGCTTCCTGCTCTTTTTCACTCTACAGGGAAAATGTTAAACATGTCAATGTGAGGAGAAAATAGAAAAAAAGAGTTTGTATTTGTATTTATTAGGGATCCCCATTAGCTGCTGCCGGGGGTCCAAACATATTAAAGCACTTACATTACATAATTATAAACAAAAGATAAAAGAGTACATTGTATAACATTATTACACCACTACATATCCACAATACAAAATGTTTAATACCACCATACAACAATATAACAATGTGTGCGCATGGATGTGTCTGTACCTTTGTGTGTGTCTCTTCACAGTCCCCGTTGTTCCATAAGGTGAATTTTTACCTGTTCTTTTTTTATCTGATTCTACTGCTTGCATCAGTTACCTGATGTAAAATAGAGTTCCATGTAGTCTCTGGTCTGTTTAGTGCTGTGCGCCTCCCATAGTCTGTTCTTGGGGATTGTGAAGAGACCTCTGGTGGCATGTCTTGTGGGGTATGCATGGGTCTCCGAGCTGTGTGCTAGTATTTTAAACGACAGCTCGGTACATTCAGCTTGTCAACACCTCTTACGAAAACAAGTAGTGATGAAGTCAATCTCTCTTCCACTTTGAGCCATGAGAGATTGACATGCTGTCACGTATGGGTGTATAGGGAGACCAAGACGCAGCGCAGGGATAGTAGTTCGACATTTATTTTATACTATGTATAAAACCAACTCAAAATGTACGAACTAACTAAACAAAACAAACACACGATGTACAAACGTCATGTTACAAAAACCAAACACGAAAGAACGGACGTAACAAAAGCACACTTACTTTCACCGTGACTGCAAACTATAACGACAACGACCCACAACCCAGTGTGAAAATCTACAAACCTATGTAGAATCCCTAATTAGAGACGATGCGCTACAGCTGCCTCTAATTAGGGATCCCACACAAACCACCACCAGAAAGAATAGACCTGTCAGACTCTGACCATGCATGCCAAATAGGCTTCTCTATGGCCAGAGCCTGACACATGCATGCCATTAATGTTAGCTCTCCGTGTACTTTTAAGGGCCAGCCGTGTACTTTTTAAAAGTTTGGCCCTGTTCTGAGCCAACTGCAATTTTCCAAAGTCCCTCTTTGTGGCACCTGACCACACTACTGAACAGTAGTCTAGGTGTAACAAAACTAGGGCCTGTAGGACCTGCCTTGTTGATAGTGTTGTAGAAGGCAGAGCAGCACTTTATTATGGACAGACTTCTCCCCATCTTAGCTACTATTGTACCAATATGTTTTGACCATGAAAGTTTACAATCCATGGTTACTCCAAGCAGTTTCCACATTATTCATTACGAGATGTAGTTGAGGTTTAGGGTTTAGTGAACGATTTATCCCAAATACAATGCTTTAAGTTATGGAAATATTTAGGACTAACTCATTCCTTGCTACCATTCTGAAACTAACTGCAGCTCTTGCTGTAGTAGCTGACGTAGTAGCATCCGCATACATAGACACACTGGCTTTACGCAAAGCCAGTGGCATGTCGTTAGTAAAGATTGAAAAAAGTAAGGGACCTAAACAGCTACCCTGAGGAATTCCTGATTCTACCTGGATTATGTTTGAGAGGCTTCCATTAAAGAACACCCTCTGTGTTCTGTTAGACAAGTAACTCTTTATCCACATTATAGCAGGGGGTGTAAAGCCATAACAAGAATGTTTTTCCAGCAGTCAAAATGTAAAAATATGCACTGAAGTCTAACAAGACAGCCCCCACAATAATGTTATTATCAATTTCTCTCAGCCAATCATCAGTCATTTGTGTAAGTGCTGTGCTTGTTGAGTGTCCTTCCCTATAAGCGTGCTGAAAGTCTGTTGTCAACTTGAAATAGCATTGTATCTGGTCAAACACCATTTTTTCAAGAAGTTTACTATGGGTTGGTAACAGGCTGATTGGTCGGCTATTTGAGGCAGTAAAGGGGGCTTAACTTTTCTTGGGTAGCGGAATGACTTTAGCTTCCCTCCAGGCCTGAGGGCACACACTTAAATTGAAGATGTGGCAAATAGGAGTGGTAATATTGTCCACTATTATCCTCAGTAATTTTCCATCCAGAATGTCAGACCCCGGTGGCTTGTCATTGATGATAGACAGGGGTGGGTAGAGTACTGAACAAATGTACTCGAGTAAGAGTACAACTACTATGGTAAAATTTTACTCAAGTAGGAATAAAGTTACCACCTAAGAAAACTACTCAAGTAAGAGTAAATGAGTACTCAATAAAAAAGTACTTGAGTACAGTTACTTTGAGTACATTTACATTTTTTATAGTTTTGCTTAATAAACCAAATACTAACATTATAAAACTGTAACAAATTGTTATGTTGTTAGCATATTGTAGAGGATATAACAGGGCTTGGATAACAGAAATAAGAATATATTTATCTTTAAACATTTCTTGAAAAAAATTTATACAGCACAATCGAGCCCAGTCTACTTTGTGTATTTTTTGTTCAGTTTCAGAAGAAGCTGGTTTTCAAAGTTTTTGCAGCCTAGTCTAGCTCTTTTACTTGTAAAAATCAGTCTGTCACAACTGAACAGTCTTTCACATGCAGCAGATGCATACAGTGGAGTGTTGATCCTAACAGATAACAACTTAGCTGGCTGGCTACAACAACCGAGACAAAAGGTTTCTATTAGAAACCCATTTAAAATTAACCATTGGAGTAACTATTTATGCCATAATAAAAATAAGGTCAAGCAAAGTAAATTGACCACTAATACAACACAACACATAACCCTACATTTTTCTATAATATTTTCTAGCTAGCTAGTCCCTATTGACATTTAGCTTTACATTGTATCTACACTACTGGGCAATTTAGATAGCTAGCAGCTAGCTAACTAGCCTAACTTACCTCAATGTGCTTGCGAAGGTTGGAGGATTAATTTTTAAAAGCCGATATTTCCGCGTTTTTGTTGAGGCAAAGACAACATTTAATGATGATATTATTGCCTCTTTTACGTTTTAAAATAAAAATGTCCTGCAATTGTGGCCAGGGGTTGTCACGATTTGCCACATCTTGTTCCTCTACTGGGCTGTTCATGCTTGACTGATGATGAGTAGAGTAGTAGTGAGAATGGGTTGCATTTGATGAGCGCGAATGAGTACAATTGGCTTACAAAAATACCTGAAGGTAACCTTTGTAACGTTTTTTTTTACCGTTACAAACTAAATGTAGCTGAGTAAAGAGTACTTTACTTGCTGAAAAAAATACTTGAGTAAGAGTAAAATTACAGCCCACGGAAAGTAACGCAGAAAAGTATTCGTTACTCCAAATGCGTATTCTTTTACTCATTTGCGTTACTTGTAACGCGTTACTACCCTTCCCTGTTGATAGACAACAATAACTTTTTAACCTCTTCCACACTGACTTTACAGAATTCAAAAGTACAATTGTCTTTCATAATTTGGTCAGATATACTTGGATGTGTAGTGTCAGCATTTGTACCTAAGCTTGCTTATCTTGCCAATGAAAAAGTAATTAAAGTAGTTGGCAATATCAGTGGGTTTTGTGATGAATGAGCTATCTGATTCAATGAATGATGGAGCAGAGTTTGCCTTTTTCCCCAAAAGCTTCATTTAAGGAGCTTTTTACTATCATTCTTTATATCATATATTTTTGTTTCATAGTATAGTTTATTTTAGTTTTTATTTAGTTTAGTCACGTGACTTCTTAATTTGCAATACGTTTGCCAATCAGTTGGGCTGCCAGACTTATTTGCCATACCTTTTGCCTCATCCTTCACAACCATAACATTTTTTGATTCCTCATCAATCCAAGGGTATTTAACAGTTTATACAGTCATTTTCTCAATGGGCACATGCTTATTAGTAACGGGAATAAGCAATTTCATAAATGTGTCAAGTGCAGCTTCTGGTTGCTCCGCATTACACACCACAGATCAGCAAATATTATTTACATCATCAACATATGAATCACTACAAAACGTCTTGTATGACCTCTTATACACTATATTAGACCCAGCCTTTGGAACTTTGGTTTTCCTAGATATGGCTACTATATTGTGATCACTACATCCTATGGATTTGGATTGCTGCTTTAAAGCAAATTTCTGCAGCATTAGTAAAGATGTAATCAATACATGTTGATGATTTCATTCCTGTGCTGTTTGTAAATACCCTGGTAGGTTGACTGACAAGCTGATCCACGTTGCAGGCACTGGTTACAGTTTGGTTTTTTCTTGAGTGGGCAGCTTGATGAGAACCAGTCAATATTTATTTAAAATCACCCAGAAAATATACTTCTCTGTTGATATCACATACATTATCAAGCATTTCACACATATTATCCAGATACTGACTGTTAGCACTTGGAGATCTATAGCAGCTTCCCACAAGAATGGGCTTTAGGTGAGGCAGATGAACCTGTAGCCATATTACTTCAACAGTATTTAACATGATGTCTCCAAGCTTTACAGGAATGTGGTTCCGAATATAGACCGCCCCGTTGGCATATCTGTCTTTTAGGTAGATGTTATAACCATGTATTGCTACCACTGTATTATCAAAGGTATTATCTAAGTGAGTTTCAGAGATGCGTGGACAGAGTCCAGGAGCCAAAATGATTCGGTCATTACTGTAGAGTATATTCTGTTTCCAGAAGGTGTCAAAGTTATCTATAAAAGTGATTACAGCAGAGCTGCAGTAATCTTTTAGCCAGCTGTGTATTACCAGTAGCCTGCTGAATCTTTCACACTCGCGGCCCAACGATGGTGCTGGACCTATTTTTTTTAGTCGTTTAATGCTAAAATCAGTTCTTTAAAATACATTTTCAGATGTTCCGAGCTAGCCCTCCTGATGTCGTTTGACCCCACACGGACTATGACAGCGTCAGCAGAACAGAACAGTCGGAAGCACCCTTGTGATTCCTGTACTCATGCTCCTGGGTAGCATAGGGTTTTTGCATTGGGAACCGAGATGTTTCTCACCATAGAGCTGCCGATGATGACAGCTGGTGATGTTGAATGGCAGCCTCACAGTCTGATGAACGTGGGAGCTCTGAGGATCTGAACCCGAGGTAGAAGCCACCGGAGAGGGAGACAGAACAGAGGACGAAGACGCAGGTACCTCCAGATCCGATCTTGAATGGGAAGCCCCTAAGGAAGAAGGCCAGAAACGGCGGAAAAGCCATTTCTGGTCTGTGTCAGGTCCGGGCTTAACATCTCCAAGGAGAAAACCGTAGCCAGATTAAGCTTTCTTCGACTTCCACGGCGAGCAACGTATCTCCATGGCTGGTTGGTTGGGTCGTGAACAGCTCCGTTCTCCAGGGAAGGGAAAGACCCCTTCAGGGATGGATCCCTGCTGATCCCACACCGACCAGTCAGCTGTGGAGAGCCGACACGGCGGCAACACTTCCACCAGACCAGAGCGGTATCCGGCTACTGGGGTGGAAGAAAAATAAAAAGTAGGTTGGCATAGATTCCCCAGTAGCTTGTGCAGGTTTGCTACTTGCTACTAGCAGTTGCTACATCAAAAGTCAGCACGGTCCACATTGTCCCAGAACAAAGCAAAGTAAACACAGCTCCTGCAGCGCGGGAAACGTTCAATAGTGTCTTCCATTTGAGACGGCCGAGCCAGCAAGACTAGTTGAGCTTCTGTGTCTCTCCCCCTATTCGGAATATAGCAGGATCCCGGGACAGACAGCAGCGCTCACAGTAACTAAGCCCAACAGAGCCGCAGGATCCAAAATAAAATAAAAGTATATAAAAACACTGTCAGCTTTACAAAAACAATAAACCGAGGTCTCTCGTTTAGCGTTCATTCATAAATGTAGTGTTATGCTCCCCAATACTGTACATTACTCATGACTAAATCAGCACGCAATATGGTCATTGAACAGACTATAATACAATACTCATGCAAAAAGCCTTCTCAGAGTCAGCGGTGTACACAGGCACACTCAGATCTAGTGTCCTGCACACCCTCTGGTCATCCATCATGGCATGAGCTGTGCTACTTCCAATTGTTTTTTCTGCCAGTGTTGGGAAGGGAAAAATTCTTGAACAGCAATAAAAACTCGGGATCACTTCATTTCTGGAGAGACCACTGCAGAGACGGTGATAAACAATATCACTGCTACTGGTTCACCCAGAGAGTTCACTCTTCCTCCCTTCAGAGTGCTGCAGTGAGGATCTGCAGAAGTGCTTACTAGTGCAACCTAGCACACTAGAGGGAATAGTGGACTTTCCAGTCATTGTATGGTAACAGCTAGCATGCTTGCTGTTACCATAGACTTCCAGTCATTGGCCTAATGCTAGTTAGTAACGCTAGTAAGCAACTTCCTTCAGACTGCACGCAGAGAAAAAAAAAATGGTAAGGAGATTAGGGGCTTCATTGCCAAAATCCCAAAGTATCCCTTTAATGGGGGTCAAATTACTAAAATTGTATAGTGAACATTGGGTTCCTATTGTATCATGTTGGTGTCACTGGAATTCAGAACGGATCCATCTTTCTCTGGCTGAGCCTGTCACACCTCCACCCAGGAGGTTAAATTAGCACCCTGAGGAAAACGCTGTGACAGATGTAGAAGAGTGAAATCTTCTTCCTGTCAATCTGAGAATGAGAATAGAGAGGTTCCATTAGAGCAGAGAATATGATACTTTATGGTTAACATACCATCTTCATCCAGCCTCCTCTCCATCCTCCTCTCCTGAGACTAAGGTTTTACACTACAGTTTTACAGCCTGAATTCTGCCTTTTTTACACTCAAATCTGGGAATAAGTGTCTTCCTTCCAACTCTCCTCCATCTCTTGCATTTGCTGCAGAGACCTGAGCCCAAATCCTGCATGGCTCCTGATTTTCAAAGCGCTTGAATACAAAGGCCTTCCTTAATCAGGTGGTTTGAGCTCCACAGAGCCCCAGAGTTGATCCTGAGATGCCTCCAGACAGCCCAGCTGCTCCCTCCACTGTTTTAGACCAGACTGCTGCTCTCAGGGCTCTGACTGCCACACACTCCTACATACACGTTAACGGAACCAATCCCGCTTACACAAAAACCCAGTTATCTCCTGAATCACTCATCTGGAATAGCCTGGCCAATACGGCTGAACAATCAGGCTGACCCAGATTAGTTTTCTACCCGACACAGACAAGTAAAACAACAACTATTACAACAACCGAGAGATTAAGCAAGAATGGTGAGGCATTGAGATAATCTAAATAACGTTATTACAACAAAATCTACAACATCGGCTCTGATGGGAAGGGTTCAATGGGTGATATCCCCACAATAATATAAGGTCAGCCACCTATCAAGAGACAAAAACAAATAAAGTGTCCTTTAAAAATGTGTTTATTGTTTCCATATTTATATCTCATTTCCACTGGGAGTTGAAAAAGGCAGTGAGGATAATTATGTAAATACTCTTTCATTACATTGTTAAAATGGCTCCTCTGACAGGAAACACAACGCATTGTAAAAATAGTCATCAGACTGCTTACCCAGCAGGGCACAAAGAAGAGAGAGAGTCTCATTATCAGGGGCAGAGCAGGGTTTGTTGCAGTATCAATTATCAGTTACACCGTTCCCCACCACCCGCATTGCATGTGTGAGCGTTGCAAAATAAATGTACACACATGTTATTCACATTTTGTTTCTTGTTTTCACACTGCTCTCCTCATAGTGGACAGGTCTGCAGCTTTCAATTAGCCAATCCACAGAGAGCTGGCGAAGTGGGAAATCTGCAGACGTGTCCACCGTGAGGAGAGCAGTGTGAAAATAAGAAACTAATTATAGCAACACAGTGGAAACACAGCCTTATTCCATCCACTAAGTTACATCAAATTACTTGCTTTCTAATACATGACGGTGCATTCAAATGAGCTTTGGAGCAAGAAGGTATTGGAAAAACACTAAATGTATGCTTAAACTTTCTAATGTCACGCAGTATATAAGGATTGGAGACAGGTGCAGGAATACGTAATAGGAGGTTTTATTTTCTCCACCCAAACAAAAGAGTGAGGTGTAAACATCTAAATAAACCACGGGACGAGACCCGTAAAACAAGTGCACAAATACACGTAGCATGAAAGCCGATACAATGCAGGTACTCACAGAACAAACGGACATGGTAACAATAATCGACAAACAATGGTGAACAAAGGGCACAATGATACAATTACTAATCATGGGGGAATGGGAACCAGGTGTGCGTAATGAGAAAGTTCAGTGACACCTAATAAACAATAGTCACTGAGTTGATGGAACACTGATATGATTACTGAGTAGAGTTGGGGTTCTTCCTAGAGTAGAAACCCACCTCCGTCTCTGAGATGCATCTGGCAGAGACTCTTAAGGGACCAAATAGAGTTGATGAGAACTACTTGCAGTGGGGCAAGACCATTAACCCTACTACTCCCTCCACAACTCCCTCTACAACATGGCAGAAAAAACAGGCAAATAGCCACAAACCTGGGCTGAAATATGACAAGGAATGAGATGTGTAGCCATAGCAACTGAGTCAGTATTTGGGACTTTAACCCTGAAAGATCCTGTGGTAATTTCCATGTAAAAGGACCCATGAGCACCAAAGTGAAGTTCTTAGGAGCATATCAAATTGGGTGTCATATGAAAGCTAACAAGCTGGCCCCACCACCCGCATTTTTACACATACAGTGGGACAAAAAAGTATTTAGTCAGCCACCAATTGTGCACGTTCCTCCACTTAAAAAGATGAGAGAGGCCTGTAATTTTCATCATAGGTACACTTCAACTATGAGAGACAAAATGAGAAAAAAAATTCCAGAAAATCACATTGTAGGATTTTTAATGAATTTATTTGCAAATTATGGTGGAAAATATTTGGTCAATAACAAAAGTTTATCTCAATACTTTGTTATATACCCTTTGTTGGCAATGACAGAGGTCAAACGTTTTATGTAAGTCTTCACAAGGTTGTCACACACTGTTGCTGGTATTTTGGCCCATTCCTCCATGCAGATCTCCTCTAGAGCAGTGATGTTTCGGGGCTGTCGCTGGGCAACACAGACTTTCAACTACCTCCAAAGATTTTCTATGGGGTTGAGATCTGGAGACTGGCTAGGCCACTCCAGGACCTTGAAATGCTTCTTACGAAGCCACTCCTTTGTTGCCCGGGAGTGGGCAACTACGGGCAACGTTTCATCTTCAATGCCCTTGCTGATGGAAGGAGGTTTTCACTCAAAATCTCACGATACATGGCCCCATTCATTCTTTCCTTTACACGGATCAGTCGTCCTGGTCCCTTTGCAGAAAAACAGCCCCAAAGCATTATGTTTCCACCCCCATGCTTCACAGTAGGTATGGTGTTCTTTGGATGCAACTCAGCAGTCTTTCTCCTCCAAACACGACGAGTTGAGTTTTTACCAAAAAGTTCAATTTTGGTTTCATCTGACCATATGACATTCTCCCAATCCTCTTCTGGATCATCCAAATGCTCTCTAGCAAACTTCAGACGGGCCTGGACATGTACTGGCTTAAGCAGGGGGACACGTCTGGCACTGCAGGATTTGAGTCCCTGGCGGCGTAGTGTGTTACTGATGGTAGCCTTTGTTACTTTGGTCCCAGCTCTCTGCAGGTCATTCACTAGGTCCCCCCGTGTGGTTCTGGGATTTTTGCTCACCGTTCTTGTGACCATTTTGACCCCACGGGGTGAGATCTTGAGTGGAGCCCCAGATCGAGGGAGATTTCCTAATAATTGCTCCCACAGTTGATTTCTTCACACCAAGCTGCTTACCTATTGCAGATTCAGTCTTCCCAGCCTGGTGCAGGTCTACAATTTTGTTTCTGGTGTCCTTTGACAGCTCTTTGGTCTTGGCCATAGTGGAGTTTGGAGTGTGACTGTTTGAGGTTGTGGACAGGTGTCTTTTATACTGATAACAAGTACAAACAGGTGCCATTAATACAGGTATCGAGTGGAGGACAGAGGAGCCTCTTAAAGAAGAAGTTACAGGTCTGTGAGAGCCAGAAATCTTGCTTGTTTGTAGGTGACCAAATACTTATTTACCACCATAATTTGCAAATAAATTCATATAAATAAATCCTACAATGTGATTTTCTGGATTTGTTTTTCTCAATTTGTCGTCTCATAGTTGAAGTGTACCTATGATGAAAATTACAGGCCTCTCTCATCTTTTTAAGTGGGAGAACTTGCACAATTGGTGGCTGACTAAATACAGTGGGGAGAACAAGTATTTGATACACTGCCGATTTTGCAGGTTTTCCTACTTACAAAGCATGTAGAGGTCTGTAATTTGTATTATTCATTAGCATTTTATTGTATGACATAAGTATTTAATCACCTACCAACCAGTAAGAATTCCGGCTCTCACAGACCTGTTTTTCTTTAAGAAGCCCTCCCGTTCTCCACTCATTACCTCTATTAACTGCACCTGTTTGAACTCGTTACCTGTATAAAAGACACCTGTCCACACACTCAATCAAACAGACTCCAACCTCTCCAAAATGGCCAAGACCAGAGAGCTGTGTAAGGACATCAGGGATAAAATTGTAGACCTGCACAAGGCTGGGATGGGCTACAGGACAATAGGCAAGCAGCTTGGTGAGAAGGCAACAACTGTTGGCGCAATTATTAGAAAATGGAAGAAGTTCAAGATGACCGTCAATCTCCCTCGATCTGGGGCACCATGCAAGATCTCACCTCGTGGGGCATCAATGATCATGAGGAAGGTGAGGGATCAGCCCAGAACTACACGGCAGGACCTGGTCAATGACCTGAAGAGAGCTGGGACCACAGTCTCAAAGAAAACCATTAGTAACACACTACGCCGTCATGGATTAAAATCCTGCAGCGCACGCAAGGTCCCCCTGCTCAAGCCAGCGCATGTCCAGGCCCGTCTGAAGTTTGCCAATGACCATCTGGATGATCCAGAGGAGGAATGGGAGAAGGTCATGTGGTCTGATGAGAAAAAAATAGAGCTTTTTGGTCTAAACTCCACTCGCCGTGTTTGGAGGAAGAAGAAGGATGAGTACAACCCCAAGAACACCATCCCAACCGTGAAGCATAGAGGTGGAAACATCATTCTTTGGGGATGCTTTTCTGCAAAGGGGACAGGACGACTGCACCGTATTGAGGGGAGGATGGATGGGGCCATGTATCGCGAGATCTTGGCCAACAACCTCCTTCCCTCAGTAAGAGCATTGAAGATGGGTTGTGGCTGGGTCTTCCAGCATGACAATGGCCCGAAACACACAGCCAGGGCAACTAAGGAGTGGCTTCGTAAGAAGCATCTCAAGGTCCTGGAGTGGCCTAGCCAGTTTCCAGACCTGAACCCAATAGAAAATCTTTGGAGGGAGCTGAAAGTCCGTATTGCCCAGCGACAGCCCCGAAACCTGAAGGATCTGGAGAAGGTCTGTATGGAGGAGTGGGCCAAAATCCCTGCTGCAGTGTGTGCAAACCTGGTCAAGAACTACAGGAAACGTATGATCTCTGTAATTGCAAACAAAGGTTTCTGAACCAAATATTAAGTTCTGCTTTTCTGATGTATCAAATACTTATGTAGTTCAATAACCAGATAGATAGATAGGTACTTTATTGATCCCCGAGGGGAAATTTCTTAGTCAAGCAGCTACGAAAAAAACATAGAGCGACAGTATGAAAAAGTATCAAAATACAAGAAGTCTGGAGTGCAAAAAAGCTATAAAAAGATATTGCATAGTATGGGTGGATGGCTGAATATGTACATTATACATTGGTGGATGGTGCATGGTTAACTATACTATACAGGTCGATGGCAGAGAAATACTTAAATAGCTAAAAGTGTGTATGATATAAGTGAGGGTAATAACAGTTTACTTAATATACAGACTGGTTAAATGAACAGGTAAGTGAATATTTTGCATGGTTAAATTAACTGTACAGGTAAATATACAGTTATATTTACAGATAAGTGAAAACTTGCATGGTTACATTAACTGTACAGGTAAATGACAGGAAGAGATACTTAAATAGCTAAATGTGTGTATGATATAATTTAGGGTAATAATAGTAATTCCCTTAAAATACAGTCCTTAGTGCGCAGGGTTTAATTACAGATAAATGCACGTATTGCACATTCGATATACTAAAAGCAATGAAAAAAGATACAACTGACAGGATACTAATATGCATTCCTGAGTGAATGACTACGTAAGTTAAGTCCAAGAATTACTTACAATATTGCATGTAATATGATATAACAACTGTACATGAATATGTATATACAGACCTGAATGAATAAATAAGTCCTGAGTGAATGAGTGATTACGGACCAGAGTTACTCACGGATGGATGCATAATTGTTAAACTAGGTCCTAACACCCCAACAGTTCCAGGTCTATGTTGACGACGGCACGGCACAACGGTGAGGCATTAAATAGTCTAATAGCCGCCAGCAAAAAGGATCTCCTGTAGCGCTCTCTGGCACAATGTGGTGGGATCAGTCTGTGTCTGAAGGTGCTCCTCTGCGTCATAACCATGGCATGCAGAGGGTGGGTGACGTTGTCTATGATGGCCAGCAGTTTGGCCAGGAACCGTCTCTCCGCCACCTCCTCTAGAGTGTCAAGGCTAATCCCCAGAACAGAGCTAGCCTTCCTGATCAGCATATTTACCCGAGAAGGTGGTTCTGCTCACACCACAACACAAAGTCATTGATTGCACTCCTGTACTCCTCCTCCTGCCCACCCCTGATGCACCCTACAATTGCGGAGTCATCCGAGAACTTCTGTAGGTGGCATGTTTCACAGTTATATCTGATGTCCGAGGTGTAGCGGGTGAACAGGAAGGGGGACAGGACCATTCCCTGGGGGGCCCCTGTGTTGCTCACTGCCCGTCAAAGTCATGTGTCATGTCATAGCTGACACCCCCAAAAATCTTTCAATCTTAATTCGGAGCAGATATTTAACCGTTTTTAGAAAACGTGGACACATAAAATACAAATTCTGTTACGAGAATTCTTCCAGTAAATTTATATTTGTCAAATGTTCCGTGTAAATTGTTAAAAGTAGTCCTTGTGCATAGAGCTGTATGGTTTGTTAAACTTTGAAATCAATGTTTTTTGTTTGGCATACATTTGAAGTGAAATATCTGAGTCTCGGCGCAATTCCGTTAATGTGGAATTGCCCCCATCTCTTTTTGGGGCCTCTAGGACCTCCTGAATTAACCATTACCAGGTTAGTAAAGGTGTGCTTTACATCCCTTCAGCCGTGTACACTCCTGAAACCCCTGTTCCCACACACTGCCATAGGTATCCACAGATAAAGAGCTTTTCTTTATGTCTGACTCAGATTTAATTTCATTATGCTGTTTCTCTTTTCCCCAAATCCATGTCTACAACAAGCCCACTTACTGCTGAATAAGCAAAGTTGAACCTCAGTCTCCATATTAAAAAGGAGCTGCCAAATCTCCTCATTCTACAACATTCTTCTTTGTATTCAGTGTTCCCCTCATTTATTCCACAACTCCATTATCCTGGGGCCATGCTGAACTCAAAATCACAAAGATCCTTCTCAAGCACTCTCACTCTCATTGCTCCTCAAATTCATATATGCAGGCTCCCTCTTGCGCTCTCTCTCCTCCCTCCATTATGTCCAATCTAAAGATGCCCTCCCCATTGATTGATTCAGTCAGACAAATGTTCATTATATGGCCATAGAAGGAGTAGTGGGAGCAAGCAATAGGCTATTTCCTAACGCCTCGATAACACCGATAGTGTAATTGCATTTTGGTACACCATCAGTACATTAATTTCCAATTGAACGCTGCATTTGCCTAGCAGCATTGTGTTGCAGTGCGTTCTGTGAGGGGGATACTTGGATTTATCGAACAAATGCGTCAAACTTTATGCGTAGACGGCTTGACAGAAATTGTAGCAGAATGTGAATGTTGAACTTTTGTTGCACACATATCCAGATGTACCATTTTTCGCAATAACGCTGTAGGTGTGAGCGAGGCGTAATGCCTATAGGCTATATGAGCTATTCTGTCGCCATAATTGGGTAACAATGTGGGCAAAAATAAACAAAATGCACCACCTTATTCAGAGGCATTGTTCTATGGTAATACCTTGAAACAAGTATGTAAGTACACAGGCAGTACAATTTTCTTAACAAAATTAAAAAGAGATAACGTGGTAAGTAGTTTTTTGATACAGTATAATATATTTTATACATTATTATTAGCTATTCCATTGATATTCCTTAAGACTGGAAACCTCAACTTAAAATTTGCTAACAACCTATTTGTAGGCTACAGCATCATAGTTGCATGATCCTGGAGTTGTTTGGACTACCGTCTGCTCCATCTGCAAAATGTTTTCCTTTCATAACTGATTGACTGTAGGCTTACCACTCATCTCTGATTGTGGGCCAACGGAACTCTGCAATTACTCTGCACTTATCCACCATTGAAAGGCTGTGAGAGATTTGGAGTACATTCCAGATATTTATGTATCACAGGTAAATATGGGAATGAAGGATAAGGGAACAATATGTTGGTGCAACTATTACACGCACACCAAACCCAATTTCACCAATGAAAGCCATAATCCCATATCTAAGAATAGAGAAACATTACATTTGCTGTGACATTGGATTTCACAATGGAAATTGCACTTCAATAGCAGCACAAACTGCCAGGACATCGTGGTGAAGTGAAATATAAAGATTACTTTGTGAATGGTCTCAACACTCTAAAATAGGCTACTGTAATCAGCAGGGTTGGACAGTAATCAGTTACATGTAATCTTATTACAAAAAACTGAAGTCAGTTACATTACCAGCTAAAATATTGTAATCATATTACAGATAGCCTACCTTTGAAAAACTACATGATTACTTATTGGATTACTTTTAAAATCAGAAAGGATGTTTCTTGAGTTTGGTGAGAAGGCGGAAAGAAACTGTGAAAATATGTGTACTTTCTTAATGAAACACCATTTTCCACCACCATGCTACAGTGGCTAATGCTACTGTTGCAACCTGATTGGCTTAACGCAATACACAACATGTGGGACTAGAATTAGCCACTAAGACTCATAAAGAAAGTACACATATTTTCACAGTTTTGTTATGCCTTCTATAATATTGTCACGAGTGGGTGCATGGAGAGACCAAGACGCAGCGCAGGGATAGTAGTTCGACATTTGTTTATTAATACTATGTATAATAAAACTTACAAATGAACGAACTATACAACACAAAAACGATAAACAAACGTCCCGTTACAAACCAAACACGAAATGAACGGACGTAAAAA
Source organism: Thymallus thymallus (assembly GCA_023634145.1). Classification (NCBI taxonomy): domain Eukaryota; kingdom Metazoa; phylum Chordata; class Actinopteri; order Salmoniformes; family Salmonidae; genus Thymallus; species Thymallus thymallus. The sequence continues at coordinate 14,555,551 of CM042384.1, read as the reverse complement.
AAGGCACACTTACTTCACCGTGACTGCGACATAATACGACCCACACCAGAGTGAAGGACAGACTCAACATATATGGGATCCCTAATTAGAGACAATGCGGTGCAGCTGCCTCTAATTAGGGATCCAACCCAAACCCCACACAGAAACAGAAAAGAACGACACTGTCAGACTCTGACCATAACTACATAGAGAAGTCTATTTGCTTCTCTATGGCCAGAGCCTGACAAATATATGCAACTTAATTTGCCTTCCTGCAATTAAATAGGTGCCTTTGCAGCCTGAATGGACAAACCTGTCCACAGGGGATACCAGTTTATAGACGGCTGCATACATTCCCCTTTGGATGGTAAATATCGCTATCTATTCTAGGCTTCAGTGAAAATGTCATTTGAATAACAGCGCAAAACCCCTGTGATTTGAATGTATCATTCCATTTGGATCAGTTGTTGGTCTACTCTGAACAGGTCTAGAAAGGCACAGTAGCAGGCCAAACTGGCTGTATTTGTACTTCTGATACTGAGATGCGTTGTCTGTTAGAGACCATCATTGTCCCAAGTCGTCATATAATAGGCTCCCGACAGTCCCAGTTATTCAGGAACGCTTAATCCGCACTCGGACTCCTCTCCAATCCAAATGGCTATTCCTTGCATACCTATGACACTTCAATATAGCCTAAATATTTGTCATTAAACTTATAAAAAATATATTACCCATTCTGACTTCAGAATGTATTCATACCCCTTGACTTATTCCCCATAATGACAAAGTGAAAACATGTTTTTCAAAAATGTTGCACATTTAATGAAAATTAAATACAGAAATAGCTAATTTACATAAGTATTCACATCCCTGAGTCAATACATGTTAGAATGACCTTGGGTCATGATCTTTCTGGGTAAGTCTCGAAGAGATTTGCACACCTGGATTGTACAATATTTTCCCATTATTCTTTAAAAAATTCTTCAAGCTCTGTCAAATTGGTTGTTGATCATTGCTAGACAACCATTTTAAAGTCTTGCCATAGATTTTCAAGATGATTTAAGTCAAAACTGTAACTCAGCCACTCAGGAACATTCACTGTCTTCATGGTAAGCAACCAGTGTAGATTTGGTCTTGTGTTTTAGGTTCTGGTCCTGCTAAAAGGTAAATACATCTCCCAGTGTCTAGTGGAAAGTAGACTGAACCATGTTTTCCTCTAGGATTTTGCTTGTGCTTAGTTTAATGCTCCATGTGCTCCATTTAATTTCTTTTTTATCCTGATAAACTCCCCAGTTCTTAACGATTACAAGAATACCCATAATATGATACAAACACCATTATGCTTGAAAATATGGAGAGTGGTACTCAGTAAAGTCTTGTATTGGATTTGCCAAATGTTTTGCAGTATCACTTTAGTGCCTTGTTGCAAACAGGATACATGTTTTGGAATATTTTTTCTTCTGCACAGGTTTTCTTCTTTTCACTCAGTCAATTAGGTGTGTAATGGTGGGAGATGGCTGCCGGTTTTTATGGGCTCCTAACCAATTGTGCTATTTTGTGTGTTTTTTTCAGGGCCAGCCCAGTGACACAAGCCTACCAGGCGAGCTAAATTATGATTTCAATGTGCGCTTCGAGGCAAGCAACACTGAAGCATGCATGAGAGAAACAGCTGTCCCGGACGACCATGTGATCAGGCTCTCTGTAGCCAATGTGAGTAAGACCATTAAACAGGTCAACATTCACAAGGCTGCAGGGCCATACGGATTACCAGGACTAACTGGCAATTGTCTTCACTGACATTTTCAACCTGTCTGTAATACCTAATGTTTCAAGCAGACCACCATAGTCCCTTTGCCCAAGAACACCAATGTAACCTGACTAAATGACTACTGACCCGTAGCACTCACATCTGTGGCCATTAAGTGCTTTGCTAGGTTGGTCATGGCTAACATCAACACCATCATCCCAGAAACCCTAGGCCCACTCCAATTTGCATACCACCACAACAGATCCACAGATGACGCAATCTCTATTGCACTCCGGATTGCCCTTTCCCACCTGGACAAAAGGAACAACTATGTGAGAATGCTATTCATTGACTACAGCTCAGCCTTCAACACCATAGTGCCCTCAAAGCTCATCACTAAGCTAAGGATCCTGGGACTAAACACCTCCCTCTGCAACTGGATCCTGGACTTCCTGACAGACCGCCCCCAGGTGGTAAGGGTAGGTAACGGCATGGGTCCTCAGATCCTCAAAAGGTTCTACAGCTGCACCATCCAGAGCATCCTGACTGGTATGGTATGGCAACTGCTCGGCCTCTGACCGGAAGGCACTACAGAGGGTATTGCGTACGGCCCAGTACATCACTGGGGCCAAGCTTCCTGCCATCCAGGACCTCTATACCAGGCGGTGTCAGACGAAGGCCCAAAAGATTGTCAAAGACTTCAGCCACCCTAGTCATTGACTGTTCTCTCTGCTACCGCATGGCAAGCGTTACCGGAGCGCCAAGTCAGATGGCTACACCTCCAGCCCCTCTTTTGCGCTGCTGCTAGTCTCTGTTTATTATCTATGCATAGTTACTTGAACTATACCTACATGTACATATTATCTAAATTACCTCGACTAACCGGTGTCCCCGCACATTGACTCTGTACCGGTACCCTCTGTATATAGCCTTGCTACTGTTATTTCTACTGTTATTTTACTGCTTATCTATTGTTTAGCTAAAACTTATTTTTCTTAAAACTGCATTGTTGGTTAGGGCTTGTAAGTAAGCATTTCACTGTAAGGCCTACACCTGTTGTATTCAGCGCATGTGCTAGCTAAACAATGAACCTTAATCCCAACTCATGACGTTACTACCCTGCATGAATCTGCAGGTAGCTAACAAACCAGGTTCAATGTTAGCTAGCTAACATTAGGCTATAACTAGTCAAGCTAATATATCTGAGATATGAAGAACAAGATCATACACATAACGTTAGCTAGCGAGCCAGCCAGCTAACGTTAGCGAGCTAACAGTACACTAACTTGATTTGAAACCACTTCCCATAATTAGAAACGTGTAAGCAGCTAGCTAGACTAAAAATGTAGCTAGCTAGACTATCTTACCCTTATACATCATGGTTGGACGCATCTCTTTCTGGTCCTCCAGAAAGTTCAGAGCATACACATAACATTAGCTAGCGAGCCAGCCAGCTAATGTTAGCTAGCTAAAAGTACACTTTATCTTGACATTAGGTTTATGCAGTTTTACTACGTGATACATAAAAAAAAGCTGCATTAGACAGGATTACCTAGACATACTGACCAGCTCAAATAGACAGACGCGAGCTATATGGCAGACCAATCCAAACTCATCTCTCAGCCCACTCATTAGCTTAGCCAATCATGGCTAGCGGGAAGGTTGCTGTCTTTTTCTCTGGCTAAACCAACTAGGCCCGTAATTTAACAATTGTATTTGTATTTACAGATGGCATACACATTTGTTATTAAGGCACATGAAAGTTCACATGTTCGAGAAGGCATTTCTGCCAAAAAACAAAAAATATATTTATTTTTACATTCAAATGACTCTCTGGTGAAGTAGTGACCCGCGATATACACCTAATTTCCTGAAACGGGTCACATATGTCACAATCTGATCATTGCCTGCAGCCGGCTCTAATCGTAGTGTAGGCCTAATTTATTTTTTTTATTTTTTTTATTTCACCTTTATTTAACCAGGTAGGTCAATTGAGAACAAGTTCTCATTTGCAACTGCGACCTGGCCAAGACAAAGCTAATGAAACAGGAAGGGAGTGAGCTAGTCCACGGTGGTAAGCGAATCCTCAACCTTCTGGCCAGTAGGCCTGCTTGGCATCGACTGTGCCACTCAAGCATGCTAAAGCACAGGGTCACGACAGTTGTTATTTGTGGTTGTAAACATTATTTAGAGTTCATTCTATGAGAGGGGAAGGTGCGCAATTAACTCAATTAACTTCTCCTTTTTTTTTATAGTATAAGGGTGAAAATAGTAGTAACTTTGGGGAGGGGGGTGCATTTTTTTTTCATGACATCTTTAGTTAGATCAGCATGATTGAGGGTAACCGTTATCTTTCCTGCCTTGTTAGAGCAGCCAAATACATCACAGAATTTGTCCATGGTGAATTAAGTAGTTTTAGCAATGTTATGATGCAGCTTGGGGTAGTCACTGAGCCGAAGAATTGATAAGGTCATCTTCCAACATGCCCACCAGGAGGCGTCGAATGTAACCTGGCAACACTTCTAAAATCGTTGTATTATTACTTTACGTGTCATGCAGAGCCAAAGTCAGTGGAACCGAGTGCGCTCTCGCTGCCTACAACGGTACTACAAAGACAACGGTAGTTAGGATACTACATTTACATTTCAGTCATTCAGCAGACGCTCTTATCCAGATCGACTTACAGTTAGTTAGTGCATACATGTTCATACTTTTTTCGTAGTGGTCCCCCGTGGGAATCGAACCCACAACCCTTGCGTTATAAGCGCCATGCACTACCAGCTGAGCTACACCGGACAGTACTGAGGGTCGAAATAAGCATACTTTTTAACATACCTGTATACTGCAAGAGAAACATTGTCCACGGAAAGTGTTCCAGTCCAGATAGTGAACTCCCGCCGGCTACTGTTTCGGATGTTTATAAAATATATTCCTTGGATTGAGAGAATGATAGAATTTTACCGTCGGCTCTGCATGCAGACTGAGGCTGCAGTGACGTGTGTGCTGTGAGCAACAATAGTGGAATCGGCAGTTTGCCTTCAAAATAAAGGTCTCCAATTGAAACTGACGCATAAACGGATAAAAAATGTAGAATCATGTAACGATTGGACTAGATCGGCTATTCCCAAACTGGGGTACGCTTTCCAAAACTTGGGGTACTATACAGACAATGCCTTCATCAAACAACACTGTTTCACGACGCATCATTGACATGGCAGGAGATGTTTTGAAACAATTACTGCTTTGCATATAAACCAGTGAATTCTATGCGTTATAGCTGGATGAGTCATCAGACGTGGCGTGCCTGGCACAGCTGCTGGTATTTGTCCGTTATCAAGGGGCAAAGTATTGACACGTTTTTTTTTTATTATTGAGAGACAAGCTTAAAGTTTTCTTTACTGTCCATAATTTTCACTGACCACTTGCATGATGACAAGCTTCTCACACGACTGGCCTATTTGGGTGATGTTTTTTCTCGCCTGAATGATCTGAATCTAGGATTACATATATTCAATGTGCGGGACAACATTGAGGCTAAGATCATTGTCTGATTTTTTGTGTGTAAATGAACTCAAGCTTACAGACAAAGTCAAATGTGATATAGCAAAACACCTGAGTGAGCTGGGTGCGCAATTGCGCAGGTACTTTCCCGAAACGGTCTACACAACAAACTGAATTTAATCAGAAGCCACTGCCAGATTTCTGGATAGGGCTGCGCTCAGAGTATCCTGCCTTGGCAAATCGCTGTTAAGACACTGATGCCCTTTGCCGTACCCATGTAAGAGTGGATTCTCGGTTCTCACTAGCATTAAAAACTAAATACAGGCACAGACTGTGTGTGGAAAATGATTTAAGACTGAGACTCTCTCCAATACAACCCAACCCAACATTGCAGAGTTATGTGCATCCTTTCAAGCACCCCCTTCTTATTAACCTGTGGTGAGTTATTCCCAATCTTTCATGAACAAATAAGGTTTTATATGTATGATGCCTAAAGAGAAAAATTATTGATTATTATTATATTATAATGTTTGCCCTGCTCCTATAAGAGCTTTGTCACTTCCCACGAGCTGGGTTGTGAAACAAACTCACCCTCATTCTTATGTTTAATACATGTATCGTATATTGTGTGTGTGGCAGACTTACAATGATGGCAAAAAGAAACATTTGAGAGTGCACTGACCCTGGTGCTAGATGGGGTACGCAGCTGGAGGTTGAATGTTTGAAGAGGTACAGGACTATAAAAAGTTTGGGAACCACTGGACTAGATAATGCTAAACAATGTTGGAATGTTGTTAGATGAATTCAACAAAAGACAATAATTTGTTAATTTTACAAAAGAAAAGCACAAAATCACACCTGTGGATGTATTAGACTTCAGTATTGTATTGGGGGCACACTTATTTTGCAATGTACAGCCTTACCTTTGGATCTTGGGTCCATAAAATTTGGTATCAGACTACTCAGTGACACCCACAGATGAACCCCCTTGAGTCGATGTCTAGAGATATCTGTTTTTTTGCATTGGATGCATCTCAATCCACCACATCAGCCGATGTTGCACCTCTGCAACTGTGGTGAAAGGTGACAGAGGGTGTTTGTCAGACCATGAGACATCCCGAAAATTGGTCTTCTCACCGAATCATCTCTAGCGTCTGAACAGTTTGGACTCTCACGAACACGTACGTGTCGGTTGTTTTGCTCTAGGACACCACAGGTCTCACAAGACCTGTCTGAAGGTCCCCTGGTACCAGTTGAAAAAATTAATGGAAGTATATATGGAGACTGTAAATAGTCTGGGTGGCCATTTAATTAATTGTTCAGCAGTCTATGGCTTGGGAATAGAATCTGGTTTATTGGTGTTAAAATATAGCAGTAATGCTATGTTGGACCACTAGGCTTCTGATGTCATACAGCCCGTAGTTTTTGTGACTTTTTCATGACGACAACGACAAGTTTGATGTCGGACGACAATAGAATGGTAATGATGTCACTGTGACCACTGTCTACAGAAATGTCGATAGACGTAGTATAAACCAGCCTTTAGTCTTGAAATCTGTGGTTCTTTAGTACACTACCATACACACTCTGTTAATCACATGGCTTCACATGTCAAACCTTAAAAAGATGGGTGGGGCTAAGGCTTAAGAGAGTGTGAACGATTCTGGATGGGTGTAGACAACAAAGTTCTCTACAATAGGAGTACCAAAACATTCAAGCCCATTTTCTAAAAAGTGGGATTACAAGTTTATCAACTTTCAAAGCAGAATTTCCCATTGCTCCTCAACTGTAGTGCATGATATTACAGTCTCTACTTTTATCCAATGTAAAAAACACAATTTCAAATTTTGCTACATAAGACCAAATTGAGCGAGCCGGTCACAAATGTAGAATAAGTCAAGGGGTATGAATACTTTCTGAAGGCACTATTGTAACAGCTTAAACATTACGAAAAGTCTATTCAATCTAATAGGCCTCACGTAATTCGATACTCTCTCATAGACCCCCATACAAAAAAGGGCTTATTTCACAGTGGGTAGAGTAAATCTAAATTTAGGGCAGCAGGTAGCCTAGCGATTAGAGTGTTGGGCTAGTAACTGAAAGGTCACTGGTTCGAATACCTGACAAGGTAAAAAATATATTTAAAAAACTTGTGACTGGATTCCAATTGATTGAATTTTGTGTGTGCATGTGTGTCAAGTGTAGAAGTAATGAATTACAAATACTCTCATTCGTGTAATTGAGTAGCTTATTTTTCAGTCAGTAGTTATTCTTTTACTTATAATGCATTCAGAAAGTATTCAGACCCCTTGACTTTTTCCTTATTTTGTTGCGTCCTTATTCTAAAATGGATTAAATACTTTTTTTCCTCATAAGTCTACATACAATACCACATAATGTCACGCTCGCTGTGATTAGCGTTAGACATATTTTATTTCAATGTGAACGGCGAAAACAACAAAGAGAACTGCGACCGTAACAATAATGATCGGCGCACAGGCATCTAAACAAAACCAATGACCCACATCGCAGGTGGGAAAATTAACATGAGCCATTTTCATCATAGCGCTTGATGGTTTTTGCGACTGCCCTTGAAGAAAAGTTCAAAGTTCTTGAAATGTTCTGTATTGACTGATCTTCATGTCTTAAAGTAATGATGGACTGTCGTTTCCCTTTGCTTATTTGAGCTGTTCTTGCCATAATATGGACTTGGTCTTTCACCAAATAGGGCTATCCTCTGTATACCACCTCTACTTTGTCACAACACAACTGATTGACTAAAACACATTAAGAAGGAAAGCAAATACACAAATTATCAAGGCACACCTGTCCAAATAAATGCTTCACAGCGTTATCTCAACATAACAGACACATCTCAACATCAACTGTTCAGAGGAGACTGTGTGAATCAGGCCTTCATTGTTGAATTGCTGCAAAGAAACCACTACTAAAGGACACCAATAAGAAGAAGAGACTTGCTTGGGCCAAGAAACACGAGCAATGGACATTAGACCGGTGGAAATCTGTCCAAATGTGATGATGATGTGTCCAAATGTGAGATGTGTGTCTTTTACAGATGCAGAGTAGGTGAACGGATGATCTCTGCATGTGTAGTTCCCACCATGAAGCATTGAGGAGGAGGTGTGATGGTGCATGGGTGCTTTGCTTTATTTAGAATTCAAGGCACACTTAACCAGCATGGCTATTACAGCATTCTGCAGCGATACACCATCCCATCTGGTTTGCACTTAGTGTGACTATCATTTGTTTTTCAACAGGGCAATGACCCAACACACCTCCAGGCTGTGTAAGGGCTATTTGACCAAGTAGGAGAGTAATGGAGTGCTGCATCAGATGACCTGGCTTCCACAATCACCCGACCTCAAGCCAACTGAGATGGTTTGGGATGAGTTGGACCGCAGAGTGAAGGAAAAGCAGCCAACAAGTGCTCAGCATGTGTGAACTCCTTCAAGACTGTTGGAAAAGCATTCCAGGTGAAGCTGGTTAAGAGAATGCCAAGAGTGTGCAAGTCTGTCATCAAGGCAAAGGGTGGCTACTTTGAAGAATCTAAAATATATGTTGATTTGTTTAACACTTACTATATGATTCCATAAGTATTATTTAATAGTTTTGATGTCTTCACTATTATTCTACAATGTAGAAAATAGTATTAATAAAGAAAAACCCTTGAATGAGTAGGTGTGTCCAAACATTGACTGGTACTGTAGTTAAAGTGTGATGGTTCAAGCAGTAGGAAATCAGGGCACCAACGTTATCAAAACAGTAGCATTACTTGTTGAGTCAGACAAGCATGAGCATAATCTTATTTATGACTGTATTCTTACAAATTATGAATGATCACATCAGAATCAAAGCAAAGTAGCAGTTACTGTAATTTCCACAATCAAAGATAAAGTGCTTAACAGCAATAAAGCATGGAAAATATACAAGACATTAAATAATAAAGTTTCTTTAATTCCCACTAATTCACATAATTGTAACTCTTGCGATACCATTTCAAAAGAGTTGATAGGAATTTGTTTCATTGCAGCTCATACAAACAAATAGACAATAAAAACAGTATCACAAAATGAATGACAAAATATCAATAAAAGCATCCAAAAAATACTGTAGATCTCGAGGGCCTCTGTACATACTATTGACAAGTGCTAAGCAAAAGAGCATTGTCCGTACTAAAGTGCCTGTGAGAGGAAGCTTCTAGACCATTGAAACACAGCCCCAGCGTGTGTCCTCAAGGTGAGGAGGTTTCGAAGGTGGCCCCCCTGGGTCGGCGGGGATGTACTAGCTGGCAAACATGAAGAGGTTGCTCGGTTTTTGTAGTAACAGCAACTGTAAGATGTAGCCCATCATGGCGCGGAGTTCCGGGTGTTTCCACTAGTACGTGTTATGTTTCGCCTTCAACTCCTCTGTAACTTAAAAGTAAGTGGCTAGGGTGAGAGTAGAGGATAAATGGTAGGGTTTAGGGAAAGACTGATACGTGACCTTTCTGTCCAGGAACTTGGAGTTGATCTGCATGTCCTCTACCCACACCAGAGGCATCTTCTCAAACACTGGCTTATCATCCCTCACCTCCAACACACAAGCATGTAAATAGGGGAACACTCATAATAGTGTGTGTGTGTGTGTTGGTGGTGGGGGGGGTGGATTGTCTATTAGGTAGAAGTGATGTCCTCTTACCCATCAGGTAGGTAGTAGCTATGAACAAAAAGGTCAAGTTGTTATTGGATTATAAACAACAACAGAAAATGATAACAAAATAACTATTACCTGCCACCCCTTGGCTACACTGCCGCCACTAGGCTACCTGCCGCCACTAGGCTATAATGCTAGTTTAGGTTAACTGATTTGAACACTAAGCACAGATATTACAAATTAATTTGCTTAGGCATTATTAATCCATTTTTTATTATGGCACGGTGTCAGTGAGATTCAAACCTATGATATATTTCACTGGTCATCCCCAAATCCAACACCTCCTTAGGCCGCTATTCCTTCCAGTTCTCTGCTGCCAATGACTGGAACGAACTGCAAAAATCCTTGAAGCTGGAGACTACCATCTCCCTCAATAACTTTAAGCATCAGCTGTCAGAGCAGCTTACCGATCACTGCACCTGTAAACAGCCCATCTGTAAATAGCCCACCGTACTACCTCATCCCCATATTGTTATTTTGATGTGTGCAAATAGTATCTCTATTTGCACATCATCATCTGCACATCTATCACTCCAGTGTTAATGCTAAATTGTAATTATTTTGCCACTATGGCCTATTTATTGCCTTACCTTCCTATTATTACATAGGAATTGGCACACACATATATTTTCTATTGTGTTATTGACTGTAGGTTTGTTTATCCCATGTGTAACTCTGTGTTGTTGTTGTTGTTTTCTGTTGCACTGCTTTGCTTTATACTGGCCAGGTTGCAGTTGTAAATGAGAACTTGTTCTCAACTGGCCTACCTGGTTAAATAAAGGTGAAATAAAAAATACAATATAAATCTTCTGTTTTCTATCCTTGAAATTAGTCCACTACACCACCAGAAAGGAGCTAGCAATCCATGTTTTTTTTACTCATACATAGCTGTTCATTTTAGTCTATTCAAACAGACCCCATTTCAAAGGAAACAAGCACTCATTAAAGGTACATTTACATGATGAAACAGGAAAGGGCCTTCCCCCAACTGTCACAATGTTGGAAGCACATAGTCGTCTAGAATTTCATTGTATGCTGTAGCGTTAAGATTTCCCTTCACTGGAACTAAGGGGCCTAGCCGGCAGGTAGCGTTCTCCTGGTATCCGCCAAACCCAGATTCATCCATTGGACTGCCAGATGGTGAAGCGTGATTCATCACTCCAGAGAACGTGTTTCCACTACTCCAGCGTCCAATGGCGGCAAGCTTAACATCACTCCAGCCGATGCTTGGCATTGCGCATGGTGATCTTAGGCTTGTGTGCAGCTGCTATGCCATGGAAACCCATTTCATGAAGCTCCCGACAGACAGTTATTTGCTTCCAGAGGCAGTTTGGAACTCGGTAGTGAGTGTTGCAATTTTTACGCTCTTCAGCACTCGGCTGTCCCGTTCTGTGAGCTTTTGTGGCCTACCACTTCGCAGCTGACCTGTTGTTGCTCCTAGACGTTTCCACTTCACAATAACAGCACTTACAGTTGACCGGGGCAGCTCTAGTAGGGCAGAAATTGTACAAACTGGCTTGTTGGAAAGGTGGCATCCTATGACTGTGCCATGTTGAAAGTTACTGAGCTCTTCAGTAAGGCCGTTCTACTGCCAATGTTTGTCTATGGAGATTGCATGGCTGTGTGCTCGATTTTATACACCTGTCAGCAATGGGTGTGGCTGAAATAGCCGAATCCACTAATTTGAAGTGGTGTCCACATACTTTTGTATGTATGGTGTTTCTGAAAATGGCGCGTTTGTAAGAACTGACGCTAGAGATGAGAAGCAGGTACAGGGAGTGAACCTTTAATCAAGAACGGACATGGAACAGGACAGGAACAGCGTCAGAACTAACAACATATGACAATTAATGCAGAAGGATGGAACAGAACTGAGGAACAGACAGATATAGGGGAGGTAATAAAACAGGTGACAGAGTCCAGGTGAGTCCAATGAATCGCTGATGCACGTGACGAGAGGAACAGGTGTGCGTAATGATGGTGGCAGGAGGTTGAAGTGCAGGGCAGCCTGGCGCCCTCGAGAGCCAGGGAGGGAGAGCGGGGTGCAGGCATGACAGCGTTTCTATGTTTTGTGATAAAAAGATAGAGATAAGTGTTTCCAATGATGTCACCGGTGTGCATCATGTGATTTTAATCAATTATGAGTAGGCATTGCCTAATTGCCTACGAATTGTCTACTAATTGGTTGAGGATGTCATTGGAAAAACTAGTTTTATTACAAAACATAAGTGGTGTGTTTCTGTTGTGATATTTTGATGGGGTATGCATAGAAACAGAACTATTTATTATATTGATTATACATAGAGCATAATGATCAGTCTTATCTTCAGCCTTGGGAAGTGCAGTGATATGAAAAGCAGAGTTCCTTGAAGTGCCAGCTGGGTACACCACTGTTACCTTACAGAGTTAGCTCCAATAGACTAGACGTAACATGGTAAATGTACACCCGGGACATCCAAATTAGTATGCTATGTTATTTTTGGTATGGTTACATAAAACTAAAGGTTACTTAAGGCAAAAACGAAAGTAGGGTTGTTGGTTGGGGTGAATGGATAGCCGTATAACCTGAACGACTAGCAACCCAAAGGTTCCATGTTCAAATTTCCTTACGGACAACTTTTTTTCAACTACTTACTACTTTATATACTGTATACTTTGTAACCACTTAGCTAACCCTTCCCCTAACTCTAACCTTACCTCTTTAACCTAACTCCTAACGCGAACCCTAACCTTAACTCCTAGCCTAGTTAATGTTAGCATTAGACACCTACCTAATGTTAGCAACAACAAATTGGAATTGCAATTTGTAACATTGTACGAAATGCCATTTGTAACATATCATACAAATTATAATTCGTAACATATTATACGAAATGGTTGATGGACATCCACAAATTAATACATACCATATAAACGTAACTAACATACTAATTGGACTGTCCCAGATTTAGCTTTACTATGTTATGTTTACCCTTGAGTCTAGGTTGTTAGGTCATGTGTCATTGATGGTGACTGTTCATATGGACTTCACACACAGGCACAATAACTGTGAGCTTCGCCCAGTGCAGAACTCAAGGACTCAATGCACACTCTTACTGTAGCAAGCAAGCAGAGGCTGTGATCAGTCTAGCATCATGATTTAATCTCAGGCCTGAAAATATTAGTTTTTTCAGTAAGGAAAATTAACTAGACTAAAGGAAATTAGTAAATTCAAGCCTTTTCAAGTCCATTTCAATCTGATTTTCCATTAAAAAAAGAAGCCAGACCTCTTTATTATGTTTGTGAATGCTATTCTCATCAGGACCTAGAGTGGAATCAACAACCCCGTAAAAACATAAACAATTATTAGTGATGTAGAATGGACGTAGAGGGGAGTGAAGGTATCAGTTTCATATGTAGCCTTTTCCGTCATGACATGGGTGGTTTGATGTTGTTGTAAAAAGGTTTGGGTAGGTTACTTTCTAAATGTAATCTGTTACAGTTACTAGTTACCTGTCCAAAATTGTAATCAGTAACGTAACTTTTGGATTATCCAAACTCAGTAACGTAATCTCATTACCTGCCGTTACTTTTAGACTACTTTCCCTTTAAGAGGCATTAGAAGAAGACAAAAATGTATGTTACCAATTGAACAACATCTATTGCAGGATAAATCAATGTTAATATATGAATGTAAAATTTTACTTTATAGGTTGGTTATGTAGGCTTCTTCAAACCCATCGCTTTCTACCACAAATAATAATAAAATTACATTCTATTTTGACATAAAAAACCAGTCTCTCAGAATTTCATTCATTCCAATAAATTGTTTAACCTGAGCATAACCCGAAAACTAAGGATTTATTAGCCAGCCCTACTCGGTTGTTTATTTTGTTGTCATGGAAGACTGATTGGGCTCATTGATTCTGGTTGAAAAATAAATGCTGCTCTCATGGAATGGCATGCTTTGAGCACTACTGAAAAGTGTAATTTACATGTGAATAAAGTATTTTCTATAGGCCTCTATCTATATACAGCGGGTGAAATAAGTATTGAACACGTCACCATTTCACTCAGTAATATTTCCAAAGGTGCTATTGACATGAAATGTTCACCAGATGTTGGTAACAAGCCAAGTAATCCATACATACAAAGAAACCAAAACAAATAAGTTCAGAAATTAAGTTATGTGTAATAATGTGAAATGACACAGGGAAAAAGTATTGAACACATGAAGAAAGGGAGGTGCAAAAATGCATGGAAAGCCAAGACAACAGCTGAAAACTATCAGTAATTAAAAAGCAATCCAGCCCCCTGTCAGTGCAAATTAATATCAGCTGGTTCAGTCCCAACTGATGGCCTACAAAAAGGTCTCATTGCCAAGGTGTCACACAAGACACATCTCATGATGGGTAAAAGCAAAGAGCTGTCTCAAGACCTTCGCAACCTAATTGTTGCAAAACATAATGATGGCATTGGTTATAGGCGCATTTCAAAGCTTCTGAATGTTCCAGTGAGCACTGTTGGGGCCATAATACGGAAGTGGAAAGACAATCATTTCACCATAAATTTGCCTCGACCAGGTGCTCCTCGCAAGATTTCTGACAGAGGAGTGAAAAGAATAATCAGAAGAGTTGTCCAAGAGCCAAGGACCACTTGTGGAGAGCTTCAAAAAGACCTGCAATTAGCAGGTACTGTTGTCTCAAAGAAAACCGTAAGTAATGCACTCCACTGCCATGGCCTGTATGCACGCTCACCACGCAAGACTCCATTGCTGAAAAAAAAGCATGTTGAAGCTCGTTTAAAGTTTGCTGCACAACATTTGGAAAAGCCAGTGAAATACTGGGAGAATATAGTGAGGTAAGATGAGAGCAAAATTGAACTGTTTGGATGTCATAATACACACCATGTTTGGAGGAGAAATGGCACTGCACATCACCCTAAAAACACCATACCAACAGTGAAGTTTGGAGGTGGGAACATCATGGTGTGGGGCTGCTTTTCAGCAAATGGTACTGGCAAACTTCACATAATTGATGGAAGGATGAATGGGCAAATTTACAGAGACATTCTTGACAAAAATCTGCTGCCATCTACCAGGATGATGAAGATGAAACGAGGGTGGTGTAAGGGCTGGGTTGTGGTTAGGCCGAAATACTCCCCACCAGGGGGAGTAGAAGAGCCACAATCCAGTCCTCACAACCCTAGACCAACACTAGGGATGGTTAATGATCCCCAATCGGAGACAGCTGTCTAGAGTTGGTCTCTGATTGGGGATAGTATTTAGCCATCCCTCACATCCACCAATATGTGGATCATTGTTTGTTGTGTTTTGTCTGCACTGCCAGCAGCGTCACAGTAAGTCACCGTGTATTGTTTGTAGTTTTGTTTTTCCACTCTCCTTGTTTTATTTTGAATGCTTCGTGAGAACATCTCATTTAAAATAAAAAGGATGACACTTCACCAGCACTCCGTATATCGTCCCTTAAATACTACATACCGTGACAGGTGGACATTTCAGCAAGACAATGATCCCAAACACACAGTCAAGGAAACTCTCAATTAGTTTCAAAGAAAGAAAATAAAGCTGCTAGAATGGCCCAGCCAATCACCTGACGCCAATCACCCATGGAAAATCTATGGAAAGAACTGAAGATCAAGATTCATAGAAGAGGCCTACGGAACCTTCAAGATTTGAAGACTGTTTGTGTGGAAGAATGGGCCAAAATCACACCAGAGCAATGCATGCGACTAGTTTCTCTATACAGGAGGCGTCTTGAAGCGGTCATTACCAACAAAGGCTTTTGTACAAAGTATTAAATAAATATCAGTAAGTGTGTTCAATACTTTTTCCCTGTGTCATTTCACATTATTACACATAACTTAATTTCTGAACTTATTTGTTTTGGTTTCTTTGTATGTATGGATTACTTGGGTTGTTACCAACATCTGGTGAAAAGTTCATGTCAATAGCACCTTTGGAAATATATTTACTGAGAAAAATGGTGACGTGTTCAATACTTACTTCACCCGCTGTATATTTCTACACACTACCGTTCAAAGGTTTGGGGTCACCGAGAAATGTCCTTGTTTTTGAAAGAAAAGCAAATATTTTGTCCATTAAAATAACATCAAATTGATCAGATATACAGTGTAGTGTTAATGTTGTAAATGACTATTGTAGCTGGAGACGGCTGATTTTTTATGGAATATCTACATAGGCATACAGAGGCTCTTTAGCAACAACCATCACTCCTGTGTTCAATGAAACGTTGTGTTAGCTAATCCAAGTTTATCATTTCAAATCACCAGACTCAACGTCAACAGTGAAGAGGCGACTCCGGGATTCTAGGCAGAGTTGCAAAGAAAAAGCAGAGGAAATTTCTAAGTGACCCCAAACTTTTGAACTGTAGTATATAATTACAAAAATGGATGTAGCAACTACAGATTGCCCCTTTAAGTCAATCAAAGGTGTGTGAGTTTGAGCATGTATCAATAAGGTTTATGGATTTTTTTTTTTATCAGCATGAATTAGAGCCCCACTTTTATTCCATAGGCTGGGATTTGCACTATGCAGCTGTTGCAAGAGCGCATTTTTCACTGGCTGTCCACTGGTTTCAAAAACAAATGCTCATGAAGCATTCTTCTGATGATACAGACGGAAGATGACTCATGACCCAAGTAAATTCTGCGAGTTGCTGACTGAATTTTCACGGTTCATGGCTATGAAGGGCCTGGTAAGCCCTTCAAATTCAACATTTCTAAATAGTTGTACATTGATTTTTAATCTTTACTTCAAGTAGTAACGTTATGTAGTTACAGTAGACTTGGACCACACGTGTAAATTAAAATTATTCGTTTGGAGCAGTTGACATAGCCAACCAGTGCAGAATGTAGCCAATAAGCTGTCAACGTAATGCATGTTTTAATACTGTTGTCACCTCTCAAGTGTTTGAGTATATGTGGGATGTTAGCAAATAAGCTTGCTTGCATAAAACCAATGTTTTGTTCTGTCTGCGGGTGTAGGTCAGACAACTGTAAATAGTTTTTTATCTTCCGTTATTGAGATACAGGGTGTAGCTAAAGAGACAGCTCAGGACACAGAAATGCTAGGCAAAACCCAGTAGCCTTTTCAGGATATTGAATATTCTTTAACTTTCTTGAATTCTGAATCAAAACTAAAAAGGTATTTTGCACAGAAATGGGAAACTGTTGATAATAGAAAAAACAAAATAACTGGAACTTATGATCAAGTAACTGACAAGCTTATTTTCCAATTCTTCAGACGTTGCAGTCAATTTAAGAACCCAAACCTTAGTGACATGTTCAAGTCGAGACACAATGTCAAAGAAGCAATCGGAGGAGAAGGGCCTTGGTCAGGGAGGTGACTAAGAACCCGATGGTCACTCTGAAGGAAGGACAAACATCTCTGCAGCACTCCACCAATCAGGCCTTTATGGTAGAGTGGCCAGACGGAAACCACTCCTCAGTAAAAGGCACGACAGACCACTTGGTTTGCCAAAAGACACCTAAAGACTCTCAAACCCTGAGAAACAAGATTCTCTGGTCTGATGAAACCAAGATTGAACTCTTTGGCCTGAATGCCAAGCGTTACGTCTGGAGGAAACATTGCACCATCCCTACGGTGAAGCATGGTGGTGGCAGCATCATGATCTGGGTATGTTTTTCAGCGGCATAGACTGGGAGACTAGTCATGATCAAGGCAAAGATGAACAGAGCAAAGTACAGAGAGAGATAAATGATGAAAACCTGCTCCAGAGCGTTCAGGACCTCAGACTGGGGTGAAGATTCACCTTCCAACAGGACAACGACCCTAAGCATGAATGTCCTTGAGTGGCCAAGCCAGAGCCCGGACTTAAACTTGTGCAGCAACGCTCCCCATCCAACCTGACAGAGCTTGAAAGGATCTGCAGAGAATTGGAGAAACTCCCCAAATACAGGTGTGCCAAGATTGTAGCGTCATACCCAAGAAGACTCGAGGCTGTAATCACTACCTAAGGTGCTTCAACAAAGTACTGAGTAAAGGGTCTGAATATTTATGTAAATGTGACATCTGTTTTTTATTTTTTAATAAATTGGCAATAATGTCCAAAAACCTGTTTTTGCTTTGTCATTATGGGGTATTGAGCGTTTTTAGAATAAGGCTGTGCCCTTATTCAAGGCGTCTGAATACTTTCCGAAGGCACTCTAACAGGGTGATACCTTGTCTCATTAATAATAGAAGATATGATTTACATAATGAAGAGGAACTAGATCCCACTGATGTCTGAAATGGTTGTAATGAATTTTTAACAGTGTTCTTGTGTTGTGACCATGGTCGATTTTAGCATGTAAATCTAGTTGGGGCATACAAAAACAAAAAGCATGAATTGCACTATAACGGTGACAAACCGTGCCCACAAACGTTTAGGACCTACATAAAGCTATCCTAACAGCAGAGCTTTCTTTTCAACACCATGGAGTGAATCCTTACCACCGCTACACCTGGCTATCAGCGGAGCCTTGTCTTATGTTGAAACGATCAGCCTCATTTACTGCCTTATTAAAGCACACTGATAATTGAGCTCCACAAACTATGGCATAAGGGAACGATGAGCGGATAAGAGGCAATCTGTCATTTCGATTGAGACATTAATGAACGAGCTAAGACGGACGTAGTCAATATAACTATTTGTTCAGCACTTTTGAAATGTACAGCGACAGAATTCAGATTTTATTTTACATTGTTTGCAAGCTGATATGTGACACGTCTTAATGCCAAAATAATGCAAAACTGGTGGGGCTCCACTGGTTGTGAGCAAGTATTCTTCTGATCCAACATCTTCACTATTTCCCTCAAAACAATTTTATTCTGAAAAGCTAATTTCAATCAGAAAAATAAGGATTCTTGGGGTATGGAATTAAAGATGTCTCCAACAGATAATAAACACACTGTGAGAGAGAAGCTGTAAATTACAGATGGGTCTGTCTCTCCACAGGCCTTTATATCCCCTTCTCAGTAGTGTAAATCTGATGCCTTGTTTTCTATTGTCTGTGCTGTAGTTAAAGATTATAGAATGTATGATGCCCCTGACACACATTAGGGTCAGAAGATTAGATATAGTGTAGAATGCTATACAAATATGCCCTTCCCAATCAAACAAAGGTGTCAGACCACTGCTCTGCCAATCTTTCAGAGTTTGAGAGCAGATAATATTTAAAGATTCTGCTCACCAGAAAACCTTTTCAGGACTGTTTAAAGGACTGTGCTGGTATTTGGTGTCATCCATTTTGAGATCAATGAAACGTAGCATTATAGCTCAGACCGGGAGGGGAAAATGTCAGATCTAACAGTTCATAGTGTTTCATTAGCTCCACTGACCTCTGTGGATGAAGAGACTACCCATAGCTCTGATTCAGAGCTAAGGATGGAGCCCTAACTTCTTTCACCGCTTCCTCGGTCCATCCATTTCTTTTTCACTATCCCTCTTTTCTTTGGCCCCTGTAAATCACATTCTCTCACCTTTTATTCTCTCTTTTCCACCCTACCTCTTCCTCACCCTTTCCCTCTCCTTGATTGATGGTTAGTAGATTATCATCTGGACAGGATCCCCAGCAGTTCAGCTAAACCTAGGGTATGGTAAAGTCATTTTCTTTTAAGAGGTTGAAGCTCATTTACTGCATTTCTACATAATCTAAATTGCTATTTTGGAGAACAGCAAAAACAAACTTAAATATTATGTTTAAAAAGTTCTGTGAAACTGCGTTTAGGCTACAATATCAACCCCTATTCAACCTCATCCTAAATTGACTAACGGTGCATACACTCTTAGAAAAAAAGGGATCTTTGGCTTTCCCCATAGGAGAACCCTTTGAAGAACCCTTTTTGGTTCCAGGCAGAACTATTTTGGGTTCCATGTAGAACCCTCTGTGTAAAGGGTTCTTCATGAACTCTAAAAGGTTCTGCCTGGAACCAAAAAGGGTTCTTCAAAGGGTTCTCCTATGGGGACAGCCGAAGAACCCTTTTAGGTTATAGATAGCACCTTTACTCCTAAGAGTGTACAGTAAACATGAAATAGATGCATAATACACACTATCAAGTCACAACAAGGCCGACTTCAAATACCGACATCAATGTGAAAGTAACCTGCATGTAAAACAGCTGACCGCGAATGCAAACGATGTCAGATAAATCCTACACATGCATTGAAATAAAAGGCATAGCCTACATTAGCATACTTACTTACTTACCTAATATCGACAAGGACGCATTAAGGACTGTGATTCAGGACGCTGAATGGACAGCGCTTCGGTAAAGGTAGGTATAGTGGAGCTCCGTGGCATGGTGCTGAATGGACAGCACCTCTGACTAGTAACCAGCTATATAATTATTTTGTTTGTGGGCCATTAGAAATGTTTTGGGCACAGTTAGGTAGCCTACAATGCAACTATGAAAATCATAACGGGCACCCAGTTCTTTAGAAATGGTAGGATCAATTGTAAATTGGCACTCCACATGAAAAAGGTTGCCAACCCCATGCTATAGGCTATATGAAGCCACCCTTCTGGAACGGTGCATACAGTGTACTACGACAGTGTCGTTGTCTCCTGCGCTTCCCACCAAAATTGTCTCCTGCGCTTCCCGCAAATTCTGCGTTTGCCAGTCTACATTATTCGCCAGATAATAATGAAGCATTGCATCAACAACGTGGCTATGATAATATTATAAGATTGTATCAACGAATGAGGCGGCTCTGAGAATATTGAAACATTTTGAATAAACAAGGCAACTCCGAGAATACTGATTGCAACATAGTTGCCAACAAAGGGGTGGCTCGCACAGTTTCCCCCAGGTAGTTGCACTATCTGAGTGATTATTATATTTAAACACCCCAACATCCACATTATAGCTAAATAACTTAGCAATATTTAATGACGTTTTGCAAGCAAGATTGATCTGCAAGAATATATAGAAAGATGGCCAAGTAAGACTGATAGAGTGAGAGGTGGAAATGTATTATACCAGAGGCAGGTAGGCTACAGGTAGGGATGCAGGGAGAGGATGATGATGTAGGCCTACAGCAATACGTTTTTAAAAAGTTAGCCCAACTAAATCATGAATTGTTTGCATTATCTCAATTATCATTCTGTCAGTGCATGACAATGTATATTTGTTATAGCTTACAATTGTTATTGTCTTTGAAGCCAAAAGCAGGACATGTATGGGGAAATGCTCTAAATTGCAAGTTGTTCAGTTTTTTTAATTTTCATACCAATACATGAAACCAAAATTGCACTAGCCTGCTGGACAAATGAAAGAAAATATCAATTAGGCCTACAGCTATCCCAGACTATATTGTAATAGCAATAACATGACTTTTGGTTTTGAATGGTCACCAAAAAGGAGGATTCCCTCACCTCCCAATTTCCAATTCAATTAACCCCTGGTCATCAGATTACAACAAGGCTTGCAACAAGGCCAAGTTCAAATGTCAACATCAAATAAAAAAAAGGGCTGACTGGTATAGAAATCTGGCACTGTCTCTGCTCTCTGCATTCTAAAAGTGAGAGAAAAGAGTGCAGGCTGGCAGCTGTTCTCCGAGCGATGCTCTGTGTGGTCCTGATCCCCAGCCTATCAAGGCCACACCTCATTAACTGAACTCCCCATTGTCCCAGTAGGTAGACTGTGTTATTCCTGGTATACTGTATGTGCTGTAGAGGTAGAGAGGGACCATGGAAAAGCAACTGGGGCTGTGGTGTTTTGTGTTCCAGAACCTTCTGCTGAAATCACATACATCAGGGTGAGAAGGGGAAGCTGGAAGCCTTGGCAACATTCTGTAAATTGAATTAAGTCCATGTTACGTAGGCGAGCCTATCTCCAAGGAGTTTCGTCCCAGCATGGATATAGATGGAAACGGGTTTTATATGGAGTGCAGAATACCTCTTAACCTCAGTCTACAGCTGAAACCCCGTCCACAGCAGGGGCTCTCCCCTATCAGTCAGAACCCACAGGTCACTGCCCAGCTAGCACATACCATTCTGAGAACCATATGTTTCTTAGAGCTTGGTGAGAGTGTGGTTGTCCTATGGTTATTTTGCATACAACCTTCCCACAACTTTCTGCAGTGCTTGGCTTTAAAACATTCTCGGCACATTTAAGGAACTTTGTTTTATTGGTATTTCATTACTTTAACGTTTCCTTAAAGTTCAAGCATGGTTACATTTCATTTACATTTTGCTAATGTTCTAGGAACGTTTGACATTGGGTATGTTCTGAAATATTTCAGAGACAACATTCTTCTGTGGGAATTTCAATACTTCAGCATAACGTTTCCTACAGGTTTCCTCATGGTTCTATTTAACCCTTTACACTCGTACCTGTATACGGTTGAAAGTAACAGATTTGGCACTGATAAACGCTTAAATTGGAACACAGTGTCTGTACAGTAACATGCTATAATGGTATACATAATGTCAACTCTGGCTCTGCACTTCACAGCGCTGTATGGGTTTTGACTGACAGACATTCTGAATTGAGCACCTTGCGTGACAAGAAGTTGCCCCCATCCCTCCTACTAATTGGGCAACTTCTGCAAATGTTTTGTTTTCTGAGTGAGTGAAATGCTGTAAATTAAGAGGACTATATATTTTGAAAGATGAAACATTGAGAATTATAATAAATAGCGGTTTGATGTCAGTTACAAGTTACAAGATGACATGGCGTCATACCCTGGGTTGTTCTGAACAGAATGAGTCGATGCTTGTCTATTGTGAAGAAAATCCGCTGCACCACACGCACCTGAATGCACTCATGACTCCTTCCTATGCACAACTGATCTGTTTCCCTGAATTGCATTGTGAAAGCCTAACACTGTAATAGAAAATAACAGAAGCTCTGAACTCTCCATTTAGAACCCAGTCCTACCTACCTACACGTTATGTAAAATGTGCACTATTTCAAGACCCTTTTTTTAAGCAGGTAGCCTAGCCGGCCAGCAACTGAAAGGTTGCTGGTTCAAATACCTGAGCCGATAAGGTGAATATCTGTCCATGTGCCCATGAGCAAGGCACTTAACCCTAATTTGCTCAAGGGGCACCGTACTACTATGGATGACCCTGTAAAACGACACATTGCACTGCACCTATTCGGTGTATGTGACAATAAAACAACAACAAAAAAACAAAACAAATATATATCTACAGTTGAAGTCGGAAGTTTACATACACCTTAGCCAAATACTTTTAAACTCAGTTTTTAACAATTCTTGACATTTAATCCTAGTAAAGATTCCCTGTTTTAGGTCAGTTAGGATCACCACTTTATTTTAAGAATGTGAAATGTCAGAATAATAGTAGAGAGAATGATTTATTTCAGCTTTTCTTTCATTCATCACATTCCCAGTGGGTCAGAAGTTGTCACGATTGTGTGTGGGGAGAGACCAAGGCGCAGCGCAGGGATAGTAGTTCGACATCGTTTAAAAATTCACACTATGTATAATTACAAAACGAAAATGACGAACTAACAGACACAAAACCAAACACGAATAGACTAACGTCACGCTCACACAACACACCAATGAACGGACGTAAAGTAAACACACTTACTTCAAACGTGACTGCGACATACATCGATAACAACCCACCCCAAGTGAAGGACAGACTCAACATATATTGGATCCCTAATTAGAGACAACGGGTAGCAGCTGCCTCTAATTAGAGATCCACCCAAAACCCACAAAGAAACAGAAAGGAACGACACTGTCAGACTCTGACCATAGCTACATAGAGAAGCCTATTGCTTCTCTATGGCCAGAGCCTGACAGAAGTTTACATACACTCAATTAGTATTTGGTAGCATTGCCTTTAAATTAGTTTAACTCTGGTCAAACATGTCAGGTAGCCGTCCACAAGCTTCCCACAATAAGTTGGGTGAATTTTGGCCCATTCCTCCTGACAGAACTGGTGTAACTGAGTCAGGTTTGTTGGCCTCTTTGCTCGCACACACTTTTTCAGTTCTGCTCACAAATTTTCCTGACTGATGTCTTGAGATGTTGCTTGAATATATCCACACAATTTACCTTCCTCATGATGCCATCTATTTTGTGAAGTGCACCAGTCCCTCCTGCCGCAAAGAAACCCGAAAACATGATGCTGCCACCCCTGTGCTTCACGGTTGGGATGGTGTTCTTCGGCTTGCAAACCTCCCCCTTTTTCCTCCAAACATAACAATGGTCATTATGGCCAAACAGTTCTATTTTTGTTTCATCAGACCAGAGGACATTTCTCCAAGAAGTACAATCTTTGTCCCCATTTACAGTTGCAAACCGTAGTCTGGCTTTTTTATGGCGGTTTTGGAGCAGTGACTTCTTCCTTGCTGAGCGGCCTTTCAGGTTATGTCGATATAGGACTCGTTTTACTGTGGATATAGATACTTTTGTACCAGTTTCCTCCAGCAACTTCACAAGGTCCTTTGCTGTTGTTCTGGGATTGATTTGCGCTTTTCACACCAAAGTATGTTCATCTCTAGGATACAGAACACATCTCCTTCCTGAGCGGTATGATGGCTGCATGGTTCCATGGTGTTTATACTTGCGTACTATTGTTTGTACTACAGAACGTGGTACCTTCAGGCGTTTGGAAATTGCTCCCAAGGATGAACCAGACTTGTGAGGCTCTACAATGCTTTTTCTGAGGTCTTGGCTGATTTCTTTTGATTTGCCCATGATGTCGAGCAAAGAGGCACTGCATTTGAAGGTAGGCCTTGAAATATATCCACAGGTACACCTTCAATTGACTCAAATGATGTCAATTAGCCTATCAGAAGCTTCTAAAGCCATGACATCATTTTCAGGAATTTTCAAAGCTGTTTAAAGGCACAGCCAACTTAGTGTATGTTAACTTCTGACCCACTGGAATTGTGATATACTGAATTATAAGTGAAATAATCTGTCTGTAAACAATTGTTGGAAGTGGTTGAAAAATGAGTTTAAATGACTTCAACCTAAGTGTGTGTAAACTTCCGACTTCAACTGTATATATATCAGATTTTATAACTTAGCTAATCATGTTGGCAATAGAACAAGCTTTCAAATGATGCCCAACTGACCCAGATTGCGATATATAATGGACCATTTTTTTATTGCATAAACAACAGTAATTATGTGATCGCTAGGGATGCAGGGTTGTGTTCAAAACAACTACTGGTGTGCTTGCTCTAGTTCCTCAATGGCACAGCTAAGAGATATAAAAATGAACACCTTATAATTTAAGACTTTTTTGAGTCATAAAAATGCATTGAAATTACTTAGGAACTGTGCAAAATCTTTAGAGGTGTGTGGCCACTTGGAGACACCAATTATTCCTCTCACTCAAACCCTTTTTTTTTGTCTTATGTTCCCCCTACCCCACGTTCCAAGAATATTTGTATCATGTTACTGAATGTATCCAGAGTATTTTCAGATTTTGTTATCAACAAATATGGCAAAAAGTAATGTAAATGTGAAATGCACATAAAATCAACAGTGTAATGTTTGGATTCTGTCTTGTGTCACGTGAACTGTTGTGTCCTCACCTTTGGTCTGATCATTTCCCTACACTCTCCAAGCTGTTCCCTTTCAATTGCTATCGTAGTTATGCACGTATGCTTTTCATATTTCTTCCATAAGAATAATTTCAATTTAGCTCTATCCATATAGGTCAACTCCCCTACATCCATGTTCTCAAATTGTTCTGAGAACTTTAAGAAAACCTACAATAAAAACCAGAAGGAAACTTTAGTAAAGTTCAGAGAACATTCTAAGAATTATATTTTAAAACATATACATCTTCTTCAAGGTTTTCTTGACAGACTACACTCATAAGGTGTATTGCCGCCATCTACTGTACGGGGTAG
Source organism: Thymallus thymallus (assembly GCA_023634145.1). Classification (NCBI taxonomy): domain Eukaryota; kingdom Metazoa; phylum Chordata; class Actinopteri; order Salmoniformes; family Salmonidae; genus Thymallus; species Thymallus thymallus. Next base: position 14,529,740 of record CM042384.1, on the reverse strand, counting down.
TAAGACACACCTACACATTTAAGGATTTTTCTTTATTTTTTACTATTTTCTACATTGTAGAATAATAGTGAAGACATCAAAACTATGAAATAACACATATGGAATCATGGCTACCACAGCATTCTGCAGTGATACGCCATCCCATCTGGTTTGAGCTTAGTGGGACTATCATTTGTTTTTCAACAGGACAATGACCTAAGACACCTACAGGCTGTGTAAAGGCTATTTGATCAAGAAGGAGAGTGATAGAGTGCTGCATCACCTGACCTCAAACCAATTGAGATGGTTTGGGATGAGTTGGACTGCAGAGTGAAGAAAGAGCAACCAACAAGTGACAGCATATGTGGGAACTCCTTCAAGACTGTTGGAAAAGCATTCCAGGTGAAGCTTATTGAGAGAAGGCCAAGAGTGTGCAAAGCTGTCATCAAGGCAAAGGGTGGCTACATTTCCCCTCGGGGATCAATAAAGTACCTATCTATCTATCTCTATCTTGATGTGTCATCATAGTGGTCTCTGACTTGTGGTCAGACTCACTCAGGTGGAACAAACTTAAACTTGCACCTTTTTTGAATGGTTATTTGAATGTCATTAAGAAAACAGAGAATTGTCAAAGATTTCTTTACCGCAAACATCCTTTCTGAATTTAAAAGTAATCCTCAAAATAATCATCTAGTTTTTCAAAAGTATCTGTAATCTGATTAAAATATTTGTGCTGTTAACGTAATGGATTACAGTTACCCCAACCCTGTCTGATCCTACATTAGGTCGGCAACCTGGGAGGACAGGACACTATCGTTCAACACACCTTGTAACTCTTCTGCAGTAAAATCTCGTACACCCAAGGACTTCCTTGCAGCTACCTCCACAACATCTATTGTCTGTGTTTTACGTTCCATTTCAGCGATACAGTTGATAACCAAGGCTATGAACGCTAAAAAACCAACATTACTGAAGCACGTTATTTCTATCACTCTCTATTGGCACTGCCTACTCACTGGAATCCTCCTAGGATCCCTCGGCGTGGACCCATCTTCCTCTACTACTCTCTCCACTGCCTCCTAATACCACACCTTCTGTACTACTCTGATCCTGGCAACCTCAACCTGCCTTTCTCTCACTGGACACTTCTGATCTCCAGCATCATGGGTACATTTTACACACACAGGTTTTTCCACCGATACTACATATTCCTTTGTCTCATGCCTTCCTGCACACTTCTCACATCTAGGAATTTCACACCTACACACTGCTGCAACATGAACATAAGATTGGCACCTAAAAAAACGTAATGGGTTTGGGAAAAAAAGCTCTCATGGGATAAGTGACACATCATAACTTGACTTTGTCGGGTAAAGACTCTGCATCAAAACTCAGCAGGACAGACAGTGTCTTCTCTGTTTCACCACATTCTCCACCTGGTCTGCGTCACACCAAACGGCGGGCGTCACAGACTCCGGGAATATTAAATTTCAGTTGATTTAGTAATGACAGCATTTGCTTTCCAAACTGGATGTTTTTCTTGCAATTGCATTTTCAAATTTACGAAAGGCAAACTAACAGCCGCATCCAAACGTAGACATATAATCCATAGATGGCAGTTCCCATTCAAGTCAAAACTGGCAGCCAATGCTAGTGTAGCCATGAGTCAAATTTCCAGGGTTAGAGGTTTTAAAACCCTTCTATAGATTATATGTCTATGGCCACAACGCAACAAGCTGTTCCACAGATAGAAGGAGCAATATCATTGTGCGTGTATTGATAAGCACAACAAAGATGGCATCAACAATAAGTAATAAAATAAAGACGGCACTTCTAAAAGCCTATTTCACACCATAGCCTGCTGAATTTGCTAAATAATTTTGTCACAAATGAAAATGTGGCACTGACTCGCCCATGGATTAATGTTTCAGCATCAACATAGTCCGGCTTTCTACTGGCCATGTGTGACATGCACACGCAGTTACAATACTGCTAGAGTTGGTGGCAGACAAAGCAGAAACAGGTTTTTGACTAGTCTCCCTGTCTCTGCCTCTGAAAAACATTGCCACAGCATGACACTGCCAACACCATGATGGTGCCAGGTTTCCTCCAGACGTGATGCTTGACATTAAGGCCAATGAGTTCAATCTTGGTTTCATCAGACCAGAGAATCTTGTTTCTCATAATCTGAGAGTCTTTAGGTGCCTTTTGTCAAACTCCAAGCGGGCTGTCATGTGCCTTTTTCTAGGCCCTTCTCCCCCGATTGCTCAGTTTGGCCGGGTGGCCAGCTTTAGGAAGAGTCTTGGTGGTTCCAAACTTCTTCCATTTAAAAATGATGGAGGCCACTGTGTTCTTGGGGACCTTCAATGCTGTAGAAATGTTTTGGTACCCTTCTCCAGAACTGTGCCTTGACACAATCCTGTCTCAGAGCTCTGCGGACAACTTCTTCAACCTCATGGCTTGGTTTTTGCTCTGACATGCACTGCCAACTGTGGGACCTTATATAGACAGATCTATGCCTTTCCAAATCATGTCCAATCAATCGAATTTACAACAGGTGGACTCCAAACAAGTTGTAAAAACATCTCAAGGATGATAAATGGAAACAGGATACACCTGAGCTCAATTTCGAGTCAAATTCTTCTTTTTTTTTTATGTGAAAATATTTCTTAAAACCTGCATTTGCATTGTCATTATGAGGTATTGTGTGTAGATTGATGAGGATATTGTTTGTATTAAATCAATTTTAGAATAAGGCTTTAATGTAACAAAATGTGGAAAAAGTCAAGGGGTCTGAATATTTTCAGACTGCACTGTAAGCTAGCAGTGTTATTATACGTCTTATTAAAACATTCAGTGAAAGTTTTAAGGAAGCTATTCAAAAACAAATAACCTATAATTTCTTGAATAAAACCTCCCAGGAAAACGTTTAAGGAACCAGAGTAAAACGTTCTCAGAAACTCCCTGCAACCTAAAAATAAACGTTCAGTTTTACTGGTCAGGAATTGTATGGCTTGTATTAGGTGTTTTTAGTTAAGCTGTAGTACATAATCCTAGGAGGGGTAACTTCATCTTTAGAATGAAGTGCACTTCAACTCCAGAGGACTATATTTGCAGGAGCAATAGGGTTGAACTGTTCACCTCCAGATACAACTCTATTTACAGGAATAGTTAGGTTAACTGCGGAGACATACAAATCATGTTGGGAAGTGATGTAGGGCCAGCAGGTGGCTCTATTTTTATTTTAAGAAGAGAGTTTGGTTGTGCCACTATGGTCTCCAAATAAGGAAAAAACAAGGAATAGCATCAGGGATTTTGAGACCAGGGTGGAGGAAAATAGAATGGGTGTAACCAAGCAGGAGGGGTTAAATGTGTCTTATGAATGATCATTTAAGAACTATATAAAAGCCAAGAACTGAGATATGTAAGTCAGTCGATCTGCAGGTCTACTCGGCTTTTGTTGCTCCTGTAATAAAAGTCTATCTTGATTCTACAAACTCCAGAAGTGCTTTTATTTTTTTAGTATGAGGGAAGAGTTTTTTCCACCACACTTGTACCCACAACCAATGTGAAACCAAAAAGATATGTTCCCACAACTTCCTAGGAACCAAATGTGCTTTCTGGGTGTGCTCAAATTCACCATCAAACCATTACCCCAAAAAAAGAGAAGGGAGAGGAAGGGGAATTAAACATTTTGTGTTTACTTTGCCAAATACTTCAATGCAGACTAGAGGTTTTCTATGCAGTTGAAACTTTAAAACATTTCTGTTCCATCTAAGATGGCAACTCTAACGTGCCAATTGAATCTCCAATCACCCATTTCAGCAAACAAAGAAAGCATGCAACAACAGAGGACAAAAATAGGTACACAGTAAGGGTTTAAGAATTGAATTGTTTTTAAGTATCGACTGCATAGCAACTCGAAAGAGTTGAATGTTAATTTCAATATCTTGAATAGTGTTTGCTTAACACAGCAAATGCAGACTGAAGTGTGGCAAGTCCTATAGACTATTACACAATCACAAGTGGTCCATCAGTGCAAGTGAGTATTCAGAGTTTTGGCACCTGAGATGTACAACTAGCTGCGATCCCGGCACTAAATTTGCCATCTGCCCAGATGAGCATCAGACACACGGGACCCTATACAACATAAACAGAGTTCAACTTAAATCAAACCAAATCACATTTTATTGGTCACTTACACATATTTAGCAGACGTTATTGCAGGTATAGCGACATACTTGTGTTTCTAGCTCCAACAGTGCAGTAGTATCTAACAACTCACAACAATACACACAAATTTGTCACGCCTGCTTCCGCTCTCTGCCACCATCATTACACACACCTGTTACCCTCGTCACGCGCAGCAGCGCTCAATGGACTCACCTGGACTCTATCGCCTGTTTCATCACCTCCCTTATATCTGTCTGTTCCCCAGCTCTGTTCCCCGCTTGTGCATTGATTTTCGTGTTGTGTTCTTGTCCAGACGCTGTTCCTGTTGTGTTTGGTGTCTGTTATATTAAATGTTTCACTCCCTGTACCTGCTTCTCGTACCCAGCGTCGATCCTTACAGAATGCACAAGCCATTATATGAAGCATCAGGGAGGTTTTTTGTTTTTTATTTTGTGGGTGACGTCGGATTCGGGTGCCATTGCCGATGGAACCGGGGGTGCCTAAGCTGTCTCGTCGGGCTTCCACGCCCTAGCTGTCTCGAGAGGTTTCCTTGCCTCTGTTGGCTCAGCAGGCTCCAAGTTTGTGAGGGTTTTAGGTGCCAAGCCAAATTTCTTCAGCCTCCTGAGGTTGAAGAGGCTCTGTTGCGCCTTCTTCACCACACTGTCTTGTGGGTGGACCGTTTCAGATTGAACTTGAAGCTTTCCACCTTCTCCACTGCGATCCAGTCGCTGTGGATAGGGGCGTGCTCCCTCACCGGTCTGACAAGCTTGGTGAATCAGACTCAAGGCCAGATGAAAATGACAGAAGCTGCTCAATGTGGCAGAAACACCCTTCGAGAACGTCAGGTTACAGGTCCTGAGGATTTAACAAGAAGTAACCAACACAACTGTCAACTGATATAGAGGCCTTTTAGATATAAAGTATATCTCAGAGAGAGTAGCAATGCCGAGGGGACATACTAACACACAGACAGAGTAAGCTGGATGCTTCATGCTGCTACAGACTGATAGACTACAAGAATGCTGTAGAGAGAGGACAGAAAGGAGAAAGAAAGAGGGATAGAGGATGAGAGTGGGAGTGGGAAATAGAGAGAGTGCAGACAACAAACTGTAGACTGCTGCAGCTGAGTGCCCAAATACAGAGTGTAGAATACAGAGGGAACATCGCCAGAGGCCAAAGATACAGAGCCTTTTGAGGCCAGAGAGAGCGATAGAGAGGATGGGAGAGGCCAGAGAGAGAGAGAGAGAGAGAGAGAGAGAGAGGCCAGACACCAGACATTCATTATCACCTGACCAACCTGAGAACCACACTGTGTGACTGTAATAGGACTGGACACTCTCCCAAAGCCCGGCGAGAGACGAGACGCTTTCATTCCCTCTCCCCCATTCTGTCCCTCCATATCTCACACCACTCAATTTTCCATCCTAGTGTAATCCCTCACTTTTTCGCTCTCTCTTTCTCTCCTGTGCCCACGCCTCAGAGTCTCTGAAATAAAAGCCCATGATTATTCTGATTGCATGTCAACTGCCTCAGCTTTAGTGAAATGTTGGAACACTTAAATGTAAGCTCAGATGTCATATACCTTGTAATATTACATTGTCACTTGCTTTTGCAAACCTGTAGGTGAAGTAGTAATATATATATTGATATATATTTCACATCTCACATTTTGTACATTACCTTTTTGTCTCTTGACTGCTTGCCCTAAAACAATAGAGCGCTATTTCTCATGTTTGCATATATGCCTTTGCCAGAGGAAATAAGCCTTTGCTGGTTTCTGTGTGTTTCTGCTTGTGCGTTTCTGCTATCCATGTCTGAGCGCTGTCTGAGTCCCCTATCTCTGTAAACTTGAGCTGAACACTGCTCGAATCAGAAACCTTGACAGCCAAAACAAATAGAGAGCGCCACAGGTTCCACCGCCTGCACACAATCAAACGAAATGAAGCACGGAAAACACACAAAAGATAGAGAGAAGATGGAAGCCCCTGAGATGGTGTTGTGCCAGTGTAATAGAAATCAAATCAAATCAAATTGTATTTGTCACATGCGCCGAATACAACAGGTGTAGACCTTACAATGCTTTTAAAAAAGTAACAAATAATTCATCTTTATCCTGTATTGACGCTTTGCCTGTTTGATCGTTCGTTGGAGGGCGTAGCGGGATTTCTTATAAGCTTCCGCAAGTCCCGCTCCTTGAAAGCGGCAGCTCTACCCTTTAGCTCTGTGCGGATGTTGCCTGTAATCCATGGCTTCTGGTTGGGGTATGTACATACGGTCACTATGGGGATGACGTCATCGATGCACTTATTGATGAAGCCAGTGACTGATGTGGTGTACTCCTCAATGGCATCCGAAGAATTCCAGAACATATTCCAGTCTGTGCTAGCAAAACAGTCCTGTAGCTTAGCATCTGCTTCATCTGACCACTTTTTTATTGACGAGTCACTGGTGATTTTGCAAGTAGGTGTGTGGTCCAAATCTGGATTTAAGGGTCCTTTTCCAAGCTTAATTGGATAAACATTCAACATTGGCCATGCTGTCAATCCAGCAGGACTTCTGCCGCGCTCAAAACAACTGGAAACTCGGAACTGGGAAATCTCAGACTTCAGTAAGTTTAAGACAATTGGGAACTCTGAAAAAAACGATCTCTGACTGGGAAAATAAGTTTCGAATGGTCATCCAATTCGGAATTGCAAGTTGGGAACTCGGGCCTCTTTCTAAAGCTCTGACCTGAAGATCATTGACATCATCATGATTCAATCTTGTTTTTTTCCGAGTTCCCAGTTGTCTTGAAAGCACCATAAATCCAGAGAATGTCAGACTTTGATGATAAAGATTGATGACAAAAATGTCCCACAATGGACCGCCGCGCCACCTTCCTGTTCAAGTGAGCACAGCACAACAAAGGTAAGTCCAAAAGTGTCTTGTATGCTGCTGCAGAAATTATGTAATATGCCTGGGAGATATGTATAATGTAGTTAAGAAAGTAATACTAAACTTGTTGTGTAGTAAGCTGTTAGTAGCCCATGTGCCTCACCCTAATAATTTGGTCATTTCTCCCATCATAATTTAGCCTACTGTTCTGACTTGGTGGTGCACATGTAGCCTATAGCCTGGTTTGAGAATTGTAATCATCGAATATTGTAAAAGCTTTCATTGTCTGCTTATATGCCCCCTTTATTTAGCCTGCGGTTCTGACTTGGTGTACAGGGAGAAAACTGTAAGAACAGCCCATGTTCTGAATTCTGTCGCTGTATATTTCAAAAGTGCTGAACAAATAGTTATATTGACTACGTCCATCCTAGCTTGTTCATCAATGTCTTAATCGAAATTAAGGATTGCCTCTAATCCGCTCGTCTTCCCCTTATGCCATAGTTTGTACATCTCAATTGTCAGTAGAAACCACATTTGTTTTAACAAGTAAGCCATATCAGCTATGTTTTTTTAAAAGGCAGTAAATTAGGCAGAATTAACTGTTTCGCTGCCACACAAGGCTCCGCTGATAGCCAGGTGTAGCAGTGGTAAGGTGTTGGGACTGCTGTTGGGAGTCTGCTGCTGTTGGGATACATATGTAGGCCCTAACAGTTTGTGGGCACCACTTGTCACTATAGTGGCTTTGATTGCATGCAACCACCAAGATTGACCCACCAAGATTGACATGCTAAAATCACCCCTGAAAGGGTCTTTTGGGGCATGGTCTTTCAGGCTATGATTTCTCTCTCTCTCTGACCATGTTTAGAATAATGCCATGTAACGCTTGTTAGTGCTTAAGCTTTATGCCTTGAATGTGAATCCATTCATTTTACAAAGTTATTAAATACACTTGTATTTAGAATTCCATTCTTAGACATTTCGTTATTGCCTATTACTGTAATTCAACCATAGTATCTTGCATATTGCTATTTATCTTATGGAGTCTGACATTTTTTAATAGGCTTATTTTTAATAGGCTAATTGCTTAGTCGTATTATGAGTTGCATGTGATGTACAGAACCAGTCAAAAGTTTGGACACACCTACTCAATCATGTTTTTTGTTTCATTTTACTATTTTCTACATTGTAGATTAATATTGAAGGCATCAAAACTAAAGAACATTAAAGAACACATATGGAATCATGTAGGAACCAATAAAGTTGTATTTGCGATTTTTCAAAGTAGCCACCCTTTGACTAGAAGACAGCTTGTCAGCTTGCCTATTGCTTCTCTATAATTCTATGGTCAGAGTCTGGCAGTTCTATAAGTTCTATATGTCTGTGTGGTGTTGTGTGTGGGATCCCTAATTAGAGGCAGCTGCATTGCATTGTCTCTAATTAGGGATCCTACTTATATGTGTAATTCCCACTCCCTAGGTGTGGTTCATTGTATGTCTACATGTCCGTGTCCGATGTAAGTGTGCTTTCCATTTGTATCTGTATCGTTGTTGTTTTGTATAGTTCAATACTAAGTCTAGTTTATTAGTTAATAAATGATGTCGAACTATCGCTGCGCTGTGCCTTGGTCTCTATACACACCCGAGCGTGACAGAATGAACCACCACCTGACCAAGCAGCGCAATTCGGGAGAAAAGGAGAAGAGAGGACAGCGTCGTAATCGGGGAGCACACATCCTGACAAGAGAGACAAAAGAGCACCACCAAAAGAGATACCTAAGACAACAACATAGCAAGGCAGCAACACATGACAACACAGCATGGTAGCAACGTAACATGACAACAACATGATAGCAACACAACATGGTAGCAGCACAAAACATGGTACAAACATTTTGGGCACAGACAACAGCACAAAGGGCAAGAAGGTAGAGATGACAATACATCACGCAAAGCAGCCATAACTGTCAGTAAGAGTGTCCATGATTGAGTCTTTGAATGAAGAGATTGAGATAAAACTGTCCAGTTTGAGTGTTTGTTGCAGCTCGTTCCATGATAGTCCCACTAAGTGCAAACCAGATGGGATGGCGTATCGCTGCAGAATGGTAGCCATGCTGGTTAAGTGTGCCTCAAATTGTAAATAAATCACTGACAGTGTCACCAGCAAAGTGGTGGGAACTACACATGTGGAGATAATTCGTTCACCTATAGTGGTTCCTCCTTTAAAAGTTGCTTTTGCTGCAGGATTTAGAGGTACCGAGTGTCACAGCTTCATTGCAGGGGGGAGTTAGAGCACTCATTATGCATTTGGGTCCCAAGGTTTTTATTTGACCAATCATATCGAGTGGTTCCGATTACGAATTTGACGCTATGCGGCCCATCGCTGGTGACGTTCTTCAGCAAAGATGGCTGTCAAATATATTATTATAGCAATTATAACATAATAACGAGTCAAGCAAAACATTTACAATTGAGAGGAATATGTTAGTTAATGTAGATAAAGTTAATTTACAAAAATCGCTATTTAGCAAGTTAGCAGACTAGCTAACATTAGCCAGCTTGCTAGCTACCTAGTGTTATGGTTTTATGAAGTTGTAATTTGTGTTGTTTAATGTTTAAGGAACTCCTGAGAACCAGCAAACCCAGGCTGTCGTCTTGTGAAACAGTGATTGGCTGGACAATAGAACGAGTCAAAATTCACACAAGGCTAAACGGCAATAGAACGTTGCTAAGCTGGAACACTAGCGTGAGCCCATAGCAAATGAATTGAACTTTAGCTGCTGTATCATAGCCTGTTGTATCGACTAGCTAACATTAGCCAGCTAGCTAGCTAGTGTTTTGACTAGCTAACTATTTACTTGCTTATTGTGTAGTGGAGGATAAAAATAACTGTATAGCTACAGTATGTAGCCGATCTGTGTATGAACCTTAAAACGTTTGGTATAAATATTAGTTCAGAACCTATCTATGAACCTCAGCTATCATAGTAGCTGTATCATAGTTGTATCGGCTTCAAGTCTGAATGGCATTAATGAAGCCTATGGATCGAGTAGAATATAATGTTATTGTGCCAAGGATGCAAGTCCTATATACAGTTGAAGTCAGAAGTTTACATTCACCTCAGCCAAATACATTTAAACAAAACGTTTCACAATTCCTGACATTTAATCCTAGTAAAAATTCCCTGTTTTAGGTCAGTTAGGATCACCACTTTATTTTAGGAATGTGAAATGTCAGAATAATGGTAGAGAGAATGCTTTATTTCAGCTTTTATTTATGTCATCACATTCCCAGAGGGTCAGGAGTTTATATACACTAAATTTGTATTTGGTAGCATTGCCTATAAATTGTTTAACTTGTGTCAAATGTTTCAGGTAGCCTTCCACAAGCTTCCCACAATAAATTGGGTGAATTTTGTCCCATTCCTCCTGACAGAACTGGTGTAACTGAGTCATTTTTGTAGGCCTCCTTGCTCACACACGCTTTTTCAGTTCTGCCCACAAGTTAGTTAGTTAGATAGATAGATAGATAGATAGATAGATAGATAGATAGATAGATAGATAGATAGATAGATAGATAGATAGATAGATAGATAGATAGATAGATAGATAGATAGATAGATAGATAGATAGATAGATAGATAGATAGATAGATAGATAGATTGTTGATTTTTCAGTTTTCTATAGGATTGAGATCAGGGCTTTGTGATGGCCACTCCAATACCTTGACTTTGTTGTCCTTAAACCATTTTCCCACAACTTTGGAAATATGCTTGAGATCATTGTCCATTTGGAAGACCCATTTAAATCTGCTAAATCTGGACCCCTACAAATCTGCTGGGCTAGACAATCTGGACCCTCTCTTTCTAAAATTATCTGCCAAAATTGTTGCAATCCCTATTACTAGCCTGTTCAACTTCTCTTTCGTATTGTCTGAGATCCCTAGAGATTGGAAAGCTGCCGCGGTCATCCCCCTCTTCAAAGGGGGAGACACTCTAGACCCAAACTGTTATAGACCTATATCCATCCTGCCCTGCCTTTCTAAAGTCTTCAAAAGCCAAGTTAACAAACAGATAACTGACCACTTCGAATCCCACCGTACCTTCTCTGCTATGCAATCTGGTTTCCGAGCTGGTCATGGGTGCACCTCAGCTACGCTCAAGGTACTAAACGATATCATAACCGCCATCGATAGAAGACAGTACTGTGCAGCCGTCTTTATCGACCTGGCCAAGGCTTTCGACTCTGTCAATCACCGCATTCTTATTGGCAGACTCTACATCCTTGGTTTCTCAAGTGACTGCCTTGCCTGTTTCTCCAACTACTTCTCAGACAGAGTTCAGTGTGTCAAATCGGAGGGCCTATTGTCCGATCCTCTGGCAGTCTCTATGGGTGTGGCACAGGGTTCAATTCTTGGGCCAACCCTTTTCTCTATATACATCAACGATGTCGCTCTCGCTGCTGGTGACTCTCTGATCCATCTCTATGCAGACAACACCATTCTGTATACATCTGGCCCCTCTGGACACTGTGTTAACTAACCTTCAAACAAGCTTCAATGCCATACAACACTCCTTCCGTGGCCTCCAACTGCTCTTAAATGCTAGTAAAACTAAATGCATGTTTTTCTATCGAACACTGCCCGCCCCGGCCCACTGGACTATCATCACTACTCTCGACGGGTCTGACTTAGAATACGTGGACACCTACAAATACCTAGGTGTCTGGTTAGACTGTAAACTCAATTTCCAGACACACATTAACCATCTCCAATCCAAAATTTAATCTAGAATTGGCTTCCTATTTAGCAACAAAGCCTCCTTCACTCATGCTGCCAAACATGCTCTTGTAAAAGTTACCATCCTACCGATCCTTGACTTCAGCTTGACTTCATTTACAAAATAGCCTACAACACTCTACTCAGCAAATTGGATGTAGTCTATCACAGTGCCATCCGTTTTGTTACCAAAGCCCCATATACTACCCACCACTGCGACCTGTATTCTCTCGTTGGCTCGCCCTCACTACATATTCGTCGCCAAACCCACTGGCTCCAGGTCATCTATAAGTCTTTATTAGGTAAATCCCCGCCCTATCTCAGCTCGCTGGTCACCATAGCAACACCCACCCGTAGCATGCGTTCCAGCAGGTATATCTCACTGGCCACCCCCAAAGCCAACACCTCCTTTGGCCGCCATTCCTTCCAGTTCTCTGCTGCCAATGACTGGAACGAATTGCAAAAATCCTTGAAGCTAGAGGCTCCTATCTCCCTCACTAACTTTAAGCATCAGCTGTCAAAGCTGCTTATTGATCACTGCACCTGTATATAGCCCTTCTGTAAATAGCCCACCCTACTACCTCATCCCCATATTTATTTTATTATTTTCGCTCATTTGCACTCCAGTATCTCTACTTGCACATCCATCATTCCAGTGTTAATGCTAATCTGTCATTTATTTCACCACTATGGCCTATTTATTGTCCTACCTTCCTAACCTTACTGCATTTTGCACACATTTGCACACTCTGTATATAGATTCTCTATTGTGTTATTGACTGTACGTTTGTTTATTCTCATATGTAACTCTGTGTTGTTTTTTGTCGCACTGCTTTGCTTTGTCTTGGCCAGGTTGCAGTTGTAAATGAGAACTTGTTCTCAACTGGCCTACCTGGTTAAATAAAGGTGAAATAAAAATACAAATAAAAAAATTGCGACCAAGCTTTAACTTCCTGACTGATGTCTTGAGATGTTCCTTCAATATATCCACATAATTTTCCTTCCTCATGATGCAATCTATTTTGTGAAGTGCAACAGTCCCTCCTGCAGCAATGCACCCCCACAACATGATGCTGCCACCCCCATGCTTCTTCGGCTTGCAAGCCTCCCCTTTTTCCTCCAAACATAACGATGGTCATTATGACCAAACAGTTCTATTTTTGTTTCATCAGACCAAAGGACATTTCTCCAAAAAGTAAGATCTTTCTCCCCATGTGCAGTTGCAAACCATAGTCTGGCTTTTTTTATGGCGGTTTTGGAGCAGTGGCTTCTTCCTTGCTGAGCAGCCTTTCAGGTTATGCCGATATAGGACTCGTTTTACTGTGGATATAGATACTTGTGTATCTGTTTCATCCAGCATCTTCACAAGGTCCTTAGCTGTTGTTCTGGGATTGATTTGCACTTTTTTGCACCAAAGTACGTTCATCTCTAGGAGACAGAACATTTTCTGCAATTTTCCAAGCTGTTTAAAGTCACAGTCAACTTAGTGTATGTAAACTTCTGACCCACTGGAATTGTGATAGTGAATTATAAGTGAAATAATCTTTCTGTAAACAATTGTTGGAAGAATTACTTGTGTCATAGTCGAAGACTATACTTTTTTTCATGTTACTTTGGCATTAATACGTGTCACATATGAGTTTGTAAACAATGTAAATATATATCATTGAGTTAATAAAGCCGCATACAAACATTTTGTTTTATTGAGTATAGCAGCTCCAAAATGCAGGTGTTTCAGCCTAGCTCTGTCACTCATGGGGACACTACGTCACCACCAGTTCTAAGTCCTTAGTAAGGGTAGACATCCAACATTTAAGCCCTTTGGGTCCTGCCATAGAGTTACTTTATTAGTGTCCTTCCAAGAAGGCTCAAGGTCATTGGCCACAGATAAAATGACGTCAAATCACGTTATATGTACAGTAGGTTTGATTGGACTGATCATGTCAATATCTTACTTTCAAAATCTTAGCAAGCAGTCATCATGAATCAAGTCGACAATCTACTGGCAAATCCTTTTTAATCCTTGTCATATGAAGATAAATAATGGATCAGCCTTTGGACATAAACATTTCAGTTGGAAATCGCAAGTTCAACAATGAGTGGTTTGGAAGGAATAGGTTACAGTGGTTGCAAGCATTGCAACTGGGAAGTCGGGAGTAAACATGGGAAAATAAGTTTTTGAATTGTAAATCCGGGCTCTTTCTCTTTCTTTGATGACAAAATTTGCCTGTTCAAGTGAGCAGGTCCAAAAATGCCTTATATGCTGCTGCATAAATTATGTAATATGCCAGGGAGATATGTATACTGTAGCTAAGAAAGAAATACTAAGTTGTGTAGTAGGCTGTTAGTATCCCATGTACCCTAATAATTTGGTCTATTTTCACCTCTTAATTTCACCTACTGTTCTGACTCGAATATTGTAAGCGCTTTCTTTGTCTGCTTATATGCCCCCTTTATTTATCCTATGGTTCTGACTTGGTGTACAAGGTGAATACTGTAAGAACAGCCCATGTTCTGAATTCTGTTGCTGTACATTTCAAAAGTGCTGAACAATAGTTATATTGACTAGTCCGTTCTGGCTCGCTCATTCATGTCTCTTATCCGCTTGTCGTCCCCTTATGCTATAGTTTGTACATCTCAATTGTCAGTAGAAACCACATTTGTTTAACCCTCCCGTTGTCCTGGTATTCTGTGCACACGCCGTACCCTCCGGGTCGAACTGTCCTGCTCTCGCTCTGGCTCTCGCTCTGGCTCTCACTGCACACACCGTGCCCTCCGGGTATGCGTGTGAACAGCCTTTACAGATGTATTTGTTACACCTGGAGCACACAGTGTGTGTTTTACAGTCCTTCTTTGTCGGGCAGACCTGACACCTCTTCCTCTTACTTGCTTGCAGATGAGCGGCGGGGGCTGCGGCGGGCGGATCCTGGGGTGGACGAAGAGACGTGCTTTGAAGGGCTTTGACGAGTGCCGCGGAGGCTTCGGTGCGAGGGAGACGGGCTCTTCTTTGGATGAAGGGAGTGACGAGCGCCTTTCCCAGCTGCTCGAGGAACACCCTCCTCTTGTTGCGCTTACCGGGCATCCAAGTGGGGTTGATCTCTCTCCATATGACAAAGGCGTTGTAGGAGGAAACGTCAAAGATGTTGTGGAAGATGACGAGGGGCCAGCGGGCGGTCATCCTCCTGCAGCTGTAGGTACCAATCACCTTATCTAGGTTGTCCACACCTCCTTTGTTGCTGTTGTAGTCTAGGATGATGGCCAGTATGAGCCTCGGTATGCAGCGTGCTGAGGTGTTCTTCTTTGGGACATATGACACTAGAGCTGTGGTGGGCGTGAAGGCGAACTTGGAGGAGAAGAGGCGCCTGTCCATTGAGGCGACGAGCAGCGCGGCCGGGAGCTCGGGCTTGTTCTTTCTGACGGTGCCGACCAGGGTGACGTTCCTCCTCAGCAGGAGCTGCTGCGCGAGTTCGTAGGAGGTGAAGAAATTGTTGCACGTGACGTTGTGACCCCTGCTGAGTCCCTGCATCAAATCGAGCACGACCCGCATCCCCTGGTTCTTCTCCGGGCCTCCGGCGGTGGGCTTCCCGGTGTAGACTTGCATCTTCCAGGCGTAGCTGGATTTGGAGTCGCAGGCCACCCACGACTTGATGCCGTATTTCGCTGGCTTGCTGGGAATATACTGACGGAAAGGACAGCGACCTATTTGTTTTTTGTGTGTGTGTGTGTTTGGAGGAGAGAGAGAGAGGAAAAGGGAAAAGAAGCGATTAGCAATAGGCGCTGTGGTGGTGGTGGAAAGAATGACAGGCATTTCTTTTCCTTTTTTTTCTGTTGTCTTTTAGTTTTTAGTTTTATTCTACTACAGATGTGACAGAGTATAACAGAGCACCCCACCCAGCCAGCCAGCCAGCCAGGCAGCCAGCCAGCCAGCCAGCCAGCCCACCTCTGAACGGGACCAGTTGCTCGTCCACCGTCACGTCGGGCCCGGGGTTGTAGAGGAGCGGCAGCCGCTTGACCCACTTGTCCCAGACCTCTCTCACGGCCGCCAGTTTGTCGGAGGCTCGCCTGTCGGGTCTGGTCCGGCGGTCGTCGAATCGAAGGAGTCTCAAGTAATCGTGAAAGACTTTGAGCGGCATGGTAGCGCGGAAAATGGTCCTCCCGCTCTCTGCGTCCCACAGAGAAGCAGCGGCCTCGCCTCGGGACCTATGTAGGCGCGCAGGTCGGTGGCGTCCATCCCCTTCCAGCCCCCGTCGCCGTCGCCGTATTTTCGAAAGTCCTCCAGATTGGTCATCTCCAGGATTATGTCTTCTATCTCGGGTGTGACGTCATACTGCCGCTCTATGTATCATGTACCGTGTATCTGTCTTTTGTGTACTTTCGTTGTGGCATTTTGCACCTGCCCTGTGTTTGTGTTGTAGCTGCTTGACAATGAAATTTCCCCCTCAGGGATCAATAAAGTATCTATCTATCTATCTATCTATCTATCTATCTATCTATCTATCTATCTATCTATCTATCTATCTATCTATCTATCTATCTATCTATCTATCTATCTATCTATCTATCTATCTATCTATCTATCTATCTATCTATCTATCTACAAACAGGCGGAACGTCGAGAGGATGTCACTGGCCTGGCCCAGGGTGTGCGTCGTAGGCCCCGGCCTCATCTGCGGCGCCGGCCTATTATTTTCTGAAGCCCCGCCGCCCCGATTGTTGTCGCAGGGCACCGAGGACAATTCGATTTGGCCGTTTCTCGACACGAAAGTCTCTCTTTCCACTCGAGGGATGTCATGTTGTTGTTGTCGGCGGTCTCCTCGCTCTGCTTCTTCTGCTTCTTCTTCTTCTTCTTCTCGTTCTCCTTCTCGTTCTCCTTCTTCTAATCCTTCGGCAGTGTCGTCGTTGTCTGGGGTGTATTCCTCAAAATCTTCTTCTTCTGACGCGTCCTCAGCTTCCTCTTCGCAGTCAAAATCTTCTTGTGAAAATATCTGTTCTAGGACCTGTTTGGCGGTGAAACGAACACTCATGGCTTAGGCACCTAGGCTCGGGGAGCCCCAAGACCTCACGTCGGGACGTGTCTTGATGTGCCTCCGCCGCTGCGGCTGCAATATTTATTAGTAGTATCTTGTTGTTTCCTAGGGGCTTACATGGCCTGGCCGTACCCCAGGAGGGGACGCTTTCACTCACTCTTGCTATAACGCTGGCCTTGGTGGTGGTGGTGGTGGTGGTCTAAGACGTGCTAAAGAAAGCCTCTGGCTCTCACTTAGTTAGTTAGTTAGTTAGTTAGTTAGCGGGTCGTTTTGAACCGAGCACAAACAGACTGAGGGTTATCGTGGCGGTTCCACAGCTTTCTGGCTGTAACACATTGTTGCCCGGGTCGGTCATAATGACCCGAGGAGAAGACCGGAGGGAGGAGGTGTCTTGTGGCTGACAGAGGCGGCCGCCGCTCGCTCTAACGACCCCGCGAGGACAGGCCCAGGGTTGTCTCACTACAAGCTCATGGCTCACAACCAGCCCGCCCGCCCACTCGCTCTAACACATTTGCTGCCTGGGGTCGGTTTGACCCTCAAAGGACAGGCCCTGGGGTTGTTGCTCGCTCCACAACCACAGGCCAGGACAACGGGAGGGTTATACTCCTCTCGACTAAAAGGGATAGCCGGTGTATCTGTGTATCTATCACACAATACAACATGTATTGTCTGTCTAACGTCCTTCAGCAGCAACGGCTAGAGAGGTGAAAGAAGCAGTGTCGGGAACAGAGTCAGCTCGATCCGCTGCTTGTCAAGTGCCTTAGGGTCATGGGAATGCCCCAGTGTGCCGGGTTCCATTTCATCCGCATGCCTTTGGACAGGTACGAGGCCCTAGGGGATGTGTTTGTTGGGCGGTACGCCCAACTGCTTGACAGGATAAAGGCTCTGTGTGCCAGCGCCTTCTCCATGCTCAATGACTTCAAGCCGCCCATCAGGCACCTCCGAGATGGATGAGCCTCAGCGAAATAGCCTTTCCCTGGTGAGGCCCAAACGTTCAACATGGGTGCCTGACAATGACGACGCAGAGTCCTTTGTTGATGATAAGGATCCTCCCGTGCGCCATACCAATGCTCCTCTATGCGCAGGCAACTCGGACAAATCCCCCTTGATCCCGTGCACTTGGTGAATGTGTCTTTGGACGAGAACAGTCAGGTGTTAGACGTCTGCCACCACAGGGTTGGTGAGTGCTCCCTGTTCACTTGGGGGCCTGAGAAGGACCACGACGACAGCCAGTACTTTATCAAGGATATGCAGCAGATGTAGCATTTCCTATCCTCTACATTGGCTTCCTCGTCAAACAACACAGACACACTTGTCGTTCTATGTGTCCTTCGGTGACAATTACCACCGCGGCGGGGTAGTAGTAAGATGGACATCAAACCTGGGTCCGCAAACCCATGGACATTATGTACTTCCAACGACACCTATGTTTTCAGCCACTTTGTCACATTTATTTCACACCATGCACCTTTTGTAGAATAAAGTCAAGCGGTTCTGTCTGTACACCCAGAGTTTCTCTTTGTTTTTATTACCATTGATAACAACAACAAATAAACATTCGCTTTTGACACTTACTTTATTTTCCATACATGTAAGACAACAAGCCTAAACGGCTCCAGTGACTACGATCTCTAAGAAATGATGAGCCATGTGTTAGCCCAGGGTTGACACCCTCTCTACGGCCACCGGCTCACAGCCGCTGCCGCCGCCGCAGCCGCCTCCGCTCGCTCTAACATGGCGGGGTCATCTTGACCCAGACAGGGCAACGGGAGGGTTAAGCAGGTCAGCCATATCAGCTATGTTTTTTGAAAAGAAGGTAAATGAGGCAGAATGAACTTGCCAGGCAAGGCTCCGCTGATGTAGCAGTGGTAAGGTGTTGGTACTGCTGTTGGGACTCTGCTGTTGGTATGTAGGCCCTAACAATTTGTGGGCACTTTGTCACCGTTATAGTGCAATTAATGTATTGTTTAGTGTTGTGTTGTGTTGTGTAGTGGCTTTGCTGGCATGCGTCACACATATTTTTTTAGCCCCACCAAGATTTACATGCTAAAACCGCCACTGTACATCATAATAATTCTATGTCTGCATAGAATTTTGTGTTCATTTTGGCAGATTAACTCATGCTTATTTCTGAAGATTAACTCTTGTTTTTTCTCCTTTTTTCTTCTTCTCAGGAACCAGCCTAGGAAACAACCCACACTGTACTGTTCCATAAAGAAGTCAGCCAAAGTTGGGCCATCATTTAAACAAACAGATACCTCCCTGGCCACCAGTGCATATTTCCATTCTATATTTGCATATATTTAGAATTGGTTAACTCTTGACATTCCTCGGGTCTCCACCGAACAAGGTAAATCTGCTTTTAGTTTTAACACTCCACATTTTAAAAAAATCACTTATCAAATCCATTACATTTGGATTCCCTGGTGCCACTAGGGCAGTTATAAACCCTTATGATAAATGAGTTCATATAGGTGTGCAATTGTTTTGATTTACTTTTGTAATTTGTTTATGATGCCTGTGATGGTTTTGATGTTCTAATGTAATGTAGTTATTATTGTTTCTTGTTATTCTATCTTTTATCTTGTAGTTGTATCTTTTATTTGATGTCCTCAGGGTACCATTGAAAATGAGACCCGCGTCTCA
Source organism: Thymallus thymallus (assembly GCA_023634145.1). Taxonomy (NCBI): domain Eukaryota; kingdom Metazoa; phylum Chordata; class Actinopteri; order Salmoniformes; family Salmonidae; genus Thymallus; species Thymallus thymallus. The sequence continues at coordinate 14,510,269 of CM042384.1, read as the reverse complement.
ATTTGGGCTCCCCTGATTAAATAAATGTTAATAAATAATTGCAATAAAATCTAAAAGATATGCTGGTATTCTTAATTGTTTATTATATTATATTCTTAGTAAAAAAAACAAATATATATTAGTAGTAGCTATAACTCATAAATGGCACCATACAGGGTTATACACTGAGTTTACCTAACATTAGGAGCACATTCCTAATATTGAGTTACAATTAATTAATCATTGATATGTTGGATTCACGTCTCCATCTCAATCAAAAATCTAAATCAAATCAAACTTCAAATGCACTTGATTTAGTTCTATTCTTTCTTTTTGGTTTAGATGGAGATGAGAATCCAACATACCAATTATTTATTTGTAGACAAACTGGAATTAAAGCCAGACTGAGTCAGTTGCACAAATAGAACTATTAAAGCAGAAGATATATTCTTCAAATGGTTGTGTTGACAACCAAACATAATTCAATATTACAAAATATCATTACATTTGTAATAAACCAGAGCATGAAAGACTAGGCCTATTGCATTGTCTATTTTTGTTTGAATTCAGCTGATGATAACTTTGCAAATGCTTTATAGGCCTAAATAGCATCATTGATGATTGATAATGTATGGACACATTTCATTTGCTCTGTTAAACCTACCCTTTGGAATTACTTCAAAAGTAAAAAATAAAAAAATAAAAAAAGGGTTTAAAAGGTACAAATTCATCATATTTTATACAAGGTTGGTCTATATTAAATGAGGTTACCATGATGACATAATCCTGTGCTTGAAATTTCACCCTCAAAACAACCAATGTTGATTCAACCAGTTTGTGCCCCGTGGGGTAGGCCTACCACAGCAGTACCTAGATGCTGAATAATCAAATAGTTTAAATTCTTAAGTCACAGAGCAGAAATAATTATTCAGGACAAAGCTGTGGAAAATGTGCAGACTGCTTCCCATAAGCTCCAAAATACTGGTAGCTACTGCATACTTTTAATTCTCATTATAAAGCTGTTTGTTTACATGCATTTTCACATAATGTTGAGCACATCATTCATCATAGATGACTTAAGAAATGAAACACAGAGGCTAAAAACTTATGGAGATCAGAGAACCCCCTCAGTGAACAGAGGCTTATCAGAAAGAGGCAACAGGCCTACATTGTGATGGAAAAGAGAGATAACACATCAGCTCATCTGACTCCATTCATCTTCCCTGGCTGCACCGGAGGGGACCAGCAGCAGAGGGAATGCAGATCAACAGAGACTCAGTATCAGTGGGTTACCTACCAAGCATTGGATTAATCATACGAATTTAAACCAAGATGATCTATTCTTCACAAGTACCACTTTCCCACCTTCCCTATACTGTAGCTCTGCCTCTGTCTGCCAGGTTATCAGTACGATGAAGTACCTCATCTTCAATACAGGGACTACAAGACGAAGCTTTTCTTTCCCTTCAGTTGAGAAAAGTAGAGGTTGATAAGTGAAAGCAGTCACAGGCCCAAGAAACATCCTCTGAATTACAGCATGAATGAGCCATGTCACGAAGGGTACACAGGGCCAAAGGTCAACTATCAAATGTTTTTACATATCTTTGAGGTCATTCCAATATTCAATAAAGGCCTTTTGGCCTTGAAATTATTTCAATCACTAAGAATTTATCAAGAACCCCTCCAGAGCACCTTATTATTTTTACTACCTGTTCTCATCCAAGCTCATCCAATCCAAGTCAAATGTAATCCATTGGCTACTTTAGCACTGTGGACTAGCCTCAAGCAATATGGGCTACCAAGACGTTGATGAGATTTGATGTGTCAGGACTCCTGACAATGAATCAAAGGACTCATTGGCTAGGCAAAGGTTTGAAGATAGTCAGACCCCCCCTTTCTCCCACAGAAGAAAGGAAGGGGAGTTGGGCCGTTGCATGACATAACAGCCGGTCGTAAATAGTTTCTAACTTTCCCTCTCTGCCCTGCAGTATGGAAAGTAACTATTTGTTAGAGAGAAAATCTTGCCTAAAAACTCAAACATCAAAAGATTGGACATTGGAACGTTATTCTTTGAAATCCAAATGTTTGGAATGGTCAGTGGAGATCTAAAGAATAATCATGTCATATTGTTTATTATTTTGTGATATCATTAAGGATGGTATAAGAACATAACTGTATCTCTGAGGGTGTACACATTCTAGTTGTCAGGTTTGCATCTAAATGTTTTATAACATATATGATTAAATATGATAGTACTTTGTGAAGATAACAATGTGATTTAAGCATTCTAAATTATACTTTTTTCCATATAAACTTATGCTCAGTCACGCCCAAGTGAGCACAGACATTGTGTCGGCATGATGGAACGCCTCCTTGTTACCCGAGTATAGAAGCCTTCATAATGAAATTTACATTAGACCAGTAGACGTAAAGCGCGAGCTGAGCATTACAAATGGTAAAACTCTACAGACCAGCCGAAGTGCAGCATGAGCTGAATATGGCAAAATGGTTTAAACTCTAGAGACCAGAAAACGTGAGACGGAAGTCCATACGTTTGAAATGGTGAAACTCTGAAACTCTCAATCTCTACGCAAGAAGAAGAAACTCACTAGACCGTAGCATTTACCAGTCTGCAGCTGGCATGTGCTGTAGTCTAGAACTTTGACTAAAGACACAAGGAAGAATCCATCTACAGACAAACATTGGTACATCTGAAGTATTTGTTCTAACAACCACTCCTACCAGAGAAGCCTTACATCTAACAACAACTTCACCAGAGTCTTACAACCATCAATTTTATCAATCGACGACGATCAAGGACAGCTTAGCGTAAATATATATTGCATTTCTAATCCGAATGAGCGGTGATTAGAGTGCTAAGTATTCATATTTCCATGAGTGTAGCTTACAAACGTCCCGATAGTTGAATCTCTTTGTCTCTTCCGCCCCCTCCCTTTTCTACTATAACCAAACTGTCATGCTATTGTTAGTCCACCAGGGACCTGTATTTATTGTACTATGTTAGTGTGTGTTTATGTATTCTGTGATTATTTAGTTAGTAAATCAATAATTAAGCCAATTTGTGTATTGCTGATTCATCAATGAGGTTAGGGTTCTTGTAGATATCAAGAAAATACGACTTTCAGAATGAGAATGATATGAGGTAATTGATTAATAAGTGACTGTTATCGATATACAGCGGGTGAAATAAGTATTGAACACGTCATCATTTTTCTCAGTAAATATATTTCCAAAGGGGCTATTGACATGAAAGGTTCACCAGATGTTGGTAACAACCCAAGTAATCCATACATACAAAGAAACCAAAACAAATAAGTTCAGAAATTAAGTTATGTGTAATAATGTGAAATGACACATGAAGAAAGGGAGGTTCAAAAAGGCATGGAAAGCCAAGACAACAGCTGAAAACTATCAGTAATTAAAAAGCAATCCAGCCCCCTGTCAGTGCAAATTAATATCAGCTGATTCAGTCCCAACTGATGGCCTACAAAAAGGTCTCATTGCCAAGGTGTCACACAAGACACATGGGTAAAAGCAAAGAGCTGTCTCAAGACATTCGCAACCTAATTGTTGCAAAACATAATGATGGCATTGGTTATAGGCGCATTTCTAAGCTTCTGAATGTTCCAGTGAGCACTGTTGGGCCATAATACGGAAGTGGAAAGACAATCATTTCACCATAAATTTGCCTCGACCAGGTGCTCCTCGTAAATTTGCCCATTCATCCTTACTCAATTAGTAATTGGTAGAATTGCCTTAAATTATTTAACTTGGGTCAAACGTTTTGGGTAGCCTTCCACAAGCTTCCCACAATAAGTTGGGTGAATTTTGGCCCATTCCTCCTGACAGAATTGGTGTAACTGAGTCAGGTTTGTAGGCCTCCTTGCTCGCACACACTTTTTCAGATCTGCAAACAAATGTTCTATAGGATTGAGGTCAGGGCAGCCATTTTGCGCACTATTGTTTGTACAGATGAACTTGGTACCTTCAGGCGTTTGGAAATTGCTCCCAAGGATGAACCAGACTTGTGGAGGTCTACAATTTTTTTCTGAGGTCTTGGCTGATTTCTTTTGATTTTCCCATGATGTCGAGCAAAGAGGCACTGAGTTTGAAGGTATGTCTTGAAATACATCCATAGGTACACCTCCAATTAGCCTATCAGAAGCTTCTAAAGCCGTAACAATTTTTTGGAATTTTCCAAGCTGTTTAAAGGCACAGTCAACTTAGTGTATGATAACTTCTGACCCACTGGAATTGTGATATAGTGAATTATAAGTGAAATAATCTGTCTGTAAACAATTGTTGGAAGAATGACTTGTGTCATGCACAAAGTAGATGTCCTAACCGACTTCCCAAAACTATAGTTTGTTAACATGAAATCTGTGGAGTGGTTGAAAAAAAAAGTTTTAATGACTTCAACCTAAGTGTATGTTCAACTGTATATTCTTGAGGAGATGGTAACTCGTTAAAAAACTTTTCCCGTGTTGCCCCAAATTCCTAATAAGTTACATGATTTATTTAATCACATAATAATTAAACATAGTTAATTATTTTGATAAACAACAGTCACATCACTAAAGATGGTGTTACAGCCTGATCTTTCACCTGTCTTTGTGATTGTTTCCACCCCCCGTCCAGGTGTCGCCCATCTTCCCCATTATCCACAGTGTATTTATACCTATGTTCTCTGTTTGTCTGTTGCCACTTCATCTTGTCTTGCCAAGTGTAAGGGCTGATATATGTTTAGCTAATGAATATGTTAATCTACAACAAGAGTTATTAAGTGAATGTATTGTGTGATTTAGAACTGCTGTAGGTTTGGGTAGGGGGGAGCTATGTGGAAGGAATGTGCTAGCTTAAGGGTTTCACAATAGAACTGTGTCTTGTTGTAAACACGAGATAAGGAACTGTTTCCGTCAACTGGATTGCGTCACGAGGCTGGGACCAGCCTGCACGCCAACGATAGGCTGAGTAAGTTTAAACTACACTCAGCCTCTACTCCGACAGGTCAGCAAGGAGCGGTAACTATTCTGTCGGAGTATTTAAGGAAGAACAAAGGATAGGACTCGCTCTTCTCTAGGCTATGCGCTTCTCTAGGCGCTCTTCTATAGCGCTGCTCGCTGACTCTCTCTATGCGCTCTCTCTCTCGCTCTCTCTCTCTCTCTCTCTCTTCCATGCCCTGACTTGCTGTTTGCCCTGCGTGGTGTCACAGTGAGCCTGTATATACGAACTTCATATTTACCATTGAACGGTTTGTTAGAATAAAATACATAGATGATTTAAACGGCGTAGTAATCCTTTTGTTCCAATACCAGATTTGAATTGACGCGACCCAACACAAGTCAATCAGCATGTTTTTCCGTGCTCCAGTTTTTCCTAGTCTCAGTTTTTTCTAGTCCTCCCGGTTCTGACCTTTTGCCTGCCCCGATACTGAGCCCGCCTGCCTGACCATTCAGTCTGCCCTGACCTCGAGTCTGCCTGCCACCCTGTACCTCCTGAACTCTAACCTGGTTTATGAACCCCTGCCTGTCCTCGACCTGCCTATTGCCTGCTCCTTGTTTTTCAAAAAATATCAGACTCGAACCATCTGCCTCCTGTGTCTGCATCTGGGTCTCGCCCTGTGTCGTTATAGATGGACACAATAATAGGATTTCCGCCCTGCTGTGAACAAAATAATTATAATTCTGATTATATGACTACGCTAACCAAAGAAAGACAAAATCAGTTGTGACATAACCTCAAGCAAGTCAGCATTTTCCATTATCTATTTTACAGAAAGGGTACTTTTGTCATATACATACTGTATAATTGATTTTCTATGACTTCAGCTATTTTTTTGCAATGGGGTTGTTGTGGCACCGATTTGTTTTGTTATTGAGTCCATGCTGGCACGTTTTAAGACTTGACAGTCAAGCAGAGAGAAACAACAGCACTCAGCGCCAGTGACAGAGGTGTTGGAGATCTGGCAATGGCATCATGTTCCAAGTCAGACACCCAGACATAACAAATTATCATATTAGATTTTGTAATATTAAATATGACAACATTTTAAGCAATTATATGTTTGAAGGGCACCTCACTCTGTTTGAATTAAACTCAAAGCTTAAGAGCAGTTCCAAACTGACAAAACTATTTGCTTGCAAAAATATCCAATTCAAAATCAAGGGAGAGTAGATTCAGACGATCCACTCACAGTGTAAGCCCAATAACCAAAGAGAAACCTGCATCAGTTCGGGAATCTGATCGTACCTTGGGCCTATGCATGGTTTAAGAAGCCGCACCTTGAGAAACATAAGGAGGGTGATCAAGAAATTAACAGACCCAGTCGAGAGACGCTTCACGTAAATTTATAAAAAACTGCTGTGGATTTCTGAGCCACGGAGGCGTCGCAGCAGTGCACAGGATCCAGCCTCCTAGAGGGGGCAGCTCCCACTAAAAGTGGGCTTGTGAGAGCTTTTCCAGTTCAGTTATTTACGAGTGGTTTGGGAGCCAGTGGGCCTTGTTTAGCAGCTATAGGCACATGTTCCCTTTGCTTCCATGGCCAATAAAAAGACTGGGGAAATCATTCCCAGCCCTCTCACTCACGGCCCCAACCTAGTATTTGGCATGTAAGGATCCTGGCAGCATTCAGGGACGTTGCATTTCACCGACAAATTTTCCCTCCAAAATCACATGAAGCATCTGTTGTTAATTTTCCATATAAATTATCAATAACAAGAGGTTATTGAATGAGGAAATGTCATAAACCCCTCACAATAGCATGATTGATGACTACAGAATTATGGAACAGAAATTATATGGAGATACTGTAAGGATACTGAGAGTGCCTGGCTGTCATCTACAGTAATCAGATTTAATTATATTTATATTTACTATATCTATATTAACTATATCTAACTATGTGAGGATCCTGAGTGTCTGGCTGTGTCATCTACAGTAATCAGATTTAGGAGGTATAAAATACTTATTCTCTTCTCATGACCTCAAAGCAGCCTTGTACATTAAGAGGCAGACCGGCTCAACTCTCCCTGTCAAAACTACTCACTTCTGTGAAGGAACACTCTCAGTGGAAGTTAATGGATGCGTGAGCAAGGGGAGAGATGGACACGAAGAGGCCAATACTACTGCAAAAAGGCGGTGTTCTCCCTCCTTCTGCTTCTCTCTGCAGCCTCCCTGGAGTGTTGACAGTAAAAACGCCACAAACCAAAAAGCTGAAAATCAAGTCTTTTAAAAGTGATAACAGTACTTGAAATTGTTACGAAGGTCACTGCCAAGTCACAGAAAAAAAAGGCAGACTGTTTCTTGAATAATATGCTACCCTCAATCATAACAGCTGGACATTTCAACAGGTAATTTCTGAGCTGAATGAGAAAAGCAGCAAGCATGCTGATTCAGACAGCCCAGTGTGTGCTTTCTCCATGCAGGCTGAGACTGATGCTGTATGCTGATGAACCGGGTCAGACGTTCATTGTCATCCTCAACTCTAATCTTAATGGTTAATAACCCTCTTTCAATAGGCTCTGAAGCCTGTACGCAAAATAATGTCATCCATTTAAAAAGGGGGGAGGTGGTGATTTCTAATCAAAACTTCAGCTTTAATGTAGTCTAGTACAGGTAGTACTATTGTGCAAAATAATGATGTCCATGATCCTGTGATAGCAGGGTGGTATGTTGGTTACTCAAAACCAACCATAAAGATTTTAATCTCAATAATAGCGTACTTCAGCACTCCACTCAATGATGGCTAATTGTTGCAATAAATGGAAAATCGCAAAAATGTTTCTGGTAAAAATGCGTTGAGTGGTTCTTTAATCTTTTCAGCTACAATGTTCTAACCACCTACCTTCACATGATTTCAGATCGGGCTCTGGTCTCCTGCTGTCTCAGTAAAGCACACAAGTTTTTTATAAATGTTTCCAATCCTGTTTATCCACTGAACTCTAAAAGGTCTGCCAAGAAATTAAATCTAGACAGAATGTAAATGTTGATGAGTCAGATGATTCTGTCACGGACTTTCGAAATTAATGGCCATGCCGCAGCGCAGTTTAGGTTTGACAACTTTATTTCCCAGACGAACTTCACAAAATAACAAACCGGTAACATCCGTGAGAGCTCAGACTTAAAACACAAAAAATGTACAACAGTGCATGTGGAGAATGAACAAACTTAAATAGGATCCCCAATTAGAGACAACAATAGGCAGCTGTCTCTAATTGGGGACCTCACACAAAACCCACATAGACTTGGCTAGAATACTACTGTCAGGCCCTGACCTAGACAACCATAGAGAAGCCAGACTCCTGGCCGCAAGACTCAGAACATATCTGGGGAGGGTTAGGGAGGGAAACTTGCGTCGGTGGCGGCTCTGGCCCCAGCGCAGGCCATCGCCCCCCATTAGGTGGCGACTCCCACCTGGGAGCCGAACGGGGCACTGGGTCCAGAGGCTCTGCCTTCGGGGCAGGACGGGGCACCAGCGTAGAGGAAGGCTCCGGCCATGGAGCTGGGCTGAACACCGTGACCGGACCGGGCACCGGCGAAGAAGGAGGCTCCAACCCGGCAGCTGGACTGGGCACCAGTGTATCAGGTGGCTCCGACCTGGAGATGGGCTGGTGACTGGTCCCGGGCTGGGCACCGGCTTGGAGGAGACCTCCTGCCATGTAGCCAGGCTGGCCACTGGTTCCGGACTGGACGTTGATGTGGCGAGGAGGTCCGGCTCTGGAGAACGGCTGGCGACCGGTCCCAGGCTGGACACCGGTGGAGAGGACGGCGCCGGCTCTGGAGCGGGGCTGACGACCTGTTCCGGGCCAGACACCTGTGTGGCAGGCTGCTCCGGTTTTGGAGCGGGGTTGACGACACGTCCCGGGCTGGAAAAAAACAACTTGTGTAGAAAGTAAACATCCACATTGTGACATATTTGGCAAAATAGACAGACATAGCTATATTTCCCTATAGGAAACAATGGGACGTCCACAGAGTTATATTAGTCATTTTTTGTTGTTGTTGAAGTATTAACCACCAGCGTGGGCAGGTCTCATTGCCAACAATAGCGAAACAGGCATTGTGACGTAGAACAATAAACAGGGAATAGAATGTTTGGAAGGCGAGTTGGTTCCACAGTGCTCAATAAAACTAATAGGAGCTGGCAGGGTGAAAAATGCCCTAAACAAAGGCCTAAAATAAGGCCTGTTTTTTCGTGATTACTTCAAAACTACGGCAAGCAGCTGGGAAATATGGTCATATTATGAAACTGGGCTCCACGGCGGATGCAATGAACTAGTTTTTATCAGAAAAAAGCATTGTAAAAAATGTAATGTGTCCAGCCTACTACTAGCTAGTTTACTTTGGATGATACTAGTAACGTTCGCTAATTTAATTAGCTAGCTAGCTAGAATTAATGTCAGTTACTTTTACCTTAAATTCATTAGGGAACGTTGGAAAGACTATTCAGGTGTTTGGGGAATGGCCTAACCTATAACATAATTTAGAGAAATACACTTTTTCTTTCAAGTGTGCTGCACGAACCATCCACTGTCTGCCTCAAGAAACCAGGCATAGGCCAACATTTTATTGACATCTTAGCTAGTCTAGTTAGCCAACGTTAGCCCTGCTTGTAAAAGTAAATTAAAATGCTTTTCCTTTCCCATCCCCTTTTGTAATTAATAGTTGTAAGCCTTTGCATTTTCATTATTGATTTGGCCACTCACCGGGATCTTTGATGTTTTTCCCAGACAAAAAACATCAAAGATTCTGGTGAGTGGGCAAAATATATGAATGGTTCTTTACGGGATATGTTAGTGCAGGCTGGGCCACATCAGGATAAGGAAGGGAATTTCCAAACAAAGGTTTTCGGTGGCCCACTACAATAGCAGGATGGCGAACGGGAAGAGGGTGGAGACCATGTCTCAAACTCATCAAAAACGCCTGCGCTCTGCTATGAATCAAGAGAGACTCGATGGACTCGCCACCATATCAATTGAGCATGAGTTGTCTTACCTCTCTCTATCTTGCTCTGTCTCTCTCAGATGATTTGATTTCAGGACCATGGACAGCTACAGAGAGAAACTGCAATGCAGCACTACAGCTGAGGAAATAAACCACTCTAGGTGCAGACAACATAAATAAATGCTGAAACTGATGTTGGACAATCAAATTCGATATGTAAATAAACAAAATTCGTTAAGGCTGGGTCATCGACATAACACTTATTTTACACTGCTCCAGCGAAACGAGGCCCGCCATGCATTTATGATAGCACATGTTTCTAAAGCTCAAATGATCTCAATCTTTTTTCCAGTTCTACAGTTATTTTTATTGTAATTGTAACAATTGTGGGATTGTGCTATGTGTGATAACAGGTGGCATATTATTAATAAGAAACTTGGTTTCCTACTATAGGTAGTTGGCTGCATAGTGATAGCAAAATTGTAACTCTCCGATGCAGGGGTTAAAGTAATATTCCCTTCTGTCTGGTAAGGGACCCCCCCTTTTATGGGAATAATCATAGAATTACATTAATTGGAGCCTATTTCTTCCTATTCACAAAAATAAGTTGAACGCCTACCTGTTTGATAAACACATTTCTATCCATAGATGTCGGTAAAGCCAAATACTGTCGCATGCACTCCTTAAATACCTCCGTGTCTGGGAAGGGCTGGGTGTGTTTGGGTAAAACCAGGCCTCGAATTGAGTGAGGGTATCCCATACCCTTTGTTAATCAAAATGGCAACAATTATATCGATTGACTGCTTCATATTTTCAAAAACATACATGAAAAGTGTCCAGATTACATAACACGTATAAAGCGGCATATTTTTGTCTTACCTAAGGTGACAGAACGTCCAGGGCCGGCCCTGTCTACAGTAATCAGATTTAACTATATTTATATTTACTATATCTATATTAACTATATTTACCTATGTGAGGATTCTGAGTGTCTGGCTGTGTCATCTACAGTAATCAGATTTAGGAGGTATAAAATACTTATTCTCTTCTCATGACCTCAAAGCAGCCTTGTACATTAAGAGGCAGACCGGCTCAACTCTCCCTGTCAAAACTACTCACTTCTGTGAAGGAAGACTCTCAGTGGAAGTTAATGGATGCGTGAGCAAGGGAGAGATGGACACAAAGAGGCCAATACTACTGCAAAAAGGCAGTGTTCTCCCTCCTTCTGCTTCTCTCTGCAGCCTCCCTGGACCGTTGACAGTAAAAACACCACAAACCGAAAAGCTGAAAATCAACTCTAAAAGTGATATCAGTACTTGAAATTGTTACGAAGGTCACTGCCAAGTCACAGAAAAAAAGGGCAGACTGTTTCTTGAATAATATGGTACCCTTCAATCATAACAGCTGGACATTTCAACAGGTAATTTCTGAGCTGAATGAGAAAAGCAGCAGGCATGCTGATTCAGACAGCCCAGTGTGTGCTATCTCCATGCAGGCTGAGACTGATGCTGTATGCTGATGAATCGGGTCAGACGTTCATTGTCATCCTCAACTCTAATCTTAATGGTTAATAACCCTCTTTCAATAGGCTCTGAAGCCTGTACGCAAAATAATGTCATCCATTTAAAAAGGGGGGAGGTGGTGATTTCTAATCAAAACCTCAGCTTTAATGTAGTCTAGTACAGGTAGTACTATTGTGCAAAATAATGATGTCCATGATCCTGTGATAGCAGGGTGGTATGTTGGTTACTCAAAACCAACCATAAAGATTTTAATCTCAATAATAGCGTTCTTCAGGACTCCACTCAATGATGGCTAATTGTTGCAATAAATGGAAAATCGCATAAATGTTCCTGGTAAAAATGCGTTGAGTGGTTCTTTAATCTTTTCAGCTACAATGTTCTAACCACCTACCTTCACATCATTTCAGATCGGACTCTGGTCTACTGCTGTCTCAGTAAAGCACACAATTTTTTATAAATGTTTCCAATCCTGTTAGGCCACTGAACTCTAAAAAGGTCTGCCAAGAAATTCAATATAGACAGAATGTTTAGGTTTGACAACTTTATTTCCAAGACGAACTTCACAAAATAACAAACTGGTATAAACAGGAACCCATAACATCCGTGAGAGCTCAGACTCAGGTAGATCTTCCCCTCTTTGAGACTCGGTTGGACACCTTCACTGGAGTCTTGGTGCGGAGAGCCGGCACAGGACGTACCGGGCTGGGAAGACGTACTGGAGGTTGGGTGTGGGAGGCCTGCACGGGACGTACCGGGCTGGGCACACGCACTGAAGGCCTGGTGTGGCCATAGTATCGCCACAGGCGCTCCTCCTCCTCATCCCTCGCCTTCCATGGTCCTCCGTGGCACCCCCCTAAAAAATGTTTTGGGGTTTCCCTGGAGCTGGGACAGGAAGGTCCTTCTTCCTGGGGTAGCGCTGCTTGGTCCTGGGTTGGTGGTACATTCTGTCACGGACCTTCAAAATGAATGGCCAAGGCGCAGTGCAGTTTAGGTTTGACATATTTTACTTCCAAGATGAACTTCACAAAATTACAAGCCGGTATAAACAGGAACCTGTAACATCCGTGCGAGCTCAACAGACTCAAACACAAACAATGTACCACAGTGCAGGTGGAGAATGAACAAACTTAAATAGGTTCCCCAATTAGAGACAACAATAGGGAGCTGTCTCTAATTGAAGACCTCACACAAAACCCACATAGACTTGGCTAGAATACTACTGTCAGGCCCTGAACTAGACCACCATAGAGAAGCCAGACTCCTGGCCGCAACAGACTCGTAACCATTAATGATGGCTGAATTACTTCACAATGTAAACGTTGATGAGTCCGATGACTTGTAACCATTAATGATGGCTGAATTACTTCACAATGTAATCGTTGATGAGTCAGATGACTCGTAACCATTAATGATGACTGAATTACTTCACAATGTAAACGTTGATGAGTCAGATGTCTCGTAACCATTAATTAAATGTTGATGAGTCAGATGACTCGTAACCATTAATGATTTGCACAACATTGCTGCAGTATGAATATCAGAATAGGCTCTGTTTCTCTATTCTCTCTGCCCACCACTTACCCTGCTACAGCCCTTCGCCTTTTTACAGAGCAGAGTGGTAGCTTAAAGCAATGCATAAATAATTAACTATTTGGAGCCGACACAATGAATACCAATTCCCTCATATTGCAGAGCACTATTATCAAGGCTGATTGCAATACCTTAGGTCATTAACTTAATCTTTGGCAATGTGCTGGTAATTCCAAATGGCCAGTTCAGACTGCTGACACCAAGGTTACACAAGCAACCTGCTAGAATTACAGGGACTGTCTGCTGGCCAGCCGACTGGAATGAGGAGAGAGAGGAAATTACTTTCTGGGTTCAAATTGTTTTCACATTAGACTCGGTCTCTGCCCCCTCTTCAAGGCGTGGGATTCTGCATTAAAGATGACTGGGAATTGGGCAGAGTTAACCACAGCGAACACACACAGAAATTGCTTAACACTCTGGTTCTAAAGAATATGTTTCAGCACTGCTCAAATGTAGGCTACATATTTAATATCTGTAGTTGTGAACCATTGGTTACAGATTTTTTTGTTGTGTCATGAGTGGCTCATTCTGATGTTTGAGGCCTCTAACTATAATCCAGTGTTGCACTCTGATAGACTACAAACTTTTAGCTCCTTTAGAGTCCAGTGCTCTCTAGTGAAATATGACATTCTCCCTGCGTCAGCTCCACCCACACAAAGCACTGTAATTAAGAGAAACAACAGGTATCCAAAGACCGCCATTGTCACATAGTTTAAAGAACTTCTTCGGTAGTCCATCGTATCCGATGATGACTTCCACTTCTGAGTTAACAGTGAATTCTTTGGTGACTGTAGAGTCCACTCCGAGATCCACAAACTTTATTGCAGGTGGGGCATATGCAGTCTGTGTTGGCAGGGGTAGGCATGGTTGTATGTCTCAGTCTGTGTTGGCGGGGGCAGGCATGGTTGTATGTCTCAGTCTGTGTTGGCAGGGGCAGGCATGGTAGTATCTTTCAGTCTGTGTTGGCGGAGACAGGCATGGTTGTATGTCTCAGTCTGTGTTGGCGTGGGTAGGCATGGTTGTATTTCTCAGTCTGTGTTGGCGGGGGCAGGCATGGTAGACGGGGGCAGGCATGGTAGTATGTTTCAGTCTGTGTTGGCGGGGACAGGCATGGTTGTATGTCTCAGTCTGTGTTGGCGTGGGTAGGCATGGTTGTATGTCTCAGTCTGTGTTGGCGGGGGCAAGCATTGTAGTATGTCTCAGTCTGTGTTGGCGGGGGCAGGCATTGTAGTATGTCTCCTGAGCTGGTTTTGCTGTCTCTTTGTTCTCCTCTCCTCCTCTCACCTCTGTACACCGCTGTGGCAGAGCTGCTGCCAGGTGGAACGGTCGACAGCAACATCCTCTACGTCTGTGGGTTTGATGTTGCACTTGTCAGCGACGTTTTCAGCTGGTCCTTGAAGCGCTTCATCTGCCCGCCTGCAGACCGCCGACCAAGATGTAGCTGGCCATACAGGATCTTCCGCAGCAAGTGTTCCTGAGACATCCTAATTACATGCCCAAGCCAGCGTAGTTGGTATGGGTGACCATGGCCTCCATACTCTTGCAGTTGGTCTTAGCAAGTATTTCTGTATGGGGCAGATGGTTGCACCAGGTGATTCCCAGGATGCGCTGCAGGCATCCTATGTGGAATCACTCTAGCTGCTTGTTGTGGCGGCTGTAAGTGACCCAGGCTTCACTGCTGTTAAGAAGTGTGGTGATGCAGATGGCTCAGGGGCGGTAAAATGATTTTACAAATTGTGGGGCCATAGGGGGGCAGTAATTATTTCAAAGGGGCCATGTTTTGCTAGTTTGATCAGGGGGCATTCTCCAGCAGCAAGCATTTTTTACAAGGAAAAGGTTTTTAAATACATTTATTTAAGAAAAATACTATTTGCTACCACTTGATAGTGTTAAAACCTTTGTTTTAATTGACATAAGTTGCAAGGGTCATCGTCGCTTTTAAATTGCATAACTTCTACAGCTTAAGTGTTTCATGCCCAACCGGTCATCGCCCATAGTTGTTCTGGTGGTTCTTAATAGGTTTGAGTGCAGAGTAACTTCTTTCACAATGCTGACTGGTGTCACAACGGCTATTTTTCAAAGCCTGAAAAGTTCATGGAAAACCTCCTTAAATGGTTCCAGAAATCTAAAACTCGAGAAGGGTGGTCATACTCTGCATTCCATTTTTAGCTTTCCTCTCTAAAAGCCTCTTAGTTTGATACAACTCGTGTTTCAGATCTTCAGTACTTGATTAAAAAATCTCAGCAAATGAAAACAGGGGGTCCTCATCCAAAAACCTGCTGCTTTTTGAGTGAAGCGCTTGAAAACCTCTCATTATTGTGCAGTTGGGTTTGGAAAAGCACTTCTCTAGTTCCCCTATCATAGGGTCAAGGACTGGATAAAATATTCTTACTCTAAATGCTTCTAAGTCACCTTGCACACTTCTTCGTTCTCTACTTGGAGAAGTCATTAAAGCTCCGTGAAGCTTACTGTTGGTCTTTTGTGGTCGCTTTTTCATTGTTTCCAAGCTGACATTACATTCCTTTGCAGTGTCTACCACCACTTTCCACAGGTCCTCAAAACAAGCTTAATTCCTGTACTGTTTAAATGTGTCTAGTAGAGCTTCCACAAGGTCCACAGCGGCTGCCAAGTCCAAAGAAGGCGACTGCAGCATGTCAGGCAAGAATTTAGACTGGCCCAGCACTGTTCTGAAGGTCACCAGAAGCCCAATAAAAGTCAGATAAATTTTTGCAAGTAGGCCCCGTGCTTCCACTGACCAGTCACCACTATTCTCAAGCATGATCTCCTGAAGAACAGCTTTTACTGCAGGAAGTCTCTGTAAGATTACGACAGGCTGAATATCTGCATGCCCATCTAGTGTCACTTAGTCTTTGGAGTTCACGAGGCTGGTCACTATACATATTCTTCTGAACTTTCAGCCACTTCTGATGTACGTATGAGCCAGATATAAAAACATAAAGCTTCTGTAGAAATGGAAATGTACATAAAATGCATGCTTTGCTACTTCTTTGATTTGTGTAGAAACACCTGAGTGCTTTCCAATCACAACAGCAGCACCATCGTAGCCCTGTCCAACAAGATTGTTGTGATATTCTAGACCATATCTTTCAAGACATTTAATTATCATGCTAGTTAATCCTGCAGCATCCAGGCTGTCTGCTCGTTGAAAATCTAAAAAGCTCTCATGGACTGCCCCATCATAATAATATCTCACTGCCCCATCATAATAATATCTCAAGACGAGAGAGTTGTTATTTTTTCTTCAGATCTTTCGTTTCATCAGCAAGAACACTGATCACCTCACTGTCCTTAACCTCTTTAATAATCTCACCCCGAACCATGTCTGCTAAGCATTCCAGTATATCATGTTGAATAATTTTACTAGTGTACTTGGCATTTCGACATCCATCCATTTGTTTCTGTATTAGAGGATTGTGTTTTGCTATTTCCTCCAAAATGGCTACAAAGTTGTGAGATTTCCCACATTCTCGATGACCTCTCTGTGCGATATTCTGTTTTGCAGTTAGTAAGAGAACATTGGCTATAGTTTTGATATATGCACAGTTATCTTTACTTTTTTGCTCCCTTTCTTTGTTGATGGAATTGCTCACAAATGTGGTGCTCTTTCCTTGCATACATTGCATTACAATGCTGCTCAGATTTGCAATGATCTTTAAAACCACTATCATGACACAAGGCTTTTTTCCAATTACAGTAACCGGACTTGGATGAGAAGGGAACATTAGGAAGCAGAAAGTGACGGCATGCGTAACAATTAACAAGTCTTTGCTGATAGAGTACTCTAGCCAGGGATTGTCTCTGTACCACGTGGCGTTAAACACCCTCCTCCTTTCCCCAAACACTTTTCTAGGGAAGATCTTGAGTTGAGGCTGGACTGGACCATCTGCTTTTGATTGGGAAATGTCTGAAAAGTAGTAAAATAAGTATCTAAATTAGTCTCAAACACACACACACACACACACACACACACACACACACACACACACACACACACACACCTTCAGGTTCCAATGAAGCTGAATAGCTGCTTGGAGGTATTGGAAGAGTCTCAAAGATGATGGTTTCCTCTTCCTGACTGTCTTCTGTCAAAATCTCCCTTTATGCAGCTTCAACATCAATACAGTACATTATTAAAATAAGCTCAGTTTGTTAGAGCACTCCACTAGAAACACCAAGATAGTGTTTTTTAGGTCATTCTGTACTTTCAATCTGAATATAGTAAACAAAACAATATACAATCAATACATTATACCAAATGGCTCAGTGTGTGATATTGCGAGGGGTGAAAGTGAGTGATGAGGCGAAAGATGAAAAGGAGATGAATAGTTTTAGTGATAACCACAATGAACATTTAATAGGAACAGCAACACACATAGACAATAACCCGCGAGGGTTGAAATAAAACATACAGGGTTAAATAGTGACCGTGATGACCAATGTGGAACAGGTGTGGGTCATCAGGGTGTTGCTACCATCTTCCCCCGACCGCCGGTTTAGAACGCCGGCGAGGATGATCGCTGGAGAGGAGGAGGGCCCGTCGTTCTGCGCGGGGCATTCGTTACACAGTGATGATCAATTAAAAGCAATTAGATTAGTGCAGGTACAATAGAAAAGACAATCCTATCAAAAGTTATGCAAGTAGGCATACTTTATCAGAACATAAATGTATTTCAATGTGACCACTGATTATTTAGTCTTGTGTGTTGTACTAAGTCAATGTGCAATGTGCTTAGAGATTTGAAAAAATTGCTTTTTTGATGACCTGTTGTGTTTTTTGTATTTAGAGACCACATAGTAGTAAAAATAGTACACAAAGCAATTGAATAAAAAAAAATTGATTGCTATTAACACTGAATACCCATTAACCGTTTCTAAACTGGGCCCATGACTAACTGACCATTCGATACCTGTTACTAACCTGGTGAAAGTTGCTCTGACCCTGAACTTCATTAAACTCAGTAATCTCTGTGGGTACATGATCACAGCTCTTCGGGCTCTGACCACCACTGTCTGGCTGGCTGGGCTTCCTCTTTGCAAAGAAGCTCTTAATATCTCCCTCTTTTCATGTTTGATGTTTGACTAAAGTAAGTAAACAAATACAATAGCATTTTTTAACTTCACTTAGCTAGATAGCCAGGTTAATTTAATGGTGGAGCGGAGACAGTGACAGAACAACACAGGTGCGTTACATTTATTACTCTGCCTGTACCGTTGGGCCACCGCCCAGGCAATATACACAAGAATATTGGATGTTCTTTCTAAATAACAGCTTTGGTCAATGAAAGTGAACGTACCTACTATCCAGAGAGAGCGTGCAAAATTGCTATGGCGCGGAGGGGCACTTAGAGGGGCCAATTAGACTTCAGGTGGGGCAAGTGCCCCGGTGGCCCAAACACTAAATCCGCTACTGAGACGGCTTGATAGACGGCGACTTTGGTGTGGAGGTGGAGATCCCTGTTTTGCTTGATCCTATTTTGAATTTCAAGTTCGATGCTGCAGTACTCCAAGAGGATGCTGCCCAGGTATTTGAAGGACGGGGCTATTGCCAGTGATTTGTTTTCAATGGTGAAGACAGGCATGGTGGGTGGAGGGCTGGATCTCCATTGGCAGACCACCTCTGTCTTGGTGGTGTTGATAGACAGTCCCATCCTACTATAGACCCTCACAGCCGCTACAAGGACGGACTGAAGTTCTTCCGGAGTGTGGGCCACAAGCACAGTCATCAGCACACTGCAG
Source organism: Thymallus thymallus (assembly GCA_023634145.1). Taxonomy (NCBI): domain Eukaryota; kingdom Metazoa; phylum Chordata; class Actinopteri; order Salmoniformes; family Salmonidae; genus Thymallus; species Thymallus thymallus. The sequence goes on along the minus strand of CM042384.1, from coordinate 14,491,457 downwards.
CTCAAGAACCCGCTCTGTCAAAACCTTGGTGGTTGCTTGGAGCCTTCTGCTGTCCTCAAGCTCCTTGTGGAGAAGCTTGGTGACACATAGAAGGAAGATGTTAAAGAGTACAGGTGCCAGCACACACCCCTGCCTCACACCGATGCTTACTCCAAAGGGCACTTACTCCTGCCCTCCTATGGCCACCCGAGCCATCATTCCATCATGGAACTGGCCAAGAATGCTGACAAATTTGTCTAGACAGACAAATTTGAGTAGAATTCCCCATAATAGTTCTCTGCTCACAGTGTCGAAGGCCTTGGAGAGGTCGACATAGGCCATGAAAAGGTCCTGATGTTGTTCATGGCACTTCTCCTGGAGTTGCTGTGCCGTGAATATCATGTCGACTGTACTCCTGTTCTTCCTGAAGCCGCGTTGTGACTCAGGCAGCAGTTCCTCTGTGATGTTGCTCACCAGCCTGTGTAGCATCACCTTGGCCAGGACCTTGCTCTTATAGATGGTGACAATGTTTGCATCCCACCACTGTTGGGGGACGATCTCCCGGTCCCAAACTGCCGCAATGTACTGGTGGAGCGTTCTGGTGCAGAAGTAACCTCCCTTCTTAAGTAGCTCTGCCAGGATTCTGTCAGTGCCAGGAGACGTGTTGTTCTTGAGGGAACAGATAGCTGATAACACCTCTTGGAAGTTTGGCGAATGGTTGAGGTCTTGAATGGGTGGACAGACAGGCGGTTCTTCCAGGATGGATAGTGCTGATTGAATAGTGCTTCAAAGTGGTCAGCCCACCTCATCAGGATCTGGTTTTGGTCCTTCAAGAGAGTCAGACCATCAGCTGTTTTCAGGAGGGTGATGGAACGACTTCTAGGGCCATAGATAGCTTTAGTTGAGTTGTAGAAATTGTGCATGTCATTTTTGTCAGCATATTCGTCCACCATTCATTCTGCAGAGCATGCAAGGTTGTTTGCACTTCCTTGCGTGATGCATGCCATTGCTGGCGGAGGGTAGCAGATGTGGGGCTATTGAGAGTAGCCCTGTGCGCTTTGTGCATATTGTCCAGTAAGGTTGTGATGGTGTCACAGTTCTCATCTAACCAGTCCTGATGTTTCCTACCTCTGTAGCCACTGGAGTGGGCCGCTGCCTGAGCTAATAGATGCCCACTTCTGGTCCATGGGGTCCTCTGTGCTCAGAAGAGGCTCAGTCTCCCTCAGCCTTTCAGCGAGAGAGCAACAGAACTCGTCCCTTACTGCAGCTTTCTCAAGCCGGGTACAGTGCAGACGCCTAAGAAAACAAAACAGCCAAACAACACATTCTATTATACTGCAATTTTTACTTAACTTTTTACTCACTTTCATTAATGGAGACAAAGAGGCTGGTTGGCCGGGCCTCTTCTGGGTCCCTGTGATTTCAGTGTGCTGTCATGGTTGGGCAAACGTTGAGCTGATTCCCACTCCTACTGACAGTACCCATTTCCCGCAAGGCCCTCTATAGACACAGGGGGCATTCAGTAGCAGAACATAAGTCGACAAGGCCGGGGAGAAAATAACCACAAAGACAAGACACTGTCTTTATGTTGCATAGCAACGTTGCATTGAAATACATTCTCAGAGTCATTCAATTACTATGGGTACGTCTCTGTTGCCAGGTGTTTAGAAGAAAAAGAGAGTTGTTGTAAAAAATCTGAACTAATGAACAGATATCTATAGCTGAAGAGTAATGTACTGTACATCATGACCAATACAAGTATTATGCTCGGACAAAAACCGTATGCAAAGCCAGCAATGGTACATGTGGTTCAAAGGTATGTCTGTCTGTATTCTTGCTTCCCTGCAGGATCAATTACAAGTCCCACTTCTTCAGCGTACATAGTTCCAGCTTACATAGTTGGATAAAACAGAAGGCTGTAGGCTCAACTTTGAAAAGGGGGTTTAAACTGGTTAAAACTGTCAGGTGTGTTGGTCTCCGCTCCATTTTAGTGAGTGGGGCCTAGCAGAAAGGACCTGTCTGGAGGTCTTATCTTGCTGTGGAGCATGAAACGCTGTGCAGTCTGTGCTCTGTCTTTATTGACAGGATGATGGAGGGGAAGGCTGCCTCTCCAGATAAACAGTCCCTCTGTTCTCAGGACAGCTCAGCAGGCCTCATTTTTGCTGCCAGCTCTGGAGAAAATGCTCCTACAGCCATTAGCAACCTTCACTGTATGTGGAGACAAGCTGGTTTAACTGACTGTGGGAGGGGGCATGGACTGGAGAGGGAATAGAGAAAGATGGAGACAATAAGAGAGAAGGGGGGCACAGACTGGTGGGTGAGGATGGAGAGAGATGGAGACAAGAAGAGTGAAGCGGGGCACAGACTGGTGGGTGAGGATAGATGGGATGAAGAAGTGGGCAGATACTGTTGCAGCGGGAACTGGGATAGATTAGGGGGATGGGAAGAGGGGGGAAATATACTGGGGATGTAGGGCAGAGACTGAGGGGAGGATGGGGAGAGATACTGGGGGAAAGATGGAGGGGAATAGAAACACTGAGGTGGCCATCTGGTGACGGACCATTTACTCTCAGAAATATCACCTTCCTGGAACTCCAGGGGAAAGTCTTGTCATGTAGAATGTTTGACTGTGATAGCACATCCAGTTATCAAGAGACTGGATACTGGAGTCCTTTTCAAGTTATTTCATGAGACTCCTTTCAAAATGCTTTCCTTCACAAGCAATAGAATCTCTGCCTCCACTCTGCCAAAGCACAAAACATACACAAAGATAAGTCCTTTACAGGTAATAGGCTTTCCTTATTTGATACAGTGCAGTTTATTGAATTATATTTCAGTGAAGTGAAAAGTTTACCTTGTTTACGTAGTAGGAGTAAGAACCTCTGAACAAACCTCTAGGCCAGTCACACTCAAATGGCGGACAGCGGTCCGTGTCCGGACCCAGAAAGGGGTCAATACAGACCGAACGCACCAAACGATTTCGAACTCAGTAAATTAATTTCAGACAGCTTTCTGGGGCCATGTCCTATCCAATCGTGTGCATTTATGCATATTAGTCTCATGTCAAACCAATGTGCCTGATATGCTTAGAGTCGGTAGCGCTTGTGAAAAGTGCCAATGTGAAACGCCACTATGACACAAAACACAGTCATTTTGAGCAAACATATCCCCAAAACACAGAGGTGAGAACTAGAAAAATAAATCAACTCAAAGCCCAATATGCAAGGTCCACCAAAGTTATTGTGCATTCCCTGACCGCCCAAGAACGTGCAATGGAGTGCTCACTGAGAATAGCTTGGGTTTCTGGAAAACTCAAAAATCTATTTGCTAACGCAGAGATGGTTAAAGAATGCATGAGTGAAGTTGCTGAGACCTTGCTAGATGTTAAACAAAAAGATGAGCTGAAGGAAAAGATCAAACAGATGCCACTGTCAGATTCCACAGCAACGACAAGAACTGAAATATTAGCTGAAGATTTAACTTCACAACTTGATTAGGCCATTCAGAATGCACCATGCACTTCATTAGCTGTGGATGAATCAACAGATAACACTGATAATGCCAAGCTTCTGGTGTTTGTCAGATTTCATAACAAAACAAAGAAGGAATGCTGTGAGGAGCTGTTGGGCTTAACAAATCTAGAAGCACACACACGGGGAGAGGTCATCAAAGGGATGCTGACAAAAAGATGGATAAATCTGAAGTCAGTGGCTGCACGTTTGAAAATGGACCACCCTGACCTGACATATCACTTCATCATCCATCAATCCGTCCAGTGTGATTATTCTCAGGTCATGACAACGATGATGAAACTGATCAACTTTTTGAGAGCAACATCATCCCTACAACACCGCCTGATACGAGGCATTCTGACAGTGGCCAATGCCATTTTTGACAACCTGCTACTGCACAACAATGTCAGATGGCTCAGCAAAGGCAGCGTTTTGGAAAGCTTTTTGGGCATTCAGGAGGAAATCAAAGCTTTCTTAAGAGCAAAAGAGTGACAAGGCAAGGTTTTATGAGTTTTTGGAAGATGATGTGAAGATGGAAACAGTTGCATTTTTGACAGACATTACATCACACCTTAATCAACTGAATGTTAAGCTGCAGGGACGGGACAACACAGTGTGTGATATGATAACAGCAGTCCGCGCTTTCCAGAAGAAATTGGAGCTTTTCAAGAATGATCTCCAGGGAGAGCTTGTCCACCTCCCCAATCTTCTGGTGCAAACGCAGGGAGACAAAGATGTTTCATCCAGAAGCTGATGGATAACTTCAAGGTTCGCTTTGATGACTTCACGGGTTGGAAGAGAACTGCTGCTGCTCATCCAGAACCCCTTCTTGGTCACAAATGTGACAAAGTTGTCAGAAGAATAAAAACAGATCTTCAGACGGGTAGATGTCGCATCACTGCAAATGGAGTTGATTGAGCTGCAAGAAAATGGGGTTTTGAAGGAACAGGCTGGTGATTGAGACCCTGTCACTTTCTGGGGAAATATGGTGCCTGCAGCTGATGTCCCTGTTCTCAAGAGACTGGCACTATACACCCTGACCATGTTTGGCTCCACATACAGCTGTGCATCAGCCTTCTCCAAAATTAACTTTATTAAAAACAAATACCGCACCAGGCTCACCAATTAACACATGCACCAGTGTCTCAAAGTTGCTCTCACACCATTTGTGCCAACGTTCAAAGCATTTAACACCTGCACCAGTGTCTCAAAGTTGCTCTCACACCATTTGTGCCAACGTTCAAAGCATTGGCAGGGGAGTGTAATTCCTCTCATTAATGCAGGGCAAGGCCCAGACTGACTCATACATGAATATTGCATGGCCCACAGTGACGTTCTGTGCCTTCAGATTATTACTTTTGTTCAACTCTCCTTTGTTCTCCAAAAAACATGCATTTTAATGAAATAAATACAAAAATATTCAAGGCCCATGTACAATGGTTCAAAGTGCACTTTTTGCACAGACAATTATGGAACCACTTGTTCTTCAGCTATTTTTATGCAATGTTGCACGTGTTTACATTCAAACGAAGTTGTAACTAATTCAAATTCCTAGTCTCATTTAATGTATTTAATGTACATTTTATATAACCACATGTTTCCTAAGTCGTAGACGACTATGTTTGTTACTACTCTGTACCACAGCGCCGATAAAGGACGATATCCATCCGGACCTTTGCCACCTAGGAAATGTGTGTCACTGGACCTTCTCAAATAGTAGTTAAGTACCCCTGCTCTAGACTATACAATACCTCATAAACACACAAAAGTCAAGTAACTAGAGTAGATAAGCTAAAATGTAATGTATAGTTCAGCCAATACAAAAACCACCTCTGAAATCGAAAGCTTAATTCTATATGTCTATACTGAGCATATTCTCATAAACCTGAATAGATTGTGTATTTTTAAAGGGGAAAATCCAGAGAGTAATGTAACATTCTGAGTAACTTTTAGGAGTAATCTCAAGGTAGGTGTTTGACATGCATTTCAGACATAACAGCCTATTCTCTCTCAATGTTAGACAATGACATGTAGGCCTATAGAGATGTTGTACAGACTCAAACAAAGCCTTTGATTTGGCATGAATTGACATACTGTCTGAGCTCATGTAATGCATCATTAAGTGGAAGATCTTCCATCTAGAAGCCTGTATATATCTTTCCATGACACACCAAACAGGTGAATTCAGTTGAAACCTATGATCCCTTATTGATGTCACTTGTTAAATCCACTTCAATCAGTGTAGATGAAGAGACAGGTTCAAGAAGGATTTTTAATCCTTGAGTTAATTGAGACATGGATTGCGTATGTGTTCCATTCAAAGGGTGAATGGGCAAGACAAAAGATTTAAGTGCCTTTGACTGAGATATGTCAGTAGCTCTTTTTCACGCTAAACCATTTCCCACATGTAAAATGTCGAATAATACTGTGAAATTGTGAAAATTATGATAATGCTCTTTTGAAAAGAGCGCCTGAAATTTCAGCCTGTTTTGGTGTGATGGAGTTTTGGCCTTTCTGGTGACATCAGGCAGTAAATTAATTAATAAACCAATAAAATAAAAGAGTTCCAAACCTCTCTGCCAATAACAGCTATTTTTCATTTTTACCCTCCCTACTCAGACTTGTCCCATACAGTCCTAGCTAAATTGCTTGCTTGGAAAATTGCTCTTTGCTAAGATGATATTTTTATGTTGTATCATTTTAAATGAAAACAATCTCAGTAAGGTACTTCATTTTTACCCAGAAATTATTTGATATTGAAATAAAACGGCTGCTTTGGACCTTTAAGTGTCTGAAAAAATAACTACCCTGAGTTCTTTGCTAATCTTAAATTCACTGGCTGAGGGAATGGAGAGAGTTACTTAAGGTGTCAACTTCAGAGTGAGAGAGTAAGAGGGAGACTTTGTTTCTGGAGCTGCTATTAGTCAGCCTTTTAACCTGCAGCCCCGCGGAAATCTAATTAGCAAAATAAAAAAAATGTATGTTTAAACTAGAGATATCCCCCCAAAAAGTAGCATGGGCTGTTTCGCAATCCACTGAATCCACCAATGGTAGCTTCCTGCATCTGCACTGGAAGGTGGCCGAGCTACAGCGATGTTTGTCAGACCATGAGACAAACATCTTCTCACAACAACATCTGTAGCATCCGAACGGTTTGGCCTACAAACTGTCCACTCTATGGACAGGGTTAGGGTATGGTTAAAAAAAAATTAAGGAAGTAAATATGGAAGTAGTTTAGTGCCCCAAAATATTGTTAAATACGGATCACAAAAAATATAAATATTTATTTTTTGACTATCTGTTTTTCCATGTATGGATCTGTTATTCCATGCATTTCTATTGGCTAATAGCAGGAAGGCCAAATTCAATGTTTCATCAAATTAAACAGTGCATTTTAGCCATCCTATCCATTTTCTTTCCTTTACAAATAGGAAAAGCTGGAGGGAAGGGGAGCTAAAAACATTGTAATTAGTTATCGAGTGGTGGTGGGATGGACAATGTTAGCCTATGTAAAATGATTTGTTTTCTGTCACCTCTCTGGGTAGTTGTGGCAATTTCTAGATAGTGTCAGGCTGTACGGCTTTGTTCACTAATCAACATCAAGCTGCAGAGAATGTAATGCAAAGTGACGAGGGGGAGATTTTTTCACATGTACAGTATGTGGTACATTTTCACAACACAAAAGGGGAAAATCAAAACAGATAATCAAAATGGCTCATGTTTCAAAACTCTTAAGCTGATTTTCATTTGACTGTGTACAACAAACAAAGTCACTTGTTCACGACACCAAATCACTATTTTAATTTGGATGCATATACAGTATATAAGTACCCTGCCAAACATCAAAACAGACCAAAACGTGCGACCTGTTTATCGACTGGGAAGCATGCAACAGGCTTTAGGGTCATGTATAGAAATGCTGGGTAGGCCATTACTTATTTTTTTATATGCCATGGTCATCTCAGTAACCAGATCTCAAACCAGTTGAACACTTATGGGAGATTCTGGAGTGGCGCCTGAGACAGTCTTTTCCACCACCGTCAACAAAACACCAAATTATGGAATTTCTTGTGGAAGACTGGCGTCACATCCCTCCAATAGGGCGGCAGGTAGCCTAGTGGTTAGAGTGTTAGGCCCGTAACTAAAAGGTTGCAGGATCGAATACCTGAGCTGACAAGGTAAAAATCTGTCGTTCTGCCCCTGAACAAGGCAGTTAACCCACTGTTCCTAGGCCGTCATTGTAAATAAGAATTTGTTCTTAACTGACTTGCCTAGTAAAATAAAGGTTAAATAAAAAAATAAAATAAAAAATAGAGTTCCAGTGTCATGCCCTGACTGAGGCCAGGTCTCTGGCTCCCCCTAGTGGGAGTTGGATGGCTGCAGTCAGGACCTGACAATAGTTCTGGGTGTTGCTTTTCTGTTGGTCTTATCCCCAATTAGAGGCAGCTGTCTTGAGTTGTCTCTAATTGGGGATTCTATTTAAGCACTCTGTATACAGATTTTCTATTGTGTTTTTGACTATGTTTGTTTACTGTGTAACTCTGTGTTGTTTTTGTCGCACTGCTTTGCTTTGTCTTGGCCAGGTCGCAATAAAAAAATAAAAATAATAAAAAAAAGTTCAGTTGTTTCACCTGTGTTTGTGTATTTTTGTGTGTGTTCCTTTTGTTTTCACGCCGGTTCATGGTCGCTGTCTCTCCTTTGTTCGGTTTTGAGATTATATTACTGGAATAAAGGAATGTCTTCGCACTACAGCTCTGCGCCTCGGGTCCTGTATCATAGCGATTGTGACATCCAGACACTTGTAGAATCTATGCCAAGGTGCATTGACACTGTTCTGTCTTGCGGTGGCCCAACGCCCTAACTTCTGAACACTGTCAATTTCTATACTTTTACCTCGTACATGTATCAATTTGATATCAATCTATGTTGGAAGGTAAAACCAAATCCTATATTGATGTCTCTGTAAAAACTACATCATTGTTCGTCTGCAGCCAGTATGCTTCTGTAAGACAAAGTGGAAAGAGTCACTCTATGTAGTAACATTTGTTATTATAGTGTAGTGTACAATGCACTGCTGAAATACCTGAGTTGTATAACAATATTCCACTCATCTGAATTTATTGATACGCTGTAAGCTGATTCATTTCAAGCAGAGAGACAAGGCGATACTGTCAGTTGACAAGTCACGTAGAAAAGGTGATCTTGTACAATGTTGCATCGGGCAAACAATACCGTGCTACGTTTTTACAGTAGCCTATTACTGATGATTTGTCCTACGTACTGTATGTACTGTATAAGGATAGTGAAACTAAGATCAAATGGTGAGCCTATCATCTGGTGACTAAACAAAATGTGCCAAAGTGATTGAAAAAAACCGCAGTATCAGGTACACACTTCCCTTTGGCTGTAATGAGTTAATCTCTGTGTGTGTGTGTGTGTGTGTGTGTGTGTGTGTGTGTGTGTGTGTGTGTGTGTGTGTGTGTGTGTGTGTGTGCGTGTGCGTGCGTGCGTGCGCAAAGGAGAGAGATGCAGTATTGTGGAGCTGGTGCGTTCTACTAATACCTTGCACTTAGGCAATTGTCAAGTTTCTATTTTCCCCTGGCTAGATGCTCGACTCCCTGAAGAATGCCATTGTAGCGCTGAGTCTCCTCCAGGCTGGGATACAGCTACAGAAAGGCTCAATGCAATGTTATTAACTGATCTCTGGACAGAGATATTGGCTTTTAGATAGAGATGGAGAAAATCTGATAGTAGATAAGATATTATCCCCCACAGCTACCAAGCTGCTGCCTTGAATTAATTTCCTGTAATACCATCATTGTAAAATCAAGGCTAACATATATTGGAGCAAAACTCTGTTCTTAAAAATATGAAAGAAACATGCAAAGAGTGCTTTCAAGTGGCAATTCAATAAAATAAGATGAGAGAGAGAGAGAGAGAGAGCAGAACTGTGAGTCTGTGTTACAGAGAGGAGAGCACTGAATTTCTTCAGGAGACAGATGCATACAGAGACAGACTAGAGCACGAAGAGGGCAGTAGGATTAGCACCCTGCACTCAGGAATCCATCTCAGTGACAAATGGATTCACTGCACTTCGTCACAAAGGCTGCTGAGGGCAAAAAAATGTCATCCTTGTTCATACTAGACGACTTGACCTATGTTTGACCTCAATTGAAACAAAACATTCACTTGTGTTATTTCTGCTATGAGGAATGAACTATTTGCCACTTTGTCAGGCAGTAAAACATTATACAGTGTATTGAGTACCATGCTAAAATGAATTTAGTCAGTGTAAAATGTGTCTGTGAATTTAATCAGCAACAAGCCAATGTTTGGGTTAGAGTTCCTATTTTTACTATCAGCAACATAAATCATATGAGACCATTTTGAAAGCAAAGTGAATTGTAGATAATTGCCCAGTGAGGCAGCTTGGCCCAGGTCTCCATCATGTGGCTCATATAAACCAAATTATATTGTAGCAAGCTCGGCCAGAGGAAGATGGCATGAGACAGAGATTGGTTTGACAGAGAGTTCCTGTGCCCCATTCACCGCACGACTCCAGGAACGTCACACTTTATTCAACACCTTCAGCTTTCGGCAACGAACCTAACCTCCGGCCATGCAAGGCTCGGTAACGGTAGGCACTCTAACATTCCCAATTTCTCCCATAACCTGAACTAAGACAACTTACAGAACATTAGCTTAACTACTAAAACATAAACACATAACACAACCAATAGAACCCCATATCAGGTCGTTACAATATGTTTGGCTTCAGCAGGGCTTGGCAGAGCAGACAGCCTCTGTGACAGAGAGCAGAGCTAATGTACTTGATCAGGCCTTAGATGATGTGCTCCTCTCTGTCAGCCCCTCCAGTCTCTGTCTGTCTCTGTCATTAATCCAGGCTGATGCTTGGAGAGGCAGGAAGGCAGGCAGGGGACACAGTTGCCTGGCTATTATCTCTGAACAAACAGAGACTGGAGGGGCTGGTAGAGAGGAGCACATCAACTAAGGCCTGATCAAGTACAGTAGCTCTGCTCTCTGTCACAGAGGCTGTCTGCTCTGCAAAGCCCTGCTGAAGCCAAACATATCATATGGTTTATACGAGCTGAGTGTTAGATGCGTCACTACAGACAACCTGGTTCGAATCCAGACTGTATCACAACCGGCCGTGATTGGGAGTCCCATAGGGTGCCGCACAATTGGCCCAACGTCGTCCGAGTTTGGCTGGTGTATGCCGTCATTGTAAATAAGAATTTGTTCTCAACTGACTTAGTTAAATAAAATCTCTCTTCACTGACAGTCCAAAAGGTGCTTTGGCTAATTCTCCATGACTGGAGTATGAGACGACTCCTTTTTCTACTGAGCTGTCATTTCTTTGTGGGAGTTACCAATGTTAACATAAGTAGCCTAAATAAAGCTAAAGGTGTGTGCATGTTGATGGCACACAGGTCAACACATTGTAAATTAATATGTCACGTGAATCGTATACAGGCTAAAACAACAGCAACAGAAGAAAACATTGCTTACTTGTATAAAGTGTAGCCTAAGGGCCTATTGAGAACATGTGTTATGCTGCTATTATTTAGAATTGTTGATTTATGCTCCATTGTTTTAAGTCTCAAGGTTTATTTTTTTTCAAATCCTAGCCTATTTCCCGGCAGTGGGATTTCATTAGAGGAACTTTCTTCTCTTGAAGCAGGCAGCTGAACAAACAAGCTGGGTCTAGCTAGATATTTGGATCATAGTTATGTGTCCTAACAGATAAATGAAACACATTACACCCATAACATTTATTTGCTTTACTCTTCTCTTGTGGTTAAAATGCCACCTGGAAGCGTAATAGCCTACCCTCGAATGTAATGTAAAAACCAAAAGAGCTTTACAAACCAACAAATTGTTTCTCTCCCTGCAACACTATGTGTCAGCACCACTTTAGCACAAAATTATCTCACTCTAATTAATTTAACAGAGGTCACTCTGCACCAGTAAACTGCCTGGAGTCTATGAGAAAGAGAATCCTCCGTGTTCTGATCAAACTAGAACGGCACTCATTTCCTGTACGTCCTCAGGCCATGTGATTCCTCCATGACCCCCAGTCAGCCCACCCAAGCTACACCAAACACTGGAGACCCAGGCCATTAAGCTGTTCTGCCCACAGACACTCCACTCTGGGTGATCAACTAGAGTTAGCTTCATTGGAATGGTGGCGAAAACACTGACTTAGGCCTAATTAATGCATTGGTAAACCATGTATGGCCATTTTTAATGCACCATTGCAGCCAAATTGTCTTATACCGCTACAGATAAAGCTGATGAGCAATGAGGCTTTGAAAAGGAGATTGTCGACACACCTTGCTAGAAAATATCATGGTAAAGAGCAAGATATCAGATTGCAGGACTTGTAAATGTTGATATGGAGGCCATCTTTGAGAGAATTACAGATAAATTTAGCCCATAATTCCAATAAAACAGGATTCCTCTTATTGACATTTCTCTCATGTCCTCTTTACACATATGAAGGTTGCCAAAGGGCTATATTGCAAGAAGCATGGGAGGCTTATTTCACATATGCTGTGTTACAGAAAATGTCATTCTCGAATGTGTTGCTAGGGGGAACAGGCCTGTCCCTCTCTGAGATTTGCTTGTAGGCACTTGGCGCTCAAATGACATTTAAAAGGACAGAACACACTATAATAGATATATTCTGTAGTACTACAGCCAAGAGATGGATAATGATTGTTCCCTCATCTAGCAAATCATCCACAGAATGGAAACAAAAGGGGACCAGGGCAGTGAGTGGGAGGAAACTGCTTGACATGCATTGCATACAGCTTTTGGACAGTGGTTCTTAGGCACCAGGGGCCTCATTTATTAACGGTGCGTGCACACAAAATAATACTAAACCTTGCATGTGCCAGTTTTCCCCCAAATGTTGATATTTATCCATTTATAATCATGGTAGGCTAATAAAAAACATAACATAGGCCTAATGATAAAACAGATGCATTTGCCGTTTTCAAGAATATTAATTATTTGACTTTAATTGTATAGGCCTAAATCATAATCATATTACAGGGCATGGCTCTCCTTTACTCACATGACTGGTTTATTCCTGCACAACAAATATTAGTCTACCGTTTATCCATCGCTCATTCAAGAGCCAACCATGCTGAAAGTAAATAGACCGGTAGCCTATGGCAGTATGGGTATGCTACAATATTGCAGTGCGAAGGACCGCAACATAATAGCCTATTTAATCTCAGTGCCTATACCAAGGCAGGAGATAGAAACACATGTATTGGTAAGCAAAATATTGAACAACAATTCATCTGTTGCATAGAAGTGTGTGCTGTATGCAGCATTTACTTTGAAATTATAGAAACTGTCATGGCCCAGTTCCAAGATATCCAAATCATTCAGAAAATTAGGGTGTTTTTGTTACCATAAAAGGAGAGACCCATTCTAATATCACTGGCCTGAGAGTTAGAGACACATGTGCTGCTGGGACACCTCACAATGAGGTTATAGCCTGTTTCAGAAAATAGCTTTAGCATTGTTATCCCCATTGCAATGACAGGCTTATCAAACCCAACAAGCCAGCCCTTAGAGAACAGGAGAGGTGTAGAGATCATTCAGAGAGATCAGTGTGGGACAGATGCAAGGTGCAGTCTGCTGAGCTCTGCAGGTAGCGGCAGGTAGCCTAGCGGTTAGAGCGTTGGGCCACTAACTGAAATGTTGCTGGTTCAAATACCTGAGCTGACAAGGTGAAAAACCTGTCTGTGTCTTTGATTAAGGCACTTAACCCTAATTTGCTCCAGGGGCTGACCCTGTAGGTAGAAGGTCATTGCAAATAAGAATTTGTTCTTAACTGACTTGCCTAGTTAATTGAAGGTTACATAAAACAAGCTAACAAGCTAACACACCCTCGAAGCTAAATACGCAAAGCTGTAAAAGAGGATGAGAACAATGGCTCATTACAAATCACTACAGCGGAGCAGAAGGATAATTGTTTCAGGGGATTAAAAAGAGGGTGCTATTTATTTACATGTTCCTGTTAGTTAGCGAATCACATTGGCTACATCTCCAAGGGGAGCGATGAGGGATTTGTTAGGATAATCCCACAAATATGCAAATCCAGGCTGCTTGTGATCTGGATGAACTTTGGTGAGTATTGGAGGCAGCCATCAGCCATGGGCGGCCTTGTTCCTCCTCCACATGATTAAGAGGCTCATCGTGTGAGAGCAGGGGCGGCACCATGCTGGGCAGAGAGAGGGAGCATCAGTATGGAACACCAGTCCAATGCCCAGGGTTAGCACATCCTGTCCCTCCCCACATCTCAGCCTGCACCCCAGCCAACCCAACTAGCACCCAACTGACTGTAGCAGTTAAACTATTAAGGGTAATGAGAATCAATGGGGGTATTAAAAGTATTTGCAGTGCATCCAAGAAGGTGCTCCTGAGCTCTTTTTATTAGCCTGTAAACAGAGCTCTGGTCTCCCGTCCGCCAGCACCAAATGGACTGCATTGATCAGCAGGTTAGACTAGTATGGCTGCAGCTCTTTAATTGCCTGTGTCACTCATCATTCTTGCCCCAACAGCTTTCATTAGCTCCCAGGTAAACCAGGGCCAGCAGCACTCATTGCAGTTCAAAGCCAGGCTTGAGGCATGACCAGATTACAGCTCAGAGGAGGTGTCTTCACTTTGCTGGACTGACATGGAGCTCAAGGGTCCTCCTTATCACTGATGAGAATAAAGGGCTGGACAATGTGCTGAAAAAAATGTATTCAATAGGACAAGAGGCAATAGTTACAGGCTTACTGGAGTATGAGACGACTCCTTATTTGTACACAGGGCAGGCATTTATTGCATTATTGCATTTATTGGCTTCTGCCTCACTCAATGGGAGGCAGATCAGTGTCAAGTTTAAAGTTTTATTAGTCGTATGTATACAGTAGGATACACATGATATACACTATCCAACGAAATGCTTACTTCCGGGTTCCTTCTCGACAATGCAACAATACAAAATAATAAGCATACAAACACAACGGAAATATGTCAGTAGAGTAGAATACAGGAAGGCACAACTTATAGTACAATATTTACACATGTATCAGGGAAGGGGGAATTGGGGGGCAAGTCTTTAAATTGTGCATTATTAGCAATAGTAAATAAGAGTCTGGTAGCAGAAATTGTGGTGTGTGTGTGTATGCGTGTGTGTATACCTGTGTGCTACGGTGACGAGAGTCAGTGCAGGTGGTCAGTCCAGTTCAAGTGTTCAGCAATCTGATGGCTTGTAAACTGAACAAAAAATATAAACTCAACAATTTACAGTGTATATGAGGAAATCAGTCAATTGAAATGCATACATTAGGGTCTAATCTATGGATTTGACATGACTGGGAAGACAGATCTGTATCTGTTGGTCACAGATACACTTTATGACCAAAAGTATGTGGACACATGCTTGAACATCTCATTCCAAAATCATGGGCATTACAGTTTTCCTCAATCACTTTGGCTCATTTTTTGAAACATTCTTAACATTCTCTAAACTGTAAGTGCAATTGTCACAACTGTTTTATGGGACATCACAACTCTATTGTATGTGTGCTAAATGTAGTAACTCACCCGAAACATTTAATTCATGCTTCAAAACCTAGTTATTGAGTCAATAAATTGGCCAATGCCACCAACCCTGGAAATGTTCGTTATATACAAGTTTCAGTTTTGTTTAGCTGAATGCTATCATGTATCACACTGAGCTTTTTAGATACCGATTTCAACAGTAGGTCAAAGTTAGTGGGAAAAGTCAATACTGTACAATACAGTAGTACACAGAAAAAGGATATGCACATTTGTATGTATACAGTCAAATTATTTTTGTAGCAATGTGTTACATGTAAACAGAAAATTCACATTTGCATGTCAATTTTTTACATACAGTGGGGAGAACAAGTATTTGATACACTGCCGATTTTGCAGGTTTTCCCACTTACAAAGCATGTAGAAGTCTGTAATTTTTATCATAGGTACTCTTCAACTGTGAGTGACGGAATCTAAAACAAAAATCCAGAAAATCACATTGTATGATTTTTAAGTAATTAATTTGCATTTTATTGCATGACATAAGTATTTGATACATCA
Organism: Thymallus thymallus; assembly: GCA_023634145.1. Taxonomy (NCBI): domain Eukaryota; kingdom Metazoa; phylum Chordata; class Actinopteri; order Salmoniformes; family Salmonidae; genus Thymallus; species Thymallus thymallus. Next base: position 14,475,816 of record CM042384.1, on the reverse strand, counting down.
GAAAAGCAGAACTTAATATTTGGTACAGAAACCTTTGTTTGCAATTACAGAGATCATACATTTCCTGTAGTTCTTGACCAGGTTTGCACACACTGCAGCAGGGATTTTGGCCCACTCCTCCATACAGATCCTTCAGGTTTCGGGGCTGTCGCTGGGCAATACGGACTTTCAGCTCCCTCCAAAGATTTTCTATTGGATTCAGGTCTGGAGACTGGCTAGGCCACTCCAGGACCTTGAGATGCTTCTTACAGAGCCACTCCTTAGTTGCCCTGGCTGTGTGTTTCGGGTCGTTGTCATGCTGGAAGACCCAGCCACGACCCATCTTCAATGCTCTTACTGAGGGAAGGAGGTTGTTGGCCAAGATCTCGCGATACATGGCCCCATCCATCCTCCCCTCAATACGGTGCAGTCGTCCTGTCCCCTTTGCAGAAAAGCATCCCCAAAGAATGATGTTTCCACCTCCATGCTTCACGGTTGGGATGGTGTTCTTGGGGTTGTACTCATCCTTCTTTTTCCTCCAAACACGGCGAGTGGAGTTTAGACCAAAAAGCTATATTTTTGTCTCATCAGACCACATGACCTTCTCCCATTCCTCCTCTGGATCATCCAGATGGTCATTGGCAAACTTCAGACGGGCCTGGACATGCGCTGGCTTGAGCAGGGGGACCTTGCGTGCGCTGCAGGATTTTAATCCATGACGGCGTAGTGTGTTACTAATGGTTTTCTTTGAGACTGTGGTCCCAGCTCTCTTCAGGTCATTGACCAGGTCCTGCCGTGTAGTTCTGGGCTGATCCCTCACCTTCCTCATGATCATTGATGCCCCACGAGGTGAGATCTTGCATGGTGCCCCAGACCGAGGGAGATTGACCGTCATCTTGAACTTCTTCCATTTTCTAATAATTGCGCCAACAGTTGTTGCCTTCTCACCAAGCTGCTTGCCTATTGTCCTGTAGCCCATCCCAGCCTTGTGCAGGTCTACAATTTTATCCCTGATGTCCTTACACAGCTCTCTGGCCTTGGCCATTGTGGAGAGGTTGGAGTCTGTTTGATTGAGTGTGTGGAGAGGTGTCTTTTATACAGGTAACAAGTTCAAACAGGTGCAGTTAATACAGGTAATGAGTGGAGAACAGGAGGGCTTCTTAAAGAAAAACGAACAGGTCTGTAAGAGCCGGAATTCTTACTGGTTGGTAGGTGATCAAATACTTATGTCATGCAATAAAATGCAAATGAATTATTTAAAAATCATACAATGTGATTTTCTGGATTTTTGTTTTAGATTCCGTCTCTCATAGTTGAAGTGTACCTATGATAAAAATTACAGACCTCTACATGCTTTGTAAGTATGAAAACCTGCAAAATCGGCAGTGTATCAAATACTTGTTCTCCCCACTGTATTTCTTACATGTAAAGTCATATATAGTGAACACACCATTTGCCCCAACATGACATCCATGCCCAACACAGTACGTAACACTACAAGTTCCCATCTTCTTGGTAGACATCCTGTCGCTCTTGTTGGTCTGGCCAGAGATTTGTCAACAAATCTAACAAAGACTTCTGATCTTGTGCCCGATAGTCATATACTTTCCACCTCCATGCTGAAAAAAACTCTTATATCGTATTCAAGAATGGGGAGTATGGTGGAAGAAACTCCATTGTTATCCTTTCATGTGCAGCCATTCCCTAACAATGTTCGGTGGAAAATGACATTACAAAATGACATGACACAATTACATAATTTGGCAAATCTGGTCTAACTTAACCTCTTTTGTTTTCTGGTATTAGGTCTCTGTAAAGTGTATTTAGGAAGGTGTTATAGGGCGTAATGTGTGGAATATGTGTGCTCACACCATTCTCAGAAATGGCAGTACACATTGTAATATTGCCCCCACGTTGGCCTGGTGTGCCAATTTTGGCTCGGTGTCCAATAAGATTGTGGATTACTGTTTGTCCACCTGCATCTTGAGGATCGACCACAAGTTCTCAATGGGATTAAGGTCTGAGGAGTTTCCTGGCCATGGATCCAAAATGTCGATGTTTTGTTCCCCGAGCCACTTAGATATCACTTTTGCCTTATGGCAAGGTGCTCCATCATGCTGGAAAAGGCATTGGTCGTCACCAAACTGTTCTTGGATGGTTGGGAGAAGTTGCTCTCGGAGGATGTGTTGGTACCATTCTTTATTCATGGCTGTGTTCTTAGGCAAAATTGTGAGTGAGCCCACTCCCTTGGCTGAGAAGCAACCCCACACATGAATGGTCTCAGGGTGCTTTACTGTTGGCATGACACAGGACTGATGGTAGCGCTCACCTTGTCTTCTCCGGACAAGGTGTTTTCCGGATGGCCCAAACAATCGGAAAGGAGATTAATCAGAGAAAATGACTCTACCCCAGTCCTCAGCAGTCCAATCCCTGTACCTTTTGCAGAATATCAGTCTGTCCCTGATGTTTTTCCTGGAGAGAAGTGGCTTCTTTGCTGCCCTTCTTGACATCCTCCAAAAGTCTTCGCCTCACTCACACCTGCCTGCTGCCATTCCTGAGTAAGCTCTACACTGGTGGTGCATCGATCCCGCAGCTGAATCAACTTTAGGAGACGGTCCTGGCGCTTGCTGGACTTTCTTGGGCGCCTTGACGCCTTCTTCACAACAATTGAACCTCTCTCCTTGAAGTTCTTGATGATCCGATAAATGGTTGATTTAGGTGCAATCTTACCAGCAGCAATATCCTCGCTGTGAAGCCCTTTTTGTGCAAAGCAATGATGACGGCACGTGTTTCCTTGCAGGTTTCCATGGTTGACAGAGGAAGAACAATGATTTCAAGCACAACCCTCCTTTTAAAGCTTCCAGTCTGTTATTCTGACTCAATCAGCATGACAGAGTGATCTTCAGCCTTGTCCTCGTCAACACTCTCACCTGTGTTAACGAGACAATCACTGACATGATGGCAGCTGGTCCTGTTGTGGCAGGGCTGAAATGCAGTGGAAATGTTTTTAGGGGATTAAGTTCATTTTCATGGCAAAGAGGGACTTTGCAATTAATTACTATTAATCTGATCACTCTTCATGACATTCTGGAGTATATGCAAATTGCCATCATCAACACTGTGGCAGCAAACTTTGTGGAGACCAATACTTGTCATTCTCAAAACTTTTGGCCACGACTGTACAGGCATCATTGAAGTACAGTAAAACTCCCAGCTTGAGGGTCTGGTCCATGGGCAAAGGGACTACCGTGAAGCTAGCCTATTGTCCTTTACGGAGACATGGCTGAATGATTCCAGTAAGGGTAAGGGAGGGGGGCTGGCTTTATTAATTAACAACAGATGGTGTAATCCGAGCCATATTACTGTTAATGAACAGTTTTGTAGGCCAGACATTGAGCTGTTAACCGTTAGCCTGAGACCCTACTATTTGCAGAGGGATTTCACAGCGACCATTGCTGTTATTGTTTACATCCCGCCCTCTGCTGACGCAAAAACAGCATGTGACGTCATCCACTCTGCTATCGCGAGGTTACAGACAGCGCATCCCAGTGCCTTCTTTGCCATTTCGGGGAGATTTTAACCATGCATCTCTCTCTTCAACGTTGCCCACGTTCAAACAGTTTGTGAAGTGCCCAACCAGGAATAATACAACTCTGGACTTGTTATATGCAAATGTGAAGGATGCATACAGCTCCACTGCACTCCCTCCCCTCAGTAGATCAGATCACAACCTTGTCCACCTCACTCCACTCTACAGGCCTATGGTCCAACAGCAGCCAGCGACCACTAGGACCATTAGGAGATGGTCCCCGGAGGCGAATGAGGCCCTACAGGAATGCTTTGAAACAACAGACTGGGATGTGCTCTGTGAGGCTCATGGGGACGACATTGATGGACTTACAGACTGCATAACGGATTATATACATTTTTGTGTAGACAACACTGTACCCACCATGAAGGTACGCTGTTTTCCATCTTTTTTGCAGTGGTGTGCTGGGGCGCCAACATAAATGCCAGTGGTGCTTCTCTGGTAAATAAGCTGATCAGGAAGGCTAGCTCTGTTCTGGGGATTAGCCTTGACACTCTAGAGGAGGTGGTGGAGAGACACATCCTGGCCAAACTGCTGGCCATCATGGACAACGTCATCTACCCTCTGCATGCCATGGTTATGATGCAGAGGAGCACTTTCAGTCACAGACTGATCCCACCACGGTGTGCCAGAAAGCACTACAGGAGGTCCTTCCTGCCGGCGGCTATAAGACTATTTAATGCCTCACCGGGATGCCGTGCCATCGGCAACATAGACCTGGAACTGTTGGGGTGTTAGGACCTAGTTTAACAATTAGGCATCCATCCATGAGTAACTCTGGTCTGTAATCACTCATTCACTCAGGACTTATTCATTCAGGACTTTATATACATATTCATAAACAGTTGTTATATCATATCACATGCAATATTGTAAGTAATTCTTGGACTGAACTTATGTAGTCATTCACTCAGGAATGCATATTAGTATCCTGTCAGTTGTATCTTTTTTCATTGCTTTTAGTATATCAAATGTGCAATATGTGCATTTATCTGTAAATAAACCTTGCACTAAGGACTGTATTTTACCTGTACAGTTAATGTAACCATGCAAATGTTCACTTACCTGTACATTTAACTGTACATTTACCTGTACAGTTAATTTAACCATGCAAAATATTCACTTACTTGTTAATTTAACCTGACTGTATATTAAGTAAATTGTCATTACCCTCACTTATATCATACGCACATTTAGCTATTTAAGTATTTCTCTGCCATCGACCTGTATAGTATAGTTAACCATGCAAATTATCCTTATTTATCTATATCAACTTGCAATATTTTATCATTTTCTTTCACCTAACACTCTGTAACAATGTAGTGTACATATTCAGCCATTCACCCATACTATGCAATGTATTTTTATAGCTTTTTGCACTCCAGATTTGATACTTTTTCATAAGGCCGCACTATGTATCATGTATCGTGTATCTGTCTTTTGTGTATTTTCGTTCTGGCATTTTGCACCTGCCCTGTGTTTTTCGTAGCTGCTTGGCGAATAAATTTACCCTCGGGATCAATAAAGTACCTATCTATCAATATACCATGTGCACACCAATGATTTACCTGGACATACTGGTACCGCAGCTACTTCACTCTGTTCCTCTCAAATGGCACCTTGTAGAGTTGTTTCATAGTAATTCAAAAATTTTTTTCAAAACTCTGTCTATAGTGGAAACGCTCGACAGAATTGATATTTGCGAAGATATTGTTGTCATATATGATTGCACTTTGGATCTCTCTTAGCCTGATGGAATTGTTGGCTATGACCATGTTGCAACTTTCCTGTTCTTGTTGATGGTTGAATACTGCTGCTCTGCCTCCAGCATGAGGTCGTGGTGCAGTAGAATTCACAAATAGATCATGTTACAGATAGTATATTGTATTCAAATTGTGCTGTATTACTGTATATTCCTCATACATATCTTACGGTACATTGGGATTTTCAGACTTGCACTTACCTTTACAATAGTTGCTGTATTGTTGTGAATGAAATGCTGTAACAAAAGTAAGGAACAAGTACATATTTGTCTGTTTTCCCTACTGAATGTTTGCACAATCGATGACACTGTGGTCCTGTTTACATGAGGCTGTACTCTCCGACCAGCCTCTTCCATTGTAAGACCATGGTTTATGACACGGTCCACAATTGTGGCTCTAAATTCATCAGGGACTCGTATTCTTTGCCTTCTACCTCTTCCTCTATTATGTCTTCCCCTAACACCACCACCACGCATTCTAACACATCTTCTTATTTCTTCTCCACGAGCATTTAGCTGCTGTTCAGTAGTGATTGTGCTGTGGGCAAGCTCCATATACAGTGGGGAGAACAAGTATTTGATACACTGCCGATTTTGCAGGTTTTCCCACTTACAAAGCATGTAGAAGTCTGTAATTTTTATCATAGGTACTCTTCAACTGTGAGTGACGGAATCTAAAACAAAAATCCAGAAAATCACATTGTATGATTTTTAAGTAATTAATTTGCATTTTATTCAATGACATAAGTATTTGATACATCAGAAAAGCAGAAATTAATATTTGGTACAGAAACCTTTGTTTGAAATTACAGAGATCATACGTTTCCTGTAGTTCTTCACCAGGTGTGCACACACTGCAGCAGGGATTTTGGCCCACTCCTCCATACAGACCTTCTCCAGATCCTTCAGGTTTCGGGGCTGTCGCTGGGCAATACGGACTTTCAGCTCCCTCCAAAGATTTTCTATTGGGTTCAGGTCTGGAGACTGGCTAGGCCACTCCAGGACCTTGAGATGCTTCTTACGGAGCCACTCCTTAGTTGCCCTGGCTGTGTGTTTCGGGTTGTTGTCATGCTGGAAGACCCAGCCACGACCCATCTTCAATGCTCTTACTGAAGGAAGGAGGTTTTTGGCCAAGATCTCGTGACACATGGCCCCATCCATCCTCCCCTCAATACGGTGCAGTCGTCCTGTCCCCTTTACTGAAAAGCATCCCCAAAGAATGATGTTTCCACCTCCATGCTTCACGGTTGGGATGGTATTCTTGGGGTTGTACTCATCCTTCTTCTTCCTCCAAACACGGCGAGTGGAGTTTAGACCAAAAAGCTTTATTTTTGTCTCATCAGACCACATGACCTTCTCCCATTCTTCCTCTGGATCATCCAGATGGTCATTGGCAAACTTCAGACGGGCCTGGACATGCGCTGGCTTGAGCAGGGGGACCTTGCGTGCGCTGCAGGATTTTAATCCATGACGGCGTAGTGTGTTACTAATGGTTTTCTTTGAGACTGTGGTCCCAGCTCTCTTCAGGTCATTGACCAGGTCTTGCCGTGTAGTTCTGGGCTGGTCCCTCACCTTTCTCATGATCATTGATGCCCACGAGGTGAGATCTTGCATGGTGCCCCAGACCGAGGGAGATTGACCGTTATCTTGAACTTCTTCCATTTTCTAATAATTGAGCCAACAGTTGTTGCCTTCTCACCAAGCTGCTTGCCTATTGTCCTGTAGCCCATCCCAGCCTTGTACAGGTGTACAATTTTATCCCTGATGTCCTTACACAGCTCTCTGGTCTTGGCCATTGTGGAGAGGTTGGAGTCTGTTTGATTGAGTGTGTGGACAGGTGTCTTTTATACAGGTAACAAGTTCAAACAGGTGCAGTTAATACAGGTAATGAGTGGAGAACAGGAGGGCTTCTTAAAGAAAAACTAACAGGTCTGTGAGAGCCGGAATTCTTACTGGTTGGTAGGTGATCAAATACTTATGTCATGCAATAAAATGCAAATTAATTATTTAAAAATCATACAATGTGATTTTCTGGATTTTTGTTTTAGATTCCGTCTCTCACAGTTGAAGTGTACCTATGATAAAAATTACAGACCTCTACATGCTTTGTAAGTAGGAAAACCTGCAAATCGGCAGGTGATGAAAGAATGTTTAGAAGTTGTAAAGAGTATGACAATTTCACCGAGAATCAACTCATCAGTTTTGATCAGCAAGCCATGAGTATGTAGTTATTGTGCAAATTGTAGACAATTGTACTTCCTATTTTGCCAAAACGCTTGCAATTTGCTTAAATGAATAAGAAATTCAAATCTGGTGTGAACAAGAAACGAATTGTTCAGAGATTTTAACTTATTGTTTTGAAAAAATTATTCTCATTCGAGAATTGAGCCAAAGCGATTGAGAAAAATTGTAATATGGAGTTTGTCCCCCCTTTACTGCAATACCAGCTTTCACTCTCTTAGGAAGGCTTTCCGCTAGATGTTGGAACATTGCTGCAGGGACTTCCATTCAGCCACAAGAGCATTAGTGAGGTTGGGCACTGATGTTGGGCCATTTGGCCTGGCTCGCAGTTGGCATTCCAATTCATCTCAAAGGTGTTCGGGTTGAGGTTAGGGCTCTGTGCAGGCCAGTCAAGTTCTTCCACACCGATGTCGACAAACCATTTCTGTATGGACCTCGCTTTGTGCATGGCATTGTCATACTGATACAGGACAGGGCCTTCCCCAATCTGTTGCCACAAAGTTAGAAGTACAGAATCGTGTAGAATGTTATTGTATGCTGTAGCTTTAAGATTTCCCTTAGCCCAAACCATGGAAAACAGCCCCAGACCATTATTCCTACACCATCAGACTTTACAGTTGTCTCTATGCATTGGGGCAGGTAGCGTAGTCCTGACATCCGCCAAACCCATACTGTCCGTCGGAATGCTAGATGGCGAAGCGTGATTCATCACTCCAGAGAACGTGCTTACACTGCTCCAGAATCCAATTGCGGCGAGCTTTACACCACTCCAGCCGACGCTTGGCATTGCACGTGGTGATCTCAGGCTTGTGTGGCTGCTCGGCCATGGAAACCCATTTCATGAAGCTCCCAACAAACAGTTATTGTGCTGACGTTGCTTCCAGAGGCAGTTTGGAACTCAGTAGTGAGTGGTGCAACCAAGGGCAGGCAATTTTTTCGCGCTTCAGCACTCTGCGATCACGTTCTGTGAGCTTTTGTGGCCTACCACTTCCCAGCTGAGCCGTTGTTGCTCATTGATTTTTCCAATTCACAATAACAGCAATTACAGTTGACCGGGGGAGCTCTAATGAGGCAGAAATGTGACAAACTGAGTTGTTGGAAAGGTTGCATCCTATGATGGTGCCACATTGAAAGTCACTGAGCTCTTCAGTAAGGACATTCTACTGCCAATGTCTATGGAGATTGCATGGCTGTGTGCTCAATTTTATACACCTGTCAGAAACGGGTGTAGCTGAAATAGCCGAATACACTAATTTGAAGGGGTGCCCACATACTTTTAGTGTACCTTATAAAAAAGGTAGGGGCGTGGATCAGAAAACCAGTCAGTATCTGGTGTGACCACCATTTGCCTCATGCAGCGCAACACATCTCCTTCGCATAGAGTTGATCAGGGTGTGGATTGTGGCCTGTGGAATGTTGTCCCACTCCTTTTCAATGGCTGTGTGAATTTGCTGGATATTGGCGGGAACTGGAACACTCTGTCGTACACGTTGATCCAGAGCGTCCCAAACTTGCGCAATGGGTGACATGTCTGGTGAGTATGCAGGCCATGGAAGAACTGGGACATTTGAGGCTTCCAGGAAATGTGTACAGATCCTTGATCCCCGTACAATTTTATCCCTGATGTCCTTACACAGCTCTCTGGCCTTGGCCATTGTGGAGAGGTTGGAGTCCGTTTGATTGAGTGTGTGGACAGGTGTCTTTTATACAGGTAACAAGTTCAAACAGGTGCAGTTAATACAGGTAATGAGTGGAGAACAGGAGGGCTTCTTAAAGAAAAACTAACAGGTCTGTGAGAGACGGAATTCTTACTGGTTGGTAGGTGATCAAATACTTATGTCATGCAATAAAATGCAAATTAATTATTTAAAAATCATACAATGTAATTTTCTGGATTTTTGTTTTAGATTCCGTCTCTCACAGTTGAAGTGTACCTATGATAAAAATTACAGACCTCTACATGCTTTGTAAGTAGGAAAACCTGCAAAATCGGCAGTGTATCAAATACTTGTTCTCCCCACTGTATATATATATATGTGAGTGACGGAATCTAAAACAAAAATCCAGAAAATCAGATTGTATGATTTTTTTATAATTAATTTGCATTTTATTGCATGACATAAGTATTTGATCACCTACCAACCAGTAAGAATTCCGGCTCTCACAGACCTGTTAGTTTTTCTTTAAGAAGCCCTCCTGTTCTCCACTCATTACCTGTATTAACTGCACCTGTTTGAACTCGTTACCTGTATAAAAGACACCTGTCCACACACTCAATCAAACAGACTCCAACCTCTCCACAATGGCCAAGACCAGAGAGCTGTGTAAGGACATCAGGGATAAAATTGTAGACCTGCACAAGGCTGGGATGGGCTACAGGACAATAGGCAAGCAGCTTGGTGAGAAGGCAACAACTGTTGGCGCAATTATTAGAAAATGGAAGAAGTTCAAGATGACGGTCAATCTCCCTCGGTCTGGGGCACCATGCAAGATCTCACCTCGTGGGGCATCAATGATCATGAGGAAGGTGTGGGATCAGCCCAGAACTACACGGCAGGACCTGGTCAATGAGCTGAAGAGAGCTGGGATCACAGTCTCAAAGAAAACCATTAGTAACACACTACGCCGTCATGGATTAAAATCCTGCAGCGCACGCAAGGTCCCCCTGCTCAAGCCAGTGCATGTCCAGGCCCGTCTGAAGTTTGCCAATGACCATCTGGATGATCCAGAGGAAGAATGGGAGAAGGTCATGTGGTCTGATGAGACAAAAATAGAGCTTTTTGGTCTAAACTCCACTCGCCGTGTTTGGAGAAAGAAGAAGGATGAGTACAACCCCAAGAACACCATCCCAACCGTGAAGCATGGAGGTGGAAACATCATTCTTTGGGGATGCTTTTCTGCAAAGGGGACAGGATGACTGCACCGTATTGAGGGGAGGATGGATGGGGCCATGTATCGCGAGATCTTGGCCAACAACCTCCTTCCCTCAGTAAGAGCATTGAAGATGGGTCGTGGCTGGGTCTTCCAGCATGACAACGACCCGAAACACACAGCCAGTCAGAAGCATCTCAAGGTCCTGGAGTGGCCTAGCCAGTCTCCAGACCTGAATCCAATAGAAAATCTTTGGAGGGAGCTGAAAGTCCGTATTGCCCAGCGACAGCCCCGAAACCTGAAGGATCTGTATGGAGGAGTGGGCCAAAATCCCTGCTGCAGTGTGTGCAAACCTGGTCAAGAACTACAGGAAACGTATGATCTCTCTAATTACAAACAAAGGTTTCTGTACCAAATATTAAGTTCTGCTTTTCTGATGTATCAAATACTTATGTCATGCAATAAAATGCAAATTAATTACTTAAAAATCATACAATGTGATTTTCTGGATTTTTGTTTTAGATTCCGTCACTCACAGTTGAAGAGTACCTATGAAAAAAATTACAGACTTCTACATGCTTTGTAAGTGGGAAAACCTGCAAAATCGGCAGTGTATCAAATACTTGTTCTCCCCACTGTATATATATATATATATTGGTTACTGATTAGTATTCTGTTGCAGGGGTCCAGAGAAACTGTGCTATGCCAGTGAGTCCAGTGATTGTTAAAGCCAATTATTAGAACTGCTATGAAGACTGGACTCTGCTTAATTAATTGAGCTGACAGATGTTTTGCACTTTCACTATGGTCTTAGTCATCAATATAGCAAGAGGGTAAAATTGTATTAATATACCAGTGTTTCCCCCCCTTAGAAAGCTATGCTCTTTGGCTTTCACCTGGAATTGTTCATTTATGTCTGAGAATCTTTTCAAATTTTAAGTCAGTTAAGAACAAATTCTAATTTACAATGACGGCCTACACCAGCCAAACTCAGACGACGCTAGGCCAATTGTGCGCCGCCCTTTGGGAACCAATCACGACTGGTTGTGATACAGTCTGGATTTGAACCTGGTTGTCTGTAGTGACGCCTCTAGCACTGAGATGTGTCTTAGACTACTGCGCTACTTGAGAGCCCCTAGGTTGAACCCATATGATCTAGTACACAATAAAAGTATAATAAATCATATACAAATATGATGATATGATTAAAAAAATTTGAATGAATAAGCCAAAATATTTCACCTTCTTTTTTACTTTTCCAAACATATCATGACATTACTGATAGTCAAAATCTGTTAAATTTCTAAACATCTAAATCAACATTTGAACCATTTAAACAGCATGTGTCCCTCCTATTGACAAGGGGAAAAGGGTTATGTAAAGGGATCCATTTTGTTGTTCTGAGCATATGCAATGTGTCTATGGGTATAAGTGTGTAGGATGCATTCTTTATCGTAGAGCTATATATTTTGATCAGCCTGTTCGAAACAAATTCAGCGATTGCTTTGCCATGTCTGTGCCGTGAAGCTGGATAAATGTTGTGATATAATTGGGTGATATAATTGGGTGTTTATTCGTCAGGGGACATCGACATGGTCCTAGGAAGGTCTGGATGGCTGTCTTCTGACTTATAAAAGGGTGCGAAATCAATTAATGGAAACATATACATACTTTTAAAGTAAATCTAGTGCCCGATTCCGGGGACTGTGAGCTTGAGAGGTTTTAACAGACAAAAAGTGAAAAACAAATTGTGAGCTTATTGATTCAGAGTGCAAGTTTATGTCTCCATTGATGAAACAAATGGGTCTAGCCTGCTGCAGGAAATTCAGTCATCATGACATTGTTTTTGCAGAGGGCATAGAGGGTGCATCTTTTCTGACAGACAAGAACAGACCTTAAAATAGGCATATTGATTGGTTAAGATGGCATCTTCTCACATCTACATATTTTTCTCATTTTGCCAAATGCCCTTGAGGGTCAACCAAGTGTCTTTAGTAATGAGATATGCCAAACAAGGACAAAAACTATTTTGGCCAAAATGGGCAATAAATAAGGTTAATGTTTCCAACATTGTATCTGCTAGCTAAGCATTGAATATTTTGCCTGAGACTGTGGAAATATTGTTCCATTGAGGTCAGGTCTGACAAAACCCCACAGTAGAGTGGAATATAACACAGACTGGAATAACATTGCAGTAAAGTTAATCCTATGATTGCAAAGAGAAGGAACAGAATTATGTAAATAACTCTCTCCAATAACAGTGACTTAAATAGTGTTGTTGGCATGAAAACAATAAAAGATTAATATGATTTGGGGCAGAAATGTAGACCGTTAGCAACTGTAGCCTACCTGCTATCAAATCAATTCAAGCTTTATTTATACAGCACATTTCAGACATGGAATGCAACGCAATGTGCTTCACAGGAAATATTTACTACACAACACACATAAGATAAAAAACCAAAGAATTACAAAAGCTGAATGACTAGAAAGCAGCCTAAGGAAAAGCAAAGCTAAAAATATGTATTTTAAGATCTCTTTTAAACATGTCCACAGTTTCGGCCCTCCTCAGGTTCTCTGGCAGGCTATTCCAGAGGCTAGGGGCATAATAACTAAAGGCTGCCTCTCCATGCCCCTTGTTCCTAGGCTTTGGTTAGTTAAAAGGCCAGTGCCAGAGGACTTGAGGGACCTACTGGGTACATAACTTAAAAGTATGTCTGACATGTATTGGGGTGTGGATTGATTTAAAAACCAATAGAACAATCTTAAAATGAATTCTAAAACTCACAGGCAGCCAGTGCCTTATAACCGGTGTAATGTGTGCTCTCAATCTGGTCTTGGTCAGTACCCGTGCTGCAGCATTCTGTACGTTTTGCAGTTGACCAATGTCTTTCTTGGGTAGACCAGACAAGAGAGCCTTACAGTATTCAAGCCTGCTTGTATTAAAAGCATGGATGAGTCTCTCTGTATCAGCCTGAGAGAGACACGAGAAATGTCCACACCTTGGCAATGTTCCTCAGGTGGTAAAAGGTTTTTTCGGTCACATTCCCAATGTGTGAATTTAAATTTAGTTCAGAATCTAAAATAACACCTAGGTTTTTTACTTGGTGTTTTATCTCTATTGCCCTTGAATTAAAATGTGCGGCCAGATTCTCTCTCTGTGCTTTGGTTCCAATAATAAGTACCTTGGTCTTGTATTGATTTAGCTTGAGGAAGTTGTGAGCCATCCAAGTATTTACATTTACTAATACAGTCTAATAATTTATCCATGGAGCTAAAATCCTACGGGGATCCTCTGGTAAAATCCTCTGACGAGCATTATCTGGCCCTGCAACATTGTTGGGCACAATCACCAATGGCAGGTCTATAGTGCAGACGTCCACATCCTAGACTAATAATAAGACGACTGCTAACTGACACGGTCCTAATGGGTCAGCTGAGGTGTCAGAGCTCTCCGTACAAGCCTCTCCATCACACATAAGTAACATACATTGAGTTCTGCTCTTGAGGAGACCCAGACACACTGGAGTAGTTAGGGCTGCAGCACAAGGCAGCATTCAGCAGGGCTAATCCTCCGCTGCTGACAGTCTCACTTCACTCTATGAACTAACTCACTGCTTAATGCTACAGCGGCAGGCTAAATGTGTATGCGCTCCATTTGGACAGTGAGGACACCCAACCCAGTTGGCAGAGCTGATATGCACTTCATAACCTAAATGCTAGAGTTGCTGAGAAGGACAAAAATAAGAATCTTATACAAGTTCCTCTTTCATTGATGCATGTCAGCATATCCTGGTTTAATAAACGAGAGAAGGGGTGTTACTTCTAATCCTGACGTTATGATTGAAATAGTATGTTTATTCAGTCTCCCATTGTCAGTTCAAACACAACCAAAGCTTTTGCAGAGTAAGTGACTTTTGAAGTTGCAGAATAAGTTATTGACTTCGGAACCTTAATTAAAATCTTTTTCATTTCAATTCTATTGACTGTTACAGAATAGGATGGGGAAAAGATAACAAAAAAATGCAAGTCATTATGTCTCATAAAGAATTTTAACAGGTTTGACAGACTTCTGCAACAAGGAAAAACAACAGTCTACAATGTAGCCTTTTCATTTTTATTTTTTAGAAGTTTTATACTGACAAAAGTTAAACTCACGGACCAATTGTATTACTAGCTGCTTAGAGAAACATTATAGGCTATACTGAACTGAAAGGAAACTGAGAAAGGTGAACAGAACTATGAAGGCCTAACCTTCCCATGCATACATTATTGCTCAAACATGTCCAGGTCCTAAACTGTCAATAAATGCCCCCAATGCATCAACAAAGCAGTATATCCGGTGACATTCTGTCATGGATACATGTGTTTTTGGTGCCGTGTGAGGTCGTGGAGCCACCGGCACTCTGGATCATTTAGAGAGATTCATGAAGCAGAACCTGCTGACAGGACGGATCCAGAGACTCCCATTACCTCCAGCTGCTGCAGTAACTGACCACTGCTCAGCTCACATAGAAACTTGCAGAGGAAACCACGTCAGGCCCACAAACTGCTAAAGTGGACATATTATACACAAGAGACCAGGGCAGACAGTATAAAGAAAGACAGATCTCCTGATAACCACAAGAAGAAGCCTTGCATTTAATCCCAGTCTTATTTACAAACCCTGGCAGCCATCAACTGTAGATAATTTAATTAGCTGGGCTTCAAACTGTGTGCTTCAAAGCTCTGTTTACCGTAGCTTTCCACCAGCACCGTACCATCCTCCAGTCCAACCTGCTGTGGGATGTTGACCCCTGTCACAGTGCTGTCCTTCACAACGCCATCAATCTCAGACAGTGTTCGCAATAGCTTATTTGGGCAGCTACAAAGGCTTCTTGATATAATTGCATGTTAGGGAGCTTTATTCCTCCCTTCTCAGTCTTCGCCTGTAATCTTGCTAGTTTCATCCTGGCCCAAATAAACTCAGTAATCATATTGTCTATGGAATGAATAGTATAGAGAGGTATGGATATTGTTAACATGCTGATGATGTAATTTAGTTTAGGAGATATGGCCATCTTTATAACCTGTATCCTACCCCATAATGAGATTTAAACTAGAGTTGAATTTTGTTCTATAGTGGGTAAAGTTTTTCAAAAATCATATTCTCTAGACCAAGATTTAAAGTGATCCCCAGGTACCTCAAGTTTTTAGGAAGTCATTACTCAGGCAATGTTTTGATAGGGGCATTACTTCAGATTTGGTTCAGTTTACTTTATAGCCTGATATCTCGGGGGGGGGGGGGATCGGACATGGGAAGCTATTCTCACATAAATATGAATACATGTGCACTTTAACAACCGCTCGTTCGGAGAAAGGGATGTAATTCAATATTTAGCTAGCTTCGATAGCTGAGCTGGTGATGTGAGGCTCTGGTTTTCCCAGTCTATGTCGTGGTGTGAGAGGTTCATCTCACTTCGTAGATGATTCCGCATTGGTCAGTGTTCTTACTAGATTTGCGCACCTTTCCAGCTGCAGACTAGGTTAGGCTGAATCTAGGACTCACTTCCTTTTGAGTGCTCAATAGTCCACCTCATTCTTTTGAACTATAGAGTTGTATTTGAAATTAGCCCTTTTTAAACGTGGGGACAACAGTCCTCCCATAATTATTATTATTTGGAACTAATGTGACTTTGGGTCACGGGGGCTTTTGTACTGGGTAGAAAAGAGGGGTTGGTCCATCATTTCCAACCAATGTCTGTTCACTTGGTTACCATAAAACAAACAATTTTCATTTTAGAAGATTAAATCACATTGTTATCATTTCAAGAGTACACTCTTGTGGACAATATCTAAATTACCTCCAGCTTCCCGGCTTTTCTTTTTCATGTCAAAGATGATTCAACAAAAATACAAATAAACGTTTTTTTTGTTTGGTTTTTCTTTTACCAGATCTACTGGGTTATGTTCTCCTACATTAATTTCACATTTCCACAAACTTCAAAGTGTTTCCTTTCAAATAGTATCAAGAATATGCATATCTTTACTTCAGGTCTTGAGCTACAGGCAGTTCAATTTTGGTATTCATTGTAGACGGAAATTGAAGAGAAGGGTCTGATCCTTAAAATCTGTGTCCATTTCAAGGTGAGTAATCGCTGTTCTTATGTCCAAAAGCTCTTTCCAGTATAAAGTCTCAAAATGTATTGTTTATTTCTTTATTATTCGTAATCTGCTTGCCTGTCTTATTTATGATTCTACCTACTTGCCGATCTGCTTCTCTAGATTTCAATTGACTGTCCAACAGTTTTCCTGCCTTTTCACCTGATTCGTACCATCTCTGCTCAGATTTACCAGAGAAATGTTGGTAGGATTGGACCAATACTCCCTCTCCAGTGTTTTGAGCTCTGTTTCAAGTTGTTCAATTTTCTGTTAATCTAATTTCTTAATAGTAACTGATCATTGTATCATTACTCTGCATATGTTTCCCAGACATATACCTGTTTCACACTATTGTTGTTTGTTTCAAAGAATATCATAATGTGTGTTTTAAGGAATTCACAAAACACCTTGTCCTGTAAGAGGCTGGTGTTCACCAACATTTACATTTGTATCTTTCTTCTTCTATTCCAACAGTCAGATCAATGGGTGCATGATCTGTCATAGCTATCGTGCCCACAATGCAAGCACCTGCTTTATCTATGAGAGAGTGTGAGATCAGGAAGTAGTCGATGTGTGAATAAACAGTGTGCCTATTCGAAACGAGCAGTTGGATTGATCAATATATAATAAAGATCAGCATTTTTATACAGTGTTTTAATTGCTTCTTGAGTTTTTGAGGTCCTGATTAGAGCAGTTTTGGATTGATCTAAAAAAAGCAACAGGGACCTAATCCTTTTTAATCTAGAACTATAATAATATCAACTGTAAACCAGAAAGATAAATAATAGGGAGCATTCGCA
The DNA here is from genome assembly GCA_023634145.1 of Thymallus thymallus. Taxonomy (NCBI): domain Eukaryota; kingdom Metazoa; phylum Chordata; class Actinopteri; order Salmoniformes; family Salmonidae; genus Thymallus; species Thymallus thymallus. The sequence continues at coordinate 14,458,433 of CM042384.1, read as the reverse complement.
GCATAAACACTCAATGAGACTGTTACTCACAACACAGGAAGTTCTCCTCTCACCTTAGAGAAAAATGGTAGTCCATCCGTGATGAGCCCACGCCACAATGCAGATCTTCCATAGCCTACCACGCTACTCAATTTGTTCGGCCTCATTGACGTCCACGACACACTTCTTTGCCTCCTTTGGGTCTGTGTGTCACGGATGGGTGCACACACAGACCAAGACGCAGCACAGGGATAGTAGTTCGACATTTTAATCTTTATACGATGTATAATCAAAACAAATGGCGAACTACAGGACACAAACAAACACTCTAAACGTCACGTTCACCAAAACACACGGAATGAACGGACGTAAAAAAGGCACACTTACTTTCACCGTGACTGCGACATAATACGACAACGACCCACACCAGAGTGAATGACAGACTAACATATATAAGATCCCTAATTAGAGACAATGCGGTGCAGCTGCCTCTAATTAGGGATCCACCCAAAACCCACACAGAAACAGAAAAGAAAAACACTGTCAGACTCTGACCATAGCTACATAAAGAAGCAAATAGGCTTCTCTATGGCCAGAGCCTGACACTGTGAAACAACGTAGTGATCCTCTCACAGTAACACGGCAGGATATTCCAACAAGTATTTCAGTCCCCATTTCATGCACATAAGCCTCACCTCCGTGAACGCATTTCTCTTGTCCTAAACCTCCTTGGAAAAGTCAGGGAAAAACTCCACCTTTGTCCCTTTCCAGTGAAAAGTCCTAAGCTCTTAGGCTCTGAGCTGGACCTTCTCCCTGTCGGTGGATCGTAAGAATTTCACCAGGATAGGTCGGGGGTTGCGTGGGGCTGGTCCTGGGCGCAATGTCGTCGGTGTCCAATGTGTATAGTATAGTTAACAAAATATGTAACTAGGCATTGAATAATTAGTTAAAATATAGTTGGAGCTACACAGACTCTTTAGTTAGCTGCTGCTCCTGTAGTTAGGGCTACACCTGTCCTATTCTGTGCATGTGACAAATACAATTTGATTTGAAACACATTTAACACCTATAAACAATTTTTTTGCAAGATAGTTCTGTCAAATGTCCTATCTGAGGCTCTTTCTTTTAAAAGAGATTCTGAACATGTACTGTATATTTGAAACCATTTAGCATTTAGCACACATTCACTCACAGTCCTGTACAGAGCCACCCAACAATGTGTGGCATTGATTACGTTAGCAGCTGAATGTCAAAAGGAAAAGTTATTTTAGCCCCAATGAGAGGAAAAAAAGAACATTGCCTCTCTGCAGTTGCTTGACATATCAAATTAATATGAAAAACTTTTAATAACACAATTGCTGTAAACTATGCAAGGGTGAGATATAAAAAAAATATGAGGTCATCTTTTCAGAAAAAAAAGTGAATGATAATGTTCCTTGTTGTCCTGAAATAAACACAAGCCTTACCCAGTTGCGCATTAGACATCATACTCTGTTTGGGAAAATGCATCTTACCCACATTAGAAGTATTACACTTCTGTATTGTCATGAAATTAGTGCATTACAAATGCAGATAGAGATGTTTTTAGAGTCCTAATGTACTCTGTAAGTGCTCAATTATTATTTAAAAAATCACCAAAAAGATAAGCATAACTCGAGCCACAGAGTCAAATTGCTGCTCTGTTCAATAATGTAGCCTACTGGAGCAAGCATTGATCTCACAGAGACCAACATGAGCGTGCACTCCATTGAGAGTTTAATATCCAGAAATAAATGGATAGTCCTTTTAATCACCCCTCGTTTTTTCTAAGAGGAACTGAGTATTAAAACTAGCTAATGTTTCTCTGCTGGGCCGTTTTTGTCACATTTGAGTGAGTGCATTTCATTTTGCTGTGCATGAAGTAATATTTTGGCCATTTTAAAATTGGACAATTCATAATGTTCTTACAGCACTGTCATTTTGTACAAGTTCAAGTTTGTACAAGTGTTGGTCATTCTGCCAAAGTTTTGGATGATACTGTATACAACTATTGTAAATGAATGTACTAACTCATTGTTACACATGCTTAAAAAACCAACACTTGTTACCAAAGAGGCACATGCCTACTGAATTCAAGAATTTTGTATTTCACTTTATCATCATAATTTGATTCATTAACATTGGTTAAAAAGGATCTGATCCATTGTGGATGCACATGGTGTGCAAGATATGATAGCGCACTCTAAAAAGCCTGATAACTTTTTCCATCAATATGTACTAATGATAATAACCCTAATATTTTAAAATTCTTGAATTCAGTAGACATGTGCCTCTTTGGTAACAAGTGTTAGTTTTTTAAGCATGTGTAACAATGAGTTAGTACATTCATTTACAATAGTTGTAACAAGCATGATAACACGATTTTGTGTAATTACAAACTGTAACACTACTAGTTACATTACGTTGTTACAGTGTAACAGTGATTGTTACGCATAGTTACAACACTTGTTACAGTGTAACTACAAGTGTAAGTACACTGTAACAAGGACACCTTAAAATAAAGTGTTACCAAACTTTCTGTGTGAATCAAAGTGGGCATGATGAGGTTTGTGCAGTCCTGACACTCAAAATGCTTTGCACCATTCTAGAGCTGTCCTCGACTAAATACAACCTTATTCAATATTCACTTTGTTATTTTATTTAAAAACTAAAATGCTTGATTGCATTTCATATCATGAATGACTAGTATGCTGTGTGATGACATGAATTAATGAATGACTGATTGCTACAGTAGCATATATACTGTAAGTATTGAAATATAGGCCTAAGTAAGACTAAACAGGATGCGCTGTTAGGCCTACAGCTCGATGGTGGTTATACAAGGCTGCTATTCTAAGCCTACTAATTGTAAGAATACAACCCGGAGGCAGAGGGTAGGTCCCACTTGCAGAGCATGCAAATGTTGTTTTTAATATAATATCCAGGAACAGGCAAAAGACGTAGTCAGATGTACAGGCAGAGGTTGTTAACAGATAGTCCAGTAAAAAAAAACTGTGCAACAGCACAAACTTGAAAAACTAAAGGCAGGTTAAGGTCAAACTGGAATACAATATATCTCAAGAAATTACTGAAGGGCTTAGTAAGTTGTACATATACAAACAATACCTCACACAGAGAGGAGAATGAACCTGGGTAATATACTGATGGGGTAATGGGAAACAGCTGTTAGAATTCCGGTGATTGGGAACGGAGAGGAGTGGTGCGTTTGTGTGGGCTGGAATCTTGATGGTTAGAGGCTGTGTCTTCTTGTTGATGTTGAGGAGGTATGGTATCGCTTGCTGACCTTACACAAATGATAATGATATAATTATGATCGTAATAATAATTATGATCATAATAATAGTAATAATAACAACAAGAAGGAGATCAAGAAAAAAGAGGAATATTATTATTATTATTATTATAAATATTTTTTGGACAATTTGGAACAGTGTTAACAACACTAAATCAATTATAAATAATACCAGAGAGGCTGGTCTAACAAAAAAAAGGTGTCAAGATTTTATTTCTAGAAAAATGTGTCAAGCCTTTATTTATAGCAAAAGAAAACAGCCGAATTTGTGAAATAGTTTATCCGACGTAGTTGCATGAGGCTTGGTGCTCACAGAATCAGTAGGCTATTAACCAAACAATAAAACAAGCAACAGAAACAGGATCTGTCTTATTTCAGTTAATATACAGTATATGGATGATTTATAAAGCCAGGCACATTTAACAGTTAGGCTATTGATTATAGACCTACAGTAATTAAGTTGGTGTTTCCTCTCTCCTCACTTTTCTTAGAAAATTGAGGCAAGGGCTGTTTTCTCATCTCTTAACTCCACTGCTGCCTCCTAACGCATTGTTCTCAACACCAATATGCTGGTTAGACCCGCCAATTCAACAGCACACTGATGTGTTTCAGAACCACGTACAGCGACCACTATCCAACGCGGGAGAAAGCTCATTTGTTAGAAAATAATGTTATTTTTATTTGTGTTGAAACATTGTTCTTACGTAATATAACCATATACAATTGCAGTAGCACATGTCTTAGCCATCCCCACGGCCTCCACAATGGATCAGTCCACTCAGAAAGGCGCAAATCAGAAAGGTGTCTTGTACACCATGATTTTTTTTTTGCTACTGCTCCACTAAAGACATCTCGGTTGACCAACAGCCTATTGACCAAACAATCGACCAGTCGACTAAATGGGGTCAGCCCTACACCATTCACACACAGTATACTCCAAAAATACTTGGGATGCACAGCAGTGTAACATCTAATGAGAAAGCAGAGCAGGTTGCAGCAAGCAGACCACACCTTGGGAGGAAATAGGATGCAGCTGATATTCCTTTGCTTGAGCCAAGGCTTTCATCTGACTCTCTTGGGGGAAGTCCCATCCCTCCTTCCCTACAAGTTCTGATCACAAAGGCATCTGGAACCTTTCATTGTGAAACAGTAGATTTGTGTGGTGCAAGTGAACTGGCTGTATTGCAGAATAGACCAAAAAGTCTATATGTTTATTTATTTATAACCCCATTTTGTCATATTTGTCATATCCAAATTGGTAGTTACAGTCTTGTCCCATCGCTACAACTCCCGTACGGACTCAGGAGAGGCGAAGGTCAAGAGCCGTTTGTCCTCCGAAACACAACCCACCAAGCCACACTGCTTCTTGACACAATGAATGCTTAACCCGGAAGCCAGCCGCAATGTGTCGGAGGAACCACCATCCACCTGGCGACTGAGTCAATGTGCCTGCCACAGGAGATGCCAGAGCGCGATGGGACAAGGACAACCCGGCCGGCCAAACCCTCCCCTAACCCGGACGACGCTGGGCCAATTGTGCATCGCCTCATGGGTCTCCCGGTCGCGGCCGGCTGCAACACAGACGGGGCTCGAACCCGCATCTGTTGTAATGCAGTCTATATGTGAAGTGAAAGACAATTACATCAAGTTCCCTGATGATGCTGCCCAAGCCAACTACACTGTAGAGTTCTATGAATATGGGAACTTCCCTGGAGTCATTGGCTGTATATTGACGGGGCTGTGGTGGAGACAGTCGAGAGCTTCAAATTCATCGGTGTCCACATCACTAAGGACCTATCATGGTCCAAACACACCAACACTGTCGTGATTATGGCAGGACAACGCCTCTTCCCCCACAGGAGGCTGAAAATATTTGTCATGGGGTCTCAGATCCTCAAAAGGTTCTACAACTGCACCATTGAGAGCATCTTGACTGGCTGCATCACCGCTTTGTATGGCAACTGCTCGGCATTCGACCGCAAGGCGCTAGATAGGGTATTTTGTACAACCCAGTACATCACTGGGGCCAAGTGGCCTGTCATCCAAGACCTCTATGCCAGGCGTTTTTTTCTCTTTTTGTAAATTGTCTTACTTTTTAAATGCATTTTTGGGAAAGGGCTCGTACACTTGTATTTGGTTCATGTGACAAATACAAATGTATTTTATCTCATAATTCAAGTGTCCCTCTACAGCAGATGCTGGGGAGTACAGGAATCTTAAAAAACTGGTTCTCAATAAATGTACAAAGGGTGGAGCCTCTGTTTGGTGTATGGAAGAGTGGTTTCCCGTGTCTCAGAAACATATCGCGCTTTCATCCAAGACAATGCTGCATTGTCATAATTGCAACAGCAGTGCTTCACAATGACCTCAAACACCATGGCTGCCCAGATCCTCGCATTGAAGATGAGGATGACCCAAATGTTCCCATGGTTGAGGCAGTCAATGACAGAAATGGACAGATAAGCTTTTTCTATGCAGCACTTCTTACAACGATAAACCAAAAATAGCCATGGATTGGTAACAAAAAAAGGTTAATTCAAAAATATAAATATTGGGACCCCGAACTGATGCTGGTATGAGACGAACATTGGTACTGCTGCTGCTTTATGTTTCTCTCCTCCATAGCCAACTCTATCACGTCTGAAGGTGAGACCCAGGCACAGACAATGTCAGAATAACAAATGTTTATTATCACAACAGGGGTAGGCAAAAGCAAAAGACAGGTCAGGGCCAAGCAGAGTTGGGTGATCCAGAGTAGTGGGGTAAAGGTACAAGACGGCAGGCAGGCTCTGGATCAGGGCAGGCTGAGTTCGGTACTCCAGAGTAGTGGGTAGAGGTACAACACGGCAGGCAGGCTCGGGGTCAGGTCAGGCAGGAAGGGTAAAAACTGGGAGATCTAGGAGATAGTAATAATAGCAAGGCAGGAGCAAAGGGGAAACCCGCTGGTAGAACAAGCTAAACGAACTGGCAACAGCCAAAATAGAACACAGGTTAAAGTACCCAGGGGACAATGAGGAAGATGGGCGACACCTAGAGGGGGGTGGAGACAAGCACACAGATAGGTGAAACAGATCAGGGTGTGACAACTAAACGTGAAGGATTTGCATCTTCATATCATTCTTTTAAATACAGTAGTTTGCGCTCATGAAATTCCATGGCCAGTTTCTCATGCATTCTCAGCCTCTTTATCTTTGTCCTCCATCCTGGGTTATTGAGAAAATCTTCCCTCCTGGCTGCTGTAGATGTAGCGGGCTGACCTTGATCCTTTTAAGACAAGTCCCCTCCAAGCTATGGTGATCATCGGCCTCTAGAACAGCGATGGGCAACTCCAGTCCTCAGGGCTCTGAATGGTGTCACACCTTTTCCCCCATCCCTAGCAAACACAGCTGATTAAACTAATTTAATTCTTAACTGAAGACCATGATTAGTTGATTATTGGAGTCAGGTGTGTTAGCTGTGGCTGGGGCAAAAGTGTGACACCAATCAGGTCACCAAGGACTGAAGTTGTACATCTCTGCTCCCTGCTTTTGCACAGGACCTTAGAACGACTAGACAATATAGAAATTAAATTAGTAAATATGTATGATAGCTATATTTCTGCCACACAAATACATTTAGGCCCTACTGTGTTGTGTTACACAAATAAACGAACATTTCAAAGTTACCCTGATTTGTAGAAGTGGCCCAACAATAGATGCAGTATCTTACCTGTTACATCTGCTCCTGCCACGCCCTCTACTTATCATCCTGGACCTCCCTAAACCTGCCACCACTCCCCCAGTGCTCTCTCCCTCTCTCTCTGTGTGTGCATGTGATTGTGTGAGTGGAGACAGGTGTGCTGGAAGCAGAGCAGATTTCCACCAGCTGCAACCTGTTCCATAATCAAGAACCCTACAAATACTCAGCCCTGCCACTTCCACGCTGCCAGATTGTAATCTCTGCTCAGTCAGGCTGTGGTTCTAGCCATTTGAACATTGTTATCTTGTGCCTGCCTAGCCTGACTCTCCTCTCCTCTCCTCTTCTCTTCTGCTTCCCTGCCCTGAACCCCCGCTCTACGGCTTCTTGGATTCCGCTCTGGACCTGCTTACCCAGCCTCAGCCTCAGTTCCTGGTTCCCTGCTACCCGCCCGAGCTTCCCCTGGGCTGCACCCCATCTCCTCCCCTGTTTTTCAATAAATACCGAGCTATCCCTGTCTCCTCGTCTGAGTCTGCACTTGTGTTCACTTGCTCCCACCAACGTAACATTACCTGAAGTTAATGTAATATCCTTTTTACTTTTCCAAATGGTAGTCCAAGCATTTTTTCTGTTGATGAATCAAATAAAATAAAATGTTATTGGTCTCAAACATATTTTGCAGATGCTATTGCGGGTGTAGCAAAATGCTTGTGTTCCTAGCTCCAACAGTGCAGTAGTAAGTAACAATACACAAATCTAAAAAGTAAAAAAATTGAATTAAGAAATATATCAATATTAGGAAGAACAATGTTGGAGTGGCATTGACTAAAATACAGTAGAATAGAATACGGTATATACATATGAGATGAGTAAAGCAGTATGTAAACATTAAAGTGACTACTTTTCCATTATTAAAGTGGCCAGTGATTGTCTATGTATATAGGGCAGCAGCCTCTAAGGTGCAGGGTTGAGTAACCGGGTGGTAGCAGGCTAGTGATGGCTATTTAACAAACTGATGGCCCTGTTTTTCAGCCTCTCGGTCCCAGTTTCACATGTATTGACAAGAGAGTCAGTTCGCCTTCTGGATGATAGCGGGGTGAACAGGCGTCATGGAGGGGCAGACCACATCACCCTCTGGAGAGCCCTGCGGTTGCGGGCAGTGCAGTTTCCATACCAGGCAGTGATACAGCCCCACAGGATGCTCTTAATTGTGCATCTGTAAAAGTTTCTGAGGGTCTTCAGAGCCATGCCAAATTTCTTTAGCCTGCTGAGGTTGAAGAGGTGCTGTTGCACCTTCTTCACCACACTGTCTGTGTAGGTGGACCATTTCAGATTGTCAGTAATGTGTACGCTGAGGAACTTAAAGCTTTCTACCTTCTCCACTGCGGTCCCGTCGATGTGGAGAGGGGCGTGCTCCCTCTGCTGTTTCCTGAAGTCCACTATCAGCTCCTTCATTTTGTTGACATTGAGGGAGAGGTTATTTTCCTGGCACCACTCATCCAGGGCCCTCACCTCCTCCTTGTAGGCTGTCTCTTCGTTGTTGGTAATCAGGCCTGCTACGGTTGTGTCATCTGCAAACTTGATGATTGAGTTGGAGGCGTGCATGGCCACGCAGTCATAGGTTAACAGAGAGTACAGGAGGGGGCTGAGCTCGCACCCTTTTGGGGCCCCTGTGTTGAGGATCAGCGAAGTGGAGATGTTGTTTCCTATCTTCACTACCTGGGGGTGGCCCGTCAGGAAGTACTGGACCCAGTTGTACAGGGTGGGGTTCAGACCCAGGGCCCCAAGCTTAATGATTAACTTGGAGGGTACTATGGTGTTGAAGGCTGAGCTGTTGTCAATGAACAGCATTCTGGCGTAGGTAATCCTCTTGTCCAGATGGTTTAGGGCAGTGTGCAGTGCAATGGCGATTGCATCGTCTGTGGATCTATTGGGACGGTAAGCAAATTGAAATGGGTCTAGGGTGTCAGGTAAGGTAGAGGTGATATGATCCTTAACTAGCCTCTCAAAGCACTTCATGATGACGGAAATGAGTGCTACAGGGCGATATTCATTTAGTTCCGTTACCTTTGCTTTCTTGGGTACAGGAACAATGGTGGACAACTTGAAGCAAGTGGGGACAGCGGACTGGGATAGGGAGAGATTGAATATATCCGTAAACACTCCAGCCAGCTAGAGGACTCACGTCGGCCATGGCGAATGGGATCCCACAGTCCTTGGGAGCGGGCAGCGTCGGTGGCACTGCGTTATCCTCAAGCGGGCAAAGAAGGTGTTTAACTTGTCTGGAAGGAAGACGGTGTCCACGATGTGGCTGGTTTTCCCATTGTAATCCGTGATTGTCTGTAGATCCTGCCACAGCACGTCTCATGTCTGAGCTGTTGAATTGCAACTCCACTTTGACTCTGTAATGACTTTTTTCCTGTTTGATTGACTTACTGAGTTTTGAACGAATGCTGCTATCTATCCACGGTTTCTGGTTGGAGTAGGTTTTAATAGTCACCGTGGGAACAACATCCCCTATACACTTCCTGATGAACTCAGTCACCGTGTCCGTGTAAGCGTCAATGTTATTCTCAGAGCTTACCCGGAACATATCCCAGTCCGCGAGATCAAAACAATCTTGAAGCATGGATTCCGATTGGTCAGACCAGCATTGAATAGACCTTAGCAAGGGTACTTCCTGTTTGAGTTCCTGCCTATAGGAAGGAGCTAAATTTTGTCGTGATCTGGGCGGGGGAGGGCCTTGTAGCCATCCTGTAAGGGCGAGGAGCAGTGATCGAGTGTTTTAGCAGCGCAAGTACTACAGTCAATGTGTTGATAGAACTTCAGTAGCGTTTTCCTAAAATTTGCTTTGTTAAAATCCCCAGCTACAATAAATGCGGCCTCAGGATATGTGGTTTCCAGTTTGCACAAAGTCCAGTGTAGGTCCTTGAGGGCTGTCGTGGTATCAGCTTTAGGCGGAATACAGTGTATACACGGCTGTGACTATAACGAAAGAGAATTATCTTGATAGGTAACACGGTCTGCATTTGATTGTGAGGTATTCTAGATTGGGTGAACAAAATGACTTGAGTTTTTGTACGTTATCACAATCACACCATGAGTAGTTAATCATAAAACATACACCACCGCCTTTCCTCTTCCCGGAGAGTTCTTTATTTCTGTCTGCGCGAACATTATTTTTAATCTGGATATTTCTTACCAAACTTAAACAATGTAGACATCATATAGACAGTTTGATAACTCTTAAAGTTACAATGTTTTCATAATCACACCTTCATTTAAACTTTAATGACATCACAGAATTGACATTCATATCCATATGCCAAGTGTCCTCATTTTCAACACACATAATACAATTAATAATGTTCCCAGTGTCTTGTTTCATGGGCATAAAGTGAAAGGGCCATAAACTGGGCATTTTCCCTCCTCATCTCTTTTCCTGTGAGAGGGAAAGTGAGAGAAAGTCTGGTTGGTGTCAAAGCTCCCCCTTTCACCACTCCAATCCACTCAACCCCCCTCCCCCCTCCTTTGGGGGGGAGAGGAGCATGGCAGAAATGTATCCATCAAATGACCTGTAACCTCAAGTCATGACAGTTGTTAACAACGTTAGAGCGTTCTCAACAAACACTTTTTTCAGACCAGGTAGTGACTACTCTCTCCAAAGTCAAGACAGAACTAAATCTATTGATAAGACAACATTTTCCATCCATAGAGTTAGACTGAGCCATTACTTCCATGGTAGTTCATAGTTCCAGTCGTTTACTGACCAACAAGCTTCGCAGTAATGATCAATAAACGGATAACTGTCAGGCTCTGGCCATAGAGAAGCCTATTTGCATCTCTATGTAGCTATGGTCAGAGTCTGACAGTGTCTTTCTTTTCTGTTTCTGTGTGGGTTTTGGGTTGGATCCCTAATTAGAGGCAGCTGCACCGCATTGTCTCTAATTAGGGATCCTATATATGTTGAGTCTGTCCTTCACTCTGGTGTGGGTCGTTGTCGATGTATTTCGCAGTCACGGTGAACGTAACTGTGCCTTTTTTACGTCCGTTCATTTCGTGTTTGTTTCTGGGAACGTGACGTTTTGTCTTTCGTGTTTGTCTGATTGTTGTAGTTCGTTCATTTAATTATTATTATACATAGTATATAAATAAATATCAATGTCGAACTACTATCCCTGCGCTGCGTCTTGGTCTCTCCATGAACCCACTCGTGACAATAACGCATCCATTGAATGCGAATCAGGTGAATTACTATCAGAACCAAATTAATAAATAAAAGATTCTCCCGTTTCTATAAAGAACCTCTGATAGTAAATCCAAACCAGGCCAGATTGAGTCCTTAAAAAGAAATCTAAGAACTCATATTCTCTTAACTGAGGAAGTTGATTGGAGCCCAAATCTCTAACCAAATCTGCCCTACTCCCCCCGACGGAGGACCCCATCTCTTCTTATGGAATCCCAATCATTTCTCATTTAAAATATTTAGGAATAGATATTTTACCTTCTTTAGATAAAACCATTGCCAAAATCTTCAACAGAACGCTCAAATCAATTCAATCAGACCTCATTCGATGAACTAACATCCCAGTCGCTCTAACTGGAAGAATGGTTCCTGTCTCCCCCTTCCGGCTATTGGGATAACATCCAAAGTCCGTTTTCAATATGTTTATGGAAATGTAAGAGATTCAGGATTAAATTAACACATTTACAGAGAGGGAAAGATGCTGGAGGGCTATCTGTTCCAAACTTCAAATTGTATTTCAAAGCACTAACATATCGCCCAATTATAAATACGTTCAGACATGACTGTTCCACTCCCTGGATGAGAATAGAGAGAAATGTGATGGCTCCCATTGCCCTGGAAGTGGTGTTCATTGATCTACAGTGGGGAGAACAAGTATTTGATACACTGCCCATTTTGCAGGTTTTCCCACTTACAAAGCATGTAGAAGTCTGTAATTTTTATCATAGGTACTCTTCAACTGTGAGTGACGGGATCTAAACAATCAAAAAATCCAGAAAATCACATTGTATGATTTTTAAGTAATTCATTTGCATTTTATGGCATGACATAAGTATTTGGTACATCAGAAAAGCATAACTTAATATTTGGTACAGAAACCTTTGTTTGCAATTACAGAGATCATACGTTTCCTGTAGTTCTTGACCAGGTGTGCACACACTGCAGCAGGGATTTTGGCCCACTCCTCCATCCAGATCCTTCAGGTTTCGGGGCTGTCGCTGGGCAATATGGACTTTCAGCTCCCTCCAAAGATTTTCTATTGGGTTCAGGTCTGGAGACCTTGAGATGGTTCTTACGGAGCCACTCCTTAGTTGCCCTGGCTGTGTGTTTCGGGTCGTTGTCATGCTGGAAGACCCAGCCACGACCCATCTTCAATGCTCTTACTGAGGGAAGGAGGTTGTTGGCCAAGATCTCGCGATACATGGCCCCATCCATCCTCCCCTCAATACGGTGCAGTCGTCCTGTCCCCTTTGCAGAAAAGCATCCCCAAAGAATGATGTTTCCACCTCCATGCTTCACGGTTGGGATGGTGTTCTTAGGGTTGTACTCATCCTTCTTCTTCCTCCAAACACGGCGAGTGGAGTTTAGACCAAAAAGCTCTATTTTTGTCTCATCAGACCACATGACCTTCTCCCATTCCTCCTCTGGATCATCCAGATGGTCATTGGCAAACTTCAGACGGGCCTGGACATGCGCTGGCTTGAGCAGGGGGACCTTGCGTGCGCTGCAGGATTTTAATCCATGACGGCGTAGTGTGTTACTAATGGTTTTCTTTGAGACTGTGGTCCCAGCTCTCTTCAGGTCATTGACCAGGTCCTGCCATGTAGTTCTGGGCTGATCCCTCACCTTCCTCATGATCATTGATGCCCCACGAGGTGAGATCTTGCATGGTGCCCCAGACAGAGGGAGATTGACCGTCATCTTGAACTTCTTCCATTTTCTAATAATTGCACCAACAGTTGTTGCCTTCTCACCAAGCTGCTTGCCTATTGTCCTGTAGCCCATCCCAGCCTTGTGCAGGTCTACAATTTTATCCCTGATGTCCTTACACAGCTCTCTGGTCTTGGCCATTGTGGAGAGGTTGGAGTCTGTTTGATTGAGTGTGTGGACAGGTGTCTTTTATACAGGTAACAAGTTCAAACAGGTGCAGTTAATACAGGTAATGAGTGGAGAACAGGAGGGCTTCTTAAAGAAAAACTGTGAAGGTCTGTGAGAGCCAGAATTCTTACTGGTTGGTAGGTGATCAAATACTTATGTCATGCAATAAAATGCAAATTATAAATCATACAATGTGATTTTCTGTCTCTCACAGTTGAAGTGTACCTATGATACAAATTACAGACATCTACATGCTTTGTAAGTAGGAAAACCTGCAAAATCGGCAGTGTATCAAATACTTGTTCTCCCCACTGTATCTCTTAAACAATGTAAACTACACTTTGTCCCTATTATTGCTCAATCAATTTCTATTTGGTGCATAATTTTTAAGCAATGCAACTGGCAAATTAAATGGCATGCCCAGAATATTTAACAATAATGCCTTGCGATCGGGAGGAAAGCCTTCACATTACATCAATGGTCCAAATGTGGTATCCGTACCCTTGGCGATATTATGGTTAGTAATGGTTTCAGGACATTCCAAGATCTGAAAGAAGCATTTATATTACCAGGTAACTCTTTATCTTTATCTCTGACTTAAGTGAGCTATGCTAGCCTATGGAGTTCCATGGGAAACCCAGCTGTCGAAGCATCCAATTATGTAATTTGTTAACAGGTTATCTGTTCTCCCGATAGGACACATTTCTGTAATATATAAACAACTATTGGAAAGCTCATACTCAGAGCTAGCCATTAAAAAGTATGGGTCACAGATATGAATGTAACTGAATCATTTTTAACTGGACCAGAATATGGAAAAATGTGACCTTGACATCCCGTAATCCGAACCATCAATTTATTAATTTTAAAGTTGTGGTGACCCACAGGTACAGGAAATGCAAATATGATACAGTAACTGAATATTTCTGGATGAATATGAATGTTAAACCTGTACCTGTAACCCCCCCTTCTGAAAAAATGACAAACTAAATAAAAAACAAGACAAAATAAAACCCTAATCCATTGCAAACATGCCAAGATGCATATATCCACATAAATGTCACAACATGTCAAATGATGGTTACATCCCTTAGGGGGGAAAAAAGCATTAGTGGTGGAATGATTGACTGTAAACAGTCAAAATAGTTAATGATGTGGGATTGCAAAGCGTGCTGGCACATTTGATAATCCGCCTATAATGAGACTACACTGGATAGCATTGGCTTTGTTCATGTCCCAGCATTACTCGCTGAGTTTAACGATCACAACAGTAACCAGAGAGCCGCAAGGCAGGACACAACTACAAGGAATGCAAACTTCTATTAAAGAACAGGCTGTTTAGTGCACTACTTTTGACCAGGGCCCATCTATGGGCCAAAAGTTTGGAATATTACTCATTCAAGGTTTTTTCTTTATTTGCACTATTTTTTACATTGTAGAATAAAAGCGAAGATATCAAAACTATGAAATAACACATAAGGAATCATGTAGTAACCAAAAAAGTGTTAAACTAAATTTGGTTGAGGTTGGAACCAAACATCTCAAATTTGTACTCATCAGACAAAAGGACAGATTTCCGCCGGTCTAATGTCCATTGCTTGTGTTTCTTGGCCCAAGCAAGTATTTTCTTCTTATTGGTGTCCTTTAGTAGTGGTTCTTTGTAGCAATTCAACCATTAAGGACAAATATACACAGTCTCCTTTGAACAGTTGATGTTGAGGTGTGTCTGTTACTTGAACTCTGTGAAGCATTTATTTAGGCTGCAATTTCTGAGGCTGGTAACTTTTCCTCTGCAGCAGAGGTAACTCTGGGTCTTCCTTTCCTGTGGTGGACGTCATGAGAGCGAGTTTCACCATAGCGCTTGATGGTTTCTGCGACTGCACTTGAAAAAACCTTAAAAGTTCTTGAAATTTTCCAGGTTTAACCCTGTAAGACCCCTTGTTGTAAAATTACAACGTTACCTTTAGCCATCCTTAAAAACAATCTGTTATATTTTATCTTACTTTTTACCACATTTACATAGTCATTGGGTCCTGTTGTTCAGTCTCCCAATGCTATTGGATCATACATTTGTTTATAAGTCCCGCCTTAGGGCCACAAACTCACACAACCTCTCAAGGTTTCCTTCGAACAACATCTCTTTATTTCAATAGACAAGATTCATCAGATTCAAGTAAGTAAAATGTATTTTATATTTTTGGGGGTTGTTATTATAATGTCTAGAGCATGTACATATGTAGTTATTATGGAATAGATGCATCAAATTTCATTTAGAGTTTGTTATATATTTGTTGCAATTATACAATTGTGGTAGTCAAAATAGCAGGCTTGTTCCAGTGGGTTCAAACAGGTTGTATTCCCTCCACTCCACCACTGCCTGAAACAGAGTATTTTCTTTATACATGGACAGTATACATTCTACACGTGTGTTGAGTTCTGGTCAAATTTGACTGATTTAAAAGTTTATCTCAAGAAAATGTAGTTAATTTGATCAGACTGACCTAAAAATCCAGAGGATATCAACAGACAATTCAGTTCTGGGAAAGGTGAAAATGTTCCTGAATGTGGTGTGTGGATGTAAGTGGGGGTGTGAATGTTTTCCTTTTAGTATGATAATTATAGAGCATAACAAGCAGTATTGTTATGTCCAGGCAGTATTGTGTGACTAAATGGCTGGTGATTGGGATACATTTACATTTAGGGAATTTAGCAGACGCTTTTGTCCTAAGCAACTTACAATAGGCAGACATTTCAACTCTGACCACTTGGTCCACCACCCTATCTATTACTTCAGGTTATGTACTACAATATAAAAAGCATTATAATACATGTTAATTAATTTATATTTTATTTTCAGAATGCCACCAGCAAGGAGAGAGCCGCGATACAGTGTGCAGGATGTTATTGATGTCATCCAAACTGGAGAGAGTGAAGTTGAGATGGAACTCAAAGACACTGATGAGAGTGATGAAGACTCCGATGAAGATGTCTGTCAACAAGTGGACAAAGAAAACCAACCACCCATGGACTGTCCAGCTGATAATTACGAGGACATCGAGCCAAAAACAAGCAAACACACCATACCCGTGACAGGTATCGCTGTCTGAAAAAATATTTCATCAGTCCCAACACTGATTTTTCTGGTCTGGATATCACAGGAGATGACATTTCCCTCCATACACCATTGGAATACTTCCAGAAGTTTGTGTCCGAAGACATGATTGAGGCTCTGACACAAAACACAAATGAGTACAGCTTTCAGACACATGGAACATCTGTAAACACCACGGCAAAGGAAATTGAAAAAATGTTTGGCATGTACCTGAAGATGGGCCTAGTACAAATGGCTGGAAACCGTATGTATTGGGAGACAGAGACACTCCCCTGTTGCTGATGTGATGCCACGCAACAGATTCCAATCCCTGTTGACGTCATTACATTTTGTAAACAACATGACAGTATCTGAGACGGAAAAGAAGGACAAACTATGGGAACTCAGACCATGGCTTGATTCATTCAGAGAGAAATGCCTGCAGGTGGTACCAGAAGAGCACAACTCTGTGGATGAGATGATGATTCCTTTCAAGGGGAAATTCAGCAGCATCAAGCAATATATGCGAGGCAAGCCAAACCCATGCGGATTCAAAGTGTGGGTGAGAACTGGAATCTCTGGCATGATGTGTGACTTCGATGTCTACCAAGGCAGTGTCAACGGAATACGAGCGAAATCTGAACTTGGATTGTCAGGTGATGTTGTGATGAAACTTGCTTCCACACTTCCAGAAGGTCAGAACTACAAAATGTATGCAGACAACTACTTCACCTGTGTTCCATTATTAGTGAAGCTCCTCGATCGGGGAATTCATTATGTGAGAACAGCCAGGCAGGTGCGCCTACCTAACTGTAACCTTGAAGATGAGAAGAGCTTGAAGAAGATGGGGAGAGGAAGCTATGACGTCAGAGTGGAGGGGAATCACAACATCTGTGCTGTCAAATAGTATGACAACAGGGCCGTCACACTTGTGTCATCCTTTGCTGGACCTGAACCTGTACAGAAGTTTCAACGCTGGGACAAAGCCAACAGAACCTACATTGAAGTTGAGAGGCCTTACATTGTTGGTGCCTACAACAAGTACATGGGAGGTGTGGATTTGTTGGACTCATTTACAGCCAAATATAAGTTCCCCATCAAATCCCGTCGCTGGTACATGTACATCTTCTGGCACACCATCATCCTCGCTGTGGTCAATGCCTGGCTCCTCTACAAGCGGGACTGCCAAGCTCTCAAGATGTCTAGCAAAGAGACAATGAACAGGAGACAGTTTTAGGCACAGCTAGCATCTTCTCTCATCCTGGTAAACACAACACTTCAAACTCCAAAGAGAGGACGACCATCTCCAGGCAAAGGAAGCCCAGCAACACAGACAGTGACATCAAAAAGCCCTCTGAATGCTCAGAAGAGACCGTCCAAGAGATGTGCAAACCTCCCATTGGATGTACGCAAGGACCAAGTTGCACATTTCCCACGTAAGACAGGGAGAGGACGCTGCAGACACTGCAATAAAGGATACACCAACACGCAATGCAGCAAGTGTGATGTTCGCCTTTGCTTTTCAGAGGACAAGAACTGTTTTTGGGACTTTCACAGTCATGAAAAGAAAAAAGGAATGAAGAAGATTCTAGAAAAAGCTAGAGTTTTATCTTGTTTAATAGTTTTTTTTTAAATAAATGACTTCATAAAAAAATGACTGTGTGATTATTATTAAAATCGTATATTAATATATTATTAATATATACCTTTATGGGGCTAAGTAAGCAATCAGACCTGCAAATGAACCCTTAGTTGTTCTGAATTGTTGTTCAGACAACGTGAGTACAAATACCGAAATTCTGCTCCCAACTAAGCCCAATGTTGCAATATTACAACATTTCTCTAAAAAGGTACATAAACATTTTTTAAAACTCTTTATTTTCTGCATCAAAGGCCTCCTACAACAACATCTAAAAAGGTACAATATTTTTTTTTTAGGTTTTTCTATATTTGGGTCTTACAGGGTTAACTGACCTTCATGTCTTAAAGTAATTTGCCATACTATGCTAATTTGAGCTGTTCTTGCCATAATATGGACTTGGTCTTTTACCAAATAGGGCTATCTTCTGTATACCACCCCTACCTTGTCACAACACAATTGATTGGCCCAAACACATTAGGAATGAAAGAAATTCCACAAATGGACTTTTAACAAGGCACACCTGTTATTTGAAATGCATTCCAGGTGACTCATGAAGCTAGTTGAGAGAATGCCAAGAGTGTGCAAAGCTGTCATCAAGGCAAAGGGTGGCTACTTTGAAGAATCTCAAATCTAAAATGTATTTTGATTTGTTTAACACTTTTTTTGTTGTTACATGACTCCATTTGTGTTATTTCATAGTTTTGATGTCTTCACTATTATTCTACAATGTAGAATTTTTTAAAAATAAAGATAACCCATGAATGAGTAGGTGTCCAAACTTTTGACTGGTACTGTCTGTGATCGACCGCCTTGATTTAGTCTTACGCCTAGACACAAAAACACAAAACACGGGGGGGTAAATGGGAGGAAAACTAGTCCATCGGGGGCGGCTCCGGCTCCGGCGACGTGGACAGTCTTGTCCCATGCCCCTTCTTTATCACCGGTCCCGGGCTGTGTACCGGTGGGCCAAAAGGCTCCGGCCATGGAGCGGGGTAAACAACCGGGCCCGGACTGGGCGCCGGTGGGGCGAACGGCTCCGGCCATGGTGCGGGGAAAACAACCGGGCCCGGACTGGGCACCGGTGGGGCAAACGGCTCCGGCCATGGAGCGGGGAAAACAACCGGGCCCGGACTGGGCACCGGTGGGGCGGACTGCCCAGGCTCTGAAGCGGAGCAGACGGCTGGACCCGGACTGGGCACCGGTGGAGCGGACTGCTCCGGCACTGAGGCGGAGCAGACGGCTGGACCCGGATTGGGTACCGGTGGAGCGGACTGCTCTGGCACTGAGGCGGAGCAGGCGGCTGGACCCGGAACGGGCCCCGGTGGAGCGGACTGCTCTGGCACTGAGGCGGAGCAGGCGGCTGGACCCGGAACGGGCACCGGTGGAGCGGACTGCTCTGGCACTGAGGCGGAGCAGGCAGCTGGACCCGGAACGGGCGCCGGTGGAGCGGACTGCTCTGGCACTGAGGCGGAGCCGGCGGCTGGTCCCGGAACGGGCACCGGTGGAGCGGACTGCTCTGGCACTGAGGCGGAGCAGACGGCTGAACCCGGAATGGGCACCGGTGGAGCGGACCGCTCTGGCACTGAGGCGGAGCAGACGGCTGAACCCGGAATGGGCACCGGTGGAGCGGACCGCTCTGGCACTGAGGCGGAGCAGACGGCTGAACCCGGAATGGGCACCGGTGGAGCGGACCGCTCTGGCACTGAGGCGGAGCAGACGGCTGAACCCGGAATGGGCACCGGTGGAGCGGACCGCTCTGGCACTGAGGCGGAGCAGACGGCTGAACCCGGAATGGGCACCGGTGGAGCGGACCGCTCTGGCACTGAGGCGGAGCAGACGGCTGGACCCGGACTGGGTACCGGTGGAGCGGACTGCTCTGGCCCTGAGGCGGAGCAGACGGCTGGACCCGGAATGGGCACCGGTGGGGCGGACTGCTCTGGCTCGGAGGCGGAGCAGACGGCTGAGCCCGGAATGGCTGGAGGCTCCGGGACGCTGACCCTCGCTGGAGGTTTAGAGGCGCTGACCTTCGCAGGAGGTTTAGAGGCGCTGACCTTCGCTGGAGGCTCAGGGTGGCTGACCCTCGCTGGAGGCTCAGGGTGGCTGACCCTCGCTGGAGGCTCAGGGTGGCTGACCCTCGCTGGAGGCTCAGGGTTGCTGACCCTCGCTGGAGGCTCAGGGTTGCTGGCCTTCGCAGGAGGCTCAGGGTTGCTGGCCTTCGCTGGAGGCTCAGGGTTGCTGGCCTTCGCTGGAGGCTCAGGGTTGCTGGCCTTCGCTGGGGGCTCAGGGTTGCTGGCCTTCTCAGGAGGCTCAGGGTTGCTGGCCTTCGCAGGAGGCTCAGGGTTGCTGGCCTTCGCAGGAGGCTCAGGGTTGCTGGCCTTCGCAGGAGGCTCAGGGTTGCTGGCCTTCGCAGGAGGCTCAGGGTTGCTGGCCTTCGCAGGAGGCTCAGGGTTGCTGGCCTTCGCAGGAGGCTCAGGGTTGCTGGCCTTCGCAGGAGGCTCAGGGTTGCTGACCTTCGCAGGAGGCTCAGGGTTGCTGACCTTCGCAGGAGGTTTAGAGGCGCTGACCTTCGCAGGAGGTTTAGAGGCGCTGACCTTCGCAGGAGGATTAGAGGCGCTGACCTTCGCAGGAGGTTTAGAGGCGCTGACCTTCGCAGGAGGTTTAGAGGCGCTGACCTTCGCAGGAGGTTTAGAGGCGCTGACCTTCGCAGGAGGTTCAGGGGCGCTGACCTTCGCAGGAGGTTCAGGGGCGCTGACCTTCGCAGGAGGTTCAGGGGCGCTGACCTTCGCAGGAGGTTCAGGGGCGCTGACCTTCGCTGGGGGTGCAGGGCTGCTGACCTTCGCTGGGGGTGCAGGGCTGCTGACCTTCGCTGGGGGTGCAGGGCTGCTGACCTTCGCTGGGGGTGCAGGGCTGCTGACCTTCGCTGGGGGTGCAGGGCTGCTGACCTTCGCTGGGGGTGCAGGGCTGCTGACCTTCGCTGGGGGTGCAGGGCTGCTGACCTTCGCTGGGGGTGCAGGGCTGCTGACCTTCGCTGGAGGTGCAGGGCTGCTGACCTTCGCTGGAGGTGCAGGGCTGCTGACCTTCGCTGGAGGTGCAGGGCTGCTGACCTTCGCTGGAGGTGCAGGGCTGCTGACCTTCGCTGGAGGTTCCGGGTCGCTCACCATCGCTGGAGGTTCCGGTCCAATCACACGCCTAGCCACGAGATTCATCTGGCGCTTGAAGTCCTCCAACGCCAGGACTACCAGCGGATCCATCTGAGTCTCCAAAGGAAGAGCATTCCAGGCTCTCCACCACCTCGTCTGCTCCTCCTCCGGGTACTCATAGAACCCCTCTGGCCGCTCCCGATCTAGATCTGTGGGCATACGAAGTGGAGTTGGTTCCTCCAGGAGCCCCCACGGGTAAAGGAACTGAAGCACGTCCTCGTCGTCGTCCTCCTCTGACGAGTCCGACTCGAACCCTCCGAGGAGTTCCGTGTCCGTATACCGACGCGGGAAACTCTCTCTCTCCCTCTCTCCCCAGTCACGCTGCTTGGTCTCATACGGGTGGGTCGTTCTGTCACGATTGTGTGTGGGGAGAGACCAAGACGCAGCGCAGGGATAGTAGTTCGACATGCTTTTATTTTACTATGTATAATCAAACAAAAATGCGAACTACTTACTGCAAAACAAACACACTATACAAACGTCACGTTAAACAAAACCAACACGAATGAACGGACGTAAAGAATAGCACACTTACTTTCACCGTGACTGCGAAATACATCGACATGTAATGATAACGACCCACACCAACGTGAT
Organism: Thymallus thymallus; assembly: GCA_023634145.1. Classification (NCBI taxonomy): domain Eukaryota; kingdom Metazoa; phylum Chordata; class Actinopteri; order Salmoniformes; family Salmonidae; genus Thymallus; species Thymallus thymallus. The sequence goes on along the minus strand of CM042384.1, from coordinate 14,436,797 downwards.
GGACAGACTCCACATATATTGGATCCCTAATTAGAGACAATGCCGTGCAGCTGCCTCTAATTAGGGATCCAACCTAAACCCCACACAGAAACAGAAAAGGACGACACTGTCAGACTCTGACCACAGCTACATAGAGAAGCAAGTTAGGCTTCTCTATGGCCAGAGCCTGACAAGGTGTTCGTAAAGTTAGTATACAATTTGAACAGTTGAACGTATCTTGGACATACCATTTCTTTGACCTCCACTTTAGTTAGGGTAGTAATACAAAGGGTAGGCAAATACAGGATGTAATACATTTCAAGAAATTTTTTTTATTTTTTTACTCAAATTAATAAGTATGAGCATAGTTAATAGAAGGGTTTATTAAGAATCGACGTGAAAAACAGATCACACAGCTGCGGAGAGGACTCAAAGATACTGGTGTTTTGAGAATGATAAAAGAACAACCCAGTTTAGCTGCAGTACTGTTTCCCAGATCATCTGCACTAGTGCTGGAACCAGGTCTTTTCTACTTTATTTTTTTTATTGATACTTGCAGTGAAAACTGGGTTTCTAGTTTCTAGCAGTTTCTAATAAAACACTAGGTAGTTGAATGAATTACTGAATAATTGTTGCTGCCCTGTGTTTAGGCTTGTGTTCAATGCTGCTATCTTTGTATTAGATGATACTTAAGAGAGTCATCTGGCCAGAACCTGACAGTGATGAAGATGAAGACCAATACGGTCTTCTTGCGTGAATATATTCAAACAGGTAAAAAAAAATGGTGCTTGTAAATGTTTTAATGTTTTTTTTATTACGTCTTAATGCACATTCAACAGCAGATGATTGTATGTGTAGGAATGATGCAATGGAAAATATTGTGTTTTACCCAAACTGATCATCTGCTGAACTGTGCGAGTTGCTGACGTTTTGGACTGGCTGGACTGTTCTGCCTCAACATCTTTATGTTGAAGTATCACCTGACCTGTCACTGCCAGTGGCTTCAACCTGCCTCACACTTAAACTTCCTTTAAGATGCAGAACCTTTCTTGCATTTACACAAGCCATGAGAGCAGCAGTTTCATCCACAAGGTTTGGCTTTGGCCTCGTCTGAGTTGTTACATTTAAAATGGTTCATGAACTGATAAATGAACCCTAACCCACATCTTCCATGGCATGTGGTCCATCCCAGGCAACACCATAGTCCTCATCAACCTTAAAAAAATACAAGGACAGATGCTTTAATGTTATGCATTTACCAAAATAACAAGCATTTATGTGCCACCAAGGCATACATTTATTGTTCTAATGTAGTTATGAGTGAGAAAATTCAATTTAATAATTTACATCAATTATGTGTTAAATAAGACTTCCCGAATGTCCCAACTTCGAGACATTCAGTGGTTTACTGCAGTGCTTCTCAAACAAAATCCTGGGGTTTGAGATTGTGTTAGATGGAGACAATGTGCCGGGCGGGTGGTGCCTCCAGGACATGTTCTGGAAGCACTGGTTTAATGGACCAGCAGAAGAGTAAGCGTTAATTGTTCTTGAGTTTAAATGTGCAAACATACAGTCCCTAAATCATCAGCAGCATCTCTGTTTTGCAGCCAAAGTTGATATGGAGATCGACCATTCTCAGTCTGTGCAAGTTCCATGCTTCTTTAAAAGTGTTAAGCTGATGTTGCAACTGGGGGGAAAAGGTCCAATGCAGAGCAAAAAGGTGGATCTCATCATCAGGGTTCAACAGTCCAGTCACTTCCAAATGGTAAAACAATGCGTGGAACAAATCAAGGACTTGTGTGTATACATCTCGCCAAAGACGTTCAATCCTAAAAAGAAGATAAAAACAAGTATCACACTATAGTTAGTGATGGCAATTTCAAAACACTGCTTCATGAAGCTTCGAAGCCTTTACGAATCTTTTGTTCTGAATCAATGGTTCGGAGCGTGTATCAAACAGCCAGAGTCACGTGATTTCAGTAAACAAGGCTTAATTACGTCATAACTGTTTCGAAACACTTCGAAATTTTAATGGTTCACCACTGGGGGCGATGATCTCTGTCAACCCATGATCATGAGGAGTCGGAGAACTTTCTATAAATATGTAGAAAGAAAATCTCACAAAACATGAATCCAAATAAACATTTATCCAAATAACAATTAGTCATAACGTAAACAAATATCTGCTTCTGCTGCGCTTTACTCCTGTCGACACCACTGGTTTGGCTGTATACTTGAAGAACAATACAAACACACCAAAGCAGAGCTATAAATGCAAACAGCCACGTAGGGCACCTCATAGAGGCTATGCAGGACTGCCATAGGTCCGACACAAGTATAAATCAGCTTGCAAGTATGTCAACAAAAACAAACTTACACTGAATCAAATGTCCACTTGCTTGGAGAAAAGCTCTCATCATACGGTACTCACAACGTGGGTGCTCCCTTTGAATTTCCATCACCAAACGGTCCAGTTCTGTATTGTCAATGCCAGAGTACAACTCTGCGAAACAAGTGAATAATAGAGTGATATATTTAGCATTAAATGCATCAGATATTTATGTGATGAACAGAATTGTGTAAAACCCTATACATGTGTCTGTGTCTTAATTATTCATGTCATATCTGAATGTCCTAGTTTAATTTCTAACTATCAGATTATACTATTCAATTAGTTTTGTTTCTCTGTTGCTTCAAGACGTTTCACCACCACAAAGACAAAAAGCAGGTCTAATACATCAGTCACACAGGATAAGACTTGCCGGTAGTATGTATGTAAATCAATTGTTACTTCTGAATGTTATTCTTTTTTGCGCAGGATAGTAATATTTAGACAAGGATGAGTAGTGAGTTCAATGAGTCAGTGCCAACATGGCCCCGGGTCGAAATTCGGCACAACGCCGGTTCATTGACATAAATCGGTTTTACCGTCACTAAAGGGCACGACAGGGGTTTTCTTTTATGCTCACACTCAAAATTCGTATGTATGTAAAACAACAACCGTGTGTAAGATGCGTGGTGAAACATCTTGATTAAGTAAACAAGTTGAGTAGATAACTATTAACAGTTACTACATTAAAAAAAACAGCCTTTTTATTATAATCCCCATGACATAATTCGGGAGTAAACACAGAGATTATGGCCTTGAAGCGTATAAAATCATTAAAATATATTTAAGTTGTTGTTTACTTCAGTCCACACTGCTGCATTCGTCGATGTACTGTCCATCGACTAACTCCATATAAGGCCACGATATGTTGAACTTTGAACCCATACATAAGATACCCCTCTACGGCCTCGCCAGGGATCTCCCCGGCTGGTCTCCCCACTGCCCTAGACCTATCTCCCCACTGCCCTAAACCTAGACCTATCTCCCCACTGCCCTAGACCTATCTCCCCACTGCCATAGGACCTAGACCTATCCTAATCTTCGGAAATACTACCGTTTCTCTGTTCACGCTCCACGTCATCTGCTAATGAATTTAACAGTCGTATTAGCTCTGCCGCCGCCATGTTTCCAACACCTCAAAACCAAAAGACGTTTTGTTTTGTTTACCTGTTGCCGAGCCCCGCCTTTATGCAGTGATTGACAGGGTGGGAGGGGGCGGAGACGTGATCGGCTCGGAATGCATTTTCAATTTTGCACATTGAATTTTGCTACATTCATTGCGGGACATTTAATGAAAATGCAATCGCAAGTGTCTTGACTGTGAGTGTAAATGCAATTAAGAAAAATAACATTTGAATGATCATTTTGCCACAGTTTTTGCTTGAACATGTTACACACATCTAATCATTTCTGTAATTCATTTTAATTTTGCAACTGATAAAGCGTTAAAATATGTATTCAATTTACATATTAAAACTAGTGTATGAAATGGCAAATGTAAATTATGTAATTTCATTTTCATTTTCCACCAAACGTTGCACAAATGTAATGGAAAATGTAAATTGAAATACAGAATGCATTGCCATTTTACATATTGCATTGTCATTTTGCATATTGCATTTCAAATTGAATATTGCTACCCATAAGCTTCCATAGGTTAGTTGGTAGGGTAACCAAAATATATATATTTTTAATTTTCCCGTTTTCCCTTTTCCCATTTTGTATCACAAAGCGTAATGGATTTACACTATAGTTAAATTGGGGGCGGTAATGCAACATATTGGATGCCAACCGCAGTTAAACTCCACAAAGAAGAAGAAGAAGCCAAGCAGAAAGTAACGTTAAGGGACTTTTAGTTAACAGAAAAAGCGTTATCACTATTTCACTGTTAGCTATAGCATTAACTTCCTCGTGTCAACACTTTAGACACAAAGCCAGGCGACTAACGTTAACTAACTCACTCGAGGAAAGTTGTTTATTTGGTTGGTAACTTGCTAGGAGGCATAACCTTTGCAGTATTGCTCGCAGTTCGCATCATCTGTTTAGCTGGTTAGCAACGGGACTGACATACAAACCTCTTATTCATAAAGTTGTAACTAGCAACACAAGAAAAGCCCCTTGCTTTGCAGGCGTCAGTCAAGCGGGCCCGCTGTCTGAACTGATGAACAACTGTTTACATGCAATCAAAGTTTGTTTATAATAATTAATGTATGGTGCATCAAATAGGTCAATGATAATCTCTGTGTTTATGAATACGTTAGCGGGTGTAACCTTGGTTACCACTCGCAGACCTGATATGTTTCCTATAATTCAGGCAAAATGGATTTAATCAAAGGGTTGTGGTAAGGGTTGCAGGTACCATGTTAGAGACATGTCTGTCGTAGAAACAACATGGCTGTTTGTGACTACTTTTTCTTTCCCCCCTCAGCGTCACCTCCAAGGGGTTTGCATGGAAGTGGTTATTTTGTGAGGTGAGTTTTTCCATAACTTCTTAAAAAAAGCTATGTGTGCTGTGTTTGAAACTTGCCCTTGGTGTACTGCTTGGCGCACTGCTGTAGAATGAATTGACTCTGAAAGCAGCACAGATAATGTCTTAAAGCTTACAGTAGGCTAACATAATTCCGTTTTTTTTGGATATTAAACTCTGAATGGAGCGCATTCTCATGTTGGTCTCTGAGACATCAATGTCTGCTCCAGTAGGCTATATTATTGAACAGAACAACTATTTGCCTCTGTGGCTCAAGCTATGCTAATATTTTTAGTGATCAACCAAACAATTTATTCCACTGTAATATGGTTAATTGGATACTTGTGCACTTAAGAGTACATTCGGTCTGTACTTATAGCACATTTGGCTCTGCATTTCACATAAATTGCATGACAACATTAGTGTGACTGAAAGGCCATGGTAAAGGGGTGGATGGGATTCGTTCTGTATTATAAGCGGCAGGTAGCCTAGTGGTTAGTGTTGGGCCAGTAACCGAAAGGTTGCTGGTTCGAATACCCGAGCCGACAAGGTGAAAAACCTGCCGATGTGTCCTTGAGCAAGGCACTTAACCCTAATTTGCTCCAGGGGCTGACCCTGTAGGTAGGCCGTCATTGTAAATAAGAATTTGTTCTTAACTGACTTGCCTAGTTAAATGAAGGTTAAATAAAATAAATAAACTGGGTGGTTTAAGCCATGAATGCTGATAGGCTGAAAGCTGTGGTATGTCTGACCGTATACCACGGGTATGACAAATTATGACATTTTACTGCTCTAATTACGTTGGTAACCAGTTTATAATAGCAGTAAGGCAGCTCGTTGATGTTGTTGCAATGGCATTATTTACAATTTTGTCAGTCAATACATCAAGCCTTTATCATAAGTCATGTTCTGTTAGGTAATTGCAGTAAGGCACTTTTTTTCTCTTACCCCCCCATCTGCCTGAGAATAAATATAATCTTTCCTTTTGACGTTCAGTTGATAAAGAAATCAATGGAGCACACTATTGGTTGCCACTTTTCGTGGGCATAATACTAAACGCTTCCTGACTGTCAAAGAAAGTGTAGCCTACACCACACTGTGATTGTGTTAAGAAAATGGAAAAGTGTTTTCATAGAATAAACTTCTTGACAGCCTCATTTGCATTAAGATACAATGTATATATCTCTGCTTAAACTTGGCTATTGCTACACCACATGCTCAAAAATAAATGTATGGGTGTTGTAGTGTAAACCTTCCCTAGTGGCTAGTAGTAAGATTAGTTAACTATTAGGCTAGCAGTGCCAGCATAAATTTATGGAACGGCACAAGCAGCAGAAACAAGCAACCCCTCTGTAATATGAAAACATTTCAATGTCATACAGTCAGTCAGTGTGAGAACGTAAAGGACTTGAAAGCAGAGACTTTTTAGGCGACGCTTGGGTAAATGCCTGGAAGATGAGCCTTTGATGGGGACACCAAAGTGGAAAGCTCGCATCTCAGATGGAAATACGGTGGATCATTACCCAGGCAGCCTCCGCAAAGACATTCATCTGCAGTGGTGCTCATGAGGTGAATTTCTCCTGAAGTCGCCCGTCTTTGGAGAGATTTGAGGGATTACTGGTTTATTTCTGGTAATGTCAGTGAAATATGAGGTCTCTCTCAGGTCTGTAGCTCTCAGTCCAATAATGAGCTAATGTGTGTCCTCACTGGTCTCATCCTGAACCTCTGACTCCCAGTTATGTTACCAGAGGCACCTCTGTGATGGAGAGGTTAATCCTCACATTGATTAAAAAATCCGGTTGGCTCTTGTCTGTGCTACTCCGTGGCCCTGTTGGCAAAAACACAAGGACAATTAGCCAGGCACACGAGAATGACAAGATTGATGTGGTAAAGAAAAGTACCCATGTGTTCTCAATAATCTAGAGAGGAGGAGACGATGTGGGCTAATCATTGGAATGTGTTTATAACATTTGAAATGAAGAGAAACTGTCCTGTGTTTCAGTGTTTAGTGTCGAGGCTGAAGCAGCTGAGGTGACTCTGGGACAGACTCGTCTTTCTGTCTGTCAATATAAACATTACAGTTCTATTCCCATGATGCTGTATGGGAGGAGCGCTGGGCAACACTACCTTGGTGATGATCAACTGGGACGGAAAGCACCCCAGTGCAGGACGATGCTCCATGGCTGTCGTTTCTCCTCTAAACTCGCCTCATCTGGAGGGAGTGTTCTTATTGGACCAGAGAGGAGCAATGGTACTCATTCTGAAGACAAACTCAAATTAAAACACAAGGCCTAGGCTATTTCTTGTACACATGTTGTTAAATGTATGCATGAGATTGAGCTAAGAGTAGAATTATATTGCTTTGCGGGTTGTTGCCAGCCAAATATTAAACAGAGCTTTTAAACACACAATTTGAAGCCTAGCTGATTTAAATTATCTACAGGTGACAGAGCCAGGGTTTGTAAATAAGACTCAATTAAATGCAAGGCATCTGGGGCTCCTTTTGTGTTTATAAGGAGATCTGTCTCTATTTATACTGTAATCTGCCCTGGTCTCTTGTGCATAATATGTCCACTTTAGAAATTAGTAGGCCCAACACGGTTTCCTCTGCAGATTTCTATGTGAGCTGAGCAGTGGTCAGGCTCCAAGACCTTGCTCTGCACCAAAACTCATGGATCCATGACAGCATGGATATACCGCTTTGTTGATGCATGGGGGTCATTTATTGACAGCTCAGAACATGTAAATGTTTGAGCACTATGAACCCCTATGGTTGATTCCTAAGGTATCCATGGGAAGGTTAGGCCTTCATAGTTCTGTTTACTTTACCCTCTTTATTAATTTTAAATCAAACTTGTATCGCATACAGGCTGTTGTTTTTCATCCGTGCAGATGTCTCTCAATGTCAGGCTCTGGCCATAGAGAAGCTTTGCTTCTCTATATTTCTATGGTCAGAGTCTGGCAGATCTATTATTTCTACGTCTGTGTGGTGTTGTGTGTGGGATCCCTAATTAGAGGCAGCTGCTAGGCATTACCTCTAATTAGGGATCTTACTTATATGTCTGTGTTCCACTCCATTGGCGTGGTTCATTGTTAATGTTATGTTGTATGTCCCGTGTTCGTGAGTTCGTGAGTTCGTGAGTACGTGTGTTTCAGTTTCATTTGTATAGTTCGCATCAGTCGAGTTTATTCATTTAATAAACGATGTCGAACTATCGCTACGCTGCGCCTTGGTCTCTCTACACACCCGAACGTGACACTCAAACCTGTTAAAAAAATTTACGAGACATTATTAGCCCTAATGACTTGTATAACTTTCTTAGCTTTTTCTCATCTTTTCCTATGCACAGTGTGTCACCATATTGAGTTTGGTCTCTTAGGAAGAAACATGCAACTGTTTGAATAATCTGTCAATTGTGCAATGTCACTTACTCAGCAAAAGCTGTAGTTGGTTGTTTGAACTGACAATGTGAGACTGAATAAACAATATTTTAATCATAACCTCAGGATAAGAAGTAACACCTCATCTCTCATTTATTAAACCAGGATATGCTGAGATGCATCAATAAAATGGGGAAGTACTGAATTTAGATATCACTTTTGTATATAGGCCTAGCTAAAATGTTTGTTCTACTCAGCAACTTTAACATTTAGGTTATGAAGTGCATTCAGCTCTGTCAACAGTGCAACTTAGCCTACCACTGTAGCCTATATTGCATTGAGTTAGTCAGTTCATAGAGTGAAGTGAGACTGTCAGCATCGGAGGATTAGCCCTGCTGAATGCTGCCGTGTGCTGTAGCCTACTCTCAAGCACAGAAACCAGGCCTGGAAATTTGTGATTTTTAGGTGCAAGGCCATTTGGCCTTCAAGAGGTGCCCAATCTCCCAGGGCACCAAGGCCATTAACCAAAATGTAAATTGATTTAAATAAAAATGGCTATCTTAAGAAAAACATAAGTGTACTGTATGTTAATGTACATAGTAATTAGCCTACATGCCAAAGTGAAGGTGATAGCCTATGTGTATTGGCTACAGCTTGTCATGTCCAAACCGATGCTGACATGAGATAGGCGCCTGAAAACTTTAATGAGACTTTTCTTCTTCAATGAGGTTTAAAGGTGGTTGGCATCCAATAGATGTTGCATTACTAGACTGGAGTATAACTCCCGTATACTATACAAACAAAAACTACCATCTAACACTCACTAAAAAATAAAATAAATAAAACACCAACCTACTCTGTTTTTATCTATTTAAATGGATTTATTCCTACTTCAGTCCAACAGCCTGAAAGGACGGTATACCACTACTTAACACTGACTCTTCTGACGTCAAGTCTCGCACAGCCAAATGCCTCTGCTGCTGCCACCACAACCTCAATTTTACGTTCCATCCCTGCAGTACAGTTGATAACCATTGCTATAAATGCAAAAAATTTAATCTTACTGAAACATATCACATATAGCACCTTCTGCACTACTCTAACCTTGGAAACCTCAACTTGCCTCTCTCGCACCGGACATTTGTGATCCCCAACCCCATGGACATACAACTACTTTCTCCAATGCTACACATTCCTTTGTCTCATGCCCTTCTGCACACTTCTCACACCTAGGAACCTCCCTCCTACACACTGCTGCCACATGCCCATAAGCTTGACACCTGTAACAACGTAATGTTTTCGGCACAAAAGCTTGTACAGGATAACTTGTATATCCTAACATCACTTTGTTGGACAAAGACTCAACATCAAAACTCAAAAGAACTGACAACGACACCCTGTGCGTCACACCACACGACAAGCATAAAAAAACAAAAAATCTTCTCCTTCAGTTGGTCTACATTCACATTTACTGCTACACCAGTAATCACTCCTTTTCAATGGCTCCCTTTTCTTGAGAGCAAAACAATTAACATATTTTGCCCCCCTTCATTTAACGTGGAGCGCCTGCTTCCTCTGACCAGCAGAAACCCAAACAGTTATCACCAGACACCTTCTGGTTACCTTCAACGATTCCACAGCACCCAACTCTGTTTTCACCCACCCTGAAACCACAAATGGTTCAGCCAAAAGGCAAGGGTCCACTTTTTCCAGAAACTTCACTCCTACTGTCACAAACTCGTCGTCATTCTGACCGCACCTACCACTGCCGATACTTCGCCCTCATTCACTTCCATTTCTCCTCCTGTCTTCAGCTTACTCTGCTTACATTTTCTACCATTCTTCTTTAACAAACCATCTCCCTTTTTCCACAATTTTCTTCACCCTCTTCATCCCTCTCTCTTAGACCTCCTCTGCCTCTCTTTTTCCCTCCATTCCTCCTCCGTATTCCAAGTATACGTCTCCTTATGGTAATCCTGACATACATCTTGTTCCTGCCTTCTCAAGGGACGCCATTTAACTGGCTGCCACAATCTCCGTACAATCAGCACGAACCCCTCGGGATGTAGAGCTCAACAGTGCATCCCACTTGTAAAGCAGCTGCTTCGTCTTGATGTTTTTCTTTATCAATAGCTACCGTGACGCTTTTCCATTTCAAACAAGTTCGCTGTTCCAACCACCATCCACCGTCTCGCTTCCACATCTAATGAGACTTTTAATTACATATACAGTTGAAGTCGGAAGTTTACATACACTTAGGTTGAAGTCATTAAAACTCATTTTTCAACCACTCCACAGATTTCATGTTAACAAACTATAGTTTTGGCAAGTTGGTTAGGACATCTACTTTGTGCATGACACAAGTAATTCTTCCAACAATTGTTTACAGACAAAGTATTTCACTTATAATTCACTATATCACAATTCCAGTGGGTCAGAAGTTTACATACACTATGTTGACTGTGCCTTTAAACAGCTTGGAAGCTTCTGATGTCTTTAGAAGCTTCTGATAGGCTAATTGACATAATTTGAGTCAATTGGAGGTGTACTCAGCGCCTCTTTGCTCGACATCATGGGAACAAATATTCAACTGCATTGACGTATTAAAAAATCGTCCTGTGGCTTTTTCCAAATACCCCTGTATGTGCGGTATATACGGTAAGCCTATTCCTTGCTCATGATAATTCATTTGTTTATATCCCTTTAAGAGCGTCCCGAGAATCGGTGCTAGAAAGGACAACATTTAGCTTTGGTAAAATAGGTATTTAGTTTTGAGCGGTTTTCTGTATTGTGAAGGTGCATCCACTGACACAACCATGTTCCGTTTGTTTCTGTGGCAAAGGCTGTGATACAGCTAAGCTTAATCAAACTGTGATAATGGTTCTCACAGGCAAAGTAAAATGATACAATTGACTTTGCTTGTGATGCGCGCCCATCAGTGCAATAGAGCGCAGGTGTGGTAGAGAGAGAGCGAGATGAAAACAGTAGGTCTGGGACAAGGTGGCATGTCCAATGAACAGGTCAGGGTTCCAAAACCGCAGGCAGAAGAGTTGAAACCGGTGCAGCAGCACGACCAGGTGGACTGGGGACAGCTAGGAGTCATCAGGGCAGGTGGTCTTGAAGCATGGTCCTCCGGTTAGGCTCAGGTCCTCCGGGAGAGGAGGTAGAGTGGGAGAGAGAGAGAATTAGAGGGAGCATGCTTAAAGTCACACAAGACACCGGATAATAACATCAGATTTAACAAACTGACCCTAGCCCCCCGGCACATAGACTATTGCAGCATAGATACTGGAGGCTGAGACAGGGGGGGTCAGGAGACACTGTGGCCCCCTCCGACAATACCCCGACAATACCCCCGGACAGGGCCAACCAGGCAGGATATAACCTCGCCCACTCTGCCAAAGCACAGCCCCTACACCAATAGAGGGATATCAACAACCATCAACTTACTACCCTGAGACAAGGCTGAGTATAGTCCACGAAAGATCCCCTCCACTGCACAAGCCCGAGGGGGCGACAAACCGGACAGGAAGTGACGCACCCCTCCTAGGGATGGCATGGAAAGCGCCAGTGACTCAGCCCCCGTAATAGGGTCAGAGGCAGAGAATCCCAATGGAGAGACGGGAACCGGCCAGGCAGAGACAGCAAGGGTGGTTTGTCGCTCCAGAGCCTTGCCGTTCCCACTTGCACCCCTGGGCCAGACTACATTCAATCATAGGACATACTGAAGAGGTCAGTCTTCAGTAAAGACTTAAAAGTCGAGACGGAGTCTGCATCTCTCACATGGATAGGCAGACCATTCCATAAAAATGTAGCTCTATAGGAGAAAGCCCTGCCTCCAGCTGTATGCTTAGAAATTCTAGGGACAAAAAGGAGGACTGCGTCTTGTGACCGGAGCCTACGTGTAGGTATGTACGGCAGGACCAAATCTGAGAGATAAGTAGGAGCAAGCCCATGTAATGCTTTGTAGGTTAGCAGTAAAACAAGCACTAGCCTTACCAGGAAGCCAGAGGCTAGCACGGGAGTAATATGATCAAATCTTTTGGTTCTAGTCAAGATTCTAGCAGCTGTGTTTAGCACTAATTGAAGTTTATTTAGTGCTTTATGCAGGTAGCCGGAGAGTAGAGCATTGCAGTAATCTAATCTAGAAGTGACAAAAGCATGGATTCGCTTTTTCTTATAATTTTTGGACAGAAAATGTCTGATTTTGGCAATGTTACGAAGATGGAAAAAAGCTATCCTTGAAATATTCTTGATATGTTCATTAAAAGAGAGATCAGGGTCCAGAGTAATGCAGAGGTCCTTTTTGTTGTGACGACTGTACAACCATCAAGACTAATTGTCAGATCCAAAAGCAGATCTCTTTGTTTCTTGGGACCTAGAACTAGCATCTCTGTTTTGTCAGAATAATGTGTCGCCATCCACTTCCTTATGTCTGAAAAACAGGCTTCCAGGGCAGGCAATTTTGGGGCATCACCATTGTTTCATCGAAATGTACAGCTGTGTGTCATCCGCATAGCAATGGAAGTTAACATTATGTTTCCGAATGACATCACCAAGAGGTAAAATATATAGTGAAAACAATAGTGGCCCTAAAACAGAACCTTGAGGAACACCGAAACTTGCAATTGATTTGTCAGAGGACAAACCATCCACAGAGACAAACTGATATCTCTCCGACAGATAAGATCTAAACCAGGCAAGAACTTGTCCGTGTAGACCAATTAAGGTTTCCAATCTCTCCAAAATAATATGATGGTCGATGGTGTCAAAAGCAGCACTAAGGTCTAAGAGCACATATGCAGAGCCTTGGTCTGACGCCATTAAAAGGTTGTTTACCACTTTCACGAGTGCAGTCTCAGTGCTATGATAGGGTTGAAAACCAGACTGAAGTGTTTCGTATACATTATTTGTCTTCAGGAAGGCAGTGAGTTGCTGCGCAACAGCTTTTTCTAAGATTTTTGAGAGAAATGGGAGATTCTACATAGGCCGATAGTTTTTTACATTTTCTGGATCAAGGCTTGGCTTTTTCAAGAGCGGCTTTATTACTGCCACTTTTAGAGTTTGGTACACATCCGGTGGAGAGGGAGCCATTTATTATGTTCAGCATAGGAGGGCCGAGCACAGGAAGTAGCTCTTTCAGTAGTTTAGTTGGATGCAGGTTGAAGGTTTAGAGGCCATGACAATTTTCATGAATGTGTCAAGAGATATAGGATTAAAAAACTTGATTGTCTCCATTGATCCTAGCTCCTGGCAGTTCTGTGCAGACTCAGGACAGCTGAGCTTTGGGGAAATACGCAGACTCAAAGAGGAGTCCGTAATTTGCTTTCTAATGATCTTTTTGTTGAAGAAGTTCATGAATTCATCACTGCTGAAGTGAAAGGCATCCTCTCTTGGGGAATGCTGCTTTTTAGTTAGCTTTGTAACAGTATCAAATAGAAATTTAGGATTATTCTTATTCTCCTCAATTAGGTTGGAAAAATAGGATAATCGAGCAGCAGTGAGGACTCTTCGATATTGCACTGTACTTTCTTTCAGAGATGCTCTTCTGCATACCTTGGTTGTAACGAGTGGTTATTTGAGTTACTGTTGCCTTTCTATCAGCTCGAACCAGTCTGGCCATTCTCCTCTGACCTCTGCCATCAACAAGGCATTTTTGCCCTGAGAATTGCTGCTCACTGAATATTTTCTCATTTTCGGACCCAGTAGATCAGCACTTTCTGAAATACTCAAACCAGCCCGTCTGGCACCAACAACCATGCCACATTCAAAGTCACTTAAATCCCCTTCCCCATTCTGATGCTTGGTTTGAACTTCAGCAGATCGTCTTGACCATGTCTACATGCCTAAATGCATTGAGTTGCTGCCACGTGATTGGCTGATTAGATATTTTCATTAACGAGCAGTTGAAAAGGTGAGTAAGTGTAAATCTCCTTCAGAAGTTTAACCATCTCCCCACTTCCCTGGACATGAAAGAGACGGTAGCTGAAATTAAATTACAGTACAGTAGGTCCCCGGAGACGTACGTATTTGGGTTCCTCAAAGAGGTTCAAGGAGAGAGACATGGATAAATGGATGGATGATACAGTAGTAAATTAGGCTTAACTGTTAATTGCGTCATGTATTACACTTCAACAAACATACAGTGGGGACTGTGAAGAGAGAGAGACACACACACACACACACACACAGGCGGTCATGAAATTCTGTCAGCTAGTGATTCTCAAGCAAGTAACTGCCGGTCTCATGGACCATTAATTATTATAACCCATGTAGCATCTCCTGGCTTTCACGCATAGCCTACCATTCACTGATGCAGACCTTTGGAACATCTACATTTTACAAAATCTAATACATCCATGTAATTTTGCCTACACCATCACAATAAATCCATGATTTATTTTAGACAGGTTTAAAGAAACTTCATATGAAGAATTTGTGGTCTATTCCAGAAGAACTGAATAGCATACTCTGAGTTGTCCTTATGTTAGGCCCTGATCTTGCTATGCCATATGGCTGTGGGACACACTAGTTAATTTAGCAGACCACATTTGCATAGAATTCTGTGGTATTATTTTATACTATGAAGAATGCAATTGAACATCGCTGAAAAAAAAGTCAGATATTCTCCAAACGATTTGAGGGAGTGCCCACATGCGGCTATTCTGTGTTGCGCGGTTAATAAAGAAACAGGTTCTCCTATGTGCTTAATTTAGAGTTGTTTATATAACTGTAGTTTTAATACATTCTAAGGCTGCATGATGCGACTCTAATGATGATTTGAAAAAGAAAGGCATGAGCTCTGCTTAGTTTTTTTTCCACAGGTTGTACACACTTCATCAGTCCCTGATTCACAATTTGACAAGTTGATTATGCCTAGAATTTCTCGCCGTTATCCCCTTTGTGTGGCCGTTGTGCATCCCTAAAAACAATCTATGCCTTTTGCGTCCAGTGGACGTTGTGCCCTTGGGCTGAATATAATAATTATAATTCCCTTCTCCCGGTTGCGTGCTCGAAGGACCTCTCACTCACATGGCTCTCTGTAATGTGATCAGGTCTTTCTCACAGGCTACAAGTGAAGACTGACACATCGGGGACTGCGCGCGTCCTTATCCAATTCAGAGGCGCATATCTAAGATATTGGAAGAACTGGCCACATTTACTTTTCTTCAACCGACAAGATGAGTAGGCGTAACGAACAGCAATGTCACGGCTCGTATTGACGGGACGATAGACAGAGCGTTGGTGGAACGACATTCCTTTTTATTTTATATTTGATACACAAAACAACAAAGGAGAGGTACTAACCGTGAACTGGAGTGACATACACTGACACACACAAGAACCCACACCCAGGTGACAAACACAGGAACTTAAATAGAATCCCCAATTAGAGACAACACGAGACAGGTGTCTCTAATTGGGGATAGAAATTAACACACAACACCAACACCCAGTGAACTGTCAAGCTCTAACCGTGGCTCTCCAACTCCCCCACACGAGGGAGCCAGACCTAGCCACAGTCAGAACCTGACAGTACCCCCCCCCCCCCACCCCCGACCGCGCTGCTCCCCTCGCAACAAAAACAAGAGTCCACATTAACTATACAAAAAAAGAGAGGGTACAGAGCGGAGCACTGGGGAGGTTGCTGGTGGAGGCTCAGGATCCGGCCTCCCCGTAGCGCGATGGATCCCTCCCCAGTACTCCCCTGACGCACCAAGTCCAGTCCGGACTCTGGTGTGGGGACCACCTCTGGAGAGGGGCAGACAACCGGTCCCGGACTGGGCACCAGTGGAGCGGACTGCTCCGGCACTGGAGCGGAGCAGACGACCGGACCAGGACTGGACCCCGGTGGAGCGGACTGCTCCGGCATGGGAGCGGCGAAGACTACTGGACCCGGACTGGGCACCGGTGGAGTGGACTGCTCAGGCACGGGAGCGGAGCAGACGACCGGACCCGGACTGGAACCCGGTGGAGCGGACTGCTCCGGTACTGGAGCGGAGCAGACGACCGGACCCGGACCTGGCACCGGTGGAGCGGACTGCTCCGGCACTGGAGCGGATCTGACCGCCCTGCCCGGCCTGGGCCCCGACACAGCTGAAGCTCCCAGCCACATGGCGAGGCTGGTTGCCGGCCCCGGACTGGACCCCGGCACGCTGAAGAGCTCCGGCTCCAAAGCGGGTCTGAACGCTGTCCAGGGCACCAGCGCAGAGAGTGTCTCCAGCCATGTGACTGGGCTGGCTACCGGCCCCGGACTGGGCACCGGCACGCTGAGGAGCTCCGCCTCCCCAGAGGTAGAGTGTCTCCAGCCATGTGACTGGGCTGGCTACCGGCCCCGGACTGGGCACCGGCACGCTGAGGAGCTCCGCCTCCCCAGAGGTACAGCGCAGAGAATGGTTCCAGCCGTGTAGCTCGGCTGGCTGCCGGCCCCAGACTGGGCACCGGCACGCTAAGGAGCTCCTGCTCCAAAGCGGGGCTGCACGCCGTGCCCAGCCTGGGCACCAACGAAGAGGTGAGTTCCAGCCGTGTAGCTAGGCTGGCTGCCGCCCCAGACTGGGCACCGGCACGCTAAGGAGCTCCTGCTCCAAACATGAGGTGATGGTGGCGGACGAATGGCACGACAATGGCCCACGGTATCCCTGTGCATTCAAATTGACATCGATCAAATGCATTAGTGTTCGTTGCCTGTAGTTTACGCCGGCCCAGAGTTTGGCTGGTGTAGGCCGTCATTGTAAATAAGAATTTGTTCTTAATTGACTTGCCTAGTTAAATAAAAAATTATAATTGTTTTAAACTAGAGAGAGAGCTGGTGTGCTGGGCTCTGCTTGTTTCAGCAGAAGGTGGGGGAGGAGCTCCCAAGTGGTGCAGCGGTCTCAAGCACCGCATCTCAGTGCAAGAGGCGTCAATGCAGTTCAATTCCAGGCTGCATCACATCCAGCCGTGATTGGGAGTCCCATAGGGCGCCGCACAATTGGTCCAGTTTCGTCCAGGTTTGGCTGGGGTAGGCCGTCATTGTAAATAAGAATTTGTTCTTAACTGACTTGCCTAGTTAAATAAATATAAAATTTAAACGAAGGAGCAAGAGAGGGCCTATGTGTGTGCATGTGGCATGGAGGGAGAGGGCAAGAGAGAGAGAAAGTAGCCAAACTCAGTTGTGCTATTTAGACAAACTTGTTGCTACCATAGGGTATCTATTATACCATCTGGTAGTGCCTGGCTTCATTGCATCAAGTCTTTGTAAAGAAGCTAGCTAGCTACAGTAGACATTTACGTTGGCTAAAGTGGCAAGGATTATTGAGGCTATTTTGCTCCAATGTCTACAACTCCATTCATATAAATCAGCAGCCTACATGTTGGTTGATAATTGTAGCCTCTCATAATTGTAGCCTCTCATTTAGCCAATTTATTCAGTCATTTTTATTAAATGTTGCGTTGATTAGAAATCTCCCATTTTACTTGCTACACAAAGAGCCTTTAACTATAGCTCCGCTTTGATTGACCGACAATAACAAAAAGGTGCACTTGTGGAACGTGTGTAGGCTACCCGTGCGTCTTTTTATGGGGCGCGTCTTTTTATGGGGCGCTCTAATAAAAACTGTCACATGGCTAATCGAATACTAACTTGGGTTTGGATATTCAAATAACCTTGCCCATCCATCCCTGATATCTACAAAGTAGCCTATCACGAATCAATCAAGTGGCCATTTGTTTTTGAGAACTCCACAAGTGTGCTACAGAAACACTGCTAGCCAATCTCAACTGTCTGGCTGGTGCACACCTGAATTAAAGGGTAAGTACACAAAACATTTAAATCTTAGCTTGTTCCCAGACCTCAAACATCTCATTTTGTTGTTTTTGATTAAAATAGTTTGATTTTGAGAACGAAAACCTGAAACTGTGGGAAGTCCCTCTCCCAGCTGTCTTTTTTGTTTGCCGTGGTATTGTTTTAGTATGAAGTATCGTTTTTTTTTTCTTCATATTCTGGCACTTTGAAATCTGCAATAAATACATTTTGCACTTTATTTCCAAATCAATGTAAGAACACAAGGGCATGCTAATTTAAATGATGGCTAGTCATTATTAGCCTGGTTCTGTATGAAATTCAGGCACATTATGGGACACAAGCCAGGTCATAATCAAATGTATAAAATAGTTAGTGCTACCAAATCATGTGCTAGTGCCACCAACTGAAAAAGTTTAGCACCAGTGGAAAAAGTAAGTATAGAACCCTGATTAGGCCTAGTTCATCAAACCTGAACAATGGCTGCAGAGTGAACAGTCACTAGCAGAAAATGAAAGGAGCCTCTCTGTAATGTTGACCTTGGTGCTGAGAACATTTTAATCCTGCTACATTTGGCCATAACTAGGGCCCTATAAAATGTGCGATGCAGACAGAATCACGGAATCCAGACATTAAAACGGAATTGAACAATATAAAATGTTTTTATTGAACTTAGTAGGGAATCAACTAAATGTATTGACTATGTATTAATTTCCCACTGTAGAGAATAAATAGGACAATCGTGAGAAACATGTCATTGCAAAGTGACAGTTATTTGTGTCTTGACATCAAATAAATTACTGCTGTTATGCAAAATTAACTGCTTCCCATTCACCCGAGAGAAGCCAATGAATTCAGGAGAACAGACTTTCATGTGCTGTGCACAAATGAGGAGTCGTCTCAGTAAGCCTTATTCCTCAATCCTGTTAATTTCATAGATTTTCAGAATATATTAGAATGATAAATAATAATACATTACATTTGTAGAGCACTTTTCAATAACACATGTAGATCACAAACTCTTTACATTGAGAGCAACCAAAGGATAAAAACATTATATAGCGTCTAGTGATCTAGTACTATACAAGATACAGAAAATAATAAAGGAGGGGAGAAGGACAGAACAATATAACTAGAAACTAACATATAAGACCAACAACACACTACAACATAGATCACATTATGCAAAAGCCGGTTTGAAGATGGTGGGGGAGCAAGCAGTGTGCTCCATGTCAGTCTGGTGAAGTGAAGACACATCCTCTGAGTTCAGGTAATGCCTCAGCCTGGCTTTGAACTCGAGTGCTGTTGGCCCTGGCTGACCTGCGAGGTAATTGAGAGCTGTTAGGCTGGGAATGAGGAGTGAAACAGGCCAATTACAAGTCTAAGCTGTTGGGGGGAGGGGGGTGCTAAGCTAGCATATGGAATTGTTTTAAGATGGTCATACCATGGATCATTTAGCCATATTATTTAGAATTTTAGGACCCCTATATGCATGAATTGTTTTGGGGATAAAATATTGAATTTGACCTTACATCAGTGTTAACGACTTCAGACATGTCCTGTGACACTTCTGTGGGTCGTAGAGCAAAACGGAGAACACCATCGTATCCGTGAGAGTCTCCCCTTTCCATAATAGTTTGTAGGCCAAATAGACGTTTTCGCGAGAAGACCGATTTTCGGGATTTATCATGGTCTGACAAACACAGCTCTAGCTCGGATTTGGTGGATTGAGACGCAGACCATGCACAATTTGATTTCTATCTTAAACTGGCTGGTTTTGATGAGGATTTTTTTATTATGTTACTTAGATTGACACACAGGTGTGTCAATAGACTTAAGAATTAAAGAGCCGGAGCCAACCTAGTCTGACGTGCTGATCAATGCAGTCCATTTGGAGCTGGGGACGGGAGATCAGAGCTCTGTTTACAGGCTAATAAAGAGAGCTCAGGGAGCACCTTCTGGGCTGCACTGCCAATACTTTTAACACCCCCTTTGCTGGGTGGTTAGCTGGGGTGCACGCTGTGATGTGGGGAGGGACAGGATGTGCTGACCCTGGATTGGTGTACCACACTAATTCTGTCTCTCTGTCTCTCTCTCTCTCTCTCTCTCTCTCTGCCCATTATGGTGCCACCTTGCTCTAACGCAATAGGCATCTTAATTATGTGGAGGAAAGACAGGGCCGTCCATGGCTGATGCCTGCCTCCAATACTCACCAACGTTTGGGTGAGATCATCCAAGCAGCCTGGATTTGCATATTTGTGGGATTATTCTAACAAATCCCTCATCGCTCCCCTTGGAGATGTAGCCAGTATGAATCACTAACTAACAAGGAAATGAAAATTAGTAGTGCTGTATTTAATACCCTGCAGTGATTTGTAATGGGCTGTTGTTCTCGTCCTCTTTTACAGTAATAAATAGCTTTGCAAATTTTCGCTGATGGACTTCGGAGCGCTGCGTTACATTTCAGCCCTTGGCTCTAATTAGTGAGCAGAGTTAGGTTGTTACTTGGCGCCTACATGGTCCCACATCTAAGCAACAGTAAGGCACCAGATATACAGAACAGTAGGTAGGGCTTCATTATCCTCATATCTTTATGCCCACATTTAAAGAAACTAAAAGGTTAAAGTAACTACTCCACAGGAAGGAATGCCATTCTGTTTCATCTGTCTGTCTCAATTCATGTTTGTATGAGAATATAGGCCTACATTGATGTCTGTCTGTCTCTCTCTTCCTGTCAATTCAATATGTCACGCTTGGGTGTATAGATGGACCAAGGCGCAGCGCAGTGGATGTTCGACATCAATATTTATTAAACAAACTAGACTTGATGTGAACATATACAAAAGAACAACGTAATATAAACGTGAACACACTTACATGGGTGACGATCAGACAATGAACCACACCTAGGGTGTGGAACATACAAACCTAAATAGGATCCCTAATTAGAGACAATGCATAGCAGCTGCCTCTAATTAGGGATCCACCACAAAACACAACACAGAAATGGAACACATAGAACTGTCAGACTCTGACCATAGAATTATAGAGAAGCAATAGGCTTCTCTATGGCCAGAGCCTGACACAATAACTGTTTTTCTGGCATGAATGGGTGGTTGCCACTGTTGTATTGAAGTATTACATAAATTAACAATATGTTTGAGCAACAACGATATATATTTAACATAAACAATCATACATGGAAAAGAATGCACAAAAAAGAAGTGTGTATTACATAGTGGGAGCTATTGTCTCTCATATTATGAAAGGCCAGGACCTAATCTGCTTCAGAATCAGTTTTCTCCTAACAAAATGCCAATTTTTCTTGTCAACAGGCAGTTCAATAAGTCAAAAAAATATATAAACACACCAGTGTTGGTCCCATGTTCCATGAGCTCAAATAAAAGATCCCAGAAATGTTCCATACGCACAAAAAGTGTATTTCTCTCAAATGTTGTGCACAAAACATCCCTGTTAGTGAGAATTTCTCCTTTGCAATAATCCATCCACCTGACAGGTGTGGCATATCAAGCTGATTAAACAGCATGATCATTACACAGGTGCACCTTGTGCTGGGGACCATAAAAGGCCACTCTAAAATTGGCAGTTTTGTCACACAAATCAATGCCACAGATGTCTAAAGTTTGAAGGCGTGTGCAATTGGCATGCTGACTGCAGGAATGTCCAACAGAGCTGTTTCCAGAGAATGTATTGATAATTTATCTACCATAAGCCACCTCCAACGTTGTTTTAGAGCATTTGGCAGTCCGTCCAACTGTCCTTACAACTGTAGACCACGTTATGGCGTGTGGACGAGCGGTTTGCTGATATCAACATTGTGAACAGAGTTCCCCATGGTGATGGTGGGGTTATGGTATGGGAAGGCATAAGCTACGAACAATGAACACAATTGCATTTTTATCGATGGCAATTCGAATGCACAGAAATACCGGGAACATGGGATCAGAGAGCAGCCTCCCACTGTCGATACATTTTAGTCATTTAGCAGACAATCTTATCTAGAGCGACTTACAGTAGTGAGTGCACACACTTTTGTACTGGTCCCCAGTGGAGACGCCGCCGTTTGTTGGTCATGGAAATTTGGTGAGAAGTCATGGAAATTCCATCTTTCAAAATGTATATGCACCCTGACAGTGACTTATGCTTAGCATTCGTTAGAATCTAATTTTGAATTTTTTTTTAGTGTAATGTAGTTCATTGGTGAAAACGATATGAACATACAGTTGAAGTCGGAAGTTTACATACAATTTAGCCAAATACATTTAAACTCTCACAATTCCTGACATTAATCCTAGTAATTTTAAAAATGTGAAATGTCAGAATAATAGTAGAGTGATTTTTTTTTTTTTCATCACATTCACAGTAGGTCAGAAGTTTACATACACTCAATTAGTATTTGGTAGCATTGCCTTTAAATTGTTTAACTTGGGTCAAACGTTTCGGGTAGCCTTCCACAACCTTCCCACAATAAGTTGGGTGAATTTTGGCCCATTCCTCCTGACAGAACTGGTGTAACTGAGCCAGGTTTGTAGGCCTCCTTGCTCGCACACACTTTTTCAGTTCTGCACACACATTTTCTATAGGATTGAGGTCAAGGCTTTGTGATGGCCACTCCAATACCTTGACTTTGTTGTCCTTAAGCCCTTTTGCCACAACTTTGGAAGTATGCTTGTGATCTTTGTCCATTTGGAAGACCCATTTGCGACCAAGCTTTAACTTGCTGACCGATGTCTTGAGATGTTGCTTCAATATATCCACATAATTTTCCTTCCTCATGAAGCCATCTATTTTGTGAAGTGCACCGGTCCCTCCTGCAGAAAAGCACCCCCACAATATGATGCTGCCACCCCCGTGCTTCACGGTTAGGATGGTGTTCTTCGGCTTGCAAGCCTCTCCCTTTTTCCTCCAATCATAACAATGGTCATTATGGCCAAACAGTTCTATTTTTGTTTAATCAGACCAGAGGACATTTCTCCAAAAAGTACGATCTTTGTCCGCATGTGCAGTTGCAAACCGTAGTCTGGATATTTTATGTCGGTTTGGGAGCAGTGGCTTCTTCCTTGCTGAGCGGCCTTTCAGGTTATGTGGATATAGGACTCGTTTTACTGTGGATACTTTTGTACCTGTTAACTCCAGCATCTTCACAAGGTCCTTTGATGTTGTTCTGGGATTGATTTGCACTTTTCGCACCAAAGTACGTTTATCTCTAAGAGACAGAACGCGTCTCCTTCCTGAGCAGTATGATGGCTGTGTGGTCCCATGGTGTTTATACTTGCATACTATTGTTTGTAAAGATGAACGTGGTACCTTCAGGCATTTGGAAATTGCTCCCAAGGATGAACCAGACATGTGGAGGTCTTGGCTGATTTCTTTTGATTTTCCCATTATGTCGAGCACTGAGTTTGAAGGTAGGCCTTTAAATACATCCACAGGTACACCTCCAATTAACTCAAATCAGAAGCATCTAAAGCCATGACTTCAGTTTCTGGAATTTTCCAAGCTGTTTAAAGGCACAGTCAACTTAGTGTATGTAAACTTCTGACCCACTGGAATTGTGATATAGTGAATTATAAGTGAAATAATCTGTCTGTAAACAATTGTTGGAAGAATTACTTGTGTCATGCACAAAGTAGATGTCCTAACCGACTTGCCAAAACTATAGTTTGTTAACATTAAATCTGTGGTGATTGAAAAATGAGTTTTAATGACCTCAACCTAAGTGTATGCAACATCTGACTTCAACTGTATATTCCGGCATGATAGTCATGGAAGCATTAAAATATGATTACAACCCAAAAGTAATGTGAAATGCACACATAATTTACGAGATAAGCTTTGTCTTGGCTTGCTTGCTTGTTAGCTTAACTGAGGTATAATGTAGACGAGGGAAATCGTGCAGTAGGCTATGACTAACAATAACGATAAAACATCAATATGTATCAAATCTTACAGTAGTGCATACATACTAACCCCGTAATAACTAGTTATAAAGTGGTGGAATTGTCCTTTTAAATGCTTAGTATCAAAGAAGCAAAGCTTTGAGGCTTACCTGAACTGGAGCTTATCTTTGTGTAGTCTGTTTATTGCGTAGGCAATGTGGAAGCAGAGATTCTATTGGTTTTGAAGGCCAACATTTTGAAAGGAGTTTTATTAACTCGATTAGCAGTCCTGGAGCCAATCTCATCCTGGATGTGCTATCGCAGTCAAACATTCCACATAATAAGGCTTTTCCCCTGAGTTAGGTAGGTGACATTTCTGGGAGTAGACCTAAATGGTCTGTCACCAGATTGCCACCTCAGCATCTCTGTTCCCCTCTATCTTTCCCTCCTCCCTGCACCAGTATCTCCACTTCCTCATTCCCAAATTTGTCCACATGATCCATCCTTATCCATCCTTATGTCTCCTTTTCCCTCCCCCAGTCAGGTAACCTAAACCATCTTGTCTCCAGGTACAGTGGATGATGCTAATGGCTGTAGGAGCAGTTTCTCCAAAGCCAGCAGCAAACAGCAGGTCTGCTAAGCTGTCCTGAGAACAGAGGGACTGTTTATCTGGGGAGGCAGGCTTCCCCTCCATCATCCTGCCAATAAAGACCGCTGCACAGCGTTTCATGCTCCACAGCGAGATAAGGCCTCCAGGCAGGTCCTTTCTGCTAGGCCCCACTCACTACAATGGAGCGGAGACCAACAAACCTGACAGTTTTGACCCAGTTTAACAGTTTAGCCTAATTATTTTATTTTTTAACCACGGTCTGATTAAAGTCAAGATCTGGAATTTATTCTATGGCTTTTCAGGGAACTGTCCAGTCGTTCATACCACACACAAAAAAACTGTCTCACCACTTTGTAAATATATGTCCAATATTTATTTTATTTTATTTTATTTGATCAATGTTGTAAAGGCAGTGTTTCACAGTATCTAAAGGCAAATAAAACTGATGATCTGTATTTTATAGCCTAAATGTACTTACTGTGTACACCAGTTCCATTTATCTTGAAAACACCTGGTAACATACCACTTGATATGAGTTGCTATGCAACATGAAGAGTGTCAATTCTTTGTGGTTCTTTTCTTCCTGGCCTTGTCGACTTCTGTTGCTCTGCTACTGAATGCCCCGTGTCTTCAGAGGGCCTTGTGGGAAATCGGTATTGTCAGGGGGTTTTGGAGTGGGAATCGGCTCGATATTTGCCCAACAATGGCATGACATGAACACTTAAATCACAGAGACCCTGAAGAGGCCCGGGCCATCCAGCTTGTCTGTCTCCATGAATAAAAAGTGAGGATTTGTTTCATAATACAAAGATGTGACCAGGAATAATGTGTAAATAATCAGGTCTGTGGCACAGAGGGATAGTTGAGGCACAGTCCCCCCCCCCATTTTTTGGATAAGAGAGTATGCTAAATTACTCAAATGTAAATGTTGTGGAGTCTTGCAGTAAAATCTGACATTTCCTTAGCAGTGTGCCAATCACGCTTAATTTGTATTTTTCTTGGTACTGTATTTACAAAAGGTTAAGTAAAATGCAGTTTGTTGCACATGACCTTTTTTGAATGTCACAATAGAGGGAGACCTTTTCATGTGTCACCAAGCTTTGTAGAACAACATAATCATAGAGAACTATGGTGGAAAACTGAGGCAGTAAAAATCAAAGTATATTCGAATGTATTTAAATTGATATTTTGTATACCACAAAGACATCAATTTAGAAAAGGCTTCTTTACTTTGACTGACAGAGGAAAATCCATTTGTTTTGGGTCACTTTCTATGAGCACAACTGTGTTAATAACCAGTTAAAATGTGATTGGTTTCTTTTTTAATGTATTTATTGTGTGCACAGCTGTCACGCTCGGGTGTGTAGAGAGACCAAGGCGCAGTGCAGTGATAGTTCGACATCGATGCTTATTCACAAACTATACTTGATCAGAACAATACAAAACAATAAAGAATATATAACAAAGGAGAACACACTTACTGTAGAAAATGTAGACATACAAACATAAGTAGGATCCCTAATTAGAGACAATGCATAGCAGCTGCCTCTAATTAGGGATCCAACACAAAACACCACACAGATATAGAACTATCAGACTCTGACCATGGCTACATAGAGAAGCAAAAGGCTTCTCTATGGCCAGAGCCTGACAACAGCCTTCCGAGACAATAGAAGGCAGGAATCTCTGAGCCACTTGCAGTAACCTGGGAAACAGTAAAGCCATTTAGCTCCAGCAGACCACTTAATAGATTTGGCCGATGCAGAGGCTGGAAATCCATCAGTCAATTGGGCCAGACAGAGATGAGCAGTCTGCTCAGTGCCCTGACCAATGTATGAGAAGACATGGCATAATGGTGCTCTTCTCATGGCCTCTGGTGATGAAGAAGCCTGTCTCGCTTGATATAACATTTGGAAGATGGCAATACTGCAGATAACCTTAGTGTTTTGTTTTAAGCTTGTTGCCCTTCTGCCCTTTTGACCCTGTAAGATTGAGCTGTCATTTGAACTATGTGACCCTGGCGGTCTTTGGACACCTGTTCTGGCTCTTGCTGACAGAGTTGTGTGATTGGGTGTGTGTAGCTGACGCAGGGAGAAAGTCATATTGCAGTATAGAGCATTTGGGCTTGTATCCGTATGTCTAATGGGTAGTATCTGAAGGAAGTCAAAGCTTGTGTTTTATAGTCACAGGGCTCAAACAGTTGTCCCATCTATAAAACCGGAATTGATGTTTCACATATGGGCTAGAATCACTATAATTTAGAGACTCTCCATGGTTCACAACTACAGTTTAATGTTTGCGGTGATATTAAATATTTTGCCTATTTGAGGTGTGCTGAAACATATTGTTTTGACCCAGAGTGTCAGGCTATTTCTGTTTGTGTTTTCAGTGGTTAACTCTGCCCAGTTCCCAGTCATCTTAAATGCAGAATCCCACGTCTTGCAGGGGGCAAAGTCTAATGTGAAAACAATTTGAACCAAGAAAGTAATTTCCTTTCTTTCCTCATTACCAGTCGTCTGACTAGCAGACAGCCCCTCTTACTCTAACAGGTTGCTGTGCAACCTCTGTGTTAAACGGCAACCAGAATTGTTGTCACATTGCCACAATGAAGTTAACCCCTTACACTCATGGCTATTGGCCTATATGGAACATTGAAATGTTTCTTACAGAAGAAATATGAGTGCATTAAAGGATTCATGAGTGCATTAATGTGCGTGTGCAGTGGCAATTTTCATCACAATAAACAAACAAGCTCATTGTTCAGAACATCCCAGGGTATGACGACGTCATCTTGTAACAGTACATCATAGTGATCATAAGAGTAGATGTCATGCTTTATATAGGGTTCATAAAAGTGACATAACTGTGACAACTACCAATGTCAATGGTGACATAACCCACTGTCAAATATGACATACACCATATTAAATTGGTGGTTATGATATTGGGTTCAATTCCCAGGACCACCCATATAAAAAATTGTTTTCACGCATGACTGTAAGTCGATTTTGGATAAAAGCCTCTGCTAAATGTTACAGTTGAAGTCGGAAGTTTACATACATCTTAGCCAAATACATTTAAACTCAGTTTTTCACAATTCCTGACATTTAATTCTAGTAAAGATTCCTTTAAAAGGTCAGTTAGGATCACCACTTTTTATTTTAAGAATGTGAAATGTCAGAATAATAGTAGAGAGAATTATTTATTTCAGCTTTTATTTCTTTCATCACATTCCCAGTGGGTCAGAAGTTTACATACACTCAATTAGTATTTGGTAGCATTGCCTATAAATTGTTTAACTTGGGTCAAACGTTTCGGGTAGCGTTCCACAAGCTTCCCACAATAAGTTGGGTGAATTTTGGCCCATTCCTCCTGACAAAACTGGTGTAACTGAGTCAGGTTTGTAGACCTTGATCGCACATGCTTTTTCAGTTCTGCCCACACATTTTCTATAGGATTGAGGTCAGGGCTTTGTGATGGCCACTCCAATACCTTGACTTTGTTGTCCTTAATCCATTTTGTCACAACTTTGGAAGTATGCTAGGGGTCATTGTCCATTTGGAAGACCCATTTGCGACCAAGCTTTAACTTCCTGACTGATGTCTTGAGATGTTGCTTCAATATATCCACATAATTTTCCTTCCTCATGATTCCATCTATTTTATGAAGTGCACCAGTCCCTCCTGCAGCAAAGCACCCTCACAACATGATGCTGCCACCCCCTTGCTTCACGGTTGGGATGGTGTTCTTTCTCCAAACATAACGATGGTCATTATGGCCAAGCACTTCTATTTTTGTTTCATCAGACCGGAGGACATTTCTCCAAAAAGTACGATCTTTGTCCGCATGTGCAGTTGCAAAAACGTAGTCTGGATTTTTTATGTCGGTTTGGGAGCAGTGGCTTCTTCCTTGCTGAGCGGCCTTTCAGGTTATGTGGATATAGGACTCGTTTTACTGTGGATACTTTTGTACCTGTTTCCTCCAGCATCTTCACAAGGTCCTTTGCTGTTGTTCTGGGATTGATTTGCACTTTTCACACCAAGTCTCTAGGAGACAGAACATGTCTCCTTCCTGAGCGGTATGACGGCTGTGTGGTCCCATGGTGTTTATACTTGCGTACTATTGTTTGTATAGATGAACGTGGTACTTTCATGCGTTTGGAAATTGCTCCCAAGGATGAACCAGACTTGTGGAGGTCTACAATTTTTTTATGAGGTCGGTTGATTTCTTTAGATTTTCCCATGATGTCGAGCAAAGAGGCACTGAGTTTGAAGGTAGGCCTTAATACATCCACAGGTACATCTCCAATTGACTCAGATTATGTCAATTAGCATATCAGAAGCTTCTAAAGCCATGACTTCATTTTCTGGAATTGCCCAAGCTGTTTAAAGGCACAGTCAATTTAGTGTATGTAAACTTCTGACCCACTGGAATATACAGTGGGGAGAACAAGTATTTGATACACTGCCGATTTTTCAGGTTTTCCTACTTACAAAGCATGTAGAGGTCTGTAATTTTTATCATAGGTACACTTCAACTGTGAGAGACGGAATCTAAAACAAAAATCCAGAAAATCACATTGTATGATTTTTAAATAATTAATTTGTATTTTATTGCATGACATAAGTATTTGATCACCTACCAACCAGTAAGAATTCCGGCTCTCACAGACCTGTTAGTTTTTCTTTAAGAAGCCCTCCTGTTCTCCACTCATTACCTGTATTAACTGCACCTGTTTGAACTCGTTACCTGTATAAAAGACACCTGTCCACACACTCAATCAAACAGACTCCAACCTCTCCACAATGGCCAAGGCCAGAGAGCTGTGTAAGGACATCAGGGATAAAATTGTAGACCTGCACAAGGCTGGGATGGGTTACAGGACAATAGGCAAGCAGCTTGGTGAGAAGGCAACAACTGTTGGCGCAATTATTTGAAAATGGAAGAAGTTCAAGATGACGGTCAATCTCCCTCGGTCTGGGGCACCATGCAAGATCTCACCTCGTGGGGCATCAATGATCATGAGGAAGGTGAGGGATCAGCCCAGAACTACATGGCAGGACCTGGTCAATGACCTGAAGAGAGCTGGGACCACAGTCTCAAAGAAAACCATTAGTAACACACTACGCCGTCATGGATTAAAATCCTGCAGCGCACGCAAGGTCCCCCTGCTCAAGCCAGTGCATGTCCAGGCCCGTCTGAAGTTTGCCAATGACCATATGGATGATCCAGAGGAGGAATGGGAGAAGGTCATGTGGTCTGATGAGACAAAAATATAACTTTTTGGTCTAAACTCCACTCGCCGTGTTTAAAGGAAGAAGAAGGATGAGTACAACCCCAAGAACACCATCCCAACCGTGAAGCATGGAGGTGGAAACATCATTCTTTGGGGATGCTTTTCTGCAAAGGGGACAGGACGACTGCACCGTATTGAGGGGAGGATGGATGGGGCCATGTATCGCGAGATCTTGGCCAACAACCTCCTTCCCTCAGTAAGAGCATTGAAGATGGGTCGTGGCTGGGTCTTCCAGCATGACAACGACCCTAAACACACAGCCAGGGCAACTAAGGAGTGGCTCCGTAAGAAGCATCTCAAGGTCCTGGAGTGGCCTAGCCAGTCTCCAGACCTGAACCCAATAGAAAATCTTTGGAGGGAGCTGAAAGTCCGTATTGCCCAGCGACAGCCACGAAACCTGAAGGATCTGGAGGTCTGTATGGAGGAGTGGGCCAAAATCCCTGCTGTAGTGTGTGCAAACCTGGTCAAGAACTACAGGAAAGGTATGATCTCTGTAATTACAAACAAAGGTTTCTGTACCAAATATTAAGTTAAGTATTTGATACATCAGAAAAACATATGTCATGCAATAAAATGCAAATTAATTACTTAAAAATCATACAATGTGATTTTCTGGATTTTTGTTTTAGATTCCGTCACTCACAGTTGAAGAGTACCTATGATAAAAATGACAGACTTCTACATGCTTTGTAAGTGTGAAAACCTGCAAAATCGGCAGTGTATCAAATACTTGTTCTCCCCACTGTGTATATATATATATAGTGAATTATAAGTGAAATAATCTGTAAACAATTGTTGGAAGAATTACTTGTGTCATGCACAAAGTAGATATCCTAACCAACTTGCCAAAACTATAGTTTGTTAACATGAAATCTGTGGAGGGGATGAAAATGAGCTTTAATGACTTCAACCTAAGAGGTTGTTGTCCTGGCACCACACTGCCAGGTATCTGACCTCCTCCCTATAGGCGGTCTCAATGTTGTCAGTGATCGGGCCTACCACCGTTGCGTCATCGGCAAACTTAATGATGGTGTTGGAGTCGTACACGGTCATGGGTGAACAGGGAGTACAGGATGGGACTATGCGCGCCTCCCTGAGGGCCCCCCTGTGTTGAGGGTTAGCGTGGTGGATGTGTTGTTGCCTACCCTCACCACCTGGGATCGGTCCTTCAGGAAGTCTAGGATCCAGTTGCAGAAAGAGGTGTTCAGTCAGAGGGTCCTTAACTTAGTGATGAGCTTAGAGGGCAATATGGTCTTGAACGCTGAGATGTAGTCAATGAACAGCACTCTCATAGATGTGTCCCTCTTGATCAGGTGGGAGAGAGCAGTGTGGAGTGCAATAGAGATTGTGTCATCTGTGGATCTGTTGGGCCGGTATGCGAATTGTAGTGGGTCTAGAGTGTCTGGGATGATTGTGTTGATGACCAGCCTTTCAAAGCATTGCATGGCTACAGATGTGCTACGGGGTGACAGTTATTTAGATGGGTTACCTTGGCGGTCTTGGGCACAGGAACTATGGTTGTCTGCTTGAAGGAACACAGGAACTATGGTGGTCTGCTTGAAGGAAAACAGGAACTATGGTGGTCTGCTTGAAACAAGTAGGTATTACAGACTTGACAACAACTCGTTCTCTGCAAACATCAAAGCAGTGACCCACTCCTGCAGGTTCATGCTCTACAACATCCATAGAGTATGACCTTACCTCACACAGGAAGCGTTGCAGGTCCAAATCCAGGCACTTGTCCTTCCCGTCTGGACTACTGCAACTTCCTGTTGGCTTGGCTCCCAGCTTGTACCCCTGCAACTTATCCAGAACGCAGCAGACCGCCTGGTTTATAACCTTTCCAAGTTCACTCATGTCACCCCGCTCCTCCGCAAACTCCACTGGCTTCCAGCTTAAGCTTGCATCCACTACAGCAAGAGGAACTACCCCTCCATACCTTCAGGCTATGCAAATTTCAATATGGCGGAGGAGGGGATGGCTGCCGTTTTACAGCCTCTTAACCAACTATGTTAGTTTTTTTGTGTTGTTTGTAACTTATTTCTTTACTTGTTGTGTACATAATGTTGCTGCTACAGTCTCTTATGACCGAAAATAACTTCTAGACATTAGAACAGCGATTACTCATCTCGAACTGGACAACGTTTTTTTTTCTTTAACGAGTCCGACGCAAAGGATATACTGCTTTCTGTCACGGTGCGTATTTACGGGACGAGGCGCAGAGCTGTGGTGGAGCGACATTCCTTTATTATTGGTATAAAAACACGACACAAAAACAAAGGAGAGGTAGCCACCGTGAACTGAAGTGAATATAACGAATAGACACATACAAGAATCCACACCCAGGTGACACACAGTGGAACTTATATATAATCCCCAATTAGAGACAACACAAGACAGCTGCCTCTAATTGGGGATAAACCAAAACCCAACACCCACCCGGTGATTGTCAGGACCTGACTGTGGCCATCCCACTGCCCCTAGAGGGAGTCAGAGACCAGGCCTCAGTCAGGCCCTTACACTTTCTCAGGAACGGGCCCAAACCCCCGTCATTTTCGTGAAGAAAAGATGGAGTAAAAGGGGGCGGAGGTCGAGCTGCCTTCTGAGTGAGTAAACCCACACTACCATCTGTTCTATTGGCCAATGTGCAATCATTGGAAAATAAAATGGATGATCTATGATCAAGGATATCCAACCAACAGGACATTAAAAACTGTAATATCTTATGCTTCACCGAGTTGTGGCTGAACGACGACACAGATAAGTAGACGACCGGACCTGGACTGGGGATGCTCCTCTTGGGCACCTTTAGAGCCAGCTCCCTCCTCTCGCTCTCACACTCCTCCATATTTAGCCAACATAGCTCCATGATCATCTCATACTCCTCCCTCCGTCGGTATTCCCCCACGTACTCCGTGTCTGGCGAATGCCACCTGGAAAGTGGGACTGGTGCCTCCTCTTCCACACCTGACCAGCCCCATAGCCCCCCCCCCCAAGATTACCTTGGGGTTGTTTGCGGGCGTTGGCTCGTCTTTCGCGTCGCGCATATTGCGGCGGCACATCCTCAATCTCCCTCTCTGCCTAGTTACGCTGCTTGGTCTGGCTCTGGTGGGTCGTTCTGTCACGAACGTGTGTGTTGAATGACCAAGGCGCAGCGCAGGGATAGTAGTTCGACATATTTTTAATTTACTATGTACATAAATGTTTAAATACTATGTATAGACAAAACTTATGACGAACCACAGAACACAAACAAACACTAATCGACTAACGTCACGTTAAAAAAAACACACCAATGAACGGCCGAAAAAGAAACACACTTACTTCACCCGTGACTGCGACATACATCGACAACATCAACAACGACCCACACCAGAGTGAAGGACAGACTCAACATATATGGGATCCCTAATTAGAGACAATGCTGTGCAGCTGCCTCTAATTAGGGATCCAACCCAAACCCCACACAGAAACAGAAAAGAACGACACTGTCAGACTCTGACCATAACTACATAGAGAAGCCTATGCTTCTCTATGGCCAGAGCCTGACAGCTCACCTCTTACTATATAGGAAACAGTCTCCAGTGAAAGAGGGTAGTTAACAGCTGTTATGAATGAAGGGTAGCATATTATTATTCAAAAAACAGCTTTGACTATGTTTAACACATGGGGATGTGTGAAGCTTACTGCATAGCCTGAATTGTCCACACTTCCACCTGCGAATAGCTAGCTTTTCGCATGGCGCCGGGTGGTAAGACACTTCAGGAGGGCCGTCGTGTGCTAGCAAGGCTATGGGCTGAATCGGGAGGAAGTAGTACTCGCTAAGCAAGCAGCGTGATGTCCTTTACATATGCAGGTCTTCCTTTTTAACTTTGTACTCAGTTTAGCCGCTGTTTTGTCAGACTTGCCAAGTTGCCAGTGATCATGTAACCATTTAATAAGTAATTTGTTGCTATCCCTTTTTAAAGGCATGTCAAAGCTCCGGAGATGCAGCAGAGAGAAGTAGGAGGGAGAACACTGCCTTTTTGCAATGGTATTGGCCTCGGTTTGTGTCCATCTCTCCCTTTCCCCACGCCTCCATTACCTTCTGTTACGCCCCTCCAATGGCTCGGGAGAGGAGGAGGACGCAACTGCGCAAGGCCACGCAACCTGGCTGAGGGAACTGGTGTGATGGTGAGTGCACTGGCTAAAGTAAAGTACGCCATAGGAAAAGGTAACGTTTTCTTAATGTTTACTTAAACAATTATAAAATTACAATATACACAATAAGGGAAGGAGGACAGCAGGTAAAGGGGTTAGGAGTAGGGCGGTGCCAGCAGTCTGTCAAATCAAAGAAACAATTAAAAAAGAACCTGAAGTTCCCTACACCTCTAAACCCTGCCTGTCACAAACTACCCTAAACAAACTTACCTCATTGCTACAATACACTGGGTGACAGCCGCTTGCTTCTATCCTAGTGTATATAACAGTGGGTTACCTACGGGTGGATGTAAACCACACACATGCGCACACGCACACGCACACGCACACACACACACACACACACACACACACACACACACACACACACACACACACACACACACACACACACACACACACACACACACACACCCCTCTCTCACCCCTCCTCACCTAACACAAACATTTATAGGGTGATGAGCCGCACCGGATTGGCCGAAGAGGAATGAAGCCACGCACACTCCATTAGCAGCAACTCACCACACCTGAGAGGAATTAGAGAGAAGAGCAAAGAGAAGGAGAAAACAAACATCCCAGTTCCCAAACAGAGAGAGGACGTAACACCTTCCATCTTCATTCAGACGTGACTAGTTGTGTCGGGGAAAGTTTAGCCCATTCTGCCACTTCACACACACACAAGGCTGCTTTGAGGCCTTGACTTGGGATGAGAAAAGTATTTTAGTCCTCCTACATCTGGTTACTGTAGATAACACAGCCAGGCACTCTCAGGACCCTTGCAGTCCTTCCATATTGTTTCTATTCAACGCCCTCTAGTCATCAATCATGCTATTGTGGAGTGTTTATGAAATGTTCCCATTCGATAGCTTCTCTTTTGTTGGTAATTCATATGGAACATTTATGGCAGATGCTTGATGGGAATTCTTTTCCTCACAAGTTTGCTTTTATTCTCCAGCTGGTACTGAATTCATTTATTTTTCCTCATTTTTTGTGGGTGAAATTTAACTTCCTCAAATTTTGCCAGGACCCTAACCTGCCAAATAGTAGGCTGTGACTGTGATTTCCCCAGTCTTTCTATTGGCCGTGGAAGCAAGGCAGACACGTGCCTATGGCAGTTAAACAAGGCCCCCTGGCTCCCAGCCCACTCGTAAATAACGGAACTGGACACGCTCTCAGTGGCTCCCTTTAGGAAGCTGGGTCCTGTGCACTGAGACTGTCTGCTACGATGCCTTTGTTGATCCGAAATCCACAGCAGTGTTTACAAATTACCATGAAAAGTGTGTTGACTGGGTCCGTTAATTTCTTCATCGCCCTCCTTGTTGAAAACTAGTCATCTCTCGTTGAGTGACAACAAACACTTAATTGAATAATCCCTACTGTTGACCATTCACAGACGAAGGGTCATAGACTTCAGGCTACCAACTTCAGGCTTGCCTCGAGAAAAAATGTAGTGTGCACTAAAAGCTGAAAAAAACTAAAAAAACTTGCTGGAGACCAAAACGTCACAAAATGTCATAATTATATATGCACAAACTGTTCCGAACTGTTTTGGATGTGGACGCCTTTAGCGTACATCTTTGTTCACCTGATGATGTGTTCCCCATGATACATTTCCCTAGTAATTTGTCATAAGTTGGCCCCAGTTTCCCCTGCCATGCAGTGACCGATGCAGACAATCCTCTTGTTAGGCATCCCATCTTCTCTCCCTAATAATTAACAACAACATTGAGGAGAAAGACCTGAAATAAATAGTGGGCTCTAATGGTATGACTTAATTAGCGTACAGTATAACCTGCTATTCCCTTACCTATAGAAGGCTACCCAGGTTACCAATGAGCAATATAAGATCCAGGATCCTATAGAAGTGTTTGTGGTGAGAAAATCCAACCTTTAGGCCTAGAGTGCATTGATCTGAGCAGCGTAAGATGATAACATGTAAAGGTTCATCTCTCTAAGTACAACATGGAAGTATTTTTCTGGAGGAATAATGAAGGTAATTTTCAAGAGGCTTTTCAGTCTCTTTCATCTCGTTCTGCTCTCTTTAATCAAAGAAAACCACATAGTGGTTGTTGTATAGCCTAGTTGTCATATCTCCCTCATTAGAGACCATACAATGACAGCACTACTCAACTTTTGGTCTACGTAACATATTCAGAGCCATTGTTTCATGGCTATTTGAGTGCATATTGCCTCTCTTATCAACTCAATTATCTTCTCTTTTCCAAGCTCTATTATTTGGTTGTGTAAGGCCTCTTGACGTAATGGATAATTCTCACTTTAATTCGTATT
Organism: Thymallus thymallus; assembly: GCA_023634145.1. Classification (NCBI taxonomy): domain Eukaryota; kingdom Metazoa; phylum Chordata; class Actinopteri; order Salmoniformes; family Salmonidae; genus Thymallus; species Thymallus thymallus. The sequence goes on along the minus strand of CM042384.1, from coordinate 14,400,505 downwards.
TTATAAGATTAGGCTCACTTTATTGGTCAATTTCACAAAAGGTCCAAGCAAAATTTTACTTCTGTTATTAACCCAACCCCTCCAAAAGACACAGAGGTGCGGGGGGCTGCCACACTGGGCACCCGGGAGCTTTTGCCACACTGGCCACCCCCCCCCCCCCCCCCCGACATCTGCTACCATACCCCTTTTTTTGTGGTCTTGCCCATTCACCATCTGAATGGCACACATACACAATCCATGTCTCAATTGTTAGAAATACTTCTTTAACCTGTCTCCTCAAATATTTGATCTTTACAATTAAAAACAAGGTGCTGTTCATATAAATAATTTATTATAATTTACCGGTTTCTCGCAGTTATTTATCCCGGGAAAAGAGAGTGGTTTTGGGCGTTAAATCTCGGTAACCTGGTTCCCGCCATTCAACCCTAGCTTACACCTATGGCTCTTACATTTTGGGCTGGAGGACAGTATTTATCTTCCCATGGTGGGGCATTGTTATGAAATTAGCCACTCATATATTATAAGTCAATATGAAGCTGTGTCTGAGTAGCATAGGTCTAGGGATTATACCAAATTAATAAACAAATTAGAGCTGCAAGTGGAGGTCGAGTTTTTAACCGATCAGGAAACATTGGTGCTACAGTACCATGACAACGGTATGCTTAAGGCCTTGAACCTGGATATATTTCTATATTTCAAGGCCAAGGGGGTTGTAGTACAGTTGAGCACTGTTTTACAATGTGCAGGTAAGATAATCAAGATTGTACTGTGTTATGCCACGTCCACTCAACAAGCACACATCGCCATCATGATAAGCACTGCCTTCCCCTCAGTTGAATTTGTGTAGTACCTTTTCACTGTTCTCAAAAGGAGGGGAAAATGCTTCCTCTTGTAGTCCCTGTATTGAAGATGAGGAAAGTGGTGCTTGTGAAGTATAGCTCATCTTGGTTTAAGTTTGTATGATCAATCCATGCTTGGTAGGTAACCCACTGATACTGAGTCTCTGTTGGTCTGCATTGCCTCTACTGCTGGTCCCCTCTGGTGCAGCCAGGGAAGATGAATGGAGTCAGATGAGCTGATATGTTATCTCTCTCCTCCATCACAATGTGGGCTTGTTGACTCTCTCTGATAAGTTTGTTCACTGAGGGGATCCTCTGATCTCTGCCTGCCACAGGTTTTTGGCCTCTGTTTCAATTCTGAAGTCATCGATAATGAGTAGTGTTTTCCACTTTGTGTGAAAATAAATGTAAACAACAAACTGGACTGCCAGTGAATGAGAAGGACAATGTGAATAAATTGAGTATGGTACCGTAGCTCTGCTTTTGACAGGTAACGTTAGGCCTAATTCAAAGCTCATGGAAAGTGCTGTATGTTACTTTCTCAACAGCTCTATACTGCATCATTATTTCTGTTCCGTGAATGTAGGGTTTTAAAATATTTGATTATTACCCAGCTGAACTAATACTCAGAACCATTGTGTGCTTGCATCTCAACGGCCTAATTTCCCTTTGAATAACTCCCATGGTGATGCTACTTAGGTAGGCAAGGCTACATTTCTTAGGGCCACCGTCTAAAATTTAACCAGATTTATTTCTTAATGTCACAGATTAAATTAATTCAGCTATGTAGTGGAAATAGAGCATTCAGACCAACCATCTATTTCCAGGCACCTTGTTACGGTTTTGTTTGATTTGTTCTCTTCTTCCTACCTTCAGTTCTGTAATACTGATACCGCGATTTCTCTCCTCTCCTTCCCTGAAGAATTCAGATTGAGTCTGTTTTCCGTCTTAATGGCATCCACGCTCTCAGCAAGACTGGTATAATAATGCAATTCTCTTTGGAGCCATTCTCCCCTCTCGGAGGCTCACGTATAAACCTGGATCTGAACATGTGCTAAAAAAAATTGCTAAATTCTCTTTTCCCAGACCTCGGCTCGTGTAATTAATAATAATTTTACCGAGTCTGCAACGTGAGTTTATTTTTGGGATGGCAAGAAATGCATAGCCTAGGCCTGTGGGTGGTAAGATATGAAAAATGTCACTGGTAATTAATGTGTAAGGAAAGTGGGTGTTTTTTAAGGGTGAATAATGGTTGTTGTGGTGTTTTGGGGTGATTTACTGACTGTTTCGTAATGATCCCTTGGTCCAGTCTAAACAGCAAAGATTTTATGAAGAAGTTTCTAAAGTTTTATTGCAGTGTCTGGGCAAATTGTTGTGATATGTAGTTTGCTGGTGCGAAAGTAGTGTGTGAGTAAGCCTTACTTTTTAAGAGTTTCCACCTTTCTTTTTTGATCAGGCGAGTTTGGCCAACTTTGTTTCCAATTACCTCTGTGGCTAGAACGTTAATTGTATTATGTGGTGTCACATAATAAAAGGGAAAGGAAGAAGGACCCTCTCTCTGCTCTCCCATAATGTCCACTACAACCTGTTCACCCACTGCCAATCCCACCAGAACCAGTAGTCCAACATTAGCTTGGGAAGCTAGCTGGATGCTACAAATTGGTAGGATGGATGAGTTACCGGCATAAAGGATACTGAGCTATTGCCGAGACTAAATGCAACTCTTATTATTCATTAAATGTAGCCTAGTCTTGTTGCAGAACCTCCACATGAGACTTGGACGCTGTCTGAGGACAAAGTGAGGGAAATTATCTCGGAAAAACTGAAGATGGACCATAGGAAGATTTAGGTGGAGTGCGACCACAGAACTGGAAACCCCACCGCTGGCACAGGTGACAGGCCCAGGCCAATAGTGGTCAAGTTCCTGAGGTTCAAGGAAAAGGTAGCTGTTCTGGAAAGAACCAAGAACTTGAGAGAAATGTATATCTTCCTCAACAAGGACAATCCTGAAGATGTGCGCCAGAAGAGGAAATAACTTATCCCAGCCATGAAAGCTGCCAGAGCGCGTGAGAACATTGCTTACATCCGCTATGAGAGGCTCATGGTCCACCCTCCCTCCCAAAAGCCTGGAAGGGATGAAAGAGCCAAACCTATGGGTTTGTAGCTTTCACTCAGCAGCACACACACACACACACACACTTACAAACACCAACTGATTAATGGACTGCTGAATGTATATATATTTTTTCTCTTGCTTTGTTTGCTCTTATGTCTGTCTCTGATAAGCAACCCAGGACAATAGCCCATATTAATATATGTAGCCTTATCACGGTTGTGTGTGTGGAGAGACCAAGACGCAGCACAAGATTATAGTTCAACATTTTTATTCCTTATACTATGTATAAAAGATACAATGAACGAACTAAAGAAAACAAAACTAACACGATAGACAAAACGTCACGTTACCCGAAACAAACACGAAAATAACGGACGTAACAAATGAGCACACTTAACTTTCACCGTGACTGCGACATCATACGACAACGACCCACACCAGTGTGAAGGACAGACTTAACATATACAGTAGGGAGAACAAGTATTTGATACACTGCCGAATTTGCAGGTTTTCCCACTTACAAAGCATGTAGAAGTCTGTAATTTTTATCATAGGTACTCTTCAACTGTGAGTGACGGAATCTAAAACAAAAATCCAATTGTATGATTAATTTGCATTTTATTGCATGACATAAGTATTTGATACATCAGAAAAGCAGAAGTTAATATTTGGTACAGAAACCTTTTGTTTGCAATTACAGAGATCATACGTTTCCTGTAGTTCTTGACCAGGTTTGCACACACTGCAGCAGGGATTTTGGCCCACTCCTCCATACAGACCTTCTCCAGATCCTTCAGGTTTCGGGGCTGTCGCTGGGCAATACGGACTTTCAGCTCACTCCAAAGATTTTCTATTGGGTTCAGGTCTGGAGACTGGCTAGGCCACTCCAGGACCTTGAGATGCTTCTTACGGAGCCACTCCTTAGTTGCCCTGGCTGTGTGTTTCGGGTCGTTGTCATGCTGGAAGACCCAGCCACGACCCATCTTCAATGCTCTTACTGAGGGAAGGAGGTTGTTGGCCAAGATACATGGCCCCATCCATCCTCCCCTCAATACGGTGCAGTCGTCCTGTCCCCTTTGCAGAAAAGCATCCCCAAAGAATGATGTTTCCACCTCCATGCTTCACGGTTGGGATGGTGTTCTTGGGGTTGTACTCATCCTTCTTCTTCCTCCAAACACGGCGAGTGGAGTTTAGACCAAAAAGCTATATTTTTGTCTCATCAGACCACATGACCTTCTCCCATTCTTCCTCTGGATCATCCAGATGGTCATTGGCAAACTTCTGACGGGCCTGGACATGCACTGGCTTGAGCAGGGGGACCTTGCGTGCGCTGCAGGATTTTAATCCATGACGGCGTAGTGTGTTACTAATGGTTTTCTTTGAGACTGTGATCCCAGCTCTCTTCAGCTCATTGACCAGGTCCTGCCGTGTAGTTCTGGGCTGATCCCTCACCTTCCTCATGATCATTGATGCCCCACGAGGTGAGATCTTGCATGGTGCCCCAGACCGAGGGAGATTGACCGTCATCTTCCATTTTCTAATAATTGCGCCAACAGTTGTTGCCTTCTCACCAAGCTGCTTGCCTATTGTCCTGTAGCCCATCCCAGCCTTGTGCAGGTCTACAATTTTATCCCTGATGGCCTTACACAGCTCTCTGGTCTTGGCCATTGTGGAGAGGTTGGAGTCTGTTTGATTGAGTGTGTGGACAGGTGTCTTTTATACAGGTAACGAGTTCAAACAGGTGCAGTTAATACAGGTAATGAGTGGAAAACAGGAGGGCTTCTTAAAGAAAAACTAACAGGTCTATGAGAGCCGGAATTCTTACTGGTTGGTAGGTGATCAAATACTTATGTTATGCAATAAAATGCAAATTAATTATTTAAAAATCATACAATGTGATTTTCTGGATTTTTGTTTTAGATTCTGTCTCTCACAGTTGAAGTGTACCTATGATAAAAATTACAGACCTCTACATGCTTTGTAAGTAGGAAAACCTGCAAAATCGGCAGTGTATCAAATACTTGTTCTCCCCACTGTATAGGATCCCTAATTAGAGACAATGCGGTGCAGCTGCCTCTATTTAGGGATCCAACCCAAAACCCACACAGAAACAGAAAAGAAAAACACTGTCAGACTCTGACCATAGCTACATAGAGAAGCAAATAGGCTTCTCTATGGCCAGAGCCTGACTCTGACTCTGGAGCGGAGCAGACGGCTGAACCCGGAATGGGCTCCAGAAGAGGTTCAGGGCTGTGGACCTTCGCTGGAGGTTCCGGGCTGCGGACCTTCGCTGGAGGTTCCGGGCCGCGGACCTCCGCTGGAGGTTCCAGGCTGCGGACCTTCGCTGGAGGTTCAGGGCGGCGGACCGTCGCTGGAGGTTCAGGGCTGCTGACCGTCGCTGGAGGTTCAGGGCTGCTGACCGTCGCTGGAGGTTCAGGGCTGCTGACCTTCGCTGGAGGTTCAGGGCTGCTGACCTTCGCTGGAGGTTCAGTGCTGCTGACCTTCGCTGGAGGTTGCGGAATGCGGACCTTCGCTGGAGGTTGCGGGCTGCGGACCTTCGCTGGAGGTTGCGGGCTGCGGACCTTCGCTGGAGGTTGCGGGCTGCGGACCTTCGCTGGAGGTTGCGGGCTGCGGACCTTCGCTGGAGGTTGCGGGCTGCGGACCTTCGCTGGAGGTTGCGGGCTGCGGACCTTCGCTGGAGGTTCCGGACTGCTGACCTTCGCTGGAGGATCCGGACTGCGGAGGGCCAGCACAGGACGTACCGGACTGGGGAGGCGCACCGGATGTTGGGTGCGTGGAGCTGGCACAGGAAGCACCTGGCTAGGCGCACGCACTGGAGGTCGGGTGCGGGGAGCCGGCACGGGTCGTACCGGACTGAGGAGGCGCACCAGAGGTCGGATGCATGGAGCTAGCACAGGAATCACCTGGCTAGGCGCACGCACTGGAGGTCGGGTGCGGGGAGTAGGGCAGAGGTCCGGACCCGGACTGGACACCGGTGAAGCGGATTGCTCTGGCATGGGAGTGGAGACGACGACCGGGCCCGGACTGGGCACCGGTGGAGCGGACTGCTCTGGCATGGGGGTGGAGTAGACGACCGGACCGGGACTGGGGATGCTCACTTTAGGCCCCACTAACTCCAGCTCCCTCCTCTTGCTCTCACACACCTCCCAACTGCGCCTGAATAGCTCCATAGTACTCCTCCATTCTCCTCTCCGGAATTCCGCTATGCTCCACGGGGGAGGTGGTATTGGCTCTTCCTGCCGGTAGCCAGACCGCCACCATGGCCCCCCCCATAAATTACCTTGGGGTTGTTTGCGGGCTCTTCTCCGTCTCGCGCGTTGCTCACGACGCGGCACTTCCTCTCTCTCCGTCTCTCCCCAGTTACGCTGCTTGGTCTCGTACTGGTGGGTCGTTCTGTCACGGTTGTGTGTGTGGAGAGACCAAGACGCAGCGCAGGGATTATAGTTCGACATGTTTATTCCTTATACTATGTATAAAAGATACAATGAACGAACTAAACAAAACAAAACTAACACGATAGACAAAACGTCACGTTACCCGAAACAAACACGAAAATAACGGACGTAACAAATGAGCAAACTTAACTTTCACCGTGACTGCAACATCATACGACAACGACCCACACCAGAGTGAAGGACAGACTTAACATATATAGGATCCCTAATTAGAGACAATGCGGTGCAGCTGCCTCTAATTAGGGATCCAACCCAAAACCCACACAGAAACAGAAAAGAAAGACACTGTCAGACCATAGCTACATAGAGAAGCAAATAGGCTTCTCTATGGCCAGAGCTTGACAAGCCTTAGAAATAAGGTTCATGAAAACAATAACTTGCTAACCCCAGATAACATTCATATATTAGCCATTTCTGAGACTCACTTAAATAATTCATTTGATGATACAGCAGTAGCAATACAAGGATATAACATGTATAGAAGAGACAGGAATGCTTATGGGGGAGGTGTTGCTGTATATATTCAGAGCCATATCCCTGTAATGCTTAGAGAAGATCTTATGTCAAGTGTTATAGAAGTGTTGTGGTTGCAGGTTCACTTGGCAGATCTAAATCCTTTTCTTTTGGGGTGCACCAAGTGCTAACAGTCAGTATCTAAATAATATGTGTGAAATGCTTGATTGTGTATGTGATGTAAACAGAGAGGTCTACTTTCTTGGGACCTGAATATTGACTGGTTTTCGTCAAGCTGTCCGCTCAAGAGGAAGCTTCTCACTGTAACCAGTGCCTGTAATCTGGTTCAGGTTATTAATCAACCTACCAGGGTGTTTACAAACACTACAGGAACAAGATCATCCACATGTACATCCACGTTGTTCTAAAGCTGTATCCGTACCTATATCCGGGAAAGCCAAAGTTCCAAAAGCTGGGCATAAAATAGTGTATAGGAGATCATACAAATTATTTTGCTGTGACTCATGTGGATTATGTTAAAAATATTTGTTGGTCTGATGTGATTAATAAGGAGCATCAAGATGCTGCACTTGATGAATTTATGAAATTGCTTCTTCCAATTATTGATAAACATGCACCTGACTGTTAGAACTGTTAAGGCTCCATGGATTGATGAGGAATTGAAAAACTGTATGGTTGAAAGAGATGGGGCAAAAGGAGTGGCTAATAAGTCTGGCTGCACATCTGACTGGCTGACTTACTGTAAATTTGAGAAATTATGTGACTAAACTCAACAAAAAGAAGAAACTGTATTATGAAGCCAAGATCTATGCTAAAAAGAGTGATGGGAAAAAAATACTTTAGAGTACTTTAAATGAAGTTATGGGCAGAAAGACAAATTCAACTCCATCTTTCATCGAATCAGATGGCGTATTCATCACAAAACCATTTGATGTTGCCTATTATTTTAACATTACTTCATTGGCAAAGTGGGCAAATAGTCTGGGTAGCCATTTTTGTTCAGCAGTCTTAGACTTAGGCTAGAGGCTAGAAGCTCTGTCAGAGTGACCATCAGGTTCTTGGTCACCTCCCTGAACAAGGTCCTTCTTCCCCGGTAGCTCAGTTTGGCCGGGCGGCCAGCTCTAGGAAGACTCTTGGTGGTTCCAAACTTCTTCCATTTAAGAATGATACAGGTCACTGTGTTCTTGGGAACCTTCAATGTTGCAGAAATTGTTTGGTACCCTTCCCCAGATCTGTGACGCGACACAATGTTGTCTCTGAGCTCTACGGACAATTCTTTTGACCTCATGGCTTGGTGTTTGCTCTGACATGCACTGCCAACTGTGGGACCTTATATAGACAGGTGTGTGTCTTTCCAAATCATGTCCAATCAATTGAATTTACCACGGGTGGTCTCCGAACAAATTATAGAAATATCTCAAGGATGATCAAAGGAAACAGAATGCACTACAGCTCAATTTCGATCTCATATCAAAGGGTCTAAATACTTATGTAAATAAGGTATCTGTTTTTTATATTTAATACATTTGCAAACATTTCTAAAAACCTGTTTTCGCTTTGTCATTATTTGGTATTGTGTGTATATTGGTGAGGATTTTAATTTATTTATTCAATTTTAGAATAAGGCTGTAACGTAACAAAATGTAGAAAAGGTCAAGGGGTCTGAATACTTTCTGAATGCACTGTATGCTGATGATTCAAGCCTATACACATCATCAACCACAGCTAATGATGTGACTGAAACCCTTAACAAAGAGTTGCAGTCTGTTTTGGAATGCTTGGCGAGTAGTAACCTGGTCCTGTCTCTAAAACTAAGAGTATTGCATTAGGTGCAAATCATTCAATAAGTTCTAGACTTCAGCTGAATCTGGTAATGAATGGTGTTTCTGTTGAACAAGTTGAGGAGACAATATTAATTGGTGTTACCTTAGATTGTAATCTGTAATGGTCAAACATATAGATTCAATGGTTGTAAAGATGGGGAGAGGTCTGTCCGTAGTAAAGAGATGCTCTGCTTTTATGGCACCGCACTCCAAAAAGCAAGTCCTGCAGGCTCTAGTTTTGTCCTATCTTGATTATTGTCCAGTCGTGTGGTCGAGTGCTGCAAGGTAAGACTTAGTTAAGCTGCAGCTGGCCCAGAACAGAGCGGCACCTCTTTCTCTTCATTGTCATCAGAAGGCTAATATAAATATGAAGTCTCTTGGCTAAGAGTTGAGGATAGACGGACTTCATCACTATTTTATTTTATAAACATGAATGTGTTGAAAATTCCCAATTTTTTGCACAGTCAACTTACACACAGCTCTGACACACACACTTACCTCATCAGACATGCCCCCAGGGGTCTTTTCACAGTACCCAAATCCAGAACAAACTCAAGAAAGCATTCAGTATTATATATATAGTCACTATTGCGTGGAACTCCATCCCATATTGCTCAAATGAACAACAAACCTGGTTTTAAAAAAAAAGATAAAGCAACACCTCACGGCACAACGCCTCTCCCCTATTTGACCTAGATAGTTTGTGTGTATTGATATGTAGGCAACGTGTACCATTTATTTATTTTTCTGTATTAGATAGATAGATAGATAGATAGATAGATAGATAGATAGATAGATAGATAGATAGATAGATAGATAGATAGGTACTTTAGGAGGAAATTTCTTTGTCAAGCAGCTACAACAACAAAACACAGGGCAGGAAAGTACACAAAAGACAGATACACGGTACATGATACATAGAGCGGCAGTATGAAAAAGTATAGAAATACAAGATATCTGGAGTGCCAAAAAAGCTATAAAAAGACATTGCATAGTATGGGTGGTTGGCTGAATATGTACACTATACATTGGTGGATGTTGGATGGTTAACTATACTATACAGGTCGATGGCAGAGAAATACTTCAGTAGCTAAAAACGCATATGATATGAGCGAGGGTAATAATAGTTTACTTTATAGACAGACTGGCTAAATGAACAGGTAAGTGAATATTTTGCATGTCATATTTATGTCATGTTTCATATTTTGTGTGGACCTCAGGAAGAGTAGCTGCTGCTTTCGCAACAGCTAATGGGGATCCTAATAAAATACAAAATATGTATTGTTACTTTTATTATTATGTATTATTAATTTTCTATTATTACTTTATTTTCTCTCTCTGCATTGATGGGAAGGGCCCGTAAGTTAGCATTTCACTGTTGGTCTACACCTGTTGGTCACGTAGCACGTGACAAATAAAATGGGATTCCATTTGATCTCTTTCCTGCTAAATATGTGGCCATAACTAGCCTTCTTGTCTAAGTGCATGCTGGAGCCTGTTTGGTGCACAGTGTGAAGAGACCTTAACATTTATTAGAGGGGATAAATAGAGAACAACATTCCGGTAGGTGGCTGGTGCCAGAAGGAAAAGATAAGGTGGTTTGTACTTGAGTCAGAGGGTCCTCGGAGGGATACCAGTGTGTGAAATTAATTAAATACTTGTTGAAGCTCTCAGCAGCACTATCACATGGTCAGCCCTAGGGCTTGGAATTGCCAGGGACCCAACAATACAATATCACAATACTTAGGTGCCGATACGATATGTATTGCGATTCGATATTGCTACTAGATGTTCCGAACATATTGCTCACTATACTGTATGTCTGCTGCAGAGAGACGAGAGCGGTTTGGTTATTGAAAATATATTTCACACCTGGTTTAGATGGCAAACTATTAGAATTTTAGCAACCAGGAAATGGCGGAGCGATTTCTGCATATTGCAACTTTAAAAAGAAGAGGCCGAACCATCTATAGGATGGAAAATACTGGAGTTTTTGCGCAGGTACAGCCGACTAGCTCTAGCTAAGACTACCTACAGTATGACGTTTGTTTTAATATTGCCATCAGCACTGCACTGACTTTACCCCTTTCTTGTAGTAGGCTATTATAAGTACTAATAATAAGCTCTGTACGGAGTGTATGAAGCATACCTCTTGTAAAATCCAAGTTACTTTGATGGTTTCCAGTAGAATATCCTCTCAAAAGCTTCACTGTAAGTAAGATTGATGTGACCTCAAACGCATTTTGATGTTACATCACGACGTGTGTGATTTGGTAAATTACATGTGGTCGTGTGTGGCTCAGTTGGTAGAGCATGGTGCTTTCAATGGGTTCGATTCCCACAAGGGACACCCAAGGGCACATATGACTAAGTTGCTTTGGATAAAAACACCTTCTAAATGGCATATGAGCAGATGATGTTGCTATTTACCATATATTTTGTTTAGTTTGGGTAACTCTGTATATAAAAAAATATATAAAAGAGAACACTACACTCAAAAAGAGAACACCTGTTTCTTTCCTGTTGCCTATTATTTACCTTGACACATGAGGTAGTGGTAAGGAACAGCTCTGGACCAGTGTTTGAACTATGGGTTTCTGTGGTCAAAGGTAGTGGATGAACAGATCTCTGAAGGAACGTGGTGGGAAGGAGTGGGAAGAATAATGAAAGAAAGGAGTTGTAAGGGGGATGGAGGGAGCAGGTGAGAGGAATGGAAGGATGAATGGATTGGGAGAGGGGAGTGGAGTGGAAGAAGCAGGTACGAGGGACTAGGGGATAGAAAGAGCTGGATGGAGGGAGGGAAAGGGTGGGAGGATTGATGTGGGAAGAGGAGTAGAGAGGGGCATGAGATGGAATTAGAGGACGGGTAAAGGGAGCTGGTCAGAAGTGACGTGACAGATGATTGGGTTTCACACACCTCTGTGTGTTGTATCATCCTGAAGGAAACAAAATCGCCTGGTGTTTCAAGTAGCAGATAAAGAAAAACCAAGCCTCTGCAAAATGGTAACTGGCTGTCAAAATGACAAATGGGTCAAAAGTCTATCACAATACATGGTCACAATACTCGTTGACGTCTTTTTGGGTCCAATTTCCATGATTGTCATCTGCACTACATTGAATTCAAGCTATGGGTATGCACAAGCATTCAATATAAAGTCAGATATACAGAGTAAAACACGGGAAGAGGCAGGAGAAATTAACCCGATTGTGTCGTCAGAGTTCAGGAGCGGAGGGAGCTTTGGGGCTCTCTCTGACCTTTACAGTGGCCTGAGTGTGTGTTGGCATTATGGCCTGACTGCTGCAGATTATCATAGCAGGAGAAAGCCAATTACTCTGGTCATCACAGCACCCTAAGGGCCTCTTTCAATCAAGTGTAATACATCACAGTGAGTATTCTCTGTGCATCGGTCTTTGGCAGCTTGTGTTTTTGTAATTTCCTCCATGGTATTCCCCAAGTCTGTGTAAATTATACAGTCAATGGGACCCTGCTGATCCACAGAGCTCTTTCGGGCTCAGATAAGTGTCTCCTCTACAAAGCAGGAGGGTCATGTCTCTCAGAGAAGCAGAATGACATAATCCTTCAGTTTCCTTTCTCTACTAAAGACAAAGCACTTTTATTGTGGCCCTCATTACCCAGTTCATTGGGTGTCCTTAAACCAGCCGCAGAATTGACGGGCTGATATCCCAGTATTGCATAGCTGTGCTCTCTTGAACAGCATGGTTCTAAAGAGAATGAACAGAGAATCATGGGGCTGTTGTTTCTTCACAGGAGCATCGCCGAGAGACCAGTGGGGCTGAGATCAGAGGCAGCACCACCAGAACTCCATAATGTACAAGGACTACAGATCAGGCCGAGCAGCAGGTAAGAGCTGTTTGTTTGTTTGTTTGTCTGTGTGTGTGTGTGTGTGTGTGTGTGTGTGTGTGTGTACGAGTTTACATGTGGAAAGAGGGTCAGGAGGGACACATCCCACAGCCCCGGAGGCGTTTTCAGGTGGAATGTCCAGATTTCGCGGCACAAAAGGGGATTTAATGTCAGGATTTCTGCTGCACACCTGATAAGACCGTCTTTGTCCCCTTAAGGAGGTGTTTCCTATCCAGTGGAGCCTTCTCTTTTTTTGACCAAACCCCCCTGAAGCAACCCCTTCTATTACACTGGCACGACACAATCTCAGGGGCTTCTCTCTCTTATTTTTTAAAAATGTTTTCCATGTTTCATTTAGTTTGATTGTGTGCGATGGAACCAGTGGTGCTCTTTTTATTTGACTGTCTGTCAAGGTTTCTGATTTTGGATAGGTGACTCAGACAGCACTCAGACATGGATAGCAAAAACACAGACACCTCTACACCATACCACAAACCTATCTGCAAAGTGAAGGCTAATTTCTTCTGGCAAAGACAATATACAAATATGTGAAACAGTGCTCTATTGTTTTAGTTCAAGCAATCAAGATACAAACATTTTAAGTACAAATGTGGGATGTGAAATGTATATAAATATTATTACTTCTCCTACAGGTTTGCAAAAGCGAGTGACAATGTAATATTACAAGGTCTTTGACATCTGACCACATACATTCAAGTGTTCCAACATTCCACTAAAGCTGACGTAGTTGACAAGCAATCATGGACTTATATTTCAGAAACTCAGAGGCGTGGGCTCAGGAGAGGGAGATTGAGGGATTAAAACCAGGATGGAAAATGGAGTGGTGTGTGAGATGGAGGGAGTGTATGGGGGAGAGGGAATGAAAGGGGCTCGTCTCTTGCCGGGCTTTGACAGATGAGTGTGTCCACTATTACGGTCACTCAGTGTGGTTCTCAGGTTGGTCAGGTGATAATGAATGTATAGTCTGGTGTCTGTCCTCCTCTCTCTCGCTCTCGCTCGCTAGCTCTCGCTCGCTCTCGCTCGCTCTCTCTCACTCTCTTGCCGGCCACCTACATCCTCTATCGCTTTCTCTGACCTCGAAAGGCTCTGTATCTTTGGCCTCTGGTGGTGTTCCTTTTCGCCTCCCTCACTCTTTCCCTTTCCGTCCTCTACACTGTCTTTGGTGTCTCAGCCTGCAGCAGTCTACAGTCTGGCGTCTGCTCTTTATTTCCCACTACCACTCTCATCCTCGATCCCTCTTTCACTCCACAATGGTCAGTTAACTTCAGTCTCCTTTCTGTCGTCTACAGCGTTCTATCAGCCTGTAGCAGCATGAGGCATCTGGCCTCCTATGTCTGTGTGGTAGTGTACCTTCCCTCGGCACTGCTACTCTGAGATGTACTTCATCTCTAAATGGCCTCTGTTTGTGTGTCTCAAAAACGTCACGTCTCTCTCTGTGCTGACTAATTGGAGCTTAAGAACCTTGTCCTCTCGGTGGCCTTTGACGGAACAGCCACCGACATTAAAGGAAGGAAATAGCAGTTATCAAGTTCATGGCTACCACACCCTCTTAATTGGCAAGTGTGTGAGATGCAGGGCTTGTCAGGGCTGAGAGTGGTGTACTGGATCAGAAATGACTGAGTAGTTTCCTCTCAAGTTGTGACTGGAATCGGAATGCTCTGAGATGAGTAAAGTGATGATAATTAATCTAGTGTGATGCGTAATGACTATTAAATTGACAGGCTCAGCTGCAGGCAGAGAAGGTGTTGTGGGTTTCAATGTCTCTAGTTAGAATGGTTGTGCTGGTTCCATCTTGTTAAAGCCTCAGGACCTGTAACCTGAGGGCCTCTGAGGGTGTTTCAGTGACATTGAACAGCTTCTGTCATTTCTGCTGAGAGTTTAAGACCTGACATTGAGTCTGATTCACCAAGCCTCCCTTCTCTTTTTTGGGGGGGGGTAATGGTGTATTTGGATGTTGAATTTGAGCACAGTGACCTGTGTGTTCTGACTGATGGGGAGTCCCTGCTGTTAACAGGGTTCCAGCTGTCGAGGTTGAGGTATTCTGTACTCCTTATGAAAACCACTTCATCAATATTCATGCTGGGGGAAAAAATCCCTGGAGATTGGGTCACCTCCTTAACTTGGACGTAATCCAATTTACCGAATGATGCCAAGGCTTCCAGCTCAAAATGTGATTTCAGCAGAAAGTTCTGGAACACAAAACACCACAGCCCCAGTTGCTTTTCCATGGTCCCTCTCTCCTCCCAGAGCACATATGCCAAGTATCCTACCAGGAATAACCCAATCTGCCTACTGGGCCAATGGGGAGTTCAGTTAATGAGGTGTGGCCTTGATAGACTAGGGACCCTGTTCAGATGATAACCTACTAAACATCACTCAACGAAAGGGAAAGGGTGAGGGTGGGAAAGAGGTAGGGAAGAAAAGGGAGAAGAAAAAGTGAGAGTGTGAGATACAGGGTCCGATGAAAAGAGGGATAGTGAGAAAGAAATTGAGGGAGAGCTCTGAATCAGATTTATGGGCAGTCTCTCCATCCACAGAGGGCAGTGGAGCTAATGAAACACTATGAACTGACATTTTCCCCTCCTGGTCTGAGCTATAATGGTATGTTTCATTGATCTCAAAATGGATGACGCCAAATACCAGCACAGTCCTTTAAACTCTGACAGGCTTTCCGTTGAGCAGAACCTTTAAATATCATTCGCTCTCAAACTCTGAAAGTTTGGCAGAGCAGTGGTCTGACACCTCTATTTGATTGGAAAGGCATATTAGTATAGCATTCTACACTATATCTAATCTTTTGATCCTAATGTGTGTCAGGGGCATCATACATTCTATAATCTTTAACTGCAGCACAGACAATAGAACACAAGGCATTAGATTTACACTCTACTGAGAAGGGGATATAAAGGCCTGTGGAGAGACAGACCCATCTGTAATTTACAGCTTCTCTCTCACAGTGTGATTGTTCAACATTTCCAGAGGGACCATATTATCTATTGGAGACATCTTTGAATCCATAGCCCACGAACCCTTTTTCTTTCAGTGAGTAGCTTTTTTTAGAAAAACATGGGTGTGTCTAAAGAGGGAAACAGTGAAGATGTTGAATCAGAAAAATACTTTCTCACAACACAAGAACACTGTTAAAAATTCATCACAACATTTCAGATGTCGGTGAGGTCTAGTTCCTCTTTATTGTGCTATGAATAACTTCAATCATTCATGAGACAATATCTCTCTTAACTAAACAAGTTAGTAAATGCTCTGCAGGTGTCTCTTAGACTGGAGGTGATCAACTCTGCCTGATATTTCAGCTCAAAGATGTAGTAAAGGAATGGACTGGATGAAATCCATTTGCGCGCTCCAATTCCTAATTAGATGTATTACCCAGTAATTGAAGAGTTGGCTCCCAAAGTATTTTCTGTGATGGCAGTGAGTATGTTTACATGCATACTAATAATTTGACCGATTTATGGCAGTGGGCTGATGTATGGAAATAGTAATCTAAACACCTTATTCTGCTTACCTTAACTGGCGTAAGCAGAAGTAAGCATAAGCTGACTAAAACACCTGGTTTTCTGAGCAATCGTTCTAATTATTAGGACATGTAAACAGCTTAATCGACATTCCAGCTGTATATCTGATCTGCATATGTGAGAGTGAAGTGATTTTGGGAAAACTGAAAGTATGCCTCTTAGAAATAGCTTTCACATGCAAACTTTATATGTCCGACAATAACATGCTCACCGTGGTAGAATATTTATTTTGATTGCCGATTTTAGATGTGTCAATGTAAACAGGATTTTTAGGGAAGTCATTCTTCTTACAGAGCATGTAAATATATAGGGCCTCCTGAGTGGTGCAGTGGTCCAAGGCACTGCATCGCAGTGCAAGCTGCATTACTACAGATGCGGGTTCGAGCCCCGTCTGTTTCGCAGCCGGCCGCGACTGGGAGACCCATGAGGCGACGCACAATTGGCCCAGCATTGTCCGGGTTAGGGGAGGGTTTGGCTGGCCGGGTGTCTTAAAAAAGAAAAAAATTGGAAATGTTCCAGCGAAATTACTTTGATTTATCATACCCTTCCTTCAAGCCACCCAGTTCATTTGGCAGAAGATAACCGCTAATGTACAATGCTAACCAGAAAAAACAATGAAGGTTTCTTTAATCTGTTGTACTAAAAAGGCAAATTAGTATTTTAATTTAAATGCACTCAAGAAAGCCATAGAGAGAACATCATTGTTTGGAAAAAGTAAAAATGCGAACGCTGTCCCCTAGGTAGACACAAATTGAATAAGAGCACAGACTCACTTTTATTCATTTTCTATTCGGTGACGGAAGTAATTGAATTTAGTCTGGGAAGCATTTAGTTTATTTATGACCATTCTCTTCTGTCGACAAACAAGGAAGGATACAGAAAGAGGGACTATCTGAAGACGTGTTTCAGCAGCTCCATCCAATGCAACTATTGGAAGCATTGCCATAAAAACAGTTTCAGTACCACACCTGGTGATTGAGTCCAAGTAGAGGGCTTATATTTGAAGATCCAATGAGGTCCTGGACCATCAGCTGTTTAATGTCAACAGATTTGTCTATCCTAAACTCATAACCACACATCTTCATTTGTATTCCTTTCAGTACATTATCCTTATGTCTGAGGGCATAATACGATTTATTAAAGTCATATTTATTTACACCCTCTAATATAGATGATGAGTCATTTGACTCTTAATATGTTATGCTTTTGAATATTTTATACATTCAGTTTTGGCTCTTATTGGTACTTTTTTTTGTTGCTGTGCCATACAACCATATGGAAAGAGCTACTGACTGTAACCATGCAATTTTATTTATATATTTTTTATCTTTATCTTGGAAACAACCCTTAAGTAAGCATTTCACTGTTAGTCTACACCTGTTGTTTACGAAGCATGTGACAAATACAATTGCATTTGATTAGAATTTCCATATGCAGTAAATGACTGCAGATTGAGCAGGAAACATTACTGCTTCGCTAACAAGAGTCCTCATTAATTTCTCTAATTGTGTTAAGTTTGTTTAAAAATCAATGCTGGGAATGTTTCAGTGCTTATGTAGACAGTCTTTGACTCATTCGTTTCCACTTTGGAATCCGTCTGACAGCTCTTGTGAATGGGCTGTGGAGTCTCGGACCTCTTTGCTGTCTGGATACCAAGTTAGCAATTCTAAACCATTTGCAAAGAGACATTGATGGTTCATTTTGAAATAGCTTTTTGGAAGTGCAGACAGTCTGACCCATCAAACGTTTCTCAGTCACTTGTTTTTTATGTCAAAAACTTCTAGACCAGGGGTGTCAAACAAATTTTGCCCGGAGCCACTTTGGTGTTCATCGAGGGCTGCACTGAAAATTGGTTATACAGTATTGCTTCACTGTCAAAATCTGCAAACAATTCTCCCCTATGCATTGTTAGCGAGCCAGTGAAGAGAGTTGATGTGACTTCACGGAGTGACATGAAGGAGGTGACGTCTGTATCTCCTCCAGTCACAGAGCGGGACAGGCTGATGTGTCTTAACAACGTGAGAGATAAAAAGCCCAGCTGCAGAGATGTTTGTCCTTCCTTCAGAGTGACCGTCAGGTTCTTGGTCACCTACCTGACCAAGGCCCTTCTCCCCCAATTGCTCTAGGAAGAGTCTTGTTGGTTCCAAACTTCTTCTATTTAAGAATGATGGAGGCCACTGTGTTCTTGGGGACCTTCAATGCTGTAGAAAGTTTTGGAAACCCTTCCCAAAATCTGTGCCTCGACACAATCCTGTCTTGGAGCTCTACGGACAATTCCTTGACTTCATGGCTTGGTTTTTGCTCTGACATGCACTGTCAACTGTGGGAAATTTTATAGACAGGTATGTGTCTTTCCAAAGCATGTCCAATCAATTGTATTTACAACAGTTGGATTCCAATAAAGTTGTAGAAACATCTCAAGGGTGATCAATGGAAACAGGATGCACCGGAGCTCAATTTCGGGTTTTTGCTCTGATCATATCACCTTAACTGTCACCCTAGACCCACTTCAATTTACTTAATGCCCCAATAGATCCACAGACGATGCAATCGCCATCACACTGCACACTGCCCTATCCCATCTGGACAAGAGGAATACCTATGTAAGAATGCTGTTCATTGACTATAGCTCAGCATTCAACACCATAGTACCCTCCAAGCTCATCATTAAGCTCGAGGCCCAGGGTCTGAACCCCGCCCTGTGCAACTGGGTCCTTGACCTCCTGAAGGGCACCCCCCCAGGTGGGGAAGGTAGGAAAAAACACCTCTGCTTCGCTGATACTCAATACTGGGGCCCCACAAGGGTGCATGCTCAGTCCACTCCTGTACTGCCTGTTCACCCATGACTGCATAGCCAAACGCCTCCAACTCAATGACACAACAGTAGTAGGCTTGATTAGTAACAATGACAAGACAGCCTACAGGGAGGAGTTGAGGGCTCTGGGAGTGTGGTGCCAGTAATATAACTATCTCAAGGCCATCAGACTGTTAATTAGCCATCACTAGCATATTAGAGGCTACTGCCTATAGACAGACTAGAAATCACTGGTCACTTTAAGAAATGGAACACTAGTCACTATTAAAATATTTTTATCTTGCATTACTCATATCATATGTATATACTGTATTCTATTCTACTGTTGCTCGTCCATGTATATATTCTTAATTCCATTCCTTACTTAGATTTGTGTGTATTGGGTATATGTTGTGGAATTGTTAGATATTACTTGTTAGATTTTACTGCACTGTGGGAGCTAGAAACACAAGAATTTCGCTACACCCACAATAACATCTGCTAAACTTGTGTATGTGACTAATAGAATTTGATTTGATTTGAGTCTCATAGCAAAGGGTCTGAATATAAATAAGGTTTTTATTTTTTTATTTGTAATAACCTGTTTTCGCTTTGACATTATGGGGTATTGTGTGTACATTGTTGAAGCTTTTGTGCAAAGTGCAAATGAATCCCAGAACAACAGCAACGGACCATGTGAAGATGCTGGAGGAAACAGGTACAAAAATCTATATCCACAGTAAAACAAGTCATATATCGACATAACCTGAAAGGACGCTCAGCAAGGAAGAAGCCACTTCTCCAAAACCACCATAAAAAATCAAGACAACGGTTTGCAACTGCACATGGGGACAAAGATTGTACTTTTTGGAGAAATGTCCTCTGGTCTGATGAAACAAAAATAGAACTGTTTGGCCATAAGACCATCGTTATGTTTGGAGGAAAAAGGGGGAGTCTTGCAAGTCGAAGAACACCATCCCAACCTTGAAGCACGAGGGTGGCAGCATCATGTTGTGGGGGTGCCTTTCTGCAGGAGGGACTGGTGCACTTCACAAAATAAATGGCATCATGAGGAAGGAAAATTATGTGGATATATTGAAGCAACATCTCAAGACATAAGTCATGAAGTTAAAGCTTGGTCGCAAATGGGTCTTCAAAATGGACAATGACCCCAAGTATACTTCCAAAGTTGTGGCAAAATGGCTTAAGGACAGCAAAGTCAATTTATTGGAGTGGCCATCACAAAGCCCTGACCTCAATCCTATAGAACATTTGTGGGCAGAACTGAAAAAGCGTGTGCGAGCAAGGAGGCCTACAAACCTGACTCAGTTACAGCAGTTCTGTCAGGAGGAATGGCCCATAATTCACCCAACTTATTGTGGGAAGCTTGTGGAAGGCTACCTGAAACGTTTGACCCAAGTTAAACAATTTAAAGGCAATGCTACCAAATACTAGTTAAGTCTATGCAAACTTTTGACCCACTGTGAATGTGAAGAAATAATTCTCTCTACTATTATTCTGACATTTCACATTCTTAGAATAAAGTGGTGATCCTAACTGATGTCAGAAAGGGAATTTTTACTAGGATTAAATGTCAGGAATTGTGAAAAACTGAGTTTAAATGTATTTGGCTAAGGTGTATGTAAACTTCCGACTTCAACTGTATGTGTGTGCTCGCACGTTCGGGCAAGTAGAAAAACATGTTGACTCACGCCAATGCCATCCTCCTCTCTTTCATGTTGACGAAAGATTCTATCACTGTCATACAGTACTCGCTACCTGGCTAAAATGCTTAGCCTAACTTCCATTCATGGGCAAAGTTGGCTAGTTAACATTAGCCTTTTACATCTAGCTACTGTACATATTGAACTTTAATCCTTTCAGGCCAGGGGCACAACAATGTATAAATTGATTGTTGGATCAGATTGCTTTAATAATTATTGGCCAGTATGGAGAATTGAGTAAAACCTCAAGTCCAAATCCCTTTCCATGGCCAATTTTAGCTAGCTAGCTTGTTAGCCACCGGAGGACATCAACACAACGAGATGCAACAATTTAAGTTGTTTCTGTTAATGACATATGCACTCCAAGCGATTTGATAGGAGAGACGCCAAATCCAAGCTGACACAGAAAGAGAGATTATAGATAGATAGATAGATAGATAGATAGATAGATAGATAGATAGATAGATAGATAGATAGATAGATAGATAGATAGATAGATAGATTGATTGATTGTCAGGCTCTGGCCATAGAGAAGCCTATTTGCTTCTCTATGTAGCTATGGTCAGAGTCTGACAGTGTCTTTCTTCTCTGTTTCTGTGTGGGTTTTGGGTTGGATCCCTAATTAGAGGCAGCTGCACTGCATTGTCTCTAATTATCATATATATGTCTGTCTGTCCTTCACTCTGGTGTGGGTCGTTGTCGTATTATGTTATTTTCATGTTTGTTTCGGGTAACGTGACGTTTTGTCTATCGTGTTAGTTTTGTTTTGTTAAGTTCGTTCATTGTATCTTTTATACATAGTATAAAGAATAAAGATGACGAACTACTATCCCTGCGCTGCGCCTTGGTCTCTCACCATCCCGACGCGTGACAGAATGACCCACCACTACCAGACCAAGCAGCTTAACTGGGGAGAGACGGATAGAGAGGAGGTGCAGCCAATCCGGGTCCGGTCGTCGGCTCTACTCCCATGCCAGAGCAGTCCGCTCCACCGGTGCCCAGTGTGGGTCCGGTCGTAAGCTCCACTCCTATGTCAGAGCATTCCGCTCCTCCGGTGCCCAGTCTGGGTCCGATCGTCTACTCCACCCACATGCCAGAGCAGTCCGCTCCACCGGTGCCCAGTCCAGGTCCGGTCGTCGTCTTCACTCCTATGCCAAAACAATCCGCTTCACCGATGTCCAGTCCGGGTCCGGACCTCTGCCCTACTCCCCGCACCCGACCTCCAGTGCGTGCGCCTAGCCAGGTGCTTCCTGTGCCAGCTCCAAGCACCCGACATCCGGTGCGCCTTGGTCTCTCACCATCCCGACGCGTGACAGAATGACCCACCACTACCAGACCAAGCAGCTTAACTGGGGAGAGACGGATAGAGAGGAGGTGCCGCCAATCCGGGTCCGGTCGTCGGCTCTACTCCCATGCCAGAGCAGTCCGCTCCACCGGTGCCCAGTGTGGGTCCGGTCGTAAGCTCCACTCCTATGTCAGAGCATTCCGCTCCTCCGGTGCCCAGTCTGGGTCCGATCGTCTACTCCACCCACATGCCAGAGCAGTCCGCTCCACCGGTGCCCAGTCCAGGTCCGGTCGTCGTCTTCACTCCTATGCCAAAACAATCCGCTTCACCGATGTCCAGTCCGGGTCCGGACCTCTGCCCTACTCCCCGCACCCGACCTCCAGTGCGTGCGCCTAGCCAGGTGCTTCCTGTGCCAGCTCCAAGCACCCGACATCCGGTGCGCCTCCCCATGTGCCGGCCCTCCGCAGCCCGGAGCCCGGAACCTCCAGCGAAGGTCCGCAGCCCGCAACCTCCAGCGAAGGTCCGCAGCCCGCAACCTCCAGCGAAGGTCCGCATTCCGCAACCTCCAGCGAAGGTCCGCAGCCCGCAACCTCCAGCGAAGGTCCGCAGCCGGCAACCTCCAGCGAAGGTCCGCAGCCGGCAACCTCCAGCGAAGGTCCGCAGCCCGGAACCTCCAGCGAAGGTCCGCAGCCCGGAACCTCCCGCCGTCTGCTCCGCTCCAGGGCCAGAGCAGGCCACTCCACCGGTACCCATTCCGGGTTCAGCCGTCTGCTCCGCTCCAGAGCCTGAGCAGTCCGTTCCACCGGTGCGCCTCCCCAGTCCGGTACATCATGTGCCGGCCCTCCGCAGCCCGGAGCCTACAGTGACGGTCCGCAGCCCGGAACCTCCAGCGACGGTCCGCAGCCCGGAACCTCCAGCGACGGTCCGCAGCCCGGAACCTCCAGCGAAGGTCCGCAGCCCGCAACCTCCAGCGAAGGTCCGCAACCCGACAGATAGATAGATAGATAGATAGATAGATAGATAGATAGATAGATAGATAGATAGATAGATAGATAGATAGATAGATAGATAGATAGATAGATAGATAGATTGATTGATTGTCAGGCTCTGGCCATAGAGAAGCCTATTTGCTTCTCTATGTAGCTATGGTCTCTCACCATCCCGACGCGTGACAGAATGACCCACCACTACCAGACCAAGCAGCTTAACTGGGGAGAGACGGATAGAGAGGAGGTGCCGCCAATCCGGGTCCGGTCGTCGGCTCTACTCCCATGCCAGAGCAGTCCGCTCCACCGGTGCCCAGTGTGGGTCCGGTCGTAAGCTCCACTCCTATGTCAGAGCATTCCGCTCCTCCGGTGCCCAGTCTGGGTCCGATCGTCTACTCCACCCACATGCCAGAGCAGTCCGCTCCACCGGTGCCCAGTCCAGGTCCGGTCGTCGTCTTCACTCCTATGCCAAAACAATCCGCTTCACCGATGTCCAGTCCGGGTCCGGACCTCTGCCCTACTCCCCGCACCCGACCTCCAGTGCGTGCGCCTAGCCAGGTGCTTCCTGTGCCAGCTCCAAGCACCCGACATCCGGTGCGCCTCCCCATGTGCCGGCCCTCCGCAGCCCGGAGCCCGGAACCTCCAGCGAAGGTCCGCAGCCCGCAACCTCCAGCGAAGGTCCGCAGCCCGCAACCTCCAGCGAAGGTCCGCATTCCGCAACCTCCAGCGAAGGTCCGCATTCCGCAACCTCCAGCGAAGGTCCGCAGCCCGCAACCTCCAGCGAAGGTCCGCAGCCGGCAACCTCCAGCGAAGGTCCGCAGCCCGGAACCTCCAGCGAAGGTCCGCAGCCCGGAACCTCCAGCGAAGGTCCGCAGCCCGGAACCTCCCGCCGTCTGCTCCGCTCCAGGGCCAGAGCAGGCCACTCCACCGGTACCCATTCCGGGTTCAGCCGTCTGCTCCGCTCCAGAGCCTGAGCAGTCCGTTCCACCGGTGCGCCTCCCCAGTCCGGTACATCATGTGCCGGCCCTCCGCAGCCCGGAGCCTACAGTGACGGTCCGCAGCCCGGAACCTCCAGCGACGGTCCGCAGCCCGGAACCTCCAGCGACGGTCCGCAGCCCGGAACCTCCAGCGAAGGTCCGCAGCCCGCAACCTCCAGCGAAGGTCCGCAACCCGACATCCGGTGCGCCTCCCCATGTGCAGGCCCTCCGCAGCCCGGAGCCTACAGTGACGGTCCGCAGCCCGGAACCTCCAGGGAAGGTCCGCAGCCCGGAACCTCCAGCGAAGGTCCGCAGCCCGGAACCTCCAGCGAAGGTCCGCAGCCCGCAACCTCCAGCGACGGTCCGCAGCCCGGAACCTCCAGCGACGGTCCGCAGCCCGGAACCTCCAGCGAAGGTCCGCAGCCCGCAACCTCCAGCGAAGGTCCGCAGCCCGCAACCTCCAGCGAAGGTCCGCAGCCCGCAACCTCCAGCGAAGGTCCGCTGCCCGGAACCTCCAGCGAAGGTCCGCAGCCCGGAACCTCCAGCGAAGGTCCGCAGCCCGGAACCTCCAGCGAAGGTCCGCAGCCCGGAACCTCCAGCGAAGGTCCGCAGCCCGGAACCTCCAGCGAAGGTCCGCAGCCCGGAACCTCCAGCGAAGGTCCGCAGCCCGGAACCTCCAGCGAAGGTCCGCAGCCCGGAACCTCCAGCGAAGGTCCGCAGCCCGGAACCTCCCGCCGTCTGCTCCACCGGTACCCATTCCGGGTCCAGCCGTCTGCTCCGCCCCAGTGCCAGAGCAGTCCGCTGCACTGGTACCCATTCCGGGTCCAGCCGTCTGCTCCGCTCCAGTGCCAGAGCAGTCCGCTCCACCGGTACCCATTCCGGGTCCAGCCGTCTGCTCCGCCTCAGTGCCAGAGCAGTCCGCTGCACTGGTACCCATTCCGGGTCCAGCCGTCTGCTCCGCTCCAGTGCCAGAGCAGTCCGCTCCACCGGTACCCATTCCGGGTCCAGCCGTCTGCTCCGCCTCAGTGCCAGAGCAGTCCGCTCCACCGGTACCCATTCCGGGTTCAGCCGTCTGCTCCGCTCCAGAGTCAGAGCAGTCCGCTCCACCGGTGCCCATTCCGGGTCCAGCCGTCTCCTCCGCTCCAGTGCCAGAGCAGTCCGCTCCACCGGTGCCCATTCCGGGTCCAGCCGTCTGCTCCGCTCCAGAGCCTGAGCAGTCTGCCCCACCGGTGCCCAGTCCGGGCCCGGTTGTTTTCCCCGCTCCATGGCCGGAGCCGTTTACCCCACCGGTCCCCAGTCCTGGCCCGGTTGTTTTCCCCGCTCCATGGCCGGAGCCGTTTGCCCCACCGGTGCTGAGTCCGGGCCCGGTTGTTTTCCCCGCTCCATGGTCGGAGCCGTTTACCCCACCGGTGCCCAGTCCGGGCCCGGTTAATTGCCCAGCTCCATGGCCGGAGCCGTTTGCCCCACTGGTGCTCAGTCCGGGCCCAGTTGTTTTCCCTGCTCCATGGTCGGAGCCGTTTACCCCACCGGTGCCCAGTCTGGGCCCGGTTAATTGCCCAGCTCCATGGCCGGAGCCGTTGGCCCCACCGGTGCCCAGTCCGGGCCCGGTTGTTTTCCCTGCTCCATGGCCGGAGCCGTTTGCCCCACCGGTACCCAGTCCGGGCCCGGTTATAAGGAAGGGGCATGGGAGAAAACTGTCCACTTCGCCAGTGCCGCCCCCAATGGACTAGTCTTCCCTCCCTATTAACCCCCCCTTGTATTTGTGTGTTTTTTTTGGGGCGTCCGGGAGTCTGCGCCTTGGGGGGGGGGGGGGGTACTGTCAGGCTCTGGCCATAGAGAAGCCTATTTGCTTCTGGTCAGAGTCTGACAGTTTCTTTCTTTTCTGTTTCTGTGTGGGTTTTGGGTTGGATCCCTAATTAGAGGCAGCTGCACCGCATTGTCTCTAATTAGGGATCATATATATGTTTGTCTGGCCTTCACTCTGGTGTGGGTCGTGGTCGTATTATGTCGCAGTCACGGTGAAAGTTAAGTGTGCTCATTTGTTACGTCCGTTATTTTCGTGTTTGTTTCGGGTAACGTGACGTTTTGTCTATCGTGTTAGTTTTGTTTTGTTTAGTTCGTTCATTGTATCTTTTATACATAGTATAAAGAATGCGCTGCGCCCTGGTCATTCCCACACCCACATTGTGACAGATAGATAGATAGATAGATAGATAGATAGATAGATAGATAGATAGATAGATAGATAGATAGATAGATAGATAGATAGATAGATAGATAGATAGATAGATAGATAGAAATACAAGATATCTGGAGTGCAAAAAAAGTTATAAAAAGACATTGCGTAGTATGGGTGGTTGGCTGAATATGTACACTATACATTGGTGGATGTTGGATGGTCGATGGCAGAGAAATACTTCAGTAGCTAAAAATGCATATGATATGAGCGAGGGTAATAATAGTTTACTTTATAGACAGACTGGCTAAATGAACAGGTAAGTGAATATTTTGCATGGTTAAATTAGCTGTACAGGTAAATATACAGTTATATTTACAGATAAGTGAATACTTGCATGGTTACATAAACTGTACAGGTAAATGACAGGAAGAGATACTTAAATAGCTAAATGTGTGTATGATATAATTTGGGGAAATAATAGTAATTACAGTCCTTAGTGCGCAGGGTTTAATTACAGACAACTGCACGTATTGCACATTCAATATACTAAAAGCAATGAGAAAAGGTGCAACTGACAGGATACTAATATGCATTCCTGAGTGAATGACTACGTAAGTTAGGTCCAAGAATGACTTGCAATATTGCATGTGATAAGATATAACAACTGTACATGAGTATGTACAGCGGGTGAAATAAGTATTGAACACGTCACCATTTTTCTCAGTAAATATATTTCCAAAGGTGCTATTGACATGACATTTTCACCAGATGTTGGTAACAACCCAAGTAATCCATACATACAAAGAAAACTTAATTTCTGAACTTATTTGTTTTGGTTATGTTTAATAATGTGAAATGACACAGGGAAAAAGTATTGAACACATTTACTGATATTTATTTAATACTTTGTACAAAAGCCTTTGTTGGTAATGACAGCTTCAAGACGCCTCCTGTATGGAGAAACTAGTCGCATGCATTTCTCTGGCGTGATTTTGGCCCATTCTTCCACACAAACAGTCTTCAAATCTTGAAGGTTCCGTGGGCCTCTTCTATGAATCTTGATCTTCAGTTCTTTCCATAGATTTTCAATGGGATTTACGTCAGGTGATTGGCTGGGCTATTCTAGCAGCTTTATTTTCTTTCTTTGAAACCAATTGAGAGTTTCCTTGGCTGTGTGTTTGGGATCATTGTCTTGCTGAAACGTCCACCCTTGTTTCATCTTCGTCATCCTGGTAGATGGCAGCAGATTTTTGTCAAGAATGTCTCAGTAAATTTGCCCATTCATCCTTCCTTCAATTATGTGAAGTTTGCCAGTACCATTTGCTGAAAAGTAGCCCCACACCATGATGTTCCCACCTCCAAACTTCACTGTTGGTATGGTGTTTTTAGGGTGATGTGCTGTGCCATTTCTCCTCCAAACATGGTGTGTATTATGACATCCAAACAGTTCAATTTTGCTCTCATCTGACCACACTATATTCTCCCAGTATTTCACTGGCTTTTCCAAATGTTGTGCTGCAACATGTTGAAGCTTTAAACAAGCTTCAACATGTTTTTTTTTCAGCAATGGAGTCTTGCGTGGTGAGCGTGCATACAGGCCATGGTGGTGGAGTGCATTACTTACTGTTTTCTTTGAGACAACAGTACCTGCTAATTGCAGGTCTTTTTGAAGCTCTCCACAAGTGGTCCTTGGCTCTTGGACAACTCTTCTGATTATTCTTTTCACTCCTCTGTCAGAAATCTTGCGAGGAGCACCTGGCCGAGGCAAATTTATGGTGAAATGATTGTCTTTCCACTTCCGTATTATGGCCCCAACAGTGCTCACTGGAACATTCAGAAGCTTAGAAATGCGCCTATAACCAATGGCATCATTATGTTTTGCAACAATTAGGTTGTGAAGGTCTTGAGACAGCTCTTTGCTTTTGTGTGACACCTTGGCAATGAGATCTTTTTGTAGGCCATCAGTTGGGACTGAACCAGCTGATATTAATTTGCACTGACAGGGGGCTGGATTGCTTTTTAATTACTGATAGTTTTCAGCTGTTGTCTTGGCTTTCCATGCCTTTTTGCACCTCCCTTTCTTCATGTGTTCAATACTTTTTCCCTGTGTCGTTTCACATTATTACACATAACTTAATTCCGGAACATATATATTTTTTGTATGTATGGATTACTTGGGTTGTTACCAACATCTGGTGTCATGTCAATAGCACCTTTGGAAATATATTTACTGAGAATAATGGTGACGTGTTCAATACTTATTTCACCCGCTGTATATACAGACCTGCATGAATAAATAGGTCCTGAGTGAATGAGTGATTACGGACCAGAGTTACTCACGGATGGATGCATAATTGTTAAACTAGGTCCTAGCACCACAACAGTTCCAGATCTATGTTGCCGACGGCACGGCACCCCGGTGAGGCATTATATAGTCTAATAGCCGCCGGCAGGAAGGACCTCCTGTAGCGCTCTCTGGCTCTCTGGTATATCTCACTGGTCACCCCCAAAGCCAACACCTCCTTTGGCCGCCATTCCTTCCAGTTCGCTGCTGCCAATGACTGGAACGAATTGCAAAAATCATTGAAGCTAGAAAAAAAATCTCCCTCACTAACTTTAAGCATCAGCTGTCAAAGCTGCTTATCGATCACTGCACCTGTATATAGCCCTTCTGTAAATAGCCCACACTACTACCTCATCCCCATATTTATTTTTGTTATTTTCACTAATCTTGCACTCCAGTATCTCTATTTGCACATCATAGTTTGCACATCCTTCATTCCTGTGTTAATGATGATAATCTGTAATTTATTCAACCACTATGGTCTATTTATTGTCCTACCTCCTAACCTTACTGCATTTTGCACTACATTTTGCACTCTGTATATAGATTTTCTATTGTGTTTTTGACTATGTTTGTTTACTGTGTAACTCTGTGTTGTTTTTGTCGCACTGCTTTGCTTTGTCTTGGCCAGGTCGCAGTTGCAAATGAGAACTTGAAAGGTGAAATAAAAATAAATAAAAATAAAACACTGTGGTGGGATCAGTCTGTGACTGAAGGTGCTCCTCTGCGTCATAACCATGGCGTGCAGAGGGTGGGTGACGTTGTCCATGATGGCCAGCAGTTTGGCCAGGATCCGTCTCTCCGCCACCTCCTCTAGAGTGTCAAGGCTCATCCCCAGGACAGAGCCTTCCTGATCAGCTTATTTACCCGAGAAGCATCACCGGCTTTAATGTTGGCTCCCCAGCACACCATTGCAAAAAAGATACCACAGACTGGTAGAAGGTATGCAGTAGTTTACTGCACACATTGAAGGAAAGTAGAGTCGGCTCTGGCCCTTTTTGTACAGGGCCCCGGTGTTACCAGCCCATTCCAGCCTGTTGTCCATATGGACTCCCAGGAACTTGTATGACCCAACCATTTCCATATCCATCCCCTGTATAGGGACTGCAGTCAGTTGTGCCTTGGTTCTCCTGAAGTCCACCACCATCTCCTTTGTTTTGCTGATGTTGAGCTGAAGTTGGTTCTGCTCACACCACAACACAAAGTCACTGATTGTGCTCCTGTACTCCTCCTCCTGCCCACACCAGATGCACCCTACAATTGCGGAGTCATCCGAGAACTTCTGTAGGTGGCATGTTTCAGAGTTATATCTGAAGTCCGAGATGTAGAGGGTGAACAGGAAGGGGGACAGGACTGTTCCCTGGGGGGCCCCTGTGTTGCTCACTGCCTGTTCTGACACACAGCTCTGTAGTTGCACAAATTGTGGCCTACTGGTCAGGTAGTCCGTGACCCAGGAGACTAAGGGTGCTTCCACTTTCATCCTCCTCATCTTCTCACCCAGTAGCAGGGGCTGAATGGTATTGAAGGCACTGGAGAAGTCAAAAAACATAACCCTCACAGTGCAACCTGCATTTCCAGGTGAGAGTAGGCCCTCTGCAGAAGGTAGATGATTGCATCATCCACCCCGATGTTGCGCTGGTATGCAAACTGCAGGGGGTCCAGTGATGTACACACCAGGGGTCTGAGGTGAGTGAGAACTAACCTTTCCAGGGTCTTCATGATGTGGGATGTTAGCGCTACAGGTCTGAAGTCATTCAGGACAGTGGGGTGTGCCTTCTTGGGCACTGGGACGAGGCAGGATGTTTTCCACAGCACAGGGACCCTTTCTAGGCTCATGCTAAGGTTTAAGAGACGCTGGAGTATTCCACACTGTTGGTCAGCACAGACCCTAAGCACCCTTGGGCTGATGCCATCAGAGCCCACCGCTTTCCACTGATGTAGTCTCTCCAGCTCTCTCTTCACTTGGTTGGTGGTGAAAGCCAGCCCCGGTGGGGAGGTGGGGGGAAAGGGGGTGTTGAGGATCAGTCCAGGGGAGCAGGGGTGGAGGAGGGGTCACTGATTGTCTCAGCAGAGGTGTTGTGAGCAAAGTGGGGGTGGGACAGCCATGAGGGTGTGTGGTCTGAGGAGCTGGAAGGGAGGTGGACAGGGCCAGTATCAAACCTGTTAAAAAATTGGTTCAGCTCATTGGCTCTGTCCTGGGTCCACTCCCTCTGCCCACTGTTTGACTTTTTGAAGCCAGTGATATTTCTCATACCCTTCCAGACCTCTCTCACCTGGCTCTGCCTCAGCTTGTCCTCCATCTTCTCCTTATCCGCAACTTCAGCTCCCTTTGGACGCATTGTAATTCATTTTGTCCTTGTCCCTCTCCTTGAAGGCCCCCTTCTTCTCATTCAGCAGGGCCTTCAGGTCGCTGGTGACCCAGGGTTTATTGTTTGGGAAACAGCGTACCTTCCTGGTGGGTACAGTGTTGTCTACACAAAAATTAATATAGTCTGTTATGCAGTCAGTAAGTCCATCGATGTCCTCCCCATGAGCCTCACAGAGCACATCCCAGTCTGTTGTTTCAAAGCAGTCCTGTAGGGCCTCATTCGCCTCCGGGGACCATCTCCTAATGGTCCTAGTGGTCGCAGGCTGCTGTTGGACCAAAGGCCTGTAGAGTGGAGTGAGGTGGACAAGGTTGTGATCCGATCTACCGAGGGGAGGGAGTGCAGTGGAGTTGTATGCGTCCTTCACATTAGCATATAACAAGTCCAGAGTTGTATTATTCCTGGTTGGGCACTTCACGAACTGTTTGAACGTGGGCAGCATTGAAGAGAGAGATGCATGGTTAAAATCCCCCGAAATGGAAGTCTGACTTCCCTTGGCGTCCATGAATACACGCCACTGAGCAGGTGTCCCTTAGATCAGAGGTTATTACATTTGCCTGATATTCCAGGTCAAATATGTAGTTAGTACGGGAATGGACTGGGTGAAATCCTGCAATTCGATTGAGTTGGGTCCCTAAGACCTTTCTGTGATGGCAAGGGTTTTTTCATGTAATTTTTTAGAGGAAGTGGAAATGTTCCTGCAAAATTAATTAGATTGATCATACCCCTCTTTCAAGCCACCCAGGTCATTTGGCTAAAGAGGACTGCTAATGTACAGTGCTAACCATAAAAACAAATGTTTCTTTCATCTGTTGTAGAAAAACCGCAAATTAGGCAAATTAGTATTTGATTGAAATGCGCTATTGAACCAAGAAACCCATTGAAAGAACATCATTTTTTGGGTAAATGTTTTTTTCAAACATCATCCCCTAGGGATAAGGAGACACAGACTCACCGTTATGGATTTTTTATTTAATTTAATTTAGTCTAGGAATCATTTTGTTCTGGCAAAAAACAAGGACAATCTGAAGGAGTGTTTTAGCAGCTCCATCCAATGGAGCTACTTGGAAGCCTTTTTAGATCTTGCCATACTGTGACCTGCAATAAAACAGTTTCAGTACCACACCTTGTGATTGAGTCTAAGTGGAGGGCTTCTATTTGAGGATCCATGAGGTCCTGGACCATCAGACAAAGCTAGTTAATGTCAGCTTTTATAAACTATTTTGGGTCAAAAGGCTGCTCAACAGATTTGTCTGTCCTTAAAAACTGTCAACTTAACTCAAAACCACACATCATCCTTTGTATTCCTTCCAGTCAGTGGCGATTTTAGCATGTAAATCTTGGTGGGGCAAAGCCACTATACAACACAACACTAATCAATACATTAATTGCACTATAATGGTGACAAACGGTGCCCACAAACTGTTAGGGCCTACATAAAGCTGTCCCGACAGAGGAGCTTTCCTTTCAGCACCAGTGAATCCTTACCACCGCTACACATTGCTATCAGCGGTGCCTCGACTGGCAGCGAAACCGTTAATTCAGCCTAATTTACTGCCTTTTTATAAACCATATGACTTACTTGTTTAAATAAATATGCTTTCTACTCACTCCTTGTGGATTTGTGTAACTTGATAAGAACCGCATTATCATTCAATAATAATGAATGCCGACATAAGTTTTCACTTTTGAACCATACACAAACATTATTACATTCATGTTCAGTAAATTCATAATGTTTGTTCTTATATCAATAACACTTAGCTCTAAGTATAAGCAAGTTCAAGCAAACGAGCTGTGACGACGTAGGCCTATTCGTTCAGCACTTTCAAAATGGTCAATGACAGAAATTCATATAGGTGTTAGTTCAGATCAATTCAGCAAGATGTTGAGGCCTTAAACAGAGCGAGACGAGAGAGACACAGTAAGCCTACAATTTGAAGTATTTTATTAGGCTTATGTGGTCTGAAAAGGAAGGAAAATACAATCACGAGGATCAACTCTTATAGACAATATACTGACACATAGACAGAGAATTGCGCAAAAAAAATAAAAACCTTGCAATATTAACTGTAATTAGTAATTACATGGGTCTATTACTGAGCTTTTTGTTCCAGCCCCAAAAACATTACATAGTATCCCCTCCTCGTGGAGAAAAGCACATGAGCTAATTCTAATACACAAAGTAAGCAGAACAATGAAATGTATCATTCCAACTTTGCCTAAAATGATGAATAAGATACTAATAAGCTAAAACTATATAAGCAATATAACACTTAAGATGTACAAACTATGGCATAAGGGAACAATGAGCGGATAAGAGGCAAGCCGTAATTTCGATTAACACATTAATGAGCGAGCTAAGACGGACGTAGTCGATTTGCCTATTTGTTTAGAACTTTGAAATGGACAGCGACAGAATTCAAAACATTTCCCGTTCTTTCAGCATTCACCCTGTACACCAGGTCAGAAACGTAGGATAAATAACGGGGGCATACAGTATAAGCAGACAATGAAAGCTCTTAATAACATTTACTTTAAACAGGCCATAGGCTACATGTCCACCACCAAGTCATAACATTAGGTTCTGAGGGGGAGAGGGACCAAATTCGTAGGGTGAGACACATGGGCTACTAACAGCTTATATTTTTTTGTTGGTTTGACACTTTATAAAGACTGTAATGAAATGAGTAATTATTATTATAATTATAATGTAACAACACAATAATAATAATACATTTGCTATTCCCTTGTTTACAGAGCGAGCATGCAGCAGGCAAACCCAGTGATGCTACTGGTCCCTCCTTACTCTACAGTTGTTCTTACATGCGCATTGCTTTACTTGTGTTGCTTTTACATGCACTTTTGATTTGCTTACTTAAGGTTGTGTTCATTAAAACCTGCACTAGGGAAACTTTTACCTCTCATGGCCACATGGTGCCATCTTTAATGTTAATGTTATTATTTTAATGTTTATGCGCACAGAGTGCATAGTACTGCTAATTTTATTTGTTTATTTGTTTGTTGATTTTTCAGTGTGTGTGTATCAGTACTTTTTGAACATTTCCAGCACATTTTACACATTCTATATATTTGTCGCCAAACCCACTGGTTCTAGGTCATCTGTAAGTCCTTGCTAGGTAAATCCCTGCCTTATCTTAGCTCACTGGTCACCATAGCAACACCCACCCGTAGCCTGCACTCCAGTAGGTATATTTCACTGGTCACCCCCAAAGCCTATACCTCCTTTGGCAGCCATTCCTTCCAGTTCTCTGCTGCCAATGACTGGAACAAATTGCAAAAATCCTTGAAGCTGGAGGTTCCTATCTCACTCACTAACTTTAAGCATCAGCTGCCAGAGCTGCTTATCAATCGCTGCACCTGTATATAGCCCATCTGTAAATAGCCCACCCCAACTACCTCATCCCCATACTGTTATTTTTGCTCATTCGCACCCCAGTATCTCTGCCCGCACCAAAGGCATATTTGCACATCATCATCTGCACTTTTATCACTCCAGTGTTAATGCTAAATTGTAATTATTTAGCCACTATGGCCTATTTATTGTCCTACCTCCCTTATCTAACTACATTTGCACATACTGTATATAGATCTTCTACAGTGTCATTGTCTGTACGTACGTTTGTTTAAATAGGTCTGGAAGAAAATCCTGCTTGCTTTCCAGGTGGGTTGGCCTTGCCTGGTCTATGTCTATGTTTTGAAAATGTTAATGTTATTACACTTAATTCTCGAAATCACCCGACCTT
The DNA here is from genome assembly GCA_023634145.1 of Thymallus thymallus. Taxonomy (NCBI): domain Eukaryota; kingdom Metazoa; phylum Chordata; class Actinopteri; order Salmoniformes; family Salmonidae; genus Thymallus; species Thymallus thymallus. The sequence goes on along the minus strand of CM042384.1, from coordinate 14,365,939 downwards.
CAAGAAAAATCTAATGATTACAATATTCAGGTGGTTTATTAGTTGAAGATTCTTGACATCATCTTACTCTACATAGACAAAATATGTTTTTGAGTTGTGAGTCTGCCTAGTATCTCTGCCTAGCATGTGCACAATACAAAATTGCTTATTCAAAACTCTCAGTTTTCAAATATACAGTGTATTTACACTGTCAAAATGGTGAAGAAGTGGAATAATAAAATACGTGTGGGGAATAACAGTAGTGTTCTTACTGACAAGAACAGTAATTATTTTATTGTATTTATTTAACCTTTATTTAATGTATTTAATTACCCTATATACATATTCACCCATTGTCAAGAATGAGAATTGTTCCGCTGATCAGACTAAATAAAGTAAATAACTAATAAAATAACATAATACATTTTGTATATTTATTGTCTCCCCTCTAGAATCAATCTTACACTTTTGGGTTCACAATCTGTTTGACAAAATTATTTTCATATTTAAAAATCAGGTCACCCTACTAAAACATACTGTAGGTCGATCTGCTGCCTTTTCGTTGTCTAAATGCCAATCACCAAACGAGGGGACTAATGCAAGTGTGGATTAAATACATTTTAGTAGATGCTGTCAAAATGCTGTATTCTGCAATAGGGACAGGAGTAACAGCAACCTAATTTTGTTGACAACATTGTACATAAAACAGCGCTACCATGCTGCTCTTTTTTTGGTTTTATAAACTCAGCTGAGAATGTTCTCTCTCCATTCAACTCCACTCTAATCTTGAGGGACATTTCTTTAAAGCATGCATCCAATCCCCTTGATCCTTTACATAATTAGGCCAATCATATGCATATGCTTCAATGTGCCATAGTTCACAGTGCTGTGGCAAGACAGGACAATGATAGATTCCGCTCGTGACTTTTAAATTGCAAGCGCAGATGCTTCGATTTCAAAGCTATTTTGAGCACAGTTGAAAAGCTAACGCTCTGACTATACAATGGACTAATTAGAAAAAATAAATGCAGTACTTTTTAATACATTAGATAAGAGGTGTGTGTGAGAGCGTGAGAAGAGAGTCAAATACTAATGCAAATGACGGCTCAAACATGTATCATAAAAGTAATTATGTTTTTGTTTGGTTAGCTTGCATACTTTCCCTGACTTATATACATTGTAAATTTCAATTTACCTTTTTATAGTCGGATGGCTAACATTCGATGTATGCGGATGCATTGTTTTCTAGTCAAGATCTGCAACTAGAGAAGATTACTAACGCCTACACTCTGTCCCACCACCATAGAAAGCACTGAGCTAGGCTGAAACACCTGCATTTTTGAGCTGCCTTACTCAAGAAGAGACCATGTTTGTATGCAGCTTTATTAACTCAAGGATTATACATTTTTTTTATTGTTTGCAAACTGATATATGACACATTTATGCCAGAATAACATGCAAAGCAGGCTATTTTGTTTTTAGCTAAACAGGTGGGCTGAATGATGGGTCGCCACTGCTTCCAGTACATTCTCCTTATGATTCTGAAAGCACAATAAGATTCATTATTATATTTTAGAACTGTAGACAGGGCAACGGATAGAGTATTCTTTGACCCATTAAGTATTTACCAGACACCTTTGTCCATGTCCAAAGCTTTTAGATTATTGTGATGTTTGCTACATTCAGAAAACAATGGGAAGTTTGACTAGTTTCACTTTCAAAGGTCAAATAAGCTGGGCTCTCAGAGATGTTTATCAATCAACATGTTCAATGATACTCTATTTTTGATCAACTTTGTGATCCTCGTTTTCTTTCTTTATGGAGTGACATGAAGGAGGTGAAGTCTGTATCTCCTCCAGTCACAGAGCGGAACAGGCTGAAGAGTGTTAACAAGGTCAGAGATAAAAAGCCCAGCTGCCTCCTGCCATGACACATTCCACAGGCTCCTCATACACACTCAACACACGTTACGGCAATGTCAAACCACTCGTGTCATGATGGAAAAGGCTATATGTACTCTGATATATTCACTCTCTTCTATATAAGTGGACATCCTACATCACTAATTTGTTTTTATGGTTTTACTCCTGTATTATAATGGACAATAGGTGTATTGGAATATGGGTTGTTGATTCCACTCTAGGTCCTGATGAGAATAGGATTCAAAAACATGCTAAAGAGGTCTGGCTTCTTTTTGAACTGGCTAACCAGATTGAAATGGACTTGAAAAGGGTTGCATTTACTAATTTCCATTTGTGTACAAAAGGCCTGAGATTAAATCATCACACCAGACTGATCAGTCTCTGCTTGCTTGCTACAGTAAGAGTGTGCATTATTAATCAGATCTTGAGTTCTGCACTGGGAGCAGCTCACTGTTATAGGCTCTGCATGGTCAATCAGACATCTACATTGGCAACACAATCTCACACTTAATTCGTGCAAATATGTACAAAAAGTATTTCACAGATTGTGTGTTTTTGTGTGGCTTAATTCTTGTGAAAATACACACTTTTGTGCGACTTAATTCCTAGGAAAATACATTTTTGGTGGGCAAACCATATTTTGAACGTTTTGGGCAATGGTGGTATACACTGCCTTTTTTTGTGTCCCACATTTATCTATATATACAGTGGGGAGAACAAGTATTTGATACACTGCCAATTTTGCAGGTTTTCCCACTTACAAAGCCTGTAGAAGTCTGTAATTTTTATCATAGGTACTTTTGTATTTTATTGCATGACATAAGTATTTGATACATCAGAAAAGCAGAACTTAATATTTGGTACAGAAACCTTTGTTTGCAATTACAGAGATCATACGTTTCCTGTAGTGCTTGACCAGGTTTGCACACACTGCAGCAGGGATTTTGGCCCACTCCTCCATACAGACCTTCTCCTGATCCTTCAGTTTTCGGGGCTGTCGCTGGGCAATACGGACTTTCAGCTGCCTCCAAAGATTTTCTATTGGGTTCAGGTCTGGAGACTGGCTAGGCCACTCCAGGACCTTGAGATGCTTCTTACGGAGCCACTCCTTAGTTGCCCTGGCTGTGTGTTTCGGGTCGTTGTCATGCTGGAAGACCCAGCCACGACCCATCTTCAATGCTCTTACTGAGGGAAGGAGGTTGTTGGCCAAGATCTCACGATACATGGCCCCATCCATCCTCCCCTCAATACGGTGCAGTCGCTCTGTCCCCTTTGCAGAAAAGCATCCCCAAAGAATTATGTTTCCACCTCCATGCTTCACGGTTGGGATGGTGTTCTTGCGGTTGTACTCATCCTTCTTCCTCCAAACACGGCGAGTGGAGTTTAGACCAAAAAGCTTTATTTTTGTCTCATCAGACCACATGACCTTCTCCCATTCCTCCTCTGGATCATCCAGATGGTCATCGGCAAACTTCAGACGGGCCTGGACATGCGCTGGCTTGAGCAGGGGGACCTTGCGTGCGCTGCAGGATTTTAATCCATGACGGCGTAGTGTGTTACTAATGGTTTTCTTTGAGAATGTGGTCCCAGCTCTCTTCAGGTCATTGACCAGGTCCTGCCGTGTAGTTCTGGGCTGATCCCTCACCTTCCCTCACCTGTGGACAGGTGTCTTTTATACAGGTAACGAGTTCAAACAGGTGCAGTTAATACAGGTAATGAGTGGAGAACAGGAGGGCTTCTTAAAGAAAAACTAACAGGTCTGTGAGAGACGGAATTCTTACTGGTTGGTAGGTGATCAAATACTTATGTCATGCAATAAAATGAAAATGTATTATTTAAAAATCATACAATGTGATTTTCTGGATTTTGAAGTTGAAGTGTACCTATGATAAAAATTACAGACCTCTACATGCTTTGTAAGTAGGAAAACCTGCAAAATCGTCAGTGTATCAAATACTTGTTCTCCCCACTGTATATATAAAAAAAATCAACAAGGTTGTCACCGAAATACTATAATAGTAGCCTTACGTTTTTCATTTTCATTTTATTAATATCAATTCTGTTTTCTATGCTTGTTTTCGCTTAATACTTTGGGATATGGTGCTATGTTGGATTTTATGATGGTTGCCAGATATAAGTAAAAAGCTCGTATTGATGTGGTATCGATGAAGGTATTTGATTGGGAATGGGGGTACATTTTAATGATGGGAAATTAATTCATCAATAAATGTGGGAAAACAGAAGACCTGCACAAAAAACCTGTTTGGTTTAAATTCCCCTGGTGCAACTGCATGGTATTTGCAACTTTAACGAGTGTAGACTATTATCAATTAAGCCATATAAATCCAGCTAAACAGGTAAATATAAAAATAATGATTTATGTTGGCTTACACTTATTGCACTTCCAAGGCCATTTAATGATGATTATTATTGTTGTGTCAATCATGTTATATACTTAGGCTATTGTAACAAGGCACATGCCAGCATTGTAGATCTACTGCCTCAGCCCAGAGGCTTTCATGGCAACGGCCGTTAGAGCTCACTTTGCCACGTATGAGCCCTGGTTAGACTCCCTGTTGCAGCTTTTATTTTCTTCTTCTACACTGGTGGCAGTGTTGGGATTGCGTCCAGCTTTTGTCTAGTTATGTGATCTAGTGGTGGGAAGCGTTATGTTTTTTAACATTGTTTTGGGTGTAATTACATTGATATATATGGTGAACAATGGGTAAACAACAATGGGCGTGACGGATAGAAGTTATCACTACAGGTGTGATCAAGCCTTACACATAAGTTAACTGTCCATTTGTGGATCCAAAACAAACACATTCTACACATTTACAATTACCTGTTTAAAGTGTTATTACAACCATGGCGTTCTTTTGTTACTGACGCTTTTATATCAAATAAGGATCCACATCATATGGGTAGACAAATAACGTTTAATGTAGCCAAACACAACTATCCTTTTTTTAGGATGCAATTAGCATTTTATTGCATGACATAAGTATTTGAACACCTACCAACCAGTAAGAATTCCGGCTCTCACAGACCTGTTAGTTTTTCTTTAAGAAGCCCTCCTGTTCTCCACTCATTACCTGTATTAACTGCACCCGTTTGAACTCATTACCTGTATAAAAGACACCTGTCCACACACTCAATCAAACAGACTCCAACCTCTCCACAATGGCCAAGACCAGAGAGCTGTGTAAGGACATCAGGGATAAAATTGTAGACCTGCACAAGGCTGGGATGGGCTACAGGACAATAGACAAGCAGCTTGGTGAGAAGGCAACAACTGTTGGCGCAATTATTAGAAAATGGAAGAAGTTCAAGATTTTACTTATAATTCACTATATCACAATTCCAGTGGGTCAGAAGTTTACATACACTAAGTTGACTGTGCCTTTAAACAGCTTGGAAAATTCCAGAAAAGTATGTCATGGCTTTAGAAGCTTCTGAAAGGCTAATTGACATAATTTGAGTCATTGGAAGTGTATCTGTAGATGTATTTCAAGGCCTACCTTCAAACTCAGTGCCTCTTTGCTCGACATAATGGGAAAATCAAAAGAAATCAGCCAAGACCTCAGAAAAAATATTGTAGACCTCCACAATGATGGTTCATCCTTTGGAGAAATTTCCAAATACTACGCAAGTATAAACACCATGGGACCACGCAGGAGACGCGTTCTGTCTCCTAGAGATGAACGTACTTTGGTGCGAAAAGTGCAAAACAATCCCAGAACAACAGCAAAGGACCTTGTGAAGATTCTAGAGGAAACAGGTACACAAGTATCTATATCCACAGTAAAACGAGTCCTATATCGACACAACCTGAAAGGCCGCTCAGCAAGGAAGAAGCCACTGCTCAGGGGTGGCATCATCATGTTGTGGGGGTCCTTTGCTGCAGGAGGGACTGGTGCACTTCACAAAATAGATGGCATCATGAGGAAGGAAAATTATGTGGATATATTGAAGCAACATCTCAAGACATTAGTCAGGAAGTTAAAGCTTGGTCGCAAGCATACTTCCAAAGTTGTGGTAAAATGGCCTAAGGACAACAAAATCAAGGTATTGGAGTGGCCATCACAAAGCCCTGACCTCAATCCTATAGAAAAAGCTGTGGGCAGAACTGAAAAAGCGTGTGTGAGCAAGGAGGCCTAGACAACTGACTCAGTTACACCAGTTCTGTCAGGAGGAATGGGCCATAATTCACCCAACGTATTGTGGGAAGCTTGTGGAAGGTTCCCAGAAACATTAGACCCAAGTTAAAACATTTAAAGGCAATGCTACCAAATACTAATTGAGTGTATGTAAACTTCTGACCCACTGGGAATGTGATGAAATAAATAAAAGCTGAAATAAATCATTCTCTCTACTATTATTCTGACATTTTACATTCTTAAAATAAAGTGGTGATCCTAACTGACCTAAGACAGGGAATTTTTACTAGTTGTCAATGTCAGGAATTGTGAAAAACTCAGTTGAAATGTATTTGGCTAAGGTGTATGTAAGCTTCCAACTTCAACTGTATGTTTGTATGTGTGCATATATACAGTACCAGTCAAAAGTTTAGACACACCTACTCATTCAATGTTTTTTCTACATAGTAGAATAATAGAGAAGACATCACAACTATGAAATAACGCATATGGAATCATGTAATATCCAAAAAATGTTTAAATAAATCTAAATATATTTTAGATTCTTCAAAGTAGCCACCCTTTGCCTTGATGATAGCTTTGCATTCTCTCAAACAGTTTCACCTGGAATGTTTTTCCAACAGTCTTGAAGGAGTTCCCACATATGCTGAGCACTTGTTGGCTGCTTTTCCTTCACTCTACAGTCCAACTCATCCCAAACCATCTCAATTGGGTTGAGGTCGGGTGATTGTGTAGGCCAGGTCATCTGATGCAGCACTCCATCACTTTCCGTCTTGGTCAAATAGCCCTTACACAGCCTGGAGGTGTATTTTGGGTCATTGTCCTGTTGAGAAACAAATTATAGTCCCATTAAGGGAAAACTAGATGGGATAGCGTATCGCTGCAGAATACTGTGGTAGCCATACTGGTTAAGTGTGCCTTGAATTCTAAATAAATCACTGACAGCGTCACCAGCAAAGCACGCCCACACGATCACACCTCCTCCTCCTCCATGCTTCACGGTGGGAACTACACATGCGTAGATCATCCGTTTACCTACTCTGCATCTCACAAAGACACGGCAGTTGGAACCAAAAATCTCAAATTTGGACTCATTAGAAGAAATTACAGATTTCACGCAGGCTCCTCTGAACAGTTGATGTTGAGACATCTGTTACTTTAACTCTGTGAAGCATTTATTTGGGCTGTAATTTCTGAGGCTGGTAACTCTAATGCTCTTATACTCTGCAGCAGAGGTAACTCTGGGTCTTCCTTTCCTGTGGCGGTACTCATGAGAGCCTGTTTCATCATAGTGCTTGATGTTTTTTTGCGACTGCACTTGAAAAAACATGAAAAGTTCTTGACATTTCCGTATTGACTGACCTTATTTGAGCTGTTCTTGCCATAATATAGACCTGGTCTTTTACCTCCCCTACCTTGTCACAACACAACTGGTTGGCTCAAACACATTGAGAGGGAAAGAAATTCCACAAATTAACTTTTAACAAGGCACACCTGTTAATTGAAATGCATTCCAGGTGACTACCTCATGAAGCTAGTTGAGAGAATGCCAAGAGTGTGCAAAGCTTTCATCAAGGCAAAGGGTAGCTGCTTTGAAGAATCTAAAATATAACATATATTTTGATTTGTTTAACACTTTTTTGGTTACTACAGGATTCCATATGTGTTATTTCATAGTTTTAATGTCTTCACTATTATTCTACAATGTAGAAAATAGTAAAAATGTAGAAAAACCCCTGGAATGAGTAGGTGTGTCCAAACTTTTGAGTGGTACTGTATATATACATAAAAAAATATATACAAATCTTTTAAAATATATTTTCCTTTATTAGTTTCCCGTAACCCTACCCAACCCTCTCCTAATTGGAGTAAACTAATGGACAACAACACTTCTACTTCCAGCTTATACAGTGCCTTCGGTAAGTATTCAGACTAGGGCTGGGCGATATGACCAAAATCTCATATCCCGATATAGGTCATTTCATATCCCAATAACGATACATATCACTATATAGCACATTTTCTGTAAATTCTATGAATAAATAGTTTATATGAAAAGGACTATATCTTATTACATTTTGAATAAAAGGTACATACTCATATTTTATAATTTCTCCTTTTATTTAGGACATTCGTGCAAATTAGCATAAAATATGAACGTATAAAATCTAAAAAGGTAAAAAGAAAACACTACAACTATAGTTGCAAACAAAATAAATATAGGCCTAAAATGCGAATATGGTCAAAAATATAAAAACCAAACATATAATACTCTAACAGTAGAAGTGTTTGAATTGTTGCAGCAAATGAATACAGTCCTGACAAATATTGGTATCTAAAATACCAAATGTAAAGATGGAAAACTTTAAAGTTTATACTATAGCAGCAAAATAAGGATGACGAATAAATAAAACAAAACACTCAAAAAGTTTGAATTATAACATTATATGACAACAACCAAAGTGCCGCAAACAAAATAGATATTTGGCAATAATGCCTCTTGCAACGTCTGAGTCTGGGATTTGTTTTGAGCACTCGACTGTACTTATTTGGGTCTCATCCGTAGCTTCTCTTCGTACTGTTTCAAATGATTCTTGCATAGGTGGTAAAAGAGGTTAGTGGTGTTTGAGCCTGTTGTCGGGACCGGCCTGCGGCATATTTTGCAGAGGACGGTTTTCTGGTCCATGTCAGACTTTTCATACCCAAACCACGTCCATGCGACCGAAGTAGCCCCTCTTTTAGGTACGAGTTCCGTGTCTCCGTGCACTGTGTCACGTTCACTCTCCTCCATGTTTGTTTGTGTTGCAAATTTCCCATGTGGAAGAACGCAAAGAATCGTCCAATTGACAAAAAATATTGCGTGTGATTTGCGACACAACTAAATAAAAATGGAGCATAATATTAAAAGATAGACGTTTTTCTGCCGTCACACGATATATATCGTCATATCGCCCAGCCCTAATTCAGACCCCTTGACTTTTTCCACGTTTTGTTACGTTACAGCCTTATTCTAAAATGGATTAAATATGTCCTCAGCAATCTACACACAATAACCCATAATGATGAAGTGAAAACAGGTTTTTAGACATTATAGCAAATGTATTAAAATAAAAAACAGATACCTTATTTACATAGGTATTCAGACCCTTTGCTATGAGACTCGAAATTGAGCTCAGGTGCATCCTGTTTCCATTTATCATCTTTGAGATGTTTTTACAACTTGATTGGAATCCAGCTGTGCTAAATTCAACTGATTTGGATATGATTTGAAAAGGCACACACTTTGGAACCACCAAGACTCTTCCTAGAGCTGGCCGTCCGGCCAAACTGAGCAATCGGGGGAGAAGGGCCTTGGTCAGGGAGGTCACTCTGACAGAGCTCTATAGTTTGTTTTTTCTATTATCAAATCTAACACCAAGCACTCTCCACTGGGTTAACAGCTTCCCATTTCTGTGCAAAATACTTTTTTAGTTTTGATTCGGAATTCAAGAAAGTGAAAGGGTTTTCAATATCCTGAAAAGACTCCTGGAATTTACTTGGGTCATGAGTCATCTTCTGTCTGTATTCAAATGACATCTTCTGCTTGATGGTGGCCTCATCAAAAGAATGCTTCATGAGGGAAATGGACTCCCTGCACTGCTCATTACTCAGGGTAATCTCTGGACAGGATGAAGTCTCTCTCTCAGCTGTTTGGCCACCGCTGAATGACTAGCTAGATGGTCGTTTCTCAGATGAAGCTGAATTCGTCTGGATGGTTTTGATTTTCCCCATTTCCAGTTTGAGGGCCAAAATAATGTTCCTTATGTTCCTTGATGAAAAGGAGAACACATTCACTCATCTAAACACAATGGAAAAGTCACAGCAACACTTTGCTCACATACATTATCTCCTAATCAGACAACAATTGCAAGTTGTGTAACATGCAATCCAAAACCCAAATGCATGCAAAATGTGGCCTATACAAAAACTTTCTGGTCAATTAATACTCATATATCCTTTGGTTTTGTAGGGGTCCTTGAGGTAATGGAACAAGGAGACAATTCCTTGAGCATATGTCTCCCTCACATGGCGTGGTGGTGATGTCCTGACAAGCAGAGTACTTTTATTAATCCATTTGCAATGAAGCCTCCGGTTGGTTCCGGTTGCTAAAATTGCAACATTAATCTGAAATACAGCCTAGATACAGACAGATTTCTTGTGTGCCTGGTTTAGTGGTTACCCGTGAGTCTCTGTCATCTCTGCTGTGACAATATTAAACATCTTTCGTCTGGTGCCATCAGTCAGCCGTTTGGTTTGAGAGTATTCCTTGATGACAAGATCGCCACCACATGTCTTCTTCAGTATGTTATGGATTAACTATATAAAAAAAAGATCAAGTACAATTTTAAACAGAGGCTCATTACATTACTCAGAAATGTATGTTTAGCTTCATCCTCAGCTCTCTGTCGTTTTCTTGAAGTGCTCCCATCATCGCTCAGAATGACAGTATCATCCGATTCAATGGACAAGATCTCCAACAAGGAACTGGCAAAGGAGAAAGTCATCTGGGAAGATACTGTCACACAGAGTGGTTGATTATTGCAAAGGTTTTCACAAAGACAGTGAGAAAGCAACACAGCTCTATACAAAGTGACTACCCCAAGGGAGAGGTTGACAGTTAAACCCTCCTCAAAAAATTTTAATGTAAAAAAACAACACATACCAGTATCAGTATCGTTGTCCAGTGTGATTGTGAAAACACCAGGACCTGGCTGTGTCAGCACCTCCTCAAGCGCTTCTCCATCAACTTCAGTTCCCGACTCATCATACAGCTTTGCATTCGTTTGGCTGGCGACTGGTACGTCAAATTTCAGGAATGCTGAGACAAACTTCAAAATGACTTCAAAATAACCATTAGTGGGGGAATTACACACTATTGTTCTATTTGCTGTTCTCCAGTCCATTGTATAGATGGTTTAAAAATTGTTTTACTATGATTTAGAGTTTAACGGCAATCCTATAGCAAAACTGTGAAATGTTTGCATTAGATATTTTATTGATCCCCAAGGGGAAATTCTGTTATACCGTCAGTTAAAGGGGAAGTTAAGGCATTTTTACATGTTTTATTTTCCCCTTTCTGTGCTTGTAGTTGATTAAACAAATCGTTTTTTGATATCGTATTTCTGAAAATTGGTTGTCACTTTTGCTGAATGATCACTTTCCATTGAATGAATGCATTATGAAAATGTGTCTATAAAGCCCTCCAGCAAAACAGCTCTGCCAATGTATGTTTCCAAACACGCAGCAACACGCACTGATCTACAGCAACAACGCACGTGTCCTTGCGTTTCCCCTCAACCATCGGTGTTGTCAACGAAAGCAGGGGAGAGCTGCCAACCTGGAGCAATACAGTAATTAGACTATGATGGTCTGGCGAAGAGCATCGTTTTTTTCCTCTGCACCCGGCTCAAATTAGCACTTTAGAAAGAAGACTCCCATCTTTTGGGACACCGCTGCATTTCCATCTAATTGATTTCCTAAGGTTTCCTCTTGTTGCTAGCTAATGTTACAGGTAACATTATAGCTTTATTTTCAAACGGGACAGCCACCAACGGCGGTTCCAACACCCCATGCAATAAAAACCCACAAGTTCACCACCGCTTACTGGCTATGACTTAGCTACCTTTTATCAAACAAACGATGAAACGCAAGCAGTAGCGGATTTAGTGGGTGGGCCACCGGGACACTTGTCCCATCTGAAGTCAAATTGGCCCCTCTAAGTGCCCCTCCACTCCATAGCAATTTTGCACGCTCTCTCTGGATAGTAGGTACGTTCACTTTCGTTGACCAAAGCTGTTATTTAGATGTTTTTTGTACATTATGGCAGCTGGCTTGTTAGATAACATTATTCCGGTTATGCCAACACGATTAAACACAGGAGCACTTTCAGTCACAGACTGATCCCAGCACGGTTTGCCAGAGAGCGCTACAGGAGGTCCTTCCTGCCGGTGGCTATTAGACTATATAATGCCTCACCGGGGTGCCGTGCCGTCGGCAACATAGATCTGGAACTGTTGGGGTGCTAGGACCTAGTTTAACAATTATGCATCCATCCGTGAGTAACTCTGGTCCGTCAGCACTCATTCACTCAGGACCTATTTATTCATGCTGGTCTGTATATACATACTCATGTACGGTTGTTATATCATATCACGTGCAATATTGCAATTAATTCTTGGACCTAACTTACGTAGGTATTCACTCAGGAATGCATATTAGTATCCTGTCAGTTGCACCTTTTCTCATTGCTTTTAGTATATCGAATGTGCAATACGTGCAGTTGTCTATAATTAAACCCTGCGCACTAAGGACTGTATTTTAAGGGAATTACTATTATTACCCCAAATTATATCATACACACATTTAGCTATTAAAGTATCTCTTCCTGTCATTTACCTGTACAGTTTGTGTAACCATGCAAGTATTCACTTATCTGTAAATATAACAGTATATTTACCTGTACAGCTAATTTAACCATGCAAAATATTCACTTACCTGTTCTTTTAGCCAGTCTGTCTATTAAGTAAACTATTATTACCCTCGCTCATATCATACGCATTTTTAGCTACTGAAGTATTTCTCTGCCATCGACCTGTATAGTATAGTTAACCATCCAACATCCACCAATGTATAGTGTACATATTTAGTCAACCACCCATACTATGCAATGTCTTTTTATAGCTTTATTTATTTTTATATATATATCTTTTGATTTTTTTGCACTCCAGATATCTTGTATTTCTATACTTTTTCATACTGCCGCTCTATGTATCTTGTACCGTGTAGCTGTCTTTTGTCTACTTTCGTTGTGGCATTTTGCACCTGCCCTGTGTTTTTGTTGTTGTAGCTGCTTGACAAAGAAATTTCCCCCTCGGGGGATCAATAAAGTACCTATCTATCTATCTATCTATCTATCTATCTATCTATCTATCTATCTATCTATCTATCTATCTATCTATCTATCTATCTATCTATCTATCTATCTATCTATCTATCTATCATGTTGGGGTCCAAATCATATCTATCTAAATTAACCTGGCTATCTAGCTAAGTAAAGTTAAGTAATGCTATTGTATTTGTTCACTTACATTAGTGAACAAACTGATGTCAAACATCAAACATGAAAAGAGGGAGATATTAAGAGCTTCTTTGCAAAGAGGAAGCTCAGCCAGCCAGACAGTGGTGGTCAGAGCCCGAAGAGCTGTGATCATGTACCCACAGAGATTACTGAGGCTCAGGGTCAGAGCAACTCTTGTCACCCTTCACCAGGTTAGTAACAGGTATCGAATGGTCAGTTAATCATGGGCCCAGTTTAGAAATGGTTAATGGGTATTCTGTGTTAATAGCAATCTATTTTTTTGTATTCAATTGCTTTGGTACTATTTTTACTACTATGTGGTCTGTCTCTTAATACAAAAAACACAGCAGGTCATCAAAAATGCCTTTTTTCAACACATTGCACATTGACTTAGTACAACACACAAGACTAAATAATCAGCGGTCACATTGAAATTATAAAGTATGCCTACTTGCATAATTTTTGATAGGATTGGCTTTTCTATTGTACCTTGTACCTGCACTAATCTAATTGCTTTTAATTGATCATCACTGAGCCATTTGGTATAGTATATTGATTGTATATTGTTTTGTTTACTATATTCAGATTGAATGTACAGAATGACCTAAAAAACACTATCTTGGTGTTTCTAGTGGAGTGCTCTAACAAACTGAGCTTGTTTTAATAATGTACTGTATTGATGTTGAAGCTGCATCAAGGGAGACTTTGACAGAAGACAGTCAGAGTGAGGAAGAGTAAACCAATTCCTCCAAGCAGCTATTCAGCTTCATTGGAACCTGAAGGTGTATGTGTGTGTGTGTGTGTGTGTGTGTGTGTGTGTGTGTGTGTGTGTGTGTGTGTGTGTGTGTGTGAGAGAGAGAGACTAATTTAGATACTTCTTTTACTGCTTTTCAGACATTTCCAATATAAAGCAGATGGTCCGGTCCAGCCTCACCTCAAGATCTTTCCTAGAAAAGTGTTTGGGGACAGGAGGAGGGCGTTTAACGCCACATGGTACAGAGCCAATCCCTGTCTGGAGTACTCTATTAGCAAAGGAAAATGCAAATGTAATAGTCAGGGTTAGGGTCCAACAACGAAACCTATTCATATCAGAACCTTTGATGATTATTCAGTGGCCCTGCAGAGTCCCTTTTACTGGTTTGCGGACACCGACGAACTGTACAGTAGTTTGTCAACTGTGGGTAATCGGGATTGACACATTCTTGAGCAAATCACTGGTTCCCGTTGAGCACTCAGTACTACTTACTCCCTTGCACGTAGCATCTGGCAGGCTATACTTTATTCACTTGTAAACATAGGCTACATGTATTCGGCCATGTGGTTCATGTGAGTGCGAGGCTCTGCGAGCTGCAATACCCTCCTTCATTCTCGCACCGCAGCCCAGTCTGAACAGCCGAGCAGACTGGAGAACAAACTCCCTTTCTCTTAATCCAACGGATTTATATTCTTTACGCTTCACGTTACATTAGGCGACGAGAGCTCACCATCCTCTGCTGTACGGGACTGTGGACAATGTTTCTCTTGCAGTATAGAGGTAAGGTCTAACTTGTATTAATTTCTACTGTATTAAATTAAGATACCGCTTGTCTGCTCTGCTCTCTTCGTTATGTGCTAGTCTGTCTCTGGAGCGTTTTTACCGATTTCTGTATTCATGCCTGTATTCTCAATCACATAATGAATGAATGAATGAATGCACGTTGTTGTAGATGCATTTAGAGAAGTACTAGATATTTGATTACAGCAGGTACTGTATATTACTGACAGGAACAACATGTACAAATCTTAACGACAGTGACCAAGCAGAGGTGTCCGCGTCACTTTTATTTTATTCACAAATTGGTTTAGATTGAATAGTGTACCCATTATTGTAAAATGACTACAGTTGACAAGCGTCCTCCCAAACGCCCTATTATCTTTAGAACTTTTCTGAAATATAACACAGGAACCTTTATGTGCACCTTTCCGTTATTGTTTTTCCTAATACTATGTGTTCTTGTTTCATTAGTTAATGACCATGGCTGCTTTTTAAATCTGTCTTGAAAATGATATGTCACCAGTAGCTAACTGAAAATGAGATATTTTGAGAATATTGATGCCATTGCACACAATGTAGTCGAATCCACTATGTTGTGCTTGCTAATATGACATTTTGGTCATGAAATACAATTTGGCAGCTATTTCATCTGATCTGTCAAAACAAATTTAATGTTACCCTATTCTCAGATAAAGGGTTTGCCCAGGCAAACAGGCGACCCAGGGACCCCCATCATGTTAGAAAAACATGTTTTTTTCCACGTCTTGCCTTATCCCCCAGTGAATGATAATGGCAAGGACAAGTAATCAACATTTTAAACTGAATAGATTTGGTAAATAGTTTTTCATTATTTGGACCTCCCCACATTATATACTACTGAACAAAAATATTAACGCAACATGCAACAATTTAAAGATTTTACTGAGTTACAGCTCAAATAAAGAAATCAGTCAATTGAAATAAATTAATTAGGCCCTAATCTATAGATTTCACATGACTGGGTAGGGGCTCACTCACTGGGGAGCCAGGCCCAGCCAATCAGAATTAGTTTTTCCCCACTAAAGGTATTTTTTAAAGACAAAAAATACTCCTCAGTTTCATCAGCTGTCCTGCTGGCTGGTCTCAGACAATCCTGCAGGTGAAAAAACAGGATTTGGAGGTCCTGGGCTGGCATGGTTACAAGTGGGCTGCGGTTTTTAGTCCGGTTGGACGTACTGCCAAATTCTCTAAAACGACGTTGGAGTTGGCTTGTGGTAGAGAAATGAACATACAATTCTCTATCAACAGCTCTGGTGGACATTCCTGCAGTCAGCATGCCAATTGCACACTCCTTCAAAACTTAAGACAACTTAAGCAATAAGCTTTCTGTGCGTATGGACCATTTCAAATATATTTTATTTCAGCTTATGAAACATAGGACCAACACTTTACATGTTGCGTTTATATTTTTGTTCATTATAGAAGCCTAGGCCTAATTAGAGAGGAAGATTAGGCAAAAATGTGAATCATTGAATAATTATCCAGTTCTGTGGAAAGAAGAGTTGGGTGCTCTGCAGCCGGGCCCTTGATAATTTACAACCGATCACGCAACAACCAGCGAGGATCCTTGACTGTCACTTCCGAGTCGACACATACACACCTATTTCATGCCACAGCTCTAACAGAGAGGAATTATAGCCTACAAAAAAATATTTGGCTCAAATGTATTTTGTCAGGATTCCTCTCATCCCTCCCGAAGCAATCGAGCTCTAGCTAGCGGTAATTTTTAGTGTTTTTTTATTTTGTATTATTTTGGCCAATAGGGGGCAATACTATCTTATATCACAATGTTTTATGGGTACTTAATCTTGATAGGACAAAGGTTGTCATCGCTCAACCCTAATTAGAACAAGTGTAAACTCTAACACAGCCTATTAGCTAGAAAGGTAATTCCAAACTAGGGCTTTGACATTTATGGAATTTTGGATAATGATTGTCATGCAAATGGTAAACATTTGCTTCAAGGTTTGAGTCGTCTTGAGTATGTCAGTATCAGCTTTGCACATCTGGATTTGGGGATTTTCTCCCATTCTTCCTTGCAGATTTTCTCAAACTCTGTTAAGTTAATGGGGAGCAGAGCTGAACAGCATTGCTTTCAGCATTGCTTTGCACTTTGAAGCAGGTTCTCATCAAGGATTAGCTTGTATTTGGCTCCATTCATCGTTCCCTCTATCCTTACCAGTCTCCCAGTCCATACCGCTGAAAAGCATCCCCATAGCATGATGCTGCCACCACCATGCTTAACGGTAGGGATGGCGTTAGACTGGTGATGAGCTGGGATGCTGAGAGAGGGCTGTTGCATGAATCATGACCGCAGTCAAATTTCACGTCACTGTTGAAATGCCGTACCCAACTCGCTCATGACCGTCAGGTTGCTAATGGCCTGCTACTCAGTGCTCTATTTTCCCTCTAACCACTCTGATATCAATACAAATGAAAATCCAAAATCACATCAAACACATATCAAAATAGTATCATGCTTATAAAACGTACCTCACTTTGATGATCAATTTGAAAAAATAAGTTAAACAAGTTGAAACTGAGTGGAAAACATGGTCATTGTGGATGTTGTTTCAAAGCCAAAAAAACATAATTAAAATAATGATTTTGCCGTTATACAATCCATAGCTTACCGCATATTATGCACGGAAGAAAAACAAAAAACAAGAACATAGATTTAAGATGATATAATTGGTTTAGCCTATACTTAGCCTATACTCTAAAACTAAACAGATTCTACTAATCGCCTTTGAGTGTGGACTGTATTATTATGCATACTGCATGGACTAGTTTATGTTACGCTCGAAACGTTCTATCCATGAATCTGGGAGAGAACGTATAGGCATAGGCGATGCTGTTGGTTTATTGATTGTGCAGGGCAGCTTACAGAGTTTTTATTTTACATTTTCCTAATTAATAAATAGGCTGACATTACCTTTAGCTACAAAATATCTCACCACTGTGTATTTCCATCTCCTCTCCCTCCTTCATTCCTTTCTCAAGCGTGCAGAGGGTCTGACAACAGTTTCATTAAATACAGTTGAAGTCGGAAGTTTACATAAACCTTAGCCAAATACATTTAAACTCAGTTTTTCACAATTCCTGACATTTAATCCTAGTAAAAATTCCCCTTCTTAGGTCAGTTAGGACCACCACTTTATTTTAAGAATGTGAAATGTCAGAATAATAGTAGAGAGAATTATTTATTTCAGCTTTTATTTCTTTCATCACATTCCCATTGGGTCAGACGTTTACATACACTCAATTAGTATTTGGTAGCATTGCCATTAAATTGTTTAACTTGGGTCAAACATTTCGGGTAGTCTTCCACAAGCTTCCCAAAATAAGTTGGGTGAATTTTGGCCCATTCCTCCTGACAGAACTGGTGTAACAGAGTCAGGTTTGTAGGCCTCCTTGCTCGCACACACTTTTTCAGTTCTGTCCACAAATATTCTATAGGATTGAGGTCAGGGCTTTGTGATGGCCACTCCAATACCTTGACTTTGTTGTCCTTAAGCCATTTTGCCACAACTTTGAAAGTATGCTTGGGGTTATTGTCCATTTGGAAGACCCATTTGCGACCAAGCTTTAATTTCCTGACTGATGTCTTGAGATGTTGCTTCAATATATCCACATAATTTTCCTTCCTCATGATTCCATCTATTTTGTGAAGTGCACCAGTCCCTCCTGCAGCAAAGCACCCCCACAACATGATGCTGCCACCCCCTGTAAGCCCATTTTCTTCTCTATGTAGCCATGGTCAGAGTCTGACAGTTCTATTCTTTCTGTTTCTGGTGGTGGTTTGTGTGGGATCCCTAATTAGAGGCAGTTGTAGCGCATCGTATCTAATTAGGGATCCTACATAGGTTTGTATGTTTCACACAGGGTTTGTGGGTCGTTGTCGATTATTTCGCAGTCACGGTGACAGTAAGTGTGCCACATTCGTTACGTCTATTCATTCGTGTTTGTTTTTGTAAACGTGACGTTTGTATATCGTGTTTTGTTTTGTGTAGTAGTTCGTCATTGATGTTTATTATTACTTAGTATAAATAAAATATGTCGAACTACTATCCCTGCGCTGCGCCTTGGTCTCTCACCGTTCCGACTCGTGACACCCCCGTGCTTCACGGTTGGGATAGTGTTTCTACGGCTTGCAAGCCTCCCACTTTTTCCTCCAAACATAACGATGGTCATTATGGCCAAACAGTTCTATTTTTGTTTCATCAGACCATAGGACATTTCTCCAAAAAGTACGATCTTTGTCCCCATGTGCAGTTGCAAACTGTAATCTGGCTTTTTAATGGCGGTTTTGGAGAAGTGGCTTCTTCCTTGCTGAGCGGACTTTCAGGTTATGTAGATATAGGACTCGTTTTACTGTGGCTATAGATCACTTTTGTACCTGTTTCCTCCAGCATCTTCACAAGATAGATAGATAGATAGGTACTTTATTGATCCCCCGGGGGGGAAATTTCATTATCAAGCAGCTACAACAAAAACACAGGGCAGGTGCAAAATGCCACAACGAAAGTACACAAAAGACAGATACACGGTACATGATACATAGAGCGGCAGTATGAAAAAGTATAGAAATACAGGATATCTGGAGTGCAAAAAAAAGCTATAAAAGGACATTGCATAGTATGAGTGGTTGGCTGAATATGTACACTATACATTGGTGGATGTTGGATGGTTAACTATACTATACAGGTTGATGGCAGAGAAATACTTCAGTAGCTAATGCGTATGATATGAGCGAGGGTAATAATAGTTTACTTAATAGACAGACTGGGTAAATGAACAGGTAGGTGAAAATTTTGCATGGTTAAATTAGCTGTACAGTTAGGTATACAGTTATATTTACAGATAAGTGAATACTTGCATGTTTACACAAACTGTACAGGTAAATGACAGGAAGAGATACTTTAATTGCTAAATGTGTGTATGATATCATTGGGGTAATAATAGTAATTCCCTTAAAATACAGTCCTTAGTGCGCAGGGTTTAATTACAGACAACTGCACTTATTGCACATTTGATATACTAAAAGCAATGAGAAAAGGTGCAACTGGCAGGATACTAATATGCATTCCTGAGTGAATGCCTAGGTCCAATAATTACTTACAATATTGCATGTGATATAATATAACAACTGTACATGGGTATGTATATACAGACCTGTATGAATAAGTAGGTCCTGAGTGGATGAGTGCTGACGGAACAGAGTTACTCACGGATGGATGCATAATTGTTAAACTAGGTCCTATTACCCCAACAGTTCCAGATCTATGTTGCCGACGGCACGGCACCCCGGTGAGGCATTATATAGTCTCATAGCCGCCGGCAGGAAGGACCTCCTGTAGCGCTCTCTGGCACACCGTGGTGGGATCAGTCTGTGACTGAAAGAGCTCCTCTGCGTCATAACCATAGCGTGCAGAGGGTGGGTGACGTTGTCCATGATGGCCAGCAGTTTGGCCAGGATCCGTCTCTCCGCCACCTCCTCTAGAGTGTCAAGGCTCATCCCCAGGACAGAGCTAGCCTTCCTGATCAGCTTATTTACCCGAGTAGCATCACCGGCTTTGATGTTTGCTCCCCAGCACACCACTGCAAAAAAGATGGCACTGGCCACCACAGACTGGTAGAAGGTATGCAGTAGTTTACTGCACACGTTGATTATAAGGTCCTTTGCTGTTGTTCTGGGATTGATTTGCACTTTTCACACCAAAGTATGTTCAACTCTAGGAGACAGAACGTGTCTCCTTCCTGAGCGGTATGACAGCTGCGTGGTCCCATGGTGTCTATACTTGCGTACTATTGTTTGTACAGATGAACGTGGTACCTTCAGGCGTTTGGAAATTGCTCCCAAGGATGAACTTGTGGAGGTCTACAATTTATTTAGATGTTCCTATGATGTCGAGCAAAGAGGCACTGAGTTTGAAGGTAGGCCTTGAAATACATCCACAGGTACACCTCCAATTGACTTCAATGATGTCAATTAGCCTATCAGAAGCTTCTAAAGCCATGACATCATTTTCTGGAATTTTCCAAGCTGTTTAAAGGCACAGTCAACTTGGTGTATGTAAACTTTTGACCCACTGGAATTGTGATATAGTGAATTATAAGTGAAATAATCTGTCTGTAAAACATTTTTGGAAGAATTACTTGTGTCATGCACAAAGTAGATGTCCTAACCGACTTGCCAAACACTTCACATGGTTTCCCAAACAAAACAATAGGTAGCTGCAGGAACATGGTTGGAGAGCCCATGGCATGTAGAGTTTGGGTGGAATTTCACCTGTCGAGCAGCGAGAGGCTGCATGCTCCTCAAACAGTGGTTGATGCGTGAAGTGAAATGTATTTTTATAAACCCAAACATTTTTTAATCCAATCTGGTGTGAAAGAGTTTTGATGGTTGCAACTAAAAAGCAGAGGATCCCAGCTGCTACTGTATTTATTTGTCATCTGCTCTGCTATAAAACCGGAGTAGCCTACCCTGCATGATTTAAGAGCAAACTGCGGGAAAGCAGCCTCCATTCGCTATTCGAGTGCATATACGGATGAGATGTCGTTTTTCCCTTGCCCCTGTTCCTGCCCATTTTATAATGGGACATTTTAAATTGAAACATCACGTGATGAGAGAACAGCGTGTGTTGCCTGAGGCAAGGAACAGAGCTCAAACTTACAGTATAGTCACATCATGCAGCCCTTCTGATTTTAATTTCTAAGACATTCTAAGATTTGTATTATTCACAAATAAATTTGCTAAATAACTCTAAATCTAGCGTATAGGACCTGTTTCAAATGATCACTTTGACGCTCAACATAGCCACTTTATATGCATACTCGCTCCAGAACGGGAGAAATATCCTTTCTATTTTATTCAGCTAAGTTAAAATACAGTACATTTTCTTCATATCATAATGTTTCTTTAGACCTACCTAAAATTTGTGATGGTTTATATTATATGGATTTATTATACTTTTTCAAATGTAGCTTGTAGCGTATGCGTGGAGGCCATTGAGATGCTATACATGTTTATGTTAATTAACGGTCAATTACCATGAGACCTGCAATTATTTGCATGACAACAACCGGCTGACAAAATCTTATGACCGCCTCACCCCTATGCTGGGATTCCCTCGGAATGGATTGCTCCTTATGTGTGACTCGTGTCTGATACAGGTGGGAAAGGTCAGTTATGTTCATACCAATGATCTTGATACTTTGTTTCACAATGTTACCCAGCCTGTTCTTACTCTTTTAGCTTAGATTTCCAAAACAGCAGTTCACATTGAATGTTAAAATGGATTCAATTAACATTTAGTCGACCCTGAAACTGCAAAGAACAAGCACTGATTTCCCTTTGCACAGATAACATACACATTGGCCAGAAAACTCTGTTCGCTGTCAAGGAAAGTGCCAAGATATTTGTATCGATCAACAGTCTCCATTGGCTCACTATCTATCAGAATCTGCATTGGCGGCAGTGAGCCAATCTCACCCTTAAAACCCATTCCTGCCTGGCATAATGTTACATTTTATTATGGACCATGACCTCGGTGTGCATAAATGAGAATAATCTACTGGTGTCAAACCTTATATGAAAACATGATACATATTTTAAAAGCTGAGAAATAGCTCTATAAATTATATGACATACAATAGCACCACATCAATCAAATTGTATTCAGTCAATAAAGAAAAACACGTGAAAATGTGTATCTTAAATCGAAAATCAATGCTTTTCCCCCAAACAACTGCCATTTACAAAACTTTATAATAACGATAGAGAAAAACTTGGAACATAATGAGTCTTCCTGTCAGGCTCTGGCCATAGAGAAGCTTTGCTTCTCTATAGTTCTATGGTCAGAGTCTGGCAGATCTAGTATTTCTACGTCTGTGTGGTGTTGTGTGTCGGATCCCTAATTAGAGGCAGCTGCTATGCATTACCTCTAATTAGGGATCCTACTTATATGTCTGTGTTCCACTCCCTTGGCGTGGTTCATTGTTATATGTTGTCCCGTGTTCGTGCTACGTGTGTTATACTTTCATTTGCATATTTGTTATTTTGTATAGTTCGTATCAGTATAGTTTATTTGTTAAATAAACGATGTCGAACTATCGCTACGCTGCGCCTTGGTCTCTCTACACACCCGAACGTGACACTTCCTTATTTTTTAATCTGAAATCAGAATAGAAATACCTTTTACTGTGAATGGGTTACAGACGTTTAAATGACTGATTTTGTAATTTTTCTCAAATTCTATGGAATGTTCTGTGACCAGACAGTTTCTTATCTGGATAGTATATTAAACGCATATCTGCACCAAAACAAATTACAAATAGCATTACATCTTACATATGATAAGGAAAAACAAGTGATATAATATTAATAAAACAATAACTTTATTGAAAGAATAATCTTAGGGCAATAGATTTTCATTCAGACATGAAAATGAAGGCATATTTAACCTTAACATTATACAACATTCATTTCAGGGCTACCTTCATCAAAATCTAACTGGAATTACAAAATATGAAACAAATATGGCGTATAACAAAAATGATTAGCTTCAATTTCTACATTCAACTAGGATATAGTCTGAACGGGAACAATTCCAAAAGCACAACATTACTTTACAGTCATTACAATTTACAAGTCCCTTACATCCCCAAGGCCATTAGAGTCATGAATGAAACATAAAGGGAGGCTGGCATGCAGGATGTCTTGCTTAAGAAAGTGAAAATATGTAAGGGAGAGGGGACATGCAGGAGAAGGGAAACATCGCAAGAGAGGCAAAATTACTAGTGAACATCTGAGCTATATCTGAGTGCCTTTACTAATGCCTCTTTCCGCAATGAGTCGCACTCACTGGAGTGCCACAACCTAAAACAATTTCGGTCCTCCACGATGCAAAACCATTTGACCTCGCATTCAGGTACCACACAAACAAACTGTGTCATGCTCTCCTTTCTGTCTTTCCTGAAACCCAACAGTTTCTAGAGCGGGCCTGTAGACTGGGCACGTGCTGAGTTTGAAAAGATGAGCTTACAGTTTTCACAGACAAAGGTCTGTCAAAAGATGGATACCTGTCATTAACAGCAATACTCCTAACTGATGAGCAAGGTTCTCTCTGAATGTAATCTGGCAGTAACCAGTTTACCCATTTTCCTTGCCAGGTGCTGCGTGATTACACTGCCATTCCTGGAACAAAAGGTAACTGTTGACAACTGCAATGGAAAGAAAGTGTTTTCAACCACTTCCGGGTCTTCTGCAAAACATTGTAGGAGTAGATCAACTGATCAGATGTGTCAACCCCACCCATCTGTCTATTGTAATCTAGGATTACAGCAGGCTGGTGGACCACTTTCCTATTTCAAACACCATCATTTGTGGAATCATTTCCATTGTGTCTCTCCACTGTATGGCCAATACAGTGCCCCCTATCCTACACCAATGCGGTTTGACACTCCAAAGTCCTTAAATGCATTAGGAAACCGATTCCGGTTTACCCTACAAGTCCCACATGCATTGAACCCCTGTTCTCTGACTACTTACGAGCGCGGATGATGTATAAAAGTTGTCGAACCAAACATTGTAACCCTGGTTTGCTTATGGCCAGGGGCGGTTCTATGATTTAAATAATGGTGGGGCCATAGGGGGGGTAGTAATTATTACAAAGGGGCCATGTTTTGCTAGTTTGGTCCGGGGGCATTCTCCAGCAGAAAGCATTTTTTAAGAGGATTTTTTTTTAAATGCATTTCTTTAAGATAAGAGATTAATTACAAAAAAATACCATTCGCTACCACTTGATAGTGTTAAAACCTTTGTTGAAATTTACATAATTTGCAAGGGTCATCTAAATTGCATAACTTCTACAACTTAAGTGTTTCATAAACAAACAATTAATTATAGAAAACAATAATTTATTTCTGCGACAAATTAAAAACTCAAAGCAACTTTGCAAATGATGAGAAAATAAGTCAATCAGTCAGTACTTCCAGTGTACAGGAGAGTCAAGTATCGGTAATCAGAACAGTGTGATATTACAACATGAAAATGCCTGATTAGAAACAAAGGGCACACCTTCCCATCACCAGAATGAATCTCCAGCAATGAAATGGCTTCAGAAAGGATTCAGATCACTTCACTTTCTCCACATTGTGTTATAGAATTAATGTATAATTGCTTAAATATATTTATTTTTTTACAATCAATCTACACATAACACCTCATAATAACAAAGCAATGTAAATTCTGTAAATGTGCACATATTCCTAAAAACATTTTTGCTTTGACATTATGGGGTATTGTGTGCAGACTGATGGCAAACAAAATTATATAATACATTATTAATTCAGTCTATAATAGAACATTTGGAGAAAATAAAGGGGTCTGAATACTTTCCATAGGCACTGCACATTTAGTTATTAATTAAACCCTTTAAAACAGTTCAATTCTGCGGTTTCTATGTTTGCTGCTTAAGCGGTTTACTAAGTAATTCATGTCTAATGACTTTGACCTCCTTGTCTCAATGCTCAAGACTCCAAGATGGCTCAACCGGTCCTTGCCCATAGTTGTTCAAAGCCTGAAAAGTTCATGGTAAACCTCCTTAAATGGTTCCAGAAATCTAAAACTCGAGAAGGGTAGTCATACGCTGCATTTTGTTTTTAGCTTTCCTCTCTAAAAGCCTCTTAGTTTGATACAATTCATATTTCAGATCTTCAGTACTTGATTCAAAAATCTCAGCAAATGAAAACAGGGGGCTCTCATCCATAAACCTGCTGCTTTTTGAGTGAAGCGCTTGAAAACCTCTCATTATTGTGCAGTTGGGTTTGGAAAAGCACTTCTCTAGTTCCCCTATCATAGGGTCAAGGACTGGATAGAATATTCCTACTCTAAATGCTTCTACGTCACCTTGCACACTTCTTCGTTCTCCAGTTGGAGAAGTGATTACAGATCCGTGAAGCTTACTTTTGGTATTTTGTAGTCGTTAATTTCATTGTTTCCAAGCTGACATTACATTTCTGTGCAGTGTCTACCACCTCTTTCCACAGGTCCTCAAAAAAAGCCTCATTCCTGTACTGTTTAAATGTGTCTAGTAGAGCTTCCACAAGGTCCACAGCGGCTGCCAAGTCCAATGAAGTCGATTGCAGCATGTCAGACAAGACTTTAGTCTGGCCCAGCACTGTTCTGAAGGTCACCAGAAGTCCAATAAAAGTCAGATCAATTTGTGCAAGTAGGCCCGTGCTTCCACTGAGTAGTCACCACTATTCTCAAGCATGATCTCCGGAAGGACAACTTTTACTGCAGGAAGTCTATCTGGACGATTACGACAGGCTAAATAAACGTGACAGAACAACACAGGTGCGTTACATTTATTACTCTGCCTGTTCCGTTGGGCCACCGCCTGGGCAACATACACGAAAATATTTATTTCTAAATAACAGCTTTGGTCAACGAAAGTGAACGTACCTACTATCCAGAGAAAGCATGCAAAATTGCTATGGAGGGGAGGGGCACTTAGAGGGGCAATTAGACTTCAGGTGGGGCAAGTGCCCCGGTGGCCCACCCACTAAATCCGCTACTGCATATGGCAAAACTAATTCCTCAACAACTTTCCTGGCTAGGTCAACCACATGACCATCTCGACTGCCAGTGTAAACATTGAACTCTAAACTGTAGCCCGGGTCAGAAAAAGCAATACCCAATGTAGCTCAATCGGTAGAGTATGACACTTGAAATGCCAAGGTTGTAGGTTCGATTCCCACGGGGTACCAGTATGAAAATGTATCCAGTCACTCTGGATAAGAGAGTCTGCTGAATTACTAAAATGTAAATAATTTAAATCTCCACCTTTCTTATACTGCTTGAATTGGCCCTTTGATTTGACCATGAACCAAGATTGTTTTAATCGAGCAGTAACATACACACACATACATACACATATATATATATATATATATACAGTGGGGAGAACAAGTATTTGATACACTGCCAATTTTGCAGGTTTTCCCACTTACAAAGCATGTAGAAGTCTGTCATTTTTTATCATAGGTACTCTTCAACTGTGAGTGACGGAATCTAAAACAAAAATCCAGAAAATCACATTGTATGATTTTTAAGTAATTCATTCTCATTTTATTGCATGACATAAGTATTTGATACATCAGAAAAGCAGAACTTAATATTTGGTACAGAAACCTTTGTTTGCAATTACAGAGATCATACGTTTCCTGTAGTTCTTGACCAGGTTTGCACACACTGCAGCAGGGATTTTGGCCCACTCCTCCATACAGAACTTCTCCTGATCCTTCAGGTTTCGGGGCTGTCACTGGGCAATACAGACTTTCAGCTCTCTCCAAAGATTTTCTATTGGGTTCAGGTCTGGAGACTGGCTAGGCCACTCCAGGACCTTGAGATGCTTCTTACGGAGCCACTCCTTAGTTGCCCTGGCTGTGTGTTGCGGGTCGTTGTCATGCTGGAAGACCCAGCCACGACCCATCTTCAATGCTCTTACTGAGGGAAGGAGGTTGTTGGCCAAGATCTCGCGATACATGGCCCCATCCATCCTCCCCTCAATACGGTGCAGTCGTCCTGTCCCCTTTGCAGAAAAGCATCCCCAAAGAATGATCTTTCCACCTCCATGCTTCACGGTTGGGATGGTGTTCTTGGGATTGTACTCATCCTTCTTCTTCCTCCAAACACGGCGAGTGGAGTTTAGACCAAAAAGCTCTATTTTTGTCTCATCAGACCACATGACCTTCTCCCATTCTTCCTCTGGATCATCCAGATGGTCATTGCCAAACTTCAGATGGGCTTGGACATGCGCTGGCTTGAGCAGGGGGACCTTGCTTGTTCTGCAGGATTTTAATCCATGACGGCGTAGTGTGTTACTAATGGTTTTCTTTGAGAATGTGGTCCCAGCTCTCTTCAGGTCATTGACCAGGTCCTGCCGTGTAGTTCTGGGCTGATCCCTCACCTTCCTCATGATCATTGATGCCCCACGAGGTGAGATCTTGCATGGTGCCCCAGACCGAGGGAGATTGACCGTCATCTTGACCTTTTGTAATAATTGCGCCAACAGTTGTTGCCTTTTCACCAAGCTGCTTGCCTATTGTCCTGTAGCCCATCCCAGCCTTGTGCAGGTCTACAATTTTATTCCTGATGTCCTTACACAGCTCTCTGGTCTTGGCCATTGTGGAGAGATTGGAGTCTGTTTGATTGAGTGTGTGGACAGGTGTCTTTTATACAGGTAACAAGTTCAAACAGGTGCAGTTAATACAGGTAATGAGTGGAGAACAGGAGGGCTTCTTAAAGAAAAACTAGCAGGTCTGTGAGAGCCGGAATTCTTACTGGTTGGTAGGTGATCAAATACTTACGTCATGCAATAAAATGCAAATTAATTATTTAATTAATTAAATTAATTTTTGTTTTAGATTCCATCTCTCACAGTTGAAGTGTACCTATGATAAAAATTACAGACCTCTACATGCTTTGTAAGTAGGAAAACCTGCAAAATCAGCAGTATATCAAATACTTGTTCTCCCCAATATATATATATATATAGTTGAAGTCGGAAGTTTACATACACTTAGGTTGAAGTCAATAAAACTCATTTTTCAACCACTCCACAGATTTCATGTTAACAAACTATAGTTTTGGCAAGTCGGTTAGGACATCTACTTTGTGCATGACACAAGTAATTCTTCCAACAATTGTTTACAGACAGATTATTTCACTTATAATTCACTATATCACAATTAATTTACCTGTACAGTTTGTGTAACCATGCAAGTATTCACTTATCTGTAAATATAACTGTATACTTATCTGTACAGCTAATTTAACCATGCAAGATTTTCCCTTACCTGTTTATTTAGCCAGTCCGTCTATTAAGTAAACTATTATTACCCTCGCTCATATCATATGCATTTTTAGCTACTGAAGTATTTCTCTGCCATCGACCTGTATAGTATAGTTAACCATCCAACATCCACCAATGTATAGTGTACATATTCAGCCAACCACCTATACTATGCAATGTCTTTTTATAGCTTTTTTTTTTTTTTTTTTTGCACTCCAGATATCTTGTATTTCTATACTTTTTCATACTGCTGCTCTATGTATCATGTACCGTGTATCTGTCTTTTGTGTACTTTCGTTGTGGCATTTTGCACCTGCCCTGTGTTTTGTTGTAGCTGCTTGACAATGAAATTTCCCCCTCGGGGATCAATAAAGTACCTATCTATCTATCTATCTATCTATCTATCTATCTATCTATCTATCTATCTATCTATCTATCTATCTATCTATCTATCTATCTATCTATCTATCTATCTATCTATCTATCTATCTATCTATCTATCTATCTATCTATCTATCTATCTATCTATCTATCTATCTATCTATCTATCTATGTACCTATCTATTCCAGTGGGTCAGAAGTTTACATACACTAAGTTTACTGTGCCTTTGAACAGCTTAGAAAATTCCAGAAAATGATGTCATGGCTTTAGAAGCTTCTGAAAGGCTAATTGACATAATTTGAGTCAATTGGAGGTGTACCTGTGGATGTATTTCAAGGCCTACCTTCAAACTCAGTGCCTCTTTGCTCGACATTATGGGAAAATCTAAAGAAATCAGCCAAGACCTCAGAGAAGTCTGATTCATCCTTGGTAGCAATTTCCAAACGGCTGAAGATACCACGTTCATCTGTACAAACAATAGTACACAAGTATAAACACCATGGGACCACGCAGCCATCATACTTCTCAGGAAAGAGACGCATTCTGTCTCCTAGAGATGAACGTACTTTGGTGCAAAAAGTGCAATTCCAGAACAACAGCAAAGGAGCTTGTGAAGATGCTGGAGGAAACAGGTACAAAAGTATCTATATCCACAGTAAAACGAGTCCTATATCGACTACCTGAAAGACTGCTCAGCTAGGAAGAAGCTACTGCTCCAAAACCGCATAAAAAAGCCAGACCTCGGTTCGCAACTGCACATTGGGACAAAGATAGTACTTTTTGGATAAATGTCCTCTGGTCTGATGAAACAAAAATAGAACTGTTTGGCCATAATGACCATCATTATGTTTGCAGGAAAAAGGGGGAAGCTTACAAGCCGAAGAACACCATCCCAACCGTGAAGCTCGAGGGTGGCAGCATCATGTTGTGGGGGTGCTTTGCTGCAGGAGGGACTGGTGCACTTCACAAAATAGATGGCATCATGAGGAAGGAAAAGGATGTAGGTATATTGAATCAACAAGACATCAGTCAGTAAGTTAAAGCTTGTTTGCAAATGGATCTTACAAATGGACAATGACCCCAAGCATATTTCCAAAGTTGTGGCAAAATGGCTGCCCTGACCTCAATCCTATAGAACAGTTGTGGGCTGAACTGAAAAAGCGTGTGTGAGCAAGGAAGCCTATAAACCTGACTCAGTTGCACCAGTTCTGTCAGGAGGAATGGGCCACAATTCACCCAACTTATTGTGGGAAGCTTATGGAAGGCTACCCGAAACGTTTGACCCAAGTTAAACAATTTAAAGGCAATGCTACTAAATACTAATTGAGTGTATGTAAACTTCTGACCCACTGGGAATGTGATGAAGGGAATACTACTATATTCTGACATTTCACATAAATAAATAAAGTGGGAATCCTAACTGACTTAAGACAGGGAATTTTTACTAGTATTATATATCAGTAATTGTGAAAAACAGAGTTTAAATGTATTTGGCTAAGGTGTATGTAAACTTCCGACTTAAACTGTAGGTATGCCTCTTATCCAGTTATCCGGTTAGGGCAGTGTTTAATGTGGTGGCGATTGCATCATCGGTTGATCTATTGGTGCGGTAAGAAAATTGGAGGGGATCTAGGGTGGCAGGTAGGGTGGAGGTGATATGATCCTTGACTAGTCTCTCAAAGCACTTCATGGTGACAGAGGTGAGTGCTATGGGGCGATAGTCATTTAGTTCCTTTACCTTTGCTTTCTTAGGTACAGGGACAATGGTGGCCATTTTGAAGCATGTGGGGACAACAAACAGGGATAGGGAGAGATTGATTATATCTGTAAAGCCAGCTGGTCTGCGCATGCTCTGAGGACACAGCTAGGGATACCATCTAGGCCAGCAGCCTTGCGAGGGATTAACACGCTTACATTTCTTACCTACGTCAGCCACTGAGAGGGAGAGCCCACAGTCCTTGGTAGCGGGCTGCGTCGGTGGCACTGTATTCTCCTTAAAGCGGGCTAAGGTGTTCATCCTGTTCGGAAGTGAGACGTCGGTGTCCGCGACGTGGTTGGTTTTCCTTTTATAATCCGTGATTGTCTGTAGACCCTGCCACATGCGTCTCGTGTCTGAGCCATTGAACTGTGACTCACTTTTTTCATTCTTCCATATTCCCAGTCTTCTTGCCCTGGTTAAATGCTGTGATTTGCACTTTCAGTTTAGCGCGAATGCTCCCATCTATCCACGGTTTTTGGTTGGGGTATGTTTTGATAGTCACAGTGGGTACGACATCCCTTGTGCACTTCTTTATGAACTCGTTCACCGTGTCGGCATATACGTCAATATTATTTTCTGAAGCAACCCTGAACGTCCCAGTCCACGTGATCAAAACAAGCGTGGATTCCAGTTGGTCAGACCAGCTTTGAATAGTCCTAACCACGGGTATTTCCTGTTTGAGTTTCTGCCTATAGGAGGGGAGGAGCAAGATGGAATCAAATGGGGGGGGTGGGGGAGGGCCTTATATGCATTTTGGAAGGAAGTGTAGCAATGGTCGAGTATGTTCGCACCGCAATCTGCTTTGTTAAAATTCCCAGCTACAATAAATACAGCCTCAGGATATGTGGTTTCCAGTTTACATAGAATCCGATGAAGTTCTTTGAGGGCCAACGTGGTATCGGCTTGAGGTGGAATATATACGGCTGTCGCAATGATGGCCGAAAAATCCCTCGGGAGGTAGAACAGTCGGCATTCGATTGTTATATATTCTAAGTCGGGTGAACAGAAGACTTGAGTTCCTGTATGTTGTCACAGTTACACCATAAGTCGTTAATCATGAAACAAATACCTCCACTCTTCAGCTTCCCGTAGAGATGTTTATTCCTGTCGGCGCAATGTACTGAGAACCCAGCTGGCTTTACGGAGTCAGACGGGACATTTTCAGAAAGCCATGTTTCTGTGAAGCAGAGTATATTAAAATCCCTTGTGTCTCACTGAAAAGCAGCTCTCACCCTAAGCTCATCAACCTTATTATCCAGAGATTGGACATTTGCGAGTAAAATACTCTGGAGCGGTGGGTGGTGTGCACGCTTCCTGAGTCGGACTAGAAGGCCTCCCCGAGTACCTCTCCTCCGTCTGTTGTTTTGGGTCGGCATCTAGAATAAGTTCCATTGTTCTTGGGAGAGGGAACAAAGGATCTGCTCTGGGGAAGTCGTAATCCTGGTCGTAATGCTTCTGGTTCAGTTACCGCAGCTCTAATATCCAATAGTTCTTCCCGACTGTATGTAATGACACAAAACAATTCATGAGATAATAACGTAATAAAAATTGTACATAGACAAACAAAATGCTGCAGAGTTACCTAAGGGCTAGTCGCGAAGCAGCCATCTCGAGTTAGTGTAATTAGCTCCAATAAGTGGAATTTGCTAAATTTTAGAAGTTGAGAATAAAGTTGAGGGGGAGGCATCTTTAGATTGCGCATAATGGTGAGAGGAAGGGAGGGAGCCTGTATGAGAGAGAGAGCGTTTGAGAAGGATCTTTGTGATTTGAGTTCACCGTGGCCCCAGGATAATGGTGTTGTGGAATAAATGAGGAGAATAATAAATCCAGAGATGGACATTGTAGAATATGAGGAGACTTGACAACTTTGGAAAATGTGAATATTTTTATGTGGACACTGAGGTTCAGGTTTGCTAACGATACATCTGTAAGTGGGCTTGTTGTTGCCATGGCTTTGGGGACAAGGGAAGCAGCATAATGAAATTAAATTTGAGTCAGAGATAAAGAAAGCTCTTTCTCTGTGGATACCTCTGGCAGTGTGTGGGATTGGGGGATTCAGGGCTGTACACTACTGAAGGGATATAAAGCACAGTTCAACTAACCTGCTTATGGCTCATTCATAATGAGTTGCTATGGATACACATCTCATTCCTTGTCATATTTCAGTACAGGTTTGTGGCTACCGGCTATTTTCCAGTTTTGCCACCCTGTTGCAGAGGCAGTAGTAGGATTAATGGTCTTGCCCCATTGCAAGTAAATCACTGGTGTTGCATTAACTATATTTGGTCCCTTAAAAGTCTCTACCCAATGCATCTTGGAGACGGAGGTGGGTTTCCACTCTAGAAAGAACCCCAGCTCTACTCAGTAATCATAGCGTTCCATCATCTCAGTGATCATTGTTTTAAAAAATTGTTTGTCAGAAGCAATTCCTTCTTTCTCCATCAACAGCTTTATTCTATTTCCCATAACTTCCATCTCAGGCTGATAATAGACACATGGAGTCAAACTCTATTGAGAAGCTTTTTTCACTGGCATCAAGTGTTGTGAGATGCGCTCCAAGTTCAAGAGCCCAGCCTCTCTGCCAAATGAATTTATTTCTGCTCTTAAATACTTTGAGAGATCTTGTACAGTCTTAGAATGCTGGTTAAGTTCATTATTTACATTGCACATACATTTATACTGACTCTACACACCCGCACACCCACTCACATGCAAGCTGCTGCTACTTAATTTTTTATCCTTTTGCCTAGTCACCTTACCCCTATACATATCCATATCACTCTAGTATCCCTGCACATTTTGATATGGTATTGGAACTGAGTTATTAAATATTTCCTTTATATAGTATGCTTACTTACTTACTTTATTTTGTATTTCTTATTTCTTGTGTTTGTTTCTAGTCATTTCACTGTACTTGTGCATGTGACATTAAAACTTGAAACTTGAGCATGTTTGGGATGTCCTGGATCGACGTGTACGACAGTGTGTTCCATTTTCCTACTACAGTTTTCAGATAACATCACAATCCATCACAGAACAATTTCAAAGCACCCAATGGGAAGAATGGGTGGTGGTTACAGTATCAGTTTTTTAAGATCTTGTCTCTCTTGACAGGTGCCAGACTGTATAGTATTGCGGTGATATCACCCATTGAACCCTTTCCATCTGTTGAGCCGATGTTGTAGATTTTGTTGTAATAACGTAATTAAGATTCTATCAATGTCGCACCACTCTTGCTTAATCTTTCGGTTGCTGTAATAGTTGTTGTTTTACTTCCTTTGTTCCAATGTCTGTGTCGGGTAGAAAACCAATTTGGTTCGGCCTGATTGTTCAGCCGTATTGGCCAGGCTATTCCAGATGAGTGATTCAGGAGATAACTGGGTTTTTGTGTAACTGCAATTGGGTCTGTGTGTAGAAGGGTGTGGCAGTCAGGGCCCTGAGAGCAGCATCAGCTGTCAGCCAGCCAGCCGTCTTTTCTAAAGCAATGAAGGGAGCAGTATGGCTGTCTGGGGGCGTCTCAGGATCAACTCCAGGGCTCTGTGGAGCTCAAACCACCTGATTTGAGGGAGGCCTTTGTACTCAAGCACTTTGAAGATTTGGGCTCAGGTCTCTGTAGCAAATGGTTGGAGGGATAGGAAGACTTATTCCCAGATCTCAATGTAAAAACATTGAATAAGGAAGAATTCATGCTCTAAATCTGCATTGTAAAACCTTGACGGTCTCACTGAGGAGAGGTAGATGGAGGAAGCTGGACTTTAAACCAGGGAGCTCCATCTTCTCTGCTGTAGTGGAACCTTTCTATTTTCACTCTCAGATCGACACGAAGAGGCTTTCACTCTTCCACCTCAGTCACAGTGTTTTCCTCAGCCTGATAATTTAACCCCCTGGGCGGGTGTGACAGGCTCATCCACATAAAAAGTATCTGTTCTGTATTCCAGTGACACCAACATGATACATTAGGAACCCAACAAAACACAAGTGTTCACTATACCGTTTTAGTAATTGTACTCCCATCAAAGCCCACTATTAACGCTAGTGTGCTCTAGTAAAGGTCCTGTAGCGGCCCCTGCACAGCTTCACTACAGCACTCTGGATGGAGGAGGAGTGAACTCCCTGGGTGAACCAGTAGCAGTGATATTGTTTATCACCTTCTCTGCACAGTGGTCTCTCCAGAGATAAAGTGAACCCGAGTTTTTGTTGTTGATCTGGCAAAAAACTATTGGAAATAGCAGAGCACATGCCATGATGGATCTCCAGAGGGGTGCAGGACACTACATCTCTGAGTGGGCCTGTGTCTGCCGCTGACTTTGAGAAGGCACCCAAATATATATTCTGGCTAAGCACAGTCATTTTTAAAATATATATATATATATATACAGCGGGTGAAATAAGTATTGAACACGTCACCATTTGTCTCAGTAAATATATTTCCAAAGGTGCTATTGACATGACATTTTCACCAGATGTTGGTAACAACCCAAGTAATCCATACATACAAAGAAACCAAAACAAATAAGTTCAGAAATTAAGTTATGTGTAATAATGTGAAATGACACAGGGAAAAAGTATTGAACACACTTAATGATATTTATTTAATACTTTGTACAAAAGCCTTTGTTGGTAATGACAGCTTCAAGACGCCTCCTGTATGGAGAAACTAGTCGCATGCATTGCTCTGGTGTGATTTTGGCCCATTCTTCCACACAAACAGTCTTCAAATCTTGAAGGTTCCGTGGGCCTCTTCTATGAATCTTGATCTTCAGTTCTTTCCATAGATTTTCAATGGGATTTAAGTCAGGTGATTGGCTGGGCCATTCTAGCAGCTTTATTTTCTTTCTTTGAAACCAATTGAGAGTTTCCTTGGCTGTGTGTTTGGGATCATTGTCTTGCTGAAATGTCCACCCTCGTCTCATCTTCATCATCCTGGTAGATGGCAGCAGATTTTTGTCAAGAATGTCTCAGTAAATTTGCCCATTCACCCTTCCTTCAATTATGTGAAGTTTGCCAGTACCATTTGCTGAAAAGTAGCCCCACACCATGATGTTCCCACCTCCTCCAAAACATGGTGTGTATTATGACATCCAAACAGATCAATTTTGCTCTCATCTGACCACACTATATTCTCCCAGTATTTCACTGGCTTTTCCAAATGTTGTGCAGTAAACTTTAAACGAGCTTCAACATGCTTTTTTTTCAGCAATGGAGTCTTGCGTGGTGAGCGTGCATACAGGCCATGGCGGTGGAGTGCATTACTTACTGTTTTCTTTGAGACAAGTACCTGCTAATTGCAGGTCTTTTCTAAGCTCTCCACAAGTGGTCCTTGGCTCTTGGACAACTCTTCTGATTATTCTTTTCACTCCTCTGTCAGAAATCTTGCGAGGAGCACCTGGTCGAGGCAAATTTATGGTGAAATGATTGTCTTTCCACTTCCATATTATGGCCCCAACAGTGCTCACTGGAACATTCAGAAGCTTAGAAATTATGTTTTGCAACAATTAGGTTGCGAAGGTCTTGAGACAGCTCTTTGCTTTTACCCATCATGAGATGTGTCTTGTGTGACACCTTGGCAATGAGACCTTTTTGTAGGCCATCAGTTGGGACTGAACCAGCTGATATTAATTTGCACTGACAGGGGGCTGGATTGCTTTTTATTTACTGATAGTTTTCAGCTGTTGTCTTCGCTTTCCATGCCTTTTTGCACCTCCCTTTCTTCATGTGTTCAATACTTTTTCCCTGTGTCATTTCACATTATTACACATAACTTAATTTCTGAACTTATTTGTTTTGGTATGTATGTATGGATTACTTGGGTTGTTCCCAACATCTGGTGAAGATTTCATGTCAATAGCACCTTTGGAAATATATTTACTGAGAAAAATGGTGATGTGTTCAATACTTATTTCACCCGCTGTATATATAATTTTTTCCCCCCAGTAATAATAAAACAAATAAAAAAACGATTTTGCCAATGTGTCATTGGATGATTAATTTGCAACCAAATCACATTTTTGCATGTTGCATTTTTCATGAGTTTTGTATTGAAGAAATAACATATTGCATGCTCATTTAGTAGTGAGTAATATATTGTGGGGCATAGCACAGATTTCACCCTCTTGACCACCACTTGTCTCATCACATTGACATGTTGAACATTTTCCCTGTAGCGGGAGAAAGAGCAGGAAGCTGAGGGTGTGGTTCAGTGATTAGGCCCAGGGAGCTGAGTTGTCCACTGTGATTGCTTGTCTGGAAAGCAGCCATCATTCTACAGTAATAGAGATGGAGAGCCTAGATCTCTATGGCCTCTGGTTTAGAAGAGAGAAAAATCTCTCAGGAAAAAAAGGAAAGTCATGAAAAACAAAATGGCTCCAGAAAAGATGGATGCATCATAAACTAGAATGATTATTAGTAGAAAAGAAGCAAATACGTTCTCAGGATGTGTTCAGTCTACAGGGACACTGTGGCATTGAATGAAGGGCATCTCTCTCTCATTGAAAGAATGCTCTTTTCGGTCTCAATCAGCTGTTTGCACAGAAAGTCCACAAGACTTACAGTACTGTGCAAAAGTTTTAGGCGGTGTGAAAAAATGCTGTAAAGTAAGAATGTTTCAAAAATAGATGTGTTAATATATTATATTTATCAATTAACTAAATGCAAAGTGAGTGAAATCTAAATCAAATCCATATTTGGTGTGACCACACTGACTTCAAAACAGCATCAATTCAATATGTAGGTTGAAACACAAACATTAACTGAAACAGAAACAGCTGTGTAAGAGGAATGAAACTGAGTGAGGAACAGCCAAACTCAGCTAACAAGGTGAGGTTGCTGAAGACAGTTTACTGTCAAAAGTCATACATCATAGCAAGACTGAGCACAAGGTAGTTGTACTGCATCAGCAAGGTCTCTCCCAGGCAGACATTTCAAGGCAGACAGGGGTCTCCAGATGTGCTGTCCAAGCTCTTTTGAAGAAGCACAAAGATACAGGCAACATTGAGGACTGTATATTTACATTTAAGTCATTTAGCAGATGTTCTTATCCAGAGTGTGCATACATTTTCATTCTGGTACCCCGTGGGAATCGAACCGTTTCAAGCACCATGCTCTACCGACTGAGCTACATGGGGTACAGTGGTCTGCCAAGGAAACTTACTGCAGCAGATGAAAGACACATCATGCTTACTTCCCTTCGCAATCGGTAGATGTCCAGCAGTGCCATCAGCTCAGAATTGGCAGAAAACAGTGGGACCCTGGTACACCCATCTACTGTCTTGATAAGTCTGGTCAGAAGTGGCCTTCATGGAAGACTTGTGGCCAAAAAGCCATACCTCCGACGTGGAAACAAGGCCAAGCAACTCCACTATGCACGAAAACACAGGAACTGGGGTGCAGAAAAATGGCAGCAAGTGCTCTGGACTGATGAGTCAAAATGTTTAATATTTTTCTGTAGCAGAAGGCAGTTTGTTCACCGAAGGGCTGGAGAGCGGTACACAAATGAGTGTCTGCAGGCAACAGTGAAGCATGGTGGAGGTTCCTTGCAAGTTTGGGGCTGCATTTCTGCAAATGGTGTTGGGGATTTGGTCAGAATTAATTGTCTTCGCAATGCTGAGAAATATAGGCAGATACTTATCCATCATGCAATAACATCAGGGAGGCATCTGATTGGCCCCAAATTTATTCTGCAGCATGACAACGACCCCAAACATACAGCGAAAGTAATTAAGATCTATCTTCAGTGTAAAGAAGAACAAGGAAGTGAAGTTATGACCCTCACAGAGCCCTGATCTCAACATCATCGAGTCTGTCTGGGATAACATGAAGAGAGAAGCAACTGAGGCTGCCTAAATCCACAGGAGAACTGTGGTTAGTTCTCCAAGATGTTTGGGACAACCTACCTGGCGAGTTCCTTCAAAAACTGTGTGCAAGTGTACCTAGAAGAATTTATGCTGTTTTGAAGGCAAAGGGTGGTCACACCAAATATTGATTTGATGTATATTTTTCTTCTGTTCACTCACTTTGCATTTTGTTAGTTGATAAATATAAACTTATTTTTGAAAGCATTCTTACTTTACAACATGTTTTCACACCTGCCTAAAACTTTTGCATAGTACTGTACATCAATAGTTCTGTTTTACCTCACTGCTCAGTGAATGTTCAGACTAAAGTGAACCACGGATCTCTGGTTCCCAGTAGCTTTCCGTTTGCTTCAGATCGCATTTGCAGTGCAGTTTTTGTTTTTTTTTCTCCAAATTTTGGGCATAAACACACACCACTACAGACCCCCACTGTGAAGAGGCTTTAATGAACCCTGAAAGAGTCATTTAGAGAAAGTATGAAGGCCTCTGTTTCATTAAAGGCAACAGGAACTCAATGGAAAGCCTGTACCTGCCTGTATACTGCACCCAGCTTAGTTAATGAGCCAAACTCCGACTCCTTCTGTTTGATAACTGGGCTGCCTTTACTCAGCACATTTTACAGACCAACGTTTTGTTCAGCTACTTTATTTTCTCCTGGAAGAATGAGAGGTCAGTGGAGTTTATGGAGAAGTGATAAAACACAAATGTAACATTTCAAGAGATGAGGGATACAATGCCTTCATAAAGTATTCACACCCCTTGACTTTTTCCACATTTTGTTGTTACAGCCTGAATTTAAAATGGATTCAATTGAGATTTTGTGTCACTTGTGTCACGTTGACATTATGGGGTATTGTGTGTAGGTCAGTGACACAACATAAAACATAAAACAACATAAAAAGTTATGTAATTAAAAATGTATTGATTCACTTTGGATGGTGTATCCATACACCCAGTCACTACAAAGATATAGGCGTCCTTCCTAACTCCATTGCCGGAGAGAAAGGAAACCTTATGGATTTCACCATAAGGCCAACAACAGTGACAGAGTTGAATGGATGTGATAGGAGAACTGAGGATGGATCAATAACATTGTAGTTACTCCACAATACTAACCTAATGACAGAGTGAAAAGAAGGAAGCCTTTACAGAATAAACATATTCCAAAACATGGATCCGGTTTGCAATAAGGCACTAAAGTAAAACTGCTAAAAATGAACTTCAAGTCCTGAATACAAAGCGTTATGTTTGGGGCAAATCCCTGAGTACCACTATTCATTCATATTTTCAAGCATGGTGTTGGCTGCATCATGTTGTGGGTATGCCTGTCACCGGCATGGACTTTGTCTGTGCTTAGCTCTGCGTAGATAGAGCTAAGCACATGCCAAATCCTAGAGGAAAACCTGGTTCAGTCTGCTTTCCAACAGACACTGGGAGACAAATTCACAGGCCAACTGGAGTTGCTTACCAAGACGATATTGAATGTTCCTGAGTTGCCTAGTTGCTGTTTTGACTTAAATTGGCTTGAACATCTATGGCAAGACTTGAAAAGGGCTGTCTAGCAATTATCAACAACCAACTCAACAAAGCTTGAAGAATTAAAAAAATGTGCAATATGCAAATGTTGTACAATCCAGGTGTGCAAAGTAGCTACCTTCCAGTTGAAGAAGTTACCCAGAAAGACTCACAGCTGTATTCGCTGCCAATGGTGATTCTAACATGTATTGACTCAGGGGTGTGAATACTTTTGTATTTCATTTTCAATACATTTGATAACATTTCTAAAAACATGTGTTCACTTTGTCTTTATGGGATGTTGTGTGTAGATGGATGAGGTGAAAAATAGATTTAATCCATTTTGAATTCAGGCTGTAACGCAACAAAGGAGTATGAATACTTTCTGAAGGCACTGTAGCTTTCATTTAGATGCCTGATGTATTGCCATATCTATTTTAGACCAGTGGAATCAA
Organism: Thymallus thymallus; assembly: GCA_023634145.1. Lineage (NCBI taxonomy): Eukaryota > Metazoa > Chordata > Actinopteri > Salmoniformes > Salmonidae > Thymallus > Thymallus thymallus. Next base: position 14,325,359 of record CM042384.1, on the reverse strand, counting down.
GTTGAGGTCAGCATGATGCTTGAGGTCAAGTTAAGTCACTTGCACAATACATACAATAGATATTCTACAGTTAAGCTTAGGTTCTAAAATTAATTAATGAATTAAGTTCTAAAATGTCATCATTGATCTCTCTCCATGTATGAGGTTCAGATGTAGTCTGCTATGCACAATATATACTATAGACTCTAGAGCTTTGTATTTATTTGCTTAAAGCATGTTTGTCATCATTAGTTGTTCAATCTCTCCACATAAATTGAACGTTTTGGCCTTGTGTAGACTCTAGGGCTTTGCATTCGTTTTAACTTGTATACAACTCTCAGCACAGTTGTCATTGCTATGTCGTCCTTTGTTTACCTTGTATACAACTGTCTCCCCACAGTTGTCATTGCTATGTCATCGTTTGTTTACCTTGTATACAACTCTCTCAGCACAGTTGTCATTGCTATGTTATCATTAGTTTACCTTGTCTACAACTCTCTCAGCACAGTTGTCATTGCTTTGTCATTATTTGTTTACCTTAACTCTCTCAGTACAGGTTTTCATTGCTATGTTATCATTAGTTTACCCTGTATCCAAGTCTCTTAACACAGCTATCATTGCCATGTCATCATTAGTTCAACATCTTTAGTAGTACTTTTGTGGTCCCAGTACTCTTTTTAAAACTGATATGTCTGTAGAAAGCGTAACAGGAGTTTTCTGGGAAGCTGTAATGTTGATTCCCTCAGCATTGTTTGTGTTCTGTATTGTTTCTGTTAGGCTACCATCTGTTGTCAGGCCTAGTCACATATCATGACAAAGATGTCCACAGTGTTTGGATCTGCATCCACTTAGAGCTAGCTGCCTGTGTTTTTTGTCTTGGCTAGCTTAATATTTCGGTCAGTAGCCAGGTAGCAATCACTCACGTGGCTGCTAGCGCCATCATGATAAGGGGCATATTAAGTTTTCCTACGTAGTGAGAACGCTCGCAATGTTGTATTTTAATGTAGTTTTGTAATTGACTAAAACAAGCAGACAACAATAAAATTGCTTTTGAAAAAGGTCAAGTTTTTCCTGTGAGCCAATGGGGTAACCATGGTCACCATGGGTTGTTTTCCTCCCAGGCAGGCGGGGCCATGACTTTCTATCTAATACCGACTGGGTGTGAACCTTCAGCGTTGAAATGAGGATGGGCTTATCTCACCTCCCGCTGGGATACTGCTCCATATCACATAACCCCACCACATACCACTCAACTAATGTTACGGCAGGTTTGTAACATCCACATATACTGTAGCAGATTGCCATTGCTATTCCAGGCCCATCCTGCAGACTAGGGCTGTGACGCAGTTTCCATATAGTTTATTTTTTCTTTGTTTTTCGTCTTTTTCCGTATATATTTCATAATCTCACTTTCCATCAAACATCTCCCCTGGGAACTAAATATACTTTCCTGCGACCTGTCTCATCCAATGTGGATTGGATCTGCTATTTCTTTATGACATATAACCGGACTCTTCAAAATAAACTAGCCAGCTAACTAGCTACTAGCCATTAGCCAATGTCAGCGGTCTTCACCATTGCCCTTGGCCTGCACCAGCGAACTTTAACTCTGACAATATCGGCCAGTCAGCACAGTGCACTACCAACCCGGCGCATATCGGATCGCTTTCTTTACCACATCACCGGATTTCTGCCCTATCACTGGATTATTACACCGGATCATGGCAGCTAGCTAGCTGCAACCGTTTGGCTAACATCATTGTCCCAGAAGCTTGCACCAGTTAGCTTTAAGCTAGCCTCGAGCTAGGCCCAACTCCCGGCTAGCTGATGAAGTGTACTAGCTAATTCCTGGGCTACAGTACCTCTTTGCCAACTGGCCTGGACCTTCTATTGTCGACACGGAGCCTCGCCGATCCATCATGACTGGTCTGCCGACGTAATCGTTCGACGTGGTCCTTCAACAGGCTTTTCCAATGCGATGACGCCAAAGAACCATCTGCTAGCCCCAGCCCGTTAGCATTCTGAACGCCGTGTCTCACGATCCTCTCTCTTATGTCAATATATATATATTGCTGTTTCTGTTAGCTCTTATTGTTTCATTTCACTGTAGAACCACCAGTCCCGCTCAACATGTCTTTTGTCTTTGCCCTGAAAACCCTATGTGAACAGATTGCCCCCTATCTATCCTCAGAGTTTGTACTGTGATATGCTTAACACCACTGCCATTTTACAATCTAAGATAGATGACCTCAATCTCACACAAATGATCAAGGAACCTACCAGGTACAACCCTAAATCCGTTAACAAGGACACCCTCATAGATATCATCCTGACTAACATGCCCTCTAAATACACCTCCTCTGTCTTCAACCAGGATCTCAGCGATCACTGCCTCATTGCCTGCGTCTGTAATGGGTCCGCGGTCAAACGACCACCCCTCATCACTGTTAAACGCTCCCTAAAACACTTTAGCGTGCAGGCCTTTCTAATCAACCCAGCCCGGGTATCCTGGAAGGTTATTGACCTCTTCCTGTCAGTAGAGGATGCCTGGTTGTAAAATGTAGAACTAAGAACAGATATAGCCCTTGGTTCACTCCAGGCTTGACTGCCCTCAAACAGCACAAAAACATACTGTGGCGTACTGCATTAGCATCGAACAGCCGCCGCGATTTGCAACTTTTCAGGGAAGTCAGGAACCAATATACACAGTCAGTTAGGAAAGCAAAGGCTAGCTTTTTCAAACAGAAATTTGCATCCTGTAGCACTAATTCCAAAAAGTTTTGGGATACTGAAAAGTCCATGGAGAATAAGAGCACCTCCTCCCAGCTGCCCACTGCACTGAGGCTAGGAAACACTCTCAAACCAATAAATCTATGATAATCGAGAATTTCAATAAGCATTTTGCTAGGGGTAGCCATGCTTTCCACCTGGCTACCCCTACTCCGGCCAACAGCTCTGCACCCCCGCAGCTACGTGCCCAAGCCCCCGCACGCTTCTCGTTCACACAAATCCAGATAGCTGATGTTCTGAAAGAGATTCAAAATCTGGACCCCTACAAATCAGCTGGCCTAGATAATCTGGACCCTTTTTTCTAAAATTATCCGCAGCTATTTTTGCAACCCCTATTACTAGCTTGTTCAACCTCTCTTTCGTATCGTCAGAGATCCCTAGAGATTTTAAAGCTGCCGTGTGGGAGACACTCTAGACCCAAACTGTTACAGACCAATATCCATCCTGCCCTGCCCTTCTAAAATCTTCGAAAGCTAAGTTAACAAACAGATCACCGACCATTTTTAAATCCCACCGTACCTTCTCTGCTATGAAATCTGGTTTCCGAGCTGGTCATGGGGGCACCTCAGCCACTCTGAAGGTCCTAAACAATATCATAACCGCCATCGATAAAAGACAGTACTGTGCAGCCGTCTTCATCGACCTGGCCAAGGCTTTCGACTCTGTCAATCACCACATTCTTATCGGCAGACTCAACAGACTTGAACACTCTCCTCAGCAAATTGGATGTAGTCTATCACAGTGCCATCCGTTTTGTCACCAAAGCCCCATATACTACACACCACTGCGACCTGTATGCTCTCGTTGGCTGGCCCTCACTACATATTCGTCGTTGCAACCTGAATGGTCATCTATAAGTCCTTGCTAGGTAAATCCCCGCCTTTTCTTAGCTCCCTGGTCACCATAGCAACACCCACCCGTAGCCTGCGCTATTTCACTGGTCACTTGGTTGTGGTAAGGCCTCTTACTCCCACCGGCGGGGGGGGGGGGGGGGGGGGGGGGGGGTGAGAGGTACACAATCAAGTCCTCACACCCTAACTGGGGAGATTAATGATCCCCAATCAGAGACAGCTGTCTAGTGTTGTCTCTGATTTTGGATAGTATTTAGGCCCCACACACATCCACCTGTGTGTGGATCATTGCTTGTGTTTGTGTTCTTGAGTTGTTTACTACAACGCCACGGTGTTAGTTAGTTTTCTTGTTTTTGTTAGTGTTTTATTTATAAATAAAACATGTTCTCACAGTCCTCACGCTCTGCGCCTCGTTCCCTGCACACTCACCGTGATAGAATGATCCACCACCAAGGGAACCCGCAGCGAGAGGAAGAAGAGGAGTCTCTGGGATTTGGTTTTCTGGGCTTCGCGGAGGAGCGTGGAAGGCACCGGCGTCATCTGAATAGATGTCGGGAGGATAGGACTGTGTAGGTAACACAGCCACTGGTGGTGGGGAGCATCTGGGGCTCATCGACACCTGCGGGAGAAGATGGGCTCGTGACTGGACCAGCGTGGGGGCTTGGGACGGAGCCCTTACCAGCGGAGCATGAGGAGAGGAAGGACTGACCGTGGACAGCCCCGAAGGTCCCCCATATTAACGGTGGGGGGGGGGGTTGTGGGGTCCTTGGGACGCGAGGGACAAGGAGGAGGAGAAGCGGCTGAGGAGGTACTTCGGGTGGGCCGAGGAGGACGACGAGATGATGCGTTCGGTCTCCGGTCCCAGTACCAGATCTCCAGCGTGCTCCCGGCCTGCCCTACCCACGCGCCTCCTCAGCCCGGTACGTCCAGCGACAGCTTCCAGCACCGGAGATCCAGTGCATGTTCCCAGCCCATGGACCTCAGTACCAGCGCCACGCGATCCACCGTCGGTCAGCCACCCAAGTTTGAAAGAACAACTCCACCACTTCCGCCTCCGACGGCCGAAAACAGGAAGACGCCGAAGGGTTTCTTCGATCGGTCGAAGGAGGAACAAGCGAAGTGGTGTAGACTCTGGGTGGCCCTTCCTCCCGATACCAAGCCCAACCCTCACGTTCGGGAGATCGAGGAGGCGGATAGTTTTGAGGCTAGATTGGCGATCTGGAAGAAGCGTCTGGCTCACCTCTTTCCCGAGGGAAAGAGAGAGGAAGGGTTGGAGCTCCTCGCCAGGCCGGTGCCCAGTTCAGGACAGGCAGACAGGTCGATTAAACACCCAGAGCTGTCATCTACACTGCTGCCTGGGCTGGGCACGGCAGCCGATCTAGCCTCAAAACTCGATTCGTCTCCCGGTCGAAGGTCTAGCTCTACATCTCCCGTGCCTGCTCCTCACCCCAGACCACCGGTTCACCGCCACAGTCAGGTACAGACGGTGCCTGCTCCTCACACCAGCCCAGTGGTGCGTTCCCCCAGCCCATGCCTGCTCCACGCACTCAACCTGCAGTGAAGAGTCGAGGCCTGGAGGCTCCAGTAAAGGTTCGAAACCTGGAGTTTCCAGTATCAGCTCAAAGCCTGGAGCCTCCCACGACGGTTCGAAGCCCGGAGCCTCCAGTGACGGCTTGACGCCCGGAGCCTCCAGCAACGGCCCACAGTCTGGGGTCGTTAATGACGGTCGACAGCCCAGAGTCTCCATTGACGGCCCACAGCACGGAGCCTCCAGTGACGGCCCACAGCCCGGAGCCTCCAGGGACGGCCCACAGCCCGGAGCCTCCAGTGACGGCCCACAGCCCGGAGCCTCCAGTGACGGCCCACAGCCCGGAGCCTCCAGTGACGGCCCACAGCCCGGAGCCTCCAGTGACGGCCCTCAGCCCGGAGCCTCCAACGACGGCCCACAGCCTGGAGCCTCCAACGATGGCCCACAGCCTGGAGCCTCCAACGACGGTCCACAGCCTGGAACCTCCAGAGGCCAGCACAGCTCTGTGGCTGTGGCTGTACAGCCCCGCTTTGGAGCAGGAGCTCCTTAGCGTGCCGGGGCCCAGTCTGGGGCCGGCTACCAGCCAAGCTACACAGCTGGAAAACACCTCTGTGTCGGTGCCCATGGTGGGCACGGCGTACAGCCCCGCTTTGGAGCAGGAGCTCCATAGCATGTCGGTGCCCAGTCTGGGGCCGACAGCCAGGCCAAGCTACACGGCTGGAAAACACCTCTGTGTCGGTGCCCAGGGTGGGCACGGCGTACAGCCCCGCTTTGGAGCAGGAGCTCCATAGCATGTCGGTGCCCAGTCTGGGGCCGACAACCAGCCCAACCACAGGGCTGAAAACCATCTCTGCGTCGGTGCCCAGGGTGGGCACCACGTCCAGCCCCGCTTTGGAGCAGGAGCTCCATAGCGTGTCGGTGCCCAGTCTGGGGCCGACTGCCAGCCCAACCCCAGGGCTGGAAACCAGCTCTGCGTCGGTGCCCAGGGTGGGCACGACGTACAGCCCTGCTTTGGAGCAGGAGCTCCGTAGTGTGTCGGCGTCCAGTCCGGCTCTAGAGATGGGGATGGATGTGGGTCTGGAAGTCTGCTCCGCTCCAGTGCAGGAGCAGTCCGCTCCACCGATGCCCAGTCCAGCTCTGGTCATCTACTCCACTCCAGAGTCGGAGCAGTCCGCTCCACCGGGGCCTGGTCCGGGTTCGGCCATCTGCTCCATTCCAGTGCTGGAGCAGTCCGCTCCACCGGAGCCTAGTCAGGGTCCGGTCATCTGCTCCGCTCCAGTGCCGGAGCAGTCCGCTCCACCGGTGCCCAGTCCGGGTCTGGTCATCAGCTCCGTTCCAGTGCCGGAGCAATCCGCTCCACCGGTGCCCAATCCCGTGATGGAGCAGTCCACTCCACCGGAGCCTAGTCCGGGTCCGGTCATCTGCTCCGCTCCAGTGAGGGAGCAGTCCGCTCCACCGGTACCCAGTCCGGGTCCGGTCGCCTACTCCGCCCCCATACCGGAGCAGTCCGCTCCACCGGGGTCCGGGCCGGGACCAGACGTCAGCCCCTCTCCAGGGTCGAGGGCTCCCACACTAGGGTCCAGACAGGACTTGGTACATCGCGGGAGTACTGAGGGGGGAATCATCGCGCTGGGGTCCGGACCGGACCGGGCGTGCAACGGCGAGTTAGGAGGGGAGCTACCCACACAGCCTGCGTCACGTCCGAAGCCGGAACCGGAGCCCCCACCAGCAACCACCTCAAGTGCGATCGATCAAGTGCGGGGTACTGTGAAGGCTTGGTTGTGGTAAGGCCTCTTACTCCCACCAGAGGGGGGTGAGAGGTACACAATCAAGTCCTCACACCCTAACTGGGGAGATTAATGATCCCCAATCAGAGACAGCTGTCTAGTGTTGTCTCTGATTGGGGATAGTATTTAGGCCCCACACACATCCACCTGTGTGTGGATCATTGCTTGTGTTAGTGTTCTTGAGTTGTTCACTACAACACCATGGTGTTACATAGTTTTCTTGTTTTTGTTAGTGTTTTATTTATAAATAAAACATGTTCACACAGTCCTCTCGCTCTGCGCCTCATTCCCTGCACACTCACCGTGACACGAACGAATTGCAAAAATCCTTGAAGCTGGAGATTCCCTCATTAACTCTAAGCATCAGCTGTCAGAGCTGCTTACCGATCATTGCACCTGTATACAGCCCTTCTGTAAATAGCCCACCCCAACTACCTCATTCCCATACTGTTATTTTTGCTCATTTGCAACCCAGTTTCTCTGCCCGCACCAAAGGCATATTTGCACATCATCATCTGCACATTTCTCACTCCAGTGTTAATGCTAAATTGTAACTATTTCACCACTATGGCCTATTTATTGTCCTACTTCCCTAATCTAACTACATTTGCACTCAGTGTATATAGATCTTCTATAGTGTCGTTTACTGTATATTTGTTTATCCCATGTGTAACTCTGTGTTGCTGTTTTTTTGGTCGCACTGCTTTGCTTTATCTTATCCAGGTCGCAGTTGTAAATGAGAACTAGTTCTCAACTGGCTTACCTGGTTAAATAAAGGTGAAATAAAATACAAAATATATATATTAACCGTTCTAATAGCAAGTTGTTGTTTTTATCCGCACATTTTATTTTTTCTTCCGCCCCTGACTGCATGTGCTGCCATAGAAATAGAATGAATATAACGTTGTTAAGAGTCCATGTTATCGTAGAAACTGACTTAACCACACAAGTAGCCGGCCGTCCCATCTTTAGTTACGGTTATTTTATTTCCATGACGGTCTTCATCCATAACCGCCAGTTACACGGTTATACGGTAATTGTGCCAGCCCTACCTCAGACTGCATAAAGCAGAACGTGCTCAAGTTCAGAACACTTCAGCACATACTCTTCTGTCAGTCAGCCCTCCACACAGGCTCTAAATGCCCCCTCAACGTCACTCCATCTGTCCTGTAGTTTTCACTGTGAAGAGCTTCTCTCTGTGTTGATGGGCTGTTGATAGTTGTTATGGGTGTAATGGTCCTCCCCTGGGGTGCTGTACTGTACAGAGGGTTTTTAAGAGGATCGTCCTGGGTGCTGCTGTTCTCTGTGGAGGTTAAAGCTTGTGGGACAGATGCTGACAAAAGCTGACTTAACAGCATTGCACTGAACACAGCCATAAAGTAATTGGATCCACAAATCAGCTGACGGTTCCAGGTTTATAGTGGCCCCATGGCTTTTTGGGCCGTATTTCAGGGCCTGGTGGGAAGGCTGTCAGGGGCGTTTTGTGGTAGCAAGGGTCCTCAGAAAAGCTGTTAGAGAGGAAAGGCTGCTGGTTATGAATGAACCTCACTGGAACCCAACCCAACGAATCAAGCTCTACTCTTCATCTGTCAATGACACAGGACCTGACCTCTATGTAAACTAATTATTCATATTAGAAGTGTTTGGCAAATCTGGAATGAGGAGACACATTTAGTAATTTTCAGTAGTTACTGAATTGTACCAGGCCCACTTCAAAAGCTGGTTCATTTTGGATCACTTCGTCACCTCATCTGAACTGAAAGTAGTTAATATGTTTCCTGGACATGAATTACCTAGAAAGTCTTGACCGTGACAAGAAGTGTAGACATCTATTGTATCTGTTAATGTTATTTGTTACACCCAGCTTCCCTCTGGACTGAATTAAGAGGTCAGAGTGTCTGAAGCAGCTCAGTGGGAGAGGATCAGCTCGTCCTGACCTCTGCTCCTCTTCTTCTCTTCTTCTCTTCTTTTACTGGAAACAGACACTAGCATGCACCACTCTCCTCTCTGAACCTTGTATTTTATCCATTCTCTCTTTTTCCTTACCTTCTCTCTCTTCTCTACTTTGTGTGCATCTCATCATCAATAACTAATGCTGTGTCTGTCCTTCTCTATTATAACGTCATGTCCGTCTTGCAAGTACGCTTTGTTATTCCAAGCAGTGGAGACTCCTCAGAGGAGGAAGGGGAGGACCATCCTCCTCAGTGAATTTCATAAAAATGTAAATTGTTAAACATTAAAAAAGTTATCCTTTTTAGATAAAACTATACTAAATATAATCACGTCACCAAATAACTGATTAAAACACACTATTTTGCAAAGAAGGTCTACAGTAACCTCAACTGCACTCTGTAGGGTAGCACCATAGTGTAGCCGTCCTCCACTGGGTACACTGACTTCAATACAAAACCCAGGAGACTCATGGTTCTCACCCCCTTCCATAGATTTGCACAGTAATTATGACAACTTCCGGAGGACGTACTCCATCCTATCAGAGCTTTTGCAGCATGAACTGACATGTTGTCAACCTCAATCAAAGGATCAGAGAATTAATCTAGTACTGAAAGCATAAGCTACAGCTAGCTAGCACTGTAGTGTATAAAATGTGGTGAGAAGTTGACTCAAAGAGAGAGAAAGACAATAGTTGAACAGTTTTGAACAAATACATTTCTTTCAAAATGAAGGAGAAGCAAGAGAGAAATAGATATAAAGAGAGGCTTCGTTATTTTTTTCACTTTGTTTCACTTACTTATCTAGCAAATGCAGCTAGCTAGTTTAGCCTACTGAAACACCCTGTTCAAACAGAGGGATATTATATTAGCTAGCTGGCTATGACTTGTATGCAACACAACACTGGAACTGTTCCAAGTCAAAGTAAGCATTTGGTATTACTCATTTATTGCCACTGGGGCCTGCCGGTGTAACTGCTTACTTACTGTACTCTAACGTTACTGCATGATTATAGCGGGTTTACTAACGCGTTAGTTCTATTAGCTATGCTAACTATGAGGTTACTTTAGCTAATTTGGTGACAACGATGTAGGCTGTGTGTAGCGGTTTTGATTGGAAAGGTTTTTTCGCCTTGCCACATACAGCTGATGTGTTGTGCATTGAAGTCCACAAGCGAAGGGAAGAGAAGGAATACAACGTGGCTACTATGAAAGTGAACTATGTTTACGCGTGATCAGGGGTGTATTCATTCCGCCGATTCTGTTGAAAAATGTTTCTTAAACGGAAGCAAACAGAACAATACGGGGATAAACATACCGGAATTTGCCCAACAGAAACTTGTTTGCAACTGTTGGACTAAAGATTAAACCCTATATCAGCTAGATGCAGGCAAGAGTGTGTATTTCCCTCAACCTGTGTGCACCTACAGTACATTGTAAACTTTCATTCATATGCTAGGTTGTAGCAACCTCATGATGCGTATAGGGAACATTTGAGTATCACGTAGTAGCCTAAACCTATCGCTGTTACATTGAACTGGGTGAATGGAATTTAAATGAGAGTCATTCAATATGCTGTAATAGAATTAAGGCCATGCTCATGAAAAACAAATCGCCCTCCCTCATCATAAACGGCACCGACCGCCACTGATTCCCAGCTAATAGAAACAAGTCTCCATGGTCATGAACAGGTCACTGGAGAAGAGTGCATCGGCAGGGTGAAAAGCCAAAGAACATTGCTTTGACTTTTCAGATTTACAGAAATCCTCCTCCCTCTCTCTGATGAGAGCAACATGACATGTTTTTTTTTATCTATCTTCCACTTCCCTCCCTCTTTTCCCTCTCCATCTCCTCCCCTCTTATCCTGCTCCCACTAGTACCAGACAGTATTAAGTGAGGCAGAGAACAGTAAGGATTCATTGTTTTCTGCCGGTACAGAGGGCATCAGCAGCGGCCTGCTTATTTTGGGCCCTGGTGAGCCTCCATATGCTGGGTGAAATTTTGTGTTCCTCTCCTGGCATGTTAGATTTAGTGTGTTAGCATGCGCACTGGCCCACAGCCGCAGTGAGACAGACCGGACTGGGCCAGGCTCCAGGACTACCACAGAGCAATGCAGCTAAGCTCTGTTCAGCTCAGCCCAGCCAGCAGAACCAACAGGCAACCAGTTCCCATATCACACCCCCACAACCTAATGAAACATTCTGGGAACCTTTAGGGGAGCCCATTTTGTTTGCCTGGAAGCAGCAGCGTCACCAGGCAGCCCTTCAGCATCCAGGGCCATTTAAGTCTAGACTTTGGCGTCATTGTTTGAAATTGCCTCTGACTCTCTCTGAGAGACACAGCCCTGCAGGATCTTCTCCTTTTAGGAAAATAACTGCTCTAAAGATGGATTCCCAAGTGCCGGCACTTTTCTTAACCTCTAAGATGTAAAGTCCCCTGTTTGACATGTCCTCTTAAAACTGCTTATAACACATTCTGTTTCGTGATATCAACATTCTAACAACATATGTGTGTTTAGGTTTATTTAGTTAAAGCCAAGGACTGAGGGGGGGCATAACTTTAAAAATAGCAGAGATATTAAAATTTTATATAAATTGTATATTTATATGCAGTCAAAATGACTGACTGCCTCAGCGCGTCTAGTGTTAAACTAGCCAATACGCCATAATTGTCACACCCTGATCTGTTTCACCTGTCTTTGTGATTGTCTCCACCCCCCTCCAGGTGTCGCCCATCTTCCCGATTATCCCCAGTGTATTTATACCTGTGTTCTATGTTTGGCTGTTGCAAGTTCGTTTTGTTCGTCAAGCCTATCAGCGTTTGTCCCCTTGCTCCTGTCATTTCTCTAGTTCCTGTTTTCTAGTTTTCCCGGTTTTGACCATTCTGCCTGCCCTGACCCTGAGCCTGCCTGCCGTCCTGTACCTTTGCCCCACTACTCTGGATTAATGACCTCTGCCTGCCCTTGACCTGTCCTTTCGCCTGCCCTTGTTCGAATAATAAACTTTTGTTACTTTGACACTGTCTGCATCTGGGTCTTACCTTAAACGTGATAATAATAAGAGAAAATAGCTTTTTTCTAAGATATTTGTGTCTAATAAGTAAATGTTTTCAGATTTCAGATATATCTACAGTTGTCGGGCTCTGGCCATAGAGAAGCCTATTGCTTCTCTATGTAGCCATGGTCAGAGTCTGACAGGTCTATCATTTCTGTTTCTGTGTGGTGGTTTGTGTTGGATCCCTAATTAGAGGCAGCTGCAGTGCATTGTCTCTAATTAGGGATCCTACATATGTTTGTATGTCCCACACCTAGGTGTGAGTCATTATAACGTCATGTCCGTCTTGCAAGTAAGTGTATTCTTGTTTTGTCACATATTCTTTGTTTTTGTTTAGTTCCACGTGAAGTATATTTATATACAATTAAAACATGTCGAACTATACGGAATGGGCTGTGAATTGGTCTCTCCACACACACTATCTTGACAGAATGACCCACCACAACGAGACCAAACAGCGCAATTGGGGAGAGAAGGAGAAGAAGGGAGGGCAGCGGAGGAATCGGGGATCAGGAAGGAATAAAGCCCGAAAGCAACCCCAATAATTTTTTGGGGGGGGCTATGGGGGTGGTCTGGCAACGAGGAGGAAGCCCCAGTACCACTCCCCATGTGGAATTTGCCGAGGCCGAAGTACCAATGGGGGGCGCAGAGCAAGGAGGAGGAGGAGTATTTGAAGGAGTATTTTGGAGCTGTTCTGGAGGAAATGAGGGAGCTAGATGAAGAGGTAGAGAAGGAGATGACGTAGTGGCTGCTCCACTCCAGTGCCGGAGCAGTCCGCTCCACCGGTGCCTAGTCCGGGTCCAGTCATCTGCTCCACTCCCGTGCCGAAGCAGTCCGCTCAACCGGTGCCTAGTCCGGGTCCGGTCATCTGCTCCACTCCCGTGCCGGAGCAGTCCGCTCCACCGGTGCCTGGTCCAGGTCCGGTCATCTGCTCCACTCCCGTGCCGGAGCAGTCCGCTCCACCGGTGCCCAGTCCGGGTCCGGTCCTCTGCTCCACTCCAGTGCCAGAGCAGTCCACTCCACCGGTGCCTAGTCCGGGTCCGGTCATCTGCTCCACTCCCGTGCCGGAGCAGTCCGCTCCACCGGTGCCCAGTCCGGTTCCGGTCCTCTGCTCGACTCCAGTGCCAGAGTAGTCCGCTCCACCGGTGCCCAGTCCGGGGCCGGCCGTCTGCTCCACTCCAGGGCTAGAGCAGTCCGCTCCACAGGTGCCCAGTCCGGGTCCGGTCGTCTGCTCCACTCCAGTGCCAGAGCAGTCCGCTTCACCGGTGCCCAGTCCGGGTCCGGTCGTCTGCTCTGCCTCCCGCACCCGACCTCCAGTGCGTACGCCCAGCCAGGTGCCTCCAGTGCCGGCTCCGCGCACCCGACCTCCGGTGCGCCTTCCCAGTCCGGTATGTCCCGTGCCGGCTCCACGCACCCGACCTCCGGTGCACCTCCCCAGTCCGGTACGTCCCGTGCCGGCTCCCCGCACCTGACCTCCAGTGCGTGCGCCCAGCCAGGTGCTTCCAGTGCCGGCTCCACACACCCGACCTCCGGTGTGCCTCCCCAGTCCGGTACGTCCCGTCCCGGCTCCCCGCACCCGACCTCCAGTGCGTGCGCCCAGCCAGGTGCTTCCAGTGCCAGGTGCTTCCATTTGCCCCGCTCCATGGCCGGAGCCGTTTACCCCACCGGTGCCCAGTCCGGGCCCGGTCGTCTGCCCCGCTCCATGGCCGGAGCCGTTTACCCCACCGGTACCCAGTCCGGGTCCGGTCATAAGGAAAAGGCAGGAAGCTGTCTACTTCGCCGGAGCCAGAACTGCCACCGACAAACTAATATTCCCTCCCTAACCCTCCCCCCATGTATTTGTGGTTTTGGTTGGCGTTCGGGAGTCCGCGCCATTTTGTCAGGCTCTGTGCTACTGTCAGCCTATTGCTTCTCTATGTAGCCATGGTCAGAGTCTGACAGGTCTATAATTTCTGTTTCTGTGTGGTGGTTTGTGTTGGATCCCTAATTAGAGGCAGCTGCAGTGCATTGTCTCTAATTAGGGATCCTACATGTGTTTGTATGTCCCACACCTAGGTGTGGGTCATTATAATGTAATGTCCGTCTTGCAAGTAAGTGTATTCTCGTTTTGTCACATTCTTTATTGTTTTTCTATAGTTCCACGTGAAGTATATTTATATACAATTAAAACATGTCGAACTATACGGAATGGGCTCCGAATTGGTCTCTCCACACACACTATCTTGACAACAGTATACATCTGATATGTTTTTTGGGATACCCATGTATATTTATCTACAGCTATTTTGTTTTTCCTTTGTGTCCAGCGTATTAGTTTAACCAAGGGACATGAGAAGTCAACTAAAAGTATTACTAATAGGCCTACTTTACTAATGTGTCCTCTGCATTGTCCTTGGTTTGCACACACTAAAAATATGCTTCGATATATGGAATCAGTCCTATAAAACTGAGTGATATACTTTATTTTGTCACCTCCGGTAAGTCATCCCAATAAAGTATGTAGCCTGCAGGTGTGTGTCTGCGATTACCTCACATACTCTGGCCTACAGTCGTGGCCAAAAGTTTTGAGAATGACACAAGTATTGGTCTCCACAAAGTTTTCTGCCTCAGTGTTGATAATGGCAATTTGCATATACTCCAGAATGTCATGAAGAGTGATCAGATGAATTGCAATTAATTGCAGTCCCTCTTTGCCATGAAAATGAACTTAATCCCCCAAAAACATTTCCATTGCATTTCAGCCCTGCCACAAAAGGACCAGCTGCCATCATGTCAGTGATTGTCTCGTTAACACAGGTGGGGCTGCTGGTAATCCCAAAAAGGGCTTCACAGGCAAAGATATTGCTGCTGGTAAGGTTGCACATAAATCAACCATTTATCGGATCATCAAGAACTTCAAGGAGAGATTCAATTGTTGTAAATAAGGCGTCAGGGCGCCCAAGAAAGTCCAGCAAGCGCCAAGACCGTCTCCTAAAGTTGATTCAGCTGCGGGATCGGGGCACCACCAGTGCAGAGCTTGCTTCTCTCCAGGAAAAACATCAGCGACAGACTGATATTCTGCAAAAGGTACAGGGATTGGACTGCTGAGGACTGGGGTAACCGGAAAACAGCGCTACCATCAGTCCTGTGTCATGCCAACAGTAAATCATCCTCAGACCATTCATGTGTGGGGTTGCTTCTCAGCCAAGGGAGTGCCTTTTCCAGCATGATGGAGCACCTTGCCATAAGGCAAAAGTGATAACTAAGTGGTTCAGGGAAAAAAACATCGACATTTTGGGTCCATGGCCAGGAAACTCCCCAGACCTTAATCCCATTGAGAACTTGTGGTCGATCCTCAAGAGGCGGGTGGACAAACAGTAACCCACAACTGACTAACTCAAAGCATTGATTATGCAAGAATGGCCTGCCATCAGTCAGGATGTGGCCCAGAAGTTAATTGACAGCACGCCAGGGCGGATTGCAGAGGTCTTGAAAAAGATGGGTCAACACTGCAAATATTGACTCTTTGCATAAACTGAATGTCATTGTCAGTGAAAGCCTTTGACACTTATGGAATACTTGTAATTATACTTCAGTGTACCATAGTAACTACTGACATAAAGATCTAAGAACACTGATGTTCGTAGGAGGCCGTTCCTTCTCTCTCTTTTTTTTTTACCACATTCAAGTAGTGGTTTTGACACCTGATATGGACAATTGTGGATTAAGCAGGCAGACATGTAGCCTGTGTGGAGATGTGAGGGATGTTACATGGCAGCCTGCTGTTCAAATACCCTGTCGGGCCAAAACCTGAAAAGGCCTTTAAAGAGCGGTCATTCTCAGGCACAGAGCCAGGCCATTAGCCCACAACTGAGCAGAGAGAAGAGGTTCACAACTCTCAGAGAGAGATGCAGTGACAACCACAAAATGTATAGTGGAGTGTTCAAGTGTGTGTCTATGAAAGAGAGGCAAGAAATTCTGATTTTTACCTGGGGGAAGATCCACATAAGATGCAGTAGCCTATTGTGTTTGCCCTCCCTACCTTGCCCTGGGCTAAACTCTACATGTTTGATTCTCTTGTGTCAGCAAACTGCTCTGGAGGCTTAGCAAGTAGAGAGCCAAGCCACATTGATTGGCTGATATTTAAGACCTGATACCATGATTGGCTGATGTGACTTCTGGGTATTGGGCTCCCTGGGGCATTGCGGCTGTTCGGTCCTGGGGGCCTTCAGATCTTCAAACATCTGAATCAGACAGTTTGACCGTTTTTCCACCCTATTGAAAGCATAGCCTTGGCAACAGCTCTGCTGCATTCATAAGTTTAATTCGTCCAGACTTTAGCCTCTTTTTCAATCACTTCAAATGTGTTTTGTAGTTGGTCAGAGAACATGGCCTTGATGCCTCTTGCACTGTCTTGATGTGTGACTCATCAAGGGGGTAAGTAGGCCTTGGAGAAAATAAGACTCCATGAGGCAAAGTCTGTGCAGACCTGACAGCCCTTCGGGCCATCTCCTTATTTAGCAGTGTTTTTGTCACTGTTAATTATATTCGTTTTTACCTCAGTGCCACTTGCTAAAAACAGAACAGGAGCTTGATGCCAACTGCCACTGTTCCTTTCTTTTCTCACGGCAGCCAGAAGGGCCAAAGGCAGACTTTTGTCCACTGAGTTTACCCTCAGTGAGTAATCTCAAACAAACCAGGCCACTGCTCTTTCTTTGAATGGTCAAGAAGATAAAAAAGGCTAAACTTCATAGGCTTAAAGGACTTTAATCTATTCAGCCGTTGTTAACCAAAGTCAACAAGACGGTTGTGATATTATTTTGTGATTACGTCAAAACATTTCGCATCACTTTTTATTCAGTGACAGCATTATCAATGTTTAATTTCCTTTGCTTCAGAACTCTGTGCAGCCTAGGATTCAAATAGCCTCTGTTTCAATCGAATCACCGTCGCAAAGCGTTATATTTTACTGGGAACACTGCAGCAGAAGGGAACTCCTTCCTCCGCTACGCTTTCGTCCGTGTGTGGCTAGAATACGTTAAGTTTCCTGGGGAAGATGTGAAGCGAGATGTAGCCTATTGCGCGATTGTGTTCATGAGTCTGTTATTAAAGAATGTGAAACAATGTGTATGTTTACTGCTTTTCATTAAGTCACATATGGCTATAAATATTACATTCGTTCATATGGGCAGAATATTGTATATAAATTTGTTCATATGGTTATATAAAAGCTGAAGGCTAAAAACAGCCTATACTATATCTAGGCATACAATATATCTAGTTTCTACAATGTCTTTTCGTTTTAAAGAATGTATTTTCTCCCTATATACACAGACAGTTTCTGCAGAAATTCTTCAGTTGTGCAAACCCACAGTTTCATCAGCTGTCCGAGCGGCTGGTCTCAGACGATCCCGCAGGTGAAGAACCTGGATGTGGTAGTCCTGGGCTTGCGTGGTTACACATGGTCTGCGGTTTGGCTGGTTGGACATACAGGAGGCAGCTTATGGTAGAGAAATTAACATTAAATTCTCTGGCAACAGCTCTGGTGGATATTCCTGTAGTCAGCATGCCAATTGCACGCTTCCTCAAAACAAGACATCTGTGGCATTATGTTTTGTGACAAAACTGCACATTTTAAAGTGGCCTTTTTGTGCATATTGAACATTTCGGGGATCTTTTATTTCAGCTCATGAAACATGAGACCAAAATTTTGCATGCTGCTTTTATATTTTTGTTCAGTATAGATGCAGGCAAGCCATGTGTACCCGGTCCACAACTTGATCGGTTTCTTCCTGGATCTCCAGGCTTCTCTCCTTCAGGCCATTCATCATCACATTTCGGATCCGAATCCGAGCATTGATATGGTTGTGTTCTCCAGATAACTTCGAGATAACTCTCACTGACGGGGTTGTGCGACCTCAGTATTCGAAAGCATCATATTCGGTGCACTTTGCATCTGTAGGTGTAGCCTTCATGCGCCAGGATATTTTTTCCACGCACAGAGGATAAATTCTGCCTCCATTGCAGTTTGTTCTGACTTCCACTAAGGATAATGAATGCTGAGGGTAGCAGTGCAATATTTGGATTATTAGCATATGAACGACTTGCAATTAGATTGCTGGACTATCGAAGCCATCCATCCCAACCTATTTATTCAGATCCGGCAGTTCAAAGAGGATAGTTTGAAAGGTAATCAATTGGGCCTGGTTATTGTGTCATTAGCAGCTTACATTTGCATTCATTCTCTAAAATATTTTAAAATAGACTATACTCTTCTTGTGCAATGTATAGCCTACTGTACTGTACTGTTTGTTTGTCTGGACTGTCTGCCTGTCTTGGTGAGAATCTTAAGTTAATAAAATACTAATATAGTCTTCTTTAGTTTGTGTACCTATTGTTATTTTACATTTAAGTAAAACTTAAAACTAGAACCGTCTTTTGGGTACCATGTGAATGTAATATTTTACAAAATCGTGTGACATAAAACACTTTTCGTTCCTTTTATTAGTGCCAGTGTTTACCAATCAATATAATAAGCCTTTATCTGTAAAATTAGACATTGAACTTGAACCCTGTTTCAACAATCAGCTGATTCTATTTTTTAATGACAGTAAAGTGAACAGCTGTTGTGACATACTGTAGCACGCAAGGTTTTTCAAAAATGTCTCATACGTTACAAAAAAGATAGTCCACTATGCAGGCAAAACATCTAGGTACAAAAGCTAAAAAGGGTAGGGCAGCACTTTACAACATTCCAAAGTTATAGTCTTGTGAATCTCTCATGCATATATTTTTTGGGGAAAATTGACAAATGATTTCAAAATGTAGTACATTCTCATTCATAATTTATCATGACATCAGGTGAGTATAAAAATAGTTTTAAAAGATGCCCTTGCAAGTTGAACGATAGATCGTTTGTAATAGATAAACAGTCAACTCAAAATATTCTGTTTTTTTTAAATAGCTCACATTTTTTGTATGATAATGAGACTAAATAAAACAATATATGCCAAATGGATTTTCTGATGTTGCCCTATATTAAAAGGACTTATTAGATATATTATAAAAATATATTTCTGTGGTCCAAAATGTCATAATAAATGTTGTTTTTCAGACGTTTTCTGTTGGTAGGCCTACCCATGAGTCTCCTCACTCAGAAAGCCTGCTTACTGATTTCAATACCCAAGCTGATGATCGTGAATTTTTGTGATCAGCGTTGAGTATTCTCTATGCCTCTTTCCTTTGTTTTCATCCCTTTGATGATCTTTGCCAATGGCTTGTGTGTGACTACATATCCAACGGTACCATAATGCGTGTCCATGGTTTTCATGGGATCCCAGGATTTCAATTTAATTTGCACACATTTGGAATCACCAGTGTCATGCTGTAGTTGTTCATTCATCTGGGATACAGCATACATTCTACAGTATATGGCTCATTCCAGAATTGCGGATACTTTTCAAGTATAGAAAGAAAACAAAAAATAGGGATGATTGTTTTCCATTAAACTTTTTTTATTCTCATAGAACATACTATAAATTGATAATTTTCAGTATTTTCTGATCTTAAACCTGTAAGATGTAAAATATTTATTCTGAAAATCAGAAATCGGTCAACTCTGTTATAGACAAATTGGATCAAATATATATAGTCAACCAATGTAAATACAATTTAAAACCCTGTCTTCCCTAAGATAAGATAACTTTTGTCTCTACATCCATTCATTTAACTTTAAGTCTAGTAAGATAGAGACTTTTTGTTTTGGAGTAAAAATATCAACACTTAACTGAAAAGTTGCCAAGGTCATGTGGATTTTCTCTAAACAAGCTTTAAAAAGTATTTAAATGCTTTGAAATTTCATATAGTAAGAATGTTTATTTATGACACAGCTTCTGATCAATTTGTTGACAATAAAACATATCTAATGATAATTTTTAAAGCAAAACCTTAAACAGAGTTGACATTTAAGGGTAACAGAGTTTATATGAATGACAGAGTTGACCACCCGTAGTTAAAAGACCAAAAACAACATTTTCTGCCTGACTCTGAAACTTTTAAAACCATTTTTAAATGTAAAAACAATGATTTATTCCAGATATGCCAACTATTTGCAAATGTCCTGCCTTCCTTACAGGGTCGGCATTTCGCCGGGTCCTGTATTGCCTTTCTTCCGCTGACAGCTTCATCTACCTAGAACAGGAATGGTATACCACAAATGGTACATTGACTCAGAATCCATAAAATAATGCAAAATGCTTAAATGTGATTGGGAACATTTGACTCATCGTCAACTCTGTTATCATTAAACTGTTTAAACCATTAACAGAGTTGACTGTAACAGAGTTGACATTTTCCACCATTTTGGGCCTTAACTCCATGTGCTAACCTCAAATCATATACCACATGGCATGTCTAAAAACAGAATCTTGTTATCGTTTTTAAAAAATTTAGAGATTCACAGCAATATCACAATAACAGATGATAAATAATTAATCTACTATTTGTGTATCCTCAACATTTTATACAAAATAATGAGAGAAGGAGCATGACATACCTCACTGCCTTGAAGATGTTTCCCGCCAGAGGAAGTGACATCACTGGGTGCAGGTCACATGCTTTTTATATGAACGCTTTGGAGATTTTTATGCGGTTTTATAACAGAGGTAACAGAGTTGACCATAACACAGGGACAGACACAAAATATACAGTGGGGAGAACAAGTATTTGATACACTGCCAATTTTGCAGGTTTTCCTACTTACAAAGCATGTAGATGTCTGTAATTTTTAGCATAGGTACACTTCAACTGTGAGAGACGGAATCTAAAACAAAAATCCAGAAAATCACATTGTATGATTTTTAAATAATTAATTTGCATTTTATTGCATGGCATAAGTATTTGATCACCTACCAACCAGTAAGAATTCCGGCTCTCACAGACCTGTTAGTTTTTCTTTAAGCAGCCCTCCTGTTCTCCACTCATTACCTGTATTAACTGCACCTGTTTGAACTCGTTACCTGTATAAAAGACACCTGTCTACACACTCAATCAAACAGACTCCAACCTCTCCACAATGGCCAAGGCCAGAGAGCTGTGTAAGGACATCAGGGATAAAATTGTAGACCTGCACAAGGCTGGGATGGGCTACAGGACAATAGGCAAGCAGTTTGGTGAGAAGGCAACAACTGTTGGCGCAATTATTAGAAAATGGAAGAAGTTCAAGATGACGGTCAATCTCCCTCGGTCTGGGGCACCATGCAAGATCTCACCTCGTGGGGCATCAATGATCATGAGGAAGGTGAGGGATCAGCCCAGAACTACACGGCAGGACCTGGTCAATGACATGAAGAAAGCTGGGACCACAGTCTCAAAGAAAACCATTAGTAACACACTACGCCGTCATGGATTAAAATCCTGCAGCGCACGCAAGGTCCCCCTGCTCAAGCCAGCGCCCGTCTGAAGTTTGCCAATGACCATCTGGATGATCCAGAGGAGGAATGGGAGAAGGTCATGTGGTCTGATGAGACAAAAATAGAGCTTTTTGGTCTAAACTCCACTCGCCGTGTTTGGAGGAAGAAGAAGGATGAGTACAACCCCAAGAACACCATCCCAACCGTGAAGCATGGAGGTGGAAACATCATTCTTTGGGAATGCTTTTCTGCAAAGGGGACAGGATGACTGCACCGTGTTGAGGGGAGGATGGATGGGGCCATGTATCGCGAGATCTTGGCCAACAACCTCCTTCCCTCAGTAAGAGCATTGAAGATGGGTCGTGGCTGGGTCTTCCAGCATGACAATGACCCGAAACACACAGCCAGGGCAACTAAGGAGTGGCTCCGTAAGAAGCATCTCAAGGTCCTGGAGTGGCCTAGCCAGTCTCCAGACCTGAACCCAATAGAACATCTTTGGAGGGAGCTGAAAGTCCGTATTGCCCAGCGACAGCCCCGAAACCTGAAGGATCTGGATGGAGGAGTGGGCCAAAATCCCTGCTGCAGTGTGTGCAAACCTGGTCAAGAACTACAGGAAACGTATGATCTCTTTAATTGCAAATAAAGGTTTCTATACCAAATATTAAGTTCTGCTTTTTTGATGTAGATAGATAGATAGATAGATAGGTACTTTATTGATCCCCCGGGGAAATTTCATTGTCAAGCAGCTACAACAAAAACACAGGGCAGGTGCAAAATGCCACAACGAAAGTACACAAAAAACAGATACACGATACATGATACATAGAGCGGCAGTATGAAAAAGTATAGAAATACAAGATATCTGGAGTGCAAAAAAAAGCTATAAAAGGACATTGCATAGTATGAGTGGTTGGCTGAATATGTACACTATACATTGGTGGATGTTGGATGGTTAACTATACTATACAGGTTGATGGCAGAGAAATACTTCAGTAGCTAATGCGTATGATATGAGCGAGGGTAATAATAGTTTACTTAATAGACAGACTGAGTAAATGAACAGGTAAGTGAAAATTTTGCATGGTTAAATTAGCTGTACAGTTAGGTATACAGTTATATTTACAGATAAGTGAATACTTGCATGTTTACACAAACTGTACAGGTAAATGACAGGAAGAGATACTTTAATAGCTAAATGTGTGTATGATATCATTTGGGGTAATAATAGTAATTCCCTTAAAATACAGTCCTTAGTGCGCAGGGTTTAATTACAGACAACTGCACTTATTGCACATTCGATATACTAAAAGCAATGAGAAAAGGTACAACTGGCAGGATACTAATATGCATTCCTGAGTGAATGCCTACGTCCAATAATTACTTACAATATTGCATGTGATATAATATAACAACTGTACATGAGTATGTATATACAGACCTGTATGAATAAATAGGTCCTGAGTGGATGAGTGCTGACGGACCAGAGTTACTCACGGATGGATGCATAATTGTTAAACTAGTTCCTAGCACCCCAACAGTTCCAGATCTATGTTGCCGACGGCACGGCACCCCGGTGAGTTATTATATAGTCTCATAGCCGCCGGCAGGAAGGACCTCCTGTAGCGCTCTCTGGCACACCGTGGTGGGATCAGTCTGTGACTGAAAGTGCTCCTCTGCGTCATAACCATAGCGTGCAGAGGGTGGGTGACGTTGTCCATGATGGCCAGCAGTTTGGCCAGGATCCGTCTCTCCGCCACCTCCTCTAGAGTGTCAAGGCTCATCCCCAGGACAGAGCTAGCCTTCCTGATCAGCTTATTTACCCGAGAAGCATCACCGGCTTTGATGTTTGCTCCCCAGCACACCACTGCAAAAAAGATGGCACTGGCCACCACAGACTGGTAGAAGGTATGCAGTAGTTTACTGCACACGTTGAAGGACCTGAGCCTCCTCAGAAAGTAGAGTCGGCTCTGGCCCTTTTTGTACAGGGCCCCGGTGTTACCAGCCCATTCCAGTCTGTTGTCCATATGGACACCCAGGAACTTGTATGACTCAACCATTTCCACATCCATCCCCTTTATAGGGACTGCAGTCAGTTGTGCCTTGGTTCTCCTGAAGTCCACCACCATCTCCTTAGTTTTGCTGATGTTGAGCTGAAGGTGGTTCTGCTCACACCACAACACAAAGTCACTGATTGTGCTCCTGTACTCCTCCTCCTGCCCACCCCTGATGCACCCTACAATAGCAGAGTCATCCGAGAACTTCTGTAGGTGGCATGTTTCAGAGTTATATCTGAAGTCTGAGGTGTAGAGGGTGAACAGGAAGGGGGACAGGACTGTACCCTGGGGGGCCCCTGTGTTGCTAACTGCCCGTTCTGACACACAGCTCTGTAGTCGCACAAATTGTGGCCTACCGGTCAGGTAGTCCGTGACCCAGGAGACTAAGGGTGCTTCCACTTTCATCCTCCTCATCTTCTCACCCAGTAGCAGGGGCTGAATGGTATTGAAGGCACTGGAGAAGTCAAAAAACATGACCCTCACAGTGCAACCTGCGTTGTCCAGGTGAGAGTAGGCCCTCTGCAGAAGGTAGATGATTGCATCATCCACCCCGATGTTGCGCTGGTATGCAAACTGCAGGGGGTCCATTGATGAACACACCAGGGGTCTGAGGTGAGCGAGGACTAACCTTTCCAGGGTCTTCATGATGTGGGATGTTAGCGCTACAGGTCTGAAGTCATTCAGGACAGTGGGGTGTGCCTTCTTGGGCACTGGAACGAGGCAGGATGTTTTCCACAGCACAGGGACCCTTTCTAGGCTCAGGCTAAGGTTGAAAAGACGCTGGAGTATTCCACACAGTTGGTCAGCACAGACCCTCAGCACCCTTGGGCTGATGCCATCAGGGCCCGCCGCTTTCCACTGGTGTAGTCTCTCCAGCTCTCTCTTCACTTGGTTGGTGGTGAAAGCCAGCCCAGGTGGGGAGGTGGGGGGAAGGGGGGTGTTGAGGATCAGTCCAGGGGGGGCAGGGGCGGAGGTGGGGTCACTGATTGTCTCAGCAGAGGTGCTGTGAGCAAAGTGGGGGTGGGATAGCCGTGAGGGTGTGTGGTCTGGGGAGCTGGAGGGGAGGTGGACAGGGCCCGTATCAAACCTGTTAAAAAATTGGTTCAGCTCATTGGCTCTGTCCTGGGTCCCCTCCGTCTGCCCACTGTTTGACTTTTTGAAGCCAGTGATATTTCTCATACCCTTCCACACCTCTCTCACCTGGCTCTGCCTCAGCTTGTCCTCCATCTTCTCCTTATACACTCTCTTCCCCTCAGCAATCCGCAACTTCAGCTCCCTCTGGACGCATTTCAATTTGTCCTTGTCCTTCTCCTTGAAGGCCCTCTTCTTCTCATTCAGCAGGGCTTTCAGGTCGCTGGTGACCCAGGGTTTATTGTTTGGGAAACAGCGTACCTTCCTGGTGGGTACAGTGTTGTCTACACAAAAATTAATATAGTCTGTTATGCAGTCAGTGAGTCCATCGATGTCCTCCCCATGAGCCTCACAGAGCACATCCTAGTCTGTTGTTTCAAAGCAGTCCTGTAGGGCCTCATTCGCCTCCGGGGACCATCTCCTAATAGTCCTGGTGGTTGCAGGCTGCTGTTGGACCATAGGCCTGTAGAGTGGGGTGAGGTGGACAAGGTTGTGATCCGATCTACCGAGGGGAGGGAGTGCAGTGGAGTTGTATGCATCCTTCACATTAGCATATAACAAGTCCAGAGTTTTATTATTCCTGGTTGGGCACTTCACGAACTGTTTGAACGTGGGCAGCGTTGAAGAGAGAGATGCATGGTTAAAATCCCCCGAAATGGCAAAGAAAGCACTGGGATGCGCTGTCTGTAACCTCGCGATAACAGAGTGGATGACGTCACACGCTGCGTTTGCGTCAGCAGAGGGCGGGATGTAAACAATAACAGCAATGGCCGCTGTGAATTCCCTCGGTAAATAGTAGGGTCTCAGGCTAACGGCTAGCAGTTCAATGTCCGGGCTACAAAACTCTTCCTTAAGAGTAATATGTTTCGGATGACACCATCTGTTGTTAACTAATAAAGCCAGCCCACCACCCTTACTCTTACCGGAAGAGACGCGATCCCTGTCCGCTCTGATGGTCTGGAAACACATTAGGCTCGTTTCACGATAAATCCTTTGTCCACGAACAATCCATCTTGTTATGTAGACACCTCACATTGCCCATAATAATAGATGGTATAGCCGGCTTGTACTTGAACCTCCTCCGCTTTGCCTTACATTTCAATCCCGCCCTGCGTCCACGGCGTCGTCTTTTCAATTCGTCCGGATTATCAAACTTTTCCCCGGGGAGCAGCAGCGCTGTGTGGGCTAAATCCAGGAGCTGGGCTCTGTTGTAAACAATAACAGTTGACGACTCCTGTCAACGTTCAGCTGCGATAAAATCCATAAAATCCATAATCCTGAACTGTTATAGTTCAAATACTTATGTCATGCAATAAAATGCAAATTAATTACTTAAAAATCATACAATGTGATTTTCTGGATTTTTGTTTTAGATTCCGTCACTCACAGTTGAAGAGTACCTATGATAAAAATTACAGACTTCTACATGCTTTGTAAGTGGGAAAACCTGCAAAATCGGCAGTGTATCAAATACTTGTTCTCCCCACTGTATATTTTTATTAGTGAAATTACATATAGTACAGAAAATTGATATTCCATGCAGTTGATTTCATAACTGTTAATAGATTAAGCACAAAAAAACTGTTAATTCTAGTTGAATGTATGAATCAGGAGCCGAAGACAGTCAATAATGGGTGGGGTGTTAATTGAGTTAATATTTGATGTATAAATTGTGCCTAAAATATACATCAAGCATTATTATTAGTGAAGGTTTAATATAATTAGTATTATTATTTAAAAAATGATTCAATCAAATATTTTTTTGGGGAAAATAACAAAAGGTTTATCTGGGAGACGTGGAATGTACCCCCAATTCTAGAACTAGCCATATGTGGCTACAGTGTTGTTCTTACTAATGACACCTCTGTACTCAAATAATCCTTACATTGATCTGGTTCATTATTATAGATGGATATTTTACCATGACATGGAACCAGTTGTGGCATCTTATCTAGAATGTGTGAATATATGAAATGGATATCAGGCGGCTTGCAGAACGTTGGCAGAGTTTGTCCCTGCGGAGGGGTGACACCCACAGCTGAGGAAATCAGTTCCAGACAGGCAGATCCCTCCTCTCCTTGTAGAAGTCCGCCCGTCCAGCCCTAAATCTCCATGTGATCCTCGCTACCTCATAAGGCGGCTCACGTTAAGTTGGATGGAAGCCCTGGTTTATAACAGCCATAAAGCTACACAAAGGGCGCCGCTGGAGTGCTCTACTGTCACATGAATCACCTACTGCATTCATTTGCAAGTCCCACAGACCAATTTATAGTTCTGCAGCGTGGAATGGGCTAGAAGGCACCTTCAATTACAGTTAAGAATGTCCCCCTCCCATAGAAATGATTAGAAGTGAGTTTTAGAGATAATAGGAAATTCATATAATATATCTAATAACGGATCACATTTTCTATCTAAAATGCAATGTTGTCAAGTCCCCTATGCTCAAGTCGAGTCACGAGTCCCTATGGCTAAGTCCAAGTCGAGTCCAAGTCATCAATTTTCGAGTCACGAGTCCCTATGGCTGAAGTCCGAGTCCCAGTGATTGAGTACTGGTCCAAGTGCTCAAGTCAGTCACTGGGTCTGAGTAAAAAAAATAATATATATATACCACATTAACATTGGTTTATGTGCACATCAAAACAACTTTACTTTTGAATGCAAAACAAACGATTGAGGATTCTTTAGACATATTTGGTATTTTGGTTACTGTTTATACGTATTCATGTACAATTGTTATATCATATCACGTGCAATATTGTAAGTCATTCTTGGACTGAACTTACATAGTCATTCAATTAGGACTGCATATTAGTATCCTGTTAGTGGTATATTTTTTCATTGCTTTTAGTATATTGAATGTGGAATACATGCATTTATCTGTAATTAAACCCTGCACTAAGGACTGTATTTACGAACCCTGCACTACGAACATTTAGCTATTTAAGTATCTCTTCCTGTCATTTACCTGTACAGTTAATGTAACCATGCAAACATTCACTTACCTGTACGTTTAACTGTACATTTACCTGCAAAGTTAATTCAACCATGCAAATATTTACTTACCTGTTCATTTAACCAGACTGTATATTAAGTAAACTATTTTTACCCTCACTTATATCATACGAACATTTAGCTATTTAAGTATTTCTCTGCCATCTACCTGTATAGTATAGTTAACCATGCAAATATTCCTTATTTATCTATATCAACTTGCAATATTTTATCATTTTTCTTTTCACCTAACACTCTGTAACAATGTATAGTGTACATTTTCAGCCATTCACCCATACTATGTAATGCCTTTTATAGCTTTTTGCACTCTCTCTCTCTCTCTCTCTCTCTCTCTCTCTCTCTCTCTCTCTCTCTCTCCCTCCTCTCTCTCTCTCTCTCTCTCTAAGCCAGCGAGCATTTGGCCTCCCTTGATAAACAATAAATAAAATAATAGCCAATCAGTGTTGAGCTAAACTGAGTGAGCTCAGCTGTGAATGGTCCTGGCGCAACAGATAAAACATTTAAAAGTAAGCCATTTTGGAAGTTTAACATGTAGCTAGATGTGGTATGCTAAGGTTAACTAGCTGGCCTGGCGTATCGTTGTCCATGAAATGACAGAGTTATAGACCGTTTAGGTAACATGAAAGAGGAGGATGGCATCGGCATTTCTCTACAAGTAGGGTGAGTCAACAGGTTTTTACTACTTGCACGTACCCACACACCACACACACAGAGATAAGTACCATGGACATCCACATCATATTTTGCCTACATTGATTGGACTAAATAGTTTTTGCTATCTTTTAGTTGGCGCTGTATTAAGCTAAGCATAGGTGATTAGATTATGTTGAAAGGTTGCTGGAATAGTGGAGTCAGCTCCTGGTTTCTTCGCGACTTGCGTTAACTCTCTGTGGTTCTAAATCAGTAGTTCTTTAGAAGTCTGAAAATGTCTGAAACATTACCTTGCTTGACCATGCTGTAGGTTATGTAACTGTTTGTTACATGCAGTATGCTTTGTGGTCTTCACAGGACAGATGTTGCTCTCCGGAAACAAATGTGTGGTCGAATTTTTTCTACTACTATGTCTTCTTATTGTCTCGGCCTTAGGCCTACAGCGGGTGAAATAAGTATTGAACACGTCACCATTTTTCTCAGTAAATATATTTCCAAAGGTGCTATTGACATGAAAGTTTCACCAGATGTTGGTAACAACCCAAGTAATCCATACATACAAAGAAACCAAAACAAATACGTTCAGAAATTAAGTTATGTGTAGTAATGTGAAATGACACAGGGAAAAAGTATTGAACACATGAAGAGAGGGAGGTTCATGGTGATGTGAGAAAAATGGTGACGTGTTCAATACTTATTTCACTCGCTGTATATATCACGGTGTCAAGGCATATGAACTAACAGGTTATAGAGCAAGCAACGCAGTTATCACAGACTGTTTTATCACAGATAGCTAAACTCAATACTATTGTTTTCAATTTCGTAAAGCAGTTTTGTCTACAGTAAATAATAAGCTGGTGACTGGTGCTTACAAGGAAGCAAGCGAGTAGCTTGCGCGATGTGTAGCCTATAATTGGATGCGGAGCCGTAGTGGAGCCTGCCTGCCTTCCTGTCTGCCCACACTCATCACGTCCGGCGTGTGCTGGTGTGGCGCATCCTTCCCACTGCTAGCTAGAGAACAGAAACCTTGCTGCTCTGTGCACCCAGTGCTGCTAATATTCTGCTTATCATAGGAGCCTATCCGGTCCAAGTGCAAATACAAGTCACGGAAAGGTGAGTCCGAGTCATCAATGCTCGAGAAGGTCTGAGTCAGTCAGTAATGGGCGAGTCCTGGATTTGAGTATTACAACACTGCTCATGTAGGCCATGATGGAAAAAAAGTACCAAAGAATACCACAGTTCAGTCATAATTTCAGCCTCTTCTCAAACTACCATCTGAAGGGAATGTCCTTGTGTGTTTTGTACTGAATAAGAGTAAGGCTGCTTAAGATTTCTTAGTATCCTATTGTGGAATTGATATAGAAAAATGTAATATATATTACCTACTTCTTCAAAACCTTTGTGAAATATAGCTGGAAAGTGTGGGTGTGGGGTTGAGTTGTAATGTAGACAGGATTACTGTTCCCCAGTGGTCAAACACATACATCGCACATGACAACTGTAATAGCATTGGGGAGTTACATAGGCTTCTAAATTCCTTAAAGTCCCTATCTTTCAGAGGAGTCTTCCCCTCATATAAAAAAAACCCTCTGTAATCTCTTTATAATGCCTACACAAAATAAGTTATGTTACACAACCTCATTAGCCTTTGTCAGGTCATAATCCTAATCCACATTGCTTAAACCTGTCTTTAAACTGTGCGCGTGTCTGTGTCTGGCTGGCCTTCTAGCTGTCTCTTTGTCTATATTCACCAGTAAACACCGCCTAGATCTTTTTCCTTCCCGCCCTCTTAGCTATTGAGATCGTCTGAAAGTAATAGTATTTTACTTCCATCTTTTGGCCACTTAATTCTGTATTCAAGACTCAATTTTACCACATATGCAGCTCTTGGTATATGTCCACTGTAATAAACCATAAATCTTCACCTCTATTAAAAATGTTTAATTAATCTCTTGTTTTTGGGACTATCCATGTGCTTCTTGTAAAATCCTGTGCATGGCTTGATCGTTACAGAATCATACCGTTTGTTCGAGAGTTATTTTAACATCTTTGGAAACTTGGTTGAAGCGTTCTACTTGGAGCGCACAGGATCAAATCATGAGGTGCAGCAGTGCTTTCATCAACTCAATGCATGTTATCATCTTTATTGGGTTTCTGTCCTATGATGATGTTTATATCAGAAGAGCACAGAATGGTTTGGTCAGGGCTCTTTATTATGTGGGCTGAATGGGCTCTGCTGGCTTGGTTCCCCTTCACAGAGCTGCTACATTGTGATCTATCAACAGGCTAATTGTCCTGGATCTTTACTACTGTAATGGCCTCTGTGACCTGTCCATTTAATTTCTCTAAAGATTGTTTCCCGTCCTGGTTCAATCGTGTCCATTGTCACGACTCATAAACCCCACGAGGGGAGCTGGTGGGAAAATATGTAATGTGTTTCATTGGGTTATTTGTTTAAATTATTTTCCCCTCTTTAACCAGACTGTCTAGTGGAAACAAGGAACAGCTGGGAATGCATAACTGGCTTAATTCAAGCCTTCAGATGGTTATCTAACCTCCCAACGCTGTCAGGCCTCATTTGTGCCACACATCTCCTCCACTGGGCCAGTCTAAGGAGAAATAAGGGTTGATCTCAGGGAGCGGAGACCTCCAATGGCTCTGGAGAGTTTAGAATGGACTGGTCAAGCTGAAAGATCTGAGAATCCATTCTCCTGGAGTACTGCATGGTCCCTGTGTTTTGGATCTCATTTTGGACCTAGCTCTGCTTTCGGAGCATGCCTACTGAGAGTGACTTTTGGGTTCTCTGTATGGTGACTGGATAGACTTGTGGAGCGATGGAACCTCAATCTGAATTATTGAAGTTCAAATGGGCTAGAAACTGCTGCTGCTTCTTTGTTCTGCTACAGAGCTGACTCACCATCTCAAACCTGACGCAAGACTCCCCTGCAGAGTTTGGCACCAGGGGTCACATTGGAATGATGATTCTCTTTCTCTCTCTCTCTCTCTCTCTCTCTGAGATTTGACCAAGACCTCTGAATAAATCACCATCATCATTGTGTGTACAGTGGGTATCCACTTGACTAAGGCCAATCTGCCATGACCTCTACAGCTCTTCCATTTCCCAGCCCGCCTGAAGTGGAGT
This sequence comes from Thymallus thymallus, assembly GCA_023634145.1. Classification (NCBI taxonomy): domain Eukaryota; kingdom Metazoa; phylum Chordata; class Actinopteri; order Salmoniformes; family Salmonidae; genus Thymallus; species Thymallus thymallus. The sequence continues at coordinate 14,294,043 of CM042384.1, read as the reverse complement.
GAAGATGTTGCTCTTCACTTGTCCTACTCTGACCATGTGCTTAATTGATACCCTGGATATCAAAGTGACAGTCTTGGAAATGGTACTGTGATTTCTCCTTTGGCTCGTTCCATGTAATTTCAGCAAGACATGACACCCACCATTTAAGATGGTTCTGAAACCATTTCTGTATTTTTGAAACAGATAAGATGGGCATTCCTGCAACATTAGTTTGTTGAAATACAATTGATCTCTGAGAAATTAAGCTAATTGCTGCACCCAAATTGACATTATAATATTAAATAAATATAGTACATGGCATCTGATTTGGACCCCAACATGATAGATAGATAGATAGATAGATAGATAGATAGATAGATAGATAGATAGATAGATAGATAGATAGATAGATAGATAGATAGATAGATAGATAGATAGATAGATAGATAGATAGATAGATAGATAGATAGATAGATAGATAGATACTTTATTGATCCGAGGTGTAGAGGGTGAACAGAAAGGGGGACAGGACCGTTCCCTGGGGGGCCCCTGTGTTGCTCACTGCCCGTTCTGAAACACAGCTCTGTAGTCGCACAAATTGTTGCCTACTGGTCAGGTAGTCCGTGACCCAGGAGACTAAGGGTGCTTCCACTTTCATCCTTTTCATCTTCTCACCCAGTAGCAATGGCTGAATGGTGTTGAAGGCACTGGAGAAGTCAAAAAACATAACCCTCACAGTGCAACCTGCGTTGTCTAACAATTAGTAAGACATCAGGAGTCCAAAGGAATGGTCAAAAGCCACCAACAGACCCCCCCACACCAATCCCAACAACTAATATACAGTATCAGTTCTCTATTTGACAAGTGGCATAGAGCTTCTTCATCCTATGTAATGCATTCTTAATTCATTTTGTATTGTTTCCCCCCACTCCCTGTTCAAACATGAACAGCACCATCTACTGGTCAGACCAGGATTTATTTTTGATTTATCTAGGCAAGTCAGTTAATAAGAACCAATTCTTATTTACAATGATGGGCTATTGGTGAACAGTGGGTTAACTGCCTTGTTCAGGGGCAGAACCACAGATTGTTACCTTGTCAGCTCAGGGATTCGATCCAGCAACCTTTCAGTTACTGGCCCAACACCCTAACCACTAGGCTACCTTCCACCCCAAAGAACATAAACATAAACCAAACTACTTCAATGACTAATCTCTCTGAACAGGAGGTAAAAAAAAAAAATCACCAAATTCACAGAGAGTGCATTACATAGGACGAATAAACAATACTCAGAGCCGCAGCTCCATACTACTTATCGTACATAGAGAACTGATACTGTATACTAGTTGTTGGGTTGGGATTGTGTGGTTTTTGACAATTTCTTTGGAATCCTCATGTCTTAGTCATTGTTAAAAAAAATTGGGTCCGAATAGGATTTTATGTACTATATGATTTAATATTATATGAATCCTATCATTTTAAATGGCCAATTTGGGTGCAACCAATTACCTTAATCTCAAAAATCAAATTATAGTTAAACAAAATAATGTTGCAGGATTGCTTATCTAATCTGTTTCTAACTACATAAACAATTTACCAACTATAACAATCGGAAAGCAAGTGCAGGTGGTGAGTTTAATAATAAATGGAACATAGAAATATAACAAACACGAGTAGCGTATATACATGAAACACATAAGCAATACTTACTGGGCAAAGAACCAAAGGGGGTGCCAGATATAGATAGATAGATAAACACAGGGCAGGTGCAAAATGCAACAACGAAAGTACACAAAAGACAGATACACGGTACATGATACATAGAGCGGTAGTATGAAAAAGTATAGAAATACAAGATATCTGGAGTGCAAAAAAAAAGCTATAAAAGGACATTGCATAGTATGAGTGGTTGGCTGAATATGTACACTATACATTGGTGGATGTTGGATGGTTAACTATACTATACAGGTCGATGGCAGAGAAATACTTCAGTAGCTAAAAATGCGTATGATATGAGCGAGGGTAATAATAGTTTACTTAATAGACAGACTGGGTAAATGAACAGGTAAGTGAAAATTTTGCATGGTTAAATTAGCTGTACAGTTAGGTATACAGTTATATTAACAGATAAGTGAATACTTGCATGTTTACACAAACTGTACAGGTAAATGACAGGAAGTGATACTTTAATAGCTAAATGTGTGTATGATATCATTTGGGGTAATAATAGTAATTCCCTTAAAATACAGTCCTTAGTGCGCAGGGTTTAATTACAGACAACTGCACTTATTGCACATTCGATATACTAAAAGCAATGAGAAAAGGTGCAACTGGCAGGATACTAATATGCATTCCTGAGTGAATGCCTACGTCCAATAATTACTTACAATATTGCATGTGATATAATATAACAACTGTACATGAGTATGTATATACAGACCTGTATGAATAAATAGGTCCTGAGTGGATGAGTGCTGACGGACCAGAGTTACTCACGGATGGATGTATAATTGTTAAACTAGGTCCTAGCACCCCAACAGTTCCAGATCTATGTTGCCGACGGCACGGCACCCCGGTGAGGCATTATATAGTCTCATAGCCGCCGGCAGGAAGGACCTCCTGTAGCGCTCTCTGGCACACCGTGGTGGGATCAGTCTGTGACTGAAAGTGCTCCTCTGCGTCATAACCATAGCGTGCAGAGGGTGGGTGACGTTGTCCATGATGGCCAGCAGTTTGGCCAGGATCCGTCTCTCCGCCACCTCCTCTAGAGTGTCAAGGCTCATCCCCAGGACAGAGCTAGCCTTCCTGATCAGCTTATTTACCCGAGAAGCATCACCGGCTTTGATGTTTGCTCCCCAGCACACCACTGCAAAAAAGATGGCACTGGCCACCACAGACTGGTAGAAGGTATGCAGTAGTTTACTGCACACGTTGAAGGACCTGAGCCTCCTCAGAAAGTATAGGGAAGGTGATTGGAATCAGGTGTGCCTGATGATGTGTAGGTGGATCCCAGGACCGGTGGTTAGTATACCGGCGACGTTGAACGCCGGAGGGGAGGAGCAGGAGTAGACGTGACATGAACAATTAGATCAATGGGTGTCGAAATCCTCTTTCGTTGTTATGGTTTTTATTTATTTTATTTCACCTTTATTTAACCAGGTAGGTCAGTTGAGAACAAGTTCTCATTTGCAACTGCGACCTGGCCAAGACAAAGCAAAGCAGTGCGACAAAAAACAACACAGAGTTACACAGTAAACAAACATACAGTCAGTAACACAATAGAAAAATCTATATACAGAGTGCAAATGTAGTGCAAAATGCAGTAAGGTTAGGAAGGTAGGACAATAAATAGACCATAGTGGTGAGATAAATGACAGATTAGCATTAACACTGGAATGGAGGATGTGCAAATTATGATGTGCAAATAGATATACTGGAGTGCAAAATTAGCGAAAATAATAAAAATAAATATGGGGATGAGGTAGTAGGGTGGGCTATTTACAGAAGGGCTATATACAGGTGCAGTGATCGATAAGCAGCTTTGATGCTGCTGATGCTTAAAGTTAGTGAGGGAGATAGGAACCTCTAGCTTCAAGGATTTTTGCAATTCGTTCCAGTCATTGGCAGCAGAGAACTGGAAGGAATGGCGGCCAAAGGAGGTGTTGGCTTTGGGGGTGACCAGTGAGATATACCTGCTGGAGCGCATGCTACGGGTGGGTGTTGCTATCGTGACCAGCGAGCTGAAATAGGGCAGGGATTTACCTAATAAAGACTTAGATGACCTGGAGCCAGTGGGTTTGGCGACGAATATATAATGAAGGCCAGCCATCGAGAGCATACAGGTCGCAGTGGTGGGTAGTATATGGGGCTTTGGTAACAAAACAGATGGCACTGTGATAGATTACATCCAATTTGCTGAGCAGAGTGTTGGAGGCTAGTTTGTAAATGACATCGCCGAAATCAAGGATCGGTAGGATAGTCAGTTTTACAAGGGCATGTTTGGCAGCATGAGTGAAGGAGGCTTGGTTGCGAAATAGGAAGCCGATTCTGGATTTAATTTTGGATTGGAGATGGTTGATGTGAGTCTGGAAGTTGAGTTTACAGTCTAACCAGACGCCTAGGTATTTGTAGGTGTCCACATATTCTAAGTCGGACCCGTCAAGAGTAGTGATGATAGTCCGGTGGGCGGGTGCGGGCAGTGTTCGATAGCAGTTGGAGGCCACGGAAGGAGTGTTGTATGGCATTGAAGCTTGTTTGAAGGTTAGTAAACACAGTGTCCAAAGATGGGCCAGATGTATACAGAATGGTGTCCCAAGAATTGAACCCTGTGGCACCCCCATAGAAACTGCCAGAGGATCGGACAATAGGCCCTCCGATTTGACACACTGGACTCTGTCTGCGAAGTAGTTGGAGAACCAGGCAAGGCAGTCACTTGAGAAACCAAGGCTGTTGAGTCTGCCAATAAGAATGCGGTGATTGACAGAGTCGAAAGCCTTGGCCAGGTCGATGAAGACGGCTGCACAGTACTGTCTTTTATCGATGGCGGTTATGATATCGTTCAGTATCTTGAGCGTAGCTGAGGTGCACCAATGACCAGCTCGGAAACCAGATTGCATAGCAGAGAAGGTACGGTGGGATTCAAAGTGGTCAGTTATCTGTTTGTTAACTTGGCTTTCGAAGACTTTAGAAAGGCAGGGCAGGATAGATATAGGTCTATAACAGTTTGGGTCTAGAGTGTCTCCCCCTTTGAAGAGGGGGATGACCGCGGCAGCTTTCCAATCTCTAGGGATCTCAGACAATACGAAAGAGAGGTTGAACAGGCTAGTGATAGGTGTTGCAACAATTTTGGCTGATAATTTTAGAAAGAGAGGGTCCAGATTGTCTAGCCCAGCAGATTTGAAGGGGTCCAGATTTAGCAGCTCTTTCAGAACATCAGCTGTCTGGATTTGGGTGAAGGAGAAGCGGGGGGGGGGCTTGGGCAAGTTGCTGCCGGGGGCACAGAGCTGTTGGCCGGGGTAGGGGTAGCCAGGTGGAAAGCATGGCCAGCCGTAGCAAAATGCTTATTGAAATTTTCGATAATCGTGGATTTGTCGGTGGAGACAGTGTTTCCGAGCCTCAATGCAGTGGGCAACTGGGAGGAGATGCTCTTATTCTCCATATTCTCCAGTGTCCCAGAACTTTTTGGAGTTAGTACTACAGGATGCAAATTTCTGTTTGAAAAAGCTGGCCTTTGCTTTTCTAACTGACTGTGTACTTGTTCCTGACTTCCCTGAATAGCTGCATATCGTGGGGGCTATTCGATGCTAATGCAGTGCGCCACAGGATGTTTTTGTGTTGGTCTAGTGCAGTCAAGTTTGGGGTGAACCAAGGGCTATATCTGTTCTTAGTTCTATGTTTATTGAAAGGGGCATGCTTATTTAGGATGGTGAGGAAAGCACTTTTAAAGAACAACCAGGCGTCCTCTACTGATGGGATGAGGTCAATATCCTTCCAGGATACCTGGGCCAGGTCGAATAGAAAGGCCTGCTCGCAAAAGTGTTTTAGGGAGCGTTTGATGACAGTGATAAGGGGTGGTCGTTTGACCGCTGACCCATTACGAACGCAGGCAATGAGGCAGTGATCGCTGAGATCCTGGTTGAAAACAGAGGAGGTGTATTTGGAGGGCAAGTTAGTCAGGATGATATCAATGATGGAACCCATGTTTACGGATTTTGGGTTGTACCTGGTGGGTTCCTTGATAATTTGTGTGAGATTGAGGGCATCTATCTTAGATTGAAGGACAGCCGGGGTGTTAAGCATATCCCAGTTTAAGTCACCTAACAGTACAAACTCTGAAGATGGATGGGGGCAATCAATTCAAATATGGAGTCCAGGGCACAGCTGGGGGCTAACAGGCGGCAACGGTGAGAGACTTATTTCTGGAAAGGTGGATTTTTAAGAGTAGAAGCTCAAACTGTTTGGGCACAGACCTGGACAGTATGACAGAACTCTGCAGGTTATCTCTGCAGTAGATTGCAACTCCGCCACCTTTGGCAGTTCTATCTTGACGGGACATATTGTAGTTGGGGATGGAAATTTCCGGATTTTTGTTGGCCTTCCTGAGCCAGGATTCAGACACAGCTAGGACATCCGGGTTGGCAGAGTGTGCTAAAGCAGTGAATAAATCAAACTTAGGGAGGAGGCTTCTAATGTTAACATGCATGAAACCAAGGCTTTTACGGTTACAGAAGTCAACAAATGAGAGCGCCTGGGGAATAGGTTTAGTGCTCGGGGCTACAGGACCTGGGTTTACCTCTACATCACCAGAGGAACAGAGAAGGAGTAGGATTAGGGCACGGCTAAAGGCTTTAAGAACTGGTCGTCTAGTGCGTTGGGTACAGAGAATAAAAGGAGCAGATTTCTGGGCGTGGTAGAATAGATTCAGGGCATAATGTACAGACAAGGGTATGTGATATTGAAAAAGACAAGGCATATTGAAATAATAAAGGGGCATAAAAACAAACAGTTAATGAGGGGCAAAAAATAACAGTTAATTAAGAGGGCTAAGACAACGACGGGTAATGGCGATGAATGGACAAAGAGGGTCAGGTAGAGAAATGTGATGTGCTACACACAGGACCTGAGGCCTGGCAGTTAAACAGAATGAAATACCATATAACCAAACAGTCCTGCAGACATCAGCTGTGAAGCTGAGTACTAATAGGATCCGATGAGCAGCAAAGAGGTGAGCTAGGGAGCAGTTCAGTGGGCGCTGCACTAGGCGAGCGAGGAGGCACAGCGTTCAGAGTGCTAGCAGGCCGGGGCTAGCAGGCCGGGGCTAGCAGATGAATCTCCGGCGACATCGCAGAGGAGAAGCCTGTTGAGACCACGTCGGACAATTACGTCGGCAGACCAGTCGCGGTGGCTCGGCGGGACTCTGTGTCGACAGTAGAAGGTCCAGGCAGGTTGACAAAGGTACTGTAGCCCGGGAGAGTAGCTAGTACACGTCAGCTGTCCGGGAGATGAGCCTAGCTTACGCTAGCATAGGTAGCATGTTTAGCCAAAACGGCAGACACTCGATTGCAGCTAGCTAGCTGCGGTGATCCGGTGTGATGGTCCTGTGATTTCAGTGGAAATCCGGTGAAGTGGAAGGGAACGCAGACCGATATGCGCTGGGTTGGTAGCGCGCTGTGCAGACTGGCCGATATTGTCCGAACTAAAAGCTAGCTGACCAGCCAGAGCAGTGGTGAGGCTAGCGATGGCTAGTAGCTAGTTAGCAAGCTAGCTAGCAGGCTAGCGGTTCAGTTAAATAATGGAAAGTAAGGATATTAGATCCGTTTCACGTTGGGTAAATCGGGAACAATAAAAAAATATGGCAAGACACAAATTAAACTATTACAAGCTATTTACACGGGACACGAGACGGGACGAACAAAAACACGTCTGCACTTTTACGCCATCTTGGATTCAGGATATGGTAATTAATAATTGCCACCAACGACAACATCTGCTCAGTCTGTGACAAAACACCACAGGATGCAGATGGTGACTGCTAGGACTATCAGCCACAGGTACATTAGCACTTTTGTATGTGACAAAATATTGTCAACACCCTTGCTAAAGCCCTGCTGTGAACATAGCAGAACTTTAAAAGGTAGAGAGGGATTCAAATGTTCAATAAGCTCAAGTTGCAGGTCAGTGGGAGCGGTGAAAGGAGAGGAAACCAACAGCATGTCATTTTTCAACACTTTGAAATCCGAAAACGGCGAGAGAACTCACCATTCAAAACATGCAGCAGCGATGTATACTTCTCCCGCTGGTCATCTGATAGGGAACAGACTATTAATGTCGAAAGGTGGGTGAGATTGTTGACTTCTACTTGGCGGGTCAGGAGGAGTAATTTTCCCTTGAAGGTTGTGACAAGGCTGCACATATGATGTGCAAAAAGGCCCTTCCCTTGTAGTTTGGAAATCAGTAAATTTATGAGGGCCATGATGTCCACGGTGAAGACAAAATCAGCCAACCATTATTTATCTTGTAGTTGAGTGAAATTCACATATTTTCCTTTAATTTGCAAAAACTTCAGGACCCAAACCCTTTTAAGCACCTTCCCCAAACTCAGCCATCTCACGTTCGTGTGGTAGGTGTGTTTTTTGCACACTCTTGGCATTATCTCAACCAGCTTCATGAGCTAGTCACCTGGAATGCATTTCAATTAACAGCTGTGCCTTCTTAAAAGTTAATTTGTGGAATTTCCTTTCCCAATTAACTTTTAAAAAGGCACACCTGTTAATTGAAATGCATTCCAGGTGACTACCTCATGAAGCTGGTTGAGAGAATGCCAAGAGTGTGCAAAGCTGTCATCAAGTCAAAGGGTGGCTATTTGAAGAATCTCAAATATAAAATATATTTAGATTTGTTTAACACTTTTTTGGTTACTACATGATTCCATATCTGTTATTTCATAGTTTTGATGTCTTCACTTTTACAATGTAGAAAATAGTAAAAAAAGAAAGAAAAACCTTGAATGAGTAGGTATGTCTAGGGCGGCATTGGACTAAGATCCAGTGGCATAGTAAGATTTATAGTATACAGTACATAAGAGATTGGTGATACAATATGTAAACATGATTAGGTGACTAGGTACTGAAGAATAGTATAGATATTCCGGGTTTTTTTATAAGCAGTTTCCAGCTACAATAGTCATTTACAACATTAACAATGTCTGTATTTCTGATCAATTTGATGTTATTTTAATGGAATAAATGTGCTTTTGAACGGCAGTGTATGTCGACACCATATGTTTCAAGACAATAGATGCACTGATGATGTAGATTAGAAAGCTATTGACAGTCATCATTTGGTGCCAACATGGACGATAGCTTGCCAATCAACATCTATGGCTGTGTTAATGTGCCATTCTATGACGTATCACCAGTCCCCAGAGCAGACAGTTTCAGCATCAGTCCCCATAGTGACGTTTACGTCTATACTGGACTAGAGCAAAAAGCTCAGATTCATTGAGAATGACAAGCAGGCAACTGACTATTCTTCTCCAAAGGCTTATAACCGTATCCTGAAATATCTTCAAAGGAGAAATCCTCTCCGTTTGAAAGAGAGGTTTTGACGCTAAAGCAGTCATAGCTCTCCCTCATTCAGTCATTCATGGGGCTGATCCATTTAGAGAGTGATTAAATCACATGGACTCACCCTCACCATTGGGACATACGGAACTCAGAGCTCCTATTGGAGGATTGGAGAGAGATGGAAAGAGAGAGGTGCCAAAAAAGCTGATTACTCAGGAAGGGGGAAACTCAACTGAAACCTACGTACCCAGAGAATCACTATTTCGAAGTATTAATTAACTCACCGGGGAATATGGCTTTTCATCAGATCCTCTAAAGATCCTTTAAAGCAATTAATATATTACCAATAGTGGGACATAACAAGAGCAACTGCGGTTTGTATCATGTTTTAGGTGTTATCTGAGTAAATTATGTGTGGGTCAAATCAGCTGGGTGAATCGCTTTAGATTGATGACTTTGTATGTATTATTCCTCATGTCCTCCTCTCTGATCTGATTTCTTTAGACAATATACAATCAATACTGTGGCAGGGTTCAGGTTACCTTATTAACTACATAATTGTGCTGGAAGTGAAACCTTGCTTGTCTCCCAGATTTGTTTGGAGTTAGCTAATTTGATTGTTTTAAACTCTCACTCCCTCTAAAACAATATGGGTCCCTCACACACTCTCACAATCTCTTACATATGCACACATGCATTCACACACGCACTCACTCAAGCACACAAGCACACTTCTGAGGGATAAGCACCCACACTGTGACTGGAATGACTTTTCACTTTTTGAAACCACGGGTTCAGTCCAGTCAACCAGCTTCCTTTACAACACATCAGCCCGTCTTCCCACTTCCCACTCACGTGGATTACATGGAGATTACTTTTAATTAGAATAAATGCTAACCATTTTCCACCGGCAATGGGGAAACAACATCGCAGATGTGGAGGAAATCTAGGGTAGGCATTAGCTTTTCAAGCCTTCGTCAAAGGCAAGAAACATGCATTTTGAAAACAAATCAATGGAGTAAATAGACCATGAAATCTACAGAGATAAAGAAACAGCATTTCCTCTATGAGCAGTAAACATGTTAAGGCAAAGCGATGCGACATAATGGATTAGATGCTGGAAAAGGAGAGGATGTATAGAAAAAAGTCGAGTGTGATGAAAAATTGAAAGCTCTAAAATGGTGTTACATATGAAAAACTGGTTTTATGTGCCATCTAGGCCTAAGCGTTATGCAATCCTGCAAGCTGTGTCTTGGAAAGGAAGTTCCTAATCTTGTCCTAATAACGTTCTCTACTTGAATGCAAATGTATAGTATATATTTTCTACTACTAATGGCAGTCTATTTGTGGGTGTGTAATGTTCTAGTAACAGTTTTGACAATACACTCCATTGTGCTAGCTGGGCTGCTAGCCATGACACCCGTTGACTATTGAACTTCTTTAAATTAGTCTGGGAGCATTTAATCAAAAACTGTCATAGCTTCTATTTCTGTCTGGCTTCCTCTGCTACTATGATTTGAGAAAGCAATACCACTGAAGGGGCCTAAAGCAAATAATGTAGGAACATTACTCTGAGATCTGTGTTTACCTCTGGATTTTCTCCAAAGACACATTTCTTACCAGCTGAGGGAGAGCGAGATGAACGAGAGAGTTGGGTCTGTCTCTAAAAGGTTCACTGCTCAGCGGAGCCCAGTTCAGCTCGGTCTAAATCAGGATGGCATTTCCTGACCCAACAAAGCATTTCCTGACCCTTAAATACTGTCTGTCACAGGCTATAGAGCGCCATGCCTCAATCCCCCAGCTGTTATTAGACTGCTCATCATAAATTACGTGTGTCTGCTCCCAAACGCACATGCTCCTACCCTCGCTCTCCTTCCTCCTCTCAAATTGGCTGACTCCAGATCAGTAATACCGAGTGGAGCAAGAAGAACTGGGTGTATTTGACAAATTCTCCCCAGCTGAGAAAGTGCGTATAAACCGCTTAGGCACCAGTCAGTGACCACCAGTCAGTGACTTTCACTGTTAAGAAAGCCTGCCACACAAGCCAACTGATACAGCCTGCCACTACCACTGTTGAAGCATGTCAAGCCAGCTGGGTTGTCAGGGGTTTGACTCTTCCGTACCTCTCTGGTTCCTCTCTCATTAGCCAGCCAATCGGACCAGAGAGGCAGTTTGACATTAGCTGTAAACCCTCTGAAACAGCCTGGAAATTGCAGTCTCTGACAATGAAACTGACAGCGTAGCCCTTTTCACAGTCATTTCCATAACAGCATCTGTCTGTACCATAACGCTGACTTATAACATGCTGTAATAAGGCAGGACATGTCATTATGCCCAAGGTCTGCCTGTATGATAGCTTTATTGCTACATGCTTTGATAGATCAGATAAGTAGGACTGCGTTCTATAACAGTGCAGTGTATGGGGGAGAGGGGACAGATGGTAAATGGTGTTTCAGGCTGTGGTTTAGAAGGGAGGATTTGGATGTTTCTGCCTTTTGACTTCATTTCCCTCCAATCTATGTAATTGGGAAGATTAGAGGAAGGTTATGACACATACACACAGGGGTATCAGTAGGAGTTGATAGGACCTTAGGCCCTATTCCCACTAGGAGAGATGGAGAGTCTGAGGAGCTTAGTGGCAAAATAGATTTCTACTTTTCAATTCACATTACATCCTTGCCTTAGCTTTCAATGTGGCTGGCAAAGCTGAAATTGACTGTAAATATCACAGTAGCCAGTAAGCTCAAACTACACACTGAACATAAATATGAACGCAACATGCAATAATTTCAAAGATTTGACTGAGTTACAGTCCTTGTAAGGAAATCAGTCAAATGAAATAAATTCATTAGGCCCTTATCTATGGATTTCACATGATTGCGAATACTGATATGCGTCTGTTGGTCACAGATACCTTAAAAAAAGGTAGGTGTGTGGATCAGAAAACCAGTCAGTATCTGGTGTGACCACCATATGCCTCATGCAGTGTGACACATCTACTTCACATAGAGTTGATCAGGCTGTTGATTGTGGCCTGTTGTCCCAATCCTAGTCAATGTGTTTCTGGATATTGGCAGGAACTGGAACACGCTGTCGTACACGTCGATCCAGAGCATCCCATACATGCTCAATGTCTGGTGAGTATGCAGGCCATAAAAGAACTGAGATATTTTCAGCTTCTAGGAATTGTGTACAGATCCTTACGACATGGGGCCATGCATTATCATGCTGAAACATGAGGTCATGGCGGTGGATGAATGGCACGACAGTTGGCCTCAGGATTATGTCACGGTATCTCTGTGCATTCAAATTGTCATTAATGAAATGCAATTGTGTTCGTTGTCTGCTAGCTTATGCCTACCCATAACATAACCCCACCGCCACCATCAGCAAACCACTCACCCACATGACGCCATCTGCCCGGTACAATTGAAACCGGGATTTGTCGTGAAGAGCACACTTCTCCAATTTGCCAGTGGCCATCGAAGATTAGCATTTTCCCACTGAAGTCGATTATGATGCTGAACTGCAGTCAGGTCAAGACCCTAGTGAGGATGACGAGCACGCAGATGAGCTTCCCTGAGACAGTTTCTAACAGTTTGTGCAGAAATTATTTGATTGTGCAAACCCACAGTTTGTCCAGGTGGCTGGTCTCAGACAATCCCGCAGGTGAAGAAGCCGGATGTGGAGGTCCTGGGTTCGCGTGGTTACACGTGGTCTGCAGTTGTGAGGCTGGTTGGACGTACTGCTAAATTCTCTAAAATGCCTTATGGTAGAGAAATTAACATTCTATTCTCTGGCAACAGCTCTGGTGGACATTCCTGTAGTCAGCATGCCAATTGCACACAATTGTGTGACAAAATTGCAAATTTTAGTTGCCTTTTGTCCCCAGCACAAGGTGCACCTATGTAATGATCATGCTTTTTAATCAGCTTCTTGATATGCCACACCTGTCCCGTCGATGCGTTATCTTCAGTGACTTCAGTGGCGCAGTGTAGTAACTGTTACTACAATTTCAGGTAAAGACAAATAAAAAAAATAAGGGAAATATCTAATTTCAGCTGTTTCAAAAACATGTTTTATTGTAAGAGTGTTCTGATATTAAATGTTTTAATGTAAGAGTGTTCTGATATTAAATGTTTTAATGTAAGAGTGTTCTGATATTAAATGTTTTAATGTAAGAGTGTTCTTATATGAAATGTTTTATTGTAAGAGTGTTCTGATATTAAATGTTTTAATGTAAGAGTGTTCTGATATTAAATGTTTTATTGTAAGAGTGTTACAATGCCCTGCTTAGAGAGAGCCAACTGTCGGGCGAGTGTCGTGCGCCACCTCCGGAGGTCGTAACTCTTAGTAACTATCTGTGAGAGTGCTATCAAACTCCACACACACCCACAGTGTTCCTGGTGAGCTGATGTGGGCCTTTTGACAGTAAAAACTGATTAGACTGCAAACCAAAGATTCATTAATTTAGTTTAATGTTATTGAGACGAGTGGATGGGAGATTTAAACAACTTAACCTTCAGCGAATCACCAGAGGCATGTACAAATGACAGAAGGGGCTGAGGTTGTATTCTCCCCTTGTCAATTATATAATTAATAGTGATTACATTATTTTGGCCTGGAGTATGATGTCATTTAACCCTGGACACCAACCTGAGCATGTTGGAGACACAACAGTAGAGAAAGCTGGAGAAATTAACTGGCTTTATTGTTCTCCTCAGGAACCAACACAAAATAAACTGGATCTTCTGACAGCAGACTGAGAGCAGGTTGTTACTGTTAAGCTAACTGTTTCTTTACTTGTTGATTAGTTTACCTTCCTTGCATTTTTTCTCCCTCTTCTACAATTTCGGTCACGCACCATTCACATTTTAGTAAATAAGTGTGGGTTTGTGTGTGTGTGTGTGTGTGTGTGTGTGTGTGTGTGTCGACTTAGCTCGCTCAGCACAAAGATGTTCGAAGAATTTAGCATCATTTGAAAATGTCACATCTTCAGCCGGGAATAGATACAATTTTACCAAACCCCAGCAGGGGACATTTTTATTATGTTTACTCCTCGCTGCATATTATTAACCTTCATTAGTGTCTTGTGAAACGTGCTTAATACCCTCTGTGGTTTGGGTTCAGGCTATTAGTCACCTCTATTTGACATCTTTGTTGAGTTGTTGGAAAATATTTTAAATTAGACTTCCCACCTGATATAACACTTTCTGAAGAGGTTCTGTTTTTGTCTTCTACATTTCTCCACAGTATCTGTGCAGAGGGCTCAATTAGGTTTTATACCTAAAGTGAGCAGTATTTTATTTAGTGACTTGTGTCTCTTCTCCTATAATACCCTCCTTTTACTAAACATACAACAAAGAGAGTCTCACCCCAGCAATCACATTCATCACGGCCTTCCTTTCTCTCAATACACTGCTCAGTTGCATAAAAGCTGCTAATATTTTATCAGAAACCAAACTCTCCATAAAAGACACTGTACAGAAAAACAGGTCGAGTGGTTCCTGTGTTTGATTTAAGCCTATTTTCATACAAAGGTGGCAGCTTGATAAATCTACAGAACTGACTCAAGTGTGTGTGTGTGTGTGAGCATGCACTTGTGCATTTGTCTAAGAGAGATACTGAAGGGAAACTTGAGTATAAGATATTGTTTATGTTCACGTAGGTGTATTTAACATCTGTGTATTTGTGCTTATGTCTGTCATCAACAGATACCTGTCTGTCTTCTCAAAGCCTAGGTGTCACCACAAACACTTAACTGCGCTCCACATAGTGACACACTATAACAGCTCACGATAAACACTCACAGTTCGCCAATCCGTACATCTCATCACTTACAGATGTAGGATCTTAATTATCCCCGTGTTGTTGCAGGTTTAAAAAGGCATCTAGTATAACATTTAAAATTTGAAAAATGTATCAACCCCTACAAAAATGTCCATTAATTAAAATCCACACAATAATTCACATTCCTGTTGCTGCATGGTTATTTTCCTGCTGTGAGAAATTGCAGATGTTTCAAGGCTGTAATCAAAGAAGCCTGTACTTTCTCAGTCAGTGGAATGCATGAAGTAAGACGGAGACTTTTCAGTCTTATGAAACCCTGTGTGAAGGAAGCCAGGCGCAGGCGATGGTGTCGAACAAACGTAGAATTTAATATGTTTACAAAATAGAATCCACTAAAGAACAAGCAAGGCACAACCGTGCCAGTAACCAACCTAATGTGCTCACATAAACCAGGCGAACGCCTGGCGCACAATAACACGAGTAACAGATATAACTTGGGTGCGATAGCACAGAGGTAAAACACGTACACAATGAACAATAACCGACAAGGACCTGAGGGAACATATAACATGTAGTAATTGGGGGAAATGATAACCAGGTGTGCGTAATGACAAGACAAAACTAATGGATAATGAAAGAGGGAGCGGCAGTGGCTAGAAAGCCGGTGACGAAGAGCGCCGAAGCATGCCCGAACATGGGGATGAGGCAACTTCAGAGGGACACCCTGTAATCAGACCTGAGTCAGACCGTCTTGCATTGGATCCTGGTTGGTTAAGTATATAGGCCTTGTCTCTGTGAGTATGGGTGTGTGCAAATGTGTGGTTTGTGTGTTTAGTCTGGACTAGTAGCCCCTTTTATGTTCTCACTAGACCAGAGGCAGGTGTAGACTGAGAGCCATTGATAGCTTTTTTTTCTTTTAGGTCCTACTCTAACCAATGGAAGCTGTGCCTTCCCATCAACCAACAGTGTTTGTGCATCTGGGGCCAAAAGGCCTGATTGATTCATTAGAGGTTTTTCTCTGAAACAGAGCTCATGCCTAAATGCTTCACCGATTTGAGGCCTTTTGAAGCACGTAGCTTGGGAACCAAAAACAATCCTAAAAAAAATGTTCCCCTTGGAAAACAGGGCCAATTTGAAAAAGCACCATTAAGTTTGTTCAACCATACAGTATTTATGCTTTGTGTAAAGAGGAGGAGGAATAACCTCTGGGAAAGAGGCTGAGATAATGAAATCTTGGTGCCTTTCACTTTGATTCACCGCCTGTTTAAATTTAACTCTCTCTCTAGTCTCTAATGCTATAAATACGCTAGAACAAAGTGGAAAGCTAAGGTGATGGCCCGAGGAGAATTCCCTAGACGACTGGCATGCTTGTTAGGCACCTTGTTGATTCATCTGTCCAGAGCATTCATCACTCCACATAGTCAGCTAATGTGCTAGGGACCATACTGGATGACCTAGGCTATGAATAGAGGTGCAGCTCACTTCATTGTCTGACGGATCTCTGTGGGGCCTTTATCTAACTTTGACTCTCTGCCTTGTTGAAGACCTTGTGACTGGATTTCATCACCAGCATTCCAGGCATTAGAGGAACATCGCTGGTGCTCACAGCTAATTTTGGATCACTCAATTTGACGCGCCAATTGTCAGCACAGCGGACGTGGTCAGAGTCATGTCACTTGACCTTGAGAAATAAGAGCAACCTCCCATTAATTATTTCCCAGCAGCGTCTACAGGGGAGAGAATGAAAGCAGTGCACTATGGGTATCTGGGCTTGTCCGAATTTGACCTCGGTCCAACATCAGTAAAGAGCTTCTGGGTAGAGAATATGACCCTTATCAGAAAGGAAGGATTTACACCGCCCAAAATCTGTCCGAGTGAGAAGCCATTTTGGAGGTCTATGAGAGAGTGTCGAATTATGTGAGGCTTATTTTATCAAATATATATGTTTCGTAACGTTTAGGCTGTTACATACTGATAAAAGTGGATGCATGTGGCATTCTGGCAACTTTGAGAAAAACAACGTAGTTGTGCTTGTTGTTCACACGCGTATCTACCCTCTCATTTGCAAGAATGGTCCCACCTGTTCTCGCCTTCTCCCGCCTGCCTTCCAGGACATGCATTTTCATTGTTAGAGCGCTCACTTGATTATTTTGTCAATATAATAGAAAATCTTTGCCCTTATTGACTATCAGACAGGAAATCACTGTTCTCTGAGCAGGGACCAGCTGACTCAAGTGAGATATTTTACACAACACATTCAAAAAGGTCAGTCTTGTAATCCACAATAATAGAAGTCACAGTGTGCTGGATCTTTGGTTTTGCTTTCATTGCTTAAGGGAAGGACCCCTAAAAGGTAGACTATTCTTCTAAATACTGTTGGTTTAGTTCAAATCCTGTGGTCGACGGGACAAATCTGTTGTGTTGTTGGCCGAAAGGTTGCCGTCATTATCTTAGACGCAATCACTTCCCAAGTAATATTTTCCTGAAAACTGCAATCATTGAGGGGCTGTGTGTTTTGTCATAGTGGAATGTACTTTAACTTCCACACAGAGGCCAATGTCCTTCTGGTCTGAGGTGGAGAATCTGAACCCCCTTCCTCTTGTCTCCTAATTAGACAGCAGAAAAGGGATTTTCTGCCCCCTGGTCTCCCTTTACGGAGCTTTCACTAATTATAGCAGACTGAATATTTTAATTTGCCAACATTAATTCAATAGAAATGGGCAAATGGCTCTTCCAAGAATAAGAGTTAGAAATGGAATGAGAAAAAAAAAATAGTTAGACTTTTTTCACATATCAATGCGCTGTACGGAAGGAAAATAGGAAACTAGATTTGGGGAATATTTGACATTTCTGTCTGTATTTGTTTCATATTAAACCATCTTAGTCCCTACTTCTGTTGTCAAAGCAGACATTCTATATTGGATAAGGTTAAAGAAGACCTGTATTGTTGAAAGGATGTCTTTCAGAGTTTGAGGGAGCGGAAACCTCTACAGTCATAATTGGTCTGATAAGTGGCTCTGTCAACCAGCCACAGCGTTTGGAGCTAAATGTGCAGAACACAAAGGTCTTTAGGGACAGACAGCTTTGACTTGGTAATGGGGAGTAAAACCCCAAAAGAAGTAGAATAGTATTCATGAGTTCAGTACAGTGTTAATGCTGTATGTCACCATGTGTTTGTTTCTTTCCCTCTCTCATATTGATGAACAGCCTTTAATCTACCTGTTCACTTGTTATTCATGCACTAGTAATGGATGGTCCACTCGCTCACTTCACGCCACCCACATTGTTACCACACAAAAACACACACACACAGACACACAACAGACATATGGTCAGCAATATGTTTGGAACATCGATTGCAATAAAATCACAGTGTCGATTCGCAATACATATAGAATCGTGAGAATCGCAATACATATCTTATTGACCCCAAAATATCATGATAATATTGTATTGTGAGGTCCCTGGGAATTCCCAGGCCTAGAAACCACCACCTATAACTCAGCCAGATCAGCTCTGTAATGAATAGGAAAATCTAACAGCGGTCTGTCTGTCACCTCAGGTGTTTCTGGGTGTTAACTCAATTTAGCTGGATGTTGTGTTGGCCAGAGTGCCAACTACCACACACACTCTAGCTGGCAGACACTACCTGCCACACAAACTCTTCCTACCACATGTACAGTACTAGCCTGTCTCTTATCTCCCTCTCTCTCTCTCTCTCTCTCTCTCTGTCTCTCTCTCTCGGTCAGCATCTGTCACTCTTTCTGTCTCTCTCTTTTTTTCTCTCTCTCCTGCTGGTATTTGTCAGTGCTATTATCCTGTCTCATTTCTCCAGCTGAGAGTGCTACAGCCCTCCACCCTCCCCTCACAGGGCCCTCTGGGTAGGGAGGAACAGCAGAGTGACACTGAAGGAGAGAGAAGAAGCGAAAAACCCTACCTGCTCTCTGTCAACGCTTTGATGTTTGTGTGTGCAGGGAAGCAGTGTTGTTCACAGTATCCCAAATGCTCTCTTGTAGTTACAGATATTCTTAGCAGATTATTGACCCGTGTTAGCAATAGCATTAGGTATCATTTTCACTAGGGACATTAGCAATAGCATCGGACACGTTTTTCATAAATTGCGTTTGCATCAGTAGTTCAGAGATGTTGGACTATTAGACGGCCTCTTAATGTTTTTGCAGCTTTTCTGCTGGTCTACTCTCTACCATCTCATATTACTCTTTCTCCCAGACTGGTTGCGTCCGCATTACGTATCTTGTACAGTGTGTCCTATTAATACCGCCTTCATATTTGTCCTCTATGTATATCCTCTCTATATCCTCTCTGTATATTTACCTGTATATTTACCTGTACAGTTAATTTAATTTAACCATGCAAAATGTTCACTTACCTGTTTATTTAACCAGTATGTCTATTAAGTAAACTATTATTACCCTCACTCATATCATACACATTTTTAGCTATTGAAGTATTTCTCTGCCATCGACCTGTATAGTATAGTTAACCATGCACCATACTATGCAATGTCTTTTTATAGCTTTTTTAGCACTCCAGACTTCTTGTATTTCTATACTTTTTCATACTGATGCTCTATGTATCATGTATCGTGTATCTGTCTTTTGTGTATTTTCGTTCTGGCATTTTGCACCTGCCCTATGTTTTGTTGTAGCTGCTTGACAAAGAAATTTCCCCCCGGGGATCAATAAAGTACCTATCTATCTATCTATCTATCTATCTATCTATCTATCTATCTATCTATCTATCTATCTATCTATCTATCTATCTATCTATCTATCTATCTATCTATCTATCTATCTATCTATCTATCTATCTATCTATCTATCTATCTATCTATCTATCTATCTATCTACAGTGGGGAGAACAAGTATTTGATACACTGCCAATTTTGCAGGTTTTCGTACTTACAAAGCATGTAGAGGTCTGTAATTTTTATCATAGGTACACTTCAACTGTGAGAGACGGAATCTAAAACAAAAATCCAGAAAATCACATTGTATGATTTTTAAATAATTAATTTGCATTTTATTGCATGACATAAGTATTTGATCACCTACCAACCAGTAAGAATTCCGGCTCTCACAGACCTGTTAGTTTTTCTTTAAGAAGCCCTCCTGTTCTCCACTCATTACCTGTATTAACTGCACCTGTTTGAACTCGTTACCTGTATAAAAGACACCTGTCCACACATTAAATCAAACTGACTCCAACCTCTCCACAATGGCCAAGACCAGAGAGCTGTGTAAGGACATCAGGGATAAAATTGTAGACCTGCACAAGGCTGGGATGGGCTACAGGACAATAGGCAAGCAGCTTGGTGAGAAGGCAACAACTGTTGGCGCAATTATTAGAAAATGGAAGAAGTTCAAGATGACGGTCAATCTCACCTGGTCAATGACCTGAAGAGAGCTGGTACCACATTCTCAAAGAAAACCATTAGTAACACACTACGCCGTCATGGATTAAAATCCTGCAGAACACACAAGGTCCCCCTGCTCAAGCCAGCGCATGTCCAGGCCCATCTGAAGTTTGCCAATGACCATCTGGATGATCCAGAGGAGGAATGGGAGAAGGTCATGTGGTCTGATGAGACAAAAATAGAGCTTTTTGGTCTAAACTCCACTCGCCGTGTTTTGAGGAAGAAGAAGGATGAGTACAACCCCAAGAACACCATCCCAACCGTGAAGCATGGAGGTGGAAACATCATTCTTTGGGGATGCTTTTCTGCAAAGGGGACAGGACAACTGCACCGTATTGAGGGGAGGATGGATGGGGCCATGTATCGCGAGATCTTGGCCAACAACCTCCTTCCCCTCAGTAAGAGCATTGAAGATGGGTCGTGGCTGGGTCTTCCAGCATGACAACGACCCGAAACACACAGCCAGGGCAACTAAGGAGTGGCTCCGTAAGAAGCATCTCAAGGTCCTGGAGTGGCCTAGCCAGTCTCCAGACCTGAACCCAATAGAACATCTTTGGAGGGAGCTGAAAGTCCGTATTGCCCAGCGACAGCCCCAAAACCTGAAGGATCTGGAGAAGGTCTGTATGGAGGAGTGGGCCAAAATCCCTGCTGCAGTGTGTGCAAACCTGGTCAAGAACTACAGGAAACATATGATCTCTGTAATTGCAAACTGTACCAAATATTAAGTTCTGCTTTTCTGATGTATCAAATACTTATGTCATGCAATAAAATGCAAATTAATTAATTAAAAATCATACAATGTGATTTTCTGGATTTTTGTTTAAGATTCCGTCACTCACAGTGGAAGAGTACCTATGATAAAAATTACAGACTTCTACATGCTTTGTAAGTGGGAAAACCTGCAAAATCGGCAGTGTATCGAATACTTGTTCTCCCACTGTATCTATCTATCTATCTTATCCTATCCTTCCTGTCTGTGTACCCTTTGCCTGCTCACTGTAGTCCTCTTAAGTCAGCATTTCCTCCTGGTTCTAATTCCTGGTTCCTCCCTCCAGTCCCCCCCATACCTCTCATTCCTGCTGCCCAGACCCACATCCACAGACTTCCTATTTACCCTGTGTTTTTTATTGTCTCCGTTGTCTGTGGGACTGATTCTTCTCCTCGTAGCGTGAGCTGTGGTAATGGCCAGATACTCTTTCCCAAACAGACCATCCACCAGTGTCCCTGTAGGGTAGAGGGTAGTGACCCAGCAGTTCTCCAGGGTTACCAGAGCATAAAGAGGCTGTGTGTGTGTGTGTGTGTGTGTGTGTGTGTGTGTGCGTGCTTGTGTGGCAGAGGCATGTGTGTGCCTGTGCATGTGTGGCAGAGGCCAGTAACACACGTGTTACCACAACAGACAGAGACCTACATCACAGTAGGAGAGAGAGACCAGGCAGTGATTCCGCCTCAGTAAGCAATATACTGTACTACAAAAGAGGTCATCAATTTAGCTGGTTTGCCTCTCTCCTTCAATTGTTCTGTTTATCCCCTCTCTCTCTATCTAGCTCTCTTTTCTCTATATTTCCCCATTTTATTTCCTCTTGAACCTAAACTCTGAAAATTAAAAGCTGGCTTTAATGAACTATTACACTTACAGTGAAACTCTAGTGTGTTTATAAGATGAACTGAAGCATTTGACATCTGGGAGAATTGTGTGGACTGCGAAAGAGCAGGCTACCAGATGGATGCTGACAGACAGAACAGAGAGAGGTAGGGAGATGAACAGTGCGTGGGTGGATTTGTGAGCAGTGAGCACTAGGTGTGCCGTGTGATGTCCCACAAGCAGACAGTCAGTCGAGAGAAGTTCCATCAATAATGGAGCACACTTCCTTTTCATTAGATAAAACAGACTTTCTACATGATGTTTATAGGGCAGATGTCCCCGCTGGTTTCCTTGGGTTTGAGGGGAGGCAATTCTGCACTTTTCTTCTGTTTATTAGCCCGGTGTTTACCCATCTTCTCTCTTCATGTGGAAAGCCCTGATGACACAGAGAGAGAACAGGATGGTTGGTTCTCATTGTGATGGAAATGTGGTTACGTAAAGAATACAACGCGGTGAGAGTGTAAGAGAGCGTGAGGGAGAGAAGTAAACAGAGAGAGAGAGAGATGCAAGAAGGGCCTGATGAGGACAGATTCTATCAAGCTCTCTCTAATAGAGAAGGGGGTAGAAGGCCCATCATGTGAACAGAGTGATACATTTCAATCCTCCCTGTAAACACATTAGGGATGGGCTTTATGTTGTGGAGCAGAGCTAGAGAAACATTCATAAACATGTGGCTACCCATAATTGTATAAGGCTCTCTGGATGTTGGAGTCCGTTGGCAGGTGTCTGAGCCCCCTATGTAGAATGGAGAGAGCGAGCGAGAGAAATACATAGAGGGAGAGAAAGAGGGCTTTCTCCTTCCATGCCGACAGAATGCCTGATCACTCACTTCACAGCTCCAAGTGATGTGATCTACATGCTTCACTACTGTACTTAATTGGTACTCAACTTATGGCCATCAAAAATGTATGTTATGCAACACATAGGCCTGCTCTACTTCCATGTTCAGTGGTTCAGCAGAAGTTCAGCAAATCACTTTACCACAGGTTTTCAGGACAGTATGGGGCTGTGGTTTGTATTTTGTCTGTAGTTTCTCCCTGTGTGTCCTGCTTGTAGCTGCGATCACGTGCTTGTCCCTAGCACTTGAAAGCACAGAAAGATGAATAGTAATACATCATTCTTCATATGGTTGGAAGCCAGTGACCAATTATCCTCTTCAGCTCATCCTCTTTACTCTGAGAGACGTTTTTGGTTTCAAAGACCATATAAGGCCTCCTTTCACCATAACATAAGCTTTGTGCGTGTATGTTCACATGCGTGCATCTGCTCTTAATCAATAACCATAGCAGAGTGGAAATTCTCTAGAAATGACTCTTGTAAATGATGCACATGAACACACACACATTGAGTAATTGAAGGATATAAGGGATCTGATGGTGTCCAGCCTGATATGTCTCACTTCTGAGCCCTGTGTGTTTCTACTCAGGGGTTGGAACCGGTTCAGGGAACAGAACTGAAACCTGGAAAATGACAAAATGTTTTAATGAACAGAAACGGAAATGAAAGCGAAAAGGATCCATACTGTTCCGGAACAGAACCTTTATTTTAAAAGCATGGAAAATCGGCAAATAACATTATTTTACGTTCCCAGCCAAAATAAGTGTCCCACAAAAAAATGCAACAGAGCAACTATACAAAGCCCTCACTTTGTCACTCATAAATGTATTGCAGCGTCTGCCTACAAGCTGAAAATATTTGCCAGTGCGTGTTTAGGCTACCTAATAGGGGGGATACTATAGGCCTAGTTGTCACATTTCACGTTGGATGTATTAACTACAAAAACTTGTTTTTAATTCTGGTGGCGCTTGCTAGCTGAAGCTTGTTAGCTAGCTAAAGCTTGTTAGCTAGCTAGCTCAAAGGACATTTAAGTTCCTTCATAGAAGCCGCTCCTCCTAGGTATAATTCTGTGGACCTAATTCAGATAATCCAACTGTAATATTTCAGTCACATCTTGCACCATAGGCTACACTTTTCTGTCCATCACGCATGTAAACAACTAGCTTGCCTGCTCTGTTTTTTATACTATGTTACTGTATCTTAGTCCAAGGCCGCTCTGACATCGCTTGTCTTAATTCATTCCTTTCTTAGATTTATGTGCATTTGGGTATATGTTGTGTAACTGTTAGATATTACTGCACTGTCAGAGCTAGAAACGCAAGCATTTCGCTACACCCGCAATAACAACTGCTAAACACGTGCATGTGACCAATAACATTTGATTTGATTTATCCTCACTGATTGGTGAAGTAATTTAGTTAGCTAAATGTGAAAAAAATGTTGACAGGTTCAAAAAGGAACGAAAAAGAACGATATAAACTAGTACTTTTTCTGGTGTTCGAAACAGTTCAGGGCTTTATTTTGCACGTTGGAACAGAACAAAATAACAGGGGTTCTGTTCAGAACAAAACGATTCAAAAATAATTAAGATTCCAACCCCTGTTTCTACTGCAGTGCAGAGATGGACTCTCTGACAAAGACAAGTATGCTATTCTCCATCTTCAGAGATTCTGTTTTCTGACTACAACAAAGCCTAGCAAAACAAGTGTAAACCTAGAGAAGTGATGCATTTTTCATGAGCACAGGCCTCGTCTCTCCCAGACCCTCTTCTGAATTTTTAACAACACACGTCCAATTGTGGAACCGGAAATAACTGATATATTAGTCTCAAAACACAATTTAATTTGTTTTTTTTCCTGGGATTTTGGGGCAATATCCACATTGTTATTGTTTTCATAATTTATCAGCCTCTACTCTCCTTATTGCTTCATCCTTTGGAATACGCTATAGTTCAGAGAAATAGAAGGACTGGTTTTAGAAAAGGATTGTTTGCTTGGAGCTGTTGGACAGATTGACCCATTTCTATATCGGAGCCTGTAGTCACTTTAGATAATATCATTATATTAAGATAATGTGTTTGGTGGGTTCATAACTAATGGGGGTCTTTGTGTTTTAATCCTGTCTTTGTTCCTCTCAGGACAGAAATATGCTGGGATAGAAATTAAACTGCTGGATTATTTCGGAGATGCTACCTAGTGTCCTCACTGTCTAAAGACCAGGGGCCTCAATTATAAACTGCGTATGTACAATATATACCCAAACATTCTCATGCAAAAGTTAGCATTTATTTAAAATAATAATTGGAAATAGATTCCCATGTCTAATTATTTGAAAATCTATGCAGGTCCAAAACAATTTGCGATTGTTTTCTCTTTCAAAAACTGACACAGTCCTTTGCTAGAAACAGCATCAAAAGATTATAACATTCTACCAACTATAGTACATTGACGGGTAGTTTATGTGAAACATGTGACAGTATGGGTGGGCTACAGTATTGCTTTGCGAAAATGAGCGTGACAGCATTGCCTATTTAATCTCAGTCTACAACAAGGCAGGAGATACAAACACAATAATGTATAGATTAACAAAAGATTGAACAACAATTCGACAGATTGACCCATTTCTATATCGGAGCCTGTAGTCACTTTAGATAATATCATTATATTGTGTGGGATGTAGCATTTAGAATGCTTTTAAATTGTTTTGAATATACAATCAATTTTGCTATAGGCCGCATGCACGTTTAGTTTGAGAAAGTCACTGCAAAATATTCTGCTCACAAGTCACTGCAAAATATTCTGCCCACACCTATAAAGAAATGTGATCAAATCTGCCATTGCTCTTTTATTTAGAAACTGATGTGACCTAATTCAAATAGTTCCAAATTACACAGCAAATAAAAGGCATTATTGTCACCATAAATGGTGAATGGACGACATTTTCCAAGTGGAGTTATAATGCTTGTTCACATGCGCACAGTTAAAAGACAGGTCTGATTTATAAATGGAAACGTGTATTTGTTCGGCAAGTTCATAAATATTGTGAATGAGTTACCCAATAGTATCTATAACTCATGGCCCATCAGGTCTAACATGACTGCTTGTTGTGGTTTGTAGAGCTATGGTCCATCTGGTTTAACATGGCTACTTGTTGTGTTTCAGGACTGAACCCGCTGTCCTTTGACCCGTCCTCCAACAACGAGCCTCTGCAGTTCATCAACTCCAACGGGCCACTGGTGTCAGACTGTCCTCTGGAGAACGGAGCTGAGAACCGCAATAAGAGGAAGAGACCCAGCCTGCCACCAGGTACAATAAAATAATATTATAATTGAAAGGTGTACATCAGTGGTACCAATGCATTTTATACTCTGAGCCTGTGACTGGGAGAGTAATTTAAAGTGAGGTAGAAACTTGGTAGAGGCGCTTTCATGTTTTCCATCCTGAGGGGCTTATTGCCAGTTTGTCCTGCCTGGGGAGGTCAGGGCCGTCTGTCTAAAGCTACAGGATTCTGCGCTGCTATGATTGCAGCTCTTACACCTTAGCCTGGCTGCTACCATGCCAACAGCACCTGCCAATCAAAGCTCAGAAATGCCTTCAGCTTTCTCTCACTGAGTGACTGACCTGTCACACGGAAAGCAATGTGCTGAGAGGTGGTGTGTGTGTGTGTGTGTGTGTGTGTGTGTGTGTGTGTGTGTGTGTGTGTGTGTGCACGCCCTCATTCGTGTGTGTGTGTGTTGACATTTTCATTACTAAACGACACATAATTTGAATTGGCGACTGTGCGCATTCTAATTAAGGAATGCATATCTAATTAATTGCATTATGACAAGTAGAATGAAGAGGGCCTTAAGACAGAGAGGTGTTGCTGTATGTTCTCTACTGTCTTGGTGACCTTAATCAGTAGGGATTAATTGTCAGTGTTAATGAACCACTCTTTTTACCATTTGTCTTTGCACCATTTTAAATAAATAACTTTTGAGTTCTCACTCATTCATATCTGTTCAATTAATCAAATTATTATGCGTCATTACCAACTCAGAACTAGACCTAAAGACCTTGAGTAGGTTTAGATTGCAGGTACAAAGGACATGTTCGATGTGTAAGTTGTAAGGGCTGGGTAGTGGTGAAGCCGCTAACTCCCATCATTGGGAGTGGATGAGCCACAACCCAGTCCTTACTTCAGTTAGGGAGGATTAATGATCCCCAATCAGAGACAGCTGTCTAGTGTTGTCTCTGATTGGGGAGAGTATTTAGCAGTCCTCCACATCCACCTGTGCGTGGATCATTGTTCGTGTTTGTCTGCATGTTGGCAGAACACAGTAAGTCACCGTGTTTCGTCTTGTTTTCACTCTCCTTTTATTTGTGAATGCTTCGTGAGTTCATCTCATTCATTTAATAAAAAGGATGTCACTCCATCAGTGCTCCGTATATCGTCCCTTATATACGCACCGTGACAGAATGATCCACCACCCGTCCGGGACGCAACGGAGCCTGACATTGGGAGATATCCTCCTCGGTATGGGGAAAATTACCGAGGAGGAATACTTTCATTATCGTGCGGTGGAGGAAGGCTGGGGTCCGGAGCAGCGGAGCCGTCGGCGGCGAAGGAGTCGGCGGTCCAAAAAGGCTAGGGACCAGCCTGGAGCCCAGAAAAATTCCAAAACTGATTTTGGGGGGCGCACCCAAACATCGGTGCGCAACAAAAGCCTGGTGCGACCCGTGCCAGCTCAGCGCACCAGCCAAACGGTGCGTCTTCCCAGTCCGGTACGCCCAGTGCCGGCTCCTCACACCCGACCTCCAGTGCCGGCTCCTCGCACCCGACCTCCAGTGCCTGCTCCTCGCACCCAACCTCCGGTGAAGGTCAGCAGCCCTGAGCCTCCAGTGAAGGTCAGCAGCCCTGAGCCTCCAGTGAAGGTCAGCAGCCCTGAGCCTCCAGTGAAGGTCAGCAGCCCTGAGCCTCCAGTGAAGGTCAGCAGCCCTGAGCCTCCAGTGAAGGTCAGCAGCCCTGAGCCTCCAGTGAAGGTCAGCAGCCCTGAGCCTCCAGTGAAGGTCAGCAGCCCTGAGCCTCCAGTGAAGGTCAGCAGCCCGACGCCGGTCGTCTGCTTCGCTCCAGTGCCGGAGCAGTCCGCTCCACCGGTGCCCAGTCCGGGGCCGGTCGTCTGCTTCGCTCCAGTGCCGGAGCAGTCCGCTCCACCGGTGCCCAGTCCGGGGCCGGTCGTCTGCTTCGCTCCAGTGCCGGAGCAGTCCGCTCCACTGGTGTCCGAGCCAGGGGAAAACATCAGCCCCTCTCCAGGGTCGAGGGCTCCCACACCAGGGTCCAGACAGGACTTGGTGAATCGCGGGAGTACTGAGGGGGGAACCATCGCGCCGGGGACCGGACCGGGCGTGCAACAGGGAGGTAGGAGGAGAGCAGCTTTCACGGCCTGCGTCACGCCCGAGGCCGGAACCGGAACCCCCACCAACAACCACCTCAGTACCCCGCCATTTCCCCTCCTGGTTTTGTGTAATTTTTTTGGGAGAGGGGGAGATCAAGTGCGGTCGGGAGCCCACACCTTGGAGGGGGGGTACTGTAAGGGCTGGGTAGTGGTGAAGCCGCTAACTCCCATCATTGGGAGTGGATGAGCCACAACCCAGTCCTTACTTCAGTTAGGGAGGATTAATGATCCCCAATCAGAGACAGCTGTCTAGTGTTGTCTCTGATTGGGGAGAGTATTTAGCAGTCCTCCACATCCACCTGTGCGTGGATCATTGTTCGTGTTTGTCTGCATGTTGGCAGAACACAGTAAGTCACCGTGTTTCGTCTTGTTTTCACTCTCCTTTTATTTGTGAATGCTTCGTGAGTTCATCTCATTCATTTAATAAAAAGGATGTCACTCCATCAGCGCTCCGTATATCGTCCCTTATATACGCACCGTGACAGTAAGTAATAGACACACAGTGTTTATGAAGAACAATGTTACAATATCTATTAACAGATGCACTGAAATCAACTAGAGCCACAGAGCAAATAACCTGAGCAGAATGAATACACTGCAATGCTCTTTAAAAAAAAATGTATTTCACCTTTATTTTACCAGGTTAGTCTCATTGAGATTAACAATCTAGTTTACGAGACACCTGGCCTAAATAGCAGCACACAAAGTTACAGACACATTGACAACATAAAATGCCAAGCACTACAGTTTAAACTTTTACACTCTTCTCTCAGTATATGCTCTCTAGTGTGCTGCATGTTAGTGCATGTTTAGGTCTTCATTGTGTAATTCATAGACCGATAGAAATACATTTTATTTCTATGGACTGAGATTTTGAAGCAGAGAGTTTATCCGAAGTTCACTTAAAAAGACAAATAAATTAAAAATGAGCCTTGAGATGTTATGGTTCTGTATTATTTTTGTCAGTTTCAGTCGGAGTCATCTAACAGACCTTGAAGACCTCTTTTAGATTTTTTAGTGGGATTTCAGTGGGTGAATAGGCTATAGCCCTATTGAAAGAGTAAATAACAGATAGTGTCAGTATTGTCCTGTAAATATTCCCAAACCACAGAGAGAGACACAATATAATATTGGCTCACATTAAGCGCTGGTCATTGTGAAAACCTGTGTGAATGGCCGTGTCCAAATACCCGCAATTGCGTTCTAAATAGTAGGCTGATTGGGTATGCGAAAATATAACTTTCAATCTGTCTGACTGTTTGAGTACAGCCAGTCAGTGAGATGTAGATCAAAACCTCTGCACACAAATCTAATATGACCACTCATTGTTTTACAGAATCTTAGCAGTAGAGAGAGTCATAGAAGGATAGATGGGAGTGACTAATTAGAGTATGGTGTATTTAAAGAATAGACTTATCTCGCTAAAACATTGCGCTGTGTGCTGGTTTAGACACCAGTCACACCTCACAAACCCTCAGAAGTGGCTCTGTCTATGTGCACCTGCTTAGCAACAGAACATTAGATAATTTTACGACAGCTCTAGGCTCCCACAGCCTTTCATAACATTGGTGTTATGTCTATTATGCATTCTGATGGGAAACCTGCACAATTAGTTTGAATGGCTTTTCCACAGTATTAATAGCCCCACCTCTTCACAGCTGGAAAGAAACAAAGTGCAACTGAATTCATGCCCATTCAACACTTTGTAATTTATGTAATAAAACAAAATAATTTTCATACTTTTAGTTATGATGACACTGTTAATACGTCAACCCTCGAAATGGCTGAATAGTTACAAAGTGTAAATGGGAATCTTTGTTAAAGAATACCCAACACAACTTTGGCTTCGTGTGACCTATTTAGGAAGGTATGAAAGGAAAACCAGTGAATTCAGTATTATGTCTTTGCCTTGGGCCTGGTAGAATGGAGTCACTGAATATTTCAGCACATTAGCTTGCTTTCATTAGCAAACACGCTAAGATTTGTTTATAATTTTGCCTTGTAAAGTTGAGAGAATTCATTGTCCCTCATCCCTCAGTCTCTGTAAGGAAATGCACATAAGCAGAGCCACAGGCCTCCATACATGCACCATGACTATTCTTCATGCTGTCTTTTATATAACCAACCAGCCCACAAAAGACCAAGATAGCATACTTATATTGTATAGCTGTTGGATGCAGAGGATAAGCTTGTAGAATAGTGTTGGTTTATGAAGAATGGTTTGTACAATCAAAATGAACAGCTTTGACAGATACCTTGACAGATACTCTAAGGCTTTCTGTTTTTGGGAGTATCTTTTGACATGGGATAAATCAAACTGTTTGTGACCTGTTGTGGTTTTTGTGTTGTACTTTAGTTCAATACTGAAATACTGGGCTTTTGTTAAATGCGTTTCAACCACCTTCTATATCAAGGCTGCTGCCCTGACATGTCAGGCCTTTCACAACAGCATGTTTATAGTCTGAATAAAATAAATCACATTACTATCATATTTGTGCAATGAATTAAATCCATAAAATGTTAATGTGTGAAAAAAGGCACTGACACTGCAAATAGCAGATGTGAATTTAGCCTTCTCCAATCCAATCACGTGTGCATTAACCTTTACCGAGTACTAGCAGAGCAGTGCTGAATACATTTTGATTCCCAGGGTGTGGAAGGTAAGTGCAGAGGAGCCGAACAGTAAAAATTCCTCCTGGTATTGAGACAGGAACAGAGAGTGGCAGCTCGCAACAGACTTGTGTTGGTGTGAAGGGTAGTATGGTGCAAAGGATCACAGCGTTGTCTGCCTGAGGCTCACAGAATGGATGACAGTAGTTTGTTTGAGAGATACAGAAAGAAAGGTATTGTTTTCGTTGCTATGTGGTATATTTTATGCATACGGTAACATTGCATATATATATGCTGCTATGTATTTGTGTTTGAATGAATGCATGTTGTCTGTGAATACATTGCTGCCTGAATACCTTACTGTATGTCAGTGCTGCACACACATGTCTTGCCTCCCTGTCTGCAGTGCTCTAATCAGCTACTAATGTGACACCTCTGGTGGCTGAGCTCAGCCTGTGATTGGACAGCCTGGCAGAATGCAACCTGGGAAAGGGTGACGAGTAGACGTTGAGAGGTAGAGGAAAGGGACTTTTTACATGTACTGTGTGTGTGCATGTGTAGGTATATTTTAGTGTTTGTGAATTAAAGGTTAGCCTAACTGGCTGACCGCGAGTCGTCCCAAACAGACTGCTGTCAGACCCTTAATGACCAAACCCAGGGCTGGTCTGGGATCAGCGGTCTGCATAAAGCTGCTGTTTTCTCTAAAAGATCTGCTGTTTTAAGATCACCTGTTTTCGCTTAAAGACGAAAAAACTATTTCTCAAATAAGAATTTTGATAGGACTTTAAGTAAGTTCTCTAAAGATCAGTAGCCTTCTCCATACGATCTTCACACAGCCTAATGGATCTGCTGAGGGCTGTTTGTCATTGCTAATGGTGCGTTGGAGTGCATGAGACCCAGGTCCCGTTCTCTCCACTTGCCTCCCTGTGTCGGAAGACCTTCTCTGGGCTTTTCTGGGTCTCCTATCCTCTGCTCTGGTTCTGCTGACACAATGGTCACTATGCCACAGCCTTAAAAACTTCAGATCCTCTGTGTTACTCGGACCTCCACGTAAATCAGGCACTCATGTCAGAGGCATTTGCATGAACTTTCAAGTTACGGCTTTGTGTTCACTTGGGTAACCCACTTTTTGGCAGGGGATGTGCTGTTTTTAAAAGGAGATAAATAAGGTGAGTGGCTACCTACCCTGTCAGAGCTGAGCTGTGTTTGAAGTATGCCTACATGAAGATGCATTGCTGTGTAAAGATACTAGAGAAATGGCTTACGTAAAGCCAGGACCTAAGCACTTCTCTCAGATCTACAGCAGGATATTATTGTCTTTGTGACAGTGAGGGCATCGAGTCACAGTCAGGATTATAGGACTGACACTGACTGATGGCTGGAGATAAAACATGGTAGTGTTTAGCCTAGATGGTGTACACACGTACTCAGACACACACCAGGGTACTGCTTTATAGTCTGTCACCATATCTTTATTGAAATAACCTACCCAGCCACAGTGGGCACCATGGTGTGTGACAGCATAAACCAATGTCTTTCATGGCTCATAATCAAGAGACTGTATGTGTAACTAAGATTTAAATCCAGTTCAATGATCCAGTTCGGATTGATGTCGTCTGCATCCCAAATGGCACCCTATTCCCTTTAGTGCACTACTTTTGATCTAAGCCCATAGCAGTGGTGTAAAGTACTTAAGTAAAAATACTTTAAAGTACTACTTAAGTAGTTTTTTGGGGTATCTGTACTTTACTTTACTTAATTTTACTTCACTACATCCCTAAAGAAAATAATGTACTTTTTACTCCATACGTTTTCCCTGACACCCAAAAGTACATGTTACATTTTGACAGGAAAATGGTCCAATTCACACACTTATCAAGAGAACATCCCTGGTCATCCCTACTCCCTCTGATCTGGCGGACTCACTAAATATAAATCCTTTGTTTGTAAATTATGTCTGAGTATTGGAGTGTGCCCCTGGCTATCCGTCAATAAAAAAAGGAATTTGAAATGAATTATACTTTTATTTTTACTTTTGATACTTAAGTATATTTTTAGCAATTCCATTTACTTTTGATACTTAAGTATATTTAAAACCAAATACTTTTAGACTTTTACTCAAGTAGTATTTTACTGGGTATCTTTACTTTTACTCAAGTAGGACAATTGAGTACTTTTTCCACCACTGGCCCATAGTGCTTGTTAAAGTTAGTGCACAAAATTTGACTTGTTTCAGGAAAATAGGCGTATGTGACACGTCACTACTTCACAGGAGCAGCATTTGAACGTAAACATACATTTTTTATCAAAATGCGTTTTTTGGGAGAAATGCCTTCTGGAACATGTGAACTTTCATGGAAAAAGACAGGAACCTTCCCACTAGCCATGATTGGCTGAGATAATGTATGGGCTGGACATGAGTTTGTATTGGTCTGCCATGTAGCACGCTTCTGTCTTTAACGTGAGCTGTTCAGTATGTGTTGACAGTCCTTTCTACCGCATCGTTTTTTAAAGATTAGCCATCGAGAACTACAAAAGTTTTGATACTTTTCTCAACTACGGGTTGAGAATGTAGCTAGACTCTACGGGTAAGAGTCTAGCTACATTTCAAAACAAAAGACTCCACTTTCGTCGAATTATTACATGACCCATCAAATTAGCAGGTGTGTCTGGGAGTGATTACGGCCATCGATTGTATTTCATGAATGTGTACATGTCTAGACAATAGTGACCCATCCACTATTGTGGGTGAGGGGTGGTTATAGCATTTCCTTCACATGACCCATCAATTTAGACAAGTGTGTCTGGTAAGCGTCATCTAATAACGATAAAAATATTTATAAAATATTTTTATCCGGACACTTTCGGTTTTTGATATTGCTACTATGCAAGTATGCAAGTACTATCACTGTACCGTTTACCAGTGACGGCTGGTGATAATTATTTTTGGGGGGGCGCATGCAGTACCAAAAAGCATGTTACCTACTTTTTATTTTTTTTATAACACATTTTTATTATACAGACAAATAAAAGTATAAATTCAAGCATTAAAGAGAAAACAGTGTCTGCACTTTTATCTTTTTACACATTCCTTTCCCACATATAACTGAATGAGAAAAAACAAACAGCAACAACAGAGTAGCATGTTGACTACTTGAACATACATTTTGCTCTCCTTTCTTTCTGGCCAGCAAATTTCTCAATGACTCTCTGATTAAAGTCAGTCATCTCAGTAACAAGTCTCTTTTCCATGGATTCCAGTGCATTCAGCCTCTCCTGGGTCATGGTGTTTCTGAGAAAAGTTTGTATTCTTTTCAAGGTTGAGAAGCAACTCTCAGCTTCAGCTGTGGTCATGGGTGTGGTAATGAGAACTTTTAGTCACCTCTTCGTTGTGCCTTCTAATGCCAATCCTGTGGCCTTCATCTAGTTGTTCAGCAATGCTAACTCTGCCCAAAAACGTTCGTTTCATGCTATTATCAAGATGGCTGTGGCTACTGTCATGACGTTTGCATTTTTCAGATAGATGTTTGAGGTCTCTTACCCCTGTTGTTGTCCTCAAAACTTCAGTGCCGACACTTTGGTTTAACTGCTGCCATTTATCTCTAAAGTGATCAACCTAGCAAGGTTTTGGCGGACTCGGAGTGACGGTGTGTCGGTGTCGCCCGCGCACTCTCAGTAGTGGCCAAGATTGGATAAAATAACATGTATCCAATTCTGATTCGCCAGGGACGCAGCGACCTGCGCCCGGGGGGGGATCTTTAAGAAACCAATTAGAGACCAGCTTCAGGTCACATGCTGCCAGAAGATTTATGGACTCAGATAGACATCCATTTGTCCGGCGTCCCTCGCCCATGAAACCGCATGAAACATATTGAAAAACATATAAAATACTAAATAGTTAACCTATTAAAGACAGTTTTTATTAAATGCTGAGGCTCTTACTACCAGCTGGCACATCGTATGAGTAATCTATTTTATTTTTATTTCATTTTTATATCATTTTTGTATACATGTACATTTCTGGAATTTTGATGGGGGCGGCGCCCCAGCGCCCTCTATTGACAAGCCGCTACTGCCGTTTACACCTTCTGTATCCTGTACATGTGACTAATAAACTTAGATTTTATTTGATATAACGTGTCTTTACCTCATGGCCTCACACGTGAATCCTTAAAGAGATGAGTGGGAATAAGGTTTAAGAGGGTGTGAACGTTGCTGAATGGGTGTAGACAAAGAAGAGCTCTCCAGTAGCTGTACCAAAACATTGAAGGGACATTTTCTCAAAAGTGGGGTTGCAAGTTTATCAACTTTCAAAGCAGTATTACTTTTATTTAATGTTTTATTTAACCTTTATTTAACTAGGCAAGTCAGTTAAGAACAAATTCTTATTTACAATGACGACCTACCTACAGGGTCAGACCCTGAAGCAAATTAGGGTTAAGTGTCTTGCTCAAGGACACATCGACAGGTTTTTCACCTTGTCGGATCGGGTATTCGAAACAGCAACCTTTCGGTTACTGGCCCAACACTATAACCACTAGGCTACCTACCTTCCCATTGATCATCAACTGCAGTGTATGATATACCATTTTCAAGTCTTCACTTTATCCAATGTAAATAGGAAATAGGGTGCCATCTGGGACGCATACATTCAGTACTGTATAGTAGACTAACGGGTATCTACAGAGGAAGACTATGCCTGTTCTTATCAATGCTCTCCTGGGCCCTTTCATATCTAAAACTTCAGCTGAACGTTCCCCCCTCATTTATAAAACATTCAAACAACATTTGGATCAGAAAGGGAATCCCCTTGATCGTGGAACTATCCGACCCCAGCCACCTTCTTCTCCACCTGTACCAGTGATAGATTCATTAGGGGCTCCTTCCCCCCTCCACCGCTTTCATCCTTCTCTCTCCTTCCATCTCATGTCTAAGTCCCATCAGTGCTTTCTTCTTCCTCTCACCATCCCTCCTCTGGACTGCCAGGGCTCAGTGCAGCATGCAGCAGTTCTCTCCATTCTGAATACATAAATATGGGACCAGAGGAAGTCAAAATGCCAGAGGACACAGACTTCACTATAAATTAACAAAATGGCTTCTGTCCTTTCTAAAGGTAGCAGTAGTTTCAGTACTTTGTGTACATAATGTATTTCTAATGATGGGGCTAACGCTAGCTGCTCTGCATTGTCACCTATCTGTGGGGAGAGGGAGAGATACTCTGGCGTCTCGTATCCCAGCTTGTTTTCTACTAGAACAGAGGAAACAGCTGTCAGTGTTTTCAGCCACCCAGACACAACACACTTGAGGGAAGATGAACAATTAGCTCTGTGTGATGAGTTTCTCCCTCGATCTATCAGCCTGGGGAATAGGTCAACCCCACAGGAATAGACTGAATTCTATCAGCTCAGATGGAGTCAATGCTGTCTCTCCCTGCAGTGCTATTGCAGAGGAGACATTATATTTTTGATTTGATTCAAAACCTCTACAGTTTGTACATTTTGCACCACTTTGCGATAAGATTTTGTTATGGAATAATTTGTAAGTGAAGTTGTTTTATTTCCTATTGCTCTGTGCAGGATACCATATCTGTCACAGAAAAGCTACCATGTTTCTTACTTGAGACAGCTCATGCTTTTAGCTTTTCGAAAGTGGTAAAATGGGTTGTACTTTAATCATAATTGCCTAGCAAGCAAAACATTTTGAACCATTAAAGGAGTCTGTTGGAAGGCAATTTGAGGTACAATTGAATTGTTTGAGGCAATTTGTCATTACAATCTTTTACTGGAACATTATTATCTCTCTTCTCAGCCCAGCAGCCACTTTCAGTCAATATATTCTGTGGCTGCCTGGAGGCAGGGCTGATTTAGGAGGGAGGGATACATTAGAGCTGGGACGGTACCAGTATCACCATTTTTCCATGGCAAAAATGAAATCACGAAACAGACTAAACTCTTTGGTCCTTTAAAAACCTGCTGTATGTAAAATATGGTGTGCTATAGCTTGGGAAATAAATACATGTGACTCTGGATGACAACAATGATGTTTGTTTCCAACATTAGGGCTGTTTTCCTAAAGTTATATCCGATTCATGTTTTGTTTCCTTGCCACGATACTAACAGCGTCATGTACAAAGTATTCTCTTCCTCTCTCTCTACCCTTCCCTCTTTTGGTAAACAAGCAGTCATGTTGTTGTTAGTCCACTAGGGACCTGTTTCCATTGTATTAAGTTTCTAATAAATAACCTATACCATGTGTGGATCCTGTGTTATCATTAAGTTAGCTAGTAAATAAATGGTTAAACCAATTTGTGTGTTATGGAATGATCAGTAAAGCTGAGTTTCTGCAGATGCAAGGAGTATGTGACGTTCAGAATGATGATATGATATGTGATGATATGATATGAGGTAATGATACATTTTTTTATTATACCTTTATTTCAAAAAGGAACACAGACTGAGACCAAGGTCTATTTTACAGCTGGGCCCTGTGTATACATGATTACACATACAGTTTAGGTACAATGATTCACAAGACAAACAAAACAAAACAATCACAGACAACTCAAAAACATTCAGTAGCAGATTGTTACATTTACACATAGGTTATTCCCTTAATAGCACAAGAACTTGCATTACCCAACGCAGTTACAAGCAATACAAAAATAAAAATCCTCCAATAAATGTTTAAAATGGGCAAGGGGGACAAGAGTCTCAAGTTTAAGTTTGGTCTGCAGGCTATTCCATAAGCAAGGAGCGTAACAGGAAAAGGCAGCCATACCCAACTCTGTGGAGATCGCAGGGGCCTCAAGTGTAATCCATGCTTGAGACCTGGTTTTATGAGTTATAATTCTAATGTTGATAAGTGATGATAAATAAGAAGGTAGTTTATTCAGAAATGCTTTATAGACAAACACGAGGGCGTGTTGTTCTCGTCTCATGGACTGCGAAGTCCAACCCACAGTGGTGAGTTCTGTAGCTAGCACCCGTGATAAACCTAAGTGCGCGATGATATGTAGAATCCAGCGGTTTAAGTTTGGATGCCGTAGCATTAAAACATATTTAAGCTGTAAAAAAGACCCCTGTAGTATCTTAAAATCTGTCTCCAGCTGCGATAATGCTTGGTCAGCCGTTGAAGCAATAGAGTACATCACAGTGTCATCAGCATATAGATACATTTTACACTTTCTTACCATATCACCGATATTGTTTATGTAGAGAGTGAACAGTAATAGACCAAGTATAGAACCTTGTGGGACCCTTTTAACTAACTCCAATGGCTCCAACTGGATGCCGTCGACTCTAACAGCCTGACTTTTATCCTTTAGATAGTCATGAAACCAACGGCAGGCATCCGATCCTAGTCCTATTGACGACAGCTTACACAAAAGTATTGCATGATCTACAGTGTCAAAAGCTTTAGACAAATCTATGAACAAGGCGGCACAGTACTTTCTATTATCTAGGGCATTAGCAATATCATTTACAACACGTACAGTGGCCGTAGTGGTACTGTTTTTAGGTCTGAAACCAGACTGATTACTAGAAAGAGTATTGTTAACAGTTAAAAAGGATTGTAGTTGCCTATTCACCAATTACTCTAGAATTTTAGCCAAACAGGAGAGCTTAGAGATGGGCTGATAATTATCAGATTCACTACCATCACCTCCATTGAGTAGTGGTAAAACAGCTGTTTTCCAAGCTTTAAGAATCTTTCCTATGACTAATGTTTGATTTGAAGATGTGCGTCACTGCACTAGCAATGATAGGTGCCACACAGTTGAGTAAATATGGATCCAGATTGTCAGCGCCTAACGATTTCTTAGAATCTATAGCAGATAGTGCAGATAAGACCTCATCTTCTGTGAGTTTTTGGAAATTAAAAACCGGCTTACTGTTTTCCAGTTGGGGGCCGAGGGTCTGAAACAATAGACCGGTCAGGATCATATTGGCCATTCAAAAATAAAACCAGCAGAAATAAAGTGCTTATTAAAAGCATCACAAATTTCAGTTCGGTCACCGACTCCCAGATTCCGATGTAATATTCATCGGCAGGGACGTCGAGGAATTTCCTTGTTTAAGTGAGTTAAAGGTTTTCTAGAATTTAGAGGGATCACCAATGGACTCTGTCATAGCACTAAGAAAATACCTAGATTTTACCTTTTTTATTCCTCTGGTCCATTTTTCTCTCAATTGCCTAAAAAGCAGCCAATCAGCTGTTTCACCAGTTTTCCTCGCCAAGGCCCATGCTTGATTCTTTTGCAGGAAAAGGTTTTTCAAATCAAGAGGAGAACCAAGGATTAGTTCGATTTTTTTTTTAACCCTAAGTCGCTTTAACGGGGTGTGTTTATCAGCCATGGATGTAAGGTCATGGAAAAGGCTTGCTCTGAGAAGTGTTTATAGTTTCTCTTTAGAATTATACGGGGGTCAGGGTTTCTTAGCCTATTGTCTCTGATACATGCAATAGGGCAGTGGTCACTGATGTCATTTGCAAATAACCCACTAGCTATATATTTGTGAGGTGTATTTGTTAGGATAAGGTCTATTAATGTAGATTTTTCCGGGTCTTTTGGATTAGGACGGGTAGGTATAGTTAATAGTTGAGTAAGATTTAGTTTGTTACAAATGTCTTTTAGTTTAAGCGATGCTGGCATCAACAAGTCCAGAGTGAGATCTCCGATAATCAATAATTCAGAGTTTTCATAATTAGACATTAACTCAAACATTTTTCATAGAGCAGATACCGGAGCTGAGGGTGGGCGATAAACTCCCGCTAGCATTAATAGTGCATTATGACCAAGGACCACATTTAGAACTAAGCATTCACACTGTTTTGGGACAGAGGTTGAAATGGACACAGTAACATCTAGGTTGCATTTAACAAATATGCCAATACCTCCACCTCTACCCACTCTGTCTGCTCTGTAGATATTGTACCCGGCTAACAGAACATCTGAGTCTGGAACAGAGACAGATATAATCAATATTCAGATATAATCAGTATGTCAACATGTGATTGTGAGACCAGTATTTTGGATCAAGATACTAGCATTTAAATGAATAATTCCAAGGCCACTGTTTCGAGAGCTCATATCAGATGGAGCATTCAAGGTAATATTAGATGAGCAACGCTTCCTCGTGTAGCTACTGACAGGCCTGAGTTGGATGGAGACAAGATTACTTCTAACAATACCACCCTGTCTGTGTGAGGAATTTGCAACACGGTACCTTAACAATAGTGTAACATAAAGTCCATCAAAAGTTTAATACATGTTAGCAGCACCTGTAGAGCTATCTAAAGCTGGGGGAGGAGCAATAAGTATAGTCTGATGCGGAATCGACCAATTCCGAGTATCAACCCCCATTGCTATATGTTGTCAGTTCTCACATGCTCTGCATAAGGCTATAGTGAGAGCCAGGTTTGAGGAGAGAATGCTTGTGCCATACCTATAATAAGTGACTATAATAGATGAAATAGATATATATGCCTTCTAGAGTTTAATTCGGGAGATGGTAACTCTCTAAACAACCTCTTCCGTGGTGCCCCAAATCATAATGAGTTAATTGTTACATGATTAATTGAATCGGGTAACAATTAAACATAGTTAGTTAATTAGAAGAATAACAGTCATCAGATTAATGTTATTGTCACGTCACGATAGTGGGCTTTCATCTTAACATAATATTCAATTCCAGTCTCCCTCTGCGGCAGTTATAATCCAGCCCCCCTCCTTTGGGGTGAAATGGAATCAGCCACTTCCTCCTAGCGAGTTACTATTCCTGTTACCCAGAAGGCAGTCTGAGATTTGAGGATCACAGAGTTCAATTTACAATCCAAAGGTTGTCAAGGCGTTTTATCCCTACCTTCTTCATTAAGACAGCGGATGTAGGATTTACACCTCTGCCCGAGATGCCATCCAAATACAAGAGGAATAACAGTCTCTCTGATAGGCCTGCTGGCCAGCCTGTTGAATTATGCATCTCCCATCTCTAGCTTTGTGCCTAAGTGGGCCAAACTGTGGCTCCAGAGTCTCAGTACAACGGAAAGGACCCCAGGCTCTCTGTGGCCTCGTTTAATCAAAGTCCAAAACTATCTGAGGGCCAGCGCCAGCCCGACTGTCACCACCACTATGATATCAGCTCTCGTTTACAATAGACATTTACAAAAGGAAGCCTTTAACTGGTACAGGACAAAGACAAAGTGCTACACTGAACTTTAGACTGTCTGGTTTGCAGATGAAGACGTTCTGTCCTCCCCTCTCTCCCACCACATCAATCATCTCAGTAAGAGGCAACACTTGATACAGGAATCCCCCTTTTTAACTCAGCACCACGCTCACAGCAGCACAAGCATAACATTCAATTCTCTGGCAACAGCTCTGGTGTACATTCCTGCAGTCATCATGCCAATTGCACACTACCTCATAACTTGAGACATTACATTTACTTCATTTAGCAGACACTCTTACCCAGAGTGACTTACATACATTTTCATACTTTTTTCATACTAGTCACCTGTGGGAATCGAACCCACAATGGAGTTGTAAGCAGCATGCGCTACCAACTGAGCTACACATGTCATTCATTGAACATGTTCCAGTTCCCGCCAATATTGAGCAACTTCACTCAGCCATTGAAGAGGACTGGGACAACATTCCACAGGCCAAAATCAACAGCCTGATCAACTCTATGCGAAGGAGATGGGGCGCTGCGTGAGCCCCTACCTTTTTTTAAGGTATCTGTGACCAATAGATGCATATCTGTTTTTTCAGTCATGTAAAATCCATATATTAGGGCTTAATTTATTTATTTTAATTGTCTGATTTCTTTATATGAACTGTAACTCAGTAAAATCTTAGAAATTGTTGCCTGTTGCATTTATGTTTGTTCAGGGTAGAATTGTTGCGCAGTGATTCGGCTTATACTAACTAATTTCACTCCAGCAGCAACAGGAGCAGTAGCAGCAGCTCTCGCGCTGTCTGACAGACTTTCGTCTCAAACTTGGCTCTCTATCTGTGTGCTGCTCTCTATCGTGTGAAATAGAAATCCACAATTTAATTCCACTAAATAATACAAATTAACTTATTGGCCGATAAGCATGACCAGTCAAATGTATTTCCATCGCCTGGTATTATTAATGAATAGGCTAAAACAAATTATTTTGTAATGGGATTATATGTCTTCACCTGGACAATTGGCCGTTGCAGATTTTATTTATCTTCTTCTCCTTTTTTTATTGGCCAAAAGCCAGCTATTACCGGCTAACTGAAACCCTAACACATACATGCATTCACTGCTGTCCCCCTAATTTAATTCCCTACCTTGGTGAAGCATGAGTGAGTGGGACTCCTAAACAGAGGAATGAAGGGATGGAGAGAGTGATGGTGGATATTTATAATGGAACAGGAATAAATGCCAACTAAATCAGCCGTGGCTCCTAGCAGATGCATTGAACTCTGTGTAAAGGAGATATTGTGGTGTAGCAGGAGAGAAAGATAAAGGTACAGTAGAGGCAGAGATCCTTAAAAACGCATCATCCCCCTCGTTCAATAGGATTTTTAAAATGGTGTTTTATAATTGATTTCAGAGGGAGGCAAAAGACTTTGAAGTTTTACAGAAGGGAAAAAGTTGGGTTGACTGGTGTGTGTAGGTGTCTGTGCGTGACATTATTCAGCAGTTTGTACTACTATCTGTTACTCCTACGTTACCTTTAGCAGAAGACCAAGGTTTCATAAGGCTTCCCATAGACCCCTATGGCCTCTGCTATTCCATAATCTCTACATTGCATAGTGGAACATGGGTCTGTTCAGGTTCCTGCTCACAATGATAAATGTGTTGAAGCCACAGTGTAAACCTTTCCCAGAGCAACTCTCTTCCTTCTCTCCACCTATTTCTCTCTCTCTCCTTCTCTCCCTCCCTCCTTCCCTTCCTCTCTCTCTCCTAGCTGCCCTTGCCCCAGCTTCCTCTGTGTTCAGTGAGTCAGACAGTGTTGAGGCCACAGGCCAGCTAGTCAATCAATCAATCAAATGTATTTATAAAGTAATTTTTACATGAGTAGATGTCACAAAGTGCTTATACAGAAACACAGCCTAAAACCCCAAAGAGCAAGCAATGCAGATGTAGAAGCATGGTGGCTAAGAAAAACTCCCTAGTAAGGCAGGAACCTAGAGAGGGACCATACTCTGAGGGGTAGCCAGTACCGGTGGCTGTACCGTACCGGTGGAGATTATAAGAGTACATGGTCATTAAGGCTAGATCCTTCTTCAACATTTTCAAAGGTAATAGATCAGTAAGGTCAAATAGTAATCACAGTGGTTATAGAGGGTGCAAGAGGTCAGCACCTCAGGAGTACATAAGGCAGAAGGTCCAGTGAACAGGTCTGGGTTCCATAGCCGCAAGCAGAACAGCAGAAACGGGATCAGCAGAGAAAGAGAGAGAGAGCATACTCAAGATCACACAGGACACCAAATAAGACAGGAGAAATACAGCAGATTGGACAGACTGACCTAGACTATTGAGCATAGACTATTACAACATAGATACCTGGGACTCAGTGTCCTCTCCCATCAGCTCCCACGGTGCTGCAGTAAAAGGCCATGGTCAATGTCTGTCTGTTTCTGCAGATTGGACCCGGCTGCAGACGCCCTGACCCCTCCCCGCCTGCTAGGTTTATTTCCAGCCTCTTTTCCAGACTGTATTCTCCTTTATCCTCCATCTTTCTGTCTGACACAATACAAACCTTTTGTAATGTTGTTTTTTGATTGGCAGTTCTCATACAGTAGGACATGTGGTCTCACCTGTCATTAGGTATCTAGATCACTGTTCATCTTTGTTGGTCCTGCTACTACATCCAACAAATGTTCCTCTTGTTTGAGGATTAATCTTGAAATGTGAGGTCATTGTGCAGCTTACCTGGTATTGTAGAGCATGGTGCTTTCACAACCAGTGTTGTGGGTTTGATTCCCACTGTCCATAAGAAAATGTATGCATGCATGACTGTAAATCGTTTTGGATAAAAGTGTCTGCTAGATGGCATATATTATCATATACACTGAGTGTACAAACATTAAGAACACCTGCTCTTTCCATGACATAGACTGACCAGGTGAATCCAGGTGAATGCTATGATCCCT
Organism: Thymallus thymallus; assembly: GCA_023634145.1. Taxonomy (NCBI): domain Eukaryota; kingdom Metazoa; phylum Chordata; class Actinopteri; order Salmoniformes; family Salmonidae; genus Thymallus; species Thymallus thymallus. Next base: position 14,250,120 of record CM042384.1, on the reverse strand, counting down.
TATTGATGTCACTTGTTAAGTCCACTTCAATCAGTTTAGATGAGACATGGATTGTGTGTGTGTGACATTCAGAGGGTGAATGGGCAAGACAAAATATTAAAGTGCCTTTGAACAGGGTATGGTAGTAGGTGCCAAGCTCACAGCTTTGAGTGTGTCAAGAACTGCAACACTGCTGTGTTTTTCACACTCAACAGTTTCCTATGTGTATCAAGAATGGTCCACCACCCAAAGGACATCCAGCCAACTTGACACAACTTTAGGAAGCATTGGAGTCAACATGGGCCAGCATCCCTGTGGAACGCTTTTTGACACCTTGTAGGCCATGCCCTGACGAATTGAGGCTGTTCTGAGGAAAAAGGGGGTGCAACTCAATATTAGGAAGGTGTAGCCTGGGTAGACTGATTAAATGCATTGATCCCCCTATTATCTTTTTATCATTTGCTTGGCAACCTCCATTCAATCAATGACTTAACACCACTGGATCTTTCCCTCCCTTCTCTTCCTCCTTCTCTACAATATAGTATATCATTCCCTTGCGTGGGTGGAGGAGCAGGGGATAGCAATGCTTCATATTTCATAAAAGCTCCTGCACTTGGTTGCTACAACACTGTGTCATGCACAATTAGCTTCATGACAAAGAATGATGCTATTAGGGATATAACATCACGTATGAACGTTCTACATAACAGTCCAGATACTGAGCTGATTCCCTGTTCAGGGATTTAGAGCTGGGAATGACCACATGTTTGCCACAGATTACAACGGTGCACTGGTACATAAAAGGGAATAATGCAGGAGTCAATACTTATTCTCTATGTGACATATCTAAATGAGCATCAGGGATATGAATTATGAGCTCATCAACTCAAATGGACACCTTCTCAAGTGGTTTAATACCCGAGTGTGTTTATAGAAAATAACGAATGAGTCGTATTTACAATAAAGTATTTAAAATGCATGGTAATTGAATCATGGTAATTTGTTCAATCTTGCTGCATTGAACAGACTGATTTCCAACAGCTCTGTAGTGAGAACAAACTCTCCTCCTTGGACACCCTTGATGATGCGCAATAATGACTGTATTAATATACTAACTTCAAATGTCAACTGACAAGTTAACTAGTGACTGCAGGTTCGTGAGTGAAAACATGGGCTTTTTCTAAATTAAATCCGCGGAATACAAAACAAAATATGGGCCAAATGTATATTTATTTACAAAGCAAACTGATTTTCAGTATCCATCCTCTGTGAAGATAATCTGTTCTTGTTTTCACCATAGAAATGACCCCTCTCAACTTAGATTGATCACCAATGATCTGGAGATTAAAATTATGAGGATATCAAGAAGGATTTTGATTGGTCCTACCAGTGGAAAGATCTCCAAATGGTACCACCTCCCAACGTCAAATATGGAAGAGATGCAACCAAGAGTGGCGCGGTCTAAACTCGTAACGGTCACATCAAGTTAACATTCTTATTCATTTCTGTCAAGTACAAGTATATTAAGGTTATAATATTGTAGATAACAATCAATCTAATGGTTAATTCTATGTGATTTATAATGACATAGAGCAAAGAGAACTTAGTTTTTACATGGATTTCGTAGCACCATCTTGAAATTCCCAATTTCTCTATATATTTTTTTACATTTTCTCATTCTAGAGCAGTGATTGAACGCCCTATCAGAGTTGCCCTGATATTGACTCCTGCATGTAGATTGATGAGCAGATAGAGGAGCGTTTGAGAGCGTAATTCATCCTTCATGGTATTCTTCTCAAGGAGAATAAGCAGAACGGGAAGTAATCTTTGCATTTCCTCTCCTGTAATCAATCTGCAAAGCCTGCATTATCAAGAGGCACACGTGTTGAGCGCTCCAGGCTTGTCTGCTCCCTCCTTGTCTGCTCCTTCCTCTAGTGAATTTGTTTTAATGCTGTGTGTGTTAGCTATGTTAGCTGGCAGGGTCAAACACGCATCGAAGCAGCTGGAGCCTTTTCATCATCTGGAGATAGACCCAATGAATAAAATATCACTGGAGTCCAGTTATCAAGAGCGTGTTGACATTGTTTGGGGTTTTAAATGGGCAAGAGTGTCTAGGAGTTTTGTCCTTTTTTAAGGTAGCCCATACCTGTACCCTTTTGAAAGCATCTCAACACCAGCGGTTACCGTGACGATAGAGCTGGAGGTGTCTGGAGGGAGAGGAGGGGCCAGATAAGGCAGGCGAGAGGTCCCAGAGTTGTTGGCATTCCCTCTGCTTCAACAGGGTGCTACTGGACTACAGTCACTGGAACACTCTGATGCAGGACATTGGAGCACTGTAATACTGTGATAAACACTGAGTATACCAAACGTTAGCAACACCTTCCTAATATTGAGTTGCCCCCCCCTCATCCCCCACCCACCTTTGCACTCAGTACAGCCTCAATTCGTCTGGGCATGGACTCTACAAGGTGTCGAAAGCGTGGCCCAAGTTGACTCCAATGCTTCCCACAGTTGTCAAGTTGGCTGGATGTCCTTTGGGTGGTGGACCATTCTTGATACACATAGGAAACTTTTGGGTGTGAAAAACCCAGTAGTGTTGCAGTTCTTGACACACTCAAACCTGTGAGCCTGGCACCTGCTACCATACCCGTTCAAAGGCACTTAAATATTTTGTCTTGCACATTCACCCTCTGAATGTCACACATACACAATCCATGTCTCAATTTTATCAAGGCTTAAAAATCCTTCTTTAACCTGTCTCCTCCCCTTCATCTACACTGATTGAAGTGGATTTATTGCAACCATTATTTAGCTAGGCAAGTCATTTAAGAACAAATTCAGGGACAACCACATCTCGATCACAATAAGTACATTTCTTTAAACAGGCAGCTGTGAGGAAGGTCAGTGCTATCAGGGAAATAAGTCAGGTGTTAGTAAGAGACAAAAGACAAGTGTAAGTAAAGGATTACTGTTGTACTATTCCAGGTATTCCTTAAAGAAGTCTGCTGACCAGATGCTTGCTAAAACTTGCTAGAGTGAAAACTGAGAATGCATGATGCCAGTAAGACACTCAGCCATAGTAGTACAACGCCCCTGGAGCAAATTAGGGTTAAGGGTTTGGCCCTGTCCGGGGGTATTGTCTGGGTATTGTTGGAGGGGGCCACAGTGTCTCCTGACCCCCCTGTCTCAGCCTCCAGTACCTATGCTGCAATAGTCTATGTGCCAGGGGGCTAGGGTCAGTTTGTTAAATCTGATGTTATTATCCAGTGTCTTGTGTGAATTTAAGTATGCTCCCTCTAATTCGCTCTCTCTCCCACTCTACCCCCTCTCCCGGAGGACCTGAGCCTACCCGGAGGACCATGCTTCAGGACCACCTGTCCTGATGACTCCTAGCTGTCCCCAGTCCACCTGGTTGTGCTGCTGCACCGGTTTCAACTCCTCTGCCTGCGGTTACGGAACCCTGACCTGTTCATTGGACGTGCCACCCTGTCCCAGACCTGCTGTTTTCACCTCACTCTCGCTCTATTGCACTGAAAAACCAAGTGACATTCACTGCTGATGTATTTACCTGTTGCAACCTCCACAACTACTTTTATTATTATTTGACCCTGCTGGTCATCTATGAACATTTGAACATCTTGGAGAAAGAACTGGCCTTAATGGCCATGAATTGTTATAATCTCCACCCGGCACAGCCAGAAGAGGACTGGCCACCCCTCAGAGCCTGGTTCCTCTCTAGGTTTCTTCCAAGGTTTTGCCTTTCTAGGGAGTTTTTCCTAGCCACCGTGCTTCTACATCTGCATTGCTTGCTGTTTGGGGTTTTAGGCTGGGTTTCTGTATAGCACTTTGTGACATCGGCTGATGTAAAAAGCGCTTTATAAATAAATTTTGATTGATTGATCATAGCTTTCACCTGGATTCACCTGGTCAGTCTGTCATAGAAAGGGTGAATGGGCCACTGTGCCACTGGGAGAATGCTGTAGGAGTGTCTTACTGGCATCATGCATTTTCACTCTAGCTAGTTTTAGCAAGCATCTGGTCAGCAGACTGTGGTAAAGCCAGAGGACCGTGTTCTGGCTATACAGCATTGGAGACCTACTGCATTATGCTTGTTTTACCCCGTTTAGCCACGCTCATCAGATTTTATTAACGGCTGAACAAAGGTTCTGCCTTTGATATTGAATCTGATATTGCAGGACTTTTTCTCCCCCTCTACTCTTTAACTACAGCTACTCCCATTGTGTCATTATGCACTGAAGAGGCTCCTCTGCAGTTAAATAAGATTGTGTGCATGTCCAATTATGAGGTGACTGGGTAATGTGTTCTGTGATCTGTTCTGTGGCTTTCTGTTATTGGCTAATGGTGCACGGGACACCCATTTGCTATGAGATCAGAGACATGCACTTTCATCCCAACTACCTGCACACCATGTACCATAGAGCCCATCTGATAGATGTTTATGGTATCTTGTAAAGTAGTCCAAGTGTGATGCAGGAAATTAAGCCATGACCACTCACTGCGTTCCCCACCCAGGAGACACACTGGCCTCTAATGCATCATATCTACACACACTTAGAGATGCTTCATAGATCTGCTATGGGTATCAAGTAGACCCTAGTGTTGGGGTGAATCAATATCTTAGGCAGGATCACATTTCTCATGCCTGTTTTTCAATATGTGTTTTCCCTCCAAACTCCAGTGGACTGGAGGAGAGCCGAGAAACAGACACTCGATATGCAGTGAATGTATCCGATAGAAACTCAATCTGTACTGTAGCAGGCTAGCAGCCATGTCACTATGTAAAGGTAGAAAGGTGTGCCAGACAAGGGCAGTGGAAGAGCTGTAGGACTAAACTTTATTCACATTGACCTCAAATCCCACTCTCGGCAAGAGATGTTGTAAACAACTCTGTCTATCAACGCTTTATGACTTTTCACTGCATCTCTGAGTTGCTGGAGGCTTCCTGTTTAACTGACTATGACACAACGACAGATATACGGGACCCAAAAGCGGACACGGAGGCAGATATATGATTGACTGTTTAATAGAGAATATGGGGCAAGACAATCTCGTAGTAAATGACAGGCAATGTTCGTAACAGGGGATCTGAATGGCAGTAGTCCAATAAGGGGAGTCAGGCTCGTAGTCATAATTCAGGCAGCGTTCGGTACCGGGAATCAGAAGGATGGCAGTGCAGAGGAGTAGACAGGCTCGTAATCCGTAACACAGGCAGAGTTCGTTTTAGCAGGAGATCAGAAGGTCGAAGGCACAGGAGGGGATAGACAGGCACGTAATCCAAGAGGCAGGTAGAGGTCCAATACCGGTAAACAGACTGGCAGAGTTAGTAACACAAGAAAGCGCTGGAACGACTGACTAGGCAAGACGATCTGGCAAATGCCAACAGCACCCAAGAGGCTAAATACCTAACATGACTAATGATGGTGATAGGGTGCACCTGGTGTGGGGAGGGGACAAACACAGACAGCTGAAACATATCAGGACATGACAGTACCCCTCCCCCTACGGGCGCCACCTGGCGACCGACCCGGGTGCATACCAGGCTGACCGGGATGCCGTCGATGAAAGTCGGCGATGAGCTCCGGGTCGAGGATGTCCCTGGTGGAGACCCAAGACCGTTCCTCTGGCCCGTAGCCCTCCCAGTCAACCAGGTACTGGAAACCCCGGCCCCGGGGACGGACTCTAAGGAGGCGACGTACCGTCCAGGCAGGTTGGTTGTCAATAACCCGAGGAGGAGGGGCAGGCCTGGGAACAGGAGACAAAGGACAATGAGAGACAGGTTTTACACGGGACACATGAAAAGTAGGATTAATGCGGAGGGATTGGGGCAACATGAGGCGTGTAGCTGAGCGGTTGATAACCCGGGAGATCTGATAAGGGCCGATGTAACGGGATGAAAGCTTGCGACTCTCCACCCGAAGGGGCAGATCTCGGGTGGACAGCCACACCCTCTAGCCAACACGGTAGTGGGGAGCGTTGGTCCTGCGACGGTCGGCCTGCCGCCAATACCTGGTATTGGTCCGTAGTAGAACCGCCCGGGCCTTTCTCCATGTCCGACGGCAGCGCCTAACAAACAACTGGGCCGACGTGACGCCAACCTCCTCTTCCTGCTCCGGAAACAGCGGAGGCTGGTAGCCCAAGGAGCACTCGAAGGGGGAAAGCCCAGTAGCGGAGGAAGGCAGGGTGTTGCGGGCATATTCCACCCAAACAAGTTGCTGGCTCCAGGTGGTGGGATTGTCCGAAACCAGGCAACGTAGCACCGTTTCTAGGTCTTGATTGGCCCGCTCTGATTGGCCGTTAGACTCTGGGTGGAATCCTGAGGACAGGCTGATAGAAGATCCAATAAGGGTGCAGAAAGCCCTCCAGAACTTGGAGGTGAACTGAGGACCCCGGTCGGAGACAATGTCAGTGGGTAGTCCGTGGATCTGGAAAACGTGCTGCACCATCAATTGGGCCGTCTCCTTGGCCGACGGCAACTTAGGCAGGGGGATAAAGTGTGCCGCCTTCGAAAACCGGTCTACTACGGTGAGGATGGCGGTATTGCCGTCGGATAGTGGCAGACCTGTGACAAAGTCCAGGGAGAGATGCGACCATGGACGATGAGGGACAGGGAGAGGCTGCAGGAGACCAGCTGGGGCCTGGCGGGACGTCTTGCTTCGGTTGCATACCGTGCAGGCCGAGACAAAAGAGGGGACATCCACCCCCATGGTGGGCCACCAAAATCGTCGCCGTATAAATGCCAGGGTTCGACGAGTGCCGGGGTGGCAGGTCAGTCTCGACGAATGGCCCCATTCCAGGACTCGGGATCGAACAGGGTCAGGTACAAACAGGCAGCCCGGCGGACCCCCTCTTGGGTCAGGGCTCAACTGTTGCGCATTACGCTCAGCCTCTTCAACGCCCCAGACCAAGGACGTAGCCAGACAAGAGACCGGAAGAATGCGTTCATTTCCTTGGACCGCAGCAGTAGGACTGAAAACCCGGGAGAGGGCATCTGGTTTCGTATTCTTTGAGCCGGGTCGATAAGACAGGGTGAAATCAAACCGAGTAAAAAACAGAGCCCATCTGGCTTGTCGGGCATTGAGTCTCCTGGCTGAGCGTAGGTATTCAAGATTTATGTGGTCTGTCCACACAAGAAATGGTTGTTCCGCCCCCTCCAGCCAATGTCTCCACTCCTCCAATGCTGTCTTGACCGCCAGCAATTCCCTGTTGCCGACGTCATAATTTACCTCAGCAGGTGTCAGACGACGGGAGAGGAATGCACATGGATGCAGCTTCTGATCGTTGTCCGACCTTTGCGACAACACAGCCCCCACGCCGATATTGGAGGTATCTACCTCCACTACAAATTGCCGGGCTGGGTCTGGGTGAATCAAAATGGGGGCTGAAGTGAAGCGCTGTTTGAGGGCAGTGAATGCTTGGGCTGCTTGGGGTGACCACACAAAACTCACTTTAGTTGAGGTCAGGGCAGTGAGGGGGGCTGCCAAAATGCTGTAATTCCGAATGAATCGTCGATAAAAATTGGCAAACCCCAGAAAGCATTGTAGATCCAGACGTGAAGAGGGCTGTGGCCAATCAGTGACGGCTTGGATCTTGCCAGGATCCATCCGGATGCTACCCGCGGCCACTATGTAACCCAGGAAAGGAATGACCGAGCGATGGAACTCGCACTTCTCTGCTTTTACAAACAGCTGATTTTCTAATAATCGCTGGAGGACCTGACGTACGTGTGCTGTGTGTTCCTGGGCCGAGTGGGAGAAAATCAAAATGTCATCCAGATACACGAAGACAAAACGATTAATCATGTCCCGGAGCACATCGTTTACCAGAGCCTGGAAGACAGCGGGAGCGTTAGTCAACCCAAATGGCATCACCAGATACTCGTAGTGTCCACTAGCAGTGTTAAACGCCGTCTTCCATTCATCACCTTCTCGTATCCGTACCAGGTGGTACGCGTTTCGGAGGTCCAGTTTTGAGAAGATCGTGGCTCCCTGGAGCAGTTCAAAAGCGGAGGCCAGCAGAGGGAGTGGATATCGGTTCTTCACCGTGATGTCATTAAGACCCCGGTAATCAATGCATGGGCGAAGAGTCTTATCCTTTTTGGCTACGAAGAAGAACCCTGCGCCAGCAGAAGAGGAAGATGGCCGAATAATCCCAGCCCTGAGGGAGGCCTCCACATAATCTGCCATGGCCTTAGTCTCCGGACCGGACAAGGAGTACAGACGTCCACGGGGGGGTGATGTGCCTGGATGGAGGTCTATGGCACAGTCGTATGGCCGATGAGGTGGTAGCGAGGTAGCCCGAGACTTATTGAAGACCTCCCTTAGATCCCAGTATTCGGAGGGGACAGATGACAAATCGATGTCCTCCGTGGCCTGTGAAACCTGTCTGGTTAGAACATGAGGTGCAGCCTTCAGACAATGAGCAAGGCAAAAAGGGCTCCAGTTTGTAACAGAACCAGTAGTCCAATCTATGTGAGGGTTGTGTTTAACAAGCCAAGAATGGCCTAACACAATTGGAGCATAAGGGGAATGTAGGGGCAGGAACTGGATCTCCTCCCTGTGGACAGAATCAGAGAAACGGGCACCGATATTTGAGACACCCGCCCAATAGAACGACCGTCCAGGGCTGTGGCCTCGATGGGTGTGCTTAGAGGGCGTGAAGGAATGCCTAATTTGACCAGAAGGGAGTTATCAATAAAACAGTCGTCAGCTCCTGAATGCATAAGGACATTTACTCTCAGGGTTTGGGAATCCCAAATAATAGTGGCAGGAAAAGGAAAACGAACCGGGGGTACCCACGGGGTTTTGGTTTGACTCACCCGTATTCCTGCAGTTACGAATGAACCCGCCCTTTTAAAGGACAACCGGCTGCATAATGTCCCTTCTTTCCACAGTAGAGGCAGCTGCGACTGTCTATCCTGCGTTGACGTTCCTCGGCCATCAGTTGTGTCCTTCCTATCTGCATGGGCTCAGATGTCAGGACTTCGGGCGCCCTCATTGGTTCTCGGAAGTATTCGGGTGGTGTCGTTACTCCCGGTGACGCTCTGCTACCCAGTCCGCCGAAATGCGGAAGTGCCTGAGCAGGATGACGATTTTTTCTCTCCCGGTTTCGTTCCTGAAGCCTACTGCCAATACGCATGGCAATGGAGATGAGGCTGTCTAAACTGGGAGGCACCTCTCGGGCGGCGAGTTCATCCTTGATGGGATCACATAATCCATCGTAGAAGGCATCGAGCAGAGCCTCGGAATTCCATGAGCACTCCGCTGCCAGGGTACGGAATTTAATTGAGTAATCCGACACGCTGCTAGTCCCCTGTCTTAGATGTAGCAGCTGACGTGCCGCTTCTCTTCCGGATAATGGAGCATCGAAACTTTTTTTACCTCCGCAGTGAATGCTGTTAGACTGTAACAGACGGGAAGTTGCTGGTCCCATATCGGCGTAGCCTAAGGCCAGGGCTCGCCCCGTCATCATGGTTATCATATAGGCGACCCGTGACTTCTCTGTGGGAAAGGAGGATGGCTGCAGTTCGAAGATACACGAGCACTGGGACAACAAAGGACGACAATAACTTGAATCACCAGAGAACCGTTCGGGGGCAGGTAAGTGCGGCTCTCTTAGGGATACCGGGGAAGGTGGTGAATTACTGGGTATAGGTGGAACAGGAGATGGGGGTGAAGCGCCGTTAGTGCCAGTGTTAATTTCTCCAAGTGTTGGAGTAGACATTCGGTGGCTCGCTGCTGGTTCTCTCTCTGCTCACGGAGTTCTTCTGCTATTGACCGTAGCACCTCCTCGTGTCGACCCACAACAACCCCTTGACGGGCTATTGCGTTCTGTAGATGTGTCAACTCCACTGGGTCCGTCATGGCCAGATCGTTCTGACACAACAAAAGGTATACGGGACCCAAAAGCGGACACGGAGGCAGATATATGATTGACTGTTTAATAGAGAATATGGGGCAAGACAATCTCGTAGTAAATGACAGGCAATGTTCGTAACAGGGGATCTGAATGGCAGTAGTCCAATAAGGGGAGTCAGGCTCGTAGTTGTAATTCAGGCAGCGTTCGGTACCGGGAATCAGAAGGATGGCAGTGCAGAGGAGTAGACAGGCTCGTAATCCGTAACACAGGCAGAGTTCGTTTTAGCAGGAGATCAGAAGGTCGAAGGCACCGGAGGGGATAGACAGGCACATAATCCAAGAGGCAGGTAGAGGTCCAATACCGGTAAACAGACTGGCAGAGTTAGTAACACAAGAAAGCACTGGAACGACTGACTAGGCAAGACGATCTGGCAAATGCCAACAGCACCCAAGAGGCTAAATACCTAACATGACTAATGATGGTGATAGGGTGCACCTGGTGTGGGGAGGGGACAAACACAGACAGCTGAAACATATCAGGACATGACAGACTAAAGACTAGCTTTAAAGAAATGTTTACAAAAAGTTGTCTTTGATCATTGAATTAGATCAAGCTGTGTCAGTCTGTTAGTGTTATACATTATACACTGTATATACAAAAGTATGTGGACACCCCTTCAAATTAGTGCATTCAGCTATTTCAGCTGATAGGTGTATAAAATCGAGTATACATCCATGCAATCTCCATAGACAAAAATTGGAAGTAGAAGAGCTCGTTGAGGAGCTTAGCATAAAAATCGTCTTTCCTCGGTTGCAACACTCACTACCAAGTTCCAAACTGCCTCTGGAAGCAAAGTCAGCACAACTGTTAATCGGGAGCTTCATGAAATGGTTGTTTCCATGGCCGCACACAAGCCTAAGATCACCATGCGCGATGCCAAACGTCGGTGTAAAGCTCGCCGCCATTGGACTCTGGAGCAGTGGAAGAGCGTTCTCTGGTGTGATGAATCACGCTCTGCCATCTGGCAGTCCGACGGACTAATCTGGGTTTTGCGGCACTTTGCAAAGTGCCAACTGTAAAGCCCTGACCTCAACCCCATCGAACACCTTTGGGATGAATTGCAACGCCAACTGCGAGCCAGGCCTAATCGCTAAATATCAGTCCCCGGCCTCACTAATGCTCTTGTGGCTGAATGGGAGGAAGTCCCTGCAGCAATATTCCAACATCTAGTGGAAAGCCTTCCCAGAAGAGTGGAGGCTGTTATAGCAGCAAAGGGGGGACCAACAGATGTATGTCCATGATTTTGGAATGAGATGTCCGACGAGCTGGTGTCCACATACTTTTGGTCATTTAGTGTATCATAGCCATTTTTAGACAGGCATGTGTCCTTCACAGCCGGCTCACTGAATAAAACAGCGCCTTAGTTCATCAACTGAATACTTCAACACTTACCGATGAGGTCACATTTATAATAGCTTCCCTTTTGCTGTAGTCTGTAATCATCTGAGGTTATTTACATGGCTTTTAAATACGCATATTTTTGTCTTATTTAGTTGCTGCTATTGAATTAACATCAAAGGTGATGTTCTACTGTCAGCCTTGCCATGAGATAACAAGTAATTAGGAGCTTCAGACACTCATCCTGGCATTCCCTTTAATAAGAACAAAGCATCAGAGGAGCATAAGCTTTCTCCTCTTCAGCACTGGTCTATTCTGAAATGCACCACTTCAAAAGAAAAACTCTTGTGCTTATTTTTAGAGATGTGTATCAAGTTCTCCTTTAGGCGACAATCAAACATAGGCTATCTATAACATAACATCTCTGCACTGCACTAATGTAGCTACACATGTATGCAAACAGGCAAAACAAGCACTTTCCAAGTAATTTTCTCCCCCTTCAGCTCAATAAAGAAACCTTCATATGTATTCTGTGTGAAGTTCATGTTTGACTTGCCTGTTGAATGGTTTTGATAAAGACCCTATGTTTCTGTTTAATATTGACAGACGCCCTCCTGAAATGATTGAAACACCTAGCGTTATTAATGAAAGAGTTCACACAAGCATTGTTCGCTCTCAATGATATTTGCAGTAGGAACACGCTAATGTATTGATATCTGCCTCAATTTGCTGTGGTAATCCTTCATGTGCGAAACAAGGAAAATAAACCCACTTTGTTGACATGGAGGTGCTCTGCACATTTGGGAGTGATAAGCATTGTCAACGTAAGCGTAATGTCGATAACATGGTGGTGGAGCCTGGCTTTGAAATGTATTGGGTGTTTAATTGAGAGAAGTACGGCCCATATTCAGGAAACTCATAATAAACAGTAGGCTTACAGTTGAAGTCGGAAGTTTACATACACCTTAACCAAATATGTTTTCACAATTCCTGACATTTAATCCTAGTAAAAATTCCCTGTCTTAGGTCAGCTAGGATCACAACTTTATTTTAAGAATGTGAAATGTCAAAATAATAGTACAGAGAATTATTTATTTCAGCTTTTATTTCTTTCATCACATTCCCAGTGGGTGAGAAGTTTACATACACTCAATTAGTATTTAGTAACATTGCCTTTAAATTGTTTAACTTGGGTCAAACATTTCGGGTAGCCTTCCACAAGCTTCCCACAATATGTTGGGAGAATTTTGGCGCATTCCTCCTGACAGAACTTGTGTAACTGAGTCAGGTTTGTAGGCCTCTTTGCTTGCACACGCTTTTTCTGTTCTGCCCACAAATTGTCTATAGGATTGAGGTTAGGGCTTTGTGATGGCCACTGCAAAACCTTGACTTTGTTGTCCTTAAGCCATTTTGACACAACTTTGGAAGTATGCTTGTGGTCATTGTCCATTTGGAAGACCCATTTGTGACCAAGCTTTAACTTCCTGACTGATGTCTTGAGATGTTGCTTCAATATATCCACATAATTTTCCTTATGATGCCATCTATTTTGTGAAGTGCACCACTCCCTCCTGCAGCAAAGCACCCCGACAACATGATGCTGCCACCCCCTTGCTTCACGGTTGGGATGGTGTTCTTCAGCTTGCAAGCCTCCCCCTTTTTCCTCCAAACATAACGATGGTCATTATGGCCAAACAGTTCTATTTTTGTTTCCCAGAACAGAGGACATTTCTCCAGAAAGTTCGATCTTTGTCCACCTTTGCAATTGCAAACCGTAGTCTGGCTTTTTTATGCCGGTTTTGGAACAGTGGCTTCTTGCTTGCTGAGCGGCCTTTCAGGTTATGTCGATATAGGACTCGTTTTAGGACTCGCTATAGATAGGACTCGGGCCTCGCTATAGATAGGACTTGCTATAGATACGTGGTACAGGCATTTGTAAATTGGAAATTGCTCTCTTTTTCTGAGGTCTTGGCTGATTTCTTTTGATTTTCCAATGATGTCGAGCAAAGAGGCACTGAGTTTAAAGGTAGTCCTTGAAATACATCCACAGGTACACCTCCAATTGACTCAAATGATGTCAATTAGCTTATCAGAAGCTTCTAAAGCCATGACATTTTCTGGAATTTTCCAAGCTGTTTAAAGGCACAGTCAACTTAGTGTATGTAAACTTCTGACACACTGGAATTGTGATAAAGTGAATTATAAGTGAAATAATGTGTCTGTAAACAATTGTTGGAATAATTACTTGTGTCATGCACAAAGTAGATGTCCTAACCGACTTGCCAAAACTATAGTTTGTTAACATGAAATCTGTGGAGTGGTTGAACCTAAGTGTATGTAAACTTCCGACTTCAACTGTATATAGCCTATTATCTGATGATCCTACATGGTAGATGGTACTAGGCCCTATATGATAGGTGAGATAAAGTAATTTTACTTTAGGTTATAATCATTGGTTTAATTCCGCATTTTCCAGGGTTTCAAACTGATTTCAGGCAAGACTTTAAAGTTTAACGGCCAGGCATTCCCTTTTCAAAGCATCTCCTTTGTTTTGTAATTAAGGTTTGTTAATGAAGCTATTTTGATTAATGACAATTAATGTGGGGGAGAGAGAGCAGAGAGCACCGGAGGCGGGAGAGCACACAGCTCCAGTATCTAAGAGGGAACTAGCAGTTCAGCCCACACCCCTTTCATTTGTACATGAATGAGCAATTAACCACAGTCATCTGTCAGTAGGATTCAGATGCAGGGAGCTGAGATAGACACATCCAAGATATGAGTGATCCTTGTCTCTATCTTTCATTGTGTGTGTCTGTCTGGTTCTGTGTGCGTGTGCATGTGTCTGTGTGTGTGTGTCAATCCATACATGCATGTTCTTCTGTCAAATATGAAGCCGGACTGAGGGATAAGGAGATAAAGGATTGAAAAGCAGTGACACTTGATCAATTATTCAGTGTATGAAGTCTCTCTATTCCCCCGAGAGTTATTTACCCTGACCATGTGACTGTCTCAACAGAGAGCTTTTATTCTGGTACCTACTCCCTGAGGAGACTGAGAAGGACAGAGGACAAAATGTCCCCACTGGGGAAGTTATTGGGTACCAGAGCATCATAACTCATTAATAAAGTGTATGTGACGATGTGGGCTTTTAAGAACATCAGAAATGACCCTGTCCTCTAATAAGTGGCCCCTGAGCTATTACTGAAGTGATGTTTTTATTGATGTTAATGTGGGATGTTTTTTTATGTAAATGTAGATTCAGTGATCTATGGAGGTAATGAGAATCATAGCACTAATTACAGTCACCTTCAGGAGCCTGTTCAAAGCTGTTCATCTCCCACACTAGTCATCTCCCTTTCTGGTCTCTCTGGTCTCTCTCTAGTCCCTCTCTATCTCTTTCTCTCTCAATGACCCAACTGAAGGTCAGATTGTTAATGAATTTTCAAAACACTGGATCTGTCAGAGTAATAAGACATCCAGGACCTCTATACCAGGCGGTGTCAGAGGAAGGCCATAAAAACTGTCAAGACTCCAGCCACGCAAGTCATAGACTGCTCTCTGCTACCGCATGGCAAACGGTACCGAAGTCTGGGACCACAGCTTTTACCCCCAAGCCATAAGACAGCTGAATAGTTTACAAATGGCTACGCAGATAATTTACATTGACCCCCTTGATTATTTATTTATTTATCTTAATTGTTGTGCACTGTGACTCCCTTGCACTGGCTCTATGCAAACTCACTAGACTCTACCCACACACTCACACATACTACACTGACACTCCAGGACACACACACACCACGTACGCTCACACACACAAAACACACACACACACACATGCATATTGACGCCACACACACACACTTACACATATACACACTTTCCCACTTCACATACACTGCTGCTACTCTGTTTAGTATATATCCTGATTGGCTAGTCACTTTAACCCTTACCAACATGTACATACTGTATTACCTCAACTACTTCGTACCCCTGCGCATTGACTCGGTAATGGTACTCCTTGTACTGTATATAGCCTCGTTATTGGGGATTCCGGTTTATTTAGCAAATATTTGTCCTACTTTTTAACTCTGCATTGTTGGGAACGGGCTTGTAAGTAAGCATTTCACTCTAAATTCTCCACCTGTTGTATTTGGCGCATGTGACCAATACGATTTGATTTGAAGACTCAGTAGCAGTGTGTTTTCTCTGTGGTAAATCTGCTCTCTGCAGGATTGTTATGACCGGCAAACTTGTGTACGTACCATCAAAGGCTTTAATACTATTTTTTAATTACGTAGTCCTAGACGTGTTTTGACTATTATGACTGGCAGGTTTATTTAAGTTATTATAAGCTTGTTGTGGCTGGCAGGCTATAAAGTCGCTCTGCAGGAGAGATGAATGTGGATTCAATAGGCTACATACTGTACATCGCATGGCTCTAATGAATCCATCAAGTCTCCTCCTCACTCTCGACTTCTGACACTGCATAATGGATGAGCCATTTGAATCATGTAGGCCTGTATGTTTGTGAACTGCCTGATTTAATTTAATTCAATGTTCCTCTAAATTCTCTGTCATGGGGTTTCTGCTCCAGCTTTGAGGCTTGAAGTCTTAATAAGTTAGCGCACATGAATGCAAGCAACCCCTGAATTTGTAATGTTTAATGATGAATCTTTCGGGCTCCCAAGCGCCTATTCCTCGGGAATCGTTCACTTTAATTAAATCGCAACAAACTTTTTCAATTACTTTTTCGCTGGGGGTTCTCTCCCATAATTACCAATATGCACATCACTTCACCTTCTAAGTTAAGAACTAGTGTTGAGTGAAGGCTGTCTCTGTGTGTGCCCCTGTGGTCCCTGACGCAGCAGCCTTTGGACCCCTGGACACCCCTAGTTGTCCCTGACAGGGACACTCTCCAACCCAAACACAGTTTTGTGTGTCTCTGTGAACACACACAGGGGCTAAGCAGCAGCCAGTGGGCATGAGGCCACCATGGCCACTAAACTGGAACACTAAACTCATTATTAGAGCCAGTCAGAGAGGTGAAGAACTACATTATTAGAGCCAAGGGGAGCAAACTACAGAGGATGAGTAAACATAGACACACAGGAGCAGGAAGAGGCTGTCTGCTCTCACTACAATGCTCTGTGTTTGAGTCTCTGCTGACATGTCCTGCCCAGTTCTGTGAATCCCTGATTTTCTATGTTGTGCCAATCCCATCCTTGCTCTAAGATTGGTGAAGAGAATCTAACGGCATATCTGTACTGGACTCTGTCCTTAGAGCTTCAACCTATTTTTTTCTGTCAGATACCAGCCCATCACACCTATTTGAGATTCTCACACACACGAGGACCATTGGACACTACTAAGACTTAGGGAGATGGCTGCAGATCAAATGTAGATCAATAAAACGAAAAACCCATGCATTTACAGCATTTTCATCTTCATAGTGCACAGACATTTAACCTTTAATCAGTGTCTAAGAGTAATCACTCATTAATGTCATTATCCTGCTTTTAACTGTTGATAATGTCTCGGTGATGGATTGTTTTATAAATGGTGATTGGCTTTATTGGAGGACAGAGAGAACACCTTTGCGGACAATGACCCTCCAGGATTATATGGACAAAGTACAGTCTCTCTCTTCTTTCACATAGGATTCCGGTATGTTGCCTGTAAAAACAATTGGCACTCTGCTCCATTCGTCTAAAGATTTAGACTATAGAAACTGAGGTTGTTTATCAAAAATAGCTGTGTCCTGGGAAGTCCTCAGCAAAATACTTCAAAGACAAAAATCACAGTCTACAGTATGTGGCTGAGTTGTTTTTTTTCTCTTCATCTTCAAGCTAAAGTTCTAAAAGAGGAACTCAAGCCCGGGTGTCAAGTCCTGACTATAGGGAGGCCTCTAGGCATCTTCATGTTGATCTGGAGGTAACTGTCAGGGCTTGCCAGAGGGGAGGATTCTAGGCTACTCTATGTTGGTTTTTGTGGTTGTCCCCAATTGGGGATCCTATTTAAGTTGAGTTTCCCACCTGTGTGTGGGTTATTGTTTGTGCATGTTGCACTTCAGTTCATGGTTGTGGTCTTTCCTTTTTGTTGCTTCCAAAAACCAAATAAAGGAATTCAGACCTGTATGATTTGTCCGGTTTGGAGTGAATACATGCGTGGATGATTCATTCAGCTCAAAGGTAAAGCAAGTAGCACTAGAGTGATGTTGTATATGATGAAGATCATGCCTGAACAATCAACAAGTTACTTGTCTCAGGTGGCAGTAAATATGAAGAAAAAAAATGTGAATACAAATATGTTTACCTCTTTGCAATTTAGTATTGAAATAAACTGGATACAAATGTTTATCACGAGGAAAAGCTATTAGTAAAGTTAAAAACAATATTTACTTTTATCAGCCAAGTTGTTGCAGCTGGAATTGATTACGTATACTACTGTAGCCTGTCTAACAGACCTATTGGAGGGTTGAACTACTGTAACAGTAGGGCCTGTAGTTTGATGAGGAAGAAAGATGGGGGAGACCTTTGATGAGGGAGATGAGGCAGGCCATTCCCCTCTGAAAGCTTGGCAGGATAGGCTGAGGGATCCTGGGTGCTGAGATCTGTATCTTCAGGCTGCTTCTATCAGCTACTTCTGTCTGAACTCTCCTTTCAGTGGCCCTCATCCTAGATTAAGATCTGTTATCTACACCCGACTCTGAGCTCTCTCTCCCAGCTCCACTGCTAATGAGAAGTCGTTTTTATAGAAGTGATCATTAATAGATGAAAGGAGGGAAGAGAAGGCCACTTATACATCATTAAACATACAGACACACGCACTCATGTCTTTAGGTGGATGTGGATGCACACAGTAATCTATCCTATTCCTTACTTGGAATCAATACTCTCCACTTTTTAGTGTTCATCTAGTTGTGCTGATCTTGGATTCAGGTGGATGGAATCCCTGCTGACACACAAACTGAAGCACAGAGCCGAACACACAGATCTGCATCCACTAGGTCAAACAAGCATCCAGCCACTCCAAGAAAGTTATTTCGCAATGCATGCATTTTATTGTGCCTGGTGAGTGTTTTTCATGCATAAGGATGTACTGGCATCACTACTCTTGAGGATCGTGTTTTAATGAAAATTGCATCCGCCTCCGCCTCCGCCTCCTCCTCCTATATTCTGATCATGCTGTGAGTCTAAGGCACCAGAACCAATATTCAAAGGAAGTCAGAGGCATTTAATGTCATGGATGTTTTTACTTTTGATATAGATACATGCAGTGGAAATTAATTAGTTACTGCGCCATTTCACCCACCACTGTTCTGTTAAGCAAGGACACATTTAAAGGCTATTTGATAATTGTATGTTGATAAAACCCCTAATTATTTCTTACCAGGCATTACACTTTTCTGACAAACTATCATTAGACCTCATTTTATTTGTGGATGGTCCAGATTTTGCAATTACCATTCGTTAGACCATCCTCTCTTTCTCTCTCACACTCTTTCTCTCTTGCAATCTAGACCTCTCTCGCTCACTCTCAGCCTTCCATCACTGTTCTGTATATGACCATTATAGTGTTCTAGGAGACCTTTCTTTGTTAAGAGGCTGTAATTGGCCTGTTAGCTGTTAAGACCTTGTCCGTTGTAAACTAAATATCCCTAAGCTTCTCTTGGCCTGCTCTGTGGCCTCCAGCCAATGGGCCTTAAAACTGATACATTTACCATCAGCACCCTGGGGGAGCATAACTGCAGTTCAAATGCCTTTACTGCAGCTCATAGGCTGATGGGCGGTAAGTAATGCTGAGATCAGGCCTGTAGAAGTATTTATCATGCCATTACTTTGGCACGGTGTGGGTCCAGGTAGAGATTTGTCAATTGTGGGTTTTTGCAGCTCTGGTTGTTCATGTTCAGCTTTTTCCACCTAAAACAGAATCAAATCGATCAAGGGCTCAATGTAAATTGATTGTATTAAATCAATAATGACTATCATTAAACTGCAAAATTATCAATTGTTTACAACAATTCCTCACTAATCAGATTGCAGCCAAGTTTTCATAGCATAGCCTACACTATAGCTCCAGTGTCAGGTTCTGACTAGAGTAAGATCTCTAGGCATCTCTATGGTGTCTGGAGGTTGCTGTCAGGGCTTGACAGTAGGGTTGTCTAGGCAGCTTCATGTTTGGTTTCTGTTGGTCCCCAATTAGAGGCAGCTGCCATACGTTGTCTTTAATAGGAGATCCTATTTAAAGTTAATTAGTTTCCCACCTGCGTGTGGTTCTTTGTTTGTGCATGTCGCACACCAGTTTGTGATTTTGTTATTTTGGTCACAAATAAAGGAATGCATTCACACTACTGCTAAGTGCCTCGGGTCCTACCTAAGAACCATGACATCCCGACTAAGCATAATTTTATTACAATTTCATCAACATTTTCATCTACCTCTTTGACCTTAGTGTATATAGTTGAAATAGAGGTTACACATTGCATCAATCCCTGCCAAACTTTAGGCATTGAATTTTACCCCAAAAAAGTTAGAACAGGTTCAGTCTTGGACATGTATTATATTCAGCGCTTCTCGTGATGACAGATGTGTATTTTCACTGGCTGAAATGTCTTCTGGTTGGGCCAGCGAGTGTGTGTGCTAGTGTTGATCTTCCCACTGCTGTTTGCTATTCAGACACACTCCCTCGGCTCTGTGTGGATGTGATTGAGTGAAAGAGAGCTGAGGGGAGCCATGCCAGAGCTCTGCCCTCAAGGTCACTCTGTAAAGCCTTAAATCCCAGAGGTCAGTACCGAGGGAGGAAGGGAGAGATGGGTGAATGGAGAGGGGGAGGGAGGGAGGTAGCAAAAAACAGACTGGAGGACAGAGGCCCTGTGGACAATTCCTCCACAGCATCTTATCATTTCAACTCTTAGATTACTATGAATCACTTCTATAATCTCCTATGACAACACAGTTAGTTGACTAGTGATGAGCTAAACCCTGTGGATATATCTGCATCCTTTTGGAAACCGAGACTATTATGAGCTGTATACAGTTGTCACTGATTCTAAACTGTCTCATTGCATTTATGCCCTTTTTGTTTTGACTGGTCAGTGAGACTAGTCAGTTTGTTATGACTGCTGAGGGAGACTGTTTGACCTGCTGTAAAACAGCTCCAGCTCCCCTTTCTGCAATTAGAGCTCCTTTAGTTGTTGTTGCAGTGGATCCACTGAGGAGGGTATAAATGGTTAACAAGCCTCTGAGCCTCATCTCTGCCTTGACTATTGGATCAGTGACACGATGATGACTGCTGTAAAACTGCAGTAAAACACATTTCCTCTCTCCCCTCTGTTATACAACAGTTTTAACAGCCTTTGCTATGGCAACCCATGGAGGGAAGTGGAATGAGAGTATATGGGATGCAGGGGACCGAGGTAACAACATTAGTCCTTTAATATGCCAGACAGAGGTAACATCATTAGTCCTTTAATATACCAGACAGAGGTAACATCATTAGTCCTTTAATATGCCAGACAGAGGTAACAACATTAGTCCTTTTATTATACCAGACAGAGGTAACATCATTAGTCCTTTAATATACCAGACAGAAGTAACAGCATTAGACCTGTATTATACCAGACAGAAGTAACTGTATTATACCAGACAGAGGTAACAGCATTAACTGTATTATACCAGACAGAGGTAACAGCATTAACTGTATTATACCAGACAGAGGTAACAGCATTAACTGTATTATACCAGACAGAGGTAACAGCATTAACTGTATTATACCTGCCCATCAGCTGTCTCGGAACAATCAGCTCGCTACTCAAGTGATTGGACAGGGCACACACATAGTGCACGCGCACGCACGCACGCGCTGATACACACAGCATAGGTTTTAGCAGGCACCGTGGGCTGCTGATACAGACCTTTTGAAGAATGAAGTGTTGTCTTCAGCACCCACTCTTTTGTTCTGGCATCATGAGGCAGTAGAGCAGTTTAGTCCCAGAGCCAGCCATCACACTTTACCCGTCCGTCAGAGGGAGAGGTCAAAGAACGTAGAGAAATGAAGCCCATTTAGGGTTGTGAAATGGTTTGGTTTGTCAGAATACGGTGGTGTTGAATTTGTGATGTGTTCTTGTTTACTTTGGGCCTTTTACTATAGGGATCTGAAAGTGTTTGCTTTGCTGTTTAAGACGTTACACTTGGCAGAAAACCAGACCACCGTGGGCTGTATGAATAGATGTGTGTTTGTAGCGGTTGGACAGAGATGTTTTAGTTTCAGAAGCCCTAATGCCTTATAAATTCCCTTCAGTGTCTGGATTTCAGTTATTATTGTTATTATTATTACCGTAATGTTTTGTGTCTGCTGGAGAATTATTCTTATTTACTGTGACAGTCAAACATAAAACATTTTCTCTCTCACTGGTGTTTTATTGGGTAGATTCTATCAAAGGAGTATGCCCTTGTGAGTTTAACTGTGTGTGTGGCTGTGTGTATGGTGTTAGTCCACTTGTTCCTTCTGAGAGTGTGTCGTGTCAGTCATGGAAGAGAAGCAGCATCATCAGGTCCTCTATTAGAGAAAGTTCAGCCAGGAGGGGAATGGTTGCTAATAAACCTCTGAATAAAATTAAAAGGCTGTGTCGCTGTACAGATGGCCTCTCTCTGTCCACTCTGAGAGCACAAAGTACAAAGATGAAGTACTCCTCACTGCTATTGCCAGACATGAATAAAGACGCTATTTAATTTCCTTTGTAGCGCCTCGCAGGTTTATAGAAGCTATTAAATAGGAAATGTAAGGAAATCAAACAAAGCAGACAAATGATTTGAGACCCATATCTGATTGTACCGTATTCTGACTGACTCGCTCTCTTTCTATCTCTTTTGCAGAAGGGATTCATAACATGTCCATGGACTCCAGCCCCATGACGATGCCCATGTCAGACCCCAACGCCTGGGCCACAGCAATGAACAACCTGGGCATGGCTCCCATGGGCATGACAGCACAACCCCTTATGTCAGGTACAGCTACTGTAGTTATAACCATAACCCTAACCATGCCTCTACTGTAATTATAACCCTAACCACACCTCTACTGTAGGTTTTTTTTGTTTCTTTCTACTGTAGTTATTATTTTTCTCCCAAATTTCGTCGTATCCAAGTGGTAGTTAGTCTTGTCCCATCGCTGCAACTCCCGTACGGACTCGGGAGAGGCGAAGGTCGAGGGCCTCCGAAACACGACCCCGCCAAGCCAGACTGCTTCTTGACACAATGCCAACGTGTCGGAGGAAACACAGCGCCCAGGCCGCCACAGGAGTCGCTAGAGCGCGAGAGGACAAGGACCAGCCAAACCCTGGTTTGGCCTGGGTAGGCCGCCATTGTAAATAAGAATTTGTTCTTAACTGACTCGCCAAGATAAATAAAAGGTTTAAATAAAAATAAAACATGTCCCGAGAACACTCCATCATTCTTTAACGGAAGATGGGAGAACCTTCCAGAAGGACAACCATCTTTGCAGCACTCCACCAATCAGGCCTTTAGGGTAGAGTGGCCAGACGGGAGCCACTCCTCAATTAAATGCACAACAGCCCGCTTGGAGTTTGCCATAAGGCACCTATAGGACTCTCAGACCACGAGATACAAGATTCTCTGGTTTGATGAAACCAAGATTGAACTCTTTGGCCTGAATGCCAAGTGTTACGTCTGGAAGTAACCTGGCACCATCCCTACGGTGAAGCATGGTGGTGGCAGCAGGATGTTTTTCAGCGGCAGGGACTGAGAGACTAGTCAGGATCGAGGCAAAGATGAACAGCACAAAGTATAGAGAGATCCTTGATGAAAACCTGCTCCAGAGCACTCATGAGCTCAGACTAGGGCGAAGGTTCACCTTCCAACAGGACAACGACCCTAAGCACAAAGCCAAGACAACGCAGGAGTAGCTTCGGGACAAGTCTCTGAATGTCCTTGAGTGGCTCAGCCAGAGCCTGGACTTGATCCCGATCTAACATCTCTGGAGAGACCTGAAAATAGCTGTGCAGCGACGCTCCCCATCCAACCTGATAGAGCTTGAGAGGATCTGCAGAGAAGAATGGGAGAAACTCCCCAAATACAGGTGTGCCAATCTTGTAGCGTCATACGAAAGAAGACTCGAGGCTGTAATCGCTGCCAAAGGTGCTTCAACAAAGTACTGAGTAAAGGGTCTGAATACTTATGTAAATGTAATATTTATGTTTTAGATGTGTGTTTAAATTTGCTAACATTTCTAATATCCGGTTTTTGCTTTGTCATAATGGGGTATTGTGTGTAGATTGATGAGGGGAAAAAACGATTTAATAAATGTTAAAATAAGGCTGTAACGTAACAAAATATGGAAAAAGTCTAAAGGATCTGAATACTTTAAAAAACCTCAGTCAACCAACAGCCTATCAACCAAACAATCGACCAATCGACTAAATGGGGTCAGCCCTACAGGATTCCTAGGAGCTTTTCTGAGATGCTTTGTGGATAGGGGCCCAGAGCTCCTTCTAGACCGATGACGTTCCATTAACGTTTGTTTAATGGTTTGGAACTGAGAGGTTGAGATGAACGAAACGCAATAAGGCGCTGCGCTTCTGATGTTTATTGTTTTATGTTCATCATTCAGCACAGCGGGACAGTTATCACTTTACCATTATGTTTATACTTCACCATTTCACCCCTCCATCTACAATTATTTATTTAGTTTTTTTTCGGTCCTTATTATAATGTCTTTTTTCCCAAAGCCTTTTATAAACCACCTCCTTCAGCTTGTTTAAAAGCACATTCCATATCAACAGAGCTACTGAATTATAGGCCTCACAGTAACTCCACTAGGACTCCTTATTTCAAATGAAGTGGGCTTGGAGGATACTATTCCAATCTACTGGGTTTTTCCCTATTTGATGTAATTTGTACAATTTACTGAGCTGCTTCCAGACTTAGCAGACTCTCTATGCTAGTTTACTGTGCTGCCTACGCAAGACAAAATTCTACTTTGTTGAGCGAGTTATAGTTTTAGAACTGTGATTGGAGAGGATTACTCTGTGTGGTGCACGTGTGTATTTTGTCACTGAGCGCCTTGAGCCATTGGACAGCATAATGGAGCAGCTCTTAGTGCTGCTACTATTCTATTAGAGGACTAGTCTATTAGAGGACTCTCTCTCCCACAGCTGCATTGGTATCACACAAACATTGCCAGCGGGTAGGGCTGCAGTCGGGTTGGCTGTGTAGTAGTGGGAGTGGAGATTCGGGGTGAGGGCTGTAGTCCTACTCATGAATCACCTGGAGAAACAGCTCTTCCATAGCTTGTTGTCTCTCTCTCTCTCTCTCCCCATCTCTCTCTTCTTCTCCTCTGTCCCCTTTGTCTCTCTCTCTCCCTTTTCTCTCTCTACTCTTCCTCTCTCTTGCCACTTTCTTTCTCTCTCTTTCTCTCACTCTCCACCCCTCGTCTCTGGAGCCCAAATTATCCAACAGCTTCATTACTGCTATCGTTAGTCAGCACTCTGCTCCACTGCTACAAAATTCTGGACCAACGTAAAGTAGGACAAATAATATTAATAATATCTGGCACTCACACTGTTTAATTATACATACATTTTATACATTATACATAACTTAATAATCCTGTTTTCAAATAAACTAAATACAACTGTATTATTCTCAGAGAATGTTAAACTACAAATATAAACTTTGTCAGTCTAGAAAACAAACTAGTCTCAATGTCATTATTCAGTCTGTTTATCAGTAAGGTGTGAGAGTGGTGGTGTTCTTATTGAAACCCAGGAGTTCCATGTTCCAAGGGGAAACATTATTTCCCTCTGTTTTATTTACTTTAAAATTATTAATGAGGAAAAAATTTATCAACAAGAAATTTGCCCAAGCCAAGGTTGACCACTAACTGAACCCTCAGCTGAGTTTAGTTCCTTCTAAACCAGTGAGCTGAGTAGCCAGACACTCAGTGCTAAACCTGCCCTGTACTGAACTCCATCTATAATTCACAAAGGCAGAGCTGCTGTGTTTTGCTGGCGACTTCTCAGTGAATCCACAATCAGTTCAGGACTTTATTAACTCACCACTCCTTTATGTGGGTTAATGGTGGCAAATCTGCAGTGAGACTAGATGGCTTTAGAGACAAACAACACACGCACGCACACACAACAACAGACGCACACACACAAACACACATGCTTAAAAGCCTTTGTTACTAGATCAGCTTGTACCTTTGAACTGATCCACCTGGACTTTCCATTGACTCTCCATCATGTGAGGGAGGGCCCTTCATCCCCTCGTCCTTTGATCGTTATTCCTCTGGTGGAGGGTAAGAGCTCTCTCTCTCTCACACACACACAACTTCTTAAAGAAGTCAAACTAACTTCCCTTGCCAAAGAACACAGCTCTGTAACAACACTTGCGTTCATGTATGTATGCATGCATGCTTATATGATCCTCTCTGAGCCAGGATTCACTGACTTTCCCATTGAGTAAAGTGAGTTCAAGGAGACCCTGACTCTAACTCAAGCCAAGTGGATCAACACTTGGTCATCCAAAAAGCTGGATAAATCAAAAGGCCTTTGTCCAGAGGCATGTGGTCTAAGACACTGCATCTCAGTGCTAGAGGTGTCACTACAGACAACCTGGTTTGAATCCAGACTGTATCACAACCGGCCGTGATTGGGAGTCCCATAGAGAGGCGCACAATTGTCTTAGGTCAGTTAGGATCACCACTTTATTTTAAGAATGTGAAATGTCAGAATAATAGTAGAGAGTGATTTATTTAAGCTTTTATTTCTTTCATCACATTCCCAGTGGGTCAGAAGTTTACATACACTCAATTAGTATTTGGTAGCATTGCCTTTAAATTGTTTAACTTGGGTCAAACATTTCGGGTAGCCTTCCACAAGCTTCCCACAATAAGTTGTGTGAATTTTGGCCCATTCCTCCTGACAGAACTGGTATAACTGAGTCAGGTTTGTAGGCCTCCTGGCTCGCACACGCCTTTTCAGTTCTGCCCACAAATTTTCTATAGGATTGAGGTCAGGGTTTTGTGATGGCCACTCCAATACCTTGACTTTGTTGTCCTTAAGCCATTTTTCCACAACTTTGGAAGTATGCTTGGGGTCATTGTCCATTTGGAAGACTCATTTGCAACCAAGCTTTAACTTCCTGACTTGAGATGTTGCACCAATATATCCACATAATTTTCCTTCCTCATGATGTCATCTATTTTGTGAAGTGCACCAGTCCCTCCAGCAGCAAAGCACCCCTACAACATGATGCTGCCACCCCCGTGCTTCACGGTTGGGATGGTGTTCTTCGGCTTGCAAGCCTCCCCCCTTTTCCTCCAAACATAACGATGGTCATTATGGCCAAACAGTTTTATTTTTGTTTCACCAGACCAGAGGACATTTCTCCATAAAGTGTGATCTTTGTCCCCATGTGCAGTTGCAAACCATAGGTTTTGGAGCAGTGGCTTCTTCCTAGCTGAGCAGCCTTTCAGGTTATGTCAATATAGGACTCGTTTTACTGTGGATATAGATACTTTTGTACCTGTTTCCTCCAGCATCTTCACAAGGTCCTTTGGTGTTGTTCTGGGATTGATTTGCACTTTTCACACCAAGTCTCTAGGAGACAGAACACGTCTCCTTCCTGAGCGGTATAATGGCTGCATGGTCCCATGGTGTTTATACTTGTGTACTATTGTTTGTACAGATGAACGTGGTACCTTCAGGTGTTTGGAAATTGCTCCCAAGGATGAACCAGACTTGTGGAGATCTACACATTTTTTTCGGAGATCTTGGCTGATTTCTTTATATTTTGCCATTTTGAGGCACTGAGTTTGAAGGTAGGCCTTGAAATACATCCACAGGTACACTACCAATTGACTCAAATTGTCAATTAGCCTATCAGAATCTTCTAAAGCCATGACATAATTTTCTGGAATTTTCCAAGCTGTTTAAAGGCACAGTCAACAGTGTCAGAAGTCAACTTCTGACCACTGGAATTGTGATATTTTATTATAAGTGAAATAATCTGTCTGTAAACAATTGTTGGAAGAATTACTTGTGTCATGCACAAAGTAGATGTCCTAACCGACTTGCCAAAACTATAGTTTGTTAACATGAAAACTGTGAAGTGGTTGAAAAATGAGTTTTAATGACTAACCTAAGTGTATGTAAACTTCAGACTTCAACTGTATATACCAGTGCCTCATAGTCTTATTGCATGTAGCAGTGTTCCCCAACTGATGCACGAGGGCCAATTTAATTATGTTCCAACCCCCCGACCATCCACTCAAGAAAGAATCTGCCTGCGGCTTAATCTAGTTAATGATCCCTGGCATAGAGGTTAAATAGTGTACCCGAGTGTTACATATGTAATCAACAGTGTTGACTTTGTACAGCTCTGAAGGACCGATCCCTTAGCTCGCCACAGAACAATCACAACTGGACACTTTCTGGGCTTCTGTCTCTATTTGAGTCTGCTCTCAATGGCCCACATAGAAAAACACTAGCATTACAGTAGCATTTGTCAGGGATTTTATTTCACCTTTATTTAACCAGGTAGGTCAGTTGAGAACAAGTTACAACACAGAGTTACACATTAAACAAAACAGTCAAAAACACAATATAAAAATCTATATACAGAGTGCAAAATGTAGTGCAAAAATGCAGTAAGGTTAAGAGGTAGAACAATAAATAGACTATAGTGGTGAAATAAATTACAGAATTATCATCATTAACACAGGAATGAAGGATGTGCAAATTATGATGTGCAAATAGAGGTACTGGTGTGCAAGATTAGTGAAAATAAACAAAAAATAAATATGGGGATGAGGTAGTAGTGTGGGCTATTTACAGAAGGGCTATATACAGGTGCAGTGATCGATAAGCAGCTTTGATAACTGATGCTTAAAGTTATTGAGGGAGATAGGAACCTCTAGCTTCAATGATTTTTGCAATTCGTTCCAGTCATTGGCAGCAGCGAACTGGAAGGAATGGCGGCCAAAGGAGGTGTTGGCTTTGGGGGAGACCAGTGAGATATACCTGCTGGAGCGCATGCTACGGGTGGGTGTTGCTATAGTGACCAGTGAGCTGAGATAGGGCGGGGATTTACCTAATAAAGACTTATAGATGACCTGGAGCCAGTGGGTTTGGCGACGAATATATAATGAAGGCCAGCCAACGAGAGCATACAGGTCGCAGTGGTGGGTAGTGTATGGGGCTTTGGTGACAAAACGGATGGCACTGTGATAGACTACATCCAATTTGCTAAGTAGAGTGTTGGAGGCTAGTTTGTAAATGACATCACCAAAATCAAGGATCGGTAGGATAGTCAGTTTTACAAGGGCATGTTTGGCAGCATGAGTGAAGGAGGCTTTGTTGCGGAATAGAAAGCCAATTCTGGATTTAATTTTGGATTGGAGATGGTTGATGTGAGTCTGGAAGTTGAGTTTATAGTCTAACCAGATGCCTAGGTATTTGTAGGTGTCCACGTATTCTAATTCGGACCCGTCGAGAGTAGTGATGATAGTCCGGTGGGCGGGTGCTGGCAGCGTACGATAGAAAAGCATGCACTTAGTTTTACTAGCGTTTAAGAGCAGTTGGAGGCCACGGAAGGAGTGTTGTATGGCATTGAAGCTTGATTGAAGGTTAGTAAACACAGTATCCAAAGAGGGGCCAGATGTATACAGAATGGTGTCGTCTGCGTAGAGATGGATCAGAGAGTCACCAGCAGCGAGAGCGACATCGTTGATGTATATAGAGAAAAGGGTTGGCCCAAGAATTGAACCCTGTGGCACCCCCATAGAGACTGCCAGAGGATCGGACAATAGTCCCTCCGATTTGACACACTGAACTCTGTCTGCAAAGTAGTTAGAGAACCAGGCAAGGCAGTCACTTGAGAAACCAAGGCTGTTGAGTCTGCCAATAAGAATGCGGTGATTGACAGAGTCGAAAGCCTTGGCCAGGTCGATGAAAACGGCTGCACAGTACTGTCTTTTATCGATGGCGGTTATGATATCGTTCAGTACCTTGAGCGTAGCTGAGGTGCACCCATGACCAGCTCGGAAACCAGATTGCATAACAGAGAAGGTACGGTGGGATTCGAAGTGGTCAGTTATCTGTTTGTTAACTTGGCTTTCGAAAACTTTAGAAAGGCAGGGCAGGATGGATATTGGTCTATAACAGTTTGGCTCTAGAGTGTCTCCTCCTTTGAAGAGGGGGATGACCGCGGCAGCTTTCCAATCTCTAGGGATCTCAGACGATACGAAAGAGAGGTTGAACAGGCTAGTGATAGGTGTTGCAACAATTTTGGCTGATAATTTCAAAAAGAGAGGATCCAGATTATCTAGCCCAGCAGATTTGTAGGGGTCCAGACTTAGCAGCTCTTTCAGAACATCAGCCTTCTGGATTTGGGTGAAGGAGAAGCGGGGGGGGCTTGGGCAAGTAGCTTCCGGGGGTGCAGAGCTGTTAGCTGTTGGTTATAAAACCTGATTGAAGACAAACCGATCCAGACTATAATTAGGACCATATGGAATCTTCTAGGGCTTTGGCACCTCTGTTTCCTCCTCTTTTCCTCCTCACTCACTCTGTCTTGTTTTCAGAGTGTGGACCTCCCCAGAAACTATTTATTATTCAAGACACTTGACACATTAAACTGCACTTTTGATTAGATGTATTGGCTCTCTGGTAAGTAACACCACCTGCCACCAACTCATTGCATCATCAGTCTTTCTAGAGCCAAGTATACTGAACAAAAATATAAATGCAACATGTAAAGTGTTAGTCCCATTTTTCATGAGCTGAAATAAAAGATCCCAGAAATGTTCCATATGCCCAAAACGCGTATTTCTCTCAAATTTTGTGCACAAATTGGTTTACTTCCCTGTTAGTGAGCATTTCTCCTTTGCAAAGATAGTCCATCCACCTGACAGGTGTGGCATATCAAGAAGCTGATTAAACACCATGATCATTTCACAGGTGCATCTTGTGCTGGGGACAATAAAGGGCCACTTTAAATTGGTCAGATTTGTCACACAACACAATGCCACAGATGTCTCATGTTTTGAGGGAGCGTGCAATTTGCATGCTGAGTGCAGGAATGTCCAACAGAGCTGTTGCCAGATAACTTAAAATTAATTTCTCTACCATAAGCCAACTCCAACGTCATTTTAGAGAATTCGGTAGTACATCCAACCGGCCTCACAACCACAGACCACATGTCACCAAGCCAGCCCAGGACCTCCACATCCGTCTTTTTCCCCTGCGGGATCGTTTGAGGATGAGGAGGGGGGTGCTCAGGAATATTTATGTCTGTAATAAAGCCCTTTTGTGGGGGAAAACTAATTCTGATTGGCTGGGCCTGGCTCCCCAGTGGGTGGAGCTGACTGAATGTATTTCAATTGACTGATTTACTTATTTGAACTGTAACTCAGTAAAATCTTTGAAATTGCTTTTGTATTCAGTATAGCTACTGGAAGATGAGGGTCAGTCAACTTAATAAAATGCTGTGAAGGGACGGACGTGGTACTGAAGAGGTTCCGCTGTGAGGATATGTTGTTTTATGAGGACATGGTACTGTAGAGACTCCACTATGGGGACAGGCCAGTGGCGGACTGGCCGTCGGGAGCACCGAGACATTTCCCAGTGGCCTGAGGGTCGTTTTGGCCTGCCGTGAATAGTCAACTTGACCAGTGATAATATAGCTAGCAGGAATGAGTTGATGGAGAATCCACACATTGAGAGGGAGAGAATAAAAAAGAGACAGGCCCTTGCCACAGACGCAGCTAAATACTGCAACATAAGCGACATGTTCGCCAGTAAGGGACCAGGTCAGTCAAAAACACTAGCTAAAACACACACACTGACACACACAAACGACACCCAGCATGGCAAGCTAAGTAGCCTAGCTAATAATAGTGACACAACGGCCGGTAGGCTAAACAGTTTGCACGTCTTATGTCTTCGTGGAAGAATTATATCATAGCAATGAGTGCAACATAGCGATCATAATATGACATTGAAGGCAATATGTTTCAACTAGTAAAGAATAGTAAACCTAGACTATGGACTTGCCAGCATTCGGTCATGACTCATGCCACATAAGCTAGGGAAAGTGCACATACATTATACAGCGAAACAGGCTACAGTAACATAACCATAATACATCCATGAACGTAACACAGTAGCCTGTGTGACACAGCACAGGCAATGACACAAATCATTAGCGCCATTAGTACCAGCATTACAAGTTACTACAATAATATACAGCTCTGGGAAAAACTAAGAGACCACTCCAAATTAAGAGACCACTCTTGATTTTTTCCAGAGCTGTATTAATGTAGCCTACTGATACACTCATGATAGTGAGTATGATAATAGTACTTTCTTTGCAAAGGTGGAGAAGGAAGCAGCAGCAGCACTAGAGCTTCATGTGCTCCTGCAGAACTGGAGATGATGGTCAGTTCAGAGTCAGACTCAGAGCAAGAACCTTCAGGTACAACTTAAGAGCAATGACTTCACAAGTAGTTATTTACAATGTTAATCTCATTCTGCAGAGCAACCAGGTGTGTGTGTGTGTGTGTGTGTGTGTGTGTGTGTGTGTGTGTGTGTGTGTGTGAGACTACACAGCCAACCTTTATTTAAAACAACACTTAATAATCTTCAACAATTCACATTATATATATGAAAATTAATAAAATTTAAAAGAAAAAAAATTACATTTCCAAAACCAGATCAGAAACAACACACAAAACATCATTAACACACCACAGATCATTGAAACCCATCTCATTATTTACAAGACTATAGTATGCAAATTCTATTTTTAGTCTACCAGCTACTAATTTCATAAACATCACTTCAACATTGATACTTTTAAGCTGTAATCCTTGATTTTTCCTGGTTTTCCATATCGCCAATTTCGCAGTTCCTATTAAATAATTTAACAGACACATATTCCTTCTTTTTGAAAAATTATATTTCACACCCCCTATAAAAACTTCCTCTGAGAATTCTTCACCAAAAGCTTGAAACAATTTATTTAGATCATCAAAAAGACCTTCCAATCTTTTGCATTTTAAAAACAAATGTTCTAAATTCTCTTCCTCCCCACAAAACCTATACCACACCCCTACTGCTGGGTTCAGGTGTGCCACATGTTTGTCTGTGGCTATTGCACCATGAATAATTCTCCATTGAAGATCTGCTGTTCTTTTCTCGACTGGAGGTTTATACAGAGTTCTCCATCTATCTCTTACAAGAAATTCTGGCTTCAACAAAACTGGCCACCTTTGAGATCTTTTGTCCTCTGAGTGAAACTTGATGCAAAACTTTAACTGCAATGTTATATATGGCTTTCTTTGATGTCGTTTCAAACAAGTCCAGCTGTGGAGTTTTAAAAGACAAAATTGAACCTGCGGATTCATCTTCTTGTCTTTCGCCGACAACTGCAGCAACTCTTATTTTTGGAAAGTCCAGCTCATTGCTTATGTCTGACGGAAAACCTTGTCCAATGTTTTTCCTATAGCCACTTGGTAATGCATTGACAATTTCCTCCACCAGCTTTTCCGTCAAGCGCGAGGACTTTAATCCTGTCACTTCTTTCAAGATTTCCACAGATTCCCATCGGTCATTATTTAAAAGTTGCCCCAACTTCACAATTCCATGTCTTTTTAAACACGCACACACGCTTACAGATGACAAAAGTCTTGTCTGAATCATTGGGTTGAAAAACAAACATTCCTCTCGTATCCAACTCCCAGAATCATCAATATCTCTTTCCACTTTAAAAACAGTTCTCCAAGAGTGCAGCATTGACCGGTAAAAAGGTGTAACCTCAGACAAGTTCACTTTATCCAGTTCCATTAAAAACAGATGTCGGTCTAATTTAAGACCACCTGCTTTTTTTAGAATTGTTTTTGCAGTCTCAGTCCAAGTTAAGTCCTTATAATACAGGAATCTCTGTGCTGTTTGTATTCTAAAAGCACATATCTTACTCCGCACATCCACCAGACCTTGACCTCCCTCGTAAACGGGAAGGTAGAGTGCTGCTGCTCGAATCCAATGTTCTCCACTCCAAAAAAACTTCACAAATGTCCTCTGTATTTTGCAAATCAAATCTTCAGGTGGTTCCATTACAATGAGTCTATGCCATAAAGTTGAGGCAGCCAGATTATTCACAACCAGAACTGTCTCTGTATGACATCAATGGTAATAGCGATTTCCATTTAAACAATCGGGCAGACACCTTTTCCAGCATTCCCTCCCAATTTTTATTCTGAAATTGTTTAGTTCCCCAAAAAAAACCTAGCATTTTCAGCCCATCTCTTTCCCACAACAATCCACCAGGTAATTTTGGAGGTCCTTGTCTACTTTTCCACTGACCAATAATAAGTCCCTCACTTTTTCCCCAATTTATCTTTGCTGATGATGCCTTTCCATAATTTCTCATTGTTTCAGTTAAAATATTAACATCATTTTGATTTGAAATAAAAACAGTAACATCATCAGCATAAGCTGATATTGAGATTCCATGCATGACATTAATTCCATTGAGATCCCTTCTTAGCCTGCACAGCAATGGCTCAATAACAAGGCTATATAATTGTCCAGATAGTGGACAGCCTTGCCGAATCCCTTTTAATACAGGTATTGGTGCACTCAATCCTCCACCAGCTTTCGCAATCACAAAAACTTCAGAATATAACAATTGAATATATGATATAAAATTCTTCCCGAACCCAAAATCTTTCAAAACCTCAAAAATATATATGATTGACTCTATCGAAAGCTTTCTCTTGGTCTAACGAAAGCACACCCAGGTCAACATTATTGAATTGATTAAGATCAATGACATCTCTTAACAAAAAAAGATTATCCATAATTGACCTATTAGGAATACAATATGTTTGATCTCTGTGAACTAAAACTTCCAAAACATGTTTCAACCTATTTGCTAAACATTTTGAAAGTATTTTATAGTCCATGCACAGTAAAGAGACAGGTCTCCAGTTCTTTAGAAGGCACAAATCTCCCTTTTTAGGGAGCAAAGAAAGTACTGCTCTTCGACAACTTACTGGAAGTATCTTATACCTTATACTTTCCAATAAAACTTCATACAAGTCACTTCCAAGTACATTCCAAAATGTCTGATAAAACTCTGCCGGTAAACCATCAATTCCTGGAGAACGGCCATGTGATAACTGTCTCATTGCCTCAGTGATCTCCTGAAAAGTAATCTGTCCATCCAAAGACTCTTTCTGTTCGTTTGACAGCTTCGGTAGATCACTCAGCAAATCGGAAACACATTCAAGATCACAAGTCTCAATATCATACAAGTCTGTATAGAAATTAACTGCCAGTTTCCTTATTTCCAAAGGGTCAGAAGTTATGACCCCATCAGGCCGCCGAAGATGATACATTTGCTTTTGTTGGACACTTTTCTTTTCAAGATAAAAAAAATATGAGGAAGGGGCATCCATGTCCCTTCACTTGTTCTTGTAATAGTGAACCAAGTTCTTTCTTTTTATTCAAATGTTCATTTTTTATCTTTCCATCATCATTATTTATCACAAGAATATTCTCCAAAGCTTGTATATCCCTTTGAAGTTTTTGTATCGCTGCTTTCATCATAGAAGTAGAATGTGAACTATAATTTTGACAAAAGGTTCTTATGTTTGCTTTACCAACCTCCCACCACATAAGCACATTTTCAAAAGAAACCTTTTTTAACTTCCAGTCATTCCAAAAGAATGTAAAATTCTCACAAAATAAAGCATCCTGCAATAGTTTAGTATTAAAATGCCAAAAATAATTTGGTTTTGAAATTCTTTTCATATTCAAAGCAAATAATATCAAATGGTGATCTGAAAACCCAACGGGTAAAATAGAAACATCCGTAATTTTATTGTTCCATTCTCTACCTATATAAAATCTGTCTAATCTAGCTCCACTAACCCTATTGTTAGATGCTTTGAGCCAAGTATACTGTTTGATTCCTGTGTTTCTTCTTCTCCAAATATCTATTAATTCAAACTCCTTTAAAATTTTTGACAATACAACACTTGATTCATGATGGGGTTCTTCTCCATTTCTATCAATAATAAAATCAATAGTACAATTCCAGTCACCTCCAATGATAGTACAAACATTGTCATCAATTTTCTGAATAGCACTCCTTAACTTTAAAAAATACCTCACACGCTCAGGTCCATTATTGGGTTCATAAACATTAATCAGTACAAACACAGATCCTTCATATTCCATTTTTAACAGCAATATTCTTCCTTTTACAATTTCTTCGACAACCAAAATATTAACATGAATTCCTTTAGAAAATAAAATGGCTATGCCAGCACTTGTATTTGTCCCATGGCTCAAAACACTTTTTCCTTCCCACCATCTACTCCATTCAAGTTCATTTTCTACACTCGTGTGTGTTTCTTGTAAGAAAGCTACATTTATTTTTTTTATACTAAATAACTCTGATACCATTGCTAATTTATTATATTTAAAGAGCCCACCCTCAACAGCTCCATAGAAGAAAGAAAATATAAAGAGGATAGAAAAAGAACAAAAAAGCCAAGAGAAATATTCACCCTGTGTGACTTAAACATTTGATTTGTTTTGTGAAGCATTCACTTTATCCCTTCTTAGCTTTGTTATCATCTTCTTCAACCTGAACCTTTTTTGTTTACTTAAAGCCTCATAGCCAACATTTCTATTCAACAATTTCACTGTATGAATGAATTTATTTTCATCAGGAAAAAATTATTTAACTTCAATAATTCTACCAAAGGTCACATCCAGGAAGTTATTTATATCTTGCAATGTATACACATCGTCCACACTACCATACTGTGATCCAATGTCAGATACATCAGAGAAAGCATCATCATCTCTCATCCCCAAATCAGCATCAGTACTCATTTCACCAGAATTGGACATTTCAGAATTTTCATTAGAAACCTTTTCAACACTAACCGTAGCTGCATCATCATTGGTTACACTAGCGTCCTTCAGTTCAGCAACATCATGATTTCTATCAGAATCAACTTTTTCATGATTGTTCTCAGTCTGACTTTCAATCAATCCATCACTGTCAATGTTCTTCTGTGATCCAGCTTGAGGCTGCACATTCTCAGAAGCTGACTTACTACTCTCACCAGCAGCAGAAGTACTAGGCCTAACTTCCACTTCACTAACCTGGGCCTTGTGTGGACATGTGTGCCTTTTGTGGCCGATATCTCCACACTCAAAACATTTCATACTACCGGTGTTCGCGTAAATAAAATACGCTTTCCCTTCATGCATGACTCTGAACGAAATATCCAACTCCGGTTCATTTAAGAACATAAACACCTGCTGTCTGAAAGACATAACGTGTTTTAGAGCAGCGTTTTTACACCCTAGTGGGATCATCTTAATCTTACTAGCCATTTTTC
Source organism: Thymallus thymallus (assembly GCA_023634145.1). Classification (NCBI taxonomy): domain Eukaryota; kingdom Metazoa; phylum Chordata; class Actinopteri; order Salmoniformes; family Salmonidae; genus Thymallus; species Thymallus thymallus. The sequence goes on along the minus strand of CM042384.1, from coordinate 14,213,421 downwards.
CATATCGCGTCAAAGCTTTCTCAATTTCGTCATTTCGAATAAAAGGCGGCACATTGGATATCGTAACTCTAGTTGTCAGAGCAATAAGCGGTGAGATAATAAGAAAATCGCCACTCACCACAATTCCGTCGCTTATCAATTGATTTACTATGTCTTCCTTTTCGACAAAAACCACCACTGCCTTATTCATCCTGGATGCTGTAGTAATGTTTTCATACCCAACTTTTTCCCCAATTGCCAGCAACACATCTTCAACAGTGACGCCCTGAGCCGGTACACACCTGATTCCATGGCGGAGCGACACCTGTGACGCTGTCCCCGCAGGGATAGACGCCATCCCGATGCCGCCTCAAAAACTCACAAACACTCACAAAACAAAATCAAATGTTATTTTTTAGATGATAAACAAACAAACAAACATTCATACACTTAGAAAACGGAAGAAAATAATAAATAAAGTGTATATAGAAGAAATATAGGCTCTCCTCGTGAACACCCTCACGCGTACCCCAACCCTCCCAGCATGCAGAGAGAGAGAGAGAGAGAGAGGACAGAGAAAGTGCTGAAAATCCATTTGATTGTTTTGCCCGTCCTCAGTCCAAGGATTTTGACTTATTATTTTTTTCAGTACCACCCAAAACAAACCCCTCAGTCATTCCCAATGTATTCCTCTCCAAAGATGGCACTAACAGAAAATGGCTGACATACAATGAAGTAACTCAGCATTCGCAAAACCTTCAGCCGCCAGTGATAGTGCATTTGTCAAAGGAGGCATGCAGGCCTGGAAACATGCCCATCGGAGAGTACAGGAACATGAGAGAAGCAAGACCCATAGGGAAAGTGCAGAAGCCTTTTTCCTCAGAGCCAGGAAAGCAGACATCCGTACCCTTCTGAGTGATAAGCAAATGTCAGTTCAACAAGACCAGGTCAGAAAGATGAGGCAGGTCATGGAACGTGTGAGTGATGTAGTTAAAGTTATTGGTAAATGTGGGCTTAGCTACAGAGGACACAGACACAAAGCTGCATATAACTTGGATAACATGGCCGTCAATCATGGCAAGCTTCTTATATTACTTATATTGTTGCTAAGCAAATATGATGTCTGCCTACAAGAGCATGTTAGTGATTGCATTGAGAAGAGCAAGAAGCAGATAGGAAGTAAATGAAGAGGGTCCTTGGTAACTATGATGTCCAAAACAACAGCAAATAAAGTAATTGAAGTAATCAGAATGTTGATTCAGCAGACAATTGCTGTTGAAGTGAGAAAGGCAGGGATGTTCTCAATACAAATGGACATAACACAGGATTTAACATCCAAAGACCAGTGTGCAGTAGTTCTGCGATATGTTACTGATGTTGTCCACGAGAGACTCATTGCGGTCATTGACTGAGTCATCGACTGGACAGTACTTTGTGGACCTTGTGAAACAGACCTTTGGGAAGATGGACATAGTTATCAAACAGTGTGTTGGTAATGCAACAGACGGAGCAGGGACAATACAGGAGCTTCTCTGCATCGCTCACAGGACAGTCTCCTAACCAAGTTCACATATGGTGTTACTCACATGTCCTCAACCTTGTGCTAACTGACAACACTGGGGTGGTTGTGGCAAGTGAATCCCTTTTCTCACTACTGAATGACATTGCAGTGTTCGTTCGAGATTCCTACAAGCACATGAAGCTATGGGAGGAAACCAGTGAGGACAGGAGACACAAGCGGCTTGATGTAATTGGTGAAACACGCTAGTGGGCCAAAGACGAGGCCTTTACACGGATGTGGTCATCACTATGGAAAGAATTGAAAAGGATGTGACCATAAAACCTGCCATCCGAAGCAAGGCCCAAGGGTACAAGGATGCTCTCCTTAAGTATGAAACCATACTTACAGCAGAGGTTTTCTCAGGATTTTTGAGCAGACGTCCCCTCTCTCTAAATACTTGCAAACAAGTGGCATGGATATCGTAACAGCACAGCACTTGGTGACGGGAATGGAGGATAACGTGAGAAAGTGTGCCCGAGACTTTGAGGGTGTGAAGAGGGCAGCAGACGACTTTGTTGAGTGGGCCAATGGCATTCTGGAGGAGCAGCAGGACTGTGATGCCAAAGCTCAGACTGTTCTCCCAGAGAAGAGAACAAAAAAAGAAGAGAAAGAGGTGAGTTGGCAAAAGACGAGTCCATTACTAATGCAGACATGGATTACAAAATCAAGATCCAAAATGTGATACTGGACACTTGTTGAATGTATTCACCGCCGTTATGCAGCAAATGCAGTGCTGTGTGCAGATGTCTCCTACATGAATCCAAAGCATTTTCCTGAAATCAGAGAAAAGGGCCTTGAAGGAGCTCAGCAAATGCTTACTTGAATCTGATGAACATGCCAATGTTGAGGCATTGCAGGCTGAACTGATCAGCCTTGCACAAGTGGGAAAGACTGAAACAGTCAGCGGGAGTACAACACCAGGGCCACCGCCACCAGTGATGAATCAGGGGAAGGCTTTGAGGATCCTGATGTAAGTGTGGAGTTGGTGAGCAGAAGTTGTTCCACATGTAAAAACTGCCCGATATGCTGCTATCTTCTCCTGTCTCAGTACAATCTGCTCACGGATGCGTATAACATCATTGGTTTGGGCTTCAAGTTTCTCCTCACCTTATCCATCACTCAGGTGGCTTGTGAGAGGACCTTCTCCACCCTGTAATTCGTTAAGAACCGCCTAAGAACCTCCCTCACTTAAGAGAACCTTGAAGCGTTACTTTTGATGGAAACAGAGAAGGAGATTCTTATGGGACTTGACAAAGATTACATTATTGACAAGATGGCAGAGAGCAGTGAGTTACTGCGCTACCTACTGGTTTACTAGTGGTAATTACTTACTGGTTACTCTGAAGTAGCTATGCTATGACTCTTCCTTAACAGGCTGCCAAGAGTGAAAGAACATTTGCTGTGAGTTAAAGCTTTTGTACAGAGGCATGTTTTATGGACTTTCGTATTATACTTGCAGTTACAGTGGGGAGAAAAAGTATTTGATACACTGCCGATTTTGCAGGTTTTCCTACTTACAAAGCATGTAGAGGTCTGTCATTTTTATCATAGGTACACTTCAACTGTGAGAGACGGAATCTAAAACAAAAATCCAGAAAATCACATTGTATGATTTTTAAATAATTAATTTGCATTTTATTGCATGACATAAGTATTTGTTCACCAGTAAGGTGTTCGGCTCTCACAGACCTGTTCGTTTTTCTTTAAGAAGCCCTCCTGTTCTCCACTCATTACCTGTATTAACTGCACCTGTTTGAACTCGTTACCTGTATAAATGACACCAGTCCACACACTCAATCAAACAGACTCCAACCTCTCCACAATGGCCAAGACCAGAGAGCTGTGTAAGGACATCAGGGATAAAATTGTAGACCTGCACAAGGCTGGGATGGGCTACAGGACAATAGACAAGCAGCTTGGTGAGAAGGCAACAACTGTTGCCGCAATTATTAGAAAATTGAAGAAGTTCAAGATGACGGTCAATCTCCCTCGGTCTGAGGTACCATGCAAGATCTCACCTCATGGGGCATCAATGATCATGAGGAAGGTGAGGGATCAGCCCAGAACTACACAGCAGGACCTAGTCAATGACTTGAAGAGAGCTGGGACCACAGTCTCAAAGAAAACCATTAGTAACACACTACGCCGTCATGGATTAAAATCCTGCAGCGCACGCAAGGTCCCCCTGCTCAAGCCAGCACATGTCCAGGCCGTCTGAAGTTTGCCAATGACCATCTGGGTGATCCAGAGGAGGAATGGGAGAAGGTCATGTGGTCTGATGAGACAAAAATAGAGCGTTTTGGTCTAAACTCCACTCGCCGTGTTTGGAGGAAGAAGAAGGATGAGTACAACCCCAAGAACACCATCCCAACCGTGAAGCATGGAGGTGGAAACATCATTCTTCGGGAATGCTTTTCTGCAAAGGGGACAGGACGACTGCACCGTATTGAGGGGAGGATGGATGGGGCCATGTATCGCGAGATCTTGGCCAACAACCTCCTTCCCTCAGTAAGAGCATTGAAGATGGGTCGTGGCTGGGTCTTCCAGCATGACAACGACCCGAAACACACAGCCAGGGCAACTAAGGAGTGGCTCCGTAAGAAGCATCTCAAGGTCCTGGAGTGGCCTAGCCAGTCTCCAGACCTGAACCCAATGGAAAATCTTTGGAGAGAGCTGAAAGTCCGTATTGCCCAGCGACAGCCCCGAAACCTGAAGGATCTGGAGAAGGTCTGTATGGAGGAGTGGGCCAAAATCCTTGCTGCAGTGTGTGCAAACCTGGTCAAGAACTACAGGAAACGTATGATCTCTGTAATTGCAAACAAAGGTTTCTGTACCAAATATTAAGTTCTGCTTTTCTGATGTATCAAATACTTATGTCATGCAATAAAATGCTAATTAATTACTTAAAAATCATACAATGTGATTTTCTGGATTTTTGTTTTAGATTCTGTCACTCACAGTTGAAGAGTACCTATGATAAAAATTACAGACTTCTACATGCTTTGTAAGTGGGAAAACCTGCAAAATCGGCAGTGTATCAAATACTTGTTCTCCCCACTGTATGTAGCCAATGTTCAATTTCATTGACTCAGTGTATAGATGTGCTTATTTCTGTGCTGTTTGCTTTATGGACACTAGTGTGTGAACATTGTAATCTAAAAAAAAAATTGTAGAGGAGTAATTTTTCAACTTTTGTATTATACTTGCTTATGTTCAAGTTCAGTGTGTGTGTGTGTGTGTTTTGATATGCTTTATGCTTGACTATAAAGATAAAACATTTGAACATTTGAGCTAACTGTGTATCTCATTCTTTTTTTTTTTTGTGTAGGCTAATTATTTTGTATGTCTAGCCTTGTACATTTGTATGTGCTATGATTGGTGTATTCCTAGTGAGTTTTTGAGGGTGCACCCATAGCCTCAGCATACCTTTTCAAATGTTTGTATTTTGTAATGTGGATAACTTTCTTCCCAGATGAACATAGTGGCCAAATGTTTGGTACTCGATATATCAACAAATAGGGATAGCCTACAAAATTAGCGGTCTGGTGGTTTGCGTGAACATGGTGGCCTGGGATGGAGTCATTATTCCCGGCCTGAATTATTGTTTCAGTCCACCCCTTGGACAGGCTACTGTAGAAACTCCACTATGGGGACATGGTGCTTTGTGGGGACATGGTACCGTAGACACTCCACTGTGGGGACATAGCTTGCCTTGTGGATATAGGGTCTCTTCTAGTCCTCACAGGAGAAAGCATGCTGCCTTATTGGGACAAGGCTTCCGTAGATTCCCCACTCGAAGGACTGAATCTCTGCAATAATGATACTTGATGTTCTCTATTCACAGCGATGATGTCATTGATTTGTTTGTTTGGATTTTGATTAGAGTTGTGATTGGACAGAGTTCTCCAGACACTGCTGTGTATGATACTAAGGAAGATGTGTGGACAGACCAAGTTAGTTGTCAAGCCTAATGGATGTTAAACACCCACAGGAAAGCATTTAGTCTGCAACACACACACACACACACATACACACCCACACACTCCCCTCTGAATTGATTTAGCTTGACAAACACACCCCTCTGAATACATAAACAGACTCTAGGGAGGGTTCCCTGGTGTCTCATACAGTTCTATCTGTTATATCTTCAACAATCACTGCCCCCTTCTAACACACACACACACACACACACACTGGGTGTATATAGTCTTCACCTTTTTAACTATTTATACAATATACTAACTAATAGAAGCATCAGACAGTGAAAGTAGCAAGCAAATGTTTTGAACTATTCATATTATAATAGTAGGAAGCAGTGGAGTTAAGGAGCTTCTTGTGTTTCTGGCTTGAACATATATTTACCTGAATAAATACTTAAGAAAATGAAAACCCTTGCAAGTTTATTTTACTCTTGGCCCTCTGTATCTCTGTAATTGCTGACTTAGTGTTAAGGAGCTGTAAGTGGTTTCCAGGTGTGCTGCCAGTGCTGTTGGCAGAATGAGGACTGATAGAGACACAAAGAGTGAGATCTGTAGGTGCACATTTATTGGCTGGGAGAAGTAGGCTAGTTTTCTAACAGACACAGAAGTATGCTGCACATTCAGACTGGAGAGGATTAGAGAGAGGGAGATCTTTGGCAGACATGAAGAGAGAGGGAGAACTGTTTTTAGAAGTGTGGAGGAGATTGAAAGAGGGTCTGATAGACATGTAAGGAGATACAGTATGTTATGTAGAGAAGATGTCTGGCAGCACATTGAGACTGGAGCCTCTTGTCGTGTTCTAGGGACCTCGACCTAACTCGCCTCATTATATATTACCCAGCATGCCTCATTGCAGCTCCCTGTGTCACCCTTCCTCCCTCCACCCAGAACCCACTCTGCTGGAGGGGAAGTTTACCCTGGAAAACAGGGGGAGGAAGGGGGGAGAGGGTGAGGATAAAGGGAGGACTAATGTGATGTGTTGGATGGCCAGGAGGTATCTCCAGTCAGATGCCACATTTGTTATTTCTGGCTGGACTTTTGATTGATGTGCAGCATGAAATGTAATGACTTTAACACACCTCTTGGAAGCTGATTGTTTAACATGGAGGGACAGGACTGTGGGATGTGTGTGTTGGTGTGTGTGCATGCGTGCGTGAAAGAGAGAGAAGAGGAGAGGTGAAGAGAGATAAAGATGGAGCCAGAGGGAGAGGGAAGAGAGACCGTGTGTGTGGGTGGAGAGAAGAAAGATCTCCACTGATGTTTCTGTTCAAGAGGAGACCCCTGCTCTCTCTGAGTCTCTACAGAGTTTTACCTCTGGCTGAAAGAGGCCTGTTTCACACTGAAGATAGTTTGTCTGTTCGTGTGTGGGTGTTTTCAACCGAAGATGTTGAAAGATCTGAAACATGAACTGGGAGTTTGAGTCTCCATTGTTCTGTCTGTATAGAGGATCCTACTGTAGCTGAAAATCTCTGAGAAGAACTTCTCTACTGCATGCCTCTGTCCTCTGGCTCTCAATGGAATAGGACACACACACACACACACACACACACACACACACACACACACACACACAGGAAGGAAGGAAAAAGGAAAATGCAGCAGCGAAATGGAAACAGCTTCGTTATACTCTTTTCAGTTTTGTCACAATCAGGCCTCACATTGTGGTCCATCACACAGACACACACACTCATTTCTTAAACCCTAAGCAGAATCTTAGCTAGTGTGTCTGTGCATGCAGAGTGTATCCAGCTGCAGTCTAAATCAATAGTCCCCTACCTGTGAATGAAGGCTGGTTCTTCGATCCATTTCTCTCTCTACATACAGAACGTTAAAGGTCAGCCAATCAGCAACAGAGAAGAGAGTCAGTAGAAGCTCATGTAGCCATAGCTCCACATTAAATATGCAGGATGTCTGTTTGTTCTTTTATTCATGAGAGCATGCATTCAGTTATTTATAGACTGGTTGTGTTTCACCATTGTTGACAGAACCTCCACAAAGTGTTCAAGGAGAAATGCACAATGTCAAATGAGGGATGAACTAATGCCTGTGGAAATGTTGTGTTTTTATGTGTGTGTTATTCCATTCTCATGTGTGTGTGTTCTGGTGTGTGTACGTCTCCTTCAGATTTCGACTCAGGCCTTGGCATGATGACGGGCATCGCTCCCATTAATCCCATGATGCCTGGCCTTGGTTACGTACCCCCACCCCCCCTGCCCCAAGATCTGCCCATCGTCAAGGAGATCATCCACTGCCAGAGCTGCACCCTCTTCCCCCCCAACCCCAGTAAGTAATTTTACCTCTATTTAACTTTAGCCACAAATCTATGGAAGCGATTGGGACAACCGAGCAGTATTTATTTTATTATGGCCAAATCACCTTTAGCTAACGTCCAACCAGATAATTAAATTGATTTCAGTTGATTTGGCCATGAAATGTTACAAATTGCACAGTTGTCCCTATCACCCCATGGGTTTTTAGCCAGTGGTGGTTAAAATTATCTGAAGTTTGTAGTGACTGTTTAAAGAAAACCAAACCATGGATTCCAGTTTCTCCTGGCCCATAGACTTCTTTCAGCGTGAGGAACCATGTAACATTAAGTTGTAAAATACTGAACATCCCCTTTTAATGAAGACATTATATGCTTACTATATGCCATTCTTACTGTCTACCTTCTCTATTACCTGAGTGCTGACTATGACAGAGACCACCTCAGGGTTCATCTCTCTCCTCACAGTTAATTTATGCAGCCATAAAAATTATCTTCTCCCCTCATGCATTGTAAATGCCACTATTGACTCCAGCGGTCTGGTCTAAAATGCAGATGACTGAAAAGGTTTCAAGGTCTCCCAGTTGACTGAACTGACCCATGTAAGCTCTGGGGGGCCGTATCGACTCTATTGTACAGCTTTTAAACTCTCCAGCATAGGAGAACGTCTCATGGGTACACACACACCTTGTAGAGACAGACTAGGGCTGTCCCCGCTTAAAACAAATCTTGGTCGACCAAAAGCCGTCTGTTCTTTCGACCAATCGATTGGTTTAAATGTTTAAAGTGTATTTTTCCATATATAGACATACCCTGTAAAATCAACTAATGAACACAGCACATTATCACAGCACCACTCAATTTCAAAAATATTCAATGTACTCATTAGTTTATAAAAATTAAACTCAATTGCAAGTCGTGATTTTACCATTTTTTTAAAAGCTGGTATAAGTTCTTGTTCACCTTTCTGTTCAATTTTATCTCTCCTAGTTATATAAATTGCTAATTTTGCAATACCAACAATAAAATTAAGCAATTGACATTTGTATAGTATACATACAACCAAGAATAAAATCCTGCTTTGTAAAACATACCTCAAAAGATCCAAAAAGAATCTCTAAAAGGCTAAACAAAACAGAAAGTCTGTTACAAAACATAAAACAATGGAACACAGTCTCCCTTTCTATACAAAAAGGACAATTTTCACTTACATTTGGGTTCAACATTGCCACAAAAGAGTTAACGGCTATGGCCCCATGGAGTATCCTCCATTGGAGATCACCAACTCTTTTAGGTAAGGGAGGTTTGTACAGAATCCTCCACACTGGTTTTGTTGTTTCAGTAATCTCCAATGTGTCTCTCCATACAGTATCACTTCTATTCTTTAACCATTTCATATTTGTCACTTTCACAATACTTCTGTACAATGATTTCCCTTTCAAAAACTTCAGAAAAGTCAATTTGCTCATCAAGTTCCTTCTTCAACAAGGGATTAATATCATTAAATGAAATAAGATCAGGTACAATACTTATATCTGGAAAGAAATCTTCACAATCTATAATATATATTTCTTATTGTACTCATCAAGTAAAATTATTTCTTGTACATTCAAAGCCCCCTGCAGTTTATCTAAAAAACGTTTAATGTATCGTGCAGACTTTACCTTTAAAAAGGCTGAAACTGCTTCTACATCTTTAAAATCAGGACCTGCATTATTTATGATGTGTTTCAATTGTAGAGATCCACTTCTATACAACACATCTTTAAGACCTGGTATTTCGTCACCAGATACATCGAGACACAATGGGCTCTTCCAGTAACCAGTACAGAGACATTAATGTTTCCATCCATTGAGGCTTAAACAGACTCCATATTTTAAAAAGACTTCGATAGAAAGCAGGAACTCCTCTAAAATCAAATTTTTTAGAGTCCATTAAAAACAAAACAGTGTCCAGGCCAAGTCCACTTATTCGGCGTAAAATGCATTGAGCCACTGGTCTCCAGACCAGTCTTTCAGATCCCAGCATAAATTTCTGCAGAAACTGAAGACGATAAGCAGCACATCTACTTGCCAAATGCACTAGACCTTGGCCTCCATCCTCTTTAGCCAGGAACAAAACACTTTGAGGGATCCAATGCAAATTGTCCCAAAAAAAGTTCACAATTTCTGCTTGGATTTTTGGTAAGAGACCAACAGGAGGGTCAACGCATGCAAGTCTATGCCACAGGGAAGAAGCTGCAAGATTGTTAATAATGAGTGTGCGTCCTTTGAATGACAACTGAGGAAGCAGCCATTTCCATTTTTTCAAACGTCCTGTTACTTTATCTGCCATTCCTTCCCAATTCTTCTGCATGAAAGTTTCAGAACCTAAGAAAACGCCAAGATATTTTAACCCATCTTTTTGCCATAATAATCCTCCAGGTAGAATAGGATTCCCTCCTTCCCATTTCCCAATCAATAAGGCATCACTTTTCCCCCAATTAACAATTGCTGATGAAATATCTTTAAAATCATTAACAATCTGTTGTACAATTTGAACATCATCACTATCATTTATAAAAACAATAACATCATCAGCATATGCAGATAAATAAAAAGCATTATTACACTGTGGCAATGTTAGACCCTTTAACTTGTTTCGAAACATAAAAAGCAGTGGTTCTATAGCCAGCACATATAACAGCCCAGACATGGCACAACCTTGTCTAACGCCTCTCTGCACTTTAAAGGGTGCGCACAAACTACCATTCAATTTAATCACACTCTCAATATCACAATACATTGTTCTGATCATATCAATAAAACTAGAATTAAAACCAAAAGCTTGTAAAGTATGCCACAAGTAAAGGTGTTCGACCCGATCGAATGCCTTCTCTTGGTCTAGAGAAATAAGGCCAGTATTTATACCAAACAGCTTTGAAACTTCCAAAACATCTCTGATTAGTTACATTATCAAAAATCGATCTATTTGGTACACAGTATGTTTGATCGTAGTGTATCACCTTCCCTATTATTTTACTCAATCTTGTAGCCAAAGTTTTGGACAGGATTTTATACTCTGAGCACAAGAGAGAAACAGGCCTCCAATTCTTTATATTTTGAAGATCACCTTTTTTTGGCAATAGAGTGATAACTGCCCTTCTACAACTGAGTGGAAGAAAACCATTAATTAGGCTTTCATCAAACACTGATACGAGATCTTCTCTTAAGATGGGCCAGAAAGTTTTATAAAATTCAATGGGTAACCCATCAATCCCAGGGGATTTCCCATTCTCCATACTCATCATTGCGATGTAAAGCTCTTGTTCTGTGAGAGGTTGTTGCAAACTTTCATTGCTCTCTTCGTCAAGTTTTGGCAGACCTTCAAAAAAACTACTAGTGGTCATCTTTTCATTTATTAAATCAGCTGTATATAATTTTTTATAAAACTGTACAGCAACTTCTCTTATCTCCGAAGTTTTATTTACTTCTTGTCCTGTATCAGAGACCAAGGAATGAATGATTCTACTTTGACTATTTTTTTTCTCCATACTGAAGAAAAATTTGGAAGGCGCATCCATTTGTGTAACTTTCTGGAAACGTGAGCGAACCAGCGCTCCCTGTGCCTTAATGTCCATCAGGTTACCCAATAAAGTTTTCTTTGATGTCAAAGCTTCAATATGTTCTTTTTTACCCGTAGATGCAGACAAACTGTACAAATCGATTATATCAGTCTCTAAAATATTCAGTGATCGAGTTAGTTCTCTTGTAACATTAAGAGTATATTGTTGGCAAAAGCTTTTGATTTGTATTTTCCCGCAATCCCACCACTGCTGTAAAGAGCTATATAAATACTTTTGTTGTTTAAAAACATCCCAGAAAAAGTTGAAAGAGTCTTTAAAATGTTTATCATCAAGCAAGGATGCATTAGGATGCCAATAGGCACTGCTTGACTTCACATTACTAACTAATACAGAACAAAGAACTGCACTGTGGTCTGAGAAACCTACAGGATTAATTTGAGAAGATTTAAAAATATTGAACTGGTGCTTAAAACTGTAAAACCGATCAAGACGTGCCAAAGACAATGAATTATCTTTACAATGAACCCATGTATATTGTCTTAATTGTTTATGCATATTTCTCCAGATATCACAGAGATAAAAAATTTGAACGAGTTGCTTAATAACTCTTTGGGATGCAACATGTGGTTCTAAATGATTTCGGTCTACTTTATCGTTCTCAGTACAATTAAAATCTCCACCTAAAACTAGAAAATCATCTGTATTTAGGCTTTTCAGAGTAGTGTTGATTATGTTTAAAAACAAAACTCTTTCCACTCCACTATTAGGAGCATAAATATTTAAAAACACCATAACAATTTTTTCAAATTTAACAATAACTTTTAAAAAACGACCTTTTTCAATTTCAACAAATTCATAAGATACTGGAGTCACATTTTTTGAAAATAAAATTGCAACACCTCCACTAATAGAGGATTTATGACTAAAAAAAAGTTGACCTCCCCACTCTCTTTTCCAGTCTAACTCATTTCTTTGATCACTATGCGTTTCTTGTATTAACATGACATCAACAGACTTCTGATGTATAAACTCATACAACATCATCCTTTTACGAACTTCTCTAGCTCCATTTAAATTTAAAGTTCCAATTTTTAGTTGACTCATAGTTTTATTTAAGTTCAACAAGAAACTAAGATGGGAAAAAACGGAGATTGTGCATATGGTAAAAAAAAACAAAAATAAGGATTTAAACCATGGCATTCTTCTCATCTCTAGGAATTAGTTTTTTTAACTTGTTTACAAATTTGCGTAAACGGTACACCTCGAGATCTGAGAAAGCCCCTTCTTTCATCATATATCTGGTGTCCTTCACGAACTGTGCACGATTAGGAAAATAATCCTCAATCTGCACACCTTTTAGCCCTTTAGTTTCCTGCAGAAAAACACGAATGTCTTCGGCTTTATACAAAACATTTACGATTTCATTTTGAGAACAAGCAGAATACTCTGAGCACACAGAAACGCTAGAATCAGAATCATCATCATCCGAAGCTATGATTTCCTCTTCAGCGTCACCTTTTTTGACTTGTTTACTGGTTTTATCGTTTCGATTCTTTTTTCTTTTAATTGGAGTTTTGAAAGTTGATTCAATTTCCATTTCCAATTCAGTCATTCAATCTCAAGTCTTCCTTTACAGTGTCTCGATCTTGTTCTGCAAAAGCAGAAAATACTGTCTTGCTCAACCCAACCGCGTTCTCTACCGCCACAGACTCCTTCACAACCCCTCCATCATCCACAGGAGAACCAGACCCCGGTGTCCCCGCGCTGTTCACCCCCGCGAGCGGCTCGTCTAGCAGCGCGTTACTCGCAGCTACACTGCTTTCAGCCTCCAGCGACGCGGCCGCGGGTGAACTAGTTTCAGCCGCCGCAGGTGCGCTAGTTTCAGCCACAGCGCTCGCGCTCCCCGCTTGATCTGCTTTAATCTGTTCTGCGTTCTTATTCACTTTATCAGGGCAATTACGACTAAGATGCCCAATTTTCCCACAACCAAAACATTTGATCGTAGTATCAGATGATGCGAAGACAACATAATCAAAGGAATCTATTTTAAATTTAAATACCAAGTCAAGTTCATCCTCGCCATCCTTCAGAATCATAAACACCTGCCTCCTAAAAGACACGAGATGTTTAACTAAAGGCGATTTACATCCAAGCTGAATTTTTTTGATGGGGGAAACTATCTTTCCATATCTTGACAATTCTTGCACGATTATCTCGTCTTTCACAAAAGGAGGGACGTTTGAAATCATTATTTTCTTGGCGGGAGTACTAAGAGGAAACACCGGCGTGATTGAACCTTTAATTACAACACCATTTTGCACCATTTCATTCGCTTTGTCAATCGTTTAAAAAAAAAAACACAAACGCATTGTTCATTCGCGAGGCGGACACGATGTTTTCATGACCCACAACATCTCCTACAGCCAAACAAACATCTTCCATGTTAGCATTTGAATCAATTTTTACTCCATGACGCCGAGTTAAATTTTCAAAAGCCATCGTGTTTGGAGTCGCCATGCTTCCAGCAAAAATGCTGGAAGCAGACTATCCTCACAAAAATTCAACGAAAAAAACAAACAAAATCTAAATACCTCAAAAAAATAAAAACACAAACATAACACTTACAAGAAAAAAAGTTTGAAAAAAAAGCACTCTTACCAGCCACAGGCTACAACTCGCACGCACACTCACCACGCTCCGCCCACTCACTCCCAGAGAGAGGGAGAGAGAGAGAGAGAGAGAGAGAGAGACTCCTTCAGGTGTGTTATTCAGATCAAGGTCAGTATGAGAGGCTGTATGGTGTCAGGGCAGGCTGGAGGTCCTGCTCCCTGTGATGGCCACCATATGCAGCCTGCCGCCCTGCAGCTGACAGGGCCACTGACTCACCAGGCTCCTCTAACCCTCAAACGGCCCTGGACGACACACAAACACATACGGATGAGGGGCAGAAATAAAGATGACATGGTTCGGAGCTCTCATAGAAAATAAGGGGAGAAAACAGACCCTTCGGCTCTGACCTTTATTCTATTCCCTCTATATTCCTTTCTTTCTACACTGAACAGAAATATAAACGAAACATGCAACAATTTCAAAGATTTTACTGAATTACAGTTCATATAAGGAAATCAGTCAATTGAAATAAATTAATTAGACCCTAATAACATGACTGGGAATACAGATATGCATCCGTTAGTCACCTTAAAGAACAAACAAAAAAACATTTCAATCGACACATCTCCTTCGCATAGAGTTGATCAGTCTGTTGATTGTGGTCTGTGGAATGTTGTCCCACTCCTCTTCAATGTCTGTGTGAAGTTGCTGGATATTGGCGGGAACTGGAACACGCTGTCGTATACGTCAATCCAGAGAATCCCAAACATACTCAATGGGTGACATTTCTGTTAAGTATTCAGGCCAAGGAAGAACTGGGACATTTTCAGCTTCCAGGAATTGTTTACAGAACCTTGCGACATGGGGCCGTGCATTATCATGCTGAAACATGAGGTAATGGCGGTGGACAATGGCGGTGGACAATTGGCCTCAGGATCTCGTCACATGCAAATTGCCATCGATAAAATGCAACTGTGCTCGTTGTCCATAGCTTATGCCTGCCGATACCATAACCCCACCAACGTTGACATCAGCCAAACGCTCGCCCACACAACGCCATTTGCCTGGTACAGTTGAAACTGGGATTCATTCGTGAAGAGCACACTTCTCCAACATGCCAGTGGCTGGCGTGATTACACATTATATTGTCCCCATTATTTATTGTCCCCACCACAAGGTGAACCTGTGCTGTTTAATCAGATTCTTGATATTCCACACCTGTCAGGTGGATGGATTAACTTGGCAAAGGAGAAATGCTCACTAACAGGGATGTAAACATATATGTGCACACCATTTGAAAGAAATAAGCTTTTTGTGCATATGGAAAATATTTGGGATCTTTTATTTCAGCTCATGAAACATGGGACTGACACTTTACATGTTGGGTTTATATTTTTGTTCAGTGTATTTTCTCTAGCCATCATCTCTATCACTGACCATATTATAATCTACCTCATCTGTAATACACTCGCAGTCTCATCACCTTCAGGTTAATGTCAAACCAAACGCCCCCCCCCCCCCCCCCCTCCCGGCCCCCCTCTAGTCGTCTGTACATCAGCCTTGTGGTGTTGTGACCCCCCTGGGGTTAAATAATCCATAGTGGAGGTTAACATCCTCAACGGTCACATTGATTCCCAAATTAAAGGCTGGCCAGACCAGATGTGTTTCTATTCGGCTAATCGAGAGGCTCATCAAAAAGCCCAGTGATAACTCTCATCTGGAGAATAAATAGGCGATAGAATGAATAGAAAGACAGAAAGAAAGAAGGAGAGCGAACGAGCGAGCTAGAGAAAATACAATAATAGGCTAGAAGGGGACAGACATGGGAATAGAATATTCTCATTGAACACACACACAACATGAAGGCCTTGTGTGCTTAAGGAAGGAGAGGGGGTTTTATTCTCAAAGCCTGATGAGAGAGAGACAAAGAGCTTTTGTTTTAGTTTAGGCTGAAATTGATCCCTCGCAAAACTGACAAGTGAGTTTTCTTAGAAAAAATCTCCAGACAGAAACCTTTCTCTGAGAGGTGATATTAAAGGAAAGGTCCCAGTAGGTGTTCTTACTCAGAGAGACAGTTAACGATTTAAAAACCACTGTGGAAAAGTAAAGGTCAAGGGAGACCTCACAACTAGCTCTCACACACACGCATACACAAACACGTACGTACGCACACACACACACACTTCATATGTAAAAACACTGGACTAGCTACTTTGAGTGTACAAAACATTAAGAACACCTGCTCTTTCCATGACAGACTGACCTGGTGAATCTATGTGAACGCTATGATCCCTTTATTTATCCACTTCAATCAGTGTAGATGAAGGGGAGGAGGTTAAAGATGGATTTTTAAGCCTTGAGACATGGACTGTGTATATGTGCCATTCAGAGGGTGAATGGGCAAGACAAAATATTTAAGTGCATTTGAATGGGGTATGGTAGTAGGTGCCAGGTGCACCGGTTTGTTTAAAGAACTACAATGCAGGGCGGCAGGCTGCATATGGTGGCCATCACAGGGAGCAGGACCTCCAGCCTGCCCTGACACCATACAGCCTCTCATACTGACCTTGATCTGAATAACACACCTGAAGGAGTCTCTCTCTCTCTCTCTCTCTCTCTCTCTCTCTCTCTCTCTCTCTCTCTCTCTCTCTCTCTCTCTCTCTCTCTCTCTCTCTCTCTCTCTCTCTCTCTCTCTCTCTCTCTCTCTCTCTCTCTCTCTCTCTCTCTCTCTCTCTCTCTCTCTCTCTCTCTCTCTCTCTCTCTCTCTCTCTCTCTCTCTCTCTGCTATGAAAAATGAACATCTCTATCTAAATCCTCCTGATTTTCCCTCTCCTCTGCTTTTGCCTTTTGGCTCTCTAGCTGCGATAGCTACTCTCTGATTGATTGTCATGATGGGTCATCTCTCCCTCTGGTCTCTAGCAGTGTCAGCTCCCTCTATCTCATGACATATTTTTTTCAAACCTCTGTCTTCTAAAGACAGTGGCTGTATGTAAGTGTCTGTCCCTAATTACATAGGCCTGAAGGTAAAGAGGACAGATCCCCTATGCCATGGAGACCTTGGCATGTCATGCGTGTGCATGCGCGCGTGTGTGTGCGCTCTTATGTAGTGCCCTCATCATCTGTAGGGTCAGGAGGAGATGACAGGTGGGCAGAGTGCCGGAGAGAGAAGGACTTTAGCTGAACAACAGTGGCACAGTCTGCTCCTCTGGGACGGCTAAGCTTTGAAATCAGTTTTATATCACTGTGAAGTTGGAGGCCTTGCTCTTGCACTACAGGGCTCTGCCATAGATCCCTATAGGAGGGCAGATGCGTCTCAGAATAGGAGTGCCGATCATATCATTTAATTCCTTATACTCTAAAAGGCCAAACTGATCCTAGATCAGAATTCAATAGAGCCCCATATAGGGTTCAGTAAACTCTCATCTGTGTTAGATTAATCAGGTCTTTCAAGCATTGAACCATTCACATGAGACAATCAACCAGCTCTCTGGCTAAAGACAATGCATTCGTGTTTATCCCACTATAATGTTTTTTTAAATCAAATCAAGTTTTCTCACATACTTTGTAGACAACAGAACAATTAAATTCTTCATTCCGGGTCCTTTTCAAACAATGCAGAGTTAAAGATAAGATACATGAATGAAAAAAAACATTGAAATAGTAACACAATGACTAACGAATAAAGTAAAAATAACATTGACTCGGGAGTACCAGTCCTGAGTCGATGTGCAGGGGTATGAGGTAATTGAGGTAGCTATGTACTGTGCATATAGGTAGCGGTAAAGTGAGCAGCAGTGTGTGTGCGTGTGCGGTGTCAGTATGCATGTGTGTGTGGGCGTATGTAGTGTGTGTTTTTTGGGTGTCAGTGTAAGTATGTGTGTATGTCCAAAAAAAGCTAAATGCAGGTAACCATTCCATTAGCTATTTAGTAGTCTTGTTTAGAAGTTTTATGACTTCGGTGCAGAAGCTGTTCAGGGTCCTGTTGGTTCCAGACTTAGTGCGTTGGTACCGCTTGCCGTGCGGCAGCAGAGAGAACAGTCTGTGGCTGGAGTCTTTTGACACATTTTTGGGCCATCCTCTGACACCGCCTGGTATAGAGGTACTGAATGGCAGGAAGCTCAACCCCAGTGATGTACTGGGCAGTTTGGGCCATGATAGTGATGCGGACACCGAGGAACTTGAAGCTCTTGACACGCTCCACTATAGCCCTGTCGATGTAAATGTGGCGTGCTCGGACGTTGAGTAAGAGGTTGTTGTCCTGGCAGCGTCTCTGACCTCCTCCCTATAGGCTGTTTCATTGCTGTCGGTGATCAGGCCTACCACCTTCGCATCGTCGACAAACTTAATGAAGGTGTTGGAGTCGTGCGTGGCCACACAGTCGTGGATTAACAGGGAGTACAGGAGGGGACAAAGCACGCACCCCTGAAGGGCCCCCGTGTTGAGGGTGAATGTGGTGAATGTGTTGTTGCCTACCCTGACCACCAGGGGGCGGCGTGTCATGAAGTCAAGGATCTAGTTGCAGTGGGAGGTGTTAAGTCTCAGGGACCTTAGCTTAGTGATGAGCTTCGAGGGCACTATGGTGTTGAACTCTGAGCTGTAGTCAATGAACAGCATTCTCACGTAGGTGTTCCTTTTGTCCAGTTGGGAAAGGGCAGTATGTAGTGCAATAGAGATTGCATCATCTGTGAATCTGTTGGGGCGGTATACAAATTGGAGTGGGTCCAGGGTGTCTGGGATGGTGGTGTTGATGTGAGCAATGACCAGCCTTTCAAGGCATTTCCCAGGGGGTACCGGTATGAAAATGTATGCTCTGAATAAGAGCGTCTGCTAAATGACTAAAATGTAAATGTAAAATGATTTCATGGCTACAGATGTGAGTGCTATGGGGCAATAATCATTTAGACAGCTTACCTTGTAGTTCTTGGGCACAGGGACTATGGTGGTCTGCTTGAAACATGTAGGTATTACAGACAGGGTCAAGGAGAGGTTGAAAATGTCAGTGAAGACACTTGCCAGTTGGTCAGCGCATGCTCTGAGTACGCTTCCTGGTAATCCGTCTGGCCCTGCAGCCTTGTGAATGTTAACTTTTTTAAAGGTCTTACTCACATCTTCTAAGGAGAGCGTGATCACAGTCGTCCGGAACAGCTGGTGCTCTCACGCATGATTGTGTTGCTTGCCTCGAAGCGAGCATAGAAGGCATTTAGCTCGTCTGGTTGGCTCGTGTCACTTGGCAGCTCGTGACTGGGTTTCCCTTTGTAATCTGTGATAGTTTACAAGCCCTGACACATCCGACAAGCTTCAGAGCCGGTGTAGTAGGATTTGATCTTAGTCCTGTATTGACGCTTAGCCTGTTTGATGGTTTGTTGGGGGGGGGGGGGCGTAGCAGGATTTATTTTAAGCGTCCTGGTTAGTGTCCTGTTCCACTATAGTTTCAAATGAACATTACATGTACAATAGAAAAGTTATCCAAGCATATTGCTGCATGTTTTCTTCATTCTTGCTACTCATTTGTCACTGTAAATATTTCCAAATGTAATTTTTCTAATTTGCGCATGAAGCCTCTGAATAGATGCTTTAATCAGATAAACATCAAATAGCCCTTGACATTACATATGGTAACAGTGCATCTAAATGCATAAATCAAATTCACATTAATCTTTCACTGTAGAAATAGCAGTTTTATATTGTGTTGTAAATTCACAGATTGAGTATTGAACTGTTTTTTAATGAGGTTTGGATTTCTATATGGGGCCCAAAATGTAGCTATGTGTGTGTGAGAACACACTATTGATTAGTAGTGGATGGTAGGGCTGGGAATTGCCAGGGACTTCACAGTAAAATATTATCACAATATTTAGGTGCCGATACGATATGTATTATAGGATTCTCATGATTATCACGATTCTATATGTATTGCGATTCGATTGTTCCCGAACGTATTGCTTACTATATGTCTGCTGCAGCAAGACGAGAGAGCATGAGAACATGAGTTTTTATAAGTCATGGAAATAAAAGTGCTGAAAATATGCTGGCTCACTGTTTTAAAAAGAAGATGGGAAAACAAGCTATATGATGACGCAGGCTAGGAGTACCTGCCTAGCAAAAAACATCTATATTGATACTTGGAGTCAAAGTATCTATATAATATCATCCACTCCAAAATAATATTGCGATATGTAACTGTGTAAAATGTTTCCCCGTCACTAGTGTATGGTTTGTTAGTCTGTATTGTTGTCTCTCCTAGAGCTGTGCATTGCAGACCTGAGTTTAAAGGGATAATTGACATTTCTTTTATGTTTAAACATATTTTAGAAGTACCTAAAGTGTTTCCTCTAAACTGTTTTAATAATGTGTTAACTGGTTATTTGGCAACGTCCATATTAATCTAGAAGATGCTAGCCAGGAGATTCTGGACTAAATAATTAAACGCTAACGCCTTTAAACTCAAATGTAATACTTTATTATTATTAAACTTTGTTTCCAAGTTTACAGTTAGTTCTCTGTTTTGATGCCTCTATCTTCTCATCTACAGACCTTCCCTCTCCGGCCATGAGGGAGCGCCCTCCAGGCTGTAAAACAGTGTTTGTGGGTGGTCTGCCAGAGAACGCCACCGAAGCGCTCATCGTGGAGGTGTTTGGCCAGTGTGGTGACATCATTGCCATCCGCAAGAGCAAGAAGAACTTCTGCCACATCCGATTCGCTGAAGAGTTCACTGTAGACAGAGCCCTCTTCCTGTCTGGTACGTTTCCTACGTTTCTTATCAAACATCATGCTGTGTTGTGGAATAAATGCAACTGGTCTCCAGTCAGAGACCTTAATTATGCAGGTCAATGAGAAGACAACTAGAGGTGTAGTGGAATAAATGTCCCAGATACCCTTACTATTGAGGTGACAATAGCAGAGATGTAGTTAAATGAATGTCCTCCCTCTCCAGATAGAGTTCTGAATGGAGGAAATGAATCACCAGTACCAGTCCCTTTAGTCATGTGACACCAGAGGCTGTTTTTTTATCTAATCTCCTTTTCCCAGGTACTAGACCACAGCCACATCTTAAATCGCTTTCTTTTCCCAGCTACTAGACTCCAGCCACATCTTAAATCTCTCTCTGTATGCAAACTGGAGGACATATATCACAGCCCCACAAAACGCAGAGAGGAGGCAGAAGTAAACTGCAAGCCCACTCTCATTTCTCCCTTTTGGCAGAGACCTTAGAGATATAAACAGAGAGTGAGAGCAGGCAGAAATATAGAGCGGGAGAGACACCAGAAAGAGAGAAAGAGATAGGAGCGACAGAGAGAGGGAAGACGAGAGGGAGAAATTAGGGAAACGGAAAGAGGAGCAATTACAATTGCTACCGTGTCACTAGAGGAGCAATTAGTCTCTTTAAGTCTCCTCTATAAATTAGAATAGAGAGAGTAGAGGTGTTTTCTACTCCAACACCGCAAAGCTACTTCAGCTGGGATGCAGCTGTGACAGAGGCACAAGCAGATAAAAAAATAGGGAAAGATCCTTAGCGGGATGGCGAGAAAGGTGGATGGACAGATTGTTTTAACCCGAATAGAGGATGTCAGGAATCAGGATAGAGATGCAGGTGTCTGACAGAAAGTGGTGTGTGTATTTCCAGCCTTTTACTGCCCTACCTTGCACCTTTCCTCTCGCTCCCCCCTCCTCCCCAGGCTACCGTATGCGCCTGGGCTCCAGTACAGACAAGAAGGACACAGGGCGGCTCCATGTGGATTTTGCCCAGGCCAGAGACGACCTGTATGAGTGGGAGTGTCGTCAGCGCATGTATGCCAGAGAGGAGAGGCACCGCAGGAGGATGGAGGAGGACCGTTTCAGACCCCCCTCCCCTCCACTCATCGTCCATTACTCAGAGCATGAGTGTAGCCAGCTGGGGGACAAGATTAAAGGTGGGGCTTCACGTCTTATCGAAGAGTATCCCTTCAATGTGTTTGATTGATGTGTGCAGGCATGCGCTTGTGCGTGTGTATTTATAGACTTAAATATGGCAAAAGGAAAGCACAGACTTCCCCACTACTTTAATCTGCTGAAGTACACAAATATCCCCTACCACAACTTGTACTACTTAAAGACGTCTGAATGTGAGGATTCCGGTGGAAAGTAGGTCAAAATCATGTTTTGTGAATTAGTGATGAGGTTAGCAAAACAGTTAGCCTCGCTGCTATCTTAGTCCAAACACCTTGGCACATTCTCCATTAACTGTTGCACAGAGAGAGCAGTAACATTTTAACTGGGGAAGTTCTGAATGTGTATTCTCTACTTCAGTTGAGCTGTGAAGCTGCTAGATGTGAAAATGAGTGACAGCCAGGCAGCAGCCGGATATTTTATTATCTACACATCTCTTCAACATATTTTATTTTATTTTTTTTTACCTTTATTTAACTAGGCAAGTCAGTTAAGAACAAATTCTTATTTACAATGGCGGCCTACACCGGCCAAACTCGGACAACGCTGGGCCAATTGTGCACTGCCCTATGGATTCGAACCAGGTTGTCTGTAGTGACGCTTCTAGCATTGAGATGCAGTGTCTTAGACCACTGTGCCACTTGGGAGCCCGCTGCTCTTACTGTATTTGAGCATTGACTCTTAGGGACCTCGTCAAAGTGTGTTATTTTGATAAGCCTCTTAGCTCCCTAGCTGTATTGATACATTGTATGACATTGAAGGTGATAATTATGTTCATCAGATGCCACAGTTAAACAAATTCAGTCCAAATATGAATCATCTATGGGCCCTGGTCAATGTCAGTGATTGTCTAGTATTGATATTGACTGAGGATGTTAATTAATAATGGGCCTGTAGTTACCAGGGAGGACTAGTGACTGTTGAGGGCCTGGAAATCTAAATCATTATATATTATAGAGTAACACCTCAGGGAGTTCTGGTTATGACACATTAATTTATGACACCTTGATTCAATATCGAAAGCAGTGATGGATTCTTTACGCAAATCATTTGCAGAAGTGTGTGTGTGCGGGGGAGGATTTTGTGGGCTTCATCTTAAATAAATAAAAAAGCTTCCAGCTGCTCAATCTGTGTTAGAGAGTGAGTGAGTGACCGTAGTGAACAAAAACAATATTTTTATTTTCCAATGTCTTTTTTTTCTCATCCCCTCCTTGTGTTGAGTTAGCGGATCCTTTATTAGGAAACTAATAAGAACTAACCAAATGTAATGTAATGAGCACCAGTGCTATTAGTGGTGCCTGGAGAAATGGGTATACTCAGAAACAAAAGAGTGATCAAATTAAGATCCTACATCTGTACACTCTAGATGACATAAAATAATAAATCCCATATTGGTCTTTCACAGTCAGGCCAACCCAAGCTGTACTGTGTAAGTAGGCTAATAGCAGGCCTACTATTGAAATAGATACATTAGGTTGCCAACTGCATAAGAAATGTTTCAGATTTTTCAACCAAAAAAATCAGTTTTTCGCTCTCAAGTCTCACTTTATTCATAGAAAAACAAAAATTGGATGTTCTAAGTCCACAAGAATGCTTAAACCTCAGTTTCAATTCAACTGAGCAGGCACCTAGCATTGTTTCTGTAGCGCACATGAGATGGAGTTTGCAAAACAAATGCCTACTGCATTGATGCAAATAATCATGATATCATTCTGCCAGGTAGGTATAGGTTAATTTGTTGCTAGTTAACATTTCATTTTTGGGAAAGCCTTTCCATTTACCAGAAGACGGTTAGGCCTGTCATTAGCATCGCTACAGTGGCAAGAAAAAGTATGTGAACCCTTTTGATTTACCTGGACCATAAATTGGTGATAAAATCTTACCTGATTTTCATCTAAGTCACAACAATAGACAAACACAGTCTGCTTAAACTAATAACACACAGACAATTATACATTTTCATGTCTTTATTAAACACAACATGTGAACATTCACAGTGCAGGCTGGGAAAAGTATGTGAACCCTTGTATTTTATAACTGGTTGACCCTCCTTTGGCAGCAATAACCTCAACCAAACGTTTTCTTTTACAGACCTGCACAACGGTCAGGAGGAATTTTGGAGCATTCCTCTTAACAAAACTGTTTCAGTTCAGCAATATTCTTGAACTGCTCTCTTGAGGTCATGCCACAGAATCTCAACCGGGTTGAGGTCAGTGACTGTGCCACTCTGTTGTTGATTTACTTCTGTGTTTTGGGTCGTTGTCCTGTTGCATCATCCAACTTCTGTTGAGCTTCAATTGGTGGACAGATAGCCTTACATTCTCCTGCAAAATGTCTTGCTAAACTTGGGAATCAATTTTTTCCGTCGATGATAGCATGCTGTCCAGGCCCTGAGGCAGCAAAGTAGACCCAAACCATGATGCTCCCTCCACCATACTTTACGAATGAGGTTTTGATGTTGGTGTGCTGTGCTTTTTTTTCTACACACATTGTGTTATGTGTTCCTTCCAAACAACTCAACTTTAGTTTAATCTGTCCACAGAATATTTTGCCAGTAACGCTGTAGAACATCCAGGTGCTCTTTTGCAGACTGTTTTTGGACAGCAGTGGCTTCTTCCGTGGTGTCCTCCCATGAACACCCTTCTTGTTTAGTGTTTTAGGTATCGTAGACTCGTCAACAGAGATGTTAGCATGTTCCAGAGATTTCTGTAAATCTTTAGCTGACACTAGGATTTTTCTTAACCGCATTGAGCATTCTGCGCTGGGCTCTTGCAGTCATCTTTGCAGGACGGCCACTCCTAGGGAGAGTAGCAACAGTGCTGAACTTACTCCATTTATAGACAATTTTTCTTAACGTGTACTGATGAACATCAAGGCTTTTAGAGATACTTTAGTAACCCTTTCCAGCTTTATGCAAGTCAACAATTCTCAATCTTAGGTCTTCTGAGATCTCTTTTGTTCGAGGCATGGTTCACATCAGTCAATGCTTCTTGTGAACAGCAAACTCAAATTTTGTGAGTATTTTTTATAGGGCAGGGCAGCTCTCGTCTCATTGATTGGACTCCAGGTTAGCTGACTCCTGACTCCCATTAGCTTTTGGAGAAGTCGTTAGCCTAGGGGTTCACATACGTTTTCCAACCTACACTGTGAATGTTTAAATGATTTATTCAATATAGAAAATAAAAATACAATAATCTGTGTGTTGTTAGTTGAAGCACACTGTGTTTGTCTATTGTTGTGACTTGGATGAACATCAGATACAATTTTATGACCAATTTATGCAGAAATCCAGGGAATTCCAAAGGGATCACTTACTTTTTCTTGCCACTGTATATTTTTCCTGTGCCTTAATTGTTTGAAACCCATTTTACTTCATATTATGAGGCATGTCTTACCTTGCTTCAAAGTAGCCTGTAGTTTTATTTTATAAAGACTTCCTCATATGCGCTCTCTTGTTGTATTTGTTTTCAAATCAACTTACTTTAATTGTCTAGCAGCCAAAGGCATTATCCTAGTCATATTAACAACCCATGATAGTTATTGCATTCCTAACGAATATTTCCATCACTGTCTATGAAACCGCTTGCATTTTAGAACTGTGTTTTCCCACAAATTGCATTTTGGAACATTTGAGCGTAGGCCTACCTCCATGTGGCCTACCTAAATGAGAACTTGTTCTCAACTGGCCTACCTGGTTAAATAAAGGTGAAATAAAAAATAAATGTGCACATTAAAAGAAATAATAGTTTATCAACATTTTAAGCAAAAAATTATGATCTGTTCCCTCAGCCTTATTAATTGATACGGCGTATACCTCCAGTACACTACTTTAATACGCATCTTGAGGATTAAAAAGTGAGTATACGTAATTCCCATTGAAAAAAAAGAAGTGGTGTATACCTGTGTATACCCTCCACTACACCACTGAGTGTCATTAACAATGAAAATCGATGACACTGTTGTCTCTTGACATCACCTTATCAGTCTACGTCCCAAACATGAATAATGCAAAACAACCACTGTTGTTCACACAAAGGTATTCGAAACATGATAATCACATTTATTGCATTCATTCAGTGCCCTCTAGTTAACATTTTAGCAGGTCTGGAAAAAAGCCAGAACCTGTGGTGCCATTTAGAATGAATTTGAGAGATTTCATGAAATAAATCACTATTCTCTCTCCTACCCTCTCTCCTCTCCTCCCTCCCCTCCTTCCTATTCTCTGCTCCGTTCCTCTCCTGGTATCAGCTTTGGGCTGAATTAATACACTTTTTTCTCTAATGTACTGTGACACATCAAGGTCTGCACGGAAATGGTTTGGTCGGCAAACACTGTGACTTCCTGCTTCTCTACCATCTCTGTGGCGCCTCTCCTCTCAGTTCACTATCAGGCCATGATACATAGGACAGAAGAACTTTCAATCCATAGAGATCCTACAGAATTATTTGTTATTTAATTCAGAAATTATTGTTCTAATTCCTAATTCTATGTTTCAAACCACAAATGCATTCTTACCCCTAAACCTAGCCCTAACATGACATTTATTTTAGCCACTAATCGTAACTTATCCTCTCCTCAGATGAGGCTGCGTTTGCGGATGCGGTGCGTGTGCTGCTGACCTGGGTGGAACGCGGCGAAGTGAACCGTCGTAACGCCAACAACTTCTATTCCATGATCCAGTCGTCCAACAGCCACATCCGCCAGCTGATGAGTCAAAAGGCCACCCACGAGAAGGAGATGGAGGAGGCCAAGGACAAGTTCAAGAGCGCCCTATCTGGCATCCTGGCACAATGTGAGTAGCCAACAGGCTGACACATCACACACACACACACATCACGCACGCACGCACGCACACACACACACACACACACACACACACACACACACACACAGAGGGAAAGAGAACCATGTCTCATGGCAGGGTCAACATCAAACCTCTCGTGGCGTTCTCTTGAGGCAACTTCACATTGCCCTTCTAAAAGTGCCCCACACTCAAGTGATTTTCATGTAACATGTTCACTTGCGCTATTATTACAGGTCAGTGCTCCATACATGATGGAGCAAATACTCGGGGACATATAACAGAAATTGTATTTTCTGAAAACACACAACTGGGCACATACTGAGAAAAGCACTTCTGAAGACCCCCTCTATGGGAATACTCTTTGAAGTAGTAGATTTGGAGCAGTTTGACTGCTAAAGGCCAGTGATGGCAGCAGTAACACTGAAAAGGTTATTTAGGGAGCTGTTAGCCCATCATCATTAGACCCAGATTGCCCATCTCTCTCTCTCCATCTCCCAACCTCTCTCTCTCCATCTTTCTTCTCTCTCTCTCTCTCTCTCTCTCTCTCTCTCTCTCTCTCTCTCTCTCTCTCTCTCTCTCTCTCTCTCTCCATTTCTCCATATCCTAGTGATTTACACCTCTAACACCTCTATCTGAGTATAGCAGCTGTCTGGCAGATTCACTAATGAGGCTTTTAGGTGCTAAACTCACCTTCGATTCCTGTAGAGGTGACCATTAGACTACCCGGGTCAGCCAGAGACATTAAGATGGCACCAGTACCTGGATCAGTCAAACATTCATATAGTACCAGTACCTGGTTCAGACATAGACATTCAGATAGTAACAGAACCTGGGTCAGCCAGACCCATTAAGATATTACCAGTACCTGGGTCAGCAAGAGACATTCAGATAGTAACAGTACCTGGATCAGTCAAACATTCCGATAGTAGCAGTACCTGGGTCCGCCAGAGACATTCAGATAGTATACATTATCATTCTGAGTGCCAACTAGGGGAACCCCTGTCTCATGTCGCCTCTCTATTTAGCTTGAGGCAGGGACTACCCTGGGGCATGTTGGTGGTCTACAGATGTAACTCTTGTTTGTCAGCCGTTCAGCTGTACCTCCTGTTCATCAGAAGACAACATCCCAAAGGGAGCAGACAGTTTTATAAACCTCCTTCAACCTGCTCTGTGGCAGCCTCTCTGTATCTCACAGCTGTGACAGGCATGACACTAAGAACCGAGGATATAACACACTCCCATACACCCAGGGGGAATAGAGATATAAATGTCTGAGGTTGCAGGAAACCTGTGATGGGTGGAGCTACCTTGCACAAGGACTATTTGAACTGCGATGATCTGTCATTGGGCCTGTGAAATATTGATAGCACATACAGTAACTTATGTACTAAGTACTCTTTATTTTGTAGGATTCATGAAACCTCAGCTTCAATGACTTTTGAATATGATTGACACCAACACAATCACCACAGATAGACATAACGATCGTCACATTGACATAACTATCATCAGAGATAATAAAACACATCACAAAGAAACACTTATGATTTAACAACTCTTTAGCCACGTGATGCAATCTAAATTTTCACAAAAAGCATGCTGTTGTATACCTCTTGTGTGTTACACTAGTATTTAGGAGCAATGTTTATTTGATGAGAAAGAAGGTAAGTTTGTTTTTGGACCCACAAATACAGTATCTAGGGCTGAATGTAGAAATAGTCCAGTGCAATCTCTCCCAATGGTCTGACGCAAACTCCTTTAGTTAACGTTAGTGTGTTTACAGCTGATCTGAAGGAACCCACAGCCATAGAATCAAAGTAAGTAACACCTCTCTGCATGAAAACAACTGGAAGAAATTAAATGAGTCATATTGATGATTGAAAAGGCAAAAAGGGAAAATGTAGAGCTGCCAATGCTAATAGCATGTATGAATTCAGATATCTTTGGTGATATACCACCAACAGTAGTGTGTTAGTATGGACATTGAGATGGACCACATAATCGGTTTTGTTTATATAGTGATATATTTGAAAGAACAAAGTCGATCTCTCTCTCTCTTGTTCTCTTTTAAAGGCCACCTTCCTCCATCACAATAATACATACAAACACTTATTTATATTCAGGAGTTTGTCTTTCTCTGTGGGTTCACCCTTACAAATGTCAACACAGACTGGGAGGCAGGGATATACTATCGTTCTGTGAACAAAAGCCACATCCATATTTACCAGGCTTTCTCACAGCTGCACATTTGATTACATAGACATGCTGTTTCCAAATGCAATATAATTCAATATCACACATTCCTCCATTTCGCATTTGGTTGTTGTCACCTTGAATTGAATGGTTCCTTTAAAAAGCCTGCTCTGAAGCAGGTTATTCAAACGGGATGCATCCCAAATGGCACCCTATTCCCTATATAGTGCACTACTTTTGACCAGAATCCTGCTTCATATTTCACTCTTCATGGTCTATACGTAGAAGATGACAATCATTTCACAGCTGGTTTGGGTCTGCGTCCATCATGTTTGGTGGATTTCAGAGATAAAGCTGCTTGACAGATAGTTAAGACATTTAGAAATGCTGGCATCTGCACACACATAATCCTAGCTGTAGTCACACAAATTACAACAAAGAACATACACTTATCCAACAGCTTTCTCTCTGAGTCACACACACACCCATAAAAGGCGAGGCCACAATCTTGTACACTTTGCTCTCCCCTGCCTTTCCCCATCGACCTCCTCCATCAAATTAAAGGATTCTGAGAAGCCACTATTGATCTAGACACGCCTCTCTCACTCCACCCTTTCTTCCCTCTTTACCTCCTTCCCTGCCAAGGCCACAACTCTGGTGGCCCTATTGACTCCCCTCTGGGTTCATTAAGACCCCTCTGACAAAAAGAGAAACCCTTAACATAACCTGTTCCGATCTAAAGCTGTGGTTAAAAACTGTGCGAGTGTTCATGCTTCCACATTGGGCTTCACAGCGTGGAAAGCTGACCAGCTGTATATTATGAGTTGTTGAACACTTTATATCCCTATGTTTTGTGTGAGTACTCTGCCTGGACATTCTGTGATTATGTGATGCTGCATTATATCGGCAGGGGTCATTCACACACTCACACACATACACACTCATAATTATGAGAGACAAGAACTGTTATGACAATTAGCACAGACTCACAATCTCTAGCTATATCTATTTTCGCCTATTAGGTAATTTCTCCACTGCTCTGGGTTCACACACTGGGGGTGTTTTGGTAACTAATCTGAGGCTGGTTGTTAAGACCAGGCCCAGCTGTCAATCACAGGAGTGGTTAGGAGGGAGTGATGAACAGACAAGTGTGTTCCAGCGGCCCTCCTGCTCCCTCTCCTACTCTAGCCCTGAATCAAAGCTGTTCTCCATCTCTCCATCTCTTCTCTTCCTCAGGCTCAGTGATATGAACACCCACCATCTCGCTCTCATCCCCAAATCACACAGCCAGGAGACTCTAGATTCCCTTTTTCTCTTTCTGGAGGGTCTTTATTAATGATTGGTAATTATATGTAATGATATAAAGAGACATTGAGATCAGAACTCCTATCTAACCCGTAATGAGGAGAGACAAGTTGCATCCAAAATTGCACCCTAGTCCCAAAATGGTGCACTACTTTTGGCCAGAGCCCTATGGGCACTGCTTAGGGAACAGGTTGCCATTTGAGACAAAGCCCCAGTCTCAGATAGAAACAGGCTTTTCCTTCATTAGGTCTCAATTCTACACTCTTTAGACACAGAAGCAGCCTTTGATTATGGCATTCAGAGTCATAGAAGGTGAGAGGTGTTGTGGTAATTAAAAACAGGAGAGGTTTTATAGGAAAAGAGGGTTTCAGTTAGTGGTAGAGACTGTACTTTGATCTCTTTATAAGATCTCTATGTCCCTTCAGAGAATCCCCTTGTTCTACAGTCAGTCTCTATTGAGTCTGTATCACTGGAGGAGAGGAGAGAAAGAAGAGCAGATAGTATGTGTGTGTGGGGGGGTGCTTGTGTACATGCGTGTGTGTGAGGCCCGTGGTCAGGGCAGGGGTGTGTGTGAGTGGAGCAGGAGCCAGCTGGTAGTCTGATCTTCCTGTTGCGTTTTGCACGGTCCGTATGCTGTTTCAGGACGGGTCTCTGTGATCACCTCGATTCTGACCCAGAGCTGTACTATATTGCATAGAACAGAATAGAACATTAAAAACACATAAACATACAGTGAAGTGTCTTCCTAGCTGATTCCCCTTTCTCACTCCTCTGCTCCTTCCCACCCGCCCTCTCTCTCTCTGGACGGTAACTGGCCCCTGCATCCCCCGCCACAGTTGAGCAGATTGTGTCTGTATTCCACGCTGCTTCCAAACAAAAGGCATGGGACCATTTCTCCAAAGCTCAACGCAAGAACCTGGACGTGTGGCGCAAGCAAGCAGAGGTTGGTACTTAACTTTTTCTGCAATTATTTAAGCGTTCTATTCATTTGGTGAAGTGCAGTATAGTCTACATATTATTGTGTCGTTTATGTAAACATTATGTGAGCATCCCCATCTCTCCAGTATTCCAGCCTCCTACTTATTGTGAAATTCATGGTGTTATCTTGGCAGGATGATTTGTGTTTGAGTGTTAAAGCAAACACCAGCTTTAAAACAAGGCTCAGCATTAGCCTTAGCTTAATATAAATGGTAAAAAGAACAGGTCCTAAAATGGAACCTTGTGGTATTCTTTTAGTAGTATAAAGGAACTGATATTGTAGAACATCAACATTAAGTACTAGCCTAAGAGGTAAAGTAAATGCTAAGGCAAGCCTAATAAACACAGGGTGAATGCTAGGCTACACCCAGGCTCTCTACTTAGTTCAGTCCCAGAGTGGGAGCTCCGGTCAGGCCAAGGTCCAGGCTACTCGCCCCTCTCTCCTCTGATGGGAGTCCAGTCCGGTGAGTGCTCAGTCTCACTGCCAGGAACAGGTAACTGTAGACTCACCCTTTAACTCAACCACAGTACACTGGATCAGTCTTTTTTTACATAACACTTCAAAACGCACTTATATTTTCTTTATTTGTTCACTCTCTGAGTGTGCTTTCTTCCAGTAGGTGAACAAATAATAGACATTCATGTTTTGTTTGGTGTAAAATGTAGGTCATGCTCAGATTTGTTCTCTATTTTCTTAATTGTTTCCAACAAACGCTGCATTAATTACCACAAACGCGTTTCCCTCTTTAATGGTGGGTGTTCAAATGTGGCGCTGCTGTCATTTTAGGGCCAAGCGGGTAAGTTTGATCTGGGTAGAAATCTCTAAGGGAGTCAATGTGTAAACAGCAGATGTGGTGTGTAATTAACAGCCTAATCTCTGTCTCACAGCAACACTGGCACAGTCACCATGGATCACAGGCTGGAGACGGTGTATCTCTCCTAGGAGATCCTAGTGCAAGAGATAGATTACAAACAAGTGGAACAGATTCATTACAAACTGTTGATGCACGTTGCCCTTGGCAGTGTGTAGGTGTTCTGTAAAGTAAGAAGAATTTTTATGTGCAGGTCATGTGTAACTGACGGTATACATTTTGATGGGTTGGTAGCTGTGTGTTTTGTTGTGTGTGTATATCATGATGGACTCACTCAGAGGTATAGCTGGTATGTCTTGATCTCAGACTGTAGAGACTATTCTGCTCTAAAGGTAGGTGTGAGGTGGTGTGTGTAGACTAGTGACATCACTCCTCACTAAGTAAAAAATTACAACTTAAGCCTAATTTATACCTTGTGTACATACGCAACACAAGAACCCAATTAGGCAGCAAATTGGCGATCCTACAAGTTTATTACTGCAGGGCTGCACTTGTCTGTGTACGTTTGCTACATAACTACGCAAGACCGCGGTTTTTCATAGGTAATTGTAGTTCTTGTGTTGGTACTGAGTAGGGTATAAATTAGGCGTAATACACATAAACGTGACATTGCCTTTTTATGTGAATATTCATGTATTAAAAACACTGTTACAGTACCATACAATATAATGCAGTACAATCGCCTGCAGAGCTATGAAAATGCTAATGACACCAGGAATAGAACTCTGGAGAGTTAACTCTGCTGTGTTGATGCATATTAATACTCTACTGTTGGCTGTGAATATTCTGTTATTGTGATCCAGCAACACTATTCCCTACAGAATCATAAACATGCTAATGGTGATACCTGGAAATGAGCTATTAACACACATGCATCACCTTCTGTTGTAAGTGTAAAAGGGTTAATGACGCAGGTTTACCCTGTCATATCCTACTGTCAATGGACATCTCTGTCGTCTTCTATTGTTCTACTGATGTTGTCAGACCTTGAGTCTCAGGGATCAAGACATTAGAGAAATATTGGAACTCTCTTATTGCCAGGGAGTTTATTTATTTATGCACAAAGACTGTTGTGGCGTATGTGTGTAATTGTGCTGTAAATGGAGAACAGTGATGTAGTAGTCACACAGTAATGCAGCAGAAAGTACAGCAGTATAGTGTTGCAAAAATGTTCCAACATTTCCCCCAAATTCCTAGATTTTCCAGAAATCCTAGTTGGACGATTCCGGATGTCCTGCTTATTCCATCCTGATTCCAGGAATCTCCAACCAGGATTTCTGGAAAACCTGGGTATTTGGGGAAGTATTTTCCCACCCTACAGCAGTATCTTTATTGAAGGTCTGTTCTGTACAGGATGCACAGAACAGCAGGACTGATTGCAGGAGTTTCACTGTTAGTCTGACACAATCACAACAACTATCTGCTACCTTCCATCCATTCATTTATCAATTTGCCTCCTCACACAGTCACTCATCCATTTACCTTATTTATCCATTTACCTAGTAGCGCAGTGGTCTAAGGCACTGCATCTCAGTGCAATAGGCGTCACTCAAACCCAGGCTGTATCACATCCGGCCGTGATTGGGAGTCCCATAGGGCGGCGCACAGTTGGCCCAGCATCGTCCGGGTTTAGCCGGGGTAGGCCGCCATTGTAAATAAGAATTTGTTCTTAACTGACTTGCTTAGTTAAATAAAGGTTCAATTTAGTTTTACTAGCATTTTAGAGCAGTTTGAGGCCACGGAAGGAGCGTTGTATGCCGTTAAAGCTTGTTTGGAGGTTTGTTAACACAGTGTCCAATAAAGGGCCAGATGTATACAGAATGGTGTCGTCTGTGTAGAGGTGGATCAGCAGCAAGAGCGACATCATTGAAATATACAGAGAATAGAGTCGGCCTGAGAATTGAACCCTGTGGCACCCCCATAGAGACTGCCAGAGGTCCGGACAACAGGCTCCGGTTTGGCACACTGAGTTCTATCTGAGAAGTAGTTGGTGAACCAGGCGAGGCAGTCATTTGAGAAACCAAGGCTATTGAGTCTGCCGATAAGAATGTGGTGATTGACAGAATCGAAAGCCTTGGCCAGGTCGACGAAGACGGCTGCACAGTACTGTCTCTTATCGATGGCGGTTATGATATCGTTTAGGACCTTGAGCGTGGCTGAGGTGCACCCATGACCAGCTCGGAAACCAGATTGCATAGCGGAGAAGGTACGGTGGGATTCGAAATGGTAAGTGATTTGTTTGTTAACTTGGCTTTCGAAGACTTTAGAAAGGCAGGGCAGGATGGATATAGGTCTAACAGTTTGGGTCTAGAGTATCTCCCCTTTTGAAGAGGGGGATGACCGCGGCAGCTTTCCAATCTCTAGGTATCTCTGACGATATATAAGAGAGGTTGAACAGGACAGTAATAGCGAAAAAGGGTCCAGATTATCTAGTCCTGTTGATATGTAAGGGTACGGATTTTGCAGCTCTTTCAGAACTTCAGCTATCTGGATTTGGGTGAAGGACAAGCGGGGGTGGGGGGGTAGGGGGTGCAGAGCTGTTGGCCGGGGTAGGGGTAGCCAGGTGGAAAGCATGGCCAGCCGTAGCAAAATGCTTATTGAAATTCTCGATTATCATAGATTTATCGGTGTTCCCTAGCCTCAGTGTAGAAGACAGCTGGGAAGAGGTGCTCTTATTCTCCATGGACTTTACAGTGTCCCAAAACGTTTTGGAATTAGTGCTACAGGATGCAAATTTCTGTTAGGAAAGCAAAGGCTAGCTTTTTCAAACTGACTGTGTATATTGGTTCCTGACTTCCCTGAAGTTGCAGATCGCGGGGGCTGTTCGATGCTAATGCAGTACGCCACAGAATGTTTTTGTGCTGGTCGAGGGCTGTCAAGTCTGGAGTGAACCAAGAGTTCTATCTGTTCTTAGTTCTATCATTTTTAAATGGGGCATGCTTATTTAAGATGGTGAGGAAAGCACTTTTAAAGAACAACCAGGCATCCTCTACGGGATGAGGTCAATATCCTTCCAGGATACCCGGGCCAGGTCGATTAGAAAGGCCTGCTCGCTGAAGTGTTTTAGGGAGCGTTTGACAGTGATGGGGGGGGTCATTTGACCGCGGACCCATTACGGATGCGGGCAATGAGGCAGTGATCGCTGAGATCCTTGTTGAAGACAGCGGAGGTGTATTTAGAGGGCATGTTAGTCAGAATGATATCTATGAGGGTGCCCTTTTTTTATGGATTTAGGGTTGTACCTGGTAGGTTCCTTGATAATTTGTGTGGGTATTAAGCATATCCCAGGGGTATTAAGCATATCCCAGTTTAGGTCACCTAACAATTCTGAGGATAGATGGGGGGCAATCAGTTCACATAGGCTGTCCAGAGCACAGCTGGGGGCTGAGGGGGGTCTGTAACAAGCGGCAACAGTGAGAGACTTATTTCTAGATAGGTGGATTTTTAATAGTAGAAGCTCAAGCTGTTTGGGCACAGACCTGGATAGTATGGCAGAACTCTGTAGGCTATCTCTGCAGTAGATTGCAACTCCGCCGCCTTTAGCAGTTTTATCTTGACGGAAAATGTTGTAGTTGGAGAATTTTTGGTGGCCTTCCTAAGCCAGGATTCAGACACGGCTAGGACATGAGGGTTTGCTGAATGTGCTAGAGTAGTGAATAAATCAAACTTAGGGAGGAGGCTTCTGATGTTAACATGCATGAAACCAAGGCTTTGACGATTAGTTTTGAGGGTGTGTGCAATTGGCAAGCTGACTGCAGGAATTACTACCAGAGATGTTGCCAGATAATTTAATATAAATGTATCTAGCATAAGCCGCCTCTAACGTTGTTTTAAAGAATTTAGCAGTACATCCTCACAACCTCAGACCACGTGTAACCACACCAGCCCAGGACCTCCACAATTCTCACCTTTGAGCCACTGGCACGCTGGAGAAGTGGATGAATCCCAGTTTCAACTTTATCGAGCAGATGGCAGACAGCGTATATGGCGTTGTGTGAGCGAGCTGTTTGCTGATGTCAAAGTTATGAACAGAGTGGTGGCGTTATGGTATGGGCAGGCATAAGCTACGACTATGAACACAATTGCATTTTATAGATGGCAATTTGAATGCACAGAGATACTGTGACGAGATTCATCCGCCGCAATCACCTCATGTTTCAGCATTGTAATGCACGGCTCATGTCACAAGGATCTGTACACAATTCCTGGAAGCAGTTCCTCTGTCCATTGTCTGTTCTTTTGCCCATCTTAAGCTTTTCTTTTTATTGGCCAGTCTGAGATATGGCTTTTTCTTTGCAACTCTGCCTAGAAGGCCAGCATCCTGGAGTCGCCTCTTCACTGTTGACGTTGAGACTGGTGTTTTGCGGGTACTATTTAATAAAGCTGCCAGTTGAGGACTTGTGAGGCGTCTGTTTCTGAAACTAGACACTCTAATGTACTTGTCCTCTTGTGCAGTTGTGCACGGGAGCCTCCCACTCCTCTTTCTATTCTGGTTAGAGCCAGTTTGCGCTGTTCTGTGAAGGGAGTAGTACACAGCGTTGTACGATATCTTCAGTTTCTTGGCAATTTCTCGCATGGAATAGCCTTCATTTCTCAGAACAAGAATATACTGACAAGTTTCAGAAGAAAGTCTATGTTTCTGGGCATTTTGAGTCTGTAATCGAACACAGAAATGCTGATGCTGTAAGAATACAACCCGGAGGCAGATGGTAGGTCCCACTTGCAGAGCATGCAAATGTAGTTTTTAATATTTTCCAGGATCAGGCAAAAGAAGTCGTCAGATGTACAGGCAGAGGTCGTTAACAGGTAGTCCAGAGAAAAAACAGCAACAGTACAAAAGGAGCAGGCTAACGGGGTAATAGAAAAACTAGAACAGGTTGGTACACGGGCAGACTCAGGCTAAGGTACAGACTAGGGTTTAGACGGACTTGAAAACTAAAGGCTGGAAAAAGGTCAAACTGGAATAACAATCACTAAAGCGTAACGAAGGGCTTAGTAGGGTTGCACATACAAACAATACCTCACACAGAAGGGAGAATGAAGCTGGGATATATACTGATGGGGTAATGGTAAACAGCTGTTTAGAATTCTGGTGATTGGGAACGGAGAGGAGTGTTGCGTTCGTGTGGGTTGGGATCTTGGTGATTATGGGCTGTGTCTTCTTGTTGGTGTTGCGGATGTATGGTATCGCTTGCAGACCTTACAGATGCTCCAGATACTCAACTAATCTAAAAAAGGCCAGTTTTATTGCTTCTTTAATCATCAGTTTTCAGCTGTGCTAACATAATTGCAAAATGGTTTTCTAATAATCAAGGAGTGATGTTTGCTGATAATGGGCCTCTGTACGTCTATGTAGATATTCCATAAAAAATCTGCCGTTTCCAGCTACAATAGTCATTTACAACATTAACAATGTCTACACTGTATTTCTTCTTTTTAATGGACAAAAAAAAGGCTTTTCTTTCAAAAACAAGGACATTTCTAAGTGACCCCAAACTTTTGAACGGTAGTGTATATATGGGTATTTTGTTGTTTTTAGCTGTTTTTTTTCTTTTCTTAATTTTTTTTTTTTACTTTTTTACATTTTCAGCACACTAACCATGTGATTGTACTAACATTTATTTCTGATTACAATGACTATGCCTAATTCACATACTCTAGGCTCCACTTTCTTTATCAGCTGGAACTTGAAAGGAATTAAACAGGTGGTCAAGCGTAGCCGAGTGTATGCTCATCTTAACTCCTTAAGCCCGGACATTGTTTTTCTCTAAGAGACCCATCTCCGGTCCAGCGACCATGATAAACTAAAGAGAGGATTGGTAGACCAAATATTTCACTCCAGCTTTGGTGCCAGAGGGGCAGCCATCCTTATCAGAAAAGGCACCCCGTTTGTCTCCTCCAAAGTAATTTCAGATACTAATGGCAGATATATTATAGTGATGGGAAATTGTTTAGCACACAGGTTATTCTGTAACCACTATGATCCTTATTAGGATTACGCTACATTTTTCTCTGACCTCATTGCAACACTTCCCGACCTTAACTCCCATCATTTGATATTGGGCGGAGATTTCAATTGTGTATTGCATCCAAGTCTAGACAGATCCAGACCGAAGCCCAACAATGTAATTTCAAAATCAGGCGCAGTAATCAACTAATTTCTAGAATCCTATCATTTGTCTGATCCATGGAGGAAGAGCAATCCCACTGCTAAACAGTACAATTTTTTTCTCCAGTCCACCACTTATACTCAGAGGCTCCTCCTGACACATCTCGTATGCATGCATTTCTATACAATCTGGACATCCCCGGTCTCAATTCAGATGAACAAACCAACACGGATGCCTCAATAAGTGATGATGAAGCTACTCTGGCAATCCATGCAGAGCGGTAAAGCCCTGAGGCCTGATGGCTTCCCTATTGAATTTTATAAAGCATTCTCCTCTAAATTATTCCCTATCCTAATGTACAATGAAATCCTTTCTAGTCAGGAACTGCCACAGACACTTACCCAGGCGACTATTTAAAAAGGACAAGAATCCCCTAGACTGTGTCTCAATTCGCCCTATAAGCCTTTTGTGCTGCGATTATAAAATTCTTACTAAGGTCCTCTCGCGCTGTTTAGAGACAGGTAGGCAATCTTTCTATAAAATGATCCGGCTATTTAATGTACTTTATTCTGCCCACTCAACAAACAGAGGTTGTCATCTCTCTTGATGCTGAAAAGGATTTCGACCGGGTTGAGTGGGAACACCTATTTACAGTACTAGAGAGATTTGGGTTTGGCCTGTCATACCTTTCCTGGATTAAGATTTTGTAATCGTCCCCAGTGGCTTCTGTTAATCAAGGAGTGATTACCAACGTTACCTCCAGCTACTTCCCTCTCCACAGGGGGGCCAGGCAGGGTTGCTGTTTATCCCCTTTCCTATTTGATATGGCTATTGAGCCTCTTGCTTTCTCCCTGCGGGTGGGCGAGAGGATTAAGGGAATACTAAGGGGCGACATAACTCACAAGGTGTCCTTATATGCAGACAATCTTATTTTATACATATCTAAACCTATGGAGTCTATTCCCTATCTCTTGGACATGCTACAAGGTTTTGGGACATTCTCTGGTTAGAAGTTAAACATAACAAAAAGTGTGCTCCTTCCCATTAATCAGTTAGCAGAAGGAATTGGGTACAGTATACCAATTCCCCATTTAAGGTGGAGCATCAGGTCTTTACTTATTTGGGGATAAAGGTCACACGCTCATTTAAGGCTCTTTTTAAACATAACTTCAAAACACTCCTGGAGCGCACTAAGCAGGATTTCATAAGGTGGTCGTCTCTTCCCATTCCATCAGCAGATCACATTAATTCTGTTAAGATGACTGTACTAGCTAGGTTTTTGTACTTATTCCAAATGATACCCAAAGACATTTACAAATAAGTCAAATCCACGATTGAGAAAGGTATATCTAGAGAGACCTAAGCCTGCAGGCGGGCTTGGCCTTCCATATTTTTTAACTACTACTGGTCAGCAAATATATCTAAATGTGTTTATTGAGTTTCTACATTTGAAAACAAGGGCCATCATGGGCCATCATGGAGTTACAGTCAAGCCTTCCAACTTCTCCGGTCTCGCTCCTGTGCTACCCAATGCCCCTGAACCTTGGCACCCATGTTTTGAACCCCATTGTCAAGAACTCCCTTAAAATCTGGTCCCAATTCCGAAATCACTTTAGCCTTAAACAAGCAAGTGGCTTCTCTCCATTAACATCTAATCATCTCTTCCCAGCGTCAAATATTGACACGGCATCCCAGTTCTGGCATAGGAACGGTCTGGTGTTTTTTTGTGACCTATTTATTGATAACACTTTCGTCTCATTCGATACTCTGAGGAGCATAATATTCCCAATACCTAACAGAAGCTTCTAAAGCCATGACATCATTTTCTGGAATTTTCCAAGCTGTTTAAAGGCACAATCAACCTAAGTGTATGTAAACTTTGGACTTCAACCGTACCTGCAAACTCACAGCTTTGCCAAAAAACATTTCCCTTCATTTCCACTCGTGCCCATTAAGTGTCCAGTCGAGAGGTGTTAGATCTTAACCCATATCTGAAGGGCACTATCTCCAAATTATACGACATAATACAGAACATTAATCCGCCTTCCTTAACAATACAACATCTGTATGGGAGCAAGACATGGGTGGCGAGCTACCCGATGATATATAGCTCAAAGTATTGAGCGTATCCACACATCATAAGGCACATCATCATCTCCATTACTCAAATGACAGATTGGCAAAAATATACCCAAATGTTGACCCAAAGTATTTGAGATGCCACCAGAGTCCAGCAACTGTGGGACACACGTTTTGGTAATGCCAATCTTTGAGTGGCTTCTGGGACCCCATTTTTGAGGCATTCTCACATATGTGTAATACAACTGTTAGCCCCAACCCGGTCACTGCCATTTTTGGGGTACTTCCCCTAGACCAGAATTCTACCACGCATCAGGCAAATGCGATAGCTCGCTGCCTTGTCCTCTTTCACTGGAAGTCTGCAAAGCCACCCTCCTTTATGCAGTAGGTTAAGGAGGTGATGTCAACTCTGCCTCTGGAGAAGGATAGGTACACTGTGCATGGGTCCTGGTCCCCATTAATACAATACGTGGAAGAGCCTGTCTTTTACTTAGTGTAACTTGCATATTTTGGTAAGCAGTCATGTCTGT
Organism: Thymallus thymallus; assembly: GCA_023634145.1. NCBI lineage: Eukaryota > Metazoa > Chordata > Actinopteri > Salmoniformes > Salmonidae > Thymallus > Thymallus thymallus. Next base: position 14,172,663 of record CM042384.1, on the reverse strand, counting down.
TCTAATGGCCATTTGTGCTAATAATAATTTTAATTGAACTTTCTTTCCATTGTTTTTGTGTCTTACTGATTTTTTTCTGTTTGTTTCTGTCCTATTTAATATACTTTTATAGATTCCTTGGTAGGTGGGAGGGAGGGAGGGAGGGAGGGAAGGAATATATACAGTGGGGAGAACAAGTATTTCATACACTGCCGATTTTGCAGGGTTTCCTACTTACAAAGCATGTAGAGGTCTGTAATTTTTATCATAGGTACACTTCAACTGTGAGAGACGGAATCTAAAAAAAATCACAAAATCCAGAAAATCACATTGTATGATTTTTAAGTAATTAATTTGCATTTTATTGCATGACATAAGTATTTGATACATCAGAAAAGCAGAACTTAATATTTGGTACAATTAATATTTGGTGCAACTACAGAGATCATACGTTTCCTGTAGTTCTATACCAGGTTTGCACACACTGCAGCAGGGATTTTGGCCCACTCCTCCATACAGATCCTTCAGGTTTCGGGGCTGTCGCTGGGCAATACGGATTTACAGCTCCCTCCAAAGATTTTCTATTGGGTTCAGGTCTGGAGACTGGCTAGGCCACTCCAGGACCTTGAGATGCTTCTTACGGAGCCACTCCTTAGTTGCCCTGGCTGTGTGTTTCGGGTCGTTGTCATGCTGGAAGACCCAGCCACGACCCATCTTCAATGCTCTTACTGAGGGAAGGAGGTTGTTGGCCAAGATCTCGCAATACATGGCCCCATCCATCCTCCCCTCAATACGGTGCAGTCGTCCTGTCCCCTTTGCAGAAAAGCATCCCCAAAGAATTATGTTTCCACCTCCATGCTTCACGGTTGGGATGGTGTTCTTGGGGTTGTACACATCCTTCTTCTTCCTCCAAACACGGCAAGTGGAGTTTAGACCAAAAAGCTCTATTTTTGTCTCATCAGACCACATGACCTTCTCCCATTCCTCCTCTGGATCATCCAGATGGTCATTTGCAAACTTCAGACGGGCCTGGACATGCGCTGGCTTGAGCAGGGGGACCTTGCCTGCGCTGCAGGATTTTAATCCATGACGGCATAGTGTGTTACTAATGGTTTTCTTTGAGACTGTGGTCCCAGCTCTCTTCAGGTCATTGACCAGGTCCTGCCGTGTAGTTCTGGGCTGATCCCTCACCTTCCTCATGATCATTGATGCCCCACGAGGTGAGATCTTGCATGGTGCCCTAGACCGAGGGAGATTGGCCGTCATCTTGAACTTCTTCCATTTTCTAATAATTGCGCCAACAGTTGTTGCCTTCTCACCAAGCTGTTTGCCTATTGTCCTGTAGCCCATCCCAGCCTTGTACAGGTCTACAATTTCATCCCTGATGTCCTTACACAGCTCTCTGGTCTTGGACATTGTGGAGAGGTTGGAGTCTGTTTGATTGAGTGTGTGGACAGGTGTCGTTTATACAGGTAACGAGTTCATATAGCTGCAGTTAATACAGGTAATGAGTGGAGAACAGGAGGGCTTCTTAAAGAAAAACTAACAGGTCTGTGAGAGCCGGAATTCTTACTGGTTGGTAGGTGATCAAATACTTATGTCATGCAATAAAATGCAAATTAATTATTTAAAAATCATACAATGTGATTTTCTGGATTTTTGTTTTAGATTCAGTCTCTCACAGTTGAAGTGTACCTATGATAAAAATTACAGACCTCTACATGCTTTGTAAGTAGGAAAACCTGCAAAATCGGCAGTGTATCAAATACTTGTTCTCCCCACTGTATATATATGCACTTGAGGGATCAGCCCAGAACTACACGGCAGGACCTGGTCAATGACCTGAAGAGAGCTGGGACCACAGTCTCAAAGAAAACCATTAGTAACACACTACGCCGTCATGGATTAAAATCCTGCAGCGCACGCAAGGTCCCCCTGCTCAAGCCAGCGCATGTCCAGGCCCGTCTGAAGTTTTCCAATGACCATCTGGATGATCCAGAGGAGGAATGGGAGAAGGTCATGTGGTCTGATGAGACAAAAATAGAGCTTTTTGGTCTAAACTCCACTCGCCGTGTTTGGAGGAAGAAGAAGGATGAGTACAACCCCAAGAACACCATCCCAACCGTGAAGCATGGAGGTGGAAACATCATTCTTTAGGGATGCTTTTCTGCAAAGGGGACAGGACGACTGCACCGTATTGAGGGGAGGATGGATGGGGCCATGTATTGCGAGATCTTGGCCAACAACCTCCTTCCCTCAGTAAGAGCATTGAAGATGGGTCGTGGCTGGGTCTTCCAGCATGACAACGACCCGAAACACACAGCCAGGGCAACTAAGTAGTGGCTCCGTAAGAAGCATCTCAAGGTCCTGGAGTGGCCTAGCCAGTCTCCAGACCTGAACCCAATAGAAAATCTTTGGAGGGAGCTGAAAGTCCGTATTGCCCAGCGACAGCCCCGAAACCTGAAGGATCTGTATGGAGGAGTGGGCCAAAATCCCTGCTGCAGCGTGTGCAAACCTGGTCAAGAACTACAGGAAACGTATGATCTCTGTAAATGCAAACAAAGGTTTCTGTACCAAATATTAAGTTCTGCTTTTCTGACGTATCAAATACTTATGTCATGCAATAAAATGCAAATGAATTACTTAAAAATCATACAATGTGATTTTCTGGAATTTTGTTTTAGATTCCGTCACTCACAGTTGAAGAGTACCTATGATAAAAATTACAGACTTCTACATGCTTTGTAAGTGGGAAAACCTGCAAAATCGGCAGTGTATCAAATACTTGTTCTCCCCACTGTATATATATGCACTTTCTCAGATAGTCTTTAGAGCAATTACTCAGCCATAACATTGATAAATAGGCCGCATGTGCACACTCCCTAAAATAGTTTGTAGAAAATATTTATAATTTGTTCAATTGTATTCTTCGTACAATAAATTATAGCCACGGGATTCGAAGAAAATCCTGTCTGCTAAATGAACTAGTGTAGCCATTTGGCATAGCCAGATCAGGACCTAACATAAGGACAACTCAGAGTATGCTATTCTGATCTTCTGAAATAGACAACATTTTCTTCATATCATGCTACTTTAGACCTGTCTAAAATAAATAATGGATTTATTGTGAAGGTGTAGGCTATATTACATGGATTTATTAGACTTTTTAAAATGCAGATGTTCCAAAGCTATGTGCGTGTCAGGCTCTGGCCATAGAGAAGCAATAGGCTTCTCTATGTAGCTATGGTCAGAGTCTGATAGTGTCGTTCTTTTCTGTTTCTTTGTGGGTTTTGGGTGGATCTCTAATTAGAGGCAGCTGCTACCCGTTGTCTCTAATTAGGGATCCAATATATGTTGAGTCTGTCCCTCACGCGGGTGTGGGTTGTTATCGTTACATGTTAATGTATTTCGCTGTCACGGGTGAAGTAAGTGTTCTTTTTGTTACGTCCGTTCATTCCGTGTGGTTTTTGTGAATGTGACGTTAGTTTATAGTTTCAGTTTGTGTCCTGTAGTTCGCCATTTGTTTGGATTACTATAATATAATAAAATTGAATGTCGAACTACTATCCCTGCGCTGCGCCTTGGTCTCTCCAAACCCCATTTCGTGACAGTGCGGAAGCCAGGAAATGCTAAATGTGTTTATGCTAATTAATGAAACCGACAGTTATTTGCTTGACAATCACCAGCTGACAATTTTGTGACCGCCACAGCCATACTCACCAGGCATGTCACCCATTGAGCATGTTTGGGATGCTCTGGATCGACAGCATGTTCCAGTTCCTGCCAATATCCAGCAACTTCACACAGCCATTGATGAGGAGTGGGACAACTTTCCACAGGCCACACTGCATTAGGCAAATGGGGGTCACACCAGATACTGACAGGTTTTCTGATCCATGTCCCTACCTTTTTTTTAAGATACTTTCTTAAAGTATTCCCAGTCGTGAAATCCATAGATTAGGGCCTAATGAGTTTATTTCCAAGTGTAGCTTGTAGCAGTATAACTTGATCTGATTAAATAGCTTGTCCGTCACTTTTAAAAAGCCAGAGTGCATTGAGTGATCTTGGTTACTTTCTAAACAATGTGAATGCACAGAGGACTCGGACCACAAAATAGTTGAATTGAAGTGAACTGGGAAAAGAGTTTAGACCTCATTCAAAGGCAAGGGCAGTGTGAAAGGGGGAACTTCACCCTACTCTGAGCTGGATACAGCCAGCAGCACAGTGGCCACAGCAGTACACTTATAGGACAGTTATATCAGTACAGTTATACTCAATACAGTATATAACGTACATTACAGGTAGGCTGCTGCTCTCTGTACTGATATAGCTGCTCTCAGCTCTCTGCTATCTGCTGTCCCATCAGTGCACCAGAGGGAGAACTCAGTCCTGCTCTGAGACCTGTCATCATGTCTTATCTCATCTCCACTCCTCATGTTCTCTGTGTATCACTCTTGGTAGAAGCTGCCCTTAAGTACAGCTCTAGGATCAGCTCACCCTCTTAATATCCTAAACGTACCGATTTAGAGAGGAAGCAAAACTAACCTTAGATCAGTGTACACAGGCAACTTCAACCGCTGTGTGTGTGTGCGTGCATGCGTGCCTGTGAGCTTGCAAGTGTATGTATATCTGAATGTGTGTGTGTGCATGCATATCTGTCAGCTTTCAACTGTATGTTTATATCTATCTGAATGTGTGTGTGTGTTTGAGCCATGTCTGCAACCAGGCTACCCAGGAGGAGTTTGTTAAGGAGGAACATTCAGTCACAATCCTGTTTTGTTGTGTTGTTTTGTTTCCCTCCAGGAGATAAGAAACATGCAGAATGAAGAGCTGATGGGGATCAGACGAGAGGAGGAAATGGAGATGTCTGACGATGACATGGAGGATACACACGACCCTGACAGCAAAGACTCTGACGATTCAGGTACACACACGCTCCTGATAGAGAAACTAACATTAACTACACACACCACACACACTTTTGGGATATGGCTCCTTCTTTTTCTCCTTACTTTGTCTTAGTATTATCAGCTCATTCATTCTCTAAATGGACAAATTAAGTTGGAGGGGAGTACTTAAGTGTGAGTGTGTAAATGAGTGACTCTGGGACAATCATCCAGTAAGCCCTTCTCTAAAGCACCTTTATGTCAATATGGAACCCACGGGTCCAATGCTGTTAATTAACATAAACACATTTAGCATTAAAATCGAAACTATGTAGAAATGATAATGGACCTACATTCATAAAGTTTATTGACTGTGTCCAGCTCGCTAATACAGTGTTTCCTCTGCAGTCATTTAGCTGTGGCAAAATCATTGCTGTCACGCCCAAAAAATATGGAACATTAACAAATCTTTCTGCTGAGGCACACTTTGAAGATGCTGGAAACAAAATGAGTAATGAATAGAAAAATCTGTAGAATAGTTGTTCAATTTACATAGTCGGCTTGTTGTGTGAGAGAAACATTCCTCGAGTCACATTGAAGTTACGAGTGCCAAAAGGAGGGAATTCCAAGAATCTAAAAGGCTGCAAAAACAAGCTACGTTTATTTAGTAGGGTACTCAAACTTTGACCAGCGCACCGGTTTACACTTTATATGGCCTGCGTATGGTCTAATGAAGGAAAGCCTGAATTAATGTACAAATTTAGTGATAATTATCTAAAATAAATAGGCCTAACTGCTTGCACTTTGTGCAGGCTGTGTATCCATCTACCGCGTTGTCCTTCCAAACTGAGGATTTGACTTGCGCAGCACCTGTTTACATAACCTTTCTTTTAATTTCTCCGGTTAGGCCTACATTAGTCATTTTCGTGTGAGCTAAGCTATCCAGGGAAAGTAAACTTGGCAACGTGTCATGTTCTCTCATTGGGAAGAGGGAACTTAAGCTCTTCGCTTGGACAAACTAGAACGTTTTAGCACCACACGGATAAGTTTCCGGCTCAACCCACACTCAATGCATGAGTGGCTGGTAGCCTTATGTCTGCCTCGGTGCTCATAGAGTGGAATTAGCAACACAACAAGCTCCTAGGTTTTATCAAAGTGTTAGGCAACCCCATGCTTCAACCTATTTATTTATAGCCACTTTGCTGCATCAGTTGGGCTACAGGTGATATTGCTAATAGCATACCAGGCTATATGTGTTGTCTAATATGTAAAAATAATTTGTTTAAATATTTGTACCAATTTCTGGAGGTGGAAATTATATTTTAGATGGTGTCAGCTGTCAGGATTAGTGTTCAGAGATGCCTCTGGGTAACTTTATGTTAAAGTTTTGTTGGTCCCCAATTAGAGGCAGCTGCCATACGTTGTCTCTAATTGAGGATCCTATTTAAGTTGATTATTGTGCCCACCTGTGTGTGGTTCTTTGTTTTGTGCATGTCACACATCAGTTCATGGTTTTGTTCTCGCCTTTGTTATTTTGGTCACAAATAAAAAGGAATGTCTTCATACTACTGCTCAGCGCCTCGGGTCCTACCTAAAAACCGTGACAGTCAGCATAACTTAGTAAACAGATCTGAGCTTCTCCACCCCCCCAACCCCAACTTTGGCAGTGTTTACAACTGAGAGTCTTTCTGGGTAAGTCTCTAAGAGCTTTCCACACCTTGATTGTACAACATTTGCCCATTATTCTTTTCAGAATTCTTCAAGCTCTTTCAAATGTGTTGTTGATCATTGCTAGACAACCATTTTCAGGTCTTGCCATAAATTTAAGACAAAACTGTAACTCGGCCACTCAGGACTATTCACTTTCTGCTTGGTAACTCCAGTGTAGATTTGGCCTTATGTTTTGGGTTATTGTCCTGCTGAAAGGTGAATTAATCTCCCAGTGTCTGGTGGAAAGCAGACTAAACCACCCTTCATCTACACTGATTTAAGTGGATTTAACAAGTGACATCAATAAGGGATCATAGCTTTTACGTGGATTCACCTGGTCAGTCTGTTTTGTTCCTAATGTTTTGTAAACTGTGTCGAGGAAGAAGTGTCTGTGAAATTACATTCGTCCTCTTTCTGAAATTATAGTAATTCCACTCCGGCACCTCAGAATTGCAAATAAATGAAAGCAAAATACACCCAGTCCAAAAGCAGGCAGCTGACACTGTGAATGGACTGGAGTGTTTATGGTGGATATTACTCCCTGGCCTGCCTCTCTAAATGGAGATGCTCATAGTCACAGCTGGAACTAAGTGTGTGTGTGTGCGGCAGCTGTACCTTCAGCTCATTTACGGCTGTTTTGGGCACCACTGAAGTGCCATTAGGGCCGTCTTTACACAGATGAGGCTGTTTATGTCTGCTGAGCCAACAGAGAGCCACTGATATAAGATAAGAAATACTTTATTAGTCCACGCAAGATGGAAATTTGTCTTCTGTTTTTATTCATGGTATTAGTTGCCATAATGTGTATCAAGAATGGTCCACCACCCAAAGGACATCCAGTCAACTTGGGAAGCATTGGCGTCAACATGGACCAGCATCCCTGTGAATCTCTTTCGACACCTTGTAGAGTCCATGCCCCAATGAATTGAGGCTATTGTTCTAAGGGCAAAAGGGGTGCAACTCAATATTAGGTAGGTGTTCCTAATGCTTTGTACACTTAGTGTATACTCACACACACACACACATTAGGTTGGAGAGGCTGGAGCAAAGGGTAGCCGCAGTGCTGCGCCCAATGAGCAGTTTAGGGGGTTAAGTTCCTTGCTCAAGGGAACATCGGCGGTAGGTGGCACCAGACATATTGATGCCAGCAACCCTCCGTTTGCCCTCCCCCATGTCTTTTAGTTTCTACTTGGTAATCGTTGTGATCTCTTCCAGTTGCCAATATGACAGCCTCCCTCATTACCATGCAGATACTGTAAATGCAAACGCTATCAGCCTACCAGGTTCGGATTCCCACCTCTTTTCATGTGCAACCTTGCTTATTAGAAAACACTGAAACCAATCATTGTCAGGAGGCTGTCACAATGTTGGAAGGGAACGCTGTGGAGAAGGGCACAGAATGTGGAGGGGGGGGACAGGTATTGTGAAACCCCTTTATATTTACAGCATTAGCTCACACCTGCTAGGGATCCCTGTAACCCAGGAGCACAGGGGGAGCCCACCCAGTCTGTTTCTTTAAAAGCTAATCGATGCTAATGTATACAGTGGGGAGAACAAGTATTTGATACACTGCCGATTTTGCAGGTTTTCCTACTTACAAAGCATGTAGAGGTCTGTAATTTTTATCATAGGTACACTTCAACTGTGAGAGACTGAATCTAAAACAAAAATCCAGAAAATCACATTGTATGATTTTTAAATAATTAATTTGCATTTTATTGCATGACATAAGTATTTGATCACCTACCAACCAGTAAGAATTCCGGCTCTCACAGACCTGTTAGTTTTTCTTTAAGAAGCCCTCCTGTTCTCCACTCATTACCTGTATTAACTGCAGCTATATGAACTCGTTACCTGTATAAACGACACCTGTCCACACACTCAATCAAACAGACTCCAACCTCTCCACAATGTCCAAGACCAGAGAGCTGTGTAAGGACATCAGGGATGAAATTGTAGACCTGTACAAGGCTGGGATGGGCTACAGGACAATAGGCAAACAGCTTGGTGAGAAGGCAACAACTGTTGGCGCAATTATTAGAAAATGGAAGAAGTTCAAGATGACGGCCAATCTCCCTCGGTCTAGGGCACCATGCAAGATCTCACCTCGTGGGGCATCAATGATCATGAGGAAGGTGAGGGATCAGCCCAGAACTACACGGCAGGACCTGGTCAATGGCCTGAAGAGAGCTGGGACCACAGTCTCAAAGAAAACCATTAGTAACACACTATGCCGTCATGGATTAAAATCCTGCAGCGCAGGCAAGGTCCCCCTGCTCAAGCCAGCGCATGTCCAGGCCCGTCTGAAGTTTGCAAATGACCATCTGGATGATCCAGAGGAGGAATGGGAGAAGGTCATGTGGTCTGATGAGACAAAAATAGAGCTTTTTGGTCTAAACTCCACTTGCCGTGTTTGGAGGAAGAAGAAGGATGAGTACAACCCCAAGAACACCATCCCAACCGTGAAGCATGGAGGTGGAAACATAATTCTTTGGGGATGCTTTTCTGCAAAGGGGACAGGACGACTGCACCGTATTGAGGGGAGGATGGATGGGGCCATGTATTGCGAGATCTTGGCCAACAACCTCCTTCCCTCAGTAAGAGCATTGAAGATGGGTCGTGGCTGGGTCTTCCAGCATGACAACGACCCGAAACACACAGCCAGGGCAACTAAGGAGTGGCTCCGTAAGAAGCATCTCAAGGTCCTGGAGTGGCCTAGCCAGTCTCCAGACCTGAACCCAATAGAAAATCTTTGGAGGGAGCTGTAAATCCGTATTGCCCAGCGACAGCCCCGAAAGCTGAAGGATCTGTATGGAGGAGTGGGCCAAAATCCCTGCTGCAGTGTGTGCAAACCTGGTATAGAACTACAGGAAACGTATGATCTCTGTAGTTGCACCAAATATTAATTGTACCAAATATTAAGTTTTGCTTTTCTGATGTATCAAATACTTATGTCATGCAATAAAATGCAAATTAATTACTTAAAAATCATACAATGTGATTTTCTGGATTTTGTGATTTTTTTTAGATTCCGTCTCTCACAGTTGAAGTGTACCTATGATAAAAATTACAGACCTCTACATGCTTTGTAAGTAGGAAAACCTGCAAAATCGGCAGTGTATCAAATACTTGTTCTCCCCACTGTAAGTGTCCTAAGTGCTTCTACATTCATGCAGTACAGGGTGGGAATGGGTTGGTTCTTCTCTCCTGTCAGCAGGCCTGTGCTGAGCTGCTGGGGTCGATGCTAAAGCCTGTCACGTTGTGGAGGGGGAATCGGTCGGCTACCCCGGACAGCAACTTGATGAGGCTCCCTGATTAATACACACCTCACCCAAAACCTCCCTGCTGCTGGCTGACACACACACACACACACACACACACACACACACACGTATGCACGCTCACACAGACACATTAACCAGAGCAGGTGGATGACTCAGAGGTCTCTGTGTCTTAGAGGTCTGTATCTCTTGGTTCAAACAGACCCTATGCCTGGTTCAAAGAAGCCAGCATGAGTCTCTATACTCATTCTAACACACACTATGCTAGGCCTCTCTCACACAATCACTCTCAGGTCTTATCTCCCCAGCTCAGCCACGCAAACACACCCTCTCATTACATCACACACGTCCCCTCAGACAGCATTGGTGAACAAAGACTCTCCTATCAAAGCCCAACGGAACAGGGGCTGAGTAGTTCTCATCACACTGTCTCTCCTGTCTGTTCAATATAGGACAGGTTAGGATTTTAAAGCCTCACCAGTAGAGCCACAGTATGTCCTCAGATCATCAATAGACATTTGAAGGCTGTCTATACAGTACGATGTTATGATACTGTAGTTGTGATGTTCAATGTCGTGTGTGTGTTTGTAGGCCCTGTGGCCCAGGCGGAGGCTCTAAAGGAGGAGAATGACTCTCTGCGCTGTCAGCTTGACGCCTACAGGAATGAGGTGGAGCTGCTGAAGCAGGAGCAGGGCAAGAACCAAGAACACACACCTCCACAACACAGTGAAGAGGACGCCAGCAGGCAGCAACAACTAAACTTTCTACAACAGGCACTACAGGGCATGCAAAAGGTATACTTCTACCACACACACACACACACACACACACACTATAGCTTAACTTCTTGCAGCAGGTCCTACTTTGGATTTATTTCTATACACATATTAAACCCCTGCAGATTCTAGCTGGTGTGACTCATAATCCATTGGTTTTGCTTTCTGGGCTGACAAGTGGTTTTGATAAAAAGTCACATTTAATGGAGGTGGATAGAGAACCAATCACACACACACAGGCGCGCGTACACATACACACAACACTGATAAAGAGATGAGAGATGTGAGCTGAAAACGTGAGCCGCAGAGGGACGCAGCATAGAAAGACTTCAGAGGGAGAGAGTCATTCTAGAATCTGATCATTCTGCTGTCCTAGACACTCTACAAAAACCAATACCAACCAGCTGGAGGGGTTTTCTATTAAAATCTACCCCTCAGAGAAAACAACCATCATACTGTTGGTACGATAAACAACCCCCAGAGGCAGGAAATCTGTTGCTCCCATCACCTACTGGGTGGTCAAATGTCCTCAAGTAGTCAACTGTCATAGTAAATAGAAATCATTTAAATGAATGTTGGTTTTGAGCATAAATAATGCGTCGTCCTCCTGCTCATTTGAATAGGCAGATGGTAGTTACATTTCTAACACACAAGTTTGAACATTTCCATGAAAGGATTAAATGAATGGATTAAAATGAGGAGGAAGAGACCAACTGGATGCTTCTTATTGCGCCATGCTGAATTGCGTTTTCATTCAGGCTCTGGCAAATTACCATAAAATATTATCAGCAGGTGATTTGAGTCTGCCCAGGTTGTGCGAATTTCTTACACTTGTGAGTCATGTTATACTTCCGTATTTCAGCTTAAACCCAACTGAGACGCTGATAGATAAGCTGAAATGGATAAGGAGAAATTACTTTACAGCTCCTACATGGTTCTTACTTGCAGCACCAGAGAGAACAGATAGAGAAGCTATGAGCTAAAAGTTCCTACTCCATAGCATAGCGCTCTCAGTAGCGGATGCATAAAGGGTTAATAACTAGAATGCGGCATATGCCTGTGGTAAGCAGGCATATGTGGCTAACTGTGCCTCCTCTGTCTTAAGGGTTATTAGCATTTGTGTCTTCGCTCTAAAGATGAGTTAGCATCTGTAGCTAACTGTGTCTTCTCTCTGTAGCAGACCCTTAGTTAGCATCTGTGGCTAGCTGTGCCGTCTCTGTAGCATACGCTTAAGTGTTAGTTAGCATCAGTGACTAAATGCCTCCTCTGTAGCAGAAGTTTAGTTAGCATCTGTGGCTAATTATCCACCTCTGTAGCAGAAGCTTAAGGGTTAAATAGTGTCTGTGGCTAACTATCTATCTCCCCTCTATTTGCAGCAACTGCTGAAGATGTGTGAAGAAATGAAACAGCGGGAGGCAGAGCTGGAGAAGACTGTGGAAGACAAACAGCAGCTGGAGAGCCAAGTAAAGAGCCTTAAGGAAGGACTGGAGAGTCTGAAAGCATTGACAACACACACACCACAGGTCAGTAACACACACACACACACACGCACACTTTACAGCTTGGCTTGTTTGAAAGACTTCTGGGGTTTGAAATTGAATTACAATATCGGATTTGTGCTGTAATTATAATTAAATTAGTTCAAAATTAGTTTCAATACATGAGAAATATTTCAGAAGTAATTAATCGGCTACTGGAACCCAGGTTGTGGTAGACATGAATTACAGTTTATTTAGTTTCATTCCAAATGGTATTTCATTTCTTCAATATCCTAGTGTCAGCTGATCTACCCCCTAAACAAATGATAATATCCTAGTGTCCACACTAGACATTGATTTCAAATAGTTTTTTATGAATCCCATAGAGAGAGGGTCAAATAGAATGCTGTATATGTATATGTGTGTGTGTGTATGTATGTGTGTGTGTGTATATATATATATATGTATGTATGTATGTATGTATGTATGTGTGTATATATATATGTATATGTGTATGTGTGTGTGAGAGAGACAGATCATTTAGAATGGCATAGAAAGAAGGGGGGCAGGTAATTTAGTTTTATAAACAGTGTAGTTTGGGTCCTGGATAATGATTGGCTAAAACAGTATTTCAGTCGTATGTACTGTATATCAGACAATATTCCACGGGTATGACACAAAAATACTGTTCTATTTATGTTGGTGAACAGTTTATAATAGCAATAAGGCACTTCTTGTGTTTGTAGTAAATGGTCCTTCGGAAAGTATTTAGACCGGCGTGATTGGGAGTCCCATAGGGTAGCGCACAATTGGTCTTAGCGTTGTCCGAGTTTGGCCAGTGTAGGCCGTCATTGTAAATAAGAATTAGTTCTTAACTGACTTGCCTTGTTAAATAAAAAAATTAAATAAAAAATCCACATTTTGTTACATTACAGCCTTATTCTAAAATGGATTAAATAAAAAAATATCCTCAGCAATCTATACACATTACCCCATTTGCGAAATTTTGCAAATGTATTAAAAATAAAAAAAAACAGATACCTTATTTACATAAGTATTAAGCTTCTTTGCTATGAGACTCGAAACTGAGCTCAGGTGCATCCTGTTTTCATTGATCATCCTTGAGCTGTTTCTACAATTCGATTGTAGTCCATCTGTGGTAAATTCTATTGATTTGTCATGATTTGGAAAGGCACACACCTGTCTATATAAGGTCCCACAGTTGATAGTGCATGTCAGAGCAAAAAAACAAGCCATGAGGTGTAAGGAATTGTCTGTACAGCTCCGAGACAGACAGCATTATGTTGAGGCACAGATCTGGGGAAGGGTACCAAAACATGTATGCAGCATTGAAGGTCCCCAAGAGCACAGTGGCCTCAATCATTCTTAAATGGAAGATGTTTGGCCCAACCAAGTCTCTTCCTAGACCTGGCCGCCCAGCCAAACTGAGCACTCGAGGGAGAAGGTCCTTGATCATCAAAAACCTGATCACTCTGACAGACTCTAGAGTTCCTCTGTGGAGATGGGATAACCTTCCAGAAGGACAACCATCTCTGCAGCACTCCACCAATCAGGCCAGACGGAAGCCACTCCTCAGCAAAAGGCACGGCTGCCCGCTTGAAGTTTGGCAAAAGGCACCTGAAGACTCTCAGACCATGAGAAACAAGATTCTCTGGTCTGATGAAACCAAGATTGAACTCTTTGGCCTGAATGCCAAGCGTCACATCTGGAGGAAACCTGGCACCATCCCTATGGTGAAGCATGGTGGTGGCAGCATCATGCTGTGGGGATGTTTTTCAGCGGCAAGGACTGGGAGACTAGTCAGGATCGAGGCAGGATGGAGCAAAGTACAGAGAGATCCTTGATGAAAACCTGTTCCAGAGCGGTTCACCTTCCAACAGAACAATGACCCTAAGCACACAGCCAAGACAACAAAGGAGTGGCTTCGGGACAAGTCTCTGAGTGTCCTTGAGTGGCCCAGCCAGAGCCCGGACTTGTACCCAATTGGACATCTCTGGAGAGACCAGAAAATAGCTGTGCAGCAATGCTCCCCATTTAACCTGACAGAGCTTGAGAGGATCTGCAGAGAAGAATGGGAGAAACTTCCCAAGTACAGGTGTGCCAATCTTGTAGCATCATACGAAAGAAGACTCGAGGCTGTAATCGCTGCCAACGGTGCTTTAACAAAGTACTGAGTAAGTGGTCTGATTTCTTATGTAAATGAAATATATCACTTTTTTTTTATAAATTAGCAAACGTCTAAAAAACAGTTTTTGCTTTGTTATTATTGGGTATTGTTTGTTGATTGATGAGGGGGGGAAAAAACTTAATATATTTTTTTAAATAAATTTTAGAATAAATGTGGAAAAAGTCAACAGGTCTGAATACTTTCTGAAGGCACTCTACCACAGCTAATGGCTGTATCAGGCACTCTGCTTCGGGTCTTGCATAAGAACAGCCCTGAGACGTGGTATATTTAAGCAATAAGGCCTGAGGAGGTGTGGTATATGGCCAATATATCACGGCTAAGGGCTGTTCATATGCACAACGCAATGCGCAGTGCCTGGACACAGCCCTTAGCCATGTATATTGGCCATATATCACCAACTCCTGAGGTGCCTTATTGCTATGACAAACTGGTTACCAACATAATGAGAGCAGTAAAAATGTATGTTTTTATCATACCCATGTTATACGGTCTGATATACCATGTCTGTCACCCAATCAGCATTCAGGGCTCGAACCACCCAGTTTATAATGGCCAATATACCACATCCCCTCGGGCCTTATTGCTTAAGTATGCCATATACTGTATAGAGAGAGAAAGGTCAATCCTCTTTACATCAAACTGGCCTTTTCAAACGAACTACTAGTTTCACCACCACTTTATCGTTTTAAAGTAACTGTCCAGTGAAAATCTAAGTTCCTATTCTGTTAACTCATATCCAATTAAGCTTGCAATTTCCTCATAGAGTATGATGTCATACTACTGAGGAGAATGAGCTGGCCAATCAGCGGTCTACTGACATGCATATTTGTAATGTCCAGTATACGCCCACACCATTCCAACACAGAAAAGCTGCTTTTTAACATACCTAATTTCCATTTATTTGGAAGGAAAACCATTTCACTAATATTGTAAGTTAGTATAAGTCATATATTTCATAGAAATCTGGAAACACTGGACAGTTACTTTAACATTAGCCATGTATCACCACTGCTTTTTAAAGCACAGGACCACACCTCCAACTACTCCTAGCTGACTAACTTATCTACACTTAACCAGCCTCTGTAAACTGAAACCGCATATTACATCTACCATGTGTCAACACTGCTGTTTATAGCACTGTGCCAACACACAGACTAAAACATATTCATACTAGCCATATATCTAGATAGTAGGGATATAACCATTCACGGATACGCATCGGTCCCCGATTCAAATGTTAAAGATACAGGGATACGCCAAACCCGGTCGGTCAGAATGCATGCTACATTTGTTAAAGTAACTGTCCAGTGTTTCCAGATCTTTATTTTTTTCTCATATTATACTATCTACCTTCCAAAAATACCTAATCTTTTGTGACAACTGATGCGTCCTCTCCTTCAGTGTCAAACTTCATGTAACTGTGGTGACAGTCATTGATCTACAAGTCATTTTGCATGCCGAACAACCCCAGGCACTATCAGTAGCCTAGTCAAACTGCGCACTGTGCCCAGCTTCGTGCATTGACAAATGTGAAGTAGGCAGCCTGTTCCTGATCTTGCACATCTACGCGGCACCTTCAGCATTTAAATTGTTAATAATTGTCTGTCATAGCTAATTTGTAAAATATTTATATATTACTAGCTCAAAAAATTACAAGTTAATTAGTGGGTGATGGGGATTTCAGAACCAAAGTGGATAAAAACAATTGCCCCCCTAATCTGATAGTGGTAGTGGGTGGCTCCCTTATGGCTCAGCTCCAGTGCCTACATAGTACATATACCGTATCCATACTTAATTTACAGACACACACACACACACACACACACACACACACACACACACACACACACACACACACAGAAATCAGCTCAGAGAGGCCCAGCTCAGAGAGGACCAGCTCATGAGCGTCATCAGCAGCAGATTTTAATTTAGAATGGAAAGTGTTTATGGAACAAATGTTAGTGCATCGCATCGAACCGAATCGCATAGAATCATTCTCTAATTAAACAGAAACACACCGAAATTATTCACACCGAATAATTTCAAACTAAAACGTATCGTTCCTGTATCGGAAAAAACTGAAAGTATGCATCTTAGAAATTGTTTTCACATACAAACTTTATATTTCCAAACTCAGAATAAAATAGCAAAAATAACATGGTTGCTGTTGTAGAACATTTTATTTTGATTGGCGATTGGCATTCAAAATGCCAATTTCAGATGTGTCCATGTAAACAGTATTATTAAAGCATGTAAACGTTTTAAACAAACTATTATATTAATCTGACTGTTCACAATAATCGTATTGTATGCATGTAACCGCACTCATTGAGTTTGGTGAATTAGTCATTCTAGACCTGGTGGCTGGGTGATAGCTATTCATTCAGACAGTGACAGTTGTACATTTATTTTGGGGTCACTTAGAAATGTCCTTATTTTCCATGAAAACATACATGAAATGAGTTGCAAAATGTGAAGGAAATATAGTCAAGACGTTGACAAGGTTATAAATAATGATTTTTAATTGAAATAATTATTGTGTCCTTCAAACTTTGTTTTCGTTAAAGAATCCTCCATTTGCAGCAGTTACAGCCTTGCAGACCTTTGGCATTCTAGTTGTCAATATGTTGAGGTAATCTGAAGACATTTCACCTCCCACAAGTTGGATTGACTTGACTTACCACAACAGCTCAATAGGGTTGAGATCCGGTGACTGCGCCGTCCACAGGGTATGGCATGGTGTTGCAAAATGGAG
The DNA here is from genome assembly GCA_023634145.1 of Thymallus thymallus. Classification (NCBI taxonomy): domain Eukaryota; kingdom Metazoa; phylum Chordata; class Actinopteri; order Salmoniformes; family Salmonidae; genus Thymallus; species Thymallus thymallus. Next base: position 14,155,589 of record CM042384.1, on the reverse strand, counting down.
TGGTAGCATTCCTTCTTAAAGATTCCTTTTACCCTGTACAAATCTCCCACTTTACCACCACCAAAGCACCCCAAGACCACATTGCCTCCACCATGCTTGACAGATGATGTCAAGCTCTCTTCCAGCATCTTTTCATTTGGTCTGCATCTCACGAATGTTCTTCTTTGTGATCCGAACATCTCAAACTTAGATATGTCTGTCCATAACACTTTTTTTCAATCTTCCTCTGTCCAGTGTCTGTGTTCTTTTGCCCATCTTAATCTTTTCTTTTTATTGGCAAATCTGAGATATGGCTTTTTCTTTGCAACTCTGCCTAGAATGCCAGCATCCCGGAGTCGCCTCTTCACTGTTGACGTTGACTGGTGTTTTGAGGGTCCAATTTAATGAAGCTGCCAGTTGAGGACTTGTGAGGCGTCTGTTTCTCAAACTAGACACTCTAATGTACCTCTTGCTCAGTTGTGCACCGGGGCCTCCTACTCCTCTTTCTATTCTAGTTAGAGCCAGTTTGCGCTGTTCTGTGAAGGGAGTAGTACACCACGTTGTATGAGATCTTCAGTTTCTTGGCAATTCTCTCGCATGGAATAGCCTTCATTTCTCAGAACAAGAATAGACTGACGAGTTTCAGAAAAAAGTATTTTTCTGGCCATTTTAAGCCTGTAATCGAGCCCACAAATGCTGATCCTCCAGATACTCAACTAGTCTAAAGAAGGCCAGTTTTCAGCTGTGCTAACATAATTGCAAAAATTAGCTTTTCTTTCAAAAACAAGGACGTTTTTAAGTGACCCCAAACTTTTGAACGGTAGTGTATATTTAAAAGCATGTGGACACCCCTTCAAATTAGTGGATTTGGCTATTTAAGCCACACCCGTAGCTGACAGGTGTATAAAATTGCAATCTCAATAGATAAACATTGACAGTAGAATGGCCTTACTGAAGAGCTCAGTGACTTTCAACGTGGCACCGTCATAGGATACCACCTTTCCAACAAGTTGGTTCTGCCATGACAATGCCCCCGTGCACAAAGCAAGGTCCAAATCGTATGTCGAGCTCGGTGTGGAAGAACTTGACTGGCCTGCACAGAGCTCTGACATCAACCCCATCGAACACCATTGGGATGAATTGGAACGCAGACGACGAGCAAGGCCTAATCGCCCAACATCAATGCCTGAATGCTTGAATGCTTGAAAAGCATTAGTGAGGTCAATGCCTGACCTCACTAATGCTCTTGTGGCTGAATGGAAGCAAGTCCCCGCAGCAATGTTCTAACACCTAGTGGAAAGCCTCCCCAGAAGAGTGGAGGCTGTTATAGCAGCAAAGGGGGGACCAACTCCATTTTAATGCCGATGATTTTGTAATGAAATGTTCAACTTGCAGGTGTCCACATACATTTGGTCATGTAGTGTACCTTAGATTAGATTACCTCTAGGTGCTGAAATGTGTCCCCTAGCAGTGATCCATGGGAAATATGGTCATTAAAGTATGCATACGGACAGAGATGATTTATGGGAAGGAAGATAAATAAATGTACAGACAGTGTTACTCTCTAGATTTTTGGTCTGTGTGTGTGTGTACACTCATGTCTGCTTACATAAGAATCTGGCATGTTAGACCGTGTCGGCTCTTCTCATTTTTATAATTGACTCTAGCTGGAGATTTCCCTACAAGATGACAGAGGGAGTAAGGAGAGTGCTGATCAAGTTAATGTAAGTGGAAAAGGGCTGTGACTCTTTCTCTGCTTTTCTTTCTTTTTCTCCTCTCTCTTTCTGTCTGTGTCCTCCCTCGCTCTCTCCTCTCTCTCCTGACATGACCGATCATTACAGGCCAATATAGTGCAGAAGGACTTTATTTGTCGCAGGATAAATCAACCCGACGCAACTGGGTTAGGAAATCAAGGACTTGTCCCATCACGCACACATAATAGCATAGTGAGGAGTATTAGCCCACCACAACTGGGTCAGACAGGGCAGCGCACACACACACACACACACATCAGTCACACAGACACAAACACCCTTCCCTTCCCTCTGCCAGCCTGTCAGAAGACCACGGTAAACAACAACTTGATCATCTATCTCTCTCACTCACTCACACACACACTCTGTCTGATGTTTCTAGGGCTGTGTGTGCATGAGAATCTGACATGTTAGACGGTGACGGCTCTTCTCATTTTGACTCTAGCTGGAGATGTCCCTGCAAGAGGACAGAACGAGCGAGGAGAGTGCTAATCAAGTCAATGTAAGTGGAAAAGGGCTGTGAATCTCTCTCTAATTCCCCTCTATTTCTCTTCATATCCTCCCTCTCTCTCCCCTTTTCTCCTCAGATCATTACATGACAGATCACTACAGGCCAATCTAGTGCAGGATGACTTTATTTGTTGCAGGATAAATCACCCAACGCGACTGGTTTAGGAAATCAAGGGCCTGTCCCATAAAAATGTGGTTCCCAAACAGTGTGCCTTGAGGAACTCTCAGGTGTGCCACAAAACTTTTCCTAATTTGGATTATTTATATATTTTTACACTCACGTATAAATGTGACCTGTGAAATGCACATGGAATTTGGACTTGCGAGCACTAGTGCCGGTCAGATAATACATTAAATGGCACATGGTCACATCTGTATTGTTGTTTCAAGTCCAGAACACTCAGGCTTTTCTTACATTTGTATCATTTCAGTGGCACGCATCACAAGCAAAGTAATTTGTATAATTACACTTTGTCTGTAAAAACTATTAGCACAGGCAAGTTTGATTAGGCTAAGCAGAGTACATGCCTGGTGCCCAAATTGATGACCTATGTCGCGCAGCGAGAGTCGAGTGGAGACGAACAGATTCTGTTCAGTCAGTTTAGTCAGTCATCCTGATGAGCCCTTCCCAGCTATCTTATATGTGATCCGTTTCAAGAAACTAGGCATATATCGCAAGTTACTTCACAGGAGAGCCATTTAAAAAAAAAAAAACTTCCATGTCCCTTAAAAAAAACTTATATGTCATCTGTAAATGCGAATAAAAATGTTCAATTATGAGCCTTGTTGGTGAAGCCACAGAAAAAGACAGCAACCTTTCCACTAGCCATGATTGGCTGAGATAATAAATGGGCTGGACATGACGAGAGAGGAGTTTGGATTGGTCTGCCATATAGAAGGCTTCTGTCTATTTGAGCCCAGTCTGTGTTGGTAATCCTGTCGAACGCAGCTTTTAAAAAAATGTATTGTGTAGTGGAGATGCATAACTGTTGCGCTCCACTTCCTGGAGGATAGAGTTTTGAAATCAGTGGAATTGGAGTATGATAGCTAAAACCTGTCCGGATTACATCTTCAAACTAAGGGCAACCATGCATGGCATCCGACAGGAGACACGTCCAACCATGATGTATATGGGTAAGATAGTCTAGCTAGCTACATTTTCAGATATTACACGTTTCTAATTTTGACAAAGTGGTTTCATTTCAAGCTAAAGTGTACTGTTAGCTAGCTAACATTAGTTGGCTGGCTCCCTAGCTAACGTCATGTGTATGATGTTATTATTCATTGTTGTTTAACTAGCTAACGTTAGCTGGCAGGCTCGTTAGCTAACGTTACGTGACGTGTGGTCTTATATGTTGTTTACCTAGCTAGGTTCATTGTTTACCTAGCTAGCTAGGTTCACAATACCCGTTGAATATGGCCGGTGTCAGTAAACGTTGGCAAAAAAGCGTAATTGTTGCCAGTAGAGCTGGTTAGGCTGTTTTCGTGTTATCCAGAGGTAAACAAATCATCGGCCAGAGCGTCAAGTGTGCGCTCTGAACACTCCGAGAGCAAAACGAGATGGGTGAGGCTAAAGCTTAAGAGGGTGTGAACTATGCTGAATGGGTGTAGATAAAGAGCTCTTCACTAGATACCAAAACTAAAAAATGCAATTTTCTCAAAAGTGAGTTTATAAGTTTATCAACTTTCAAAGCAGAATTACTTCCCCATCGTTCCTCATCAATGCAGTGTATGATATACCATTTTGTAGCTATGAGTCTCTACTTTTATTCAATGTAAAAAACTGAAATTCACATTTTGCTACATAAGACCGAATCCAGGTGGTGAGTCACATATGCTTGCACTAGAAACTTCAGCGAGATTTTGAAACGTCTGTCGAAGTTGTGACTTGGGCGAGTGTTCAGAATCGTTCTGTTTTTATCAGAGTTATTGTTAGTTTTTTCTTTTACAAAAATGTAGACGTTAATGTCGTAGTTGTACATTTTTGGTGGAACTCTCTACAATAAATGTGGCTGGGGACTTTAATGCAGAGAAACTTAAATCTGTTTTACCTAATGTATTTTTTATATACACTACCGTTCAGAAGTTTGGGGTCACTTAGAAATGTCCTTGTTTTTGAAAGACAAGCACATTTCTTGTCCATTTAAAATAACATCAAATTAATCCGAAATACAGTGTAGACATTGTGTCACGATTGGGTGCAGAGAGAGACCAAGACGCAGCGCAGGGATAGTAGTTCGACATTTTATTTTATTATTATTATGTATAATCGAAACAAATGGCGAACTACAGGACACAAACAAACTATATAAACTAACGTCACGTTCACCAAAAACACACGGAATGATCGGACGTAAAAAAAGCACTTACTTTCACCGTGACTGCGACATAATACGACAACGACCCACACCAGAGTGAAGGACAGACTCAACATATATGGGATCCCTAATTAGAGACAATGCGGTGCAGCTGCCTCTAATTAGGGATCCAACCCAAACTCCACACAGAAAAGAACGACACTGTCAGACTCTGACCATAACTACATAGAGAAGCCTATTTGCTTCTCTATGGCCAGAGCCTGACAGTAACCCCCCCCCCCACCTCCCCCCCCAAGGTGCGGACTCCCGGACACCAAAAAAACCCACACAAAACAAGGGGGGGTTAATTAGGGAGGGAAAAACTAGTCTTTTGGGGGCGGCTCCGGCCATGGAGCGGGGAAAACGACTGGGCACGGGAGGGGTAGACGGCTCCGGCCATGGAGCTGGGAAAACAACCGGGCCTGGACTGGGCACCGGTGGGGCGGACTGCTCAGGCTCAGAAGCGGGGCAGACGGCTGAACCCGGATTGGGCACCGGTGGAGCAGACTGCTCTGGCTCAGGAGCGGAACAGACTGCTGAACCTGGACTGGGTACCGGTGGAGCGGACTGCTCTGGCCCTGAGGCGGAGCAGACGGCTGGACCCGGATTGGGTACCGGTGGAGCGGACTGCTCTGGCACTGAGGCGGAGCAGACGGCTGGACCCGGATTGGGTACCGGTGGAGCGGACTGCTCTGGCACTGAGGCGGAGCAGACGGCTGGACCCGGATTGGGTACCGGTGGAGCGGACTGCTCTGGCACTGAGGCGGAGCAGACGGCTGGACCCGGATTGGGTACCGGTGGAGCGGACTGCTCTGGCACTGAGGCGGAGCAGACGGCTGGACCCGGATTGGGTACCGGTGGAGCGGACTGCTCTGGCACTGAGGCGGAGCAGACGGCTGGACCCGGATTGGGTACCGGTGGAGCGGACTGCTCTGGCACTGAGGCGGAGCAGACGGCTGGACCCGGATTGGGTACCGGTGGATGGGACTGCTCTGGCACTGAGGCGGAGCAGACGGCTGGACCCGGACTGGGTACCGGTGGAGCGGACTGCTCTGGCACTGAGGCGGAGCAGACGGCTGGACCCGGACTGGGTACCGGTGGAGCGGACTGCTCTGGCACTGAGGCGGAGCAGACGGCTGGACCCGGACTGCTCTGGCACTGAGGCGGAGCAGACGGCTGGACCCGGACTGCTCTGGCACTGAGGCGGAGCAGACGGCTGGACCCGGACTGGGTACCGGTGGAGCGGACTGCTCTGGCACTGAGGCGGAGCAGACGGCTGGACCCGGACTGGGTACCGGTGGAGCGGACTGCTCTGGCACTGAGGCGGAGCAGACGGCTGGACCCGGACTGGGTACCGGTGGAGCGGACTGCTCTGGCACTGAGGCGGAGCAGACGGCTGGACCCGGACTGGGTACCGGTGGAGCGGACTGCTCTGGCACTGAGGCGGAGCAGACGGCTGGACCCGGACTGGGTACCGGTGGAGCGGACTGCTCTGGCACTGAGGCGGAGCAGACGGCTGGACCCGGATTGGGTACCGGTGGAGCGGACTGCTCTGGCACTGAGGCGGAGCAGACGGCTGGACCCGGATTGGGTACCGGTGGAGCGGACTGCTCTGGCACTGAGGCGGAGCAGACGGCTGGACCCGGATTGGGTACCGGTGGAGCGGACTGCTCTGGCACTGAGGCGGAGCAGACGGCTGAACCCGGATTGGGTACCGGTGGAGCGGACTGCTCTGGCACTGAGGCGGTGCAGACGGCTGGACCCGGATTGCGGACCTTCGCTGGAGGTTCCGGGCTGCGGACCTTCGCTGGAGGTTCCGGGCTACGGACCTTCGCTGGAGGTTCCGGGCTACGGACCGTCGCTGGAGGTTCCGGGCTACGGACCGTCGCTGGAGGTTCCGGGCTACGGACCGTCGCTGGAGGTTCCGGGCTACGGACCGTCGCTGGAGGTTCCGGGCTACGGGCCGTCGCTGGAGGTTCCGGGCTACGGGCCGTCGCTGGAGGTTCCGGGCTACGGGCCGTCGCTGGAGGTTCCGGGCTACGGGCCGTCGCTGGAGGTTCCGGGCTACGGGCCGTCGCTGGAGGTTCCGGGCTACGGGCCGTCGCTGGAGGTTCCGGGCTACGGGCCGTCGCTGGAGGTTCCGGGCTACGGGCCGTCGCTGGAGGTTCCGGGCTACGGGCCGTCGCTGGAGGTTCCGGGCTACGGGCCGTCGCTGGAGGTTCCGGGCTACGGCCGTCGCTGGAGGTTCCGGGCTACGGGCCGTCGCTGGAGGTTCCGGGCTACGGGCCGTCGCTGGAGGTTCCGGGCTACGGGCCGTCCCTGGAGGTTCCGGGCTGCTGACCTTCGCTGGAGGCTCAGGGCTGCGGACCTTCGCTGGAGGCTCAGGGCTGCGGACCTTCGCTGGAGGTTGCGGGCTGCGGACCTTCGCTGGAGGTTGGGTGCGGGGAGCCGGCACGGGTCGTAACGGACTGGGGAGGCGCACCGGAGGTCGGATGCGTGGAGCTGGCACGGGACACACCTTGCTAGACGCACGCACTGGAGGCTCCTCCAGCTCCTCCTCCTGCTCCTTGCTCTGAGCCCCCCATTGGTACCTGGGCCTCCCCATGTGGACCAGGAGCCCCCACGGGTGAGGGAACCGAAGCACGTCCTCGTCGTCGTCCTCCTCCGACGAGTCCGACTCGAACCCTCCGAGGAGTTCGGTGTTGGTGAAACGACGCGGGGCTATCTCGCTCTCCGTCTCTCCCCATTTGCGCTGCTTGGTCTCGTACCGGTGGGTCATTCTGTCACGATTGGGTGCAGAGAGAGACCAAGACGCAGCGCAGGGATAGTAGTTCGACATTTTAGTTTATTATTATTATGTATAATTGAAACAAATGGCGAACTACAGGACACAAACAAACTATATAAACTAACGTCACGTTCACCAAAAACACACGGAATGACATAAAAAAGCACACTTAATTAGAGACAATGCGGTGCAGCTGCCTCTAATTAGGGATCCAACCCAAACTCCACACAGAAAAGAACGACACTGTCAGACTCTGACCATAACTACATAGAGAAGCCTATTTGCTTCTCTATGGCCAGAGCCTGACAGTAACCCCCCCCCCCCCCAAGGTGCGGACTCCCGGACACCAAAAAAAACCACACAAAACAAGGGGGGGTTAATTAGGGAGGGAAAAACTAGTCTTTTGGGGGCGGCTCCGGCCATGGAGCGAGGAAAACGACTGGGCACCGGAGGGGTAGACGGCTCCGGCCATGGAGCTGGGAAAACAACCGGGCCTGGACTGGGCACCGGTGGGGCGGACTGCTCAGGCTCAGAAGCGGGGCAGACGGCTGAACCCGGATTGGGCACCGGTGGAGCGGACTGCTCTGGCTCAGGAGCGGAACAGATTGCTGAACCTGGAATGGGTACCGGTGGAGCGGACTGCTCTGGCCCTGAGGCGGAGCAGACGGCTGGACCCGGATTGGGTACCGGTGGAGCGGACTGCTCTGGCACTGAGGCGGAGCAGACGGCTGGACCCGGATTGGGTACCGGTGGATCGGACTGCTCTGGCACTGAGGCGGAGCAGACGGCTGGACCCGGATTGGGTACCTGGGCCTCCCCATGTGGACCAGGAGCCCCCACGTGTGAGGGAACCGAAGCACGTCCTCGTCGTCGTCGTCCTCCTCCGACGAGTCCGACTCGAACCCTCCGAGGAGTTCGGTGTTGGTGAAACGACGCGGGGCTATCTCGCTCTCCGTCTCTCCCCATTTGCGCTGCTTGGTCTCGTACCGGTGGGTCATTCTGTCACGATTGGGTGCAGAGAGAGACCAAGACGCAGCGCAGGGATAGTAGTTCGACATTTTAGTTTATTATTATTATGTATAATCGAAACAAATGGCGAACTACAGGACACAAACAAACTATATAAACTAACGTCACGTTCACCAAAAACACACGGAATGACATAAAAAAGCACACTTACTTTCACCGTGACTGCGACATAATACGACAACGACCCACACCAGAGTGAAGGACAGACTCAACATATATGGGATCCCTAGAGACAATGCGGTGCAGCTGCCTCTATCCAACCCAAACCCCACACAGAAACAGAAAAGAACGACACTGTCAGACTCTGACCATAACTACATAGAGAAGCCTATGTGCTTCTCTATGGCCAGAGCCTGACACATTGTTAATGTTGTAAATGACTATGGTAGCTGGAAACGGCTGATTTATGGAAACGGCTGATTTTATTTTTATGGAATATCTACATAGGCGTACAGAGTCCCATTATCAGCAATCATCACTCCTGTGTTCTAATGGCACGTTGTGTTAGCTAATCCAGGTTTATAATTTTAAAAGGCTAATTGATCATTAGAAAACCCTTTTGCAATTATGTTACCACAGCTGAAAACTGTTATGCTGATTTAAAGAAGCAATAACACTGGCCTTCTTTAGACTAGTGGAGTATCTACCTTTCCAGCAGGTATATTTCACTGGTCACCCCCAAAGCCAACACTTTCTTTGGCCACCATTCATTCCAGTTCTCTGCTGCCAATGACTGGAACGAACTGCAAAAATCCTTGAAGCTAGAGGTTCCTTTCTCCCTCACTAACTTTAAGCATCAGCTGTCAGAGCTGCTTATCGATCACTGCACCTGTATATAGCCCTTCTGTAAATAGCCCACCCTACTACCTCATCCCCATATTTATTATTTTCACTCATTTTGCACTCCAGTATCTCTACTTGCACATCATCATTTGTACATCTATCACTCCAGTGTTAATTCTAATTTGTAAATTATTTCACCACTATGGCCTATTTATTGTCCTACCTTCCTTACCTTACTGCATTTTGCACTACATTTGCACACTCTTATTCTCATGTGTAACTCTGTTGTTTTTTGTCGCACTGCTTTGCTTTGTCTTGGCCATGTCGCAGTTGTAAATGAAAACTTGTTCTCAACTGGCCTACCTGGATAAATAAAGGTGAAATATTTTCTATTTTTTTAAACTGGCTATAACCAGAATAGAAAGAGGAGTGGGAGGCCCCGGTGCACAACTGAGCAAGAGGACAAGTACATTAGAGTGTCTGGTTTGAAAAACAGACGCCTCTCAAGTCCTCAACTGGCAGCTTTATTAAATAGTACCCGCAAAACACCAGTTTCAACAGTGAAGAGGCGACTCCGGGATGCTGGCCTTCTAGGCAGAGTTGCAAAGAAAAAGCCATATCTCAGACTGGCCAATAAAAAGAAAAGCTTAAGATGGGCAAAAGAACACAGACACTGGACAGAGGAAGATTGGAAAAAAGTGTTATGGACAGACATATCTAAGTTTGAGATGTTTCGGATCACAAAGAAGATCATTCGTGAGATGCAGACCAAATGAAAAGATGCTGGAGGAGTGCTTGACGCTATCTGTCTAGCATGGTGGAGGCAATGTGATGGTCTGGGGCTGCTTTGGTGCTGGTAAAGTGGGTGATTTGTACAGGGTAAAAGGGATCTTGAAGGCAGGCTATCACTCCATTTTGCAACGCCATGCCATAATTGGAGGTAATTTCCTCATACAACAGGACAATGACCCAAAGCAGAGCTCCAAACTATGCAATAACTATTTAGGGAAGAAGCAGTCAACTGGTATTCTGTCTATAATGGAGTGGCCAGCACAGTCACCGGATCTCAACCCTATTGAGCTGTTGTGGGAGCAGTTTGACCGTATGGTACGTAAGTCAAGTCAATCCAACTTGTGGGAGGTGCTTCAGGAAGCATGGGGTGAAATCTCTTCAGATTACCTCATAAAATTGACAACTAGAATGCCAAAGGTCTGCAAGGTTCAGTCCCAACTGATGGCCTACAAAAAGGTCTCATTGCCAAGGTGTCAAACAAGACACATCTCATGACGGGTAAAAGCAAAGAGCTGTCTCAAGACCTTCGCAACCTAATTGTTGCAAAACATAATGATGGCATTGGTTATAGACTCATTTCTAAGCTTCTGAATGTTCCAGTGAGCACTGTTGGGGCCATAATACGGAAGTGGAAAGACAATCATTTCACCATACATTTGCCTCGACCAGGTGCTCCTCGCAAGATTTCTGACAGAGGAGTGAAAAGAATAATCAGAAGAGTTGTCCAAGAGCCAAGGACCACTTGTGGAGAGCTTCAAAAAGACCTGCAATTAGCAGGTACTGTTATCTCAAAGAAAACAGTAAGTAATGCACTCCACCGCCATGGCCTGTATGCACGCTCACCACGCAAGACTCCATTGCTGAAAAAAAAGCATGTTGAAGCTCGTTTAAAGTTTGCTGCACAACATTTGGAAAAGCCAGTGAAATACTGGGAGAATATACTGTGGTCAGATGAGAGCAAAATTGAACTGTTTGGATGTCATAATACACACCATGTTTGGAGGAGAAATGGCACTGCACATCACCCTAAAAACACCATACCAACAGTGAAGTTTGGAGGTGGGAACATCATGGTGTGGGGCTGCTTTTCAGCAAATGCTACTGGCAAACATCACATAATTGAAGGAAGGATGAATGGGCAAATTTACCGAGACATTCTTGACAAAAATCTGCAGCCATCTACCAGGATGATGAAGATGAAACGAGGTTGGACATTTCAGCAAGACAATGATCCCAAACACACAGCCAAGGAAACTCTCAATTGGTTTCAAAGAAAGAAAATAAAGCTGCTAGAATGGCCCAGCCAATCACCTGACTTAAATCCCATTGTAAATCTATGGAAAGAACTGAAGATCAAGATTCATAGAAGAGGCCCACGGAACCTTCAAGATTTGAAGATTTGTTTGTGTGGAAGAATGGGCCAAAATCACACCAGAGCAATGCATGCGACTAGTTTCTCCATACAGGAGGCGTCTTGAAGCTGTCATTACCAACAAAGGCTTTTGTACAAAGTATTAAATAAATATCAGTAAGTGTGTTCAATACTTTTTCCCTGTGTCATTTCACATTATTACACAACTTAATTTCTGAACTTATTTGTTTTGGTTTCTTTTTATGTATGGATTACTTGGGTTGTTACCAACATCTGGTGAAAATGTAATGTCAATAGCACCTTTGGAAATATATTTACCCAGAAAAATGGTGACGTGTTCAATACTTATTTCACCCGCTGTATCACCTCCTTAACCCACTGCATAAAGGAGAGCAGCTTTGCAGACTTTAAATGAAAGAGGACAAGGCGGCGAGCTAGCAGTGAGGCAAATGATGAGTGGTAGCATTCGGGTTTAGGGGAAGTACCCCAAAAATGGCAGTGAACAGGTTACACATATGTGAGAATGTCTGGAAAATGGGGTCCCAGAAGCCACTCAAAGATTGGCATGACCAAAACATGTGCACCGCAGTCGCTGAACTCTGGTGGCATCTCAAACAATTGGGTATATTTTTGCCATTTGAGTAATGGTGCAAAACTTTAAACTGAATGAGCCCATGCCTTATGCAAAATGAGGAGGTATGGATACGCTGGATTTGGTCTTATGTAGCAACATTTGAAATGCTGTTTTTTACAATGGATAAAATTTGAGACTGAATGGTATATCATACACTGCATTTTTAAAAAACAATTGGAAAGTAATTCTGCTTTTGAGAAAATGGTATTTCAATGTTTTGGTATCTAGTGAAGAGCTCTTCTTTGTCTACACCCATTCAGCATCGTTCACACCCTCTTAAGCTTTAGCCCCACCAATCTCGCTTCGCTCTCGGAGTGTTCAAAGTGCACACTTGGCGCTCTGGCCGATGATTTGTTTACCTCTGGATAACATGAAAACAGCCTAACTAGCTCTGCTGGCAACAATTTCATTACGCTTTTTTGCCACCGTTTACTAACACTGGCCATATTCAATGGGTGTTGTACACTTTAGTTTAAGACATGTAGCTAGCTAGCTAGGTAAACAACGTGTAAGACCACACACATCACGTAGCTTTCGCTAATGAGCCAGCCAGCTAACGTTAGCTAGCTAACTAACAGTACACTTTATCTTGAAATTAAACCACTTTCTGTCAAAATTTGAAACGTGTAATATCTGAAAATGTAGCTAGCTAGACTATCTTACCCGTATACATCATCATGCATGATGGATACGTCTCCCTCCCGGTTGCCCTTAGTTTGAAGATGTAATCCAGAGATAGGTGTTTTCACCATCTCTTTAGCTATCATATTTGTAAGTACATCATACTCCTATTACACTGATTTCAAAACTCGAACCTCCAGAAAGTGGAGCAACACTTATGTAGCTACACTACACGATACATTTTTTAAAAAGCTTCACCAACAAGGCTCATAATTTTACAATTGTATTCGTATTTACAGATGGCATACAAGTTTGTTATTAAGGCACATGTTCCAGAAGGCATTTCTGCCCCCCAAAAAAACAAAAACTTTCAAGTGGCTCTCCTGTGAAGTCGTGACTTGCGACATACGCCTAGTTTTCTGAAACGGGTCACAAATATGCTTAACAAATCACATAATAAGTTGCATGGACTGCTCCTGAGTGGCACAGCAGTCTAAGGCACTGCATCGCAATACTTAAGGTGTCACAACAGATCCAGGTTTGATTCCGGGCTGTGTCGCAGACGGCAGCGACCGGGAGGCCCATGAGGCGGCCCACAATTTGGCCCGGCGTCATCCGGGTTAGGGCAGGGTTTGGCCAGCCAGGATGTCCTTAACCCATCGGGCGCATTTACGTTGACACTGTTGCCAGTTGTACGGTGTATCCTCTGACACATTGGTATGGCTGGCTTCCGGGTTAAGCGAGCAGTGTGTCAAGAAGTAGTGCGGCTTGGCAGGGTTGTGTTTCGGAGGACAAATGGCTCTCGACCTTCGCCTCTCCCGAGTCCGTACGGGAGTTAATAAGACTAACTAACAATTGGATATCATAAAATTGGGGAGAAAAGTTGCATGGACTCATTCCGTGTTCAGTAATAGTGGTTAACATAATTGTTTTAATGACTACCCCATCTTTGTACCCCATACTATTATCTGTAAGGTCCCTCAATCAAGTAGTGAATGTCAAGCACAGATACAACCACAAAGATTGGTATATGTAAAAAATGAAAAAAAAGCAGATGCTGAATATCCCTTTGAGCATGGCAGAGTTATTAATTAGGCTTTGGATGGTGTATCTATACACCTAGTCACTACAAAGATACAGGCGTCCTTCCTAACTCAGTTCCTGGAGTGATAGGAAACCACTCAGGGCTTTCACCATGAGGCCAATTGTGATTTTTAAACAGTTACTGAGTTTAATGGTTGTGATATGACAGAACTGAGGATGGATCAACAACGTTGTAGTTACTCCACAATACGAACTTAAATGAAAAGTGAAAAGGAAGACTGTACAGAATAAAATATTTCAAAACATGCATCCTGTTTGCAACATGGCACTAAAGTAATACTGCTAAAAAATGTGGCAGAGAAATTAACTTTTTGTCCTGAATACAAAGCGTTATGTTTGGGGGAAATCCAACACAACATATCACTGAATACTGTGGGTGTGAGCGTTTAAACGTTAAAATGAAGTAAAAAAAATCTCACTTAATTAAAATCACAGTTCAGTTATGACAAAATATATTATTTTCCATGTTATAGCCGATAGGCTAAAAAGGCATGGGAAAGTTGTGTAATTCATATAAAACCAGAGAGGAAGAGGCGAACTTTAGGCTACTTGGTGAATTTACAAAGTATGAAGACAAGACATTGCGAGATGCAGATTACCAAAACATATGAGCCTGCTTCTGCCTTCTTCTGCCTCTCTCTCCCTCGTGCTGGCCTGCCTGCTCTGTCTCTTGCTAATGATGCAAGTATGTGTTCAGTCTTCAGCCTGATGCGTGTAGAATATCCTAGACTATGGCACCAATGTCTTCGGGCAAGTCTTGTGAGCACTGGGTTGCCTACTCTTTGTTTTTGCCTCATATGAAATTACACTAGGCTACCGGTAGCCTGTATTGATTACGCTTTTCAGACATCATGGAATGTGGCCCCTTGAAAGCACCTTGGCTACTTACTGCATGTTTGATTGTCTGTGTGTTAGGGTAGGTTACACTACAGTTTTTTAAAATGCCCACACGATGCCCACACGAAACAGACATTTTACTTGACTGTAAGGAATGCCGCTTCTGAAGCAGGACTAAAGTCCATCACTAGGCAACCAGAATTGTCAGTAAAATAATTGCAAGCTGCTGAATGCAGCCTGCTTGCCTGCGCGCAGACCACTCTCTCCTAAAAAAGTACTTAAAAGTTTGTTAAATACAGTGACTTACCAAAACATTTTGTATAAATAAAACACATCTAGCTACCATACCATACAAACTGCATACAAAACAATAGCAGCACATCAGCAACGTTTATTGTTGTCAGGGGAAAAAAACTGAACATTTTACACTGGAACAGAATTGTCACGTTCGGGTGTGTAGAGAGACCAAGGCGCAGCGTAGCGATAGTTCGACATCGTTTATTAAATGAATAAACTATACTGATGGGAACTATACAAAATAACAAATGCAAAAATAGAAAGCAAAACACACGTACTTACGAACACGGGACAATCGACAATGAACCACGCATTAGCAGTGGAACACATATAAGTAGGATCCCTAATTAGAGGTAATGCAATGCAGCTGCCTCTGATTAGGGATCCCACACACACCACACAGACGTAGAAATACTAGATCTGCCAGACTCTGACCATAGAAATATAGAGAAGCAAAGCTTCTCTATGGCCAGAGCCTGACAAGAATTATAGCCTACTATCTGAAAAGGTACATACCTGATGCGGCACTTTTTTAAATTGTCTGACAAGTTATCAATTATCGCTGGCAGGATGAGCTGCTGAAATACCTGGAAGAGGTAGAGGGATGGCTGCTCTCCACAAGCAAGGATGGCTGTTTATCCAAAACTGTGCCCTGTGGCACTGGATCTGGTTTCTTCCCCTGCATCCCAAGAGTTTGTGGAGAGCAGGCTGGATGTGAACTGATATAAAGTTGAAGTCGGAAATGTATATACACTAAGGTTGAAATCATTAAAACTAATTTTTCAACCACTCCACAGATTTCATGTTAACAAACTATAGTTTTGGCAAGTCTGTTAGGAAATCTACTCTGTGCATGACACAAGTAATTCTTCCAACAATTGTTTACAGACAGATTATTTTACTTATAATTCACTATATCACAATTCCAGTGGGTCAGACGTTTACATACACTAAGTTGACTGTGCCTTTAAACAGCTTGGAAAATTCCAAGAAAATGATGTCATGGCTTTAGAAGCTTCTGATAGTCAATTGGAGGTGTACCTGTGGATGTATTTCAAGGCCTAAATCAAAAGAAATCAGCCAAGACCTCAGAAAAAAAATTGTAGATGTCTGGTTCATCCTTGGGAGCAATTTCCAAATGCCTGAAGGTACCACATTCATCTGTACAAATACTAGTACGCAAGTATAAACACCATGGGACCATGCAGCCGTCATACAGCTCAGGAAGGAGACGCGTTCTGTCTCCTAGAGATTAACGTACTTCGGTGCGAGAAGTGCAAATCAATCCCAGAACAACAGCAAAGGACCATGTGAAGATGCTGGAGGAAACAGGTACAAAAGTATCTATATCCACAGTAAAACGAGTCCTATTGTCACGGATGGGTGTATGGACAGACCAAGTCGCAGCGCATTGATAGTTCGACATCGATATTTATACAAAACTATACAAAATAACAACGTATAAATAATAAACATGAACACACTTACATCAACGGACATGTAGACAATGAACCAAGCAAGGAGGCTTACAAACCTGACTCAGTTACACCAGTTCTGTCAGGAGGAATGGGCCAGAATTCACCCAACTTATTGTGGGAAGCTTGTGGAAGGCTACCCGAAACGTTTGACCCAAGTTAAACAATTTAAAGGCAATGCTACCAAATACTGAGTAATTGAGTGTATGTAATCTTCTGACCCACTGGGAATGTGATGAAAGAAATAAAAGCTGAAATAAATCATTCTCTAATTTTATTCGTACATTTCCCGTTTGAACTGACCTAAGACAGGGAATTTCAGGAATTGTGAAAAACTGAGTTTAAATGTATTTGGCTAAGGTGTATGTAAACCTCCGACTTCAACTGTATTTGTCAAGTGTTGTACTGCTGTCAGATCCTGAACGTAGGGAGGCCTCTGGCTTCTCTATGTTTGTCAGGGCCTGACAGGAGAGTTCTAGGAGAACTCTATGTTAAAGTTGTGTTCTGTCCCCAATTAGAGGCAGCTGTTATGCGTTTTCTCTAACTGGGAATCCTATTTAAGGTGCTTGTTTTCCCACCTGTGTTGTGGGGCATTTTTGTGCTTGTGTGCCACACGCACGCACGCACGCACGCACGCACGCACGCACGCACGCACGTACGTACGTACGTTACGTTGGTTGTTTGTGCCATTTTCTTGTTTTCTAGTCTAATAAAGTATGACTAACTATTACTGCGCTGCGCCTTTGTCAAATTCTACACACCATCGTGACAGAATGTCCCACCAACACGGGACCAAGCAGCGCTATACTGTGACGGAACTCCTCTGAGGTTTTGAGACCGACACCGAGGAGGAGGACCGTCACAGTCCAGCCCCGGAACCACCACAGGATCCAGGGCAGTGAGGAGAAGAGTACCTGGCGGGAGTATATGAGGGTATTATGGAGCAATGCAGGCAGCATTGGGAGGAGGTCGTTGATGATACATCGTATTTGGCGTTAATGGTGCCCGCAGTGTGCTTCCCCAGTCCAGGACATCCAGTACCAGCCTCCCGCGCCAGGTCACCCGTGCGTGTTCTCAGCCCGGTACCTCCAGTGGCGATGCCCAGACAATGGGAAGCGAATGAAGAGGAAGAGCGCCTGTTGAGATATTTTGGCCGGTACGTCCAGTGCGCATCTCCAGCCCAGTTCGTCCTGTGCCTGCTCCCCGCACCAGACCTCCAGTGCGTGTTCCCCTCCCTGCAGCTCCATGGCCAGAGCCTTCCTCTGCGCTGGTGCCCAGTCCAGGCCCGACTTCCAGCTCAGCTCCATGGCCGGAGCCTTCCTCTGTGCCGGTGCCCAGTCCAGTCCCGACTTCCAGCCCAGCTCTATGGCTAGAGCCTCCATCTGTGCCGTCCAGTCCAGTATGTCCAGGACAGGCTCGGCGTCCAGTCCAGCTGCATTTACATAAGTATTCAGACCATTTACTTTGTAACTTCTTGAAGCACCTTTGGCAGCAATTATAGCCACAAGTCTTCTTGGGTATGACGCTACAAGCTTGGCACACCTGTATTTGGGGAGTTTCTCCCATTCTTCTCTGCAGATCCTCCCAAGCTCTGTCAGGTTGGATAGGGGAGCGTTGATGCACAGCTATTTTCAGGTCTTTCCAGAGATGTTCGATCGGGTTCAAGTCCGGGCTCGGGCTGGGCCTCTCAAGGACATTCAGAGACTTGTCCCAAAGCCACGCCTGCGTTGCATTGGCTGTGTGTTTAGGGTCGTTGTCCTGTTGGAAGGCACATGTTTGGGAGAATCACAGATTATCCATTATATTTACCACATACTCTAGTGGCTGCTCTAACAATGAAAATAAATGTCTTAAAAATGTAAGGCCGTTGGGAGGCCTTTAACTATTCCCCAGGTCGTTTCTGTAAATTAGAATGTGTTCTGTCAATTTATCTGGTAAAATAACGGTAAAAAATAATAATAATCCTGGCTTGGTCTGCAAAAAAAAAAAGAAAAACCACCACCTGCTGGAGAAGACATATTTTGGGCCTAGTTATCCCTCTCGCTTTACATTTTTCTCTCTGGGAGAATGCAAGGATGAATAAGGAGTGTTTTCATATTTTTAGACCTAATAATAAAACTCCAATCATATTTTAAACCTTTTTAATGTGACAAGCAACAGCCAGATTGGGTGTCCTCTAACAGTGTTTTCTCCTCCTCTCCTGTAGGAGGCAACAGCGTTAGAAGTGGTGTCCTGCAGTCAGGAGAAGGAGAGTCTGCCTCTGGAGAAGAGTCCCTCCAGTCCTGTTCACTCTGAGAGAGAGGCCTTGCTAGTTGGTATGTTTACCTAACAACATTACTATAATGTTACATTAACCTAGCTATAGAGGAGAAGATTCCCCCAATTCCTGTCCACTCAGAGAGGCCCTTCTACTTGACACGTTCACCTAACATTACTGTAAGATTATTATAACGTCACTGTAACATTGAAGTCACCTAACATAAATATTGAGGAGAAGAGCCCCCCCCCAGTCCAGTCCACTTGAGAGAGGCCCTTCTAGTTGGTACGTTCACCGAACATAACTATAACGTCACTAGGCCTACAGTATAACATTACAATCAAATCAAATCACAAATCACATTTTATTGGTCACATACACATGTTTAGCAGATGTTAATGCGGGTGTAGCGAAATGGTTGTGCTTCTAGTTCCGACAGTGCAGTATATCTAACAGTAATATCTAACAATTACACAACATGTACCCAATACACACAAATCTAAGTAAGGAATGAATTAGGCCTATATACATATGGACGAGCGGCATGGACTAAGATACAGTAAAATAGTATTGAATACAGTATATACCTATATTACAGGATTATTATAACGTTAGGTTAGCCTAACATTAGTATAGAGGAGAATATTCCCACAAGTCTGGTCAACTCTGAGAGAGAAGCCGTGCTTGTTGGTACGCTCAGACAACATTACTACAACCTTATAACAACATTTGTACGTACAGAGGAGAACATTCCCCTAGCGCTATCCACTCTGGGAAAGAGGCCCTGCTTGTTCATACACTTTTTGTTAATTTAACTGATTATTTTTAGAGAAACTATTCTCAATCATCAAAGCTGGTTATTTGTGGAAAGCCTGGTTTTCCTCCCCAGGTTATTCCCAGTTCTCTGCGCTGGTTCACAAGTCCTTCAGCACCTCTACTTTCTAATCAGCATAGCCTTGTGGTACATTCTCCATTTCAGTGGAGGGTACTTTCCACAGGGAACGTTTGGTCCGGACTCAAATTGGTTTTATGAAAGTGAGGTCTTGCTAAGATACAAGGAAAGGAATTGTGAAGTTACGATTAGGCCTATGCCAGATGGCAGGATGCACACTCTTGTGTGGTAGTGGGAGTTACCTGTCCTCTCTCACAGTGATTGTACAGTGGTGTTATTCTAGAATGATCATATATTTGGCACAGTTGGTTAGGTAGTCAATGAGGCTCTCCCTCCCTCCATGCCGGGCCACTCTGGTTGCTCAGTGAGGTAGATGGCTGCTGAGGATTCTGGGTGTTCTCTCTGTCAGAATTGCTCTAAATTATGTCTTGTTTGAAGATGAAGTGAGCGCTGCAGAGAAAAGGACATTCGCTCATCTTCAACTGCTTTGTCTCTCCTTCTAGAGGGCAAAATGAATACTAATGAGATGAACACTTAAAGGAAAGATTCACCCATTTTGAATGTTATATATCATATCTGTGCATCTCTGGGCAATGTTCTATCGATTTCCGCAGTCATTTCATGTTTTTGTGTGTATCTGAGCTATTCAGCGTTCAAGCAGGCAGAAATACAGCCATAATTATGCATGTTGCATGCAAAACATTGTCTTTAAAAAGAAGAGATAACGGATGACTAATCTCTGATCTGGAAACTGATTCAAAACAAAGACAGGGAAGGAAAGAACAGATGCCAGGCCTTTTTCAAGACTTGATGTTTGATAATAACAAAGCACTTTCTATTGAACCATGTTTCTCGAAGAGTGGCTGAATATCTAGGCTAGGCTATAATTGCACATTCAGTTACAAAATTAAACAGTTGACTTCATCAACTATGGGCTGCCAAGTGGAGCAGTGGTCTAAGGCACTGCATCTCAGTGCAAGAGGCGTAACTACAGTCCCTGGTTCAAATCCAGGCTGTATCACATCCGGCCGTGATTGGGAGTCCCATAGTGCTGCGCACAATTGGCCCAGCGTCGTCCGGGTTTGGCCGGGGTAGGCCGTCATTGTAAATAAGAATTTGTTCTTAACTGACTTGCCTAGTTAAATAAAAAGTTAAATTAAAAAATGAAGTTAGCATTGTCGATTAGCATCAATATGAACTATAGATAACTAGCAGCTACTGCTTTCTCCACGAGTCCCTTTACAACTAAACAAAAAGTGCTGATTAATTTGCTAGAATTGATTTGGACATTTGGAGGCTTTTGTACCCAATCAAAGTATATAGATATATATTTTCTGTATATCATTGGACCAAGCCCAGCCATTAAAATATACTGTTTTAATGGCTTCTGATCAAAGTTTTCAGTTTTCCTCCAGTGTCTCACCTGGCGCGTTTGTTTTCTGAGCTGGCTCCTCAGTGGGCTGTAAGATGTTATTACACAGGGGTTTTGGACTATCAGTAGTGCATGATCATATCAATTAGCTGATAGCAGATGTTATTGTTGGGATGAACGAAACCCTGTGGGGTGTGTGTGCGAGAGTGCGTGCGTGAAGCCCCATGCTGCTCTGTTCAGAGAAGCGTTACTGTAGAGAGCAGCATCAAAGTCTTCATTAAACACTTCTCTTAATCTGGACGGTTCAAACACAAGTCTTCCACCGAGCTGGGAGTGTTTTGAGGAAGACAGACACACTTGAAGAGTCCAGATACATTTTCACTTCAGTCATACAAGATTAGTTAAGTAGAGTGGTCTCTTGAATGTGAGGTTCTCGCTGGCTTTCATGTTGAACAGATGGATGAATGAATCAACACTCAAACGCAATACTGTTAGTTAGCTATAGATTAGCTATACGTTAATTGTCTACAGTTTGATACTTTGGATGGTATGTTCTCAGTGGCTTTCATTCTGGACAGATGGGTAAATCAACACTCAGACTGAATGGAATTGTACTGTGCTATAACTTTAGTGTTATAGTTATAGTTCTAAAGTAATAGCCTATACTACTGCATGATAAGATGGGTGAATCAACCATTATATATAATGGTTATAGAGTTCTATGTATAGAGTAATGCTAATGCAAGTTTGATTGACAGCTGTATTGAGGTATCTCTTTCTCCTTCCTCAGGGATCATCTCTACGTTCCTCCATGTCCACCCGTTTGGAGCCAGCATTGAGTACATCTGTTCCTACCTACAGCGACTGAATACCAAGGTACTGCTGGAACACACTGACACACACACACACACACACACACACATACACATACACACTGACACTAACCAGTGGGCACATTTGCTATATTACGTAACAGTTTTTGTGGCAAAACCGTTACGGAACAGTTTTTGTGACAAAACCATCAGTAGAGTTGAAAATGCGATGGAAACCCATTTAATCTTTTTTTTTTTTGGTACGTGGGAATTTAACCACAAAAGTTATCTTTATGTGTACTACGTCATCACGCACAGCCTTTTATCTGCAAAAAGTCAGTTTGATTGGAACACATCTCTGGTGGGAAAAATCTGTATATTTTTTATGCCGATTTGTTTTTTGAATATTCGCATGAAAATCTAGCAGGAACCATCCTGGCACACACGCACACACAGTTTAGCAATAGAGCCATCCTGGCACCACACACATACACACAAACAGAGTACAAACTTGGAATAAACACCCCTACTGGGCTGACATACAGTATGGACCTAAGGTATGCCAGGGCCACATGGTGCAGTTGGAGCACCCTGGTGCAGTCAGCCTCCCCCTAATGCAATTTGAATCAGCAGAGCCCCATTGTGCAGCAAGAGTTTCCTCATGCAGCCAGATCCTTATCATCTAATTTGATCCCCCTGGTGCAGGCAGGCCCCTCTCATGATGCTGATCCTCAGGTTATAGTTGAGGTTGAAGCAAAGGCAAGTCCCACTGCCTCCACTCTCTGTAGATACTATAGACATGAATATAGGATATTTCCTTGCATCTCCCGGTGCTTATGAAGAAGTGTCTGAGTGTCATTTCCCTGGACACTGAGACCTGTTAGATCTTTCACTCTTAGCAATTTCCTGTGTGTATCCAGAATGGTCCACCACCCAAAGGACATCCAGACAACTTGACACAACTGTGGGAAGCATTGGAGTCAACATGGGCCAGCATCCCTATGGAACGCTTTCAACACCTTGTAGAGTCCATGCCCTGACTAATTGAGGTTGTTCTGAGGGCAAAAGGGGGTGCAACTCAATATTAGGAAGGTGTTCCTAATGTTTTGTACACTCGGTGTATGAATTATAATAATCTCTTTCCAATCTAACATGCCAACCCAAACCTCTATCCGATAACATGGCTGGTGCCAACCCAGAAGGGTATAGTAGCCATGCCTAAACCAGGCTGAACAAAAACATGTTTTGTACACTTGTATATATGACCACTACAGTCACTGCGACCGCCGCAAGGAGGCCTTCAGATATAATATATGGCCAATCTCTCACTGTACCTCCATGTTGAGGCCCTCCGATAGAGGACTATGGGACCACCAGCCCACCTCCACCCGGAAGCCTTCAGACATGACTACTCTTACTGCTACCTGCATGAGGAGGCCCTTGTGTATATATTGTATGACCACCCCCTCCCCCAGCTCATTAATACCTCTCTGCGCTCATCACCACACTGACTAATTTCTTCTCTCTCCTTTTGGCTTTTACACTCTGTATGAGGATGTTTTTGTTCCCACGCTACCTCTGTAACACCACACAACAAGCCCACAGGGCTTTGTCAACAGTCCTGGCTGGATTCAACATTAACAACATTACTCTCTACTTATTTTCTGTGTTCATGATGCACTGTTACATTGTTAATGGTGATACACCATTGACATCTCCACGTTAGTGCTTAATACATACTGACAGGTTTACCCATCTGGTTCTTACAAATGTGTTTTTTCTCTGCATAAAATTATACAGTTCTTCCTGCTGTCATTTTTTTGTCTAATCTCACCTTTTTATAGTGGTGATATATGCTAATGTGGTACTATTGCATGTGTAGGTGTGGGTTTGTGATGTGCATTGTGTGTGTGTGTGTGAGGGGGGGGGTGAGTTTATAGTTTGTCACTCAGATCAGTTCTTCGGAGATGTGGGTCTCTGAGTCTGTAGGAGTGTATGTCAAATCTGTGTGTTAAGTTTGTATTGTGTTTATACATGTGGGAGTGTATGTATCAAATCTGTGTATTTCCATTGAGTGTGTGTGTGTGTGTGTGTGTGTGTGTGTGTGTGTGTGTGTGTGTGTGTGTGTTTCAGATAAACACAGAGGAGGTGGATGCTCTACTGGGTCGGCTGCCCTGTACCTTCAGACAGGAGTTGACGGGGGTGGGCGCCAGCCTGGAGAAACGCTGGAAGTTCTGTGGCTTCGAGGGCATCAAGACCACATAGAGCATTACAGGGACACGGAGGAGGACATCACAGGGACACAGAAGAAACAGCATTGAGCTCAGGCTGATTTATGAGGACACTGCATTATGGAGACCGGTAGTGGTCCCTGGGATGTTGCTCACAGGTCCCTGCGATGGTTAACTAGCCTTGATTTAGTCCGTTCTTAAGAGCTAGTTATAATGTAAACAGTTTGCTGGTCCCAGGCACAAATAAAGTTGAGAAACACTGGCATAGAGCTCTGGCTGTATTATTAGGACACAGATGTAACAACATATAGCTCAGGCTGCAGAGCAGGCAGTGACACTGAGGAAACATGGGTGACAGAGAGGCTGACTCGTCTTCAGGGTGATGGAGATCTCTATAACACCTCCAAAGACACAGTGCTCTGCTCTGTGCCCGACTTTGCAAAGCCTCATGGGATAGAACACTACACTGGGAGTCCCAAAGGAGTTTCAGTCCTAAGGTGCAAGGGCATTGGCTGTCTGTCCTTCACATGGGCGGACCAGACCATTCCCAGAGACTCTAATTGGTTAACTCTGCTGTCACTCAGCTAGGAATGCTACCATGGAAGGTTATCAGGGTCTGCTGAACATTTTCAACCTCCCCCCCTCTGGCCTCTCTCACTCTCTCTTTTTTCGTTCCTTGTTTTAATAATTCTATGAATAAAAATGGATATATTTCTTAATTTTCTGTGAAGGCTGTTAACAGTTGCATAGATTGATTTGTTTTACTACTCTGTAAATGCTTGGATGATATTTTTTAATTAAAAATAAAAGCAATCTGAAGACTTGAGGATAGTTTCATTGAATACAGTTCTTCTCACTGGCACTTAGGCTATATACCGGTAAGCTTCTTGTATATGCAATGTGTGTAGATGTTGTATGTAGCGTGTGTGTGAGCAAACTGCTAATCAAAGTCCCCAGCCACATGAGGAGCCTTCAGCCAAAAAGCCTCCGGACATGAAGCCTCAGAGGTACACACTCTCTCTCGCTCTCTTACATACATACACACTCTCTCTGTCACACACAGAGCAAAGCGCAACTGCTATTTTCCATTAAGCCTGTGCCCAGCCATAACTGGAGAGATGCCTGAGACGGTTAGTGACTTGAGGCCCCCATTTGTGATGCTGGTTTTGTAGGCCCAGGCAAGCATCATCCCACTTACAAAGAAACACGCTCTTGGGATCATCTTAATGAAGCATAATTATCTCATTCTAGAGGCAGATGTGTGTGTGTGTGTGCGAGTGTGTATGTGTCTGCATGTGCGAGAGTATGTACAGTCGTGGCCAAAAGTTTTGAGAATGACAAGTATTGGTCTCCACAAAGTTTGCTGCCTCAGTGTTGATGATGGCAATTTGCATATACTCCAGAATGTCATGAGTGATCAGATGAATTGCAATTAATTGCAACGTCCCTCTTTGCCATGAAAATTAACTTAATCCCCCAAAAACATTTCGACTGCATTTCAGCCCTGCCACAAAAGGACCAGCTGCCATCATGTCAGTGATTGTCTCGTTAACACAGGTGAGAGTGTTGACGAGGACAAGGCTGGAGATCACTCTGTCATGCTGATTGAGTCAGAATAACAGACTGGAAGCTTTAAAAGGAGGGTGGTGCTTGAAATCATTGTTCTTCCTCTGTCAACCATGGTTACCTGCAAGGAAACACGTGCCATCATCATTGCTTTGCACAAAAAGGGCTTCACAGGCAAGGATATTGCTGCTGGTAAGATTGCACCTAAATCAACCATTTATCAGATCATCAAGAACTTCAAGGAGAGAGGTTCAATTGTTGTGAAGAAGGCGTCAGGGCGCCCAAGAAAGTCCAGCAAGTGCCAGGACCGTCTCCTAAAGTTGATTCAGCTGCGGGATCGGGGCACCACCAGTGCAGAGCTTGCTCAGGAATGGCAACAGGCAGGTGTGGGTGCATCTGCACGCACAGTGAGGCGAAGACTTTTGGAGGATGGCCTGGTGTCAAGAAGGGCAGCAAAGAAGCAATTTCTCTCCAGGAAAGACATCAGGGACACACTGATATTCTGCAAAAGGTACAGGGATTGGGCTGATGAGGACTGGTGTAGAGTCATTTTCTCTGATGAATCCCCTTTCCGATTGTTTGGGCCATCCGGAAAACACCTTGTCCGGAGAAGACATGGTGAGCGCTACCATCAGTCCTGTGTCATGCCAACAGTAAAGCATCCTCAGACCATTCATGTGTGGGGTTGCTTCTCAGCCAAGGGAGTGGGCTGACTCACAATTTTGCCTAAGAACACAGCCATGAATAAAGAATGGTACCAACACATCCTCTGAGAGCAACTTCTCCCAACTATCCAAGAACAGTTTGGTGACGACCAATGCCTTTTCCAGCATGATGGAGCACCTTGCCATAAGGCAAAAGTGATAACTAAGTGGCTTGGGGGAACAAAACATCAACATTTTGGGTCCAGGGCCAGGAAACTCCCCAGACCTTAATCCAACTGAGAACTTGTGGTCGATCCTCAAGAGGCGGGTGGACAAACAAAAACACACAACTTCTGACAAACTCCAAGCATTGATTATGCAAGAATGGCCTGCCATCAGTCAGGATGTGGCCCAGAAGTTAATTGACAGCATGCCAGGGTGGATTGCAGAGGTCTTGAAAAAGAAGGGTCAACACTGCAAATATTGACTCTTTGCATAAACTGAATGTCATTGTCAATGAAAGCCTTTGACACTTATGGAATACTTGTAATTATACTTCAGTGTACCATAGTAACTACTGACATAAAGATCTAAGAACACTGAAGCAGCAAACTTTGTGGAGACCAATACTTGTGTCATTCTCAAAACTTTTGGCCACGACTGTACTTGGCTGGGGGAGTGTGTGTGTGTGTGTGTGTGTGTGTGTGTGTGTGTGTGTGTGTGTGTGTAAGCCAGTTTTATAACAGAACAGGTTGCCCCTCCAGGTTGAATCCTGGCAGCCAGGACCGGAGGTTCTTCCCAAAAGCCAGCTGGAGCGTTCCTAATGTGCCCCTGGCTGGCAATTTGTCGGCACGTTCTCTTCCCCTGTTTTGCTTGGGGAAACCAAACGTTTATTACACATGATTTACGCTCATCAGCCTACACCTTCTCCCAAGGCCTTGGGTATGAAACATTAAGTCCACGAGCTTGTCAGAACACCATCCGTCCTACCTGAATTAATAATAGGTATTGAGTTGGTTTTACCCCGGCAAGGCTCCCTTCTATACATATTAATTTGTCTTGGCATGTATTCAAAGGTCCAAAGGGGAAGAGCGCAGAGTGGAGTGAACATGCATGTGGCAGAACCATAGAGCAAAGTGGAGATGTGTGTACTGTATTATACATGGATCTATATATTCTTCTTCTAATACCTAGGTTATGTATTACAAGAAAAGGCTTGGTGGTTCTAAAAATGTATTAGTAATGAAGTTGGGCCCGCACCCTCAATTGCTTCAACACATACCTTTTTCAGGTTGGTTAAATGCACATTTATTTCCATGCTTGGAATGGTTCATGTTTGTCATTCAGACACATTTAGTCAGATTCTCTTATGGCCTTTTTCTTTAGAAAGATCTTAGACTATAAGGAGGACGGGATTAACCCAAATCATTTGGGTTCCTGGATCCTTTCACAGCATTATAAGGCTGTGTTGAGAAAATTACCCAGCTCATTTAAGCCCCACCATTGTGTCACTGAGTTGTCATAATGCTTCAGCAAATGTACATTATCCCAGGGGTGCTGGAAGACACAATGGAAGTAACCTAATGGACATCCCTCTTACTGCCCTGAATGCCTCCGCTGATCCTACAGCTATTATATACAGTAATCATGTGCCTATGGACCAGAGTTATACTGTTAGCACTGAGGCAGTGTGCCATAGCAGGAAGTCCACTGTGTGCAGCTCACCCTGCACTAACATAAATAACCTGAGCATGTCTACCTCTGCTAAGCTTCCCAGTAAAGAAATACAAATAATCAAGCATCCCAGAAAGGTGCTAAAAATATCCCACGTTAACATATGTAGCTTAAGAAACAAAGTTCATGAAATCAATAATTTGCTAGTAACTTTCTGACAATCTCTGAAACTCACTTAGATAATACTTTTGATGATACAGTGGTAGCAATACATGGTTATAAGCTATACAGAAAATACAGAAATGCCAAAGGTGGAGGTGTGGCCAATTATATTCAGAACCACATTCTTGTAAAGCTAAGAGAGGATCTCATGTTAAATACTGTTGAAGTAAAATGGCTACAGGTTCATCTGCCTTACCTAAAGCCCTTTCTGGTGGGAAGCTGCTATAGACCCCCAAGTGCTAACAGTCAGTATCTGGATAACTTGGGAAATGCTTGATAATGTATGTGATATCAACAGAGTTTTCTGGGTGATTTAAATATGGACTGCCTTTCATCAGGCTGCCCACTGAAGAGAAAGCTTCAAACTAAAACTAGTGCCGGCAACCTGGTTCAGGTTATCAGTCAACCTACCCAGGGTAGTTAAAGACAGCACAGGAATTAAATCAACATTTATTGATCACATCTTTCCTAATGCTGCAGAATTTTTTTATCCAAATCCATTGGATGTAGTGATCACAATATAGTTGCCATATCTAGCAAAACCAAACTTTGCAAGGCTGGGCCTAAGATAGTGTATAAAAGGTCATACAAAACGTTTTGTAGTGATTCCTATATTGTTGATGTAAAGAATATTTGTTGGTCCGTGGTGTGTAATGAGAAGCAAGCATATTTATGAAATTGCTTATCCCAGTTACTAATAAGCATGCACCCATTAAGAATATCATTGTAAAAACTGTTAAATACCAGTGGATTGATGAGGAATTGAAAAATGGTATGGTTGAGAGGGATGAGGCTAAAGAAATGGCAAATAAGTCTGGCTGCACAACCGATAGGCAAATGTGCTGCAAATTGAGAAATCATGTGACTAAACTGAATAAAAAGAAGAAACTACACTATGAAACAAAGATAAATGACATAAAGAATTATAGTAAAAAGTGTTGGAGCACCTTAAATGACATTGTGGGTAAAAACGCAAACTCCGCTCCATCATTCATTCATTGAAAAACCACTGATATTGCCAACTACTTTAATTATTTTTGTATTGACAAGATTAGCAAACTTAGGCATGACATGCTAACAACAAACGCTGACACTACACATCCAAGTATATCTGACCAAATTATGAAAGACAAGCATTGTCATTTTGAATTCCGTAAAGTGAGTGTGGAAAAGCTACCGGGGTCTTACAACTTGGATGGAAAATTACTGAGGATAATAGCGGATAATATTGCCACATCTTCAATTTACTTGTTTCAATCTTTGAGTAATGCCAGTGGGTCTATCTATGCGGATGACTCAACACTATACACGTAAGCTACTACAGCGACTGAAATGACTGCAACACTTATCCCTACAAATCTGCTGGGCTAGATAATCTGGACCCTCTCTTTCTGAAATTATCAGCCAAAATTGTTGCAACACCTATCACTAGCCTGTTCAACCTCTCTTTCGTATCGTCTGAGATCCCTAGAGATTGGAAAGCTGCCGCGGTCATCCCCCTCTTCAAAGGAGGAGACACTCTAGACCCAAACTGTTATAGACCAATATCCATCCTGCCCTGCCTTTCTAAAGTTTTCGAAAGCCAAGTTAACAAACAGATAACTGACCACTTCGAATCCCACCGTACCTTCTCTGCTATGCAATCTGGTTTCCGAGCTGGTCATGGGTGCACCTCAGCTACGCTCAAGGTACTGAACGATATCATAACCGCCATCGATAAAAGACAGTACTGTGCAGCCGTTTTCATCGACCTGGCTAAGGCTTTCGACTCTGTCAATCACCGCATTCTTATTGGCAGACTCAACAGCCTTGGTTTCTCAAGTGACTGCCTTGCTTGGTTCTCTAACTACTTTGCAGACAGAGTTCAGTGTGTCAAATCGGAGGGCCTATTGTCCGATCCTCTGGCAGTCTCTATGGGGGTGCCACAGGGTTCAATTCTTGGGCCAACCCTTTTCTCTATATATATCAACGATGTTGCTCTCGCTGCTGGTGACTCTCTCATCCATCTCTACGCAGATGACACCATTCTGTATACAACTGGACCCTCTTTGGATACTGTGTTTACTAACCTTCAATCAAGCTTCAATGCCATACAACACTCCTTCCGTGGCCTACAACTGCTCTTAAACGCTAGTAAAACTAAGTGCATGCTTTTCTATCGAACAATGCCAGCACCCGCCCACCGGACTATCATCACTACTCTCGACGGATCCGAATTAGAATACGTGGACACCTACAAATACCTAGGCATCTGGTTAGACTATAAACTCAACTTCCAGACTCACATCAACCATCTCCAATCCAAAATTAAATCCAGAATTGGCTTCCTATTTCGCAACAGAGCCTCCTTCACTCATGCTGCCAAACATGCCCTTGTAAAACTGACTATCCTACCGATCCTTGATTTTGGCGATGTCATTTACAAACTAGCCTCCAACACTCTACTTAGCAAATTGGATGTAGTCTATCATAGTGCCATCCGTTTTGTCACCAAAGCCCCTTACACTACCCACCACTGCGACCTGTATGCTCTCGTTGGCTGGCCTTCACTATACATTCGTCGCCAAACCCACTGGCTCCAGGTCATCTATAAGTCTTTATTAGGTAAATCCCCGCCCTATCTCAGCTCACTGGTCACCATAGCAACACCCACCCGTAGCATGCGCTCCAGCAGGTATATCTCACTGGTCACCCCCAAAGCCAACACCTCCTTTGGCCGCCATTCCTTCCAGTTCGCTGCTGCCAATGACTGGAACGAATTGCAAAAATCATTGAAGCTAGAGGTTCCTATCTCCCTCAATACCTTTAAGCATCAGCTGTCAAAGCTGCTTATCGATCGCTGCACCTGTATATAGCCCTTCTGTAAATAGCCCACACTACTACCTCATCCCCATATTTATTTTTGTTTATTCTTCACTAATCTTGCACTCCAGTATCTCTATTTGCACATCATAATTTGCACATCCTTCATTCCTGTGTTAATGATGATAATTCTGTAATTTATTTCTACTCTATAGTCTATTTATTGTCCTACCTCCCAACCTTACTGCATTTTTGCACTACATTTTGCACTCTGTTTATAGATTTTCTATTGTGTTTTTTGACTGTTTGTTTAATGTGTAACTCTGTTGTTATTTGTCGCACTGCTTTGCTTTGTCTTGGCCAGGTCGCAGTTGCAAATGAGAACTTGTTCTCAACTGACCTACCTGGTTAAATAAAGGTGAAATAAAAATAAAAATAAATTATCAAAGAGTTGCAGTTAGTTTCAGAGTGGGTGGCAAGGAATAAGTTAGTCCTAAATATTTCAAAAACTAAAAGCATTGTATTTGGGACAAATCATTCACTAAACCCTAAACCTCAACTACATCTCGTATTGAATAATGTGGAAATTGAGCACGTTGAGGTGACTAAACTGCTTGGAGTAACCCTGGATTAGAAACTGTCATGGTCAAAACATATTGATACAACAGTAGCTAAGATGGGGAGTAGTCTGTCCATAATAAAGCGCTATTATGCCTTCTTAACAGCACTATTAATAAGGCTGGTCTTACAGGCCTTAGTTTTGTTGCACCTGGACTACTGTTCAGTCGTGTGGTCAGGTGACACAAGGAGGGACTTAAGAAAATTGCAATTGGCTCAGAACAGGGCAGCACTGATTGCCCTTAGATGTACACAGAGAGCTATCATTAATAATACGCATGCAAATCTATCCTGGCCCAAAGTGGATGAGAGATTGACTTCATCACTACTTGTATTTGTGAGAGGTACTGGTACCGTTTGAGCTATTGGCACACAGCTCAGACACGAATGCATACCCCACAAGACATGCCACCAGAGGTCTCTTCACAGTCCCCAAGTCCAGAACAAACTATGGGAGGTGCACTGTTCTACATAGAGCCATGGAACTCTATTCCACATCAAGTAACTCATGCAAGCAGTAAAATTTGATTTAAAAAAAAAACAGATGATTATGGAACGGCGGGGACTATGAAGCAACACAAACATAGGCACAGACACACGCATACAAATAACATACGCACTACACAAACGTACACATTGATTTTGTATTGTAGATATGTGGTAGTAAAGTAGGGCCCTGAGGGCACACACTTAATCTGTTGTGAAATCTGATGTGAATTAAAAATGGCGCTGGAGGAAAGGTCAGCCGTTTTATGGGCACCTAACCAATTGTGCTATTATGTGTGTTTTTTCACGTTATTTATAACTTATTTTGTGCATAATGTTTCTGCCACCGTATCTTACGGCCGAAAAGAGCTTCTGGATATCAGGACAACAATTACTTACCTCAGACTGGACGAAGAATTTTGCTTCAACGAGCAGAACGCGGAGGATGTACTTTAGACACCCAACAAGGCCCAAATCCTCGTCATTAGCAGGAGAAAGAGACAGATATCGGGGACGTAGGTCCGGGTGCCTTTTAAGGATCCGAAGACGAGTGGGTAATCTGCCTTTACCAGTTATCAGTATTGCTAGCAAACGTACCATCAATGGATAATAAATTAGACGAGGTACGAACACGAATATCCTACCAACGTGACATTAAAAACGGTAATATCTTATGTTTCACAGAGTCGTGGCTGAACGACAACATGGATGACATTCAGCTGCACCGGCTAGATAGAACAGCAGACTCCGGCAAGTCATAACAGCTGGTGCACGAAATCTAAGGAAGTCTCTAGATTTTGCTAGCCTGAAGTAGAGTATCTAATGATAAGCTGTAGACCACACTATTTATTAAGAGAGTTTTAATCTATATTTTTCGTAGTTGTCTATTTACCACCACAAACGGATGCTAGCACTAAGGCCACACTCAGTCATCTGTATAAGGCAACAAGCAAACAGGAAAATGCCCATCCAGAGGCGGCGCTCCTAGTGGCCGGGGACTTTAATGCAGGGAAACTTAAATCCGTTCTACCTCATTTCTACCAGCATGCTAAATGTGCAACCAGAGGGAAAAAAAACTCTAAACCACCTTTACTCCACACACAGAGAAGTGTACAAAGCTCTCCCTTGCCCTCCATTTGGCAAATCTGACCATCATTTCATTTTCCTGATTCCTGCTTACAAGCAAACACATTTTTATTTAACCTTTATTTAACTAGTTGAGTCAATTAAGAACAAATTCTTATTTACAATGACGGCCTAACTCAACCAAAACTGGATGACGCTGGGCCAATTGTGTGCCGCCCTATGGGACCGGATGTGATGCAGCAGGAAGCACCAGTGACTCTGTCAATAATGAAGTGGTCAGACAACTCAGATGCTATGCTTCAGGACTGTTTTGCTAGCACAGACTGGAACATGTTCCGGGATTCTTCAAATGGCATTGAGGAGTACACCACATCAGCCACTGGCTTCATCAATAAGTGCATTGACGACGTCGTCCCCACAGTGACTGCACGTACAGTACATACCACAACCAGAAACCATGGATTACAGGCCAGAAACCAACATCCGCACTGATCTAAAGGGTAGAGCTGCCGCTTTCAAGGAGTGGGACTCTAACCCGGACGCTTATAAGAAATCCCGCTATGCCCTTAGACAAACCATCAAACAGGCAAAGTACCAATACAGGTCTAAGATTGAATCGAAATACACCGGCTCTGACTCTCGTCGTATGTGGCAGGGTTTACAAACTATTACAGATTACAAAGGGAAGACCAGCCACGAGCTGCTCAGTGACACAAGCCTACCAGATGAGCTAAAACATTTCTATGCTTGCTTCAAGGCAAGCAACACTGAGGCATTCATGAGAGCATCAGCTGTTCCTGACGACTGTGTGATCACGCTCTCCGTAGTCGATGTGAGTAAGACCTTTAAACCAGTCAACATTCAGAAAGCCGCAGAGCCAGACGGATTACCACGACGTGTATTCTGAGCATGTGGTGACCAACTGGCAAGTGTCTTCACTGACATTTTCAATCGGTCCCTGATTGACTCTGTAATATCAACATGTTTTAAGCAGACCACCATAGTCCCTGTGCTCAAGAACACTAAGGTAACCTGCCTAAATGACTACAGACCCGTAGCACTCACGTCGGTAGCCATGAAGTGCTTTGAAAGGCTGGTCATGGCTCACATCAACACCATTATCCCAGAAAATCAAACTTTTCCAAACACACACGAAGACAGTTGTGAAGAGGGCACGACAAAGCCTATTCCCCTCAGGAAATGGCATGGGTCCTCAGATCCTCAAAATGTTCTACAGCTGCACCATCGAGAGCATCCTGACTGGTATGGTATGGCAACTGCTCGGCCTCTGACCGCAAGGCACTACAGAGGGTATTGCGTACGGCCCAGTACATCACTGGGGCCAAGCTTCCTGCCATCCAGGACCTCTATACCAGGCGGTGTCAGACGAAGGCCCAAAAGATTGTCAAAGACTTCAGCCACCCTAGTCATAGACTGCTCTCTCTGCTACCGCATAGCAAGCGTTACCGGAGCGCCAAGTCAGATGGCGCTGCTGCTAGTCTCTGTTTATTATCTATGAATAGTCACTTTAACTATACCTACATGTACATATTATCTCAATTACCTCGACTAACCGGTGTCCCCGCACATTGACTCTGTACCGGTACCCTCTGTATATAGCCTTGCTACTGTTATTTCTACTGTTATTTTACTGCTTTTATTTTTTACTTATCTATTGTTTAGCTCAAACTTATTTTTCTTAAAACTGCATTGTTGGTTAGGGCTGGTAAGTAAACATTTCACTGTAAGGCATACACCTGTTGTATTCGGCGCATGTGACAAATACAATTTGATTTGATTTGAACTAGCTAAACAATGAACCTTAATCCCAACTCATGACGTTACTACCCTGCATGAATCTGCAGGTAGCTAACAAACCAGGTTCAATGTTAGCTAGCTAACATTAGGCTATAACTAGTCAAGCTAATATATCTGAGAAATGAAGAACAAGATCATACACATAACGTTAGCTAGCGAGCCAGCCAGCTAACGTTAGCGAGCTAACAGTACACTAACTTGAATTGAAACCACTTTCTGTCATAATTAGAAACGTGTAAGTAGCTAGCTAGACAAAAAATGTAGCTAGCTAGACTATCTTACCCGTATACATCATGGTTGGACGCATCTCTTTCTGGTCCTCCCGAAAGTTCAGAGCATACACATGACGTTAGCTAGCGAGCCAGCCAGCTAATGTTAGCTAGCTAAAACACTTTATCTTGACATTAGGTTTATGCCTTGGACTAAACACCTCCCTCTGCACCTGGATCCTGGACTTCCTGAAGGGCTGACCCCCCCCCCCCCCCCCAGGTGGTAAGGGTAGGTAACAACACATCTGCCACACTGATCCTCAATACTGGGACCCCTCAGGGGTACGTGCTCAGTTTCCTCCTGTACTCCCTGTTCACCCATGACTGCATGGCCAAGCATGACTCCAACACCATCATTAAGTTTGCAGACAAAAGACAACAACGAGACAGCCTAAAGGGAGGAGGTCAGAGACCTGGCCGTGTGGTGCCAGGATAACAACCTCTCCCTCAATGTGATCAAGACAAAGGAGATGATTGTGGACATTTTGTTTGAATGTAAAACTTCTTTCAACGTGCACTAATCCCGTGTCCCTGTCGGTAGAGTTGAGGGCTCCCAAGTGGCGCAGTGGTCTAAGACACTGCATCTCAGTGCTAGAGGCGTCACTACAGACAATCTGGTTCGAATCCAGACGGTATCACAACCGAACGTTATTGGGAGTCCCATAGGGTGGCACACAATTGGCCCAGCGTCGTCTGAGTTTTGCCGGTGTAGGCCACCATTGTAAATAAGAATTTGTTCTTAACTGATTTGCCTAGTTAAATATACATTTGATAGTGGTTACATTTCTCCAGCCCCATCCCTCAGCTTTTTACCGAAAGAGGAGCAGGTAGACGCTTTGTTATTGTTTATACTGCTGATTGCCACTTTAAGAAGTTAAGATGCAGATTAAATACACACCAAAATATGTTACAGATACAAGGTAGCACATCCGTTGAAATGCGTAAAAAAAAAAAAATTACATTTAGATTCCCTTTATGGATGGGTGTATCTTTGAATTCGCTGTTGAATGGCCTGCTCCTTCTCCATATTCGGAACACCAGCCCGCTCCCCAAAAGTGATTGATATTATATTTTGGGTTCATAAAGCAAGTTATGGTCTTCGTTCTCCGTCAGCTCCATCTGTGGCGTTTAGTGGCAGGACTCGGTTGTATACTGATGGTCGTGAGCGCAATCTAGCTGGGCCCCGAGCTATTTAGTGATGGTCCCGGTGGACCTCATCTCCATCCCACACTCAGGAACACTCTGGCACCCAGGGGTCAGTTTGGCATGCTGTACTAACTGTTCTTTCCTGTTGGTAGAAAACAATTAAGGCATCTATTAGGCTATAGTTATATTCAAGAATCACTGCATATACTGTATATTGTCATTTTATATGGGATGACAGACTGTGTCTTGAGATAAACAATAGCCTTAGGAATAACATGGATTTTCATTGTTCCTCCTCTGGCTCTGGCAGTCTCCTCCAGAAAAACCTGGAAAAACCTGAAGATGTCATCCTGAATACAACAACATTTGTTAAGACAACTGAACCCAACACACACACACACACTGCAAATACAGGGACATTTATTTTTCAGCAAACATTACCTATGTCAACTTAAGTCTAGCTAAATGAGGTGGAGCTAACAAAACATTACAAAAACTAATCTGTCAACAAAATCTATTACAGTACTTGACTGAGGTGGAAGCTAGCTACAGTAAATACCTAATAAGAGGGGTACATGGAGAAACTGTTGCAATTTTAGTTGCAGTTGAGTTGTTTACTAACGTTTCTGGGGGGTGTTACACAAAACACTTCAGACACAATTAGCTTGTTACCTTCAACTAGAGTTGCAACAAAGTTGTCCAGTGTCTAACGCTAGCCTAGTCAACAACAGTCTTGACCAGTTAACGCTACCTCAGGCTCCATTGACTCGCATCGCCTCCTCCGTAGAGTCTGGCTTTTGCTTGACTCTGAAGTCAGCTATGTTGATGATGGTCGGTCGGTAACCGCTACACCATAACCCTCGAAATTTCAAATGGAGGCGCAAGCAGAGGGCTTCAATGTAGGCCTATGACTCCTTTCCATTCGGAAACTCCCGGTTGCCACATCGAAAGTGCCCTTCATCACGAAGTCTGCCTCTGCGAAGTGCTGTCTGCAGATCCTGCTAGCTTGAGCTGGCACGTCCTTCCTCTTCAGGACCTGGCGCTATACAGTTCATGTTTGAATTACTACTTATGTTGCCATTTTCGTTGTCCGCAACTAACCTCACTCTCTTTGATTCACTCTCAACAACAATACGCACCCAATTCAATACCACAGACAATTTGCTGATTCCTGCCAGTGACGCACTGGCGTCAGTCGTTACTTTGGAAATTTAAAATGGTGCTGACCATAGTTAAAATAAACCTTGTTGACGATCAAAATACTAATTATAGAGATGTTTTTAAGTTAAATGCACATGTTTAGTAATAGTGGATTGAATACATCTCTTTGCTTAGATTTAGACTTCCTAAAATGTTTCCATTCCCCTTTAACACTTGGTCTGATTGAATCTAGTCCTAAATCCACTTGCGGTAGCCAGTAAATGTGGTTTCCATTGTCTTCTCATCCCCGTATCGGGGTGAGTTAAATCCAAGGGAAATTCAAGATTCAAGCCAAAGCTATTCAAGGGTGCCATCTAGCCTGGGCAGCCACTAGTGGGCTTCATTGTTTTCTACTATCGTCTGGGCTTGATGTACAGCAGGTAATACAGTTCTGTCCCCTGGCGACCAGTGCTTGCATAAATAATACTTCCTGATGTTGCACCCTGCGTTCAGCCAGGGGTAAACAACAGACTGCTTCAACCTGATTGGCTGAACATCAGGAAGTAGCATTCCTAGGCATTAGCCACTCAAGCATGGTGGTGGAAAATATTTTTTCATGAAGAAAGTAAGCACATTTCCCCACTTTGGATGATGAATCTACAGAAGGTGATGTTCGGAGGATGTCCTTGAGCAGCTTCCTTCGTTCTGCTCGAGTTGTTTTGAATAACAAATGCAGGAGCCTGTATCTCACATTCTGTAGTGTCAAACAATGAAAACCCCAGAGTGTCATAAAGAGTTTAAAATCCCTTTTAAGACATTCAAATCATGTGTGTGAAAGGAGTTATTGGATGTGAGACAATAAGGTTATTTTGGGTGGTGACTTGATGCTTGAGATAGTTCTAATTGCTCCAGTCGTTATGTCACTTCCTCAAGCCATCAAGATCCAGTTAATTATAAACATGGTCTCTCCTGAGTACACAAGTGAGAAGATGCTTAGCCTGCGTGTGAGTGTGTGTGTGTGTGTGTGTGTGTGTGTGTGTGTGTGTGTGTGTGTGTGTGTGTGTGTGTGTGTGTGTGTGTGTGTGTGTGTGTGTGTGTGTGTGTGTGTGTGTGTGTGTGTGTGTGTGTGTGTGTGTGTGTGTGTGTGTGTGTGTGTGCGTGGGTGGGTGGGTGGGTGCGTGTGTGTCTGTGTGTGTGTGTGTTTGCATATTTGTGGTTGCAGCTTAAAGTCCTATGTATGTTTAGGGGTGTGAAGCTTGTGCAAGTGAGGGTACTTCAGAAAAGTAGGAAAACTGTTTGAAGGGCATGGCTCCATTCATCCCCGTGACCCCTAACCTGATGTTTCAGGCGTAAAAGAAACGCCTGAGCAGGGTCGGCAGAAACAAAAAGTATCCGATTTTCAGGCTTCACCTATTCTCTGCTTTTCCCCGCTGAGGGTGCGGGGCCCCTCAAGGCCGCTACACACTGTGCATCATTATCTACATAAGTAGTTCTACATACTTTAGTGCGGCTCAAATTTTGGAACAGACCATATACGACTCTCCGTCGCTCTGTTTGCATAGAGTATGTAGGGCCCTTAACAAAGCCCATCTGTATGCTAAACAACTCGGAGACGGAAGCTGCCAGTGACCCTACAGCACACAAAATGCTATACAATATAGTTTTCAGATAACCCACTGAAAAGATCTCACATGAGGTGGTGAGTCAATAGCGCCCCCTATGGGCCAGAAATGCAGCTACATAACAATATAATATATTCCACAGCTGTGATGGTGGTGATTTGCTGTGGAAGCTGGTATATTCACACCCCTTCCATTTTGTTGTATTACAGCCTGAATTTTAAATGCACACATTTTGAAAAATATAATTCCACTTTGACATTATGGGGTATTGCGTGTAGGCCAGATTTCTTTTGTCACCAACCTACACGCAATACCCCATAATGTCAAAGTGGAATTACATTTTTCAAAATGTGTACAAATTAAATTAAAATGAAAAGCTGAAATGTCTTGAGTCAATAAGTATTCAACCCCTTTGTTATGGCAGGAGTACACATTTTCTTAACAAGTCACATAATAAGTTGCATGGACTCATTCTGTGTGCAATAATAGTTTTTAACATGATTTCTGAATGACTGCCTCATCTCTGTACCCAACATATACAATGATCTGTAAGGTCCCTCAGTCGAGCAGTGCATTTCAAACACAGACTCAACCACAAAGACCAGTGAGGTTTTCCAATGCCTCACAAATAAGGGCACCTATTAGTAGATGGCTAAACATTTTCAAAAGGCAGACATTGAATATTCCTTTGAGCATGGAGAAGTTGATTTTGATTTGATTTGATTTATTCTGATCCCCATTAGCCAATCCCAATGGCGACAGCTTGTCTTACTGGGGTCCAACACATAACGAAAAAGACATTACAGACAAAATACTACGATTTACATACATTTAAAAACATTAACAAGTAGTGTGTGTGTGTGTGTGTGTGTGTGTGTGTGTGTGTGTGTGTGTGTGTGTGTGTGTGTGTGTGTGTGTGTATCTATCAGTTACACATACAGTACATGTCAGTACATACACACAACAAGTAGGTCACATGGGGGAGAGGCGTTGTGCTGTGAGGTGTTGCGTTATCTTTTTTTAAAACCAGGTTTGCTGTTCACTTGCGCTACATGAGATGGAAGGGAATTCCATGCACTCAAGGCTCTGTGTAATACTGTACGTTTCCTTGAATTTGTTCTGGAATGGGGATTATGAAAAGACCCCTGGTGGCATGTCTAGTGAGGTAAATGTGTGTCAGTGATGTGTGTATGTTGACTATGCAAACTATTTGGAATTTCAAACACATTAATGTTTCTTATAAATACATGAAGTGATGCTGTCAGTCTTTTCTCCACTCTTAGCCAAAAGAGACTGGCATGCATAGTATTAATATTAGTCCTCTGATTATAATGATGGGCAAGACGTGCCGCTCGGTTCTGGGCCAGCTGCAGCTTAACTAGGTCTTTCTTTGCAACACTTGACTATTTGACTGGACAATAATCAAGATAAGACAAAACTAGAGCCTGCAGGACTTGCTTTGTGCAGAGTCAAAAAAGCTGTACATCTCTGTCTCTACAGACAGACCTCTACCCATCTTTACAATCAGTGAATCTACAGTATATGTTTTGACCATGAGATTTTACAATCTAAGGTAACACCATGTAATGTAGTCTCCTGAACTTGTTCATTACCAGATTCAGCTGAGGTCTGGATCTTAGGGAAAGATTTGTACCAAATACTATGCTCTTAGTTTTAGAGCTGTTCAGGACCAGTTTATTACTGGCCACCCATTCCAAAACTGACTGCAACTCTTTAAGGGTTTCAGTGACTTCATTAGCTGTGGTGGCTGACACATATATGGTTGAATCATCAACAGTGACGAACCGTGACTATTGGACATAGGCCTTCAGAGGGACCAAAAATCACTTAATGTGCCCGACATTATTATTATTTTTTTATTTTTTATTTCACCTTTATTTAACCAGGTAAGTCAGTTGAGAACAAGTTCTCATTTGCAACTGCGACCTGGCCAAGACAAAGCAAAGCAGTGCGACAAAAAAAAAAAAAAAAAAAGAGTTACACAGTAAACAAACAGTCAAAAACACAATAGAAGAAATCTATATACAGAGTGCAAAATGTAGTGCAAAATGCAATAAGGTTAAGAGGTAGGACAATAAATAGACCGTAGTGGTGATATAAATTACAGATTAGCATTAACACAGGAATGAAGGATGTGCAAATTATTAGGTGCAAATAGAGATACTGGAGTGCAAGATTAGAAAAAAAATAAATAATAATAATAATATGGGGATGAGGTAGTAGTGTGGGCTGTTTACAGAAGGGCTATATACAGGTGCAGTGATCGATAAGCAGCTTTGACAGCTGATGCTTAAAGTTGTTGAGTGAGATAGGAACCTCCAGCTTCAATGATTTTTGCAATTCGTTCCAGTCACTGGCAGCAGAGAACTGGAAGGAAAGGCGGCCAAAGGAGGTGTTGGCTTTGGGGGTGACCAGTGAGATATACCTGCTGGAGCGCATGCTCCGGGTGGGTGTTTCTATGGTGACCAGTGAGCTGAGATAGGGCGGGGATTTACCTAATAAAGACTTATAGATGACCTGGAGCCAGTGGGTTTGGCGACGAATATATAATGAAGGCCAGCCAACAAGAGCATACAGGTCGCAGTGGTGGGTAGTATATGGGGCTTTGGTAACAAAACGGATGGCACTGGGATATATTACATCCAATTTGCTGAGCAGAGTGTTGGAGGCTAATTTGTAAATGACATCACTGAAATCAAGGATCGGTAGGATAGTCAGTTTTACAAGGGCAAGTTTGGCAGCATGAGTGAAGGAGGCTTTGTTGCGAAATAGGAAGCCGATTCTGGATTTAATTTTGGATTGGAGATGGTTGATGTGAGTCTGGAAGTTGAGTTTACAGTCTAACCAGATGCCTAGGTATTTGTAGGTGTCCACGTATTCTAAGTCGGATCCGTCAAGAGTAGTGATGATAGTCCGGTGGGCAGGTGCGGGCAGCGTTCGATAGAAAAGCATGCATTTGGTTTTACTAGCATTTAAGAGCAGTTGGAGGCCACGGAAGGAGTGTTGTATGGCGTTGAAGCTTGTTTGAAGGTTAGTAAACACAGTGTCCAAAGAGGGGCTCGATGTATACAGAATGGTGTCGTCTGCGTAGAGATGGATCAGAGAGTCACCAGCAGCGAGAGCGACATCATTGATGTATATAGAGAAAAGGGTTGGCCCAAGAATTGAACCCTGTGGCACCCCCATAGAAACTGCCAGAGGATCGGACAACAGGCCCTCCGATTTGACACACTGAACTCTGTCTGCGAAGTAGTTGGAGAACCAGGCAAGGCAGTCACTTGAGAAACCAAGGCTGTTGAGTCTGCCAATAAGAATGCGGTGATTGACAGAGTCGAAAGCCTTGGCCAGGTCGATGAAGACGGCTGCACAGTACTGTCTTTTATCGATGGCGATTATGATATCGTTCAGTACCTTGAGCGTAGCTGGCGTGCACCCATGACCAGCTCGGAAACCAGATTGCATAGCAGAGAAGGTACGGTGGGATTCGTAGTGGTCAGTTATCTGTTTGTTAACTTGGCTTTCGAAGACTTTAGAAAGGCAGGGGAGGATGGATATAGGTCTATAACAGTTTGGGTCTAGAGTGTCTCCCCCTTTGAAGAGGGGGATGACCGCGGCAGCTTTCCAATCTCTAGGGATCTCAGACGATACGAAAGAGAGGTTGAACAGGCTAGTGATCGGTGTTGCAACAATTTTGGCTGATAATTTCAGAAAGAGAGGGTCCAGATTGTCTAGTCCAGCAGATTTGTAGGGGTCCAGATTTAGCAGCTCTTTCAGAACATCATCCATCTGGATTGGGGTGAAGGAGAAGCGGGGGGGGGGGGGGGGGGGGCTTGGGCAAGTGGCTGCCAGGGGCACAGAGCTGTTGGCCTGGGTAGGGGTAGCCAGGTGGAAAGCATGGCCAGCCGTAGCAAAATGCTTATTGAAGTTTTCGATAATCGTGGATTTATCGGTGGTGACAGTGTTTCCGAGCCTCAATGCAGTGGGCAACTGGGAGGAGGTGCTCTTATTCTCCATGGACTTTACAGTGTCCCAGAACTTTTTGGAATTAGTACTACAGGAAGCAAATTTCAGTTTGAAAAAGCTGGCCTTTGCTTTTCTAACTGACTGTGTGTACTTGTTCCTGACTTCCCTGAATAGTTGCATATCGTGGGGGCTATTCGACGCTAATGCAGTGCGCCACAGGATGTTTTTGTGTTGGCCTAGTGCAGTCAAGTCTGGGGTGAACCAAGGGCTATATCTGTTCTTAGTTCTACGTTTTTTGAAAGGGGCATGCTTATTTAGGATGGTGAGGAAAGCACTTTTAAAGAACAACCAGGCGTCCTCTACTGACAGGATGAGGTCAATATCCTTCCAGGATACCTGGGCCAGATCGAATAGGAAGGCCTGCTCGCAAAGGTGTTTTAGGGAGCGTTTGACAGTGATAAGGGGTGGTCGTTTGACCGCTGACCCATTGCGAACGCAGGCGATGAGGCAGTGATCGCTGAGATCCTGGTTGAAAACAGAGGAGGTGTATTTGGAGGGCAAGTTAGTCAGGATGATATCAATGATGGTACCCATGTTTACGGATTTTGGGTTGTACCTGGTGGGTTCCATGATAATTTGTGTGAGATTGAGGGCATCTATCTTAGATTGAAGGACAGCCGGGGTGTTAAGCATATCCCAGTTTAAGTCACCTAACAATACAAACTCTGAAGATAGATGGGGGGCAATCAATTCACATATGGAGTCCAGGGCACAGCTGGGGGCTGAGGGGGGTCTGTAACAGGCGGCAACAGTGAGAGAAAGGTGGATTTTTAAAAGTAGAAGCTCAAACTGTTTGGGCACGGACCTGGACAGTAGGACAGAACTCTGCAGGTTATCTCTGCAGTAGATTGCAACTCCGCCACCTTTGGCAGTTCTATCTTGACGGGAAATATTGTAGTTGGGGATGGAAATTTCCGAATTATTGGTGGCCTTCCTGAGCCAGGATTCAGACACAGCTAGGACATCCGGGTTGGCGGAGTGTGCTAAAGCAGTGAATAAATCAAACTTAGGGAGGAGGCTTCTAATGTTGACATGCATGAAACCAAGGCTTTTACGGTTACAGAAGTCAACAAATGAGAGCGCCTGGGGAATAGGTGTAATGCTGGGAGCTACAGGACCTGGGTTTACCTCTACATCACCAGAGGAACAGAGGAGGAGTAGGATTAGGGCACGGCTGAAGGCATTAAGAACTGGTCGTCTAGTGCGTTGGGTACAGAGAGTAAAAGGAGCAGATTTCTGGGCGTGTTGGAATAGATTGAAGGCATAATGTACAGACAAGGGTATAGTGGGATGTGAGTTCAGTGGAGGTAAACCTAGGTGTTGGGTAATGAAGAGAGAGGTTGCATCTCTGGAGACACCAGTTAAACCAGGTGAGGTCTCCGCATGCGTGGGGGGAGGGACAAAAAAGCTATCAGCGGCCAGTTGAGCAGGACTGGGGGCTCTACAGTGAAATAAAACAATAATAGCTAACCTAAACAACAAAAGACAAGGCATATTGAAATAAAGGGGCATAAAAACAAACAGCTAATGAGGGGCAAAAAAAAAAAAACAGTTAATTAAGAGGGCTAAGGCAACGACGGGTAATGGCAATGGATGGACAAAGAGGGTCAGTTACCTGGGGCCTGGGGCCTGGCAGTTAAACAGAA
Organism: Thymallus thymallus; assembly: GCA_023634145.1. Classification (NCBI taxonomy): domain Eukaryota; kingdom Metazoa; phylum Chordata; class Actinopteri; order Salmoniformes; family Salmonidae; genus Thymallus; species Thymallus thymallus. Next base: position 14,110,910 of record CM042384.1, on the reverse strand, counting down.
AGAAATACCGTATAACCAAACAGTCCTGCAGGCATCAGCTGTGAAGCTGAGCAATCATAGGATCCGATGAGCAGCAAAGAGGCGAGCCAGAGAGCAGTTCAGTGGGCGCTGCACTAGGCGAGCGAGGAGGCACAGCGTTCAGAGTGTTAGCAGGCCGGGGCTAGCAGGCCGGAGCTAGCAGATGGATCTTCAGCGATGTCGCAGAGGAGAACCCTGTTGAGACCACGTCGGACAATTACGTCAGCAGACCAGTCGCGGTGGCTCGGTGGGGCTCCATGTCGACAGTAGAAGGTCCAGGCAGGTTGACAGAGGTACTGTAGCCCGGGAGAGTAGCTAGCACACGTCGGCTGTCCGGGAGATGAGCCTAGCTCACGCTAGCATAGGTAGGATGTAAACAAACAATGGAGGTTAGCCAAAAAACGTCGGTCACTCGATTGCAGCTAGCTAGCTGTGATGATCCGGTGTGATGGTCCTGTGATTTCAGTGGAAACCCGGTGAAATGGAAGGGAACGCAGTCCGATATGCGCTGGGTTGGTAGCACGCTCTGCAGACTGGCCGATAATGTCTGAACTAAAAGCTGTCTGAGCAGCCAGAGCGGTGGTGAGGACCGCTAGCAGTGGTTAGCGATGGCTAGAAGCTAGTTAGCAAGCTAGCTAGCAGGCTAGCTTCTGACTGCAGTTCAGTTAAAAAAAATGAAAAATAAGGATAATAGATCCGTTTCACGTTGGGTAAGGTGGGTTGCAGGAGAGGTAAATCGGGGACAAAATAAATAAATAAAAATGTATGGAAAGACAAATTACAAACTATTACAAACTATTTACACGAGACGGAACGAACAAAAACACGTCTGCACTGTTACGCCATCTTGGAGAAGAGGTTATCTTCTGTAGCCAGACCATTCTAGGTTCTAGACCGAGTGAAGGAAGACTTCTTCATGACATTATGAATGAATCAAACGGGCCTGGCAGAGCTCCGGGCTGCCCCACACACAGAGACAGAACCGGCCTGGACACAACATAACACACAGCATAAAATAATGAACTGTTTACAACTTATGGTAGCCAGCGCCACGGTCACACTATCACCAAAAGCGACAACGACTACAGTTGAAGTCGGAGGTTTACATACATCTTTTTTTCACAATTCCTGACATTTAATCCTAGTAAAAATTCCCTGTCTTAGGTCAGTTAGGATCACCACTTTATTTTAAGAATGTGAAATGTCAGAATAATAGTAGAGAGAATTATTTATTTCAGCTTTTGTTTCTTTCATCACATTCCCAGTGGGTCAGAAGTTTACATACACTCAATTAGTATTTGGAAGCATTGCCTTTAAAATTGTTTATCTTGGGTCAAACGTTTCGGGTAGCCTTCCACAAGCTTCCCACAATAAGTTGGGTGAATTTGGCCCATTCATCCTGACAGAACTGGTGTAACTGAGTCAGGTTTGTAGGCCTCCTTGCTCGCACACACTTTTTCAGTTCTGCCCACAAATCTTCTATAGGATTGAGGTCAGGGCTTTGTGATGGCCACTCCAATACCTTGACTATGTTGTCCTTAAGCCATAACTTTGGAAGTATGCTTGGGGTCCTTGTCCATTTGGAAGACTCATTTGCGACCAAGCTTTAACTTCCTGACTGATGTCTTGAGATGTTGCTTCAATATATCCACATCTATTTTGTGAAGTGCACCAGACCCTCCTGCAGCAAAGCACCCCCACAACATGATGCTGCCACCCCCGTGCTTCACAGTTGGGATGGTGTTCTTCAGCTTGCAAGCCTCACCCTTTTTCCTCCAAACATAACGATGGTCATTATGGCCAAAAAGTTGTATTTTTGTTTCATCAGACCAGAGGACATTTCTCCAAAATGTACCATCTTTGTCCACATGTGCAGTTGCAAACTGCATAGTCTGGCTTTTTTATGGTTTTGGAGTAGTGGCTTCTTCCTTGCTGAGCAGCCTTTCAGGTTATGTCGATATAGGACTTGTTTTACTGTGGATATAGATACTTTGTACCTGTTTTCTCCAGCATCTTCACAAGGTCCTTTGCTGTTGTTCTGGGATTGATTTGCACTTTTCGCACCAAAGTACAGTCATCTCTAGGACACAGAACACGTCTCCTTCCTGAGCGGTATGACGGCTTCGTGGTCCCATGGTGTTTATACTTACGTACTATTGTTTGTACAGATGAGCGTGGTAACTTCAGGCGTTTGGAAATTTCTCCCAAGGATGAACCAGACTTGTGGTGGTCTACAATTTTTTTCCTGAGGTATTGGCTGATTACTTTTGATTTTCCCATGATGTCGAGCAAAGAGGCACTGAGTTTGAAGTTTGAAAGTTCACCTTGAAAAGGGGGATGCTAAAAAACAATTTATGCTTGCTCCGTAATGTGATCCGGATGCTCCGTACTGAGGGTGTGACGCAATTGCGGAGGCTTGCAGAGGCTTAATCGAGGTCCTTAGGGCATTTCTGTGCACCTCCCAAATGTTGTAACAATGAGGAGGGCTCCGTATAGCTCCGCATTGACATGATTGGTTGATGGTAGGTGGGGGCGAGAGGTCCTGTATAAACACAAACTCACTTCCTTGACAACTTCCTTCCGCGAAGCGCAAGATGTATGAATGCCCTGACTTCTGCATAGGCCGTATCGCAGTAAATGCTGTACAGCCAATGCAGACGTTGGATTGACCATGCAGCGTCTTTAACAAATTAGCGTCTTGAAGTTGATAACAGCTGCTCAAACCGCCATCGCCATTGTCACACTACTACAGCACAAGCTAGCTAACATTGTCACACTACTACAACACAGGCTAGCAAACATTACTAGCGTTAGCATGGGAAAACTACTGCCTGCTACAAAGATTATTTTCTCTTGCATGTTCTTCTTCTGTCATGTCCTGATATGTTTCACCTGTCTGTGTTTGTCCCCTCCCCACACCAGGTGCACCCTATCACCATCATTAATCAGTTTGTGTATTTAGCATCTTGGGTGCTGTTGGCATTTGCCAGATCGTCTTGCTTAGTCAGTCGTTTCCAGCACTCTCTTGTATTAGTAACTCTGCCAGTCTGTTTCCCTGTATTTGGACCTCTACCTGCCTGTTGGATTACGTTCCTGTCTAGCCCCCTCATGTGCCTTCGACCATCTGATCTGCTGCCAAACGAACTCTGCCTGCATTACGGATTACGAGCCTGTCTACTCCTCTGCACTGCCAGTCTTCTGATTCCCGGTACCGAACGCTGCCTGAACTACGACTACGAGCCTGACTCCCCTTATTGGACGACTGCCATTCAGACTCCCTGTTACGAACATTGCCTGTCCTTGACTACGAACCTGTCTTGCCCTATTTTTCCTATTAAACAGTCAATCATATCTCTGCCTCCGTGTCCGCTTTTGGGTCCCTTATATCTGTCGTTGTGTCAGAACGATCTGGCCATGACGGACCCAGCGGAGTTGACACATCTACAAAACGCGATAGCCCACCAAGGGGTTGTTGTGGATCGACACGAGGAGGTGCTACGGTCAATAACAGAAGAGCTCCGTGAGCAGAGAGGGAACCAGCAGCGAGCCACCGAATGTCTACTCCAACACTTTGAGAGATTAACACTGGCACTACCGGCACAGAGCGCTTCCCCCCCGTCTCCTGTCCCACCTATACCCAGCAACCCAACACCTTCCCCGGTATCCCTTAGAGAGCCGCACTTACCTGCCCCCGAACGGTTCTCTGGTGATTCAAGTTATTGTCGTCCTTTCTTGTCCCAGTGTTCGCGTATCTTCGAACTGCAGCCATCCTCTTTTCCCACAGAGAAGTCACGGGTCGCCTATATGATAACCATGATGACGGGGCGAGCCCTGGCATGGGCTACGCCGATATGGGACCAGCAGCTTCCCGTTAGTTTCAGTCTAGCAGCGTTCACTACGGAGGTAAAAAAAGTTTTCGATGCTCCAGTATCCGGAAGAGAAGCGGCACGTCAACTGCTACATCTAAAACAGGGGACTAGCAGCGTGTCGGATTACTCAATTAAATTCCGTACCCTGGCAGCGGAGTGCTCATGGAATTCCGAGGCTCTGCTCGACGCCTTCTATGACGGATTATGTGATCCCATCAAAGATGAACTTGCTGCCCGAGAGGTGCCTCCCAGTTTAGACAGCCTCATCTCCATTGCCATGCGTATAGGAAGTAGACTTCAGGAACGAAATCGTGAGAGAGAAAATCATCGTCCTGCTCAGGCACTTCCGCATTTCGGCGGACCGGGTGGTAGAGCGTCACCGGGACTGCCGAAAACACCCGAATTCTTCCGGGAACCACCGAGGGCGTCCGAGGTCCTTACATCTGAACCCATGCAAATAAGGAGGGCACAGCTGACGCCCGAGGAACGTCGACGCAGGATAGACAGTCGCAGCTGCCTCTACTGTGGAGAGAAAGGACATTATGCAGCCGGTTGTCCTTTAAAAAGGGCGGGCTCATCAGTAACTGCAGGAATACGGGTGAGTCAAACTAAAACCCCATGGGTACCCCCGGTTCGTTTTCCTTTTCCTGCCACTATTATTTGGGGTTCCCAAACCCTTAAAGTAAATGTCCTTATGGATTCAGGAGCTGACGACTGTTTTATTGATAACTCCCTTCTGGTCAAATTAGGCATTCCTTCACGCCCTCTAAGCACACCCATCGAGGCCACAGCCCTGGACGGTCGTTCTATTGGGCGGGTGTCCCAGATATCGGTGCCCGTTACTCTGATCCTGTCTGGCAACCACAGGGAGGAGATCCAGTTCCTGCCCTTACACTCCCCTAACGCTCCTATTGTGTTAGGCCATTCTTGGCTTGTTAAACACAACCCTCACATTGATTGGATTACCGGTTCTGTTACAAACTGGAGCCCCTTTTGCCTTGCTCATTGTCTGAAAGCTGCACCTCATGTTCTTACCAGACAGGTTTCACAGGCCACGGCGGACATCGATTTGTCATCTGTCCCCTCCGAATACTGGGATCTAAGGGAGGTTTTCAATAAGTCTCGGGCTACCTCGCTACCTCCTCATCGGCCATACGACTGTGCCATAGACCTCCATCCAGGCACATCACCCCCCCGTGGACGTCTGTACTCCTTGTCCGGTCCGGAGACGAGGGCCATGGCAGATTATGTAGAGGCCTCCCTCAGGGCTGGGATTATTCGGCCATCTTCCTCTTCTGCTGGTGCAGGGTTTTTCTTCGTTGCCAAAAAGGATAAGACTCTTCGCCCATGCATTGACTACCGGGTCTTAATGACATCACGGTGAAGAATCGTTATCCACTCCCTCTGCTGGCCTCCGCGTTTGAACTGCTCCAGGGAGCCACGATCTTCTCTAAACTGGACCTCCGAAATGCATACCACCTGGTACGGATACGAGAAGGGGATGAATGGAAGACGGCGTTCAACACGGCTAGTGGACACTACGAATACCTGGTGATGCCATTTGGGTTGACTAACGCTCCCGCTGTCTTCCAGGCTCTGGTTAACGATGTGCTCCGGGACATGATTAATCGTTTTGTCTTCGTGTATCTGGATGACATTTTGATATTCTCCCACTCTGCCCAGGAACACACAGCACATGTACGACAGGTCCTCCAGCGTTTATTAGAAAATCAGCTGTTTGTAAAAGAGTTCCATCGCTCTGTCATTCCTTTCCTGGGTTACATAGTGGCCGCGGGTAGCATCCGGATGGATCCTGGCAAGATCCAAGCCGTCACTGATTGGCCACAGCCCTCTTTACGCCTGGATCTGCAACGCTTCCTGGGGTTTGCCAATTTTTATCGACGGTTCATTCGAAATTACAGCATTTTGGCGGCCCCACTCACTGCCCTGACCTCAACTAAAGTGAGCTTTGTGTGGTCACCCCAAGCAGCCCAGGCCTTCACTGCCCTCAAACAGCGCTTCACGTCAGCCCCCATTTTGATTCACCCAGACCCAGCCCGGCAATTTGTAGTGGAGGTAGATGCCTCCAATATCGGCGTGGGGGCTGTGTTGTCGCAAAGGTCAGACAACGATCAGAAGCTGCATCCATGTGCATTCCTCTCCCGTCGTCTGACACCTGCTGAAGTAAATTATGACGTCGGCAACCGGGAATTGCTGGCGGTCAAGACGGCATTGGAGGAGTGGAGACATTGGCTGGAGGGGGCGGAACAACCATTTATTGTGTGGACAGACCACAAGAATCTTGAGTACCTACTCTCAGCCAGGAGACTCAATGCCCGACAAGCCAGGTGGGCTCTGTTTTTTACTCGTTTTGATTTCACCCTGTCTTATCGGCCTGGCTCAAAGAATACAAAACCAGACGCCCTCTCCCGTGTGTTCAGCCCTACTGCTACGGTCCAAGGAAATGAACGCATTCTCCCTGTCTCTTGTCTGGCCACGTCCTTGGTCTGGGGCGTTGAAGAGGCTGTGCGTAATGCGCAACAGTTGAGCCCTGACCCAGGAGGGGGTCCGCCGGGCTGCCTGTTCGTACCTGACCCTGTTCGATCCCGAGTCCTGGAATGGGGTCATTCGTCGAGATTGACCTGCCACCCCGGCGCTCGTCGGACCCTGGCGTTTATACGGCGACGATTTTGGTGGCCCACCATGGGGGTGGATGTCCCCTCTTTTGTCTCGGCCTGCATGGTGTGCAACCGAAGCAAGACGTCCCGCCAGGCCCCAGCTGGTCTCCTGCAGCCTCTCCCTGTCCCTCATCGTCCATGGTCACATCTCTCCCTGGACTTTGTCACAGGTCTGCCACTATCCGACGGCAATACCGCCATCCTCACCGTAGTAGACCGGTTTTCGAAGGCGGCACACTTTATCCCCCTGCCTAAGTTGCCATCGGCCAAGGAGACTGCCCAATTGATGGTACAGCACGTTTTCCGGATCCACGGATTACCCATTGACATCGTCTCCGACCGGGGTCCTCAGTTCACTTCCCAGTTCTGGAGGGCTTTCTGCACCCTTATTGGCTCTTCTATCAGCCTGTCCTCAGGATTCCACCCAGAGTCTAACGGCCAATCAGAGCGGGCCAATCAAGACCTAGAAACGGTGCTACGTTGCCTGGTTTCGGACAATCCCACCACCTGGAGCCGGCAACTCGTTTGGGTGGAATATGCCCGCAACACCCTGCCTTCCTCCGCTACTGGGCTTTCGCCCTTCGAGTGCTCCTTGGGATACCAGCCTCCGCTGTTTCCGGAGCAGGAAGAGGAGGTTGGCGTCCCGTCGGCCCAGTTGTTTGTCAGGCGCTGCCGTCGGACCTGGAGAAAGGCCCGGGCTGTTCTACTACGGACAAATACCAGGTATCGACGGCAGGCCGACCGTCGCAGGACCCAGGCTCCCCACTACCGTGTTGGCCAGAGGGTGTGGCTGTCCACCCGAGATCTGCCCCTTCGGGTGGAAAGTCGCAAGCTTTCATCCCGTTACATCGGCCCTTATCAGATCTCTCGGGTTATCAATCGATCAGCTATACGCCTCATGTTGCCCCGGTCCCTCCGCATTAATCCTACCTTTCATGTGTCCCGTGTAAAACCTGTATCTCACTGTCCTTTGTCTCCTGTTCCCAGGCCTGCCCCTCCTCCTCGGGTTATTGACAACCAACCTGCATGGACGGTGCGTCGCCTCCTGAGAGTCCGTCCCCGGGGCCGGGGTTTCCAGTACCTGGTTGACTGGGAGGGCTACGGGCCGGAGGAGCGGTCTTGGGTCTCTACCAGGGACATCCTCGACCCGGAGCTCATCGCCGACTTTCATCGACGGCATCCCGGTCAGCCAGGTATGCACCCGGGTCGGTCGCCAGGTGGCGCCCGTAGGGGGAGGGGTACTGTCATGTCCTGATATGTTTCACCTGTCTGTGTTTGCCCCCTCCCCACACCAGGTGCACCCTATCACCATCATTAATCAGTTTGTGTATTTAGCATCTTGGGTGCTGTTGGCATTTGCCAGATCGTCTTGCTTAGTCAGTCGTTTCCAGCACTCTCTTGTATTAGTAACTCTGCCAGTCTGTTTCCCGGTATTTGGACCTCTACCTGCCTGTTGGATTACGTTCCTGTCTAGCCCCCTCATGTGCCTTCGACCATCTGATCTGCTGCCAAACGAACTCTGCCTGCATTACGGATTACGAGCCTGTCTACTCCTCTGCACTGCCAGTCTTCTGATTCCCGGTACCGAACGCTGCCTGAACTACGACTACGAGCCTGACTCCCCTTATTGGACGACTGCCATTCAGACTCCCTGTTACGAACATTGCCTGTCCTTGACTACGAACCTGTCTTGCCCTATTTTTCCTATTAAACAGTCAATCATATCTCTGCCTCCGTGTCCGCTTTTGGGTCCCTTATATCTGTCGTTGTGTCATCTTCTTCTTCAAGGTTTTATGGCAGAATACAGTACAACCTATTAGTGTATTGCCGCCACCTACTATTGTGTATTATGAATTCATTACCTCTTGCGCTGTCAGTAGTGACGTGTCTACGCCTTCAAAAAAATAAATAATAATGGTCCTGCCCATTGCAAGTCAAAATGTGATTGTTTCATTCCACTGTCACTCCAAAATTCTGCTCTAATACAGTTGAATAGCAGAGGCTGTCATGCCCTGACTGAGGTCATGCCCCTCCACAGTCAGGACTTGACAATTGCTTCTGGGAGTTTCTGTTCAGTTTATTCAATCCCCAATTAGAGGCAGCTGTCTTGAGTTGTCTCTAATTGGGGATCCTATTTATGATCATTGTGTCCACCTTATGTTGTGGATTCGTGTGTGTTCCATGGTTTTGTGTGCACGGCAGTTCATGGTCACTGTCTCTCCTTTGTTCGGGTTTTTTGATTATTTACCGAAATAAAAGGAATGTATTCACACTCCAGCTCTGTGCCTCGGGTCCTGTATCCTCACGACTGTGACAGAGGCCTTCTGACCAGCTTCTGAAGGCCTAGCCTATGGCTGGCTGAGGTTTTTTCTAGCCAGACCCCACCAAATAAAATCCTGATATGGATAATTTGTTCTATTCCGTATTAACCCTTCTCTTTCCAACACAAACTGAAGAGATAAAAATCAGAAAATTATTACTTCTCTGAATTACTCCACTGATCATCAGCATACATGGACACGAATGCTTTGTTTAATGCCAGTGGCAAGTCATTGGTAAAAATACAAAAAGAGTATAGGGCCTAGAGAGCTACCCTGTGTAACACAACACTTTATATGTTTGACATTAGAGAAGCTTCCATTAAAGAAAACCCTTTGAGTTATATTAGATAGATAGCTCTGAACCCACAATATGGCAGAGGTTGAAAAGCCATAACCCACACGTTTTCTCAACAACAGGTTATGGTCAATAATATCAAAGGCTGCACTGAAATCTAGCAGTACAGCTCCCACAATCTTCTTATTATCAATTTCTTTTAATTTGTGTCAGTGCAGTACATGTTGAGTGGCCTTCTCTATAAGCATGCTGAAAGTCTGTTGTTAATTTGTTTACATAGAAATAGCATTGTATTTGGTCAAACAAACATTTTTCCAAGTTTGCTAAGAGCTGGCAGCAAGCTGATTGGTCTGCTGTTACAACCAGTAACGGCCGCTTTACCACTCTTGGGTATCGGAATGACTTTGGCTTCTCTACAGGCCTGAGGACAAACACTTTCCTCTTGGCTCAGATTAAAGATATGACAGATGTGTCACAAATGGGTGCATACAGAGACCAAGGTGCAGCGCAGGTATAGTTCGACATTATATTTATTACACTAGATAAATATTCACAATGACGAACTATACAAACAAAATAAGATTCAACAAAAAACGTAACACACTTACTTGTCTGTGACATTCAACAATGACCCACAGCTAGGGTGTGGGACCTACAAACATATATAGGATCCCTGCAGCTGATATTTTGGCATTAATACGTGTCACATATCAGTTTGCAAACAATGTAAAAAAAACAAAAAACTATCATTGAGTTAATAAAGCCGCATATAAACATGGTCTCTTTTTTGCTTTCTTGATTAAGGCAGCTCCAAAATGCAGGTGTTTCAGCCTAGCTCAGTGCTTTCTGTGGTGGTGGGGAAGCCAGCGGAAAATACGGAGAGTAGGGGTTGGTAATTTTCTCTAGTTGTGACATGATTGACTCAGTGTTCTTGTGTTTCTGCCCATAAAGTTTTTTTCCATAATTCTTTATCATTGATCTTGGCTTCATAACACAGTTTAGTCACATAATTTCTCAATTTGCAGTAAGTCAGCCAGTCAGATGTGCAGCCAGACTTATTAGCCACTCCTATTATGCGTCATAATAAAAGTGTTATTATGACACTTTGGGTGTTGTATCAATACACCCAGTCACTACAAAGATACAGGCAGAGGAAGGAAACGGCTCAGGGATTTCACCATGAGGCCAATGGTGACTTTAAACAGTTACAGAGTTTAATGGCTGTGATAGGAGAAAACTGAGGATGGATCAACAACATTGTAGTTACTCCACAATACTAACTTAATTGACTGAGTGGAAAGAAGGAACCCTGAACAGAATAAAAATATTCCAAAACATGCATCCTGTTTGCAACAAGGCACTAAAGTAATACTGCAAGAATTTGGCAAAGCAATTTACTTTTTGTCCTGAATACAGTGTTCTGTTTTGGCCAAATCCAATACAACACATTACTGTGTACCACTCTCCATATTTTAAAGCATAGTGGTGACTGCATCATGTTATGGATATGCTTGTAATCGTTAAGGACTGGGGAGTTTTTCAAAAATAAAATAAATGGAATGGACCTAAGCACATGCAAAATCCTAGAGGAAACCCTGATTCAGTCTGCTTTGAACCAGACACTGGGAGATGAATTCACCTTTCAGCAGGACAATAACCTAAAACACAAGTCCAAATCAACATTGGAGTTGCTTACCAAGAAGACAGTGAATGTTACTGAGTGGCCGAGTTACAGTTTTGACTTAAATCTACTTGAAAATCTATGGCAAAACCTGAAAATGGTTGTCTATCAATGATCAACAACCAATTTGACAGAGTTGCACAATCCAGGTGTGGAAAGCTCTTAGAGACTTACCCAGAAAGACTCCCAGCTGAAATTGTTGCCAAAGGTGCTTCTACAAAGTATTGACTCAGGAGTGTGAATACTTATGTAAATGAGATATTTCTGTATTTCAAGATTTTGTTTTCTTCTAAAAACATGTTTTCACTTTGTCATTATGGGACATTGTGTGCAAATCAAATCAAAGTTTATTTGTCACGTGCTCCGAATACAACAGGTGTAGACCTTACAGTGAAATGCCTAATTACAAGCCCTAATCAACAGTGCAGTTTTATAAGTATTATGTAAACAAGAGAGGTAAAGAAATAAAAAACAGTAAAGTGCCAGTAAAAAAAAATATATATACAGGTGGTATATACAGGTGGTACCGGTACAGAGTCATTGTGCAGGGGCACCGGTTAGTCGGGCTAATTTTAGGTAATATGTACATGCATGTATGGTTAAAGTGACTATGCATAGATGATAAACAGAGAGTAGCAGCAGTGTGAAGATGAGGGGTTCGGGGTTAACCACATTTGTTTAAACAAGTCAGCCATATCAGGTATGTTTTTTTTTAAGCAGTAAATGAGGCTGAATTAACTGTTTTCACTGCCAGACAAGGCTCCTCTGATAGCCAGGTGTAGCAGTTGTAATGATTCACTCCATGGTGCTGAAAAGAAAGCTCTGCTGTTGGGACAGCTTTATGTAGGCCCTAACAGTTTGTGGGTACCGTTTGGCACCGTTATATTGCAATAAATGTATTGTTTAGTGTTTTGTTGTGTAGTGGCTTTGCTGGCATGCATCTAAAACCATCTGATTCGATAAAAGATGGAGTTGAATTTGTCTTTCTGCCCATACAGTGCAAATAGTCCGGGTAGCCATTTGATTAGCTGTTCAGTCTTATGACTTGGGTAAAAGCTGTTGAGAAGCCTTTTGGACCTACACTTGGACCGCTCCGGTACCGTTTGCCATGCGGTAGCAGAGAGAACAGTCTATGATTGGGTAAAAAAAAAAGAGTCCATTTTGAATTCAGGCTGTAACACAACAAAATGTGGAATAAGTCACACGGATTAATGTCTCAATAAACCCTGCACCGAGCTCAATCATTTATGCATGCACAGAAAGGGTCTTTAAAATCACAAGAGCTGGTGCTGCAGCAGAGACAGAGCACAGCCAGCACAGTGAGCACCGCTCCAGAAACTCTTGTCCACGGCGGGCACATGGAATGCATCTTAGAAATGGTAGACTATTGAATATTGAAGCTTGAACTAAAGAGATGTATATTTATTTGAGTATACTAGTGGGAGAGAGGAGCCAACCTGCGCTTTGCACAAAGATCTTCTTTTTATCATTTATTTATTTTATTTAACTAGGCAAGTCAGTTAAGAACAAATTCTTATTTACAATGAGGGCCTACACCAGACAAACTCAGACGACGCTGGGCCAATTGTGCGCCGACCTATGGGACTCTGGATTTAAACCAGGTTGTCTGTAGTGACGCCTCTAGCACTGAGATGCAGTGTCTTAGACCACAGCTCCACTTGGGAGCACAAAATCCTTCAATTATTTATATTCTGTTTAATAATTATGAACACCTCCAGACTTTAAATGACAGGCAGGTTTTTGGCCACTGTGCTTACTTAACTGGCACAGAATAGTGTTGGCTACAAGCTTGGTGAAAGGATGCATGTCAATAGTCTAAAGTGGCTTTCTCTCCCTGTCTTCATTCTTTAATTCTCACCAGCGACCTTAAGGCCCTGCTGAATGAGAAGAAGAGGGCCTTCAATGAGGACAGGGACAAATTGAAATGCGTCCAGAGGGAGCTGAAGTTGCGGATTGCTGAGGGGAAGAGAGGATATAAGGAGAAGATGGAGGACAAGCTGAGGCAGAGCCAGGTGAGAGAGGTGTGGAAGGGTATGAGAAATATCACTGGCTTCAAAAAGTCAAACAGTGGGCAGACGGAGGGAACCCAGGACAGAGCCAATGAGCGTAACCAATTTTTTAACAGGTTCGATACTGGCCCTGTCCACCTCCCCTCCAGCTCCCCAGGCCACACACCCTCACGGCTGTCCCACCCCCACTTTGCTCACAACACCTCTGTTGAGACAATCAGCGACCCCCTCCCCACCTCCGCCCTCGCTCCCTCTGGACTGATCTGCATCACCTCCCTTCCCCCCACCTCTGGACTGATCCTCAACACCCCCCTTACCACCACCTCCCCTCCTGGGCTGGCTTTCACCACCAACCAAGTGAAGAGAGAGCTGGAGAGACTACATCAGTGGGTTGATGGCATCAACCCAAGGGTGCTTAGGCTCTGTGCTGACCAACTGTGTGGAATTCTCCAGCGCCCCTTCACTTCAACCTTAGCCTGAGCCTGGAAAAGGTCCCTGTGCTGTGGAAAACATCCCAAGAAGGCGCACCGCACTGTCCTGAATGACTTCAGACCTGTAGCGCTAACATCCCACATCATGAAGACCCTGGAAAGGTTAGTCCTCACTCACCTCAGACCCCTGGTGTATACATCAATGGACCCCCTGCAGTTCGCATACCAGCACAACATCGGGCATCTACCTTCTGCAGAGGGCCTACTCTCACCTGGACAACGCAGGTTGCACTGTGAGGGTTATGTTTTTTGACTTCTCCAGTGCCTTCAACACCATTCAGCTCCTGCTACTGGGTGAGAATACGAAGAGGATAAGATTTCCCATCAGACTTGAGATGCTCTCCTTTGGGAGGCGGTTTTCTCTTAAAGCTGAGCCATATTGTCTCTTTCTCACAAACAAGCTCCAAACCAACATTGCAAATGGAAAATTCAAGGAAATGAATTACCAGAGTGAAATGGGATTTTCTGAGTGATTCGGAGGATGAAATTAATTATAAAGAGGAGGGCATGACATTATCTACCTTTGGGATAGTGATCTGCAGAAAGGCAGATTGTAGAACACCCCTAGTTTATATGGTCATACTACATGATCATGCTAATTAAATATTTTAGCCATTTAACAGACGTTCTTATCCAGATAGACTTACAGTCAGTGCATTAAAATAAGTTTAAGTAGTAAAAAACAGCCACAGTAAAAAAACAACCACATATCAGTTATCATGCTGATTTTACTATGGTCGTCATAGCATTTGCACATTACCAAAACCCTTGAGTCACTATTCATTATAAGACTATGAAAGCAGGTAAATCAATTAAAGAATTTACCCCAGTGTTTAACCCAAAAACCTCTGACTTTTCTGTTTCCATCTTTCGCGGGCTGGCACTCATGTCTCACTGGGCCATGGCTCCGGCAGACCTGCTTTCACTTGGGACCAAAGCCAGGCCACTGGTACTTTTCAGCTGGCATTTACATAACGATTGCTAACTGTGAACTTTAACACCTTCTCACAAAGCAGCTGTTTTGATTGTTCAGAGGTTGATTATCCTCTAGTATAACATAAGGGTGTATACACTAGTGTAACACTGGGAGCATTAGTGTAATTCCTATTAATGAGATGCAGTGCACCTTGATATCAGCCAAGTCCCTTTCGAATGGGTTTTGATCCTTGGCTGTAGTGCCTGATCAAAATCCAAGGGATATCAACAGTGATGGCCGTCGGCCCGGGAGCTCCCACTGAATGCATGACTGACCCCTTATTAGGCCTGATTGGTAGTCAAATTGTAAGCCGCGCTCCCCAACAATTGACCAGGGATTTCAGTGCAGAAGAATCCCAATAGAAAGTCTATAGGATTGTAAATGATCCAGCCGTAACGTTTACAATGGGCGTTATTCAGGTCATGTAAGGACCTAATTATGAGACTGGTTGCTAGGTCTGGATCTCTGACTTTATGGATTTTTAGCGTTTAGATAATCAGCTTAGAGTTGCTGATTGGAAGTCGACGCCTCTGTGAAGGGCACAGCTGAGCATCCTTTCAAATTGCTGGTGTGGCTCGCCTGCTCTGTCTTGCAGGGGAATGATTACTTCCTTGTGTGAAGTGCAACAGGGCAGCATGAGGCCTTAATTTGCTCCTGCCCGATACTGCTCCCGTGCTTTGAATGTGCAAAGGTTTTAAAAGGATAGTACACATGCTTTTTTCGTGCTCTTCACACAAGGAAGTAGTCATATGATTCCTCTGCAAGACAGAGGAGGCGGTTCTCCGAATTGGAGGCTATGCTACAGGACTGCTTTGCTAGCGCTGACAGGAATATGTTCCGGGACTCCGCCAATAGCATCGACGAGCTAACCACCTCCGTCACTGGCTTCATTAGGAAATTGCCAAGCTCCAATGAATGTCGATTCTGTGATGTCATTAAAGCTTAAATTAAGGTGTGATTACAAAAACATTGTAACTTTAAGGGTTTCCAAACGGTCTATACGATGTCTACATTCGTTATGTTTGGTAAGAAATATCCAGATTAAAGAGAATGTTTTTGTGATGATAAAACTGTGATTTTAGCTGTTTACACAAGATCATAGTTAATTCTAATGCCCTGCTTGCCCAAGCTACGCTCAGGGGAATCAGATAAGGTCATAAATGACAGAAATGCCTGTTCCGCCCCAAAGGTTTTGAGACGCAAATAAACTTTATTGACTAGAAGACATCCGCACTGCAGGCGGAGGTCCACGATAAGTCACGACCCAAAAAGACAACACGAGGTTCCAACAACAATATTTTGGTACAATCAATGCTACGGTCAAGAACTGTATCTACTGTAAGTAGGTGGATTAGAGCAGAATCACCACGTTTACTCTCTTCTAAGTCATTGAAGGTCTACACTGCTTTCATCTCCATCAAAGGGGATTAGCCGCTCTCAGAAGAACAATCTTTTGAGGGAACAGACAATGAAAAGAAAACACATCTTGACATCTTGTGGACAATCAGAGACTTATACCAGAGAACCAGAGACCAGACCACCTGAAGTGGACGACCGAGTTAATCAACGGAGGCCTTCAACAAAGTAAATACAGCCATTTACATTTCGACCCATAAAGCGGCAGTGCGGGCAAGGTATTAGGGCTAACTAAGTGTAGTCTCCAAATGTACTGAACAGTGTTTCTCTTCCTAGATATCTCACGCTCTCTCTCTCTCTCTGACTCTCTCTCTCTCTCTCTCTCTCCATCGTGTTTAACAAGTGTCATATTGTGTTGGTCTGCTATGGACCTGTTATAATATTAGGTTTAATTGTATGAGAACCATATTTTATAACCCATTACTGTGTGTATCCTGTATTATCATTTAGTTAGTAAATAAATCATTAAACCAATTTGTGTATTACGGAAGGATTAGTTTGAGCTGGGGTTTCTGCAGATTAATGAAGTCTACGACATTTAGACAGAGATTGATTAGGCAACATACATTAAATAAGGGACTGCTATATATCAAAAGGTAGGAAAAAACACTTGAGTTAAAGTCGGAGAGTGGCAACTCAGTAAAAATAAACTTCTCTCTGTGGTGCCCCAGGATTCCTAATGAGCTAATTGTTTCAGGATTAATTTAATCCAATAATTAGACGTAGTAGGTCATTATTTAATAAATAGCATTCACCACTTTAATGAGGCAACGTTACGACAAAATGCATCGCAGACGTTGCCCCCAAGTCAAAAGCCCAGGATTAACACTGAGGTTGACTCTAAACTAAAAGACAGGGCTATGGCACACAGTGCTATAGCAGCCAACCCCGAGGCTACGGCTGAGGACACAAACAAGTACAAGAAGTCCTGCTACAAATACAAGAAGTCCTGCAGAGCCATCAAACAAGCAAAAGGACAATACATACTGAACAAAAATATAAACGCAGCATGCAACAATTTCAAATATTTTACTGAGTTACAGTTCATAGAAGGAAATCAGTAAATTTAAATAAATTCATTAGGCCCTAATATATGGATTTCACATGACTGGGCAAGTGGACAGCCATTCGTGCTGTTTAATCAGATTCTTGATATGCCACACCTGTCAGGTGGATGGATTATCTTGGCAAAGGAGAAATGCTCACTAACAGAGATATAAGATTTGAGAGAAATACGTTTTTTTGTGCATATGGAACATTTCTGGGATATTTTATTTCAGCTCATGAAACATGGGACCAACACTTTACATGTTGCGTTTATATTTTTGTTTAGTATAGGAACAAGGCTCCAACGCCCACCGCATGTGGCATCGGCTACAGTCCATTATGGATTACAAAGGAAGACCCAGCTGTGATCTGCCCAACGATGCCTCTACCAGACAAACTCAAACTTCAACCAAAACATCACTGAGGGCCCCCGCCGACCCAGGTGAATGGGTGAGCTCACTCTCCGAGGCTTTTTAATCAGGTATTCCAGGGCACATTCTCAGAGCATGCACAAAACAGCTGGCAGGCATATTTACAGTCATTTTCAACTTCTCCTTGTCCCAGTCTGTAATCCCCACATCTCAAGCTGACCACCATCATTCCTGTTCCCAAGAACTCTAAAGCCTGGAACACACCAAGCCGACGCCGACGAACTAGTGGCAACGAAAGCAGACTGCAGGGTCGGCTCACGTCGGCAGCGTCTGGGTCCAAAGTTGCCCTGACACACCAAGCCGATTCTCAACACCCGGACGGCCAAGTAGCACGTCCGTTCTGCGCCTGCGCAAGAGGAAATATCTTCGTCGTTGTTTTTACTATGGACTATTGAAAAATAATAAACAAGTTTTCTAAAGACCTCGATTGCCAAAAAGGAAATCTTACCAGATATGACAAGTTTATTTTCGATCTCACGCCACTTTTCAGCTTTCACCACACGGTTGGCATAAGATTTTTCCGTAATGTCATACAAGGCCGGCCTTTCCTGGATCATGCTGATCAATGCGTCTTCACTTGCCTCGTTCCAGACAGCCATATCTTTTTAAAATAATCACGAATAATAATCACGTGAAATGCAAACAAATGAGAAAAGTATGTTCCCTCTTGACTTCGTTGTTTACTTGCTTCGTCACCTCCGGTTTTTTTCTTCTCGTGCACTGGTTCGCTGGCTGAAAAGTCAATCAGAATGATCAGATGACTGACAAGCCCCGACACCGATTCAACATGTCGAATCGGCTGTTACAAAGCCGACGAGGACCAATTTCAGCCGACGGTGCGGAACACACTGAGAAAACTTACCCGAAAATTGCCCGACGGCCGACCGTCGGCTTGGTGTGTTCCAGGCTTAAAGCTACCTGCCACAATGACTACCGTCATGTAGCACTCATATCTGTAATCATGAAGTGCTTTGAAAGGCTGGTTATGGCACACATCAACTCCATGCTCCCAGACACCCTAGACCAGTGGTCACCAACCAGCCGTTCGTGATAGACTGGTCAATCTCCAAGGCATTCCTAGTCGATCACCTAACATTTTTGTAAAAAACCCAACGATAAAGCCTTTTAAAATTTGTTTTATTCATTTTGCGCTGTTGGCAGGAGGGTGGCTTGATTCAGAAGTGCTTTGAAAAGTTTGAGTTTGAGCAGTGGGGTTGTTGTTGCAGGAGGGGTAAAAGGGTCTATGTACAACTGTTATACAGAGATAATCATTCTGTATCAAACCATTGGAGTGAATAAAATAATAACAATACAAATAATATATGCCATTTAGCAGATGCTTTTGTCCAAAGAGACTTACATCATATTGACTTAGGCCAATGCGTATTCACATGTATCCAGAAGTATGTGCTGTTGTTGGATGCAGTAAGGGTAGGGATTTGTACAGTATATGCAAAGTGTTCCCATTTTGAATCAGGCCCAGAGAGCAAATCAAGAGCATTTATAGGCCTACCACTGGCCATAGCTCAGATCACCGTGTCTGCACAGTTTCCTCGAGCTATAGAATCTAAAAAGAAGCCTCGAACACACATTTAAAACCATGACTAGAGAGAGACTCAATGAATACAGCAAAGAGCTGCAATGAGTAAGTTCATGTTTAAGTTCTTATTCAGTACTGTCAACACTGTTCAACACTTTTATAAGCCATGAAATGTGCTTTCTCCCTATTTCCACTCAAGCTACAACAAGCACAGCAGCTGCAATGAATGAGTCCGCTCCACCGTGCCCAGTCCGGGGCGGTCGTCTGCTTCACTCCAGTGCTAGAACAGTCCGCTCCACCGGTGTCCAGTCCAGGGCCGGCTGTCTGCTTCACTACAGTGCCAGAGCAGTCCGCTCCACCAGTGCCCAGTCCGGGTCCGGTCATCCGCCCCGCCCCCGGAGCAGTCCGCTCCACCGGGGAAAGGGGGGACTATTTGCGGTCGGGAGCCTGCACCTTAGGGGGGGGGTACTGTGAGGGTTTGATTGTGGTTAGGCCTCTGACTCCCACCAGGGGGAGTGGAAGGACCACAATCAAGCCCTCACACCCTAACTAGGGGAGTAATGATCCTCAATCAGAGACAGCTGTACAGGGTTGTCTCTGATTGGGGATTGTATTTAGGCTCCCCACACATCCACCTGTGTGTGGATCATTGTTTGTGCCTGTCTACACTGCGTCACAGAACAGTAAGTCACTTTGTTTATAGTTTATAGTCTCCTGTTTATTTTATGCTTTGTGAGAACACCTCATTTAATAAACAAGGATGACACTTCACCAACGCTACGTTTACCGTCCCATTACTACGAACCGTGACACTCTTTAGCATCATAAGGATGCTAAATGGCTAACAAAATGGCTACATAGACTATTGACCCTTTTTTTAAATAAAAATGTTTGTGCTGACTCTATGCACCCTCTACACTCGCACACAATCACACTGACACACACACACACATATTCATACGGACTCTACACACACACTCGCATACAATCATCATATACGCTGCTGCTACTCTGTTTATCATATATCCTGATGCCTACCCCTATACATATCTACCCCTACCACTCCAGTATCCCTGCACATTGTAAATATGGTATTGGCACTGACCCTGGAACTGACCCTGTATATACTGTAGCTTACTTATTTTCTTGTGTTCTTCTTATTTCTATTTCTTGTGTGGTTTTTTTTCTACTTTACTTTTTTGTATAGTACTACTGGTATTGATTACAGCACGCCTACTTCCCACGGCTATGTCTGTGCTGATCTTACTAAGACTCTGGGCCCTGTTCAAAATACTTTGACAATACATCCTTCCTTTCTTCCTCCCTTTCTCACTTTTTTAATGGTACCTAGCCAATGTTCTGTCATGACTGGATTAGCCTACGTAGTGAACCCTTGATTTTCACCTATCTAACAGTGCTAACTTCAGTGGTTGCACTGTATAGACTGGGTAGGACAAAGAAACACCTGTGCTGCCTCTCAAAACCCATATAGGTCATTGTAAAGAGCTGTTATTGTTTCTTAACATTGTTCATACTGTAACAACAATGTTTATCTTGTCTTCAAGAGGCTTTTACACACGTGTTAGTACTGAGTGGTTCACATCACTGGCCAAGGTTAAGCAGCACTTGCAATGCAGAAGAGTTTGACGTGCCAACAGGTGTCACTGTAGACTAATTCTGAGGTGAGACAATGGAGTCCATTGGCCACCGTGTGATCTCTACAAGAAGCAGCCATGTCATCAAGTACTTCGCTATGAGAACAGTGGATTCTAAATAAATAAGGGATATTAGCCAGAATGACTTGATTAGACCAAACCTTTATAGCTGAGGTGTTAGTATACCTTTTAGGGCGGCAGGTAGCCTAGCGGTTAGAGCGTTGGGCCAGTAACCGAAAAGTCACTGGCTCGAATACCTGAGCTGACAAGGTGTCGATGTGTCCTTGAGCAAGGCACTTAACACTAATTTGCTCCAGGGCTGACCCTGTAAATAGGCCATCATTGTAAATAATAATTTTTTCTTAACTGACTTGCCTAGTTAAATAAAGGTACAATTAAAAGCCTAATAAACTAGAGTAGCGTACCAAGGCCAAAATTGCAGTAGGCCCTATGGTATTTAAACTTTCTCAACCCCTCAAGGTGAGTCTTCAAAGTTGTATTATTTTTAGTTATTCATACATCTACCTGAAACATGAGCTTTTTACAATTCAAATCATCCCATCTTGCCAGTTGCTGACTGACTACTGATTTGGTAAATATCACTTTGTCTCCCCCACCCACTCTCCTGCCAGCTGGGTAAACAAAGCCTGCTCCGACATGGACATCCTTACTACCACCTACAGCCTGGCCATTAGCCCTAACTGCAAGAATCCTAATGAACACCCTGGGCATCTATTTACACACACACACACACACACACACACACACACAGCCTTGCTCATGCCCTTGAGCAAGGCACTTAACTCTAATTGCTCGAGGGTTGCCGTTGATAATGGCAGACCCTGGCCGTGACCGCACTCTCCGAGGGTGTATCAGGGAAAGTTGGGAAACGCTAAAATACACATTTCCAAATCACAAAGGCGTATTAATACAAAGTTGTACATGGGTCAATATCACTAAAAGTGTTATTTTTTGTCGTCAAGATAAATCATTCAAAATTGTATATAAAAAAATATACACTGGATCAAATTTCAAAAGGATCCTTATGTGTGTATGCCTTCATGATAATAGAAGCATAATAACATAAACTTCAAAGTACATTTTATACATTTTTTTTTTATGTCCCAAGTGCTGCTCACTCAACTTCAACGAGAATAATTAGGAATAAAATTATACATTAAAAAATATATATCCTAATTTTCTTCATTAAATGTTATCTTATGTATAGTCTTTTTATGTTAAATGCTGCACTTTATATAAGAATATTGACTATTTTCTGTACGTCCTCAAAGTCGTTATCCACCCTGTTACACTGTGGTTACTGACACTACAATGACATCACAAACAGGCAATTATGTCACTTCCTTGGCGGGAAAACAAGTGTGGTGTACCTGGTGAGTATCTAGATTTTATACTATTACATTTTCATCATTATAACAACATATATGATATAATGATGATGTGATGTGATGTGGGAAAGCATAACATGTCCACCCTGTTAAGCAAAAATACAAAGAATTTCAAAATATATTTGTCAAACAATGCAAATTCCTTTTCAAGTAGCAGCCATTATCCTAGCTTCATCACGATCACTTGGAGCATAGCTGCTAATTTTAGCTCAAAATGTCCACCCTGTTATTGTCCACCTTGATATCCATATAAATGGATATCTTGCAAAATATGTGTTTTTGTTCATAAATTGTATTACATAATTACAGTATATATAGCATCTATAGTATTTTATGAATAAAGAAATATAAATTGAATCAGATCTTTCTGAAGGAATGGCACCTCCTCTTAGTGCAGCTGAAAGACAGCGGCAATACAGAGAACGACGTAATGCTGACCCAAAAAGAAGGAGAAAATATCTAGAGAAAGAGAGGGAGAATTGGAGGAAAAATAAAGAGAGAGAGAAGAAGAAGGCAATAGCTGAACTCAGTGACAGAGTGCAGCGTGCAGAAAGGAAGAAATGGAGAGATTCAAAAAGGATACTCAGAGCCAGTGCCAATGCTAGTGCGTTGCTGCAGTCCCAAACACCCCCCTCAACTCCTGAAAATCAGCCTGGGCCTTCGAGGTTAGAATATGCTTAAGATAAGGCATTTAAGATTTTTAGTTGCTAAACTTTCTGAACTTTATTTTCTACGGCAACCACAAAGTCCAAATATATTTGTTGGTACTCTGATGGACAGATAATTTGTCTGATGCCAGAGCCACAGGCTGTTAATAACTGTTCTGTGAAGATGGAAAAACCCACCTGGAAGTATGTGGAAGAGCATTTGGGGTGAAAGGAGGGAGAGATGGAAAGAGGGGGAGAGGAAGAGAGGGACAGGAATGTGTTTTAATGCTAACTCCAATGATTTTGTACCAGCAATGTATTTTTTTGTTGTTTTTCACAATGAATATGTAACTAAATAGCAGTTCCAATGTTGTTACTACATGTATTACTATGTAGATGTACTATGTAGATGTCAGTGTTCAGTATTCAGTGTTCAGGTTTTAATTTATGTTCTGTCCCGTTATAGCTGTCCACCCTGTTATACCTTTGTCCACCCTGTTATCTTGGCATCTTTTTCAAATTAATTCAGTTACATTGTCAAATATCAAGAATTTGTGTAATGTATTTTAAAGAGTAAGACACAGCCAACACCACACAATTATAAACTTGGAATAAATATCATTAATACCTGTCTCAATTTAGAAAGATAAGGTGCAAAATAGATTAAGTTCTGTATAAAACCACACATTGTATACAAAATATGTTATTTCTTTACAATTTGACCAGAACAAATGGACAGGGTTGACAAAGGGACACAATAGCTTCATGAACATTTTTATATTATTAAAATAGTCCAATGAAAGTAATTAAAGACAGTTGCATGTCCGTAACAGGGTGGACATACAGTATATTATGGCTGATTCACTGAAAATGTGTTTATAATTATCTAACTGTAAGTGCTGGAGCTTGGTCAACATGTTTCTCTACAAGTGTAGTATTTCCTTTTTATAGTAAAACATAAAAGGAATACAAATTCTGAAATAAAATTGTAAATGTTGCACGGTCCAAATGGTACTGTTTTGTGATATTGATCAACGTGTGAAATAGGACAAATATAAGTACCCACCAAATTATAATACAATAGTTTATTGAAGTACATGGTGCAAAAGAGATTCTCACCACTGTACTTTTCACCACTGTACTTTTTGCACAATATACCTTATTATTTAGAGAGCTTGGGCAATACTTGCAACCATTCATGATACAATGCAGGCATGCTTGAAGCCACCATACAAAGCCTATTGACAACACTGGTCCTGCTCACACTGCCCTACCTTATGATTTGACTTCTTTCTCCCCTCTCTCTCCATATTGCGACTTGTGACGGCCGGCCGCCCAACAACCTGCCCGCTTGACCCTATCCCCTCCTCTCTTCTCCAGACCATTTCCGGAGACCTTCTCCCTTACCTCACCTTGCTCATCAACTCATCCTTGACCGCTGGCTGTGTCCCTTCCGTCTTCAAGAGGGCGAGAGTTGCACCCCGCCTCAAAAAACCTACACTCGATCCCTCCGATGTCAACAACTACAGACCAGTATCCCTTCTTTCTTTTCTCTCCAAAACTCTTCTCTGTGTCACGGAGGCTCTCCATACTGCCAAATCTAACTCTCTGTCCGCTGCTCTTATGTACTTAATGTGATCGAGATGTGGTTGTCCCACTGGCTAAATTGAATGCACCAATTTGTAAATCGCTCTGGATAAGAGCGTCTGCTAAGTGACTAAAATGTAAATGTAATGTTATTTTAGATGATTGTTCTGTCAATGTCCTTCCATGCAAATCACATGCTCCCTGGCCTTGGCTGGACTGCTGTCTTGTTTACCTTTATAGCCAAATATTACTGTAGCTCAGGGAGAAACCTAATCTGGTCGCGCGCCCTGTCAGAGATCACCAAGTGCCTTTCTTGTCGCTGCCATTTACGTTGCTACGGCGACGATGCAAGCAAGGCTACGGTTGGTTGAGCAGTCATGACGTCAGGTAGAAGTAGGGAATTCCGCATGCCCGGAGTGGAAGAACAGTAGAGTTGAGAACTCATTAGCGAAGTCCCGACGAAGTTGTAATAAAACTCAAGATACATTATTTGGGACCTGGCATTACATTGTTTTACAGTTGACGTTCTAGAAGTGTTACTTATGTACTTTATCAAGCGTTGGCGTTGCGTAGAAGATGTGTCCATATGTGCACTAAAGTAACATTTGATGCAACCCTCGAAAGTTGTATGTATCAATACCAATGACCCACACCTCAACCATTATTCATAAACATCAGATTTGAGAGCTGCACCGCAGGGGGATAACTCAAACAGAGACGAAGACTGCAGACTTGCACATGTAAGTTTCTTACAGCCTGTAATGTAGATGTTGAAAACGTTTTACCATGTTTCACTGGAGAGGATGATTGTGATAGATGATGATGGTGATTGTGGTTGTTGAAAATTATATAAAATGTTATACAACACTATCAATGTATTTTTCCTGACAAAATAGCTTTTGTACTGATTGACTGGCCATTTCTTTGGGCTTGACACTATCAGCAAACAAATATATCAGAATGTAGGGTAAACAAACATTTATGCTTGCTAATTCTCATGGTCACCCTCTTTTTAATATCGGTCAGTTGAAGGTAAAATCTACAATTAATCTTATTAAGTTAATATTATCCAGCTTTGGCCTAATTTTATATCTATTTTTTTTTACATATATATTTTTTCGTTTGTTGTGTTCATATTTTCAGTGGACTATTGAGTTCATGCACTTACCCATCCCACAGTTAGCCCTGCAGCAGAAAGTCAGGTCTGAGTTGACCAACCTTGTCTCAGAGCATTTCGTATTATTCTGTAAGTAAATCATTTAGTATGATATGTTACGTTTTGTATGGTTGTAATTTGAGGATGTCCATCACCCATTTCGTATGATATGTAACGAATTACAATATGTATTATATGTTACAAATTTGCAAAAAGTAGTATATGTTATGAATTTTAGCTACGTCGCTAACGTTTTAACTAGCTGGCTAACGTTAGCTAGGTTAGAGTTAAGGTTAGGGTTGAGTTTAGGATTTAGGTTTAAGGGTTAGGGGAATGGTTGGGTACGAAGTAGCTAAAAAGTAGTAAGTAGTTGAAAAGTTGCTAAAGTTGTCCGTGATGAGATTCGAACTCTCAACCTTTAGATTGCTAGAAGTTTGCGTTATACGCCCACCCATCCACCCCAACAAAATACCCTTAAGTAACCATCTGTCTTTTTTTGGTGGGGGGAATATCCAATTGGTAGTTAGTCTTGTCCCATCGCTGCAACTCCCGTACGGACTCGGGAGAGGTGAAGGTCGAGAGCCATGCCTCCTCCTAAACATGACCTTGCCAAGCCGCACTGCTTCTTGACACACTGCTTGCTTAATCCGGAAGCCAGCCACACCAATGTGTTGGAGGAAACACTGTACAACTGGCAACTGTACCAATGCCTGATATGGCAACTGCTCGGCCTCCGACCGCAAGGCACTACAGAAGGTAGTGTGTACGGCCCAATACATCACTGGGGCCAAGCTTCCTGCCATCCAGGACCTCTATACCAGGCGGTGTCAGAGGAAGGCCCTAAAATTGTCAGACTCCAGCCACTCCAGACTGTTCTCTTGCTACCGCACAGCAAGCAGTACCGGAGCGCCAAGTTTAGTTCTAAAAGGCTTCTTAACAGCTTCTTCCCCCAAACCAAAAAAAACGAATGAACAGCTAAACAAAAAGAACTTGGCGCATGTGACAAATCAAATTTGATTTGATTTAAAGTCAGTGTGCATGCACCCGGGCCCGCCACAAGGAGTCGCTAGAGTGCGATGGGACAAAGACATCCCGGCCGGCCAAACCCTTCCCTAACCCGGACGACGCTGGGCCAATTGTGCGCTGCCGCATGGGTCTCCTGGTCACGGCCGGCTGCGACACAGCCTTGGATCGAACCCGAGTCTGTAGCGACACCTCTAGCACTAGGATGCAGTGCCTTAGACTGCTGTGCCACTCGGGAGGCCCCCACTAGTAACCATCTGTCTTATGTAGCCATACCAAACGTAACATATCATACTAATTTCATTATCCCGGATTTACATTTACTATGTTATGTCTAGTGTATGAGACCAGGCTGAGTTGACAAAAGGAGATCATATACTGTAATTTATCACAACAGGTTTGGGCAGTGCAGTCCAGGGGCTGTTTCCTTGACAGGGCCTCTTGGAATTGTTTAGGCAAAGTTATCAGCCTGGGGAAAAATTTCACATGATTAAGGTGGAGTGGATCTTTCTTATGTATGTGAAGTGAAACGTGTCACTTCACTGCAGTTCTCACGGTACTGACACTTGCGCAGTGCTACATTTTCAGCGCATGTATTGTTATCTTTCTGATGTACAGTTGAAGTCGGAAGCTTACATACACCTTAGCCAAATACATTTAAACTCAGTTTTTCACAATTCCTGACATTTAATCCTAGTAAAAAGTCCCTGTCTTAGGTCAGTTAGGGTAACCACTTAATTTTAAGAATGTGAAATGTCAGAATAATAGTAGAGAGAATGATTTATTTCAGCTTTTATTTCTTTCATCACATTCCCATTGGGTCAGACGTTTACATACACTCAATTAGTATTTGGTAGCATTGCCATTAAATTGTTTAACTTGGGTCAAACATTTTGGGTAGCCTTCCACAAGCTTCCCACAATAAGTTGGGTGAATCTTGGCCCATTCCTCCTGACAGAACTGGTGTAACTGAGTCAGGTTTGTAGGCCTCCTTGCTTGCACACGCTTTTTCAGTTCTGCCCACAAATGTTCTATAGGATTGAGGTCAGGGCTTTGTGATGGCCACTCCAATACCTTGACTTTGTTGTCCTTAAGACATTCTGCCGCAACTTTGGAAGTATGCTTGGGGTCATTGTCCATTTGCAAGACCTATTTGCGACCAAGCTTTACCTTCCTGACTGATGTCTTGAGATGCTGCTTCAATATATCCACATAATTTTCCTTCCTCATGAAGCCATCTATTTTGTGAAGTGCACCAGTCCCTCCTGCAGCAAAGCACCCCCACAACATGATGCTGCCACCCCCGTGCTTCGTGGTTGGGATGGTGCTCTTCGGCTTGCAAGCCTCCCCCTTTGTCCTCCTAACATAACGATGGTCATTATGGCCAAACAGTTCTATTTTTGTTTCATCAGACCAGAGGACATCTCTCCAAAAAGTATGTTCTTTGTCCCCATGTGCAGTTGCAAACCGTAGTCTGGCTTTTTTATGGCGGTTTTGGAGCAGTGGCTTCTTCCTTGTTGAGCGGCCTTTCAGATTATGTCGATATAGGTACTTTAGTACATGTTTCCTCCAGCATCTTCACAAAGTCCTTTGCTGTTGTTCTGGGTAAAGTACGTTCAACTCTAGGAGACAGAACGCGTCTCCCTCCTGAGCGTTATGACTGCTGCGTGGTCCCATGGTGTTTATACTTGCGTACTATTGTTTGTACAGATGAACGTGGTACCTTCAGGCATTTGGAAATTGCTCCCAATGATGAACCAGACTTGTGGAGGTCTACCATTTTTTTCGGAGGTCTTGGATGATTTCTTTAGATTTTCCCATGATGTTGTCACGTGCGGGTGCATACACAGACCAAGACGCAGCGCAGGGATAGTAGTTTGACATCTTTATTTAATTATACTATGTAATATTTGAATAAATTAATATGTATAAACATAAACACAAATGACGAACTACAGAACAAAACACGAATAGACTAAACGTCACGTTCACCAACACAAACACGAATGAACGGACTTAACAAAAGAGGCACTTACTTTCACCGTGACTCGCGAAATGATCGACAACGACCCACAACCCTGTGTGAAAATCTACAAACCTATGTAGGATCCCTAATTAGAAACGATGCGCTACAGCTGCCTCTAATTAGGGATCCCACACAAACCACCACCAGAAGCAGAAAGAAAATACTTGTCAGACTCTGACCATGGTTTCATAGAGAAGCAAATCGGCTTCTCTATGGCCAGAGCCTGACAGATGTCGAGCAAAGAGTCTCTGAGTTTGAAGGTAGGCCTTGAAATACATCCACAGGTACACCTCCAATTGACTCAAATGATGTCAATTAGCCTATCAGAAGCTTCTAAAGCCATGACATCATTTTCAGGAATTTTCCAAGCTGTCAAATTAGTGTATGTAAACTTCTGACCCACTGGAATTTTGATAAAGTGAATTATAAGTGAAATAATCCGTCTGTAAACAATTGTTGGAAGAATTACTTTTGTCATGCACAAAGTAGATGTCCTAACTGACTTGCCAAAACTATAGTTTGTTAACATGAAATCTGTGGAGTGGTTGAAAAATTAGTTTTAATGACTTAACTTCCGACTGTACATGTCAAACTTAACTTTACCTTGGTTCCCATTGTACTGTAACTGACTCTTGCAACGTGCTACTTTGATGTGTGTGTGTTTGGCCCATTGCGTGTAGGCCTATGACCCCTTTTCCTTGCTAAACTTTCCTGAAAATGTTTGTGTCAATAATAAAACATTATGTCCCTCAACCCACTTGGCTATAAGAAATAAACCTTTTGTCTCAGGCGCTGCTGGCCACATTCCCAGGTCTATCTGCAAAACACGCCAAGCCTGAGTGACCTTATCATGGAGCTTTGCCATTGAAGGATCAGTGACAATGTGTGGACGCACCAGCGGCTCAAATATCCTTGCACCTCTTTATGTCTCCCAAGCCCTTAAAGCCACTAGCAGGCCATCTTTAAATAGATAAGCACTTTATATTTTAGCTTGAGAGCTGTGTGCTACACTACCTCTGAGCAAGGTGCTTTTCAGTCACACTGGGTCTCCACCGGTTAGTCAGCAAAACAAAGAGGCATCTTTAATGGGGCTCAGAAGGAGGTGGGTGGTAAGGCAATAGACATACAGACAGATAAACAGACAGAAAAGGTTGGGGGTCAGTTCAAGTTCAATTTATAGAGTGAACTGAAATTCATGAATTTTAGGACTTTTCAACTCTAAGCAGCAAAACCGAGGCCCTACTTGTTGGAACCCCCCACCATGTCCAGTATTCACCAATAACACACCTCACCATTGCAGGACAGAACGTCCCTCTCCCCCCTCAGTTTCCAATCTGGGTGTAAAGCTTTATTCCTCCCTGACCTTTGACAGACACATCGAACAACTGTGTAAAGCGTAATTCTATCACCTC
This sequence comes from Thymallus thymallus, assembly GCA_023634145.1. NCBI lineage: Eukaryota > Metazoa > Chordata > Actinopteri > Salmoniformes > Salmonidae > Thymallus > Thymallus thymallus. Next base: position 14,081,202 of record CM042384.1, on the reverse strand, counting down.
AAGAACAAACTCATCCATGCCTTTCTCTCCTCAAGGCTGGACTACTGCAATGCACTCTTCATTGGGATCCCTGGCAGGAGTCTCCAGAAGCTCCAGTACATCCAGAACAGCGCTGCCAGGATCCTGATGAGAGTGCGGAAACACAATCAAATCACCCCCATCCTAGCATCTCTGCACTGGCTCCCCGTCTCATTCCGGATTGAATTCCAAACCCTCCTGCTGACTTTCCAGTGTATTCATGGCAATTATCTCAAATCACTGTTCTCCCTCCATAACCCCACCTGCTCCTCCAAGCCCCCAGGACCAACCTCCTCTCCTTTCTGCTTGACCGCCCCCAGCCTCTGGAATGCCCTCCCGGACCACCTGAAAGCAGCACAGACTATAAGCTCCTTTAAAACGGGCCTAATGACCTTTCTCTTTAGGATGGCTTTCTGTGCTCCTTGGTGTCCTTGTCCATTGTAGCATCAGCTGTGTTCTTTGTGTCAGTAACTGGTGCCCTGTCTAGTTATCAATAAATTATTTTTTTAAAGAGATTATTCTGTATAATGAAAAGTGCTTTACAAATGTTATTATTTACCATAATTAAACTTCAACCCTCGTTCCCTACAGAAAGTTCAATTTCGAACAATTTTACATGTCAACTAACCTTTGTGTTTGCCTTTCCCCTCTACGGAAGGGCAGCCATGTTCCCTGATGCCCTAGAGGCAGCTGGCCGGGTGGAGGGCTTGCCCCTGACCTCCCCCGCAACCCTAACCTTATCCGACCTTGATGAAGAGGAAGGCCAGAGAGAGGTGGTGGAGCGTACCAGTCCCAGGCGTAGAGCTGCTGGCCGCTACCGTCACAGCCTGCAGATACTGAAGCCCTTCAGGATAACACACAAGTAAGCACCCTCTGTTTAGGGACTTTACTCAGCCCCTTCCTAATCTTAAATCCTGCCATTTTGAGACTAAAGAGACAGTGGGCTCTGCTGAGTTGTGAGTGTGTAGGCACAAATGGCACACTATTCTCTTCAAAGGGTATTACTTTTGACCAGAGCCCTATCAGTCCTGGTCAACATTTGTGCACTATGAAGGGAGTAGGTTGCTATTTAGGACTCTACCATAGTTTTCCTGTTTCGATGGAGAGAGCAGCAGAAGATTATGATAAGGGAATTGCTAACAGAGGGCTCTGCTTTTGAATGCATGCTGACTGATAAACTGCCCTGGAACTTTTTTTCACTGCTCCCCAAGATTTCTATGAAGTACAAACTGCTGTTCAAACAACGGTTGTTCATGATTCATCTTTCCACTTTGCCGGGTCGAAGTGAAGGCCTCTTTCTTCTTTTCTTGCTGTCTCTCTATCTTGCTCTCTATCTCTCTCTCTCTCTCTCCACCTAACAGCCAGATGATGCCTAGATTTTCACTGTCTTTCTCGCAGGCACCAGCACCCAGTCGACAACGCTGGCCTCTTCTCCTTCATGACTCTGCACTGGCTCACCCCACTAGCACTGAGAGCCCACAAGACATCCAGCCTCTCCATAGACGACGTATGGGGCCTGTCCTGCCACGAGGCCTCTGAATTCAACTGCCACAGGTGAGGCTATTGTCAAACATCAATCCCCAATCATCCTACTGTACATTGACTCTACATACAGTGCCTTCAGAAAGTATTCAGACCCTTTGACTTTTTCCACTTTTTGTTACGTTACAGCCTTATTTACATAACTAATCAGCCCCTTTGCTGTAGTACTCGAAATTGAGCTCAGGTGCATCCTGTTTCCATTGATCACCCTTGATATGTTTGTACAACTTGATTGGAGTCAACCTGTGGTAAATTCAATTGATTGGACATGATTTGAAAGGCACACACCTGTCTACAGTCGTGGCCAAAAGTTTTAAGAATGACAAGTATTGGTCTCCACAAAGTTTGCTGCTTCAGTGTTCTTAGATCTTTATGTCATTAGTTACTATGGTACACTGAAGTATAATTACAAGTATTCCATAAGTGTCAAAGGCTTTCATTGACAATGACATTCAGTTTATGCAAAGAGTCAATATTTGCAGTATTGACCCTTCTTTTTCCAAGACCTCTGCAATCCGCCCTGGCATGCTGTCAATTAACTTCTGGGCCACGTCCTGACTGATGGCAGGCCATTCTTGCATAATCAATGCTTGGAATTTGTCAGAAGTTGTGGGTTTTTGTTTGTCCACCCGCCTCTTGAGGATCGACCACAAGTTAAGGTCTGGGGAGTTTCCTGGCCATGGACCCAAAATGTCGAAGTTTTGTTCCCCGAGCCACTTAGTTATCACTTTTGCCTTAGGGCAAGGTGCTCCATCATGCTGGAAAAGGCATTGGTCATCACCAAACTGTTCTTGGATGGTTGGGAGAAGTTGCTCTCTGAGGATGTGTTGGTACCATTCTTTATTCATGGCTGTGTTCTTAGGCAAAATTGTGAGTGAGCCCACTCCCTTGGCTGAGAAGCAACCCCACACATGAATGGTCTCAGGATGCTTTACTGTTGGCATGACACAGGACTGATGGTAGCGCTCACCTTGTCTTCTCCGGACAAGGTGTTTTCCGGATGGCCCAAACAATCGGAAAGGGGATTCATCAGAGAAAATGACTCTACCCCAGTCCTCAGCAGTCCAACCCCTGTACCTTTTGCAGAATATAAGTCTGTCCCTGATGTTTTTCCTGGAGAGAAATTGCTTTTTTGCTGCCCTTCTTGACACCAGGCCATCCTCCAAAAGTCTTTGCCTCACTGTGCGTGCAGATACACTCACACCTGCCTGCTGCCATTCCTGAGCAAGCTCTGCACTGGTGGTGCCACGATCCCGCAGCTGAATCAACTTTAGGAGACGGTCCCGGCGCTTGCTGGACTTTCTTGGGCGCCCTGATGCCTTCTTCACAACAATTGAACCTCTCTCCTTGAAGTTCTTGATGATCCGATAAATGGTTGATTTAGGTGCAATCTTACCAGCAGCAATGTCCTTGCCTGTGAAGCCCTTTTTGTGCAAAGCAATGATGACGGCACGTGTTTCCTTGCAGGTAACCATGGTTGACAGAGGAAGAACAATGATTTCAAGAACCACCCTCCATTTAAAGCATCCAGTCTGTTATTCTGACTCAATCAGCATGACAGAGTGATCTCTAGCCTTGTCCTCGTCAACACTCTGACCTGTGTTAACGAGACAATCACTGACATGATGGCAGCTGGTCCTTTTGTGGCAGGGCTGAAATGCAGTGGAAATGTTTTTTGGGGATTAAGTTCATTTTCATGGCAAAGAGGGACTTGGCAATTAATTGCAATTCATCTGATCACTCTTCATGACATTCTGGAGTATATGCAAATTGCCATCATCAACACTGAGGCAGAAAACTTTGTGGAGACCAATACTTGTGTCATTCTCAAAACTTTTGTCCATGACTGTATATAAGGTCCCACAATTGACAGTGCATATCAGAGAAAAGAACAAGCCATGAGGTCGAAGGAATTGTCAGTAGAGCTCAGAGACAGGATTGTGTTGAGGCACAGATCTGGGGAAGGGTACCAAAACATTTCTGCAGCATTGAAAGTCCCCAAGAACACAGTGGCCTCCTTCATTCCTAAATGGAAGAAGTTTAGAACGACCAAGACTCTTCCAATAGCTGGCCGCCCAGCCAAACTGAGCAATCGGGGGAGAAGGGCCTTGGTCAGGGAGGTGACAAAGAAGCAGATGGTCACTCTGGTTCACCTCTGTGGTGACAAAGAACCAGCTGGTCATATGGTCACCTCTGTGGAGATGGGAGAACCTTCCAGAAGGACAACCATCTCTGCAGCACTTCACCTATCAGGCCTTTATGGTAGAGTGGCCAGACGGAAGCGACTCCTCAGTAAAAGGAGGAAACCTGGCACCATCCCTACAGTGAATCATGGTGGTGGCAGCATCATGCTGTGGGGGTGTTTTTCAGCAGCAGGGACTGGGAGACTAGTCAGGATCGAGGCAAAGATGAACAGAGCAAAGAAACCTGCTCCAGAGCGCTCAGGACCTCAGACTGGGGCGAAGGTTCACCTTCCAACAGGACAACGACCTTAAGCACACAGCCAAGACAACGCATGAGTGGATTCAGGACATGTCTATGAATGTCCTTGAGAGGCCCAGCCAGATCCTGGACTTGAAACCGATCGAACATCTCTGGAGAGACCTGAAAATAGCAATGCTCCCCATCCAACCTGACAGAGCTTGAGAGGATCTGCAGAGATGAATGGGAGAAACTCCCCAAATACAGGTGTGCCAAACTTGTAGCGTCATACTCAAGAAGACTCAAGGTTGTAATTGTTGCCAAAGGTGCTTCAACAAAGTATTGAGTAAAGGGTCTGTAAATGTGATATTTCTTTTTTTCTTCATAAATTAGCAAATAAAAAATAAACTGTTTTTGCTTTGTCATTATGGGGTATTGTGTGTTTATTTAACATTTATTTAACTAGGCAAATCAGTTAAGAACATAGTAGTATGGCGCCCCTGGAGCAAATTAGGGTTATGTGCCTTGCTCAAGGACGCATCGACAGGTTTCTCGGCTCAGGGATTCGATCCAGCAACCTTTCAGTTACTGGCCCAACACTCTGACCACCAGGCTACCTGCCGCCCTAATAAAACCTTGTAGATTGATGAGTTGAAAAAAACTATTTAATACATTTTGAATAAGGTTGTAACCTAACAAAATGTGGAAAAAGTCAAAGGGTCTGAATACTTTTTCCCGTTCAACAAACATTCAATTAATAACTGTTTCTGTCCCTTAAACCAACCAATGTTCAAACAACATTGAACAAACACAGGCGGTAGGCCTAGAAAACAGAAGTGCGGCCAAGGTTTACCAGCCAGGTGCATTGGCTGGACCTCCTCAGTTGCCGCATGTGGTATTCCCTTGATTTCCCAGAGTCATCCTCCACAGGGGTTGATTGATTGACTGATTGATGAGCATCCTATCTCTATAGAGATCTGGCGGTAGGGAAGGTTGTATTAATAGTCTAGGATTAGAGATGATGGTGTTTTTAGAGAGTTAGCCTGCTCAGGCCTGCCTACAGAGAGAGCCGTAATGTCATTAACCCTCGTCCCCGCCTCGGGACAACGTGTCTCTCATTAACTGCCTCTGACTGGAGACACAACTTTTTTGTTAGCTGCCAAAATCACCTCAAGCAATCCGTCCTTCTCATGTCTTGTGTCCTCACCCTTATGGAGGTTAATCTGTTATTATTCATGAGAGAAGGACATATTATTATTATTAGGTGCAGCATTTGTGGCTCACATTTTTACATGACTTCCACATCTTGATCCAAAGTAGAAATTCCTGTCATCTAGGCCTATAACATGCTATAGGGGAGGGATGCATAAAAAGTGTATCCCTGGCCTGGGGCTAAACGTGGCCCTGCAACCGGCCACATGCATTGTATGCGTGTGCTGCGTCTGAAAATAATAGGTAGCAGGCTATCCACTAGCGGCATTCAGTCACCACATTTGATTTTTTTAGGCATGTTTTTTGTTAGGCTAGCCGGTACAAAATGTGGCAATTAGGCATACATCTTGCAGCACTATGTTTTTTTTATTTTTTATTTGTTTGAGTATTATTAAGTTAGTGTTTTTTATAGTTGTTTTATAGTTGCTTTATGCAATTACACTCCATAGTGCACTACTACTAGACGACTCTTTTCAACATTACAGACAGTGAACTGGATTTAATTTGCTTGTAGACTCTTGTAGACCTTTTACAAGAATGATAGGCTTCTCTCTAAATTTAACTGCTGGGTGTATAGACCATTGATATCACTTCAAACCAAAAACTCCAAAGGGGAGATATTATTTATACTAAACTTTGAATGTCTAATTTCCTGCAAAACTCGCTCTGCAAAGACTGCTTAATTGTGTTAATGGTAACTAAAGTAGTAATTATCAGCCTACGGGAGAACGTGTTCGGGTTAATGCACTTTATATCTCTAATACGTTTTTAATAAACCCATTAAGACATCAATTAGATGTGGCAGGTGCTCCGTCCCTCTCTTTTTCAATCGTTTAGGAATGATCCATTTAGTCAATAAGGCCTTTCATGAGGATTTACACGGTGGTAAAAGAGTGCATTAGCACATATTTAGCATGTTGGCGTGTATTGCTCACACAACAATTATCCTACGCGCCATCCATTCTCACCTCCCATTGGGCTCGTTGCCTGTTACTGTAATTAAGCTGGAATTAAGCCACAATGTTTAATAATAATAATAATAATAATAATAATGGATTTATTTTATGTAGTGCTTTTCATTACAAGAAAAATCTTAAAGTCGCTTTAAAATTTTAAAACTAAACAAAAACAAATTAAGGGATCGGCAGTTCTTTGGTAATGGTTATCCATAATTTATTGTAAAATACTTGTATGAAATGTGAATTTTTCCAAGATTATCATTTGTCCTAGAAAATGTAAATTTCCATCACCATCTTAATATTAGCAAATCTATCACCTCACCTACTGTATGTCTGCGTAGTGCAGAAAGATATAGGTCTACCATTGACTTTCTTCATCATGCCTATTTTGATTTACAATACACTGACATGGATTTTTCAAGCAGCTAATTTGAATGTATTATGATTATGCAGAGTAGGTATACGTTTTTTGTCATCCCTCGAAAAAGAAAAGGCTAGGACTGGGTGAATGCTAATCTGATTCTAGATCTGTGATCAATAGCAACTATTGCTGAGTCAGTGGCCATGGTCTCAAGTTTCTTCTGCCTCTCTCTCCCTCTTTCTCTCTCCCCACTGGTCAGACTGGAGAGCCTGTGGCATGATGAGCTGAAACAGAAGGGGAAAGAAGAGGCGTCCCTGTCCCGTGTCTTCTGGAGGTTCTGCCAGACCCGCATGCTGGTCGCCATCTTCTCCCTACTCATCACCATGGTCACCGGTTTTGTGGGGCCCGTAAGTACACTCCAAATCTGCTTCCTTGCTTTCTTTCTTTTTCGCTGATTTAGCTAACATTGGCAGCCCTCATTCGACCTGCATACTGGCTCAGAGACTGGGGATACGTTCCAAATAACACTCTATTCCCAATGTAGTGCACTACTTTTGACCAGGGCCCATAGGACTCTGGTCAAAAGTAGTGCACTCTGCAGGGAATAGGGTGCCATTTGGGAAGTACTCTGGCTCTGTCAGAGTGTATAAAAAAATAAAAGCACTGTCCCATTTCACACTAGTGTGAAAGTTTTAAGGAAAACATACCAGAACAATACAAAGCTTTAGATGGTAAAACTCATATTAATCCTCCAGATTAGCCTGTGTGTACCATGGTCGCACTTTGGGCCAGAAATATGCTGTTCTTTTCCAACTGCCACACTTTGGGCTTAATTTTCCCCCTCCTCTTACCTAAATTGGCCTCGAACAGCAGTGAAACAGAAAAGTGCTGATAGTGCAGTACAATGCGGGCGCTTATTACAGCCATATTAAATTACATTTCAGATGAAAGGCAATTAAGTTCGGAGTACGCCAACTGCGAAATTATTGAGCGGCTGTATTGTTTCCACCACCTCTAGCTGTTTATTTGGATGTTATGCTAGGGCTTCGCGTGGCGTGATACGTGCTAGCAGCTTTCCTAATTCCCCTAATAGCGTTAACTGGATTTACTAGTCACACAATGACTCGTTTGTCTCACATTCCTGTCTGGGTGCTATGTAGGAATATTGTATAGATTTATTTGGCATAGACGCACTGGTACGCACTGGTAATCTCACTGTAAATATTTTAGACTGTGCCTATCTTTTCCATTCAGTCCTTATAAAGTCTCCAGTTCACTCTACCTCTGATGTCCTCCTACATTTTCGTCTTCTGCCTCAAAATTCTAAAACCTATTTTTTTGCTCACTCTTTCTCTCTTCCTCCCTCTCCTCCTTCTTTCTTACCTCCCCTTCCCCGGTATTCCCATTCCCAGGCACTCTTGGTCCGTGCCCTGCTGGAGTATTCTCAGAATGCGGAGGGCTGGCTGCCCTACGGCCTCTCCCTGGTGGCAGGGATCTTCTTGATGGAGCTGATGCACTCCTGGTCGCTGGCACTCATGTGGGCCGTCAATTACCGCACCGGCGCTCGCCTCCGGGGTGCAGCGCTCACATTCGCCTTTCACAAGATCCTCCGCCTGCGCAGCACCAAAGACATCAGTGCCGGAGAGGTCAGTGTTTGTTAGCCTGATCCCGGATCAGTTTGCTCTGTATAGCCATCTTCTCTGTTCATTGTCATGCCTGGTCCCAAAGATCTGGAAACAGGCACGTAACAATGAAAAGAAAACTCCCACACTGCACTCTTGCAAAGTATAATTTTGTATTGTGCCAATGTCTCAGCCTTTTGTCCTCATTCCAAGCCATGCACTACTGTTGAAATAGTTTGGGGTCAAATCAAATGTCAGCTTATTCTCATTGCAGCTTTCTGTGGGTTAATTTCATTCTCTTCTTTGACTGACTATGTCTTTGTGAAGTAAATGATCTGTTTCAATGTCCCCTCTAACATTCTGTGTCAATGTCCCTTCCTACAGCTGATCAACATCTGCTCCAGCGATGGCCAGCGGGTATACGAGGCAGTCTCAGTGGGCTGTCTGCTGGCCGGGGGCCCACTTGTGGGTATCCTGGGTCTGGCCTACACCACTTACTTCCTGGGACCCACTGCACTGGTTGGATCAGCCATCTTCATCTTCTTTTACCCTACTATGGTAGAAAGTTCTCTACATACTAACAAAGGAATGCTCACCCTATGAAAGAGCTGACTAAGATCTGAACTGATATCGAAAAGAAAGTTACACTCACCACTCTCCTCTGACACTGTTTATTTAACTCTGAGGCATCTTAGTGCTACCTTAGCTTCATACAGTTGTAGCTTATGTATAAGGTTTAGTTACTGAAAATATTGTCCATTAAAAAGGTAAACACCATTATTTTGCCAGCAGTGTCCCCACAAATGTTACTTGGAGCTCTGAACTTCTCACTCTCAGCACTTAGTAATTCATGCATTGTCTTTCCCGATTATAGTATTACTCATAAACAGAATCATATTTTCCCGTAACTGTAAGAACTAAAGTGAAAGTCCTTCACTTCACAGACTGTTATTCTTCAGTCTGAAGCCTGCCTGTTGGGGACCTTTGTATTGATGTGTAAATCGTTCATAGCCTGTTCCCTGCAGTAACCCTGCCATACAGCTGATGCAATATGGCTGTGTCTGCGTCTTAAACGGCACCCTATCCCCTATATAGTGCTCTACTTTTGACCAGGGCCCATGGGGTTCTGGTCAAAAGTAGTGCACTAGGGAATAGGGTGCTATTTGGGACATAGACTGTGTCTGCTTTCATTTCCCCCAACTGTCACTCACATTTCTCCTCTGTTCCTTCTTTTCTTTCTTCTCCATCTGGGAAAGATGCTGGCGTCGCGTCTCACAGCATATTTCCGTAAGAAGTGCGTGGTAGTGACTGACCGACGCGTGAGGCTCATGAATGAGATCCTTGGCTGTATCAAGTTCATCAAGATGTACTGCTGGGAAAATGCTTTTGCTCAGAACATCCACAGTGAGTGACTGGTTGCAAGCGCACACACACACACACACACAAGGCCTGAGTCATCATGTTTATGGCACGGGGCCAGTGACTCAGCAAAAATCATAATACATGACTCACTTCTTGTTTTTGCATTTGGGTTAGGGTAATTATTTCCAACTGAGAATGCGCCTCTTCTATTTGTACTTCCTTAATTTGACTAATATTTACATTTTCCTCTCAGTTAGGCCAATTCCATTTCAATTCCAGTCAGTCCAAGAAATTCAACCCCGCTACCTGAAACACAGTAGTTCAAATCCTCCATTCATGAATTCAAATTAGACTTATCCTGGGAATTGACCCACGCAACTCCGTTCCCATTAGATTCCATTGGCTTAGATTCCCTCCCTGTCCTCCCGCATTACGCAAGCCCTGATTGGATCCCTGCGCCCCAAGGTTAATTTGAAAAGTGTTTAAAGCTCTTTGATACCTGCAGAGGGTTGTTCCACTTAGAGGAGATTGAAGAATTAGAGAGGTGGGGGGCATTTCTCACGAGGCTCTGTCTTACATTCTGGATAATTTATTAAATTTTATTTAACTAGGCAAGTCAGTTAAGAACAAATTCTTATTTACTATGACGGCCTACCCCGGCCAAACCCTCCCCTAACGACGCTGGGCCAATTGTGCACTGCCCTATGGGACTCCCAATCACGGCCGGTTGTGATACAACCCGAGATTGAACCAGGGACTGTAGTGACGCAGTGCCTTAGACCACTCGGGAACCCCAAGAAGCGTTTGGTGCTTTTAATCATAACAGTAATTAGCCCACCGTTTGGATAATAATAATAATAATACCCGTGATGGAAAAAGTACCCAATTGTCATACTTGAGTAAAAGTAAAGATACCTTAATAGAAAATGACTCAAGTAAAAGTGAAAGTCGCCCAGCAAAATATACTTAAGTATCAAAAGTAAAAGTATAAATCAATACCTTATATTAAGCAAACCAGACAGCACAAATTTTTTCATTGACGGATAGCCACGGGCATAATCCATCACTTAGACATAATTTACAAACAAAGCATTTGTGTTTAGTGATTACGCCAGTTCAGAGGAAATAGGGATGTTCAGGGATGTTCTTGTGATATTGCGAGGGGTGAAAGTGAGTGATGAGGCTAAGAACGAGCGAGAGAGAGGAAATTAGCGTATATAGGAATTTAATATAAAGAAAAGACAGCAATACGCATAGAAAGACTAATAACCCGCAAGGGTTGAACAGAAAACATGGAGTTAAATAGTGACCCTGATGACCGATGAGGAACAGGTGTGGGTCATCAGGGTGTTGCTACCATCTTCCCCCGACCGCCGGTTAGAACGCCGGCGAGGATGATCGCTGGAGAGGAGGAGGGACCGGTGCTCTGCGCGGGGCATTCGTTACAGTACCCCCCCCCCCCTAGGCGCGGCTCCCGACGTCGCCACTCGCCGGCGCCCTGGACGACCCCGAGGGCGAGGTGCTGGTCGATCCGGACGGCGAGCATGGAATTCTGTGGTAAGTGACGGATCGCAGATGTCCGCCGCCCGAACCCAGCTACGCTCCTCAGGGCCGTATCCCGCCCAGTCCACCAGGTACTGGATCCGACCCTGCCGTAGCCGAGAGTCCAGCACCTTGTCCACTCAATATGCCAGACCCCCAGCTACCTCTGTTGGTGGTGGAGGCGCCACTGCAGGTCCGGACCCCCCTAGTGGACCAGGAACCACCGGTCTGAGGAGAGAGACATGGAAAGAGGGAGACAGGTTGTTATAAGGTGGTGTGAGTCTCAACCTATAGGTGACCTCGTTCACTCTCCGAAGGACCGTGAATGGTCCCACATACCGGGGTTCTAGCTTATGACTGGGCAAACGGAGCTGGAGGTTCCTCGTGGACAGCCAGGCTTTATCCCCTGGGTGGAACACTGGAGCCTCACTCCGCCGCCTGTCCGCCTGTGTCTTTTGCTGCAGAACTGCCTGCTGCAGACGGACCCTAGCGGCGGACCAGACTCCCTCAGCCTTCCCAAACCACTCCTCCACCGCCTGAATTTCACTAGAACCCCTCCCCCAGGGGCACAAACGGGGCTGAAAACCCAGTACCACCTGGAAGGGGGTCAGACCAGTGGAGGCGTGGCGCAGGGAGTTCTGAGCGTATTCCGCCCAGGGAAGGAAACAGTTCCACTCACCTGGCTGTTCCATGCAATACGCCCGAAGGAACCTCCCCAGTTCTTGGTTGGTGCGCTCCGCTTGCCCATTCGCCTGAGGGTGGTACCCGGATGTGAGACTGACCGCGACCCCCAGTTTGGACATGAACGCCTTCCACACACGAGAGGTGAACTGGGGACCCCGGTCAGACACGATGTCCTCCGGAAGTCCATACTGTCGGAAGACCTGTTGAAAGAGCACCTCAGCGAACTGGAGAGCAGAGGGGAGGCCGGGTAGTGGTATGAAGCGCACCATCTTAGAGAACCGGTCCACTACCACGGCGATGGTGGTCTTCCCCTCTGCTGGCGGTAGATCGGTGAGGAAATCTACCGCGATGTGAGTCCAAGGCCGCTGAGGTACTGGTAGGGGATGGAGCTTTCCTGTTGGAGCCGTTCTCGGCGCCTTGGACTGTGTGCACACCACACAAGACAGTACATAATGACGCACAGTCCTCCCCATGCCCGGCCACCAATACTTCTCCCGGAGCGCCTCCAGGGTCCGACTGATACCTGGGTGCCCGGTGGCAGGTGTTGTGTGTACCCAGGTTACCAGCCTTCCCCGCACTCTCCTTGGAACGTAGACCTTCCCCGGAGGGCAGGTTGCTGGGGTAGGATCCCGTCTCCCTGCTCGTTGAATCTCTGTGTCGATGTCCCAGGAGACGGGTCCTACAATACATGATGGAGGCAGGATGGGGACGTCCTGCCTCGTCTCTGCCCCCCGGTCGTGGATGCGGGAGAGTGCGTCCGCCCTGCCATTTTTTGTTCCCGGGCGATAGGTCAGGGTGAACTGGAAGCGCTCAAAAAACAAAGTCCAGCGGGCCTGTCGGGGGTTAAGGCGCCGGGCTGCCCTGACGTATTCCAGGTTCCAATGATCCGTCAGGACAGTGAACGGCTCATGAGCGCCCTCTAGCCAATGTCTCCACTCCTCCAATGCCAACTTTACCGCCAGTAGCTCTCGGTCACCCACGTCGTAGTTCCTCTCTGCAGCAGTCAGCTTTTTGGAAAAGTACGCACAGGGGTAGAGCAGGGGAGGGTTCCCCTGCTGCTGAGAGAGGACCGCCCCTACCCCGACCTCCGATGCGTCTACCTCGACCGTGAAGGGCTTCAGCGGGTCTGGGTGGTGAATCGGCCCTTCAGGTCGAGAAAAGCCTTCTCGGCACTCGGGGTCCAGGTGAGGCGTTGAGGGTTTCCTTTCAACAACGACGTGAGTGGCGCTGCGATGGAGCTATAGCCCTTAATAAACCGGCGGTAAAAGTTGGCGAAACCGAGGAAGCTTTGGAGCCCTTTAATGTCCCGAGGGACTGGCCATGACCTGACTGCCTCTACCTTCAACTCTTCCATCTTCACCCCCTCCGGAGAAATACGATACCCGAGGAAGGAGACGGCCGTTTGGTGGAAGGCGCATTTTTCCTCCTTGACATACAGCTGGTTCTGTAATAAACGGCGGAGGACAGCACGAACGTGCGTCACGTGTTCTGAGAACGTCGGGGAGTACACTAGGATATCATCGATATATACCACTACATACCTCCCCGACATATCCCGAAATACCTCATTCAGAAAAGACTGGAATACCGCGGGGGCATTGGCGAGTCCATATGGCATCACTAGGTATTCATAGTGACCTGACGCCGTGCTAAATGCGGTCTTCCACTCATCTCCCTCCCGGATTCGTATAAGGTTGTATGCACTCCGGAGGTCTAGCTTGGTGAAGAAACGCGCTCCCCGTAGCTGCTCTATGGCCGCAGGAACGAGGGGCATTGGATATCGGAACTTCGTTGTCACCTCATTTAGTCCACGATAGTCAATGCACGGCCTTAATCCCCCGTCCCTCTTTTTCACAAAAAAAAGCTAGCTGAAGCAGGGGACGTAGAATGGCGAATATGCCCCTGCTCCAGTGCCTCTCGGATATACGTCTCCATATTATCCGTTTCGACCATAGAGAGCGGATATATACGTTTCCGGGGAGGCATGCCACCAGGCATCAGGTCGATGGCACAATCCCAATCACGGTGTGGAGGGAGACATTTGGCTTTTTCTTTGGAGAACACTCCGCGTAGATCTTCATATTCGGGCGGAATGTTCCCCGGGAGGGCACTTTCCGGACTCTCCACCGATGTTGCCCCTACCGTCGTTGGAATACAGGTCTTCCTACATTTATCCGACCATCCCAGAATCCTCCGTGCGCTCCAGCTGATGGTAGGGTTGTGCTGCTGGAGCTAGGGAAGTCCCAAGATGACCGGATGTATGGACGACGAGATCACCAACAATTCCAGCCTCTCTCGATGGCAGCCGTGAATGGTGAGGGTGACTGGACGGGTAACGTGGGTAATGGAACCGGAACCCACCGGCCTTCCATCCAGAGCCTGAACTGGCAGGGAGGACCTCAAACGGCGCAACGGCAGCCGGAGAGCGTCAACTAAAGTCCGGTCAATGAAACTCCCCGCCGCTCCGGAGTCAATCAGGGCTGTGGATACATAATCGGGGAAGTTACCAGACAGCACAACTGAACAGCAGAAAGGTCTGGCGATTTTCTCAGCCCGTAAAACACTTACTGTGCCCACCTGAGCCATCCGGCCACTTACCCCTTTCCTGCGTCCTGCTGGCACAGAGGGGCATGCCCTCCTGACATGACCCCTCTCCCCGCAGTACAGACAAAGTCCCTGACGACTCCGTCGCTCTCTCTCCTCCGCGGAGAGTCTCGTGATCCCCACCTCCATCGGCTCATGTTCCGGCTCGGATCGAGGAAGGGGAGAATGCGCGCGGCGCGCCAGTTGGTCACGGTCTCGGAGCTGACCGTCGATGGCAATGGCCCGGGCGATGTAGGCGTCCAGGGGCATAGACTGACTCACACAGGCCAGCTCCATTTGGACCTCCACCCGCAGCCCCCTACGGAAGGCGGTCCTAAGAGCCGGCTCGTTCCACCCACTGGACGCCGCCAGCGTCCGGAATGACAGGGCATACTCCGAGGCCGTGCCCTTCCCCTGGGCAAGGCGCATAATCCGCTCGCCCGCATCTCTCCCCTCCGCTGGATGGTCAAATACGAGCGACGAATTTAGGAACCGACCGTAACTCTTCGGATCCGCTCTCCCACAGTGACGTTGCCCACTCGAGTGCACGCCCCGTGAGGAGAGTGATCATCGTGTGGACCTTCTCCGAATCGGGCACTGGCTGATCGCCCAAATACAGCTCGCACTGAAGAAGGAACCCACGACAACCCTCCGGATTGCCATCATATTTGTCTGGGGTGGCTCTCCGGAGTTCTCCTCTCGGGACGTGCCGAGACTCCACACGATCAGGTGCTGGGGGCGCAGTAGCTCCCTGTGAAGCCACCGGGTGTTCCCCGCTCGATCGTCATGAGAGACATCATATCCCCGAGAGCCTTAACCAACCCGGCGACCTGTGTCTCCATGGCCTGGAGCCTCTCCTCCAGCTCTGGAGACCTACCGGGTGTCCCAGCTCCCCCCACGTGCCCGTCCATGGAGACCTAGGGATATGAGTGAGAAAAGAAAAGAGTTAACGGTGAAGATGACAAAACAGGTAAGTGAAAAAAATAAAAGGTGCCTCTGGTTGGGCGGGTTATTCTGTGATATTGCGAGGGGTGAAAGTGAGTGATGAGGCTAAGAACGAGCGAGAGAGAGGAAATTAGCGTATATAGGAATTTAATATAAAGAAAAGACAGCAATACACATAGAAAGACTAATAACCCGCAAGGGTTGAACAGAAAACATGGAGTTAAATAGTGACCCTGATGACCGATGAGGAACAGGTTTGGGTCATCAGGGTGTTGCTACCATCTTCCCCCGACCGCCGGTTAGAACGCCGGCGAGGATGATCGCTGGAGAGGAGGAGGGACCGGTGCTCTGCGCGGGGCATTCGTTACAGTTCTCTTGATAAGTCTGAACTGGACCATTTTCTTTGTCCTGCTAAACATTCCAAATGTAGCGACTACTTTTGGGTGCCAGGGAAAATGTATAGTAAAAGTACATTATTTTCTTTAGAAATGTAGTGAAGTAAAAGTACATGTAAAAAATATATATTGTAAAGTAAAGTACAGATACCCCAAAAAATGACTTATTATTATTTTATCTTACACCACTGAATAATACATATTATTATGATAATTAATTGGACGTTCATCTTAAGGGATACCGAGTGTTTAGTATCAAGAGTTGCGATATTGTTCTCTTCATTAGTGTTATTGTTAACTGAAAGCCATAAAAGCAGCTTCTAAAAATTCCAATGCAATTGTAGTGTGTTATTTAAGTAGGAGTAAATCTAACACTGCAGTGAGTCCCTGGATAATAATATGAAATGTTTTAGGAGGAGTGGAGTCATGTTGTAACTGTCCTGGAGCACTTAATAGCCTTAGCTGTGTGAGAAAAAAATAAACCTTGTCTTATAGCCAGAGTGCACTGAATGGACTGTTGAATGAAGCAGCCTGCACATACATTTGGGAGATGTACACAAACATGAACACAAGTTTGGAACGCTGTCAATTTCATATCATTAATGGCCGCGAGGCCCAACTTATCTCTTTTATTTCTAGCCATGTCTGTAAGTGTCTCTCTAATGTTGTTTGGGGATGAATACAAAATGTACAGTGCCAGACTAAGTTCCTGAAAGACTATACGGTGGTAATACAAGACAAGCTCATTGTCTGTTTTGTCTGTCCTCTCTCTCATTTCCTCTCTCTCTCACGCGCTCTCACTCTCTGTCTTTCTCTCTGTCTATCCCAGAGGTGCGATCAGAGGAGAGGAGGATACTGGAGAGGGCTGGTTATTTCCAGAGCCTCACAGTGGGCGTGGCTCCCATCGTAGTGGTGATTTCCAGTGTCTGCACATTCACTCTACACATGGCCTTGGGTTATGACCTCACTGCAGCCCAGGTAAGCCCCTCTGTCACTAGCTTTTAAAGAGTGCTTTTTCAGTAACCGAGTGCTCTTTTCATGCCCTTGAATAGCTACCGGTGGCTTTTGATGATGTTTGTATAAAATCCATAGAAAGCTCCAGGTAGCTTTTAAAGAGTTGGAATTTTCTACTTGACCCCTCCTCCCTCTGTTGCTCCCTTAAGGCCTTCACCGTTGTAGCTGTCTTCAACTCAATGACCTTTGCCCTCAAGGTCACGCCCTTGGCTGTACGAGCTTTATCAGAGGGTTCTGTGGCAGTCAACCGATTTCAGGTAGAAGAAAGACAGATGCGATCGTTGTACAAAAATTGGGAATGATTGTCAGCAAGGACTGTTGTCAGCACATCACTTTTGGACATATTAATTAATCTTCTCCTCATGCAAATATTCAATGTCCATCTTATCATATCTGTGTCAACAGAGACTCTTTTTGATGGAGGACCGAGAGGTTGTGGTGGCCAAAACGGACAACCCTATGAATTCCGTGGAGTTCCGTGACGCCACGTTGGCCTGGGAGAAGGCCAAAGCTCCCGCCGAAGCCATCACTATCCCTAAGAAGAAAAGAAGCAGGATGCGACGTGTGCTGCGCAAGGAGAATCTGAGCCTGTATATCGTTGCAGAGAAGGGCAAGGGGAACAATGAGGGTCCCAATGGACAAAATCTCCTCACCCACATGGACCAGGAGAGCCCCCAGAGCACCATCTCCTCCACCCAGAGCTCCACCATCCGCCCGCCACTGCACAAGACCCTGCATCGCATCGATCTGTGCGTCAAGAAGGTAAACGGCTCATTTACAAATATACGCATGCACGCACGCGCACGCACGCAAGCACAAACACATACACTCTAAAGCGTCGAGTCACTGGCACTGGACAGATAAATGGATTTAACCTGCAGGCACTTTCAATTATAGTAGTGCAACTCGTGAAAAAAGAAAACGGCTGAAATAATAGACAATTAGAGGGAGTCAAGGTTGTACCACAACAACTTTGCACTTCTTTCCTTTGAAATGGACTGAGTGCGTTTCAAGTACAAATCCATACTAATACATCACTGGTATCGTTCTGATCTGCAGGGGACACTGGTAGGAATCTGTGGAGGTGTGGGGAGTGGAAAGAGTTCACTTCTGTCTGCTCTACTGGGACAGGTGAGGATCTAGATCATTGGCCTTCAAATATTACCAGCTTACTGGGGGATTCCCCTACACACCAGACTTGAAAGCATTTGAGGTGTGTTTTATTAAGACTGAAATTTGCCCTTCTGGGACTATTCCATTGGTTCCATTGTACTGGGCAAATTAAGTCAAACGCAGCTCAAGTATTTCCCTCTAATGAAAGCATTTGACTTTTACCTCTAGTATGTTTTAACATGAGTCTTATCCCTGGTGTTCAACAGATGACCCTGCTGGAGGGCAATGTGGCGGCCAGTGGCGGCTTTGCCTATGTAGCTCAACAGGCCTGGATCCTCAACGACTCACTGAGAGAGAACATCCTGTTTGGAAAAGAATACGACGAAGAAAAGTAAGATTGATGGATTTTGTGTATATAAAGTCAACAACTCCGACAATTCTGAGGTATAATAGTGCTGGATTTAGCTAGATGGAGTCCATAACAAACCACATTTGGATGTCATAGTTTGATAGTTTCACATTGACAAGGGCCAAAGGCATTTCTAACTCATTGCTTACTAATTTCTCTCGAACATGACGGTTTCCCTCTCATGTTAACGTATGTCCTTGGCTGTGTTTCCTTATTAGGTATAATTCTGTGCTCGATGCTTGCTGCCTTATCCCTGATCTGACAGAGCTGCCCTATGGGGATATGACTGAGGTATGTATCAGACCTCTACTACATCTCTCTGTATTATGGCCACATTGTACAATACATTGACCTTACAGTATACCAAAGTAGCAGAAAGTAGAATAAATATGTAACAGGCTAGTAAGTAGTACATGCATTTATAGATGGAACGCTTTGAGGTGCACTGTAGTATTTTATGATTAAACATAAAAAGTATTATGTAACTACCTTTTTATGTCTTTATCTGGTCTGGTCTATGATGGCCATGACATTTTGACAAAATGCATCAAGGATTATGTATTGAAATATAATCCTTGATACATTTTGTCAACATTGTCTCAATGTTCTCACTCTAGATAGGGGAGAGGGGTGCCAACCTGAGTGGCGGGCAGCGCCAGCGTGTGAGCCTGGCACGTGCACTGTACAGCGAGCAACCCATCCTGCTCCTAGATGACCCTCTCAGTGCCGTGGACGCCCACGTGGGCTCTCAGCTCTTCCACAACGCCATCCGCACAGTGTCCAAGGGCAAGACCATTATCTTTGTCACACACCAGCTTCAGGTAAAAGGAGCTTTGATTATCTGAATGATGTGAGATACAGAAGATTTGCAGCAAGTAAGTGGCCTGTGTACTATGGCGAAATGATCAGAAATACTCCTGTACAATGCATTCATGATCTGAAATGGCTTTCTTAGCTAATCTCTTTTGTATATCTTTGGGATGCTTAATCTGAAAGGACTACTAGTGAAAGGAAATGAGGGAAACCCCATCTAAGTTAAGCATCTCAAGAATTTGGCCCAAAAAGAAAAAGCTGAGGAAAGGGTGATATAGAAATATAGGAGCATACTATACCCCAGGATATAGGAGAATCACATTTATCACTGATGTTGACCCTCTCTCAGTACCTGGCAGGATACAGGAGAATCACATTTATCACTGATGTTGACCCTCTCTCAGTACTTGGATATAGGAGAATCACATTTATCACTGATGTTGACCCTCTGTCAGTACCTGGCAGGATACAGGAGAATCACATTTATCACTGATGTTGACCCTCTCTCAGTATCTGGCAGGATATAGGAGAATCACATTTATCACTAATGTAGTCCTTCTCTCAGTACCTGGATATAACAGGCGCCCTGCAGCTCCCGTTGTTTGTGCATAAATTGTTGTTCTAGTTCGTTTTAGTTCGTTTTTTTTTGTCTCTTTTCTTTAGTTTTTTTGCTACAGTTGAACTATAATAGTTAAGGATTATGAAGTGCTACGGTTTTACGAAGGTTTTAACGTTCCTTTTTATCACTGAGGGACTTTTTATTTCTCTCGCAGCTGAACGTCGACAGGAGTCGTCAATTATTATTATTTACAACAGAGCCCAGCTCCTGGATTTAGCACACGCAGCGCTGCTGCACCCCAGGGAAAGGTTCGATATTCCGGACGAGTTGAAAAGGCGACGGCGTGGATGTAGGGCGGGATGGAAGTGTAAGGCGAAGCTGAGGAAGTACAAGCCGGCTATACAGTCTATCATTATGGGCAACGTGAGATCGCTGCATAACAAATTGGACAAGCTTCAGGCTCTTGTCCGTGGTCAAAGAGACTATCGGGAAGCGAGCCTAATGTTTTTTACTGAGACTTGTTTGAACGATAACATCCCCATAGAGAACGTCACTATCGGCAGGATCCGGACCATCAGAGCAGACAGGGATAGCGTTTCTTCCGGTAAGAGCAAGGGTGCTGGGCTGGCTTTATTAGTTAACAACAGATGGTGTAATCCGAGCCATATTACTCTTAAGGAAGAGTTTTGTAGCCCGGACATTGAGCTGTTAGCCGTTAGCCTGAGACCCTACTATTTGCAGAGGGAATTCACGGCGGCCATTGCTGTTATTGTTTACATCCCGCCCTCCGCGGATGCAAACACAGCATGTGACGTCATCCACTCTGTTATCGCGAGGTTACAGACAGTGCATCCCAGTGCTTTCATTGCCATTTCGGGGGATTTTAACCATGCATCTCTCTCTTCAACGCTGCCAACGTTCAAACAGTTTGTGAAGTGCCCAACCAGGTATAATAAAACTGTGGACTTGTTATATGTTAATGTGAAGGATGCATACAACTCCACTGCACTCCCTCCCCTCGGTAGATCGGATCACAACCTTGTCCACCTCACTCCACTCTACAGGCCTTTGGTCCAACAGCAGCCTGCGACCACTAGGACCATTAGGAGATGGTCCCCGGAGGCGAATGAGGCCCTACAGGACTGCTTTGAAACAACAGACTGGGATGTGCTCTGTGAGGCTCAAGGGGAGGACATCGATGGACTTACTGACTGCATAACAGACTATATTAATTTTTGTGTAGACAACACTGTACCCACCAGGAAGGTATGCTGTTTTCCAAATAATAAACCCTGGGTCACCAGCGACCTGAAGGCCCTGCTGAATGAGAAGAAGAGGGCCTTCAAGGAGAGGGACAAGGACAAATTGAAATGCGTCCAGAGGGAGCTGAAGTTGTGGATTGCTGAGGGGAAGAGAGGGTATAAGGAGAAGATTGAGTACAAGCTGAGGCAGAGCCAGGTGAGAGAGGTGTGGAAGGGTATGAGAAATATCACTGGCTTCAAAAAGTCAAACAGTGGGCAGACGGAGGGGACCCAGGACAGAGCCAATGAGCTGAACCAATTTTTTAACAGGTTTGATACTGGCCCTGTCCACCTCCCTTCCAGCTCCTCAGGCCACACACCCTCATGACTGTCCCACCCCCACTTTGCTCACAACACCTCTGCTGAGACAATCAGCGACCCCACCTCCACCCCTGCTCCCTATGGACTGATCCTCAACACCCCCCTTCCCCCCACCTCGGTTGGCTTTCACCACCAACCAAGTGAAGAGAGAGCTGGAGAGACTACATCAGTGGAAAGCGGCAGGCACTGATGGCATCAACCCAAGGGTGCTTAGGGTATGTGCTGACCAACTGTGTGGAATACTCCAGCGTCACTTCAACCTTAGCCTGAGCCTAGAAAGGGTCCCTGTGCTGTGGAAAACATCCTGCCTCATCCCAGTGCCCAAGAAGGCACACCCCACTGTCCTGAATGACTTCAGACCTGTAGCGCTAACATCCCACATCATGAAGACCCTGGAAAGGTTAGTCCTCGCTCACCTCAGACCCCTGGTGTGTACATCACTGGACCCCCTGCAGTTCGCATACCAGGGCAACATCAGGGTGGATGATGCAATCATCTACCTTCTGCAGAGGGCCTACTCTCACCTGGACAACGCAGGTTGCACTGTGAGGGTTATGTTTTTTTACTTCTCCAGTGCCTTCAATACCATTCAGCCCCTGCTACTGGGTGAGAAGATTAAGAGGATGAAAGTGGAAGCACCCTTAGTCTCCTGGGTCACAGACTACCTGACCGGTAAGCCACAATTTGAGAGACTACAGAGCTGTGTGTCAGAACGGGCAGTGAGCAACACAGGGGGCCTCCAGGGAACGGTCCTGTCCCCCTTCCTGTTCACCCTCTACACCTCGGACTTCAGATATAACTCTGAAACATGCCACCTACAGAAGTTCTTGGATGACTCCGCAATTGTAGGGTGCATAAGGGGTGGGCAGGAGGAGGAGTACAGGAGCACAATCAGTGACTCTATTTTGTGGTGTGAGCAGAACCACCTTCAGCTCAACATCAGCAAAACAAAGGAGATGGTGGTGGACTTCAGGAGAACCAAGGCACAACTGACTGCAGTCCCTATACAGGGGATGGATGTGGAAATGGTTGGGTCATACAAGTCCCTGGGAGTCCATATGGACAACAGGCTGGAATGGGCTGGTAACACCGGGGCCCTGTACAAAAAGGGCCAGAGCCGACTCTACTTTCTGAGGAGGCTCAGGTCCTTCAACGTGTGCAGTAAACTACTGCATACCTTCTACCAGTCTGTGGTGGCTGCCAGTGCCATCTTTTTTGCAGTGGTGTGCTGGGGAGCCAAAATGAAAGCCGGTGATGCTTCTCGGGTAAATAAGCTGATCAGGAAGGCTAGCTCTGTCCTGGGAATGAGCCTTGACACTCTAGAGGAGGTGGCGGAGAGACGGATCCTGGCCAAACTGCTGGCCATCATGGACAACGTCACCCACCCTCTGCATGCCATGGTTATGACGCAGAGGAGCACCTTCAGTCACAGACTGATCCCACCACGGTGTGCCAGAGAGCGCTACAGGAGGTCCTTCCTGCCGGCGGCTATTAGACTATATAATGCCTCACCGGGGTGCCGTGCCGTCGGCAACACAGACCTGGAACTGTTGGGGTGTTAGGACCTAGTTTAACAATTATGCATCCATCCGTGAGTAACTCTGGTCCGTAATCACTCATTCACTCAGGACTTATTTATTCATTCAAGTCTGTATATACATACTCATGTACAGTTGTTATACCATATCACGTGCAATATTGCAAGTAATTCTTGGACTTAACTTACGTAGTCATTCACTCAGGACTGCATATTAGTATCCTGTCAGTTGTATCTTTTTTCATTGCTTTTAGTATATCGAATGTGCAATAAGTGCAATTATCTGAAATTAAACCCCGCGCACTAAGGACTGTATTTTAAGGGAATTACTATTATTACCCCAATTACAGTGGGGAGAACAATTTTTTGATACATTGCCGATTTTGCAGGTTTTCCTACTTACAAAGCATGTAGAGGTCTGTAATTTTTATCATAGGTACACTTCAACTGTGAGAGATGGAATCTAAAACAAAAATCCAGAAAATCACATTGTATGATTTTTAAATAATTAATTTGCATTTTATTGCATGACATAAGTATTTGATCACCTACCAACCAGTAAGAATTCCGGCTCTCACAGACCTGTTAGTTTTTCTTTAAGAAGCCCTCCTGTTCTCCACTCATTACCTGTATTAACTGCACCTGTTTGAACTCGTTACCTGTATAAAAGACACCTGTCCACACACTCAATCAAACAGACTCCAACCTCTCCACAATGGCCAAGACCAGAGAGCTGTGTAAGGACATCAGGGATAAAATTGTAGACCTGCACAAGGCTGGGATGGGCTACAGGACAATAGGCAAGCAGCTTGGTGAGAAGGCAACAACTGTTGGCGCAATTATTAGAGAATGGAAGAAGTTCAAGATGACGGCCAATCTCCCTCGGGTGTGGGGCACCATGCAAGATCTCACCTTGTGGGGCATCAATGATCATGAGGAAGGTGAGGGATCAGCCCAGAACTACACGGCAGGACCTGGTCAAGAGAGCTGGGACCACAGTCTCAAAGAAAACCATTAGTAACACACTACGCCATCATGGATTAAAATCCTGCAGCGCACGCAAGGTCCCCCTGCTCAAGCCAGCGCATGTCCAGGCCCGTCTGAAGTTTGCCAATGACCATCTGGATGATCCAGAGGAGGAATGAGAGAAGGTCATGTGGTCTGATGAGACAAAAATAGAGCTTTTTGGTCTAAACTCCACTCGTGTTTGGAGGAAGAAGAAGAATGAGTTCAACCCCAAGAACACCATCCCAACCGTGAAGCATGGAGGTGGAAACATCATTCTTTGGGGATGCTTTTCTGCAAAGGGGACAGGACGACTGAACCATATTGAGGGGAGGATGGATGGGGCCATGTATCGTGAGATCTTGGCCAACAACCTCCTTCCCTCAGTAAGAGCATTGAAGATGGGTCGTGGCTGGGTCTTCCAGCATGACAACGACCCGAAACACACAGCCAGGGCAACTAAGGAGTGGCTCCGTAAGAAGCATCTCAAGGTCCTGGAGTGGCCTAGCCAGTCTCCAGACCTGAACCCAATAGAAAATCTTTGGAGAGAGCTGAAAGTCTGTATTGCCCAGCGACATGCCCCGAAACCTGAAGGATCTGGACTTAGGAGTGGGCCAAAATCCCTGCTGCAGTGTGTGCAAACCTGGTCAAGAACTACAGGAAACGTATGATCTCTGTAATTGCAATCAAAGGTTTCTGTACCAAATATTAAGTTCTGCTTTTCTGATGTATCAAATACTTATGTCATGCAATAAAATGCAAATTAATTACATAAAAATCATACAATGTGATTTTCTGGATTTTTGTTTTAGATTCCGTCGCTCACAGTACCTATGAGTACCTATGATAAAAATTACAGACTTCTACATGCTTTGTAAGTGGGAAAACCTGCAAAATCAGCAGTGTATCAAATACTTGTTCTCCCCACTGTATATCATACACACATTTAGCTATTTGTCACGCTCGGGTGTGTATAGAGACCAAGGTGCAGCGCAGCAATAGTTCTACATCATTTAGTAAGTAAACTAGACGGGAACTATACAAAATAACAACGATACAAAAACCAAAGGAAACACACTTACTTCGACACAGACCTTCGACATACAATGAACCACGCCTAGGGAATGGGAATTATACATATAAGTAGGATCCCTAATTAGAGACAATGCAATGCAGCTGTCTCTAATTAGGGATCCCACACACAACACCACACAGACATAGAACATATAGAACTGCCAGACTCTGACCATAGAATTATAGAGAAGCAATAGGCTTCTCTATGGCCAGAGCCTGACACTATTTAAGTATCTCTTCCTGTCATTTACCTGTACAGTTTATGTAACCATGCAAGTATTCACTTACCTGTAAATATAACTGTATATTTACCTGTACAGCTAATTTCACCATGCAAAATATTCACTTACCTGTTCATTTAACCAGTCTATTAAGTAAACTATTATTACCCTCACTCATATCATATGCATTTTTAGCTACTGAAGTATTTCTCTGCCATCGACCTGTATAGAATAGTTAACCAGCCAACCACCCATACTATGCAATGTCTTTTATAGCTTTTTTGCACTCCAGACATCTTGTATTTCTATACTTTTTCATACTGCCGCTCTATGTATCATGTATCGTGTATCTGTCTTTTGTGTATTTTCGTTATGGCATTTTGCACCAGCACTATGTTTTGTTGTAGCTGCTTGACAAATCTATCTATCTATCTATCTATCTATCTATCTATCTATCTATCTATCTATCTATCTATCTATCTATCTATCTATCTATCTATCTATCTATCTATCTATCTATCTATCTATCTATCTATCTATCTATCTATCTATCTATCTATCTATCTATCTATCTATCTATCTATCTATCTATCGTTGACCCTTTCTCAGTACCTGGCGGGATACAGGATAATCACATTTATCACTGATGTTGACCCAGTCTCAGTACCTGCCAGGATATAGGAGAATCACATTTATCACTGATGTTGACTCTCTCTCAGTACCTGGATATAGGAGAATCACATTTATCACTGATGTTGACTCTCTCTCAGTACCTGGCAGGATATAGGAGAATCACATTTGTCACTGATGTTGATCCTCTCTCAGTACCTGGATATAGGAGAATCACATTTATCACGGATGTTGACTCTCTCTCTGTACCTGGATATAGGAGAATCACATTTATCACTGATGTTGACCCTCTCTCAGTACCTGGATATAGGAGAATCACATTTATCACTGATGTTGACTCTCTCTCAGTACCTGGCAGGATATAGGAGAATCACATTTGTCACTGATGTTGATCCTCTCTCAGTACCTGGATATAGGAGAATCACATTTATCACTGATGTTGACCCTCTCTCAGTACCTGGATATAGGAGAATCACATTTATCACTGATGTTGACTCTCTCTCAGTACCTGGCAGGATATAGGAGAATCACATTTGTCACTGATGTTAATCCTCTCTCAGTACCTGGATATAGGAGAATCACATTTATCACGGATGTTGACTCTCTCTGTACCTGGATATAGGAGAATCACATTTATCACTGATGTTGACCCTCTCTCGATACCTGGATATAGGAGAATCACATGTATCACTGATGTTGACCCTCTCTCAGTACCTGGATATAGGAGAATCACATTTATCACTGATGTTGACCATCTCTCAGTACTTGGATATAGGAGAATCACATTTATCACTGATGTTGACCATCTCTCAGTACCTGGCAGGATACAGTAGAATCACATTTATCACTGATGTTGTCCCTCTCTCAGTACCTGGCTGGATACAGGAGAATCACATTTATCACTGATGTTGTCCCTCTCTCAGTACCTGGCTGGATACAGGAGAATCACATTAATCACTGATGTTGTCCCTCTCTCAGTACCTGGCTGGATACAGGAGAATCACATTAATCACTGATGTTGTCCCTCTCTCAGTACCTGGCTGGATACAGGAGAATCACATTAATCACTGATGTTGTCCCTCTCTCAGTACCTGGCTGGATATAGGAGAATCACATTTATCACTGATGTTGTCCCTTTCTCAGTACCTGGCAGGATAAAGGAGAATCACATTTATCACTGATGTTGTCCCTTTTTCAGTACCTACCTGGATATAGGAGAATAACATTGATCACTGATGTTGACTCTCTCTCAGTACCTAGATATAGGAGAATCACATTTATCACTGATGATGACCCTCTCTCAGTACCTGGCAGGATACAGTAGAATCACATTTATCACTGATGTTGTCCCTCTCTCAGTACCTGGCAGGATACAGGAGAATCACATTTATCACTGATGTTGACCCTCTCTCAGTACCTGGCAGGATACAGGAGAATCACATTTATCACTGATGTTGTCCCTCTCTCAGTACCTGGCAGGATACAGGAGAATCACATTTATCACTGATGTTGGCCCTCTCTCAGTACCTGGATTTAGGAGAATCACATTTATCACTGATGTTGACCCTCTCTCAGTACTTGGATATAGGAGAATCACATTTATCACTGATGTTGACCCTCTCTCAGTACCTGGCAGGATATAGGATAATCACATTTATCACTGATGTTGTCCCTCTCTCAGTACCTGGCTGGATATAGGAGAATCACATTTATCACTGATGTTGTCCTTCTCTCAGTACTTGGATATAGGAGAATCACATTTATCACTGATGTTGACCCTCTCTCAGTACCTGGATATAGGAGAATCACATTTATAACTGATGTTGACCCTCTCTCAGTACCTGGATATAGAAGAATCACATTTATCACTGATGTTGACTCTCTCTCAGTACCTGGATATAGGAGAATCACATTTATTACTGATGTTGATCCTCTCTCAGTACCTGGATATAGGAGAATCACATTTATCACTGATGTTGACTCTCTCTCAGTACCTAGATATAGGAGAATCACATTTATCACTGATGTTGACCCTCTCTCAGTACCTGGATATAGGAGAATCACATTTATCACTGATGTTGACTCTCTCTCAGTACCTAGATATAGGAGAATCACATTTATCACTGATGTTAACCCTCTCTCAGTACCTGGCAGAGTGCGACGACGTGGTTCTGATGAAGGACGGGCAGATTGCAGAGCATGGCACCCACACCCAGCTCATGGGCAGATGCCGTGACTACGCCACCCTCTTAAACAGCGTACAGCAGGAGGTAACGTCAACCATGGAGCGCATGTCCAACTCTAGCCTGGTCACATATCTGTTTGTGCTGTTTTGCAAACATATCAGGGACAAGGCTAGTCTAGCCAACTTCTATGGTCATTTTCATGCATTGGCATGAGTTGGCAAGACAGCAGAAACTGATCTGGGACAAGGCAAGCCCAGCTCCAGCTCTTCTTTGTGTAAAAACACCTTTGTCATCCCTCTTTACACAATAACTTTGTACGTCACATCCTGCATAATTCAAGAGGCAGGAGAAGCCAAGTAGGTGGCTGGGAAATGTTAGCGCATACAGGGCCTTTCATTATTTATGCGTGCATTGATTTACTGCACCGCTAAAGACCCTGTCACCGATATCTGTTTAAATGACTTAATGGCCATTGTTATGGCTTGGCCGTGATGTGTGGGGTCTTATGCTGTAGCTCACGCTGGTTTTCTTTCCTAGAACCTGTTGAAAAATATCCTGAAGAATAAGGAGAAGGGAGAGGAAAAGGAAGTCGCCAGACCTCCGATGGAGAGAAAGAAAGGAGGTGAGAGACTTGACCGCTATGGATAGAATGTGTTCCCTCCAAAACAGTTGGCCTGAAATAAGGAAATTACTCATATGGGTCTCTTTTTCCTTATTTTTTCCCTCCCTCCCTCCTTTCCCCCCTCGTTTCCTCCCTCCTTACCTCCCTTCTGCCCTTTTTCCTTCTCTTTACTCTCCAGACCAGCTCATGAAAGTGGAGGAAAAGGGCTCTGGCGCCGTGGCCTGGGATGTGTACAAGGCCTACATCAAAGCGGCTGGGGGCCCTTGTGCCTTCATCATCAACTTCTTCCTCTTCCTCTTCACTACCGGCAGCATCGCCTTCAGTAACTGGTGGCTGAGCTACTGGATCCGCCAGGGCAGCGGGGTGAGTTTGGCTTTTCTGCACTGGATCCAAATGATCATCCACTGGATTCAAATGATGATCCACTGGATCAAAATGATGGCCTTACACACAGACACACAACTAGGCTCAGATTACCATACCCCCAAACCTTATTAGAAAGAAAAAAAGATGACCCTGTATCAGTGGGAAAGGGCAACTTCTGCCTACCTTGAGAGGGATGTCTAAGTATACTGTAGCAGGCATGCTATGTCTCATACATGAAAAACAACCTCTGCGCATCACTGAGTTGTATTGGGGAAAGTGAGAGCATTCATCTCAACACGTGTAATTAAAAAAGAAACGTGGTAAACATAATTAAAACAAGGGACGAGAAAAACAGATGTGCTGCAAAGCTGTCGTCCGTGTCAGATTGAAGGATGCGTTTGGAAAAGCGACATCATCCGAATGGCTGATTCTTTCATGTATTCTATCTCGGATTCAGCACTCAGCTGGCTTTGTTTCATTTATTTAATTCCTTAGATAGAAGTTCTGTTTTCCGAGGTGGCCCTGTGTGTGTTTCCTTCATGGTGATTTGTTGCTCCATCTGCTCTCAGAACATATCATTAATCCTGGAGAATGAAACCAGTGAAACGGTGGCAGCATTGGCAAACGATAGCCTGAGGCTCAACCCTCATGTTCAATACTACTCAAGAGTTTATGTGCTGTCCATGGGGGCCGCTCTCTTCCTGAAGACAATGAGGGGGCTAGTGTTCGTCAAGGTAAGCATCTTGCTGAAATGTCTTTAAAAGTGGTTCTTGTGGATTATTCTCCCATTTTGATGTCAGGATCATTCATTGATGTACTCTCTGGCCTGTCAAAGGAGAGTGCATCACTGGCTGCTTCCCAAATGGCATCCTATTCCCTGTATAGAGCACTACTTTTGACAAGAGCTCATAGGGTACCATTTGGGATGTAATCAGGTTTTCATTGATTTACACTCAGGCCCTTTCAAAGGAAAGAGGTGCAAAGTGGTTGTGGTAGAACCTTGACTCCCTCTAATTGTCTATTCTTTCAGCCGTTCTCTTTTTCATGAGTTGTGCTACTATAATTGAAAGTGCCTGCAAGCTAAATCCATGTATCTGTCCAGTGCCCTGACTCGCTGCTTTAATGTGTGTGTGTGTGTGTGTGTGTGTGTGTGTGTGTGTGTGTGTGTGTGTGTGTGTGTGTGTGTGTGTGTGTGTGTGTGTGTGTGTGTGTGTGTGTGCTTGTGTGTGTGCTTGTGTGCGTGCGAGCGCGCCCCTGTCCCTGTCCCTGTCCCTTTGGATATATGTCCCCTTTTCTTTGCTAAACTTTTCTGACAGCCCATTACATAGGGCATGTCCCCACGTAATTGTGTGCCACTAACTTTCCAAAGATGGCTAATCTTTTTTATTTTATTTACCCCTAGCTGTGACGTGAATGTGTGGGTGTTGGATATTCCATTAATAGATTTAGTGTGTTCTCTCCTGCCAAAAGTAATTTCTGTACAATTGGCCAGACGTTTCTCATTGCGTTAACTTAGACGTGGGGTCGTAACCTTTCTGTGTTAGCCTGCCAGACATTCATTTATGTATGAGTATTTGACAGATCGCCTGACACAAGAAACATTCCACTTGCTTAACAGCACAGTGACCAGGCCCGGTGGCAGGATAAAGTGACTAAGGGGGCAGTTGAAATCGGCGAGGTGGAAACATTTTCTGGGGTTCTTTTCTGGGGCGTTTTAATTCAGTTGAATTCTGCTTATATCACACTAAACCACAATAAACATAAAGTTGAAATGCCGAGACTGCAAGACCATTAAGTGCTTTTGAAGTGACAGGTTGGTGCGAAATCTGTAATCTATCTAATGCAGCCATACAAACAGCCGTCTTACCAAAATAATGCAAAATGTATTTTATTTTTTAAATACTGAAAGTAGTAGCCTAGTTATTTATGCACGCAAACAAAAATACTGAATAGAGGTTTGGCTTAGAATACCGACACAACTGTGATTGTGAACAAATTACAGCCAACAGAACAAAACAGCGGTACCAAGTAGTTGATTAAGACATGACACAATCTATATTTAGGCTAGTTACATTAACAGTAAACAAATGCAGTAAACAAAAGGTGAATGGCGATCCAAATAACCAAAGCATAGTCTATTACTACAGTGAGATGCAGCCATGCATTGCTGTCTTGACAAATAAATAGGCCTATAGGCCTGCTTCAAACATGGAAAATCATGGCGCTTATGAGTTCAGCAACACGTTGTGGCACAATACACTTCTGTGGATCAAATTCGACCCACGTAATCAATTAAGCAATGCCAGCATACCATAAACAAGTTTCCAATATGTACAGTTCCATTTACAACCACGAATACCAATAGGCTACCAAGAGAGCCATAATGATGACACTGTATACCCAGGGGCGTCATCTGGGTTCTTGCATTTTGATTTATATTAAATTATACTTATACCAAATGACATAATACTATGGCTGTTGCGGTGACCGAATTACCGCCACACCGGCAGTCATGGGTCATGACTGCAGTAAAATTACCCTTTTACTGTTGAGTCATGTTAATGCACTCTGGATATTTTTTGGTAGTACCCAACTTGCTAATGACCATCAGGTCCGAATGGCCTGGTACTCAGTACTCTATTGTCCCTCTAACCACTCTGACATCAATGCAAATGCAATTGAAGATCACATCAAACACTTATTATCAAAACAGTATCCTGCTTTTAAAACCCACCTCACTGTTATGATCAATTTGAAGAAAGAAGTTCAACAGCAGGTTGAAACTGAGTGTAAAACATGGTCTTTGTGGATGTTGGACAGCGTTTTCTAAGGTGAAGATTAATTCAAAACACCCATATGCATATTAGAGCTTATGCATATGCACAGGCTTATCAGCACAAATCTGAAATAAAAACCTGAATTAAAATGTATGATTGTGCATATACAATACATAGCCTACCGCATATTACGCATGGCAGAAAAATAGAAAACTGATGTAAGATGTCTTAATAATAATTGGTCTAGCCCAAACTTTCTATAGTCCTGTACCCTTTCAAACATTCAACCTCCAGCTGCGTACCCCATCTAGCACCCGGGTCAGTGCACTCTCAAATGTTGTTTTTTGCCATCATTGTAAGCCTGCCACACACACACACACACACACACACACTATGCGATACATTTATTAAACATAAGAATGAGTGTGTTTTTGTCACAAGAGATCTTATAGGACCAGGGCACAAATAATAATATAATAATAATTAATAATTTTGCTCTTTATATAGCCATCTTGCATATAAAACCTTATTTGTTAATCGAAAATTGTGAATAACTCACCACAGGTTAATGAGAAGGGTGTGCTTGAAAGGATGCACATAACTCTGCAATTTTGGGTTGTATTTGGAGAGAGTCTCAGTCAACGATCCACAATCGAGAGAGGCCCGAGGGATTTTACGATTGATCAAAGGAGGAACAGACGAGGTGGTGGAGAGCCTGGATGACTCTTCCTCTTGAGACGCAGACGGACCCGCTGATTCAACAAATAGAGGAGGAGGAGGACTTCCAGCGCCGATATGCTCCGCAGCCCGGAGCCTCCAGCGAAGGTCCGCAGCCCGGAACCTCCAGCGAAGGTCCGCAGCCCGGAGCCTCCAGCGAAGGTCCGCAGCCCGGAACCTCCAGCGAAGGCCCGCAGCCCGGAGCCTCCAGCGAAGGCCCGCAGCCCGGAGCCTCCAGCGAAGGCCCGCAGCCCGGAGCCTACAGCGAAGGTCCGCAACCCGGAACCTCCAGCGAAGGTCCGCAGCCCGGAACCTCCAGCGAAGGTCCGCAGCCCGGAACCTCCAGCAAAGGTCCGCAGCCCAGAGCCTCCAACGACGTACAGCCCCGCTTTGGAGCAGGAGCTCCTTAGCGTGCCAGTGCCCAGTCTGGGGCCGGTAACCAGCCCAAGTATAGTGATGGAAATCACCTCTGCGTCGGTGCCCAGGGTAGGCACGACGTACAGCCCCGCTTTGGAGCAGGAGCTCCTTAGCGTGTCGGTGCCCAGTCTGGGGCCGGCAGCCAGCCTAACCACAGGGCTGGAATCTTCCTCTACGTCTGTGCCCAGGCTGAGCACGACGTTCAGTCCTGCTCCAGGGATGGGGCTGGATACAGGTCAGGACGTCTGCTTCGCTCCAGTGCCAGAGCAGTCCGCTCCATCAGTGCCCAGTCCGGGTCCGGTTGTCTGCTCCACTTCCATGCCAGAGCAGTCCGCTCCACCGGTGCCCAATCCGGGTCCAGACCTCTGCTCTGCTCCCGCACCAGAGCAGTCCGCTCCACCGGTGCCCAATCCAGGTCCGGACGTCTGCTCCGCTCCAGTGCCAGAGCAGTCCGATCCACCAACGCCCAATCCGGGTCACGACGTCTGCTCCGCTACAGCGCCAGAGCAGTCCACTCCATCGGGACCCAGTCCGGGACCAGTGGTCTGCTCTCCTCCAACGGCAGAGCAGTCCGCTCCAGAGCAGGAGTCGCCTACCTCACCGGTGCCCATTCGAGGACCGGTCGTTTGTCCCGCTCCAGAGCCGGAGCCACCTGCCACACCGGTGCCCAATCCGGACCCGGTCGTCTGTCCCACTCCAGAGCCGGAGCCGTTTGCCACACCGGGGCCCTGTCCAGGACGGGTCCACAGACCCGCGTCAGGGAGGAAGTTGTTGTCAGGCTCTGGCCATAGGGAGTACCTTTTGGCCATGGTCAGAGCCTGACAGATCTAGATACCTAGATCTATGTTTTTCATTTTGTGTTGAATCCCCAATTGGAGACAGTTGTGAGACGTTGTCTCTGATTGGGGATTCTATTTAAGTTGCTCAACCCCACACGTTTGTGTGGGTCATTATTTTATGTCTTTGTTCAGACATCATCTTATGAGTAAGTGTGTTCTCTGTTCATGTGTGTATAGCCTTGTTATTTTGTATAGTTTCCGACTAAGTATAGTTTAGGTTAAATAAATACGATGTCGAACTATAACTACGCTTCGCCTTGGTCTCTCTCTACACACGAGCGTGACAGAATGACCCACCACTACCAGACCAAGCAGCGTGAGAGGGAGAGAGAGGAGGTGCCGCCGCGTTATGCGCGCTCCTGCGAAGGTCAGCGCCCCTGAACCTCCTGCGAAGGTCAGCAGCCCTGAACCTCCTGCGAAGGTCAGCAGCCCTGAGCCTCCTGCGAAGGTCAGCAGCCCTGAGCCTCCTGCGAAGGTCAGCAGCCCTGAGCCTCCTGCGAAGGTCAGCAGCCCTGAGCCTCCTGCGAAGGTCAGCAGCCCTGAGCCTCCTGCGAAGGTCAGCAGCCCTGAGCCTCCTGCGAAGGTCAGCAGCCCTGAGCCTCCAGCGAGGGTCAGCGCCCCGCCGCCTCCAGCGAGGGTCAGCGCCCCGCCGCCTCCAGCGAAGGTCCGCGCCCCGCCCGGAGCCTTCAGCGAAGGAGCAGTCCGCTCCACCGGTGCCCAGTCCGGGGCCGGTCGTCTGCTACGCTCCAGCGCCGGAGCAGTCCGCTCCACCGGTGCCCAGTCCGGGGCCGGTCGTCTGCTACGCTCCAACGCCGGAGCAGTCCGCTCCACCGGTGCCCAGTCCGGGGCCGGTCGTCTGCTCAACTCCAGCGCCGGAGCAGCCCGCTCCACCGGTGCCCAGTCCGGGTCCGAACGTCTGCCCAGCTCCAGAACCGGAGCGTCCTGCCACACCGGTGCCCAGTCCGGGTCCGGTCGTCTGTACCGCTACATGGCCGGAGCCGTTCGCCATGCTAGGTCCCATTCCGGGACTGGTCATCAGACTCAGGTCAGGGAGGAAATTATCCACTTCGCCGGGGCCTGAGCCGCCACCGAAGTGGATTGTCCCTCCTCACACCCCCCATGTCACATAATTTTTGGTTTTTTTTTGTGATTATCGCGGCCGGGAGTCCGCGCCTTAGAGGGGGGGTACTGTCAGGCTCTGGCCATAGGGAGTACCTTTTGGCCATGGTCAGAGCCTGACAGATCTAGATACCTAGATCTATACTTTCCGACTAAGTATAGTTTAGGTTAAATAAATACGATGTCGAACTATAACTACGCTTCGCCTTGGTCTCTCTCTACACACGAGCGTGACAGTTGTCCACTTCAGCGGGGCCAGAACCGCCACCGAAGTGGATTGTCCCTCCCCAACCCTCCCATGTCTAGTTTTGTTTTGTTGTTAAAATTTTTGATATGATTATCGCGGTCGGGAGTCCGCGCTTAGAGGGGGGGTACTGTCAGGCTCTGGCCATAGGGAGGCCATTGACTCCTCTAGATAGCCAGGGTCAGAGCCTGACAGATCTAGGACTCTAGATCTATGTTTAGGTGTAGAGTTGAATCCCCAATTAGAAACAGCTGCGAGGCATTGTCTCTGATTGGGGATTCTATTTAAGTTGCTATGTCCCACACCTGTGTGTGGGTCATTGTTTTGGACGTGTCTGAGATATCAGTCTGTCTTCAGTGTCATGGTGAAGTAAGTGTATTTCTGTTTGGTATACATTGTTATTTTCGGCAGTTCGTCTATAAGTATATATAAGTTGAATAAATATAATGTCGAACTTCAACTGCGCTGCATCCTGGTCTGTCTTTACACCCATCCGTGACAATCATAGCTTCAATTTTGTCCAGCACATTGAATATAGTTGCGGAGAGTCAGATCTTTCAGGCGAGAAAAAACATCACCCAGATAGGCCAGTCGTGTGAGAAACTCGTCATCATGCAAGCGGTCAGATAAGTGAAAATGATGGTCAGTAAAGACAACTTTAAGCTTGTCTCTCAATAAAAACATGTCAATACTTTGCACCTTGATAACCAGCGCACTTCTGTATGTTGTAAAAGTGTTACATGGTCGCTGCCCATATCATTGCATAAGGCAGAAAATACACAAGAGTTGAGGGGCCTTGCTTTAACAAAGTTAACCATTTTCACTGTAGTATCCAAATGTCTTTCAAGCTGTCAGGCATTCCCTTGGCAGCAAGAGCCTCTCGTTGGATGTTGCAGTGTATCCAAGTGGCGTCGGGAGCAACTGCTTGCACGCTCGTTACCACTCCGCTATGTCTCCCTGTCATGGCTTTTGTGCCATCAGTACAGATACCAACACATTTTGACCACCAAAGTCCATTTGATGTCACAAAGCTGTCCAGTACTTTAAAAATATCCTCTCCTGTTGTCCTGGTTTCCCCCCAATAAACGTAACGGATAGAATTCACTGGCATATATGCAAAGCAGTAAATGTTTCAAAACATCTCCTGCCATGTCACTGCTGCGTCGTGAAACAGTGTTGTTTGATGAAGGCATTGTCTGTATAGTTTTTTGGGCCTTTTCCCCCAGCATTGTCCCAGCCATATCCATGGCAGTAGGAAGAATAGTATGGGGCTTGCCTGTCCTAGCCACTCGGTAGCTCATTATAAAAGACGCTTCTAGCCCCTTCGTATTAATTGTATCTGTTGCTTTTACACGTCTTACTACTCGAAACTCATCTTAATTCTCGCTCCAAATACTCCCAAGGCTTATTTTTCTAATTGGCATGTTTTGTTTCTAAATGTCTGCGCAAGTGAAGGTTTCATTGAATTGTAAGATAGTACTTTTGCACATATAACACACTGTGGCTGAGGAAAGGCACTACTTCCAATATAAGTGAACCCCCAAATCAATGTAGTTCTCATCATATTTGCGCCTCTTTGATGGTCCAACGTCCCTGTCTGTTGTTCGGTGCTTTCCCGGGTAAGGGGGCAGTAGCTCTTCGGCTGCATCAGATTCACAACTGTCGGTGTCCATGCTAGCTGGGCTAACAACAAATGTAGAATTAGTGATGCTAGCATTGGATGTGCTCTTGGAAGCAGAACAACTTGTCGTCGACAGGTGCAGGTGTAGTACTGCTGGTAGTAGCAGTACTACCAGTAGAGCTGGTATGTGTCTCTATGGATGCGGGCCTTACTTTTTTTAACCATTTATCAATTTTCGAGCATCGGAATGAGCAGCAGCTACGTTTGGCTATATACCGACCGTTAGTGGAATTCCTGCGAGAGAGTAATGGTTAATGTGATTGCATGTTAGTTATTTGTCTAGGCTACCTGTATTTGACATTGTGTTGTTATTTTGCTGAACACTAGATGGTTTAATTTTATTTTTGGCAGTGAAACGAGGCTACTCAGGCAAGAAAAAAACCTCACCCAAATGTATAGCCCCATTGAAAAATCTAAATGGACTGTTTGAAAATGTGATAAAAAAAAATGATATATATATATATATATATATACATACAGTGGGGAGAACAAGTATTTGATACACTGCCGATTTTGCAGGTTTTCCCACTTACAAAGCATGTAGAAGTCTGTAATTTTTATCATAGGTACTCTTCAACTGTGAGTGACAGAATCTAAAACAAAAATCCAGAAAATCACTGTATGATTTTTAAATAATTAATTTGCATTTTATTGCATGACATAAGTATTTGATACAGAAACCTTTGTTTGCAATTACAGAGATCATACGTTTCCTGTAGTTCTTGACCAGGTTTGCACACACTGCAAGCAGGGATTTTGACCCACTCCTCCATTCAGGTCCTTCAGGTTTCGGGGCTGTCGCTGGGCAATACGGACTTTCAGCTCCCTCCAAAGATTTTCTATTGGGTTCAGGTCTGGAGACTGGCTAGGCCACTCCAGGACCTTGAGATGCTTCTTACGGAGCCACTCCTTAGTTGCCCCTGGCTGTGTGTTTCGGGTCGTTGTCATGCTGGAAGACCCAGCCACGACCCATCTTCAATGCTCTTACTGAGGGAAGGAGGTTGTTGGCCAAGATCTCGCAATACATGGCCCCATCCATCCTCCCCTCAATACGGTGCAGTCGTCCTGTCCCCTTTGCAGAAAAGCATCCCCAAAGAATGATGTTTCCACCTCCATGCTTCACGGTTGGGATGGTGTTCTTGGGGTTGTACTCATCCTTTTTTTTCCTCCAAACACGGCGAGTGGAGTTTAGACCAAAAAGCTCTATTTTTGTCTCATCAGACCACATGACCTTCTCCCATTCCTCCTCTGGATCATCCAGATGGTCATTGGCAAACTTCAGACGGGCCTGGACATGCGCTGGCTTGATGCCCCACGAGGTGAGATCTTGCATGGTGCCCCAGACCGAGGGAGATTGACCGTCATCTTGAACTTCTTCCATTTTCTAATAATTGCGCCAACAGTTGTTGCCTTCTCACCAAGCTGCTTGCCTATTGTCCTGTAGCCCATCCCAGCCTTGTGCAGGTCTACAATTTTATCCCTGATGTCCTTACACAGCTCTCTGGTCTTGGCCATTGTAGAGAGGTTGGAGTCTGTTTGATTGAGTGTGTGGACAGGTGTCTTTTATACAGGTAACAAGTTCAAACAGGTGCAGTTAATACAGGTAATGCGTGGAGAACAGCAGGGCTTCTTAAAGAAAAACTAACAGGTCTGTGAGAGCCGGAATTCTTACTGGTTGGTAGGTGATCAAATACTTATGTCATGCAATAAAATGCAAATTAATTATTTAAAAATCATACAATGTGATCACAAAATCTGGATTTTTGTTTTAGATTCCGTCTCTCACAGTTGAAGTGTACCTATGATAAAAATTACCTCTACATGCTTTGTAAGTAGGAAAACCTGCAAAATCGGCAGTGTATCAAATACTTGTTCTCCCCACTGTATATATATATATACAGTCGTGAAAAGGTAAGTACACCACCCGGAAAGTTATCTTTTTTTTTTTTTACATATTTGGACAGATGGATATGTAATCTTCACTTCAACACTATTTACAGATAAAGGTTACCCAATTTAACAAATCACACAACAAAAAAACTTTTGAAAATGTTATGCAATTAAAATAAAAAAAAATGCCTTTTCCTTATGGGGAAAACTACCTAGGACAGGTCGTCCCACCAGAGTCAGCCCAAGAGCTGACCGAAAGATGCTCATAGAAGTCTCTAAGAACCCCAGGGTAACATCAAGGGATCTACAGGCCTCTCTTGCCACAATCAATGTCAAGTGCATGGGTACACTGTCAGAAAGAGACTGCACAAACTTGGCCTACATGGGAGGTTAGGAAGGAAGAAGCCTCTGCTCTCAAAATGTATATATGTATATATATATATATATATATATATATATATATATATATATCAAGACACAACTGACTTTACCCGTTGTCTGGCAAAAGTTAGTTGTGTCTTGATATTCTTTTTTGGTGGGACGACCTGTCCTAGGTGGTTTGCCAGTGGTCTGGATTCTTCTTTTTACTCCAAAATTAAACAAATTTGAGTAATCGCCTTTGAGTGTGGACTGTATTATTATGCATACTGGATGAACTGTTTACCTTATGCTACGCTCCTGCGAGAGAACATATAGCCCTAGGCGATGCTGTTGAATGTGCAGGGCGGCTTACAGTTAGCCTAAAATTGCAGTGCATTTGTATTTGATTTTGAATAGCTTAGTAGTGGGGAATTTGGGTGACACATTACCTTTAGCTATACAGAATATCTCACCACCGTGTGTTTGCATCTCCTGCTCTCTCTCCTTTTTTCCTTTCTCGAGAGGGCTGTTGTCACGTGAGGGTGCATACATAGACCAAGACGCAGCGCAGGAATAGTAGTTCGACATAACTTTACTGAATATTCAAGTAAATGTACGAACTAACAAATGAACAAACACGATTGACAGACGTAAATCAAGCACACTTACTTTTCACCGTGACATGCAAAATATACAGCGAAATATACAATGACCCACCTCCCCCGGTGTGGAACATACAAACCTATCTAGGATCCCTAATTAGAGACGATGCACAGCAGCTGCCTCTAATTAGGGAACAACACAACCCACCA
This sequence comes from Thymallus thymallus, assembly GCA_023634145.1. Classification (NCBI taxonomy): domain Eukaryota; kingdom Metazoa; phylum Chordata; class Actinopteri; order Salmoniformes; family Salmonidae; genus Thymallus; species Thymallus thymallus. Next base: position 14,041,529 of record CM042384.1, on the reverse strand, counting down.
CCAGAAACAGAAAGAATAGAACTGTCAGACTCTGACCATGGCTACATAGAGAAGCAAATAGGCTTCTCTATGGCCAGAGCCTGACAGCTGTCAACAGTTTTTAGTGAAATATGTTTTGTTGCGAAAACATGTTACTATTGATGTTCCCAAACAGAGTTCACTTTGTTTCCCAAATTAAGCAATGGGTAGCTGCAGGAACAGGGTTGGAGAGCCCATGGCATACAGAGTTGGTGTGGAATATCACCAGTCGTGCAGCGAGAGCCTATAGTCGCATCATGCAGCTTATATATATGTTGATTTTTAAGACATTCTAAGGTTTGTATCATTCACAATTAAAGTTGCCAAATAACTCAATCTAGCATATAGGACCTGTTTCCGAGGAACATTGAGTGCTTTTGACCAAGAAGTGACAGGTTGGCGCAAAATCGCCGTTGCGCACTATCAGCACCGTGGACGGTGCCCTACACACATACATAGGCTGGCTAAGGAAGTCATTTTGCCATCCCATACCCTAAGTTTTACTAAAATGATGCCACTAGATTTTCTTACCTTTTCAAAAGAGTTGCAGCCTCGTTGATGCTCTGTGGAACTTCCGGATTAATCAATCATTATATTCTTGTAAGATCCCCCTCAAATGCCAGCTGGATTAGTTGAGCTTTCATCGAGTGTAGCATGCTTCTTCTGTGATGACTGAACACATTTGCCAAAGTGGAAAATGTATTCTCGCAATCCATGTGTTAGTGCAGTAAGCACGGTTGGGATAGTGGAGATATGCCCAGAGTATCATTGCAGGATATCAAGTGAAGTCCATTTGTCCTCATTGGAGCCAGAGTGGGCGATTTCAGTCTCCAAAAACTGCTGAGCGACACTAAACTCAGCTTCCGTCAAATCTGTTTTGCTTAGATCCACAGTGGTTTCTTTCACCTTTTCCACACCTAGAAAGTCATGGCTCTCTGGGTCAATTGCGCACAGGGCTTCAACCAGTTGGCTGTTGCGTTCGCTGAATTGACATTTCACCCATGACAGCATCCAAGAACAATCTTTTACTGCCGCTCTATGTATCATGTACCGTGTATCTGTCTTTTGTGTACTTTCGTTGTGGCATTTTGCACCTGCCCTGTGTTTGTTGCAGCTGTTTGACAATGAAATTTCCCCCCCGGGGGATCAATAAAGTATCTATCTATCTATCTATCTATCTATCTATCTATCTATCTATCTATCTATCTATCTATCTATCTATCTATCTATCTATCTATCTATCTATCTATCTATCTATCTATCTATCTATCTATCTATCTATCTATCTTTACACTCAGTCTCTTCTCCTATGTTCTGCTTGCCTAATGTACTGTCCACCACGTATTGCTAGAGATTTGTACTTATATAGCGTTGTCGTAATTGCTTGAAGCTGGTGGTGCCCAAATGGCTTCGAACTCGCTGTCACACCTCAGCTTCTCAATACACTCCAATGCGCTGTGGACCACTTTGACTCCAGTATAAAGATCCGTTGCTCTTGCCTGGAGTCATTTGTTTCGAGAATTGATAAGACTGAGGATTCTGTGCAACATGGTGGCTGTAAACTTAAAGCTATGGTCCGTCACCGCCTTCAGCAGCTCTGTAGCCTCAAGTCTTACTTCTGTGTTGTACAAACGCATGCATTCGATGTCAGAGAGGAACTTCACAATGCTGTCAAACTTTTTTATTACCCACTGACACAGTAGCCAGGTGTCCCCTTCTCTTTTGGCTTTTTTTTTATACTTTAGTGAAGCCAATTTCTGATATCCATTGTGACAGTGGCAGATTAGCTGGTTCGGGATAGCTAAATAGGCTAAGGATAATAACACTAACGCTTTTACAGCTAGCACAGAAGCTAAATAAACTCTGCAGTGGTGGGGCATGAGGCAGAGTTGAGTGAAGCAGCTTCAACGGACCCCGCCCTTATAAATCAAAATCAAATATTACAGGTGGAGGTGTATCACCTTATTCACTTTTTTTCCTGCTCTTTATGGAAACCCAAAGGAGTCATACCGAACCGCCCCAGTGGCTTTCCATAGCCCCCTACACACACCACAGCGTGCTCTGTCCATTGTGCTGACACAGCATAGTGTAGATACAGACTTTGCGCCAACATGTTACTCAATCATTTGAAAATGTTTGTTATTTTTATATAGGCACAAGCTTCAACTGAGGGGTCTAAGCCCCTTTTTGCCACCTCGTGGGTACGGGCCCGACAGTGACTACAAATAGGGACACATCAACAACATAAATGATGATGATGTGTCCCTATTAGTAGTCCCTGTCGGCTAGCTAGCATTAGCAACATGGCATATGAGTCATATCAATGTTAGTATGTGTACATAGCTGTGTATGCTGGCAACGATTCTCTAATCTCTACTGCTATTATGTTTGCATTTGTTGCGTCTGGGTGTTTTGGAAAGCTTTCCTGAGCCCCGACAATCTGTTTACCAGTGTTATGACTGTTTCTATGTATTTGTTATGTTTGTTTGTGTTATGTCTGGCTCCGTGTTCAAACACATCTGTGTTTCTGTCTGACAGTGTACTGTTCGGGCTGCCTCGGTGCTCCACGATAAGCTATTCCACCGCCTTCTCCTGAGCCCCATGCGCTTCTTTGACACGACACCTCTGGGCCGCATCCTCACCCGCTTCTCCCGCGACATGGACGAGGGTGAGGCACCCAATGATTTGCCTTGACTTCATACTCAGAGCATTGAGGTCCCCATACAACGCAGACAATCTGACCGATTTTGTTTTTTCTCTCTATCTCTCTCTCTCTCTCTCTCTCTCTCTCTCTCTCTCTCTCTCTGTCAATCTCTTTGTCTACTATCTCTCTCTCCCTCTCCATCCACAGTGGACGTCCGTCTGGCCATGCAGGCTGAGATGCTGCTCCAGAACCTGACCCTGGTGCTCTTCTGCCTGGCCATGGTGGGCATCATATTCCCCTGGTTCCTGCTCTCCCTTCTGCCGCTGGGAGCTTTCCTCCTCATTGTCAACCGCGTCTCCAGGTCAGGCTCCAACCAATCGATTTAGACGAGAGGTGTGTGCATGCCTACATGTGTTGATTAAAATATAAGAAGTGTAGAGATGGAGTAGGGTTCTGTAAGTATTTGGCTAATATACAAAATCAGTGGGACAAGAAGCATGTTTGATTCACAAGATATAAAAGTGCAGCTTTTGCTGCAACACCCCCACAAAAAGGTAGGATTTCTCCTGTATATGTTGTATGGGTCACGTCTAGCCTCCTACTCCCACAATGCGTGATAAAATAAATGTGATGAAATGGTGTGCCAAGCCACAACTCAGCAACTTCTCGATTTGTTATTCAGCGTGACTCATCTGAATCGCATCAAACCCGTTTCCTCATTGAAAAGCAAACCCAAAAGGTGTCCTATTCCCTATATAGTGCACATACCTATGACTAAGGCCCGCACTATGTAGGGAATAGAGTGCCATTTGGGACAAGTCTCCTTTGTTGATGTGGTTTACTTTGCCAGTTGGCATCGATAGATGAAAGTACCAACTGCATAAACATGTTTGCTTGTTCTAAGGTTACCTATACAATGTCATGTTATTTTATGCTATGTCCTATTCCTCCCTCCCTCCACTTTATGAGAAAAAAGGATGATTAATTAATGGACAGATTTGTTATTCACATGTGCAGCCCATCCGTTCTATGGACCTAAAAGTAAAGCACCACCCCACCTTTGTCAATAAACCCCTTTCTCTTGCACTTCCCTGTCGACTCAGTCTGGCGTAGTCTGGTCGTGGTAGCGTGGGTGTGTGGCTCATAAAATGTATTCTAGCGGAGGCCAGAAATGGCCCGAGCTGTGCCAGGAAATGGTTGTCCTGGGCAGAATTAAACTCTGACTCCCTGTGTCCTCTCATCATATCATAGTCCACTAACCTGTCTGATAACTGCACCGTAATTGAAGTTATAATGCAGTGTTTCTCAATCCACTCCTCGAGCACCATCACTAGATAATTCACAAGGTTGTTGTAGAAGGGTGCTCCGTGCTCAAACAACAATGCTGTTAGCTCGGTCACAGAGTCACAGAGGGGTCATAGAGTAGAAGTTTGAGAAATGCTGAGTACCATCCCTAAAGTGGTGCTCTGGTACATTTATATGTCATAGACTTGACGTTCCACTTCCTGTTTGTCTGACTAGGGTTCTGATTCGTGAGCTGAAGCGTCTAGAGAACATCAGCCAATCACCTTTCACATCGCACATCACCAGCAGTCTCCAGGGGCTGTCCACCATTCACGCCTATGGCAGAGGGGACGACTTCTTGAACAGGTGAGAACAGAATGGGCAAGACAAAAGATTTTAAGTGCCTTTGAACGGGCTATGCCAGGCGCACCGGTGTGTGTCAAGAACTGCAACGCTGCAGGGGTTTTCACTCTCAACAGTTTCCTGTGTGTATCAAGAATGGTCCCCTGTTACTTTCGTGTTCTTCAAATATGTTTGTTATTTTCGGATAACCTCAAATTACTCAGTCAGCAGGCTGTTAAAAGGAGAGGATACAAAACTCCCTTAAACAAAATAACAATAACGAACAGGTTTTTGTGCATAATGTGGCGCAATACACACTAGCCCCTTTCAAATCACCCAGTTCAACCCCCTCTTATTGCTAAGATAGCAGGGCGATGCAGGTCAATCATCATACCGTTAACTTGTATGCCCTCTACTGTATTTAGTTGGTATGACATGTACTGACAGATTTTTATAAATGTCCACTGAGCTACATAATAACAGAGGGGAATTACGAACTCAAACTAAACCAATGAAAGTAGAGATCCCACGATATACAATGATAGCTTAGATGTATAACTCCAAACTATGGAGGAGAAAGATAACAGCTATGGCTGTGTTGCCATGGATTAACGACACGGGTTAGCTACCAGATTAGCTCAAACATAAGCAAAAAACGAGCATTAAACCAAAACAGGGAAATCCTTTGCTGTAAATTATAAGTAAACTAACGGCTGTCTCAAAAAATGAGAGCTAAACAAAATGGTGAAATCCTTAGATTCTTAGATGTATATAATGTGCAATATACTTTACGCTCTACTATCTAAGCAAAAAAAACAAGATTACTAAAGTATTATTTCACTTTTGGTGAAGAATAATGAATAATGCAGATCCGCTCTATTCAGAATTAGCTGAGATTGAGAACAAGTGACGTCAGCCAACGTTAGCTAAAGAGGTCTGATCTGTAACGTAAATGTTAGCTAACTAGGTAATCTGGCATTAACATGTGCCATCATAATCCAAAATTCTTATTACTGGATTACGTTATAGCTAGTTACCCATCTTCTGCAGGTGGAGTTACAGTTCCTTGCAGCCCAGGTAACCAGTCCGTTAACAGATCAACAAAAGTAACGTCCATGCAGCTGGATGGCCCAGTTCAGTCCTTAAACTGGCTAGCCTCCAGATAGCCAAATAGCCCTTAGGCTAGAATGTCACCCAATGTTGGAAAGAGAGAACTGAATTACTGTATTCGATCTTCACTTGCATGTCGAGTTCTTCAGAATGAAATCCTTAGGTAGCGCTGGTTCTGAGAAGCTTTTCCGAATGCCTTCTGGGGTTGTTATCCTCAAATCCGCAGGTTACCACAGGCCATAACGGATTCCCTCACAGCCCCTGAGCATGACCTTCACCTCCCTGAAGGCAGCCCTCTGCTTGGTAACCGCCTGAGTGTAGTCAGGGTAAATTTGAATATGGTCTCCAAGTGTGGATATCACTTGTTTGACTTCGGCTGCATTGCGGAAGATTGCTTCTTTCTCTTGGTAGTAGTGGCATCTTATCACAAATGCTCATGGTGGCTGGTCATAACCCAGTCTCTCTTGTAGAGTGCGATGTGCGTGGTCTAGCAGCGGGGGGTTTTCTAGGCCGAGTGCCTGTTGTAGCATCTCTGCGATGAACTCTGTATGCCGCTTGCCATACTCCTGTCTCTCTCTCACACCCGTCATGCGTAAATTCGAAACAACGGGATCTAGTCTCCAAATTTTCATTTTTCTCTTTAAGTTCCTTGATTTCCTTTTTCATTTGGAAAACATCCCTTTCCAGTGTGGTGATCGAGTCAGAGTAGCCATTAGCCGCGGTCTCCAGGCTGGTCATGCGGATGTCCAGTGCCTTGTTGTTGGATCTAGCCTGTTCAGTGGCAGTTTTCAGCTCCTCTCTCAGCTGGCTAACCTGGTGTCGTAGCTCTGCCGACTGCATTTCTGCCTTTTCGTCCATTTTGTCAATTAATTCCTGCTTCTTGCAGTTGGTGCCTGACATCGTCGACAAAAATTACAAAAACGTGACAGTGAGCCATAAAATGGAGTCTCAGGTTGTAAAGTGGTATTTTGTTAAAAATTACAATCTGCCCATAAGTTTTGGAACAAACGAGTCAAATATTGGTTCAACATGTTTGGCCTGGCCTCCCTCGACTCTCACCAAGTCCCTTGTTATTGGTCCTTTGACTCTCACCAAGTCTGTTATTGGCCGTTGACTTTCACTAATCCTTCTTAATGGTTAATTGCTGCGTATCTCAGGTACCAGGCTTTACTGGACACCAACCAGGCCTCCCACTACCTGTTTAGCTGTGCTATGCGCTGGCTGGCTGTACGACTGGACCTGATCAGCATTACTCTCATCACCACTGTAGCCCTGCTCATCGTTTTCATGCACAACCAGATCCCCCCAGCCTACGCAGGCTTGGCTATATCATACGCCGTGCAGGTACACATAAACACACACACGCAAATGCACGTTCATGCACACACATGTAAACACGCACACACACACAATGTTAGTGTATCTTTGCTATGGTTTAATTATTTTGACTGCCCCTTTAATGGAAAGGTTTTTTATGGCTTTTTGATGTCTTATTTATAATTTCACTGTGGGATTACTACAGGCGTGGGAAGGAGCTCCCTCTTAGGGAACTATGAATTGAAATTGTATAGAGCCGAATGGAGAAGTATAGCCTTATCAGCATATCTGTATATAGGGGTCGTAAAGGATTATGGTTTGTGCTCCTCATTCATTCATAGGGTATCATTGCACACTGGGACGAACACTAGTGTTGACGTGGGCCTAGGTTGATTGTAATCAGGTTTGAGGGTGTTAATCATTGACTTATCGCTTCTCTCCCTCTCTGTCTCTCTCCTCTCTCTCCAGTTGACTGGTCTTTTTCAGTTTACCGTGAGGCTGCTGTCGGAGACTGAGGCTCGCTTCACGTCAGTGGAGAGGATCAATCATTATATAAAGGTAGGTAGGCCTAATGACACCAGGGAGTGCGGCCAACAGTCGGGGGAAGGGTTGCTGATTGGCTGAACCATGTGTGGCTGAATCGAAAGTACACACATGCTGAGTCTGACACAAACAAACACACGCCCATAGACTTAACGCAGCAGGACACAGGCACAGATGAAGCAACAACACACACACTTACACAGAGACAGCATACTCACAAGCAGGCACACACACACACACAATACAAATCAAATGTTATTGGTCACATACACGTGGTTAGCAGATGTTATTGCGGCGGTAGCGAAATGCTTGTGCTTCTAGCTCCGACAGTGCAGTAATATCTAACAAGTAATATCTAACAGTTTCACAACATATACACATTAATCTAAGTAAGGAATGGATTGAGAATATACATGTATATTGTACATATACACTACCGTTTAAAAGATTGGGGGTCACTTAGAAATGTCCTTGTTTTTTAAAGAAAAGCACAACTTAAAATTGATCAGAAATACAGTGTAGACATTGTTAGTTGTAAATGACTATTGTAGCTGGAAACGGCTGATTTTGTAATGGAATATCTACATAGGCGTACAGAGGCCCATTATCAGCAATCATCACTCCTGTGTTCCAATGGCACGTTGTGTTAGCTAATCCAAGTTTATCATTTTAAAAGGCTAATTGATCATTAGAAAATAATTTTGCAAATATGTTTCAGCACAACTGAAAACTGATTTAAAGAAGCAATAAAACTGGCCTTTAGACTAGTTGAGTATCTGGAGCATCAGCATTTGTGTGCTCGATTACAGGCTCAAAATGGCCAGAAACAAAATAACTTTCTTCTGAAACTTGTCAGTCTATTCTTGTTCTGAGAAATGCAGGCTATTCCATGCGAGAAATTGCCAAGAAACTGAAGATCTTGTACAACGCTGTGTACTACTCCCTTCACAGAACAGCGCAAACTTGCTCTAACCAGAATAGAAAGAGGAGTGGGAGGCCCCGGTGCACAACTGAGCAAGAGGACAAGTACATTATAGTGTCCCTTAGAGAGACACAGCTCATGTGAGCTCTCACATTTCTCGACATGTTTTTTACAATAAGATAGTTTTGGAGTTAGATAAACTTGGATTTTTCGGCAGGGACATATACAGGATGGTACCCTCCACAACTTAAACTTCACTCAAGATCAAAACTTCAAGCCTACAACCTACTTTTTGGACAATATTTACCTGGAAAACTCTATCAAGGATTTCATTTTCCCAAGCTCGTCAGGGGGTGCTCTGGCAATCAAAGTCCTGAGATCCTGGAATCTGAGACAGAACTGATACAACTTCAACTACCACTGAAGTGTGAAGAGAGTTGTTGAATCCTTTTGAAGCTGTTCAGAGACCATCCACTGCCATTTTCTTCAAGCAAGTGGGTGTGACACCTACTCCCGTTGCATGCTGCACTGCTGCTTGGATTCCACCTGGCGATCTGTTCACCGTCTGCCTTGTCTTGTCTCCCCCTGTCTGGTACAGGTACCCCCAAACACACTTCCCACATGTGAAGTGAGAGATCCAGAGGCTTTGAAGCCCCCTCCTGCTGTTCAGAGCCCATTCACTGGCATTTTTCCATTTTGACATTTGCCTGATGTCTCATACATGCTTTGTTGACAACAAACGTTCTTTACTCAACCGTGGGACAGAATGTCTGTTCCCACACTCGGGACTCTTACTCTCTATTGGTTACACAGACTTTTGGCCTACCATCCCATTCTAACCACCTCCCGCTGGCTTTGTATTCATGTTACCTGATGAAATTGCTGTACAATATCTGGTAATGTGCATGTACACCCTGACCCATCTACTGTTGCTACTGTTGCTAGCCCTAATTCTGACTTGTGCTCTGATATCTGCTTCACTGATTTCTGCTCTCGTAAAAGCCTGGGTTTTCTGCACGTTAACACTAGAAGCTTATTACCTAAAATGGATCATTTGAAAGTGTGGGTTCACAGCTCCAATCCAGATGTGTTGGTCATTACTGAGACCTTTTTCGGCAAGACAGATCTTCCAAAGGTGGGGGAGTGGCAATTTTTACCAAGGATCACCTACAGTGCTCGGTTGTCTCCACCAAGTCTGTCCCCAGACAATTTGATTTGCTGGTTTTAAGTATTAAACTTTCAAATAACTCTTTGTTGACTGTTGCTGGGTGCTATCGTCCTCCATCAGCACCGGCCTGTACCCTACCTGCCCTAAGCTCTCTCTTGGCCCCTTACATTAAGTCTGAATTTGTCCTGCTAGGTGACCTAAACTGGGACATGTTTAAACCACCTGACCAAGTCCTAAAGCAATGGGACTCCCTAAATCTTTCTCAGATTATTAGCAATCCCACAAGGTATGAATCCAAACACCCAGAAAAGGCTACTCTTCTTGATGTTATCCTCACAAATAATCCTGATAGGTATCAGTCTGGTGTTTTCTGTAATGACCTTAGTGATCACTGTTTTACTGCCTGTGTTCGTAATGGCTGCTCAGTGAAACGACCTGTCCTGATTTGTCATAGACACTTGCTAAAAACCTTCCTTCATGAACTGGCTTCTGTAAAATGGAATAGAATCAGCTTGATCCCCTCTGTCGAAGATGCTTTTCAGTGGTATTGTTAACAAACACGCCCCCATAAAGAAATCTAGAATTAAAAACAGGTTGAGCCCCTGGTTCGACCGTGATCTTGCAGAGTTACTCCACCTCAAGAATTGCATTTGGCGAAAGGCCCGGCACACGCTTACTCAGGCTGACTGGCTCTCGTTCAGGCAAGTGCACTCGGGCTATACAGAAGGCCAAAGTTAGTTACTTTAAGGAAAAGTTCTCTCTCTGTGGGTCTTACCCCAAGAAATTCTGGAGAACGGTTAAAGACCTGGAGAATAAACCCTCCTCACAGCTGTCCATGTCCCTTAAAGTAGATGATGTGGTTGTTACTGACAAGAAGCACATGGCTGAGCTCTTTAATCAACACTTCATTAAGTCAGGATTCCTATTTGAATCAGCCATGCCTCCTTGCCCATCCAACATTTCCTCATCTGCCACTCCTTCTAATGCTACTATCCCCGATTCTTCTCCCTCTTTTTCCCCTGCCTCGTACAAGGCTGAGTACTACTCTCAAACTAGACACTCTAATGTACTTATCCTTTTGCTCAGTTGTGCACCGGGGCCTCCCACTCCTCTTTCTATTCTGGTTAGAGCCAGTTTGCCCTGTTCTGTGACTGGAGTAGTACACAGCGTTGTACGAGATCTTCAGTTTCTTGGCAATTTCTCGCATGGAATAGCCTTCATTTCTCAGAAGAAGAATAGACTGACAAGTTTCAGAAGAAAGTTAATTGTTTCTGGCCATTTTGAGCATGTAATCGAACACACAAATGCTGATGCTCCAGTTACTCAACTAGTCTAAAGAAGGACAGTTTTATTGCTTCTTTAATCAGCACAACAGTTTTCAGCTGTGCTAACATAATTGCAAAATATTTTTCTAATGATCAATTAGCCTTTTAAAATGATATACTTGGATTAGCTAACACAATGTGTAATTGGAACACAGGAGTGATGGTTGCTGATAATGGGCCTCTGTACGCCTATGTAGATATTCCATAAAAAATCTGCCGTTTCCAGCTACAATAGTCTTTTACAACATTAACAATGTCTACGCTGTATTTCTGATCAATTGTATGTTATTTGTATGGACAAAAAAATTGTCTTTCTTTCAAAAACAAGAACATTTCTAAGTGACCCCAAACTTTTGAACGGTAGTATTAGTCAGGGCGGCATTGGACTGCGATACAGTGGCATAGTAAGCTTTATAGTATACAGTATACACATAAGAGATTGGTGATGAAGAATGTGAACACGATTAAGTGACTAAGATACCGAAGAATAGTATAGCGTACAGTTTAAACATATGAGATGAGTAGTGTAATCAGCCTAGGGCAATACACATTCCTGTGCACGGTGCACCCACACAACATCCCAAAAACACAATGACATCCCAGCAGGAAGCAGATACAGTACCCAGTGTGTGGCCCGTCACACATCACAGCACATGACAGAACCTGTTTCACACAACACCCATCAAACCATAAACACCCCCATATCAGAGGAACTCTGATAGAGGAACTTTTTCTCAAAGCACCAACAAGCTTTTGGAGATCTATAAATACATTTTCTGTTGAAAGGGCGGTGGCTTCACTTCTTGGGATTGGAGATACAGAGATTAACACTCGATATTGGATACATGTTTTCTGTCAGACCTTGGAGGTTGAGGCGCCGAGGCAGATCAGTGGCCCATCCTCTCCTGCCCCCTGCTGGCCAGATAAGGGACAGATCTCCTTCCAGGACGTGGAGATGTGTTACCGGGACAACCTGCCCCTGGTGCTCAAGAAGCTGTCCTTTAACATCCTGCCAGAGGAGACCATCGGCATTGTGGGTCGCACTGGCTCAGGTACTTAGCATCCTTTATTCCCATGTATCGTTTTACATCGGTAAAGTTAAATTGTCTAGTTCTATTTCCGCTGGTGTTTACCTGGTATTTACTAAATAACAATGGTGTCAAATTGATTGTATTTGTGTTTGTTTTTTAATGATTCTGATAGGAACAAAAAGAGTAATCATTATCCAGTTAACTGTAATCTTCACATGTTTATGTGGTTATCATGTACAGTATCTGAACTAATCTTAGGTACACTGAGTAGTTCACTCACAAACCCTTTTCTATCTATCCAGGGAAGTCCTCACTGGCCGTATCGCTCTTCAGACTGGTGGAGCTGACTGGGGGCTCCATCACCATCGACGGTATCAACATTGCCCAGATTGGATTGGACGACCTAAGAAGCAAGCTGTCAATAATTCCCCAGGAGCCTGTTCTCTTCATTGGCACCATCAGGTACGTATGAATGATTTACCTACGTTTCATCTAGGTACAGATCTAGGGTCAGCTTCCCCTCCCATAAATCCTAACCTTAACCATTAGTGGGAAAATGTACTGACCTCAGATCAGTGTCTGATTCTTTATTCTTATTTTTTCTTACCAAATAGGTCCAATCTGGACCCATGGAGTCAATACTCAGATGCTCAGATCTGGGATGCACTTCAGAGGACCCATATAAAGGAGATGGTAAGTAGGGATAGATGGTCAATGGAAACATAAATAGAGAAAGCAATACATATACATTATGTCAATCTGCATAGATAACTGTCAGTTTGACCCCAAATATATTGATAAATGTCTGTTTAAAAATGAGAAGTAGTCTTTTTATGTTGGCATCATAGTGTGTATGCATTGCCTTATACATCTTCAGATAAAGTGTTATTACCGCTAAGAGTAATTGATAACAAATCCTAGACCTGTTTTAAGATTAAATATCCCTTCTAGAGATTTTTGAACAGTTGAAAGCGATATCTGTGGCTTATGTTTTAACTCCATTTTGTCTCCAATCATGTTCAGATCAGCCAACTGCCCCATTCCCTCCAGTCCGAGGTGACAGAGAACGGAGAGAACTTCTCAGTGGGAGAGAGACAACTACTGTGTGTGGCCAGAGCACTGCTTAGACACAGCAAGGTAAACGCGCGCACATACACGCACACTCTAGCGTCACCTATCTTTCTCTCCACACCACACACACACCCACACACACACACACACACACACACACACACACACACACACACACACACACACACACACACACACACACACACACACACACACAGGACGATAGATGAGGGCAGAGATAATTTCAGAGAGATTTTCTCTTTTCTGTTACCACATAGGAAAGCTTGTGTGCATCACATCCTACTTTTGAGGTAACCACATAAGAACATTGAGAATGTAGCAGCTTCCCAAAGGCGTAACATTGCCACCACATGCCTTTTATTGTTATTTCACTCTGATTCTATAGAATGCAGTTGGAAATACAAAAAACTGAGAATGACAAAATACGTAGCATTTAGGGACTAGTCTTACATTATAGTTATAACACTCCTTAAGATTATAATATACATGTCCATATTCAAAGACTCAACACTATTTTTCTAGTCTTTCTAGTCTACTATATTGCTACTTCCTTATTCTACCAACCTTAGTGATTGAACCATTCTCTGCAAAGTGTGCTTAAATGTGACATGGGGTTGCCAGATTTTGTTGTTGGACGAGGCAACGGCAGCCATTGACACAGAGACAGACCGGCTGATTCAGGAGACCATCCGTGAGTCGTTCAGCAGCTGTACCACGCTGATCATCGCCCATCGCCTCAGTACTGTGATGAGCTGTAACAGGGTCATGGTGTTGGACCAGGGACAGGTGGGTCTTCTGCACCATAGAAATATACATTGTGTCTCAACTGGCACACTATTCCCTATGTAGTGCACTACTTTTGACCAGGGCCTATAGGGCTCTGGTCAAAAGTAGCTCAAATCTATTGAATCATACAAATGGACTAATATACTAAACTAAATATTTGATATACTACAGTATACCTAAAGGCACATTTCTCTTGTGAGTCAAAATACTTGAACTTTATTTTCTTAATTCCATAACAGATTTTGGAATTCGACACCCCTGCTGCCCTGCTGGCAGATGGCAAGCTCAGTAACACAGAAGTGACCCCAGTCTAATGGGTACAAAGGAGCTCTTATAAAACAGACAATGCAGCAGAGGACCTCACTTGCACAAACTTTGAAGATGAACATCCCAATTTTTCCACGGAGCGAGGAACATGTGTTATTTTAAAAGGGCAATAGTAAAGGTTCTTACAATTGTTGATAAATCTAGAGAAGTCTGGTGATGTCAAAAACCAATGATGACTTCATGGCTATGATGATGATGATGATGATGATAATGTTCCAAAAGATGCATCAAAGATGTGGATCTATGGAAAGTTGGAAGTATCATACCTGCTGACCTTTGTTGCTGTGTGGCCAAAAGAGCTTTGTGCAAACGAAGAGGAACAAAGCCATGACTCTACAATGACACTTTAAATTCCATGAAATACTGAAGCATCTGATAACACTGAATGTTGCTTCACCATTTTTCTACAAGGCTATCAATGAGACTCGGAAGAGAATATTCCCTATGCGTTTCACTGATATACAGTGGGGAGAACAAGTATTTGATACACTGCCGATTTTGCAGGTTTTCCCACTTGTAGAAGTCTGTAATTTTTATCATAGGTACTCTTCCACTGTGAGTGACGGCATCTAAAACAAAAATCCAGAAAATCACATTGTATGATTTTTAAGTAATTAATTTGCATTTTATTGCATGACATAAGTATTTGATACATCAGAAAAGCAGAACTTAATATTTGGTACAGAAAACTTTGTTTACAATTACAGAGATCATACGTTTCCTGTAGTTCTTGACCAGGTTTGCACACACTGCAGCAGGGATTTTGGCCCTCTCGTCCATACAGACCTTCTCCAGATCCTTCAGGTTTCAGGCTGTCGCTGGGCAATACGGACTTTCAGCTCCCTCCAAAGATTTTCTATTGGGTTCAGGTCTGGAGACTGGCTATGCCACTCCAGAACCTTGAGATGCTTCTTACGGAGCCACTCCTTAGTTGCCCTGGCTGTGTGTTTCGGGTCGTTGTCATGCTGGAAGACCCAGCCACGACCCATCATCAATGCTCTTACTGAGGGAAGGAGGTTGTTGGCCAAGATCTTGCGATACATGGCCCCATCCATCCTCCCCTCAATACGGTGCAGTCGTCCTGTCCCCTTTGCAGAAAAGCATCCCCAAAGAATTATGTTTCCACCTCCATGCTTCACGGTTGGGATGGTGTTCTTGAGGTTGTACTCATCCTTCTTCTTCCTCCAAACACGGCGAGTGGAGTTTAGACCAAAAAGCTCTATTTTTGTCTCATCAAACCACATGACCTTCTCCCATTCCTCCTCTGCATCATCCAGATGGTCATTGGCAAACTTCAGACGGGCCTGGACATGCGCTGGCTTGAGCAGGGGGACCTTGCGTGCGCTGCAGGATTTTAATCCATGACGGCGTAGTGTGTTACTAATGGTTTTCTTTGAGACTGTGGTCCCAGGTCTCTTCAGGTCATTGACCAGGTCCTGCCGTGTAGTTCCGGGCTGATCCCTCACCTTCCTCATGATCATTGATGCCCCACGAGGTGAGATCTTGCATGGTGCCCCAGACCGAGGGAGATTGACCGTCATCTTGAACTTCTTCCATTTTCTAATAATTGCGCCAACAGTTGTTGCCTTCTCACCAAGCTGCTTGCCTATTGTCCTGTAGCCCATCCCAGCCTTATGCAGGTCTACAATTTTATCCCTGATGTCCTTACACAGCTCTCTGGTCTTGGCCATTGTGGAGAGGTTGGAGTCTGTTTGATTGAGTGTGTGGACAGGTGTCTTTTATACAGGTAACGAGTTCAAACAGGTGCAGTTAATACAGGTAATGAGTGGAGAACAGGAGGGCTTCTTAAAGAAAAACTAACAGGTCTGTGAGAGCCGGACTTCTTACTGGTTGGTAGGTGATGAAATACTTATGTCATGCAATAAAATGCAAATTAATTATTTAAAAATCATACAATGTGATTTTCTGGATTTTTGTTTTAGGTTCCGTCTCTCACAGTTGAAGTGTACCTATGATAAAAATTACAGACCTCTACATGCTTTGTAAGTAGGAAAACCTGCAAAATCGGCAGTGTATCAAATACTTGTTCTCCCCACTGTAACTAGAAGGAAACATACAGGTAACTGCCAAAATAATGGAAACACCCATTTTAAGTGTTTTGGGCCACCACGAGCCGCCAGAACAGATTAAATGTACCTTGGAATAGAATAGAATACAAGTGTTGGAATTCTATTGGAGGGATGCGACACCATTCTTCCTCAAGAAATTCCATCATTTGGTGTTTTGTTTATGGTGGTGGAAAGTGCTGTCTCAGAGTTGAGATCGGGTGACTGAGATACACACACACACGATGGCGGCATTGAGGAGGTCGACTTTGCTATTTTTATGGGTATTTTTACGTTAATTATAACTTTGTTTGCTCAGAATATTTGTGCAATTTCCTACGTCCGACAAACACTTCTGGATCATGAATCAGAAGCTACACACTTCAACCTCCCAGATATGGCATACTACATTCGCTCCTTTGTTCCTCGCGCAGCAGGCTTACCTGTTGCTTACCTGTTGCTGCTGACCAAGATGACCGAAGGCAACGCCGGCAAGGAAGTTAAGTGCGACTCTAAGGGGTATGCTTCCTCATCAAGAATTCCTGGTTTAAGCTGCCTATCAATCATTGTTTTTAAAACAGCCAGTGAAAAATGTGCTCTTGCAACAGCTGCATAGATCCAAGCCTATGGTATAAAAGTGGGGCTTTTATTGCTTAAACTATTGATAGACTTAAAGGGGCAATCTGTAGTTGCTACATCCATTTTTAGAATTATAAATAATATATACAGTACACCTACTCGTTCAAAGTTTATTTATTTTTACTATTTTCTACATCAAAACTATGAAATAACACAAGAAATCATGTAGTAACCAAAAAACTGTTAAACGAATCAAAATATATTTTGTATTTTAGATTCTTCCAAATAGCCACCCTTTGCCTTGATGACATCTTTGCACACTCTTGGCAAAGCATGCCATTCCTTGGTGCGAAAAGTGCAAATCAATCCCAGAACAACAGCAAAGGACCTTGTGAAGATGCTGGAGGAAACAAGTACAAAGCATCTATATCCACAGTAAAACAAGTCCTATATCGACATAACCTGAAAGGCCGCTCAGCAAGGAAGAAGCCACTGGTCCAAAACCGCCATAGAAAAGCCAGACTACAGTTTGCAACTGCACATGGGGACAAAGATCGTACTTTTTGGAGAAATGTCCTCTGGTCTGATGAAACAAAAATAGAACTGTTTGTCCATAATGACCATTGTTATGTTTGGAGGAAAAAGGGGGAGGCTTGCAAGCCGAAGAACACCATCCCAACCATGAATCACAGGGGTGGCAGCATCATGTTGTGGGGGTGCTTTGCTGCAGGAGGGACTGGTGCACTTCACAAAATAGATGGCATTATGAGGAAGGACAATTATGTGGCTAAATTGAAGCAACATCTCAAGACATCAGTCAGGAAGTTAAATCTTGGTCGGAAATGGGTCTTCCAAATGGACAATGACCACAAGCATACTTCCAAAATGGCTTAAGGACAACAAAGTCAAGGTATTGGAGTGGCCATCACAAAGCCCTGACCTCAATCCTATAGAAAATTTGTTTGTGCGAGACACTGAAAAAGTGCGAGCAAGGAGACCTCAAACCTGAGGAATGGGCCAAAATTCACCCAACTTATTGTGGGAAGCTTGTGGAAGGCTACCCGAAATGTTTGACCCAAGTTAAACAATTTAAAGGCAATGCTACCAAATACTAATTGAGTGTATGTAAACTTCTAACCCACTGGGAATGTGATGAAAGAAATAAATGCTGAAATAAATCATTCTCTTGTCATGGTGCGAAGGCAGGACACGAGGCGCAGAGCTGAAGTATAAAGACATTCCTTTATTATCTTGAGAAAACAACAAGGAGAGAACGCAACCACAAACTGGTGTGCAGAATGCATAAACAAAGATCCACCCAGGTGGGAAAGTAAACTTAAATGGGCAGCTGCCTCTAATTGGGGACCAACAAAACACAAACATAGAGTTTGCCAGAGCCCTCTCCTCTGTCAAGCCCTGACCAGACAAACATAAAGATGCCTGGAGGGATACCCGCAGTGGGGGGTCAGGGGGCAGGGTCAGGAGGCTCTGCCCCCGGATCATGACTGGGCACCGTAGCAGGGAGAGGCTCCGCCCCCGGATCATGATTGGGCGCCGTCGCAGTGTCTCTCCTTCTTCCTCCCTCCTCTGCCGATCCTGGCTCTGCAGGGGCTCATCCCAGAGCCCCCTTCGAGTTGGAAGACAGGAGCACCTCGTCGTCCTCATCCGACCCCTCTACTTACTCCTGCTCCCATGGCTGTAGGGGCTCCTCCATGAGCCGCCACGAGTGTCGCGGCAGGGGCTCTTCCTCATGCCCCTCCCACAACCCCCATACCCCCCCCCCCCCCAAAACAAATGTATGGGGGTTCTTCTGGGCTTTTCGTGGGGCCTGCACTTTGGTTCGCCGACGTGTAGCCAGCCGACGTGTAGCCCACCGGCGTCGCCGCTGCCCTGGATCCTGGTCCCGATCCAGGGCTAGACAGTGGAGGTAGTCCTCCTCGGAGACAAGCTCCTTACCTCAGAGGAGTTTTGCCACTGTCCAGCTCTGCGTGGTCCTGTGGTGGTGGATCTTTCTGTCAAGGCAGGACACGAGGCGCAGAGCTGAAGAATAAAGACAGTCCTTTATTGTCTTGAGAAAACAACAAACAAGGAGCGACCGCAACCATACACTGGTGTGCAGAATACACAAACAAAGATCCACACACAGGTGGGAAACTACTCAACTTAAATGGGATGCCCAATTAAGAGACAACGCAGTCTCTAATTGGGGACCAAAAAAACACTGAGTTTGCCAGAGCCCTCTCCTCTGTCAAGCCCTGACCTTAGCCACCAGACAAACAGAGTCAGGACCTGACATCTCTCTACTATTTATTCTTCACATTCTTAAAATAAAGTGGTGATTATAACTGACCTAAGACAGGGATTTTTACTAGGATTAAATGTCAGGAATTGTGAAAAACTGAGTTTAAATGTATTTGGCTAAGGTGTATGTAAACTTCCTACTTCAACTGTACATAACCAACCCATAAAGAAAAACAAGGTGACATGCCCAAACGACTACCGCCCCGTCGCACTCACCGCGTTCATCATGAAGTGCTTCGAGAGGCTGGTCAAGGGGTGTGAATAATTTCTGAAGGTACTGTACAAGCCAACTACTGCTACCAGACTTTTATTATGGTTGCTAAATAATGCAACTTTTAAACACATTCCACCCCCAATCTCCCCTTCCCAAAACACGTGTAAAAATATTAGACTATAAATTGTGCCTTCCTGTATTATACATATGGTAAAATGTTTCTTCTATTCTACAGGGATAAGCAACTCCAGTCCTTGCGGGCCTGATTGGTGTCACACCTTTGCCCCAGCTAACACACCTGACTCCAATAATCGACTAATCATGATCTTCAGTTTGGTACGCAATTAGTTTAATCAGCTGTGTCTGGTAGGGATGTGAGAAAAGTGACACCACTCCGACCCCTGAGGACTGGAGTTGCCCATCCCTGGTGTATACCATGTGTATCCCGTACATACGACTAATACAACTTGAAACTTGAAAGATGCACACACTTTAAACCCCTAATGCTCATTTGAGACCTGTCTTTCAAAGTCAGTAGCTATGTTTCCATTAACTTGTCCAGTGATTTTTTTTATTTTTATATATGACCCTAAGAATGATAGGATGTTAATTGCTTAAATAACTCAGGAAGCACCTGCTTTCAATATACTTTGTATCCCTCATTTACTCTCAAGTGGTGCAGCGGTCTAAGGCACTGCATCTCAGTGCTAGAGGAGTCACAATAGACACCCTGGTCCGGCAGGTAGCCTAGTGGTTAGTGCTGGATCGAATCCCTGAACTGACAAGGTAAAACTCTGTCGTCCTGCCCCTGAGCAAGGCAGTTCAGAGGGGTTGGGTTGAATTAATTCAGTTGTACAACTAACTAGTATACCCCCTTCCATATCCCATCCAGGCTGTATCACAAACGGCCGTGATTAGGAGTCCCATAGGGCGGCGCACAATTGGCCTAGCGCCATGTCATTGCAAATAAGAATTTGTTCTTAACTGACTTGCCTAGTTAAATAAAGGTTTTCTATATTTTGGCAGATAACTGTATATCACTTGCAGGGGCGCAACTTTGGTTTTAGAAGTGGGGACATGTCCCCCCCATCCCCAATCACTTGTATAAGCCACAATACTGGTTGGCGTAAGATATACGTTTTTTATGATATATTTAGTCCAAATTACATAGCAGGCAGCACATTCATCAGTCAAATCACTGGACAACCGATACAGATGCAGTGTATCTGTGCCTCTACAGTTATCTGTCATTGTGTAGTGTAGGGATGTTGTAGTTTATGCCTTTTGTTATGGCAAGAGATTAGCATTTTTGTTGCGTTAACCTTCTGTTTTGGGTGAATCAAGGGTATTTTATCCTTGCTGGTATGTTGAAACTGTATCTGCATATAGTCTCTTGTATTGTTGCAGAGTCTATTGCAGGAATGTCGTTTTTTATCAATGTGTAATTATTCTATTGTGAAGTAATAAAGCACAGTTATATTCATGGGATTGAAGAACAGCAGTCCAGAGTTGTGGAACAAATAATGAAAGGTACAGATTATTTTTTTAGTTCTAAACAACCACAGACAATGACGCAAAATCTTTGTTTTTTGACAAAGTTTCCGATTGTCAACATCTAGATGCCTTAAAAACCAACATAATGTTCATTATACTTGGCAATAAGCAATACAATGCTGGATAAATTGTAAAGATTGCCTTGTAATATTTGTATATTCTTACATGTTTTCTTGTCATAGAAAAACTTTACCAATAAAAATGTTTATTTTTATTCATGAAATATTGTCCTTGCATTCATATGGTGCCTCCCTGGCTTGCATGGTGCTCTGATAATGAATTACCCATCACTGTGCCATCATCAGGAAACATTGGAGACATTGCCTGCCCTAGGACGAGTTACTTCGTTACTGTTCACCACACTTGCCAAATATCAGAAATAAAAATCAAACTGATCATGCAATTAATGTTTTTTTTTCAATGATGTTGACTACTTTAAAACATGTTCTTCTACAGTTCCACTGAACCAATCGGAAACAAATTTGGTATATATACATCTATAGATGTACATTTTCAAACACAATATTTTTGAGGACTTGCTGTCCAACAGCACCAGCATGAGGCCAAACTGAATCATACTTTACAGGTTAGCTAGAGTCCTATCCCTGAGCATGTGCGTCTAATTTCAATACTGAGCCAGACAGATCAAGAGATAAACATATGTCTGTTATAGCACCACCGTGTGGTTGATTTGAATGTGCTTAGTTAGATATGTTGAGTCTTGACAGTGTTTGGAACCTGTGTATCAAGATTTGTCGGAGTTATATTCAATTATGTGCCAGACCACGCCTACGTGTGGGACGTGGAGAGGTTGGACCCAGGAGCAGAGAAGAGACCAGACGAGGAATCAGTGGTTAAGGACAAACAAATACTTTACTGAGAAATGGTAACCGAACGATCACAGTAACACAGGGAAAACAACAAACACTAAGTCTCGAAAACTCACTCAGGAGACAAACGATCACAGCAAACAATTCAAGCGTATGCAAAAAAACAAGAAAAAAAAAAAAAAACACCTCTTAACAGGGAAATCATAATGAGTATTAGGACACACCTGAGTGTAATTAATGTCTCTAGGATGGTCTCTGCCCCCCTCTGGTGACAGATGGAACAATGACAGCCAAGGCATTAATTCGACGCTCTGATCGTCGAATTAATGCCTTGGCTGATGGCACCCCCGCTTCAGCCTCTTGTTCAGGAGAGACTCAGTGACGCCCCCAACAGGGAGCAGAAGGCTTTCCAATACCGTGCAACGAACTGGGGCCTACGATCCGAGACAATGTCCTGGCAAAGTCTGTGTAGTCGAAAGACATGGGTAATCATGAGATCAGCGGTCTCCTTCGCCGAGGGCAACTTGGGTAAGGCGACGAAAGAGGTTGCCTTGGAGAACCGATTGAGGATAGTCTACGGACAGGTGGGACCAGGGCCGGATGATGATGGGCAGAGGTTGGAGCAACCCAGCCTGTCGCTGTCGTGAGGACTTGCTTTGGGCACAGGTGGAACAAGCCACAACGAAGGATCTCACATCCTCAATCATGTTGGGCCACCAAACAGTTCTCAGGAACTCCAGTGTCCGATTAACCCCTGGATGCCCAGTTAATTTAGAGGTGTGCGGAGCCTAAAGTCTGTTAGTGGGACCCCCGCCGGGGTCAGGCACTCGGGTCTGGGCTTGTCGTACCGTGGTCTCAATAATCCATACCATGGGAGCCACAATGCGTGAGCTGGGGATGAGAGACATTGTGTTGACAGGAAAGGGTGTCTGCTCTCTGATTCTTGGATCCCGGGCGATAGGCTAGAGTGAAGTTGAACCTGTTAAAAAACAGAGCCCACCTAGCCTGGCAAGCGTTCAACCTCTTGGCTTCTTGAATGGTGACCAAGTTCTTATGATCCGTCCAGATCACGAAAGGATGACGTGCCCCCTCCAACCAGTGTCTCCACTCCTCAAGGACCCACTCGTTCCGCTGGCGAGAACCGCTTGGAAAGAGAGGCACATGGGTGCAGTGTCTTGTCCCCCTCGCTCCGCTGTGAAAGGACTGCCCCTGCTCTGGCGTCTGAGGCATCCACCTCTACCACGAAGGGACGAGTAGGATCAGGATGAACAAGGACGGGTCCGGAGGTGAAACGTCCATTGAGCTCCACGAATACCCTGTCAGCCTCAGCGGTCCAGCCAAAACAGGTCTGGGACTTGCGGGTTAAGGCAGTGAGAGGCGCTGCTACCGCACCAAAGTTCCATCAAAATTGCCTGTAAAAATTGGCAAACCCGAGGAACCGCTGGACTTGTTTGAGTAAGGCAGGACAGGGCCAGTCGGTGACCACCTTAACCTTAACAGGGTCCGTTTGGATGCCGGCGGTAGAGATAGTGTGGCCCAGGAAAGAGACTCGGGATACATGGAACTCACACTTCTCTATCTTGACGTATACCGAGGAGGCCTCTATGATGTAGGCGATGATGTAGAGCGGTGTGGAATGAGGAGGACTGTAGCTCGAACGCCAGAGAGCACTGAGTGAGGAACCCCTTGCATGCTTCCGGGTGGCCGTCATACCGCTCCGGGGCTGGGATCTTGGGTTCCTGGTGCAGGTTCCCTGTAGCACTGGGCGATGAGACTTGGGCATTGGCTCCTCCTGGATTGGGGTTGGAGGGAATCGGTAAGTGCCTGGAGAGTCTCTGATATTTTGGAGAGTTGTTTTAGCTGCCCCCCAGCAGTGCTCCTTGGTGGATTATAACATTCTTGATCTGGGTGATCTCTGCTGGGTCCATGTTGGAGGCAGAAGCTTGCTGTGACGTGGTGAGGTTGGACCCGGGAGCAAAGAATAGACCAGACGAGGAATCATTGGTTAAGAATAAATGTAACTACTTTACTGAGAAACTGTAAAAGGAGGATCACAGTAACACTGGTAAAAACACAAACATTTAAGTCTCGAAAACTCACTCAGTAGACAAACACACACGGCAAACAAATCAAGCTTCTGCAAAGGACAACAGAAAACACACCTCTTAACAGGGAAATCATAATGAGTAATAGGACACACCTGTGTCATTAATTTCTCTAGGACGGTCTCTGCCACAGGTGGAACCATGACATGAGACACATATTTTGGTGACAGATGGAACCATGAGAGCATGAATGTTTATTGGTCAGCATGTTGTTTGAGATGCTATCCTGCAAAATTCTAAATGGTGGAAAATACATCCTGGCGGACCTTATAGAGCCCCACAGTAAATGCGTCATAAGGGGTGCGTGCTCAGCCCCCTCTTGTACTCCCTGTTCACCCATGACTGCGAGGCCACGCATGTCTCCAACTCAATCATCAAGTTTGCAGACGACACAACAGTAATAGGCCTGATTACCAACAATGTCGAGACAGCCTACAGGGAGGAGGTGAGGGCCCTGGGAGTGTGGTGCCAGGAAAATATTATCTCACTCAATGTCAACAAAACAAAGGAGCAGATTGTGAACTTAATGAAACAGCAGAGGGAGCACACCCCTATCCACATCGACGGGACCGCAGTGGAGCAGGTGGAAAGCTTAAAGTTCCTTGGTGTACACATCACTAACGATCTGAAATGGTCCACCCACACAGACAGTGTGGTGAACCTCAGGAGGCTGATGAAATTTGGCTTGGAACTTAAAACCCTCACAAACATTTACAGATGCACAATTGAGAGCATCCTGTGGGGCTATATCACAGCCTGGTAAGGCAACTGCACCGCCCGCAACCGCAAGGCTCTCCAGAGGGTGGTGCGGTCTGCCCAACGCATCACCGGGGGTACACTACCTGCCCTCCAGGACACCTACAGCACCCTATGTCAATAACATCTGCTAAACATGTGTATGTGACCAATACAATTTGATTTGAAGGCCCATAGACCCTGGCGGTCAAACATAGAAATTGTTCCAATCGTTTTTGTCACCATTCATTTTTCCCATATGGGAAATTTAGAGCTACACTGAACGAAAATATAAACGCAACAAGCAACAATTTCAAAGATATTACTGAGTTAGTTCAAAAAAGGAAATCAGTCAATTGAAATAAATAAATTAGGCCCTAATCTATGGATTTCACGACTGGGATACAGATCTAAATCTGTTGGTCACAGATACCTTTTAAAAAAAAAAGGTAGGGGTGTGGATCAGAAAACCAGTCAGTATCTGGTGTGACCACCATTTGCGTCATGCAGCGCGACACATCTCCTTCTAATAGAGTTGATCAGGCTGTTGATTGTAGCCTGTGGAATGCTGTCCCACTCCTCTTCAAAGGCTGGGCGAAGTTGCTGGATATTGGCTGGAACTGGAACCCGCTGTCGTACATGTCCATCCAGAGCATCCCAAACATGCTCAATGTCTGGTGAGTATGCAGCTTCCAGGAATTGTGTACAGATCCTTGACACATGGTGCCGTGCATTATCATGCTGAAACATGAGGTGATGGTGGCGGATGAATAGAACGACAATGGGCCTCAGGATCTCGTCACGGTATCTATATGCATTAAAATTGCCATCGATAAAAATGCATTTGTGTTCGTTGTCCATAGCTTATGCCTGCCCATACCATAACTCTACCTCCACCATTCTAAAACCTACAAAAAACAATACGCACATTTTCCCACCGGTTAAAAGGCTGTCAGTGATGATGTAGTGCAAATAGATCGATTTATAACCATTAATCTAAAATAATTCATAGCAAAAAAAAAATATATATACAGTGGGGAGAACAAGTATTTGACACACTGCCGATTTTCCTACTTACAAAGCATGTAGAGGTCTGTAATTATTATCATAGGTACACTTCAACTGTGAGAGACGGAATCTAAAACAAAAATCCAGAAAATCACATTGTATGATTTTTTAATAATTAATTTGCATTTTATTGCATGACATAAGTATTCGATCACCTACCAACCAGTAAGAATTCCGGCTCTCACAGACCTGTGAGATTAAGAAGGCACAGTTGAGCATGGTGGGTTCCCTGTGCATCTATAAAATCACCAGACCTTTATTTGTCATCATCAATCTACACACAATAACCCATAATGGCCAAGCGAAAGCAGGTTTTACCCCCAAAAAATATGTTTTTTATACCTTATTTACACAAGACCCTTTGCTATGAGACTCGAAACATGATTTGGAAAGGCACACACCTTAGGTCCAACAGTTGACAGTGCATGTCAGAGCAAAAACCAAGCCATGAGGTCGTAGGAATTGTCCGTAGAAATCCGAGACAGAATTGTGTTGAAGCACAGATCTGGGAAAGGGTACAAACACATTTCTGCAGCATTGAATGTCCCCAAGAACACAGTGACCTCCATCATTCTTAAACGGAAGACGTTTGGAACCACCAAGACTCTTCCTAGAGCTGGCCGCATGGCCAAACTGAGCAATCAGGGGAGAAGAGCCTTAGTCAGGGAGGTGACCAAGAACCCAATGGTCACTCTGACAGAGCTCCAGAGTTCCTCTGTGGAGATGAGAGAACATTCCAGAAGGACAACCATCTCTGCAGCACTCCACCAATCAGGCTTTTATGGTAGAGTGGCCAGATGGAGGGAAAGATGAACGAAGCAAATTACAGAGAGCCTTGATATAAACCTGCTCCAGACCTCAGACTGGGATGAAGGTTCACCTTCCAACAGGACAACGATCCTAAGCACTGTCATGGAAATTCTAATCAATAATGAGGAGAGACAAGGTCAATCACCAATCAGGACAATACTTTATTCAAAACATATTAAAAAGGCAATTGTCAGCTCCAGATACCCCTATCTCAAGTAAAACCCATGTCCTTGACCACACGCCTAGACTAGCTGCAGTAGAGACCATCCCATTACAAAAACACAGAATTAGTAGAACAGAAATGTCTTAACAATTATATACTGTAACTATTAATATTAAACAAAGCAGGTAAACATGTTCTCACAGCACACAGCCAAGACAACACAGGAGTGGCTTCGGGACAAGTCTATGAATGTCCTTGAGTGGCCTAGCCAGAGCACGGACTTAAACCAGATCAAACATCTCTGGAGAGACCTGAAAATAGCTGTTCAGTGACGCTCCCCATCCAACCTGACAGAGCTTGAGAGGATCTGCTGAGAAGAATGGGGGAAACTCCCCAAATACAGGTGTACCAAGACTGTAGCATCATACCCAAAAAGACTCAAGGCTGTAATCGCTGCCAAAGATGCTTCAACAAAGTAACGAGTAAAGGGTCTGAATAATAATTTAAAAAAAAATTTAATTCGCTAACATTTCTAAAAACCTGTTTTTGATTTGTCATTATGGGGTATTTTGTGTAGATTGATGAGGGGGAAAAAAACAATTTAATCAATTTTAGAATAAGGCTGTAACATAACAAAATGTGGAAAAAGTCAAGGGGTCTGAATACTTTGTCTTTTACAGTTATAAGGAAGGTGAAATCTTATAGTTAGTCGTTTTATAATTTGATTCTGCTATATTTAGAAAGCATATACGTTTATTTCAAGTCTTATTCATACAGTTTTGTTGAATTGAAAATACATAATGAAATATGTAATATTGTTATATTTGTACTGTGTACTTGAGCTTATCACTACACCTCAGTAATGTATAACTTTTTTTTACCAGAAAGGTAAGATTTTAACCTTTCTTTGAGTATACAGCATTTTGTATGACCCTCTCATGATAAATTATTACTTTTGGGGATGACATAAATTACATTTTCGATTACATTTAGTTACATTAATTCGTTTTAAATTCCCATGTATACAAGTTAAATGGGTTTCCATCGCATTTTCAACTCTTGTGATGGTGATGGTTTTGTCAAAACTGTTGCATTATATAGCAAATGTGCAAACTCCAGTTTTAGCACATGCGCTCTAGCCAACAGTATGCGCCTACATTATGAGATGATTATTGATAAAAGTGATATTATTTGTATTTGTCAAACGGTGCCAAGAGTCGATCATCATGTCACCAGAATAACGCTTTGAACACACCGACTTCGCTTGCGTTTTGGCACGGTTGACGGAAATTGTAGAAGAAGGTGAATGTGAATCTTTGGTTGCACACATATCTAGATGATGCTGCACACTAGTTTGCGCAATGACAGTCGGTGTGGTCAAAGCGTAAAACCCTTGCTCTTTATTGGAAAGGAGCTTCAAGCTCATCACTTTGCACATTCAACACCTTGTGAAGTTCATCATCATTTATTTAATCTGTAGCCTTATAAACTGCATGCTTTCCCGAGGTATTGTGGAATGACCACACAACACATCATTGCTTGAGTCCAAGCTTATTATGTTATGTTATTATATCAATATTTGGGCATAAAGGCGTTTCCACCGCCATTTCTCGCATAATTAATTACTTTTGACACAAAAAGTCGAACAAACAAATTGTCTGTTGGCATTTATAAAATTGTATCGGCTTTTCATATTTCCATCAGCCCGGTCATTACTTTTTTAATGCTTCAGGTAATTCATTAAATGATTGGATGGAAACGTAGGTAGAGAAGTGAAAAATGATTCCTTAGCTGTTCATTTTCTCGCCATCTAAAGGTACATTGTAGACAATGACTTAAGTAGTTGAACATGTTATCACTCAAATCAAATCTTATTGGTCTCATACATACACATATTTAGCAGATGTTATTGCGGGTGTAGTGAAATGCTTGTGTTCCTAGCTCCAACAGTGCAGTCCATCTAACAATTCACAACAATACACAAATCTAAGAGTAAAATAATGGAATTAAGAAATATATAAATATTAGAATGAGCAATGTCAGAGTGGCTGTGAGGGCTGGGTTGTGGTTAGGCCGCTGAATCCCACCAGGGGGAGTAGAAGAGCCACAATCCAGTCCTCACATCAGTTAGGGAACATTAATGATCCCCAATCAGAGACAGCTGTCTAGAGTTGGTCTCTGATTGGGGATAGTATTTAGCCATTCCTCACATCCACCTGTGTGTGGATCATTGTTTGTTCGTGTCTGCCTTGTGTTTTCAGCACGTAAGTTATTTTGCTTTGTTAGTGTTTTGTATTTAGTCATCTCCTTTTGTTAATTTGTGCTTCGTGAGGACAACTCCAAAATAAAGAAGGAATGACGCTCCACCAGCCCGTATCGTCCCATTAATCCGCATCGTGACAGAATGATCCACCACCCTGGGACGCAGCGGGGACTGACATTGGGAGATATCCTCCTCGGTATGGGGAAAATTACTGAGGAGGAATACTCCCATTATCGTGAGGTGGAGGAGGGCTGGTGTCCGGAGCAGAGGCGCCGAAGACGGAGGACACGTCACCGGGCTAAAGCTAAGGACCAGCCTGGAGCCCGGAAAAACCCCCATACTGATTTTGGGGGGGGGGGCTATGGGGGTGGTCGGGGATCGAGGGAGAAGAGCCCCAACCACTGCACTCGTGGGAGCAGGAGTACAGAGAGGAGTCGGAGGAAGACGACGATGTGCTGCTGTTCCCTCACTCGTGGGGGTTCCCGGAGGAACCCTCACAGGATGGGGATTGGTTCCCAGTCCGGTGCCTCCAGCGCCGGTCCAGAGTCGGAGACGGAGGAGACCGACTCAGCGCACCACACCATCGGTGCGCACCAACAGCCCGGTACGGCCCACGCCTGCTCCGCGCACCAGCCCAATGGTGCGTGTCCCCAGCCCGGTACGGCCCATGCCTGCTCCTCGCACCAGACCAGTGGTACGCTCCCCCAGCCCGATACGGCCCGTGCCTGCTCCTCGCACCAGACCAGTGGTGCGTTTCCCCAGCCCGGTACGGCCCGTGCCCGCTCCTCGCACCTACCCAGTGGTGCGTTCCCACAGCCCGGTACGGCCCGTGCCTGCTCCTCGCACCAGACCAGTGGTGCGTTCCCCCAGCCCGGTACGGCCCGTGCCCGCTCCTCGCACCTACCCAGTGGTGCGTTCCCACAGCCCGGTACGGCCCGTGCCTGCGCCTCGCACCAGCCTAATGGTGCGTTCCCACAGTCCAGTAACGGCTCAGGCACGACCTTCAGCCCCGCTATGGAGCAGGAGCTCCGTAGCGTGTCGGTGCCCAGTCTTGGGCCGATAGCCAGCCCAACTACAGGGCTGGAAACCATCTCTGCATCGGTGCCCAGGGTGGGCACGACGTCCAGACACGCTTTGGAGCAGGAGCTCCTTAGCGTGCCGGTGCCCAGTTTGGGGCCGGAAAACACCTCTGCGTTGTTGCCCAGGGTGTGCACGACGTTCAGCCCCTCTTTGGAGCAGGAGCTCCTTAGCGTGTCGGTGCCCAATCTGGGGCCGGCAGCCAGCCCAACCACGGGGCTGGAACCCTCCTCTGCGTCGGTGCCCAGGTTGGACACGACATTCAGTCCTGCCCCAGGGAGGTGGATGGAGAAGGGTCTGGAAGTCTGCTCCGCTCCAGTACAAGGGCAGTCCGCTCCATTGGTGCCTGGTATGGGTCCGGCCGTCTGCTCCGCTCCAGAGATGGAGCAGTCCGCTCCACCGGGGTCCAGGCCGGGACCAGACGTCAGCCCCTCTCCAGGGTCGAGGGCTCCCACACCAGGATCAAGACAGGACTTGGTGCATCGCAGGAGTACTGAGGGGGGAATCATCGCGCCGGGGTCCGGACCGGACCGGGCGTGCAACGGGGAGGCAGGAAGAGAGCAGCTTTCACTGCCTGCGTCACGCCCGAAGCCGGAACCGGAGCCCCCACCATCAACCACCTCAGTACCCCGCCATTTCCCCCCTGGTTTTGTGGGGGGGGGTTTTGTGAGGGGGGATCATGTGCGGTCGGGAGCCCGCACCTTGGAGGGGGGGTACTGTGAGGGCTGGGTTGTGGTTAGGCCGCTGACTCCCACCAGGGGGAGTAGAAGAGCCACAATCAATTCCTCACATCAGTTAGGGAAAATTAATGATCCCCAATCAGAGACAGCTGTCTAGAGTTGGTCTCTGATTGGGGATAGTATTTAGCCATCCCTCACATCCACCTGTGTGTGGATCATTGTTTGTTCGTGTCTGCCTTGTGTTTTCAGCACGTAAGCTACTTTGCTTTGTTAGTGTTTTGTATTTAGTTCAGTCATCTCCTTTTGTTATTTTGTGCTTCGTGAGGACAACTCCAAAATAAAGAAGGAATGACGCTCCGTGTATCGTCCCATTAGTCCGCATCGTGACAGTGGCATTGACTAAAATACAGTAGAATAGAACACAGAATATACATAGAGGTGAGTAAAGCAGTATGTAAACATATTAAAGTGACTAGTGTTCAATTATTAAAGTAGCCAGTGATTCCATGTTTATGTATAGGGCAGCAGCCTTTAAGGTGCATGGTTGAGTAGCTGGGTGGTAGCCGTCTAGTGATGGCTATTTAACAGTCTGATGGCCTTGAGATAGAAGTTGTGATTCAGTCTCTCTGTCCCAGCTTTGATGCACCTGTACTGACCTCGCCTTCTGGATGATAGCAGGGTGAACAGGCCGTGGCTCAGGTGGTTGATGTCCTTGATGACCTTTTTGGCCTTCCTGTGACATCGGGTGCTGTAGGTGTCCTGGAGGGCAGACAGTG
Organism: Thymallus thymallus; assembly: GCA_023634145.1. NCBI lineage: Eukaryota > Metazoa > Chordata > Actinopteri > Salmoniformes > Salmonidae > Thymallus > Thymallus thymallus. The sequence goes on along the minus strand of CM042384.1, from coordinate 14,010,399 downwards.
TACCCCCGGTGATGCATTGGACAGACCACACCACCCTCTGGAGGGCCCTGCGGTTGCGGGCGGTGCAGTTACCGTACCAGGCGGTGATACAGCACGACAGGAGGCTCTCAATTGTGCATCTGTAAAAGTTTGTGAGGGTCTTAGGGGCCAAGCCAAATTTCTTTAGCCTCCTGAGGTTGAAGAGGCACTATTGTGCCTTCTTCACCACACTGTCTGTGTGGGTGGACCATTTCAGATTGTCAATGATGTGTACGCCAAGGAACATGAAGCTTTCCACCTTCTCCACTGCGGTCCTGTTGATGTGGATAGGGGATCAGCTCCTTTGTTTTGTTGACGTTGAGGGAGAGGTTATTTTCCCGGCACCACTCCGCCAGGGCCATCACCTCCTCCCTGTAGGCTGGTAATCAGGCCTACTACTGTTGTGTCGTCTGCAAACTTGATGATTGAGTTGGAGGTGTGTGTGGCCACGCAGTCATGGGTGAACAGGGAGTACAGGACGGGGCTGAGCATGCACCCTTGTGGGGCCCCTGTGTTGAAGAGTCAATGAACAGCATTCTGACATAGGTATTCCTCTTGTCCAGATGGGATAGGGCAGTGTGCAATGCGATGGCGATTGCATCGTCTGTGGATCTATTGGGGCGGTAAGCAAATTGAAGTCGGTCTAGGGTGTCAGGTAAGGTCGAGGTGATATGATCCTTAAATAGCCTCTCAAAGCACTTAATGATGACAGATGTGAGTGCTACGGGGCGATAGTCATTTAGTTCAGTTACCTTTGCTTTCTTGGGTACAGGAACAATGGTGGACATCTTGAAGCAAGTGGGGACAGCAGACTGGGATAGGGAGAGATTGAATATGTATGTAAATACTCAAGCCAGCTGGCCTACGCATGCTCTGAGGATGCGGCTAGGGATGCTGTCTGGGCCGGCAGCCTTGCGAGGGTTAACATGCTTACAGTCCTTGGGAGCGATGTGGCTGGTTTTCCCTTTGTAATCTGTCTGTAGACCCTGCCACATACGTCTCGTGTCTGAGCGACTCCACTTTGTCTCTGTACTGAAGTTTTGCCTGTGATTGCCTTATGGAGGGAATAACTACACTGCTTGTATTCCACCATATTCCCAGTCACCTTGCCATGGTTAAATGCGGTGGTTTGCAGTTTCAGTTTTGCACGAATGCTGCCATCTATCCACGGTTTCTGGTTTGGGTAGGTTTTAATAGTCACCGTGGGAACAACATCCCTTATACACTTCCTGATGAAGTCACTGTGTCCGTGTAAACGTCAATGTTATTCTCAGAGGCTACCCGGAACATTTCCCAGTCTGTGTGATCAAAACAATCTTGAAGCATGGATTCCGATTGGTCAGACCAGCGTTGAATAGACCTTAGCACGGGTACTTCCTGTTTGAGTTTCTGCTTATAGGAAAGGAGGAGCAAAATGGAGTCGTGATCTAATTTGCCGAAGGGAGGGTGGGGGAGGGCCTTCTACGCATCTCGAAAAGGCGAGTAGCAGTGGTCTAGTGTTTTTCCTAAGTGAGTACTACAGTCAATGTGTTGATAGAACTTTGGTAGCGTTTTCCTAAAATGTGCTTTGTTAAAATCCCCAGCTACAATAAATGCAGCTTTTCTAGCAACTGAGGTACTCAAAGCACTTTACATGGTAGGGGGAAACTCACCTCATCAATGTGTAGCACCCACCTGATTAGGTGGTCATGATAGAATGGGGCCAGGTTGTGAATTTTGCCATGACACCAGGGTTAACACCCCTACTCTTAAAATAAATCCCATGGGATTTTTCATGACCACAGAGAGTCAGGACACCTGTTTAAAGTCCCTTGTGAAAGACAGCACCCTACAAGCGTTTATCAAGGATTTCAATTGGAGAATCAGTTTTTGCCTATCTTCATACTGTCTTTGGTTGCACCTTCCTAGGCCTCACCATTTCACATGAATTAGCATTTTAATTTGTCCTTACAGAAGAAGAGGAACACTAATAATAATAATGAACGCCAACAAATACAATTAGCTTCGCTGCTAAACCCCTAATGATGTCATGTGGACATATACTTTGTTGCAATATAATTCCACACAGACTATGCATTATCCAGGCTGTTTCAGCCAGTCAACATGCAGGATCCAAACTACCAGGTTGTTAAATTAACGTATAGGATGAGTAAAAATGGGTGGAAAGAAGAAATTATATTATTATGTAGAATATGAATGAACGTGTATTCTGCACATTACAAATGACATGCAGTTGGGGTATCATGGGATGTATTGGAGGGTTTTCACTAGTTACCACAGCTACAAAGTCAAAATCGTAAAGATTCATGAAAACAAAAATGTGCTTTTTGGTCTTAATCTAAGGATAGGATTTGGCATAAAGGTAGCAGTAAGGTTAGGTTTAAAATCAGATTTTAAGAAGATACATTTTAGAAATAGGCGGGGTTTATGACTTTGTGGCTGTGGTAACTGACTGTAGTCTATTCGGGTGGTATTTGTGTTCTCACCCCTCTTGCCTGCATCAGCGTCCTTCCGGCTTCCAAGACTCCGACCGAAGTCACTAGTTACTACAGCCACAAAGTCAACATTGACTATATCGTAAACAATTATAAAAACAAAAACTCGCTTTTTGGCCTTAATTTAAGGTGAGATTAACAGTATGGTTAAGGTTAAGTTTAAAATCATACAATGAGAACATACATTGTTGAAATATGCGGGATTTTGCCATAATTATGACTTTGTGGCTATGGTAACTAGTGAGCCCAACGGAAAGAGGAAAGCCTTGGCTGTGATGCCGCTGGATGATGGCTGCTTTCGGGATCCTAAGTTACGAACACCGGCCATTGAAGCGGCCACGACTCGGACCTCCGGACGTTTATCCTCAAGACCCAAAGCAAAAAGAGGTCAGAAACTTAAATCGTTTCTCAAACCAATGTTGCAAAGAGAAATTGACACAAAGATCCTAGCTACCGTTATTTGGAAAGGAGTCCCCTTAGCTAGTTAGCTACGCTATGGTTGCTAACGTTAGCTAGCTAGTCCCAGACGGCTATCAGGCCCAAGCCAGTCTCTCTAACAATAACAATGAACAGCTACTTGGCTTGTCAGTTTGCTAGCTCGCAGTGACAAAATCAACCAGGTAACGTTAGCTTCATAACAGTAGCATTCTAGCTCGTAGTTAGCTAGCCAACCTTTGCTAACCTAACCAAAATGTTAACTTTACGACAGATAATTTGACCATAGTTACTTATCAAATGAGTGCACGAACAATTATTTGGTTGCAGATTAGTTCAAACGTGCTTGCATTTAATATAACGTTAGCTAGCTAGGTAACGTACACAACTAGGATTCATTTTGGATCAACTGGATCGATAATCAACTAGTTAACGTTAGCTAGCATACTTAGCAGCTACGTTACCTAGCTAAATGCCTTCATTTTCACAAATTGGCAAACGGTTAACTTAACGATTCAGGGTTCTCCCCAGGATTTTTAAGGGGGTGGTGCTGAATACAGCCAGAGGACTCAGATATTTGGGGGGTTTTGAACACCTGTAACTGCCCAAAAATTGCCTTACTTGATAAAAAGACAAATACATAATACAGTCCACAAGGTGGCGCAGCGCCTTTTACAGAGAACCTTGTAATATATCTAACGTTAGCATGTATTTGTGTCTAGCTATTATCATTTACAATGTTTGTCTAGCTAGCTATATATTTTCGCTAACGCGAACTACTAGTTTAGCTACCAATACCATGGTTAATTAGCTAGATAACGATAGCCATTTAATTTTAACTGTCTAACGTTAGCTAACACTGTCTTGAACTCATTTACTGTGCCAGGAGACCATTTTTGTCCAAATTGCTGTGGGAAACTATTGGTCATGATGTATTTAATTAGTGACGTCACTTTCCAGGCAGTTGTGGCATGGGATCCTTAGACTTAGTAAAAAAATTGCCACCTCTGGTCTCTTGGCCGTACCAAGCTCTTCTCTGTCCTGGCACCCCAATGTTGGAACTAGCTTCCCCTGATGCTAGGACAGCAGAGTCCTTGTCCATCTTCCGAAGACACCTGAAACCCTACCTCTTCTTCGGTTTTGTCTGGAGGGGATACAGCTTTTGTCAATTTACTTTTCGTAGCAGGTCTAGAAGCAGGTAGCAGGTCTACCTTCCTAACCTTACTGCATTTTGCACTACATTTGCACACTGTATATAGATTCTCTATTGTGTTATTGACTGTACGTTTGTTTATTCTCATGTGTAGCTCTGTGTTGTTTTTTGTCGCACTGCTTTGTTTTGGCCAGGTCGCAGTTGTAAATGAGAACTTGTTCTCAACTGGCCTACCTGGTTAAATAAAGGTTAAATAAAAATAAATAAATAAATAGAAGAACTTACGCAGTAGGTTAGGAGAAATATGACTAAAGCTGTATCCCATATAGACATTACCTTCTTCGGTGGGGTTTTAAGTTGTATTGCCACCTACTACTGGATTCAAAGTAAAAAAGAAAACCATACTTGATTGGGAAACAAACTCACTCCTCACAACTAAAATAGTTGACAAAGCAAAACAAACTAACTTCTTCCATTCTGCAAATTTCCATATTTCCACACTCAGGCTATAGGGCAGTACGGCTCGTCACAGCCTTTTATTTAACTCCTTCGCAGAGAATTCCTTCAATCCCGCATCCAGAATTATGTCCGAAACCCTGCCTCTTCAGAATATTTTATATATGACATCTGCCCCCCCCAAATATGTAGTTTTTGAGCACTTATCTTTTCCTACTAGTAGTGACTTTGCTGATAGAAATGTACTTACGACTGTAATATGTGGTTGTCTCACCTAGCTCTCTTAAGATGAACGCACTTACTGTAAGTCGCTCTGAATAAGAGTGTCTGCTAAATGACTAATATGTAAAACTGTCAACTCAATTTAATTATCTAGCTACGTAAACCCCTAATGAGCTATTCACCATTTGTTTTGTAAACGGGTGGAGAATGTTGTGTCCTGTGCATGTGTTCATCATGTGACTTCATCAACTGCATGGTCAGAATTTCACAAGATCTTATGTAAATCATTTGTTTTCCAGGATGAATTGACCGCGTTGAATGTGAAGCAAGGATTTAATAATCAACCGGCAGTGTCAGGGGATGAACATGGAAGTGCTAAAAATGTCAATTTCAATCCCTCAAAGGTGATCTTCTTCCCGTACTGTTTCTCTCTGTATCGTGTAGTGGATCATGATTCATGTTATGTACAGTAGGATCTCTTGTTCATTGCATACTTCCCTATTACCCCAACAGATTAGTTCAAACTTCAGCAGCATCATTGCAGAGAAGCTGCGCTACAACACATTTCCAGACACAGGCAAACGGAAGCCACAGGTTAACCAGAAGGACAATTTCTGGCTCGTTACTGCCAGGTCACAGAGCTCTATCAACAACTGGTTTACAGATCTGGCTGGGACTAAACCACTCACCCAGCTGGCCAAGAAGGTAGGACTTTGTACCAAGAACATCCCTTGGGGGCACATTGAGCAGAGCACTACATTGTGAAAGAAATATGTTGTGTTCTGGCCTGGGGTGGTCTAGCGGTCTATGCCGCTGCGTGTGGAACACGTATACGATGTACCACTGCCAGCATGGGTTCGAATCTGTCTCACTGTTCTTTCAGCACTCTTTCCCTTCTATCTCTTCTATCTCTCACCATTCAATGAACATACAAAATGCCCAAAATATATAAATAAATATTATGTATTTAAGAAATACAAGACATGTAAATTAAGTAATAATTTTGGCTTTATTGATGACATTTTAAATCTACAAAGTTTGAGAATGTTTGCCTACTGAACATGGCTCTCTTCCCATGACTAAGTCAATTTTAAACAGAAGCACAAGCACAATATGTCTGCCTTGGGTGAATTCTACGATGTCTTCCTGATATTATCCAAAGTAAATTCATTGCAATTATTAGACTGTCACTTAAAATTATAAAACATCTTCTGAAGCAACATCCTCCATCAAACCTGTTTTGTTAAATTGTGTTGGTGTACCAGGTGCCGATCTTTAGTAAAAAGGAGGAGGTTTTTGGCTACTTGGCCAAGTACACAGTACCTGTAATGCGTTCAGCATGGATGATCAAGATGACCTGTGCGTATCACGCCGCCATCACAGAAACAAAAGTCAAGAAGCGGCACGTGATTGACCCCTGCATAGGTAAGCAAACACTCCTTTAAAAAAATATAGCCTAACCATCCTCCTAGGAACACAGGGTTGGGTAGATTAATTTGTAAATGTAATCTGTTACGGTTACTAGTTACCTGTCCAAAATTGTAATCAATAACGTAACTTTTGTATTATGCAAACTCCGTAATGTAATTGGATTACATTTAGTTACTTTTAGATTACTTTCTCTTTAAGAGGCATTGGAAGAAGACAAAAATGTATGTTACCAATTGAACAACATCTATTGCAGAATAAATCAATGTTAAAGTTTACAAAGCTGGCCATATATGGATGTTACATTTTACTTTATTAACCCATTGCTTTCTAATACATACAATAATAATAAGATTAAATTATATCTTTACGTTACAAAGTCTATCAGAATTCCAGTCATTCCAATAAATGTTATGCCCCTTCATCTTCAAGAATTGGACTCGGAAATATGGAAGTATAGATTAGCCAAATTGTTTTACCTGAACATAACCCCAAAACTAAGAACTTATTAGCCAGCCCTTCTCTGTTGTTTATGATTTTGTTGTCATGGAAGACAATTCAATTGGGCTCATTGATTCGAGTTGAAAAATAAATGCTGCGCATGCTTTGAGCACTACTGAAAAGTGCAATTTACATGTGAAAAATGAATGCCATATGCCGCATTTGCTATAGGCCTATTATTGATCTTTTTGTTGGTGACACTTTGATATTGTGATAATATGCAGCTTTTTAACGGGCAAATCCACAGATGAAAAAATAACAAAACGGACACTGTTTTGGTAAAGAGCTGAGGGATGGGCCTGGAGAAATGTAACCACTATCAGACTAATAGATAGAGCTATGGATGCAAGGACTGGCCATCCATGTTATCAAAATTATTGTTTTAACCATGTTATGAGCCTAGACAGTGTGTTGACATTTACAATATCGATTCTTGAAGAATATAATTTAAATGCCTCATGAGCTTAGTTCAACTCTCACACTCCATGAGAACCACAAATGTAAATGTCAACACACAGATGGCCAATCTGTGGATAAAAATACTGTATATCATCTATAAGTCCCAAAATGGATGTAGCAACTACAGATTGCATGTGACCATTAGGCCTATGGATCTTTTTGTTGTTGATCAGCATGAATTAGATTGAGCAATAAAAACCCCACTTTTATTCCATAGGCTGGGATGATTTTTTTGTTGTTGATCAGCATGAATTAGATTGAGCAATAAAAACCCCACTTTTATTCCATAGGCTGGGATGATCAATCAAAAACAATGATTGATAGGCAGCTTGAACTTCTTGAATTAAACCATTATTGGGTTCAAATACACATTTAGATTTGTGAGCAGCCATCCACAACAACCACAATCTGTAAGGTGCAAATAGCAGTGTGATTCCCATCAATGCGCTATGTAGATCTCAATAATAAGTGATATCCGTAGACTACACCACTGCTGTCATCCTCACCTCCAAGCGTTTATTCAAGTTGGATAGTCTTTGATGCCAACGGAAATTGCACCTTTGGAAGACATAGTGTGGACTGTAGCCTGCAAAAGCCTATTCCTGCGATCCATCAAACACATTTGGTGTGTCATCATAGTGCTCTCTGACTTGTGGTCAGACTTTCTCAGGTGGAAACAAACGTACATTTGCGCCTTTTTTCAATGCCGATTTGAATGTCATTGAGAAAACAGAAGTGTCAATTATTTTTTGTTTAAAGTTGAAAAGTAATCCTCGACGTAATGATCTAGTTTTTCAAAAGTATCTGTAATCTGATTACAATATTTTAGCTGGTAACGTAACCCTGTTGGAACATCGTAGATTTTTTAAATGATTGAGCATGTTCCAGCTACCCCCCTGTGTCCAAAGCTCCTCAATAATGTTACATTCCAATATCCTGGGTGTGTTCACTGCCATTTAGAAAATATAGGCTGCTATATCTTGAGAATTTAGCTCAGTCATGCTGCATTTACAGATGCATATGCCATTGGGATGAATTGAACTCTAATGCTATGGTCTTTCTGTCTGCACTGCAGAATGGACTCAGATCATCACTAAGTACCTGTGGGAACAGTTGCAGAAGGTGGCTGAGTTCTACCGCCAGTCTCCCAGTCAGGGCTGTGGCTCTCCTCTCCCGGCCAACTCGGTCGAGATGGATACGGCCATGAAGCAGTGGGAGTACAACGAGAAGCTGGCCATGTTCATGTTCCAGGTTGGATGGTCCTTTGGTTTGTCTGTTTCTTTGTCTGTTTGCCTGCCTGTGTCAGGTTGCATGTCTGTCTCTCTCTGTCTGCATGTCCGTATATGTCTGCCTGCCTCAATCGGGGGACCTATGTATCTGCCTTATTTGATGAGTTTGTTATAAGCTAAATATATATTTTCACTAAACAGTTTGAAATTGATTGAGTTGTTACTTGGTTAGAATTGTGTTACTTTGATGTTAGCTTTTCGTCATTACACAGCTGTCTGCAATGGCTTTTGTGATAGTAAAGCCCTATTTCACAATAATGTCACCATATAAACAACGTGCTGCATGCCGGGTTCATTAGGGGGAAAATGTCAGTCAACCACTAGCAAGTAAGCTTCTTTTTAGAGGGCCAGTTATTTCTTTGGTACAGTAAACCATGAGGTAAGCGATAAGACATTTAATGTATGGATTTTATGATTAAGGCAAGATGTAATCATACATCACAAAGAAGAAAAAACAGTTCACTTTGTTTATTGTATGATGATAATCTCTAGCTAGCCCACATCATACAGCACGTTGTTTACACTGTGACGTACAGTTCCTTCAGAAAGTATTCACAACCCTTGACTTTTTCCACATTTTGTTGTTACAAATTGGGATTAAAATGTATATAATTTTTTTTATATATGTTCTACACAACATACTCATGTCAAATAATATCTTGATTAGATACCTATTCAACCCCATGAGTGAACAATACAATTTATAATCACCTTTGGCAGCGATTACAGCTGTGAGTCTTTTTGTGTAAGTCTCTAAGAGCTTTGCCCACTTGGATTGTACAATATTTGACCATTATTCTTTTTGAAAGTCTTCAAGCTCTGTCAAGGTGGTAGTTGATAATTTGCTAGACAGCAATTTTGTCTTGCCGTAGATTTAAGTAAAAACTAACTAGGCCACTCAGGAACATTCAATTGCATCTTGGTAAGCAACTCCAGTGTATATTTGGCCTTGAAGTTTTGTCCTGCTGAAAGGTACATTTTTCTCCCAGTGTCTGTTGGAAAGCAGACTAAACCAGGTTTTCCTCTATGATTTTGCCTATGCTTAGCTCTATTCCGTTTACTTTTAATCCCCCCAAAAACCTGCCTAGTCCTAGGAGATGACGAGCATGTTTTGCAGTATTACTTTAGTGCCTTATTGCAAGCAGGATGCATGTTTTAGAATATGTTTTATTCTGTAGAGGTTAGTATTGTGGCGTAACTACAATGTTGTTCATCCCTCCTCAGTTTTCTCCCATCAAAGCTATTAAACTCTTTAACTCTTTTAAAATCACCATTGGCCTCATGGTGAAATCCCTGAGCAGTATCCTTCCACACCGGCAACTGAGTTCGGAAGGACACCTGTATCGTTGTAATGACTGGGTGTATTGATACAGCATTCAATGCTTAATTAATAACTTCACCATGCTCAAAGGGATGTTCAGTGTCTGCTTTTTGAAAATTTTACCCATCTACCAATAGGTGCCCTTTGCAAGGCATTTGAAAGCCTCCCTGGTCTTTGGTTGAATCTGTGCTTGAAATTTACTGTTCAACTGCGGGACCTTTATATGTGTGGGGTACAGAGATGGGGAAATCATGTTAACCACTATTATTGCAACTTATTATGTGACTTGTTAAGCAAATGCTTTACTACTGAACGTATTTATGCTTGCCATAAGAAGGGGTTGATTACTTACTGACCCAAGACATTTCAGCTTTTAATTATTTATTAATTTGTAAAATAAAATACAAAAATCCACTTTGACATTGTGGGGTAGCTCTAATTGTGAAATGGGATAGCCGGCATAATTCACCACATTGTTTTTACTGACGTAATAGTGAAATGAGGTAATTTCATAGGGTTAACTTACCCTAAATACTTCATGCTGTAGAAGACCAAGCAATAACAGTTGTTTGCTTGTGTCTAGGATGGCATGCTAGACAGACACGAGTTCCTCACGTGGGTGTTGGAATGCTTCGAGAAGGTCCGACCTGGAGAGGATGAGCTTCTGAAGCTGCTACTGCCCCTTCTGCTACAGGTAATGCCTATATACCTTCCATACAGCACGCATTGTCTGAATAATTTGGTGGGCGCTTATATTTTTCCTATTTCACACGTGTATTAGAATTTTTTTTTTTTTTGTATATTTCCCTGAGACACCTTTGGAGAGTGGGGTCACGGCATGGGTCTTCTATTATCAATTAGGGTTAAGTGCCTTGCTTGAGCACATTGGCAGATGTTTCACCTTGTCAGTGCGGGGATTTCGAACTAGTGACCTTTAAGTTACTGGCCCAATGCTGTAACCACTAGGCTATCTTTCTCCTACGTTACAAACCACATATTTCATGTGGAAGGAGTAACTTAAGCAGACACTCACAGAGATGTAATTTATCTTCATGAATCAGGAAATGTCCAGGTTTTCTGACATCCTCTAATTATACAGTTGGGGGCATTATAAGATACTTTTTCAAACTACCTTTGATGCAGAAATGGTACATTGTTAATGTTACAAACTCTCTCTCAGGGTGACGCCAAGTACCAAGTTCATTAGCAATCGTGCAACAATAACCTATGTAACGAAAAACATTTAGGAAATATGCCCCTGGCGGTGCAGTTTAATCCACTTTGAAGCAAATGTATTTACCTGCACTGCGTTACAGGTTAACTTTTACAGGTTAGTCATTGAAGCTGACCTAGCTACCATCTCCTCTGTTTTTCCCTGTATTCCATTGTTGTGATCACATATCAGCTCTGAAGAGTGTGTACTGACCTTGAGTCGTGTCCCCTCCATCAGTACTCAGGGGAGTTTGTGCAGTCGGCCTACCTGTCCCGGAGGCTGGCCTATTTCTGCACGCGACGCCTCAACCTGCTGCTAAGCGACGGGAGCCTGGGGCCCGGCGCCGGAGGACACCCAGCCCACAGCATCCTGGCACAGCCAGGGAACACCCTGCCCCCCACGCCCACCTCCCAGCCTGCAGGGGGCAATCAGCCCCAGACCCCCTTCACAGACTTCTACATCTGCCCTCAACACAGGCCCTTGGTGTTTGGGCTCAGCTGCATGCTACAGGTACACAAACAACACACTTAATATCCTTTCCACTGAACTGAATGGTTTGCCTAATACTGCTACTGCTACTGCAGTACTATTAATATTACTGCTAAATTGGTGAACTAGCGCTTGTGATTGTTACCGATTTTAGATTTTTCCGGATTTTCCATATGTACAGTGCCTTCGGAAAGTATTCAAACCCCTTTCCACATTTTTTGGTTACAGCCTTATTATGAAATTGATTAAACAAAAAAATATATAATAATATCCTCATCAATCTACACACAATACCCCATAATGGCAAAGCAAAAACAGGTTTTTAGACATTTTTGCTAATTTATAAAAAATAAACAACAGAAATATCACATTTTCATATGTATTCAGACCCTTTACTCAGTACTTTGTTGAAGCACCTTTACCAGCAATTACAGCCTCAAGTATTTTTGGGTATGACGCTACAAGCCTGGCACACCTGTATTTGGGGAGTTTCTCCCATTCTTCTCTGCAGATCCTCCCAAGCTCTGTCAGGTTAAATGGGAAGCGTCGCTGCACAGCTATTTTCAGGTCTCTCCGGAGATGTTTGATTGGGTTGAAGTCCGTTCTCTGGCTGGGCCACTCAAGGACATTCATAGACTTGTCCCAAAGCCACTCCTGCGTTGTCTTGGCTGTGTGCATAGGGTCGTTGTCCTGTTGGAAGGTGAACCTTCGCCCCATTCTGAGGTCCTGAATGCTCTGGAGCAGGTTTTCATCAAGGATCTCTCTGTACTTTGCTCTGTTCATCTTTCCCTCGATCCTGACTAATCTCCCAGTCCCTGCCGCTGAAAAACATCCCCACAGCATGATGATTCCACCACCTGGCAGCCAGCTCTAGGAAGAGTCTTGGTAGTTCCAAACTTCTTCCATTTAAGAATGATGGAGGCCACTGTGTTCTTGGGGAACTTCAATGCTGCAGAAATGTTTTTGTACCCTTCCCCAGATCTGTTTTACGTACTATTCCTTCAACCTCATGGCTTGGTTTTTGCTCTGACATGCACTGTCGACTGTGGGACCTTTATATAGACAGGTGTGTGCCTTTCCAAATCATGTCCGTTCAATTGAATTTACCACACGTGGACTCCAATAAAGTGGTAGAAGCATCTCAAGGATAATCCATGTAAACAGGATGAACCTGAGCTCAATTTCTAGTCTCATAGGAAAGGGTCTGAATACTTATGTAAATAAGGTATTTCTGTTTTACATTTCCTATAAATTTGCAAACATTTCTAAACCATTTTTTTTTTTTTTTAAATACATGTTATAATAAGGCTTTAACGTAACAAAATGTGGAAAAAGTCAGGTCTGAATACTTTCCGAAGGCACTGTATGTTTTATTGTCACATGCAGTGAAATGGGTTGGTTTACAGAGTCAGCCATAGTAGTACGGCGCCCCTAGAGCAAATTAGTATTAAGTGCTTTGTTCAAGGACACCGACAGATTTCTTTACATTGTTGGCTCGGGTATTCAAACACGTGACCTTTCGGTTACTGTCCCAACGTTCTAACTGCTAGGCTACCTGCCGCCCTATTGTCAATCACATCCCTACATTCTTCTTCTCCTCGTCTTGGTTTCGTCAGAGTATCACGCTGTGCTGTCCCAGTGCCCTGGTGTGGCACTACTCTCTGACAGACAGCCGGAACAAGACTGGTTCCCCACTGGACCTACTGCCCATCTCCCCCTCCAACCTGCCCATGCCAGGGGGCAACGGCACCTTTACACAGCAAGTAAGGCCCAGAGTCTGGTTCCTGTCAAGATTTCTAACCACCTTGGGAGATATTCCATGCCACTTTACATTTGCCATTGGGTTTGGATTATGATCCTGCTGGTTGCTGCGCATTTGTCAATTTGATTGATTGAAAGTCCACACACTGTGAGGTTAACATCATTGCATGCCTGTTGACTACTAGATTGAGATTTGTATTTATTTATTAAGGATCCCCATTAACGTTAGCTTCTGCCAAGGAAGCAGCTACTCTTCCTGCGGTCCAGCTACATTTAAGGCAGTTCTATACAATTAAAAATATGACATTACATTTAATAACACTTTTCACAACATATTAAGTGTGTTCCCTCAGGCCATTACACTACTACCACATATCTACAATACAAAATCAATGTATACGTGTATGTAGAGTGTGTCTAATCGTGTGTGTGTCTGTCTCTTCACAGTCCCCGCTGTTCCATAAGGTGTATTTGTATCTGTTTTTTAAATCAGATTCAGTTACCTGATGTGGAATAGAGTTCCATATAGCCATGGCTCTACGTAGTACTGTGCACCTCCCTCCCATAGTCTGTTCTTAGCTTGGGGATTGTGAAGAGACCTCTGGTGGCATGTCTTGTCGGGTATGCATGGGTGTCTAAGCTAGTATTAAACAGACACCTTGTTGTATTTAGCATGTCAGCACTTCTTACAAAGACAAGTATTGAGCCATGAGAGATTTACATGCTTATCTCAGTCTTATCTATGCTTTTACATCAGGTCCGTGCAAAGGTGCGAGAAATAGAGGAGCAGGTCAAGGACCGAGGGCAAGCTGTGGAGTTCCGCTGGTCCTTTGATAAATGTCAGGAGACAACTGCTGGTAAAGAAACTGCTGTTAAGATCATAGGCACCTATAACATGACATAACAATCCATTCAGCCAATGACTCTATGGGCTGGATTCCCTGAAAAAGATTAAGACTAGGCTTGGATTTAAAATCTATTTCAATGGAGATTCTCTATTGAGCATGCTTTTTGTCCAGCACTATACTTAATCTGTGTCCGGGTTAACCAGCCCTAGATGTATAAGGGAAATGGAAATGAGCAACATTTTAGTATTTTGCTTATTTTCCTACTTTCACCAGGCTTCACCATTGGGAGGGTCCTACACACCCTGGAGGTTCTAGACAACCACAGCTTTGAGAAGTCAGACTTCAGCAATTCCCTGGATTCCCTTTACAACCGCATCTTTGGCTCGGGCCAGAGCAAAGACGGCCACGAGGTAAAAATGTTTTCCATCAATACTGTAGCCGTCTCTAAGATGAGCACTCCTGCATATGTCCAGTCTGAAGACTTTAATGGTTTTCACTTGCAGATGAAAAGGCAAAATGTAAAATGTGAGTGAGAGCCCAACTAACACCACGTCCTAGTCATTACAGTAGAGCACATATCATTTCTGTATTCTAGATTCTTCTAGAAACACCACATAGAGGTCTACAGGCACAGGTTTCCGTGCTGTATGGTCTTTGCCCTGACATGTTTCTCAATGTGTAGATGTCCCCTGATGACGATGCGGTGGTAACTCTGCTGTGTGAATGGGCGGTGTGCTGCAAGAGGTCTGGCCGCCACAGGGCCATGGTGGTGGCCAAGCTACTGGAGAAGAGACAGGCGGAGATCGAAGCCGAGGTGAGGGAGAGGCCCACTTGCGCGCACACACACACATATAAACCCAAATTCACTCTTGACCAGGTCAGCGTTTCCGCGTTATGACCATAGCACCATGACTGCTCCACAGTGACACGTCCCTTGAGTCATTCAGCCACTGCTGTTCCTGAGGATTCTCCATTGTTGCCTCTTGAAAACAGGTCTCTTAACCTCGAGATTTCACCTGTGTGTAAATAAAGGATGAAGACGGCCACACGCCTTTAATAACAAGATTGTAAACTCTTTTATAAGATATGAGGTATAGGTTTTTGTATTTCCTGAAGGCTATTTTTGTTTGCTATGTTGTAATGAAATTGTATTCCCCCTGTAATGTATATTTGCTTAATGGCAGTGGCTCTCATGCTATGCGTGTGTTTGTGTGTGTTCACAGAGGTGCGGCGAGTCGGAGGTGGTGGATGAGAAAGGCTCTGTGTCATCGGGCTCTCTCTCGGCGGCCACCCTGCCTGTGTTTCAGGACGTGCTCCTACAGTTCCTGGACACCCAGGCCCCCATGCTCAGTGAGTTTGCTATTCACTTCACTCATACTACTATTCAATTATATTCCCTTATTTTGGTTGTCTGCAGCTGCGTACCTAATGGCACCCTTTTCTTTATAATGCACTACTACTATAAATTGAATATAAGGTGCCTTTTAGGAGCCAGCTAGGCTCTCTGAATCTCTTGAGATTGCTCCTGATTCCAGCATTCTTTTGGATTTACAGTTTGCCCAACTGTTGAGTTGTTATGCACTACTGTGTTTCTGGGACTTGAGCCATGCTATACTGCGCTGGTCTAGTTAGACATTAACAATAATGTTGCCAGGAGGAGATGGCTGGTGTTTTATGGGTCACTAACCAATTGTGCTATTGTGTGGGGTTTTTTGTTATTTGTAACATATTTTGTACATGAATGTTTCTGCCATCGTCTCTTATGACAGAAAAGAGCTATATCAGGACAGCGATTACTCACCTCGTACTAGATTTTTTTCTTACAAAGCTCTCCCTCGCCCTCCATTTGGCAAATCTGACCATAATTCTATCCTCCTGATTTCTGCTTACAAGCTGAAACTAAAGCAGGAAGCACCAGTGACTTGGTCACTAAAGAAGTGGTCGGATGACGCAGATGCTAAGCTAGAGGACTGTTTTGCCAGCACACACTGGAATATGTTCTGCGATTCTTCCGATGGCATTGAGGAGTACACCACATCAGTCACTGGCTTCATCAATAAGTGCATCGATGACGTCATCCCCACAGTGACTGTACATACATACCCCAACCAGAAGTCATGGATTACAGGCAACATCCCACTGAGCTAAAGGGTAGAGCTGCTGCTTTCAAGGAGCTTGTAAGAAAACCTGCTGTGCCCTCTGACGAACCATCAAACAGGCAAAACGTCAATATAAGCACAGCCGCGAGCTGCCAAGTAACACAAGCCTACCAGACAAGCTAAATTACTTCTATGCTTGCTTCGAGGCAAGCAACACTAAAGCATGCATGAGAGCATCAGCAGTTCCAGACGACTGTGTGATCACGCTCTCCGTAGCCGATGTGAGTAAGACCTTTAAACAGGTCAACATTCAGACAGACAGATTACCAGGATGTGTACTCCGAGCATGCGCAGACCAACTGGCAAGTGTCTTCACTTACATTTTCAACCTGTCCCTGACTGAGTCTGTAATACCAACATGTTTCAAGCAGACCACCATAGTCCCTGTGCCCCAAAACACTAAGGTAACCTGCCTAAATGACTACTGACCCGTAGAACTCACGTCTGGATCCATTAAGTACTTTGAAAGCCTGGTCATGGCTCACATCAACACCATTATCCCAGAAAACCTAGACCCACTCCAATTTGCATACCGCCTCAATAGAGCCACAGATGATGCAATCGCCACACTTCCCTTTCCCACCTGGACAAAAGGACCACCTACGTGAGAATGCTATTCATTGACTACAGCTCAGCGTTCAACACCATAGTGCCCTCATCACTAAGCTAATGACCCTTGGACTAAACACCTCCTCCCTCTGCACCTGGATCCTGGACTTCCTGAAGGGCTGACACCCCCCATCTGCAACGCTGATCCTCAACACGGGGGCCCCTCGGGTGCGTGCTCCGTCCCCTCCGGTACTCCCTGTTCACCAATGATTGCATGGCCTGGCACGACTCAAACACCATCATTAAGTTGTCACGACACAACAGTGGTAGGCCTAGTCACCGACAACAATGAGACAGCCTATAGGGAGGGGGTCAGAGACCTGGCCGTGTGGTGCCAGGATAACAACCTCTCCCTCAACGTGATCAAGACAAAGGAGATGATTGTGGACTACAGGAAAAAGAGGACCGAGCACACCCACATTCTCATCGACAGGGCTGTAGTGGAGCTGGTTGAGAGCTTCAAGTTCCTTGGTGTCCACATCAACAACAAACTATCATGGTCCAAAAACACCAAGACAGTCGTGAAGAGGGCATGACAAAGCCTATTCCCCCAAAGCCTATTCCCCCTTGGCATGGGTCCTCACATCCTCAAAGTTCTACAGCTGCACCATCGAGAGCATCCTAACTGGTTGCTTCTCTGCCTGGTTTGGCAATTGCTGTCTATGTCTAGTGCGTACGGCCCAGTACATCACTGGGGCCAAGCTTCCTGCCATCCAGGACCTTTATACCAGGCGGTGTCAGAGGAAGGCCCTAAAAATTGTCGGACTCCACCCACCCTAGTCATAGACTGTTCTCTCTGCTACTGCACGGCAAGCGGTACCGGAGTGCCAAGTCTAGGTCCAAAAGGTTTCTTCAACAGCTTCTACCCACAAGCCATAAAACTCCTGAACAGCTAATCAAATGGCTACCCGGACTATTTGCATTTTTCTTAACTGCATTGTTGGTTAAGAGCTTGTAAGTAAGCATTTCAAGGTCTACACCTGTTGTATTAGGTGCATGTGACAAATACATTTCGGTTTGATTTTACATCCACCCTAGTGCTGAAAAGGACCATATGAAAAGAAAACATCCGCAAACTTCACAGTATCGTTCAGGTCGGCACGATAGTGGGAAAAGGGTATTGGTATTGGGAAAGCTAAACTTAATAAGGGTCCTGTGCAGCTTAGTTGGTAGAGCATGGCGCTTGCATCAGAATAATGCCTTCGATTCCCACTTGAGCCACCCATACAAAAATGTATGTGTGCACTACAGTTAGTCGCTTTGGATAAAAGTGTTTTGCTAAATGTCATATTATTATATTATAAACCTTTGTTACTGCTGCTAATGCTGGGGTGAATAGTGACGAACTCTTCCTCTGTCCCTCCTACTTAGCTGAGCCGAGCAACGAGAGCGAACGTGTGGAGTTCTCCAACCAGGTGCTGCTCTTCTGCGAGCTCATCCGCCACGATGTCTTCTCCCACAACATCTACATGTGCACGCTCATCTCCCGCGGCGACCTGGCCTCTGACTCCCACCTGCCCCGCCCCCGTTCCCCTAGCGACGAGCCCTCGGACGAATCAGAGCGCAAGGAGGCTGGCAGCAGTGTCAAGAATGAGGCATGTTATGTGGAGGCGGCTGTTGTTGTTTTAGTGTGCATGATGAATCATCTTACATTTACATTTGAGTGATTTAGCAGATGTTCTTATCCAACTTACAGGAGCAATTTGGGTTAAGTGCCTTGATCAAGAGCACATCGACTGATTTTTTTTCACCTAGTCGTCTCGGGATTCAAACCACCGACCTTTCAGTTATTGGCCCAACCTGCCCACCCCATCATCAGTACTTACTCATTGCTTTTAAATTGATTTCTTCTTTTTTTTCGCAGGACACTAGTCTCTCGGAATCAATGGAGATTGATCACAACTCGAGTACTAATTTCGATGAGGTAAGAGTATATGCATAATGTCTTAGATCAGTGTTTCAAGCATTCAGCCTCTAGCTGCTTACCCGCTCTAGCACCAGGGTCAGCGCACTCTCAATTGTTGTTTTGCCATCATTGTAAACCTGCCACACACACACACTATACGATACATTTATGAAACATAAGAAAGAGTGTGTTTTTGTCACAACCCGGCTTGTGGGAAGTGACAAAGAGGTCTTATAGGACCAGGGCACAAATGATAATATAATCATTAATTTTGCTCTTTAGACATCATACATATAAAACCTTATTTGTTCATAAAAGATTGTGAATAACTCACCACAGGTTAATGAGAAGGGTGTGCTTGAAAGGATGCACATAACTCTGCAATGTTGGGTTGTATTTGGAGAGTCTCGGTCTTAAATCATTTTCCACACACAGTCTGTGTCTTCATGCTAGTGAGGGCCGAGAATCCACTCTTACATAGGTATGTGGTTGCAAAGGGCATCAGTGTCTTAACAGCGATTTGCCAAGGCAGGATACTCTCAGCGCAGCCCATTACAGAAATCTGTCAGTGGCTTCTGATTAAATTGAATTTATTTTCACAGAAGCTTGTTGCAATTTCGATGAGGCTCTCTTGTTCAGATATCGGTAAGTGGACTGGAGGCAGGGCATGAAAGGGATAACGAATTGAGTTGTTTGTGTCATCCGTTTCGGGAAAGTACCTGCGTAAATGCGCACCCAGCTCACTCAGGTGCTTTGCTATATCACATTTAACATTGTCCGTAAGCTTGAGTTCATTTGCACACAAAAAAACATACAATGATGGAAATACCTTGTTAATGCAGACAGAGAAGAGCTCCAACTTCTTAATCATAGCCTCAATTTTGTCCCCACATTGAGTATAGTTGCGGAGAGTCCCTGTAATCCTAGATTCAGATCCGAAAATACACGACAGTTCAGGGGCCTTGCTTTAACAAAATTAACAATTTTCACTGTAGTGTCTAAAATGTCTTTCAAGCTGTTAGGCATTCCCTTGGCAGCAAGAACCTCTTTGTGGATGCTGCAGTGTACCCAAGTTGCGTCGGGAGGAACTGCTTGCACACGTGTTACCACTCCACTATGTCTCCCTGTCATGGCTTTTTGCGTCATCAGTACAGATACCAACACATCTTGACCACCAAAGTCCATCTGATGTCACAACATTTCCTGTTGTCCTGGTTTCCAGTGGTTTGCAGAAGATGCAGAACCCCCATAAACATAACGGACATATACTAGGAGCTGTGCCAGCTGTAACGCATAGAATTCACTGGTTTCAAAACATCTCCTGCCATGTCACTGATGCGTCGTGAAACAGTGTTGTTTTATGAAGGCATTGTCTGTATAGTTTTTTGGCGTTTTCCCCCAGCATTGTCCCAGCCATATCCACGACAGCAGGAAGAATGAAGTATGGGAAGAATATAGTATGGGACTTGCCTGTCCTAGGCAGGACCTGGTCAATGACCTGAAGAGAGCTGGGACCACAGTCTCAAAGAAAACCATAAGTAACACACTACGCCGTCATGGATTAAAATCCTGCAGCGCACGCAAGGTCCCCCTGCTCAAGCCAGTGCATGTCCAGGCCCGTCTGAAGTTTGCCAATGACCATCTGGATGATCCAGAGGAGGAATGGGAGAAGGCCATGTGGTCTGATAAGACGAAAATTGAGCTTTTTGGTCTAAACTCCACTCGCCGTGTTTGGAGGAAGAAGAAGGATGAGTTCAACACCAAGAACACCATCCCAACCGTGAAGCATGGAGATGGAAACATCATTCTTTGGGGATGCTATTCTGCAAAGGGGACAGGACGACTGCACCGTATTGAGGGGAGGATGGATGGGGCCATGTATCGCGAGATCTTGCCCAACAACCTCCTTTCCTCAGTAAAAGCATTGAAGATGGGTCGTGGCTGGGTCTTCCAGCATGACAACGACCCGAAACACACAGCCAGGGCAACTAAGGAGTGGCTCCGTAAGAAGCATCTCAAGGTCCTGGAGTGGCCTAGCCAGTCTCCAGACCTGAACCCAATAGAAAATCTTTGGAGGGAGCTGAAAGTCCGTATTGCCCAGCGACAGCCTTGAAACCTGAAGGATCTGGAGAAGGTCTGTATGGAGGAGTGGGCCAAAATCCCTGCTGCAGTGTGTGAAAACCTGGTCAAGAACTACAGGAAACGTATGATCTCTGTAATTGCAAACAAAGGTTTCTGTACCAAATATTAAGTTCTGCTTTTCTGATGTATCAAATACTTATGTCAGGCAATAAAATGCAAATTAATTACTTAAAAATCATACAATGTGATTTTCTGGATTTTTGTTTTAGATTCCGTCACTCACAGTTGAAGAGTACCTATGATAAAAATTACAGACTTCTACATGCTTTGTAAGTGGGAAAACCTGCAAAATCAGCAGTGTATCAAATACTTGTTCTCCCCACTGTATGTCTTACTACTTGAAAGTCGTCTTAATTCTCACTCCAAAAACTCCTGTTGCTTATTTTTCAAATTGGCATGTTTTGTTTCTAAATGTCTGCGCAAGAGTGAAGGTTTCAGCGAGTTGTGAGATAGTGCTTTTGCACATATAACATACTGTGGCTGAGGAAAGGCACCACTCCCAATATAAGTGAACCCCAAGTGGAATTCCTGCGAGAGAGTAACTGTTAATGTGATTAGATGTTAATTATTTGATTAGCTACCTGTATTTGACATTGTGTTGTTATTTCGCTGAACACTAGATGGTTTAATTATATTTTTTGCAGTGAAACAAGGCTACTCAGGCAAGAAAAAAACCTCACCCAAATGTATAGCCCCGTTGGAAAATCTAAATGGACTGTTTGAAAATGTGAAAAAAATTAAATATAATATAAACACAATTATAATAATCTGAAAATGTGAATCAAATTTTTATTTGGCGTACCCCCGACGGCATTGTGCGTACCCCATTTTGGGAATACCTGTCTTAGATGATACGAGTAGAAATTGGCAGCCACTGTAATGTGCACTAGTGAATATTCTCCCTGGCACAACTATATAGTGTTCATACCTGTACCTACTTTCCCTTTTTTTTATTATTATTTATTTTTTTACTTTCCCATTGACCTCTGGATAACCTTTCCATGCTGTGTGCAGCCCTATTAATTTTATTTGTTTGTTTTGTAGATGTTTTCTCCCCCCATGCATTGTGAGTCAAAGGGCAGCCCCTCCCCTGAGAAGACTGCCCTGGAGCAAGAAGGGAAGGGTGCCTGCAAAGACAAGGGCTTGGATCCTGCCTTTCCATTGGTGTACGAGCAACCCCGCCACATCCAATATGCCACCCACTTCCCCATCCCCCAGGTACGTAGAGAGGCTTTTGCTTGCTCAGCTCTAACACAGATGGAATTCAATCTGGGTCGTCAGTGCAACTCTAGACCATGTTAGCCCTCTGAGCAAAAGCCTAGGCTCTGGGAGCCAAGTTTACTTATCACCCCAGCAAAGCTTTGTGAACTACCTCCTCTACATTGGCACGTATTGTGGGGTTATTGGTGCAACAAGGCCATGTTATCCCTTCAAGCTAAAGCCTTTACTTTCGTTACCTCTGGGAGCTAACACACGTTTTCAGGTTTCTGGTATTGCTTTGCACACAACCACTGCATAGCCTATGCACAAATGTACTCACTTCTTGACATAGTTAGCTCTTTGAACTAAAGCCTAGGCATTCGCTAAGGGTGATAACACAAGTCTGCAAATCTCGGATAACTCCTAACAAGAGCTGCAGCTTTCAAGGAGCGGGACACTAATCCGGACTACAAAGGGAAACCCAGCCGCGAGCTGCCCAGTGACGGAAGCCTACCAGACGAGCTAAATGCCTTTTATGCTCGCTTTGAGGCAAGCAACACTGAAGCATGCATGAGAGCACCAGCTGTTCCGGATAACTGTGTGATCATACTCTCTGTAGCCGATGTGAGCAAGCCCTTTTAAACAGGTCAACATTCACAAGGCCGTGGGACCAGACGGTTTACCAGGACGTGTACTCGGAGCATGCGCGGACCAACTGGCAAGTGTCTACACTGACATTTTCAGTGACCAGGTCTAGGTCCAAAATGCTCCTTAACAGCTTCTACCCCGAGCCATAAGACTGCTGAACAATTAATCAAATGGCCACCCGGACTATTTACATTGACCCCCCCCCATATTTAGGGTTGTACATTTTGGGGAATATTCAGAGGTGGAAACTTACTGCGGGAATTAACGGGAATATATGGTAATTAACGTAAATATACGCAAATTAATATTAATACCATTTAAATGTAGATGTTTTTTGCATTGGATATATTTACCATATCATATGGAGACAAACATAAACCTTTTCCCTTATCATAAGTAGACATAATTGCAAATGATTAAATCCTTCCAATAGAAAAAAAACAAAACTATTTAGTTACGATTTGAACTTTAATTAAATGAGTTGACTCTTCACATGGGATGATTTCACTGAACAACAAAAGGGAATATTGAATGATCCCCAATGATCCATCTCCCAAAAACGTTTTCAACACACAGTTGAAGTTGGAAGTTTGCATACAACTGTTTTTCACAACTCCTGACATTTAATCCTGGTAAAAAAGTCCTTGTCTTAGGTCAGTTAGGATCACCACTTTATTTTAAGAATGTGACATGTCAGAATAATAGTAGAGAGAATAATTTATTGCAGCTTTTATTTCTTTCATCACATTCCAAGTGGGTCAGAAGTTTACATACACTCAATTAGTATTTGGTAGCATTGCCTTTAAATTGTTTACCTTTGGTCAAACATTTCGGATAGCCTTCCAGAAGCTTCCCACAATAAGTTGGGTGAATTTTGGCCCATTCCTCCTGACAGAACTGCTGTAACTGAGTCAGGTTTGTAGGACTCCTTGCTCACACACGTTTTTTCAGTTCTGCCTACAAATTTCCTATAGAATTGAGGTCAGAGCTTTGTGATGGCCATTCCAATACCTTGACTTTGTTGTCCTTAAGCCATTTTGCCACAATTTTGGAAGTATGCTTGGGGTCATTGTCCATTTGGAAGACCCATTTGCGACCAAGCTTTAACTTCCTGACTGATGTCTTGAGATGTTGCTTCAATATATCCACATAATTTTCCTTCCTCATGATGCTATCTATTTTGTGAAGTGCACCAGTCCCTCCTGCAGCAAAGCACCCCCACAACATGATGCTGCCACCCCGTGCTTCACGGTTGGGATGGTGTTCTTTGGCTTGCAAGCCTCCCCATTTTTCCTCCAAACATAACGATGGTCATTATGGCCAAACAGTTCTGTTTTTGTTTCATCAGACTAGAGGACATTTCTCCAAAAAGTACGATCTTTGTCCCCATGTGCAGTTGCAAACCCTAGTCTGGCTTTTTTTTATGGCGGTTTTGGAGAAGTGGCTTCTTCCTTGCTGAGTGGCCTTTCAGGTTATGTCGATATAGAACTCGTTTGACTGTGGATATAGATAATTTTGTACCTGTTTCCTCCAGCATCTTCCCCGGGTCCTTTGTTGTTGTTCAGGGATTGATTTGCACTTTTCCCACCAAAGTTCGTTCATCTCTAGGAGACACAACGCGTCTACTTCCTGAGTGGTATGATGGCTGCGTGGTCCCATGGTGTTTATACTTGCTTACTATTGTTTGTACAGATGAATGTGGTACCTTCAGTCATTTGGAAATTGCTCCCAAGGATGAACCAGACTTGTGGAGGTCTGCAATTATTTTGGCTGGCTGATTTTTCTTTTGATTTTCCCATGAGGTCGAGCCAAGAGGCACTGAGTTTGAAGGTATATATCCAATTGACTCAAATGATGTCAATTAGCATGAAGCTTCTAAAGCCATGACATCATTTTCTGGAATTTTCCAAGCTGTTTAAAGGCACAGTCAACTTAGTGTATGTAAACTTCTGACTTTCCAACCTTGTTGAGGATGGCTCGTGTCAGGATCAAAAAGCCTCAAATTTGCCCAAATGGCCACCAATTTTCAGCCCTTGTATGGGTCAGCCTGTTGTGTTCTTTGGTGTGTGTGTGTGTTCCCAAACAAGGACCAGCTGCGCTCTGAGGCGGCTGATGTTGTTGGGATTTGGAGGATGATGGAGGCAACAGGGGAAAGAGCCTCAGATCCACAAAGTCTCCTCAACAAAATGTTGTTTTGTTCCCCCAAAAGGCTGACAGCATGTGTGGGTATGGATGTGGGTACTCAGACCCACGGGCCAGTACATCCCCTCATGATGAGTTCAGAATTTTTGTGGCCCCCATCAAAGTTGCCCATCCCTGGACTAGGCATTAGCTATAAGTGCCAACATAAGTCTTTAGATCTCAGGCTACATGAACTACTTCCACTACAAAACGCACAGTGCATACATTGACTGACTTGTTGTCGTTCCCAGGAGGAGAGTGCCAGTCACGAGTGCAACCAGCGCCTTGTGGTGCTCTACGGCGTGGGCAAGCAGCGAGACGAAGCAAGGCACGCCATCAAGAAAATCACCAAAGACATCTTGAAGGTGCTCAACCGCAAAAGCACAGCAGAAACCGGTAAGATCCTTGCTGGCCGTTTACATGCTTTACGATTGATGATGGTAACTGCTTGTATTACCTTATCTACAGTGCCTTCGGAAAGTATTCAGACCCCTTGACTTTTTCCACATTTTGTTACGTTAGCCTTTTTCTAAAATGTATTAAATTGTTTTTTTCCCCCTCATAAATTACATAAGTATTCAGACCCTTTACTCAGTACTTTGTTGAAGCACCTTTGGCAGCAATTACAGCATCGAGTCTGCTTGGGTTTGACGCTCGATCGGGTTCAAGTCCGGCCTCTGGCTGGGCCACTCAAGGACATTCAGAAAATTGTCCCAAAGCCACTCCTGCATTTTCTTGGCTGTGTGCTTAGGGTCGTTGTCCTGTTGGAAGGTGAACGCTCGCCCCAAGTCTGAGGTCCTGAGCGCTCTGGAGCAGGTTTTCATCAAGGA
This sequence comes from Thymallus thymallus, assembly GCA_023634145.1. Lineage (NCBI taxonomy): Eukaryota > Metazoa > Chordata > Actinopteri > Salmoniformes > Salmonidae > Thymallus > Thymallus thymallus. The sequence continues at coordinate 13,984,636 of CM042384.1, read as the reverse complement.
TCTCTCTGTACTTCATCTTTGCCTCGACCATGACTAGTCTCCCAGTCCCTGCCGCTGAAAAACATCCCCACAGCATTATTCTGCCACCACCATGCTTCACCGTAGGGATGGTGCCAGGTTTCAACTAGGGATGGGCATTTGAAATGATTCCACTATTCAAATAATATCAAATATTTTTTCGAATATCCTTTATAAAAACGAAAGATACGCATGTAGAATTCTAACCTATTAATTTGCAGAGATCAATCCTTGGAACTGGGATCTTATAGAGGCTACGGCGCACAACTGCAGATTAAAGCCGTTAACAAAGCTCAGGGGTAGCATGTCTTTTGTTATCATTGTGGTGATCAACTGCGTGAGGTGATGCGGGGCTGCGTTTGTCCTGTGACAAAGTTGTTTCTTTATGCTTCAACATGATCAAAATGCCTCCACGCTTCGCTTGCTTGCCATTTTTCAGATTTGAGCGCCAAATGATAGACTGCAGCAGAACGGAGAATGGCCGTCCTTTTTTGCTTATTTATTAAATAACTTAAAATGTATTAAATGTAACTTTCATTAATTTTTATCCTTTGGACTACCGTCATAAGTATTCGAAAACTAACTTCATTTAGGATATTCGAGTAATCATGCCCATCCTTAGTTTCAACCAGACATGACGATTGGCATTCAGGCCAATGAGTTCAATCTTGGTTTCAACAGACCAGATAAGCGGGCTGTCATGTTCCTTTTACTGAGGAGTGGCTTCCGTCTGGCCACTCTACCATAGAGGCCTGATTGGTGGAGTGCTGCAGAGATGGTTGTCCTTCTGGAAGTTTCTTCCATCTCCACAGAGGAACTCTTGAGCTCTGTCAGTGACCATCAGGTTCATGGTCACCTCCCTGACCAAGGCCCTTCTCCTCAGTTTGGCCGGGTGGCCAGCTCTAGGAAGAGTCTTGTTGGTTCCATTTAAGATACAATTCACGATACAGCATGTAGAGTCCATTTTCACGCCGTCTCCACAACTTCGAGATAAAAAATATTGCGCAAGCTAGCGTTGCTAGCTCCTCCTGTTCATCGTCCACCATGTTTTGTTTATGCTGTAGTCACGATTTTTATTGCGAGAGATTTGCGAGATTTGCACCCTATCTGATTGTGGAGCTAGAAGAGTTAGAGCCCTGTCTATGTTCATAGATAAGATAAGAGCACCCCTCCAGTATGGAGTCCGTCACTCCTCAGCAAGCCAGGCTTGGTCCTGTTTGTGGGTCAGTCCAAGAAAGAGGGCCAATTATTACAAATTCTATCTTTTGGGAGGGGCAGAAAACTGTTTTCAACCAGCGATTGAGTTGTGAGACTTTGTTGTAGAGCTCATCACTCCCCCTAACTGGGAGGGGGCCAGAGACAATTACTCGATGCCGACACATCTTTCTAGCGAATTTACACGCTGAAGCTATGTTGCTCTTGGTGACCTCTGACTGTTTCATCCTAACATCGTTGGTGCCGACATAGATAACAATATCCCTATACTCTCTATACTCGCCAGTTTTTGTCTTAGCCAGCACCATCTTCAGATTAGCATTTACGTCGGTAGCCCTGCCCCCTGGTAAACAGTGTATGATCACTGGATGATTCTTTCTAAGTCTAATATTGCGGGTAATGGAGTCGCTAATGACTAGGGTTTTCAATTTGTCAGAGCTAATGGTGGGAGGCTTCGGTGGCTCAGACCCCGTAATGGGTGGAGGAGAGACCTGAGAAGCCTCTGACTCCGACTCGTTGCTTAATGGGGAGAACCGGTTGAAAGTTTCTGTCAGCTGACTGAGCGACACCGGTTGAGCATGCCAACTGCATTTCTTTCCAGAAGCCCTGAGAAAATTGTCGGGCTGCGGGGACTGTGCGAGGGGATTTATACTACTATCTGTACTGGTGGCACAGACACTTTCATCCTTTCCTACACTTAAATAGCCTTTTCCTAATGATTGTGTCTGAAGCTGGGCTTGCAGCGAAGCTATCCTCACCATAAGGTGATAGTTTTCCTGTATGTTATGAGTACAGTGACTGCAATTAACGTTAAAAGGCATAGTGTTAATGTTATTAGTTAGCTTCGGCACTATGTAGGGAATAGGGTACCATTTGGGACACAACTATGCTGTTAAATCTGCCGCAATCATATCCCCTTAATGTTTCCCCAGTTGAAAACTGTCCTCGGAAACCTTTGTCTTTTCTCCAACACTCTTTCCCTTTTTTGACGATTGACCCCGGGGCTCGCATCCTTAATTTCCATCCTGTCCAATTTCTATGCTAATAGCTTTAATTTGCTGCCACAAATCTCATGTGACCTTAACAAGGGTTATTTGAAAAGTTATAATTACGCAGGCTAAAGTGCTTTTTCCTTATTTTATTCACTGCTTTCTGCTTAGGTGTTGAGCGGATGTCCTCCTGGTTAAAATCATATTTCCCTTATGTTTTGCATAAATTTCTCTTTTCCTTTTTATATTTTAATTGTGCTATTTGAGCACAATATATTTTATAATGTGAACTTGAAAAGGGTATAGGGTGCCTTTCATCAGACGAGCTCTAACCTTTGAGAAAGGCCCTGTATATAATAGTAGACTTTCTCTTCTCTCTCAGGAGGAGAGGAAGGACAGAAGAGGAAGAGGAGTAAGCCAGAGGCCTTCCCCACAGCAGAGGACATATTCTCCAAATTCCAGCACCTCTCCCACTTTGACCAGCACCAGGTCACCTCTCAGGTGAGAGAGACACAACCCCCCCCCCCCCCCAACCATAACAGTCCAGTCTCACTTCTTTTAATGGTGCTCCAAAACTTGCTAGTGGAATCCTCTCAAGTTATTCAGTAAAAATAGATACTGATGATATGTCCACCATTCAATACTTCCAAGAAAGTCGCAATTAAATGATTGCCATAAAACCTAATCTTTCACTGCAAACTGATATTTTCAATTACCTTTATTTTAATACTAGAGTATTCAATGTTATGGATATTCAAAGTTATGTATTTACAGTAGGCCTATGTAGATGTGTGAATAACCCTGTTGCCGTTCTCTCTGACTAGGTGTCCAGGAATGTTCTGGAACAGATCACCAGCTTTGCCTTAGGGATGTCCTATCACCTGCCCCTAGTCCAGCACATCCAGTTCATATTTGACCTCATGGAGTACTCCCTCAACATTAGTGGCCTCATCGACTTTGCCATTCAGGTACGGCTTTATCTCTAATGTCAATGCATTTAATTACACTTCTTGTAGTTATACAGTTATATTTTCTATTTTATTCCCTGGATGGTTTTAATATTTGTATAACTAACCTTCTCTTGCGTCCCCTCTCCCCGTGCCTGTGTATGTGTGCACCTTCCTGCGTGTGGGTGCGTGACCTGTGTATCTAGCTGCTGAACGAGCTGAGCCTGGTGGAGGCAGAGCTGCTGCTCAAGTCGTCTAGCCTGGTGGGCAGCTACACCACAGGCTTGTGTCTGTGCATTGTGGCCGTGCTGCGGAGGTACCACTCCTGCCTCATCCTCAACCCCGAGCAGACGGCGCAGGTCTTTGACGGGTAAGTCACACATGCTTAACTATTCACCTTTATAGCCTGGCTGCTAATGCTATCCAAATCTTAGTCATTGACATCAATAGCCTGGGGCGCTATCTAACTCCTAGGCATTCAGCTCTATTATATAGCCTGGTTGCTTTAGCCATTGTATGGGCAAGGCAGTGACATAACATTATTGAATGCAGAAACAGTCAGGTACCTAGGCTACTCACTGCCAATAAACCTGTCTCTGTTTTATACAGACCTAGGTCATGAAAAATGATAGCTAAACCAAATACTTTGGAATCAAATACGACCCTCAAATACTTGAGTTTGCACTTTTGAGAGTATTCCATTGGTCCCCTTGTATCCTGCAAACTCAATTCAACCTGTCTTCCATAACTATTTTAGTACAGGAAGCTTTCTGTCCTTTGTTGTTTTGCATTAACCTGTTGAATTCTCTTCATTGACCAGGTTGCGCATCGTGGTGAAGTCAGGGGTGAACCCTGCAGACTGCTCCTCAGCCGAGCGCTGCATCCTGGCCTACCTGTACGACCTCTATACCTCTTGCAGTCACCTCAAGAGCAAGTTTGGAGAGATCTTCAGGTAAAACATCAACATGGACCATCAACTGTTGAATGCAGTTTTATTGTATTCTACCATTTCCATGAGATTGTTTTTAGGGGGCCAAGTCATGTAAACCAAAATATTTGGCCCCACGTGGTAGCCATCTAATGATTGGAAAAACATTGTGTCCTTTCTCTCCTTGAGAGCCATGTATTTATAGAGTTAGGCCAACTTGTAGAATTGTTTGTATTTCTTCTAATTTTAGACATTCAGTTACATTACGTTGTTTGTCATATTAATTTGGAGCTATCATGGCTGCCATAGAATGTTGTAGTGCCATGTAAATTAATCATAATGCAGATACATCAATGTCTTAGCTCTCTAAATATATGGATATCCCTACCTGGTCTAGTGAGTTCTGCTCCAAGGTGAAGAACTCCATCTATTGTAACATCGACCCGTCAGACTCTAACATGCTGTGGGACCCTGCGTTCATGATGGAGGCCATCGCCAACCCGTCGGCCCACAACTTCAACCACAGCATGGTGGGTAAGATCCTCAACGACAGCCCCGCCAACCGCTACAGCTTTGTCTGCAACGTCCTCATGGACGTGTGCGTGGACCACCGGGGCCCCGAGAGGCAAGCACTGTTTTTCTATAAAACCGTTATCAATAATTGATTGTGGATATGTCCAGATGCATGGAAACAATATGGGAGTATCTTACATTAATTATATAGTAAGGTGTTATGAGTTTTTAATCTCTGTGTCTATTTATGCAGGGTGAATGACATTGGAATCCTGTGTGCGGAACTGACTGCGTACTGTCGCTCTCTGAGTGCTGAGTGGCTTGGCGTCCTCAAGGCCCTCTGCTGCTCCTCCAACAACGGCAACTGTGGCTTCAATGACCTGCTGTGTAACGTGGACGTGAGTGTGTTCACACGCAGGAGGCACACAGACACGCACACAGCTCTTTCGCTCTACACTAATTAATATGCATTCAGATTCAGAGAGTTTAATAGTTACGTGTACAGGGTTGCTGGTGTAATTACAAGGTACAGTGAAATTATTGAGCTCCGATGCAGGATAATAAAAATATAAATAATAATATATACATATTAACTGTGGCAATGATAATGTCCATTGGGGTGGGGGCAGGGTCAATGTCAGTTGAGGGGAGTTCAAATCAAATTTTGTTGGTCACATACACGTGTCCAGCAGATGTTATTGCGTGTGTAGCGAAATGCTTGTGCTTCTAGTTCCGACAGTACAGTAATATCTAACAATTAAACAACATATACCCAATACACACAAATCTAAGTAAGGAATGAATTAAGACTATATACATACAGTTGAAGTCGGAAGTTTACATACTCTTAGGTCATTAAAACTCATTTTTCAACCACTCCACAGATTTCATTTTAACAAACTAGTTTTGGCAAGTCGGTTAGGGCATCTACTTTGTGCTTGACACAAGTAATTCATCCAACAATTGTTTACAGACAGATTATTCACTATATCACAATTCCAGTGGGTCAGAAGTTTACATACACTAAGTTGACTGTGCCTTTGAACAGCTTGAAAAATTGCATAAAATGATGTCATGGCTTTAGAAGCTTCTGATAGGCTAATTGACATCATTTGAGTCAATTGGAGGTGTACCTGTGGATGGTTCATCCTTGGAAGAAATGTCTAAACGCCTGAAGGTACCACGTTCATCTGTACAAACAATAGTATGCAAGTATAAACACCATGGGACCACACAGCTGTCATACCGCTCCGGGTGGAGACGCGTTCCTAGAGATGAACGTACTTTGGTGCGAAAAGTGCAAATCAATCCCAGAACAACAGCAAAGGACCTTGTGAAGATGCTGGAGGAAACGGGTACAAAAGTATCTATATCCACAGTCAAACGAGTCCTATATCGACATAACCTGAAAGGCTGCTTAGCAAGGAAGAAGCCACTGCTCCAAAACCTAGACTACGGTTTGAAACTGCACATGGGGACAAAGATCGTACTTTTTGGAGAAATGTCCTCTGGTCTGATGAAACAAAAGTTACTGTTTGGCCATAATGACCATAGTTATTTTTGGCGGAAAAAGGGGGAGGCTTGCAAGCCAAAGAACACCATCCCAACCGTAAAGTGGGGGTGGCACCATCATGTTGTAGGCGTGCTTTGCTGCAGGAGGGACTGGTGCACTTCACAAAATTGATAGCATCATGAGGAAGGAAAATTATGTGGATATATTGAAGCAACATCTCAAGACATCAGTCAGGAAGTTAAAGCTTGGTCGCAAATGGGTCTTCCAAATGGACAATGACCCCAAGCATACTTCCAACGTTATGGCTTAAGGACAACAAAGTCAAGGTATTGGAGTGGCCATCACAAAGCCCAGACCTCAATCTTATAGAAAATTTGTGGGCAGAACTGAAAAAGTGTGTGTGAGCAAGGAGGCCTACAAACCTGACTCAGTTACACCAGTTCTGTCAGGAGGAATAGGCCAAAATTCACCCAACTTATTGTGGGAAGCTTGTGGAAGGCTACCTAAAACGTTTGATCCAAGGTAAACAATTTAAAGGCAATGCTACAAAATACTAATTGAGTGTATGTAAATGTCTGACCCAGTGGGAATGTGATGAATGAAATGAAAGCTGAAATAAATCATTATCTCTACTATTGTTCTGACATTTCACATTCTTAGAATAAAGTGGTGATCCTAACTGACCTAAGACAGGGAATTTGTACTAGGAAGGTGTATGTAAACTTCCGACTTCAACTGTACATGAGTAATGCAAGATATGTAAACATGAATAAAGTGACTAGGGTTCTGTTTCTTAAAGTAGCCAGTTATTTCTAGTCCATGCCTATAGGCAGCAGCCTCTAATGTGCTAGTGATGGCTGTTTAACAGTCTGATGGCCTTGAGATAAGAAGCTGTTTTTCTGTCTCTTGGTCCCAGCTTTGATGCACCTGTACTGACCTCGCCTTCTGGATGATAGCGGGCAGTGGCTCGGATGGTTGATGTCCTTGGTTATCTTTTTGACCTTTGTCGTGGAATTATTCTAATCAAAGGATAGAGACTTTAAGATTTCTTCAAAACAATTTAACTTTATTAATTACTGCAGTCATGGAGCTGGTCGGTAATCACCCCTGGAGGTTATCACTGAGAACTCAGAAGAGCAGAACTGAGTTGCAGCTCTTTATAGTCTTACTGAGTCCTTGTAACAAAGAACAGATACGTTGGATTTATACGGAGGTACATTGTGCTTTCAATCAAAAAACATCAAGACTTATATAGCACCAAATATCTGTCTCTAGTTCATTTACTGCGTGTATATACAGAAATACTAATGCAACATAAGACACTAGGTCTTTCCCTTAATTTATGAAGTCCAGTATTTATCTGCAATGTGGGATGTATATAAACTAGAGATTGGGTCTCCCTGCACCAACAGACAACCCAACTTTCACACAGACACTAGGTAATAAATGGAATGCAGTGTTTAGGTTTTCTCCAAGCCATCGTAACTGAACTGTCAGCGTTCAGTCTCGGGCTCATCTCAGTTTCACACAGACATACAGTGGGGAGAACAAGTATTTGATACACTGCCGATATTGCAGGTTTTCCTACTTACAAAGCATGTAGAGGTCTGTAATTTTTATCATAGGTACACTTCAACTGTGAGAGACGGAATCTAAAACAAAAATCCAGAAAATCACATTGTATGATTTTTAAATAATTAATTTGCATTTTATTGCATGACATAAGTATTTGATCACCTACCAACCAGTAAGAATTCCGGCTCTCACAGACCTGTTAGTTTTTCTTTAAGAAGCCCTCCTGTTCTCCACTCATTACCTGTATTAACTGCACCTGTTTGAACTCGTTACCTGTATAAAAGACACCTGTCCACACACTCAATCAAACAGACTCCAACCTCTCCACAATGGCCAAGACCAGAGAGCTGTGTAAGGACATCAGGGATAAAATTGTAGACCTGCACAAGGCTGGGATGGGCTACAGGACAATAGGCAAGCAGCTTGGTGAGAAGGCAACAACTGTTGGCGCAATTATTAGAAAATGGAAGAAGTTCAAGATGACGGTCATTCTCCCTCGATCTGGGGCACCATGCAAGATCTCACCTCGTGGGACATCAATGATCATGAGGAAGGTGAGGGATCAGCCCAGAACTACACGGCAGGACCTGATCAATGACCTGAAGAGAGCTGGGACCACAGTCTCAAAGAAAACCATTAGTAAAACACTACGCCGTCATGGATTAAAATCCTGCAGCGCACGCAAGGTCCCCCTGCTCAAGCCAGCGCATGTCCAGGCCCGTCTGATGTTTGCCAATGACCATCTGGATGATCCAGAGGAGGAATGGGAGAAGGTCATGTGGTCTGATGAGACAAAAATAGAGCTTTTTGGTCTCCACTCGCCGTGTTTGGAGGAAGAAGAAGGATGAGTACAACCCCAAGAACACCATCCCAACCGTGAAGCATGGAGGTGGAAACATCATTCTTTGGGGATGCTTTTCTGCAAAGGGGACAGGACGACTGCACCATATTGAGGGGAGGATGGATGGGGCCATGTATCGCGAGATCTTGGCCAACAACCTCCTTCCCTCAGTAAGAGCATTGAAGATGGGTCGTGGCTGGGTCTTCCAGCATGACAACGACCCGAAACACACAGCCAGGGCAACTAAGGAGTGGCTCCGTAAGAAGCATCTCAAGGTCCTGGAGTGGCCTAGCCAGTCTCCAGACCTGAACCCAATAGAAAATCTTTGGAGGGAGCTGAAAGTCTGTATTGCCCAGCGACAGCCCCGAAACCTGAAGGATCTGAATGGAGGAGTGGGCCAAAATCCCTGCTGCAGTGTGTGCAAACCTGGTCAAGAACTACAGGAAATGTTTGATCTCTGTAATTGCAAACAAAGGTTTCTGTACCAAATATTAACTTCTGCTTTTCTGATGTATCAAATACTTATGTCATGCAATAAAATGCAAATTAATTACTTAAAAATCATACAATGTGATTTTCTGGGTTTTTGTTTTAGATTCCGTCACTCACAGTTGAAGAGTACCTATGATAAAAATTAGACTTCTACATGCTTTGTAAGTGGTAAAACCTGCAAAATCGGCAGTGTATCAAATACTTGTTCTCCCCACTGTAGATAGTGTGAATGTGATAAAAAGTAATGTGATCTAACATAATGTTGTAATTCTTCCTACCCACCCTTCCTGTGATATCGGGGGCTGTAGGTGTCCTGGAGGGAGGGTAGTTTGCCCCCGGTAATGCGTTGGGCAGACCCCACCACCCTCTGGAGAGCCTTGTGGTTGCGGGCGGTGCAATTGCAGTAATGCGTAGCTGTCCTGGAGGGCTGGTAGTTTGCCCCCGGTAATCCGTTGGGCAGACCGCACTACCCTCTGGAGAGCCTTGCAGGAGGGTGGGTAGGAAGACCAGGGGAGTAGGTGGTGGGACAGGGGGAGCAGATAGATGACTAGTGGTGGCTATTCAGCAGCCTGGTGGTCTAAGGGTAGAAGTTATTGGCCAGACTTACAGTTTTTGCCATGATGCTCCTGTACTAGCGTGGCTAGGGTGGCTAGGTGCCCTGATGATTTTCTTGGCCTTCCTGTGACACCTGTTATTGTAGGTGTCCTGGAGGGCAGGCAGTGTGCATCCAATTGTTTGTTCGGCTGAGCGTACCACCCTCTATAGCGCCTTGCGGAGGTGGAGTTGCCGTACCAGACTGTGATTCAACCCAACAGTATGCTCTCGATGGTGTTCCTGTAGAACACTGGGAAGGCCCTCGGGGACAGGCCACATTTCTTCAGCATCCTGAGGTTAAAGAGCCGCTTATCGTGATTTGATCATTTCTTCTGCTCTGAGATGTGCATGCCGAAGAACTTGCCGTTTTTGACCATCTCCGTGGCGGCCCCATCCCTCCTGAAGTCCACAATCGGCTAATTTGTTTTTCTGAGGGAGAGGTTGTTTACCTGGCACCACACCGTCAGAGTGCCTACCTCCTACCGGTAGGCCATCTCGTCGTTGTTGGTATTTAAGGCTACTACTGTCGTGTCGTCAGCGAACTTGATCATGCAGTTGGAACCATGTGAAGCCACGCAGTTGGGTATACAGGGAGTACAGGTGGGGACTGAGGACGCACCCTTGTGGGGCCCTCGTGTTGAGAATCCGTGTCGAGGAGGTAATGTTGCTTACCTTCACCAGTTGGGAGCAGCCCACCAGGAAGTCCAGGACCCAGTTGCATAAGGAGGAGTTCAGGGCCGTAAGCTTTGTGGTGAGCTTAGCGGGCATTATGGTATTGAAGGCAGAGTTGTAGTCAATGAACAGCATCCTCACATATGCATTCCTTTTGTCCAGGTGGGTGAGGGCAGTGTGCAGTGCAATGGCATTTGCGTCGTCCGTTGATCTGTCTGGGCGGTAGGTGAATTGGAGAGTAGGAGGTGATGTGTTCTTTGACTAGCCTCTCAAAGCACTTCATGATGACAGAAGTGAGTGTTACAGGTCGGTAGTTATTCAGTTCAGTTACTTTCCCTTTCTTGGGCTTGGGGATTATAATTCCACATGTGTACTTAGAGGAACAAAATATGCAAAATTGGCCCATAACTCCGCCTATACAACAACATGGGCTACCCTAGGACTATACTGTACATTCAGAAAGTATTCAGACCCTTTGACTTTTTCCACATTTTGTTATTTTACAGCAAAAAAAGGTTTTTAGATATGTTTGCAAATTTGAAATAAATAAATAATAAGATGCCTTATTCAGACCCTTTGCTATGAGACTCGAAATTGAGCTCAGGTGCATCCTGTTTCCATTTGTCATCCTTGAGATGTTTTTACAGCTTGATTGGAGTTCACCTGTGGTAAATTTAATTGATTGGACATGATTTGGAAAGACGCACACCTGTCTATATAAGGTCCCACAGTTGACACTGCATGTCAGAGCAAAAACCAAGCCATGAGGTCAAAGGGATTGTCCATATAGCTCAGAGAAAGGAACAGGAGGAACAGATCTGGGGAAGGGTACCAAAAAATGTCTGCATCATTGAAGGTCCCCAAGAACACAGTGGCTTCCATCATTCTTAAATGGAGTTTGGTACAACCAAGACTCTTCCTAGAGCTGGCCGCCCGTTCAAACTGAGCAATTCAGAGAGAAGGGCCTTGGTCAGGGAGGTTACCAAGAACCCAATGGTCACTCTGACAGATCTCCAGAGTTCCTCTGTGAAGATGGGAGAACCTTCCAGAAGGAAAACAATCTCTACAGCACTCCATCAATCAGGCCTTTATGGTAGAGTGGCCAGACGGAAGCCACTCCTCAGTAAAAGGAGTTTGCCAAAAGGCAATTAAAGGACTGATGAAACCAAGATTGAACTCTTTGGCCTGAATGCCAAGCGTCAAGTCTGGAGAGAACTTGGCACCATCCCTACAGTGAAGAATGGTGGTGGTGGCAGCATGATGCTGTGGGAATGTTTTTCAGCGGCAGGGACTGGGAGACTAGTCAGGATCGAGGGAAAGATTAACGGAGTGAAGTACAAAGAGATCCCTGATGAAAACCTGCTCCAGAGCACTCAGGTCCTCAGACTGGGGCGAAGGTTCACCTTCCAACAGGACAACAACCCTAAGCACACAGCCAAGACAATGCAGGAGTGGCTTCGGGACAAGTCTCTGAGTGTCCTTGAGTGGCCCAGCCAGAGCCCGGACTTGAACTTCATCAAACATCTCTGGAGTGACCTGAAAATAGCTGTGCAGCGACGCTCCCCATCCAACCTGACAGCGCTTGAGAGTATCTGCAGAGAAGAATGGGAGAAACTCTCCAAATACAGGTGTGCCAAGCTTGTAGCGTCATACCCACAAAGACTCGAGGCTGTAATCGCTGCTAAAGGTGCTTCAACAAAGTACTGAGTAAAGGGTCTGAATACTTATGTAAATGTATTATTTCAGTTTTTTATACAGGTTTTGCTTTGTCATTATGGGGGAAATTTCATAATATTAAGAAATATTGCAGATTATTAGCAATGACTTATCAACAGCTGTAACAAGTTGTCCAGCATAGGAATTCTCACTAGTACCCTAGTTTATAGTAAGACCCAAGTAAGTAACCCTCATTGTCCTCCGGGGCTCTCCTTGGCTGCTCAGAGTCGTCGTTGTGCTCGAAGCGTGAGAAAAGAGTGTTTAGCTTGTCCGGTAGGGCGGCATTGGTGTCCGCGACGTGGTTGCCTTTCTTTTGTAATCAGTGATCGTTAGGAGCCCCTGCCACATGCGCCTCGTGTCCAACCCGCTGAATGCTCCTCCTGCTCTTAGAGGCATGGTTAGAGCAGAACACAGTAACATTCCAGCATATCTTTCTCTCTACACCAATACTCGTTGAATAATTAGCAGTCCACTTCAAATTTAAACATTCCTTCTCTCTGTTTCCTTCTCTCTGTTCTGTCTCAGGTCAGCGATCTCTCCTTCCATGACTCCCTGGCCACCTTCGTAGCCATCCTCATTGCTCGTCAGTGTCTTCTCCTGGAGGACCTGGTCCGCTGCGTAGCCATCCCCTCCCTCCTCAACGCTGGTAAGAGCTCGTCTCTCACCCCCGGGGGAGGGGGGGGGGGGGGCTTTGAATCACTACTGTCTGTAAGCGAACAAGTGATGCGCGTTTGGAGCAGTACTGGCTGTATCCAAGGCTCAGTCAATCGTTCACATAACAACAGAATGCAGCACGCGACTGAAGAGAGAAGTTACAACCAATTTGCTAGTTACAGCATGCAGCTTTCTCTCTGGAAAGAGCGCGCGCTCTGGACAGCAAAGAGTAGAAAGGCAGTTTTCCGCTTACAGCAGTGCGTCCCCTGAACTATAACGAAGAGGTAGGTGAGAAGCCTGACCACGGAGACAGGAGTGAGAAGGTGATGAAGCGTACATAATGAGCTGTAACCGAAAAACAACTGGCATTTGAAAAGTTTGAGGTGAGGGAGAAAGTGTTGTGGAACAAGTATTATTAGCATTGTTAAGTATCTTGCTAACGTTAGCTGGATCGAATTCTCCGTTAGCTAGCCAGAGAAATGTTGAGCAGCATTAGCCAACTTAACGGATCAAATAATTGAGTTGTTAGCTAAGCTAACCTTACCAATTTGTTATAGTATTAACTGGTACCTAACGTTATACGACTCCTTGACGTTCCTCAAGTTAACGCGTTAGTTGCTTACTGGACCCTGGCAATCTGTGTGAAATGTTAACTAGTTAATAAACTAACTATCTATGAACTAATGTTTTCCCTCTACAGTATGTGGTTCATTTTTAGAATGAGAGAATTAGGTGAAAATGTTAAAACCAGTGGATTCAGGGATCAAGTGTAGCTGGAGCTAGGCCTGGTTTAACCTGGATGCCACTATAGAGGTGAAAGGAACATCACACTTTTCCTCTTTCTCACTTTTTCAATACGGTAGATAAGAAGGGTTATGCCAGGTGTACCCATAAAAAGATATCACATTGGGCCCCACCACCACAGGCCACACCAACCCTGCACAATTGCTGTAACCACACACCTCCAGAACCCAATCAACCCATTCAAAACTTTAAATAACTCTACCTTTGCAGGCCTGCAACTCTCTTGTAGTCCAATTTTTACTGTACAATATTTACTGACAGTGAGCTGTGAAAATATAACACTATGCAGACAGGCATGCAACATTCTGCATACAGTGAAATTCACTATTTGATACAAGACTGATACCCTCTAAGAAATGTGCTAAAGGCCATATTGTACAGTCTAAATATAATTTTACTGGTAAAATTCTTGAATGGAAAATTCTCTTAACATAGAGGCTCTCTGGAAGTTTATTTTTTGCAAAAGAAAAGAAAAATAAATCGTTAGTTTCATTAGTACATTGTAAATAAAATATTATATTAATGATGATAGGTTAATAATTTAATATTGAAAAAAATGTACCTAATGTTGTTATAATTTTTTAGGGCCCTGTCAGTCACAGGCCCTTAGAATTGTCCTAACTTCCCCCCCATACGGCGCCCCTGGGTGTACTCTCTGCCTGAAAGAAATCCATTATGCCATCAAAGGGTATCATGCTCTGTAGGTACATTTATAGAACAGATGTCCACAGGCAGAAAGTGTACAATGTTATAATGTGCAGTGTAGCCCAAAGATATTGCTTTTGTTGTGCTGAACTTGACAGTAACACTTGTGTATGAGTGAGGGGGAATTATTACATGTTTTACTCAGTGAACGTTATTTTTGCCAACATATACAGCGGGTGAAATAAGTATTGAACACGTCACCATTATTCTCAGTAAATATATTTCCAAAGGTGCCATTGACATGACATTTTCACCAGATGTTGGTAACAACCCAAGTAATCCATACATACAAATAAGTTCAGAAATTAAGTTATGTGTAATAATGTGACACAGGGAAAAAGTATTGAACACACTTAATGATATTTATTTAATACTTTGTACAAAAGCCTTTGTTGGTAATGACATCTTCAAGACGCCTCCTGTATTATTTTCACCTACCTGTTCATTTACCCAGTCTGTCTATTAAGTAAACTATTATTACCCTCGCTCATATCATACGCATTAGCTACTGAAGTATTTCTCTGCCATCAACCTGTATATTATAGTTAACCATCCAACATCCACCAATGTATAGTGTACATATTCAGCCAACCACTCATACTATGCAATGTCCTTTTATAGCTTTTTTTTGCACTCCAGATATCCTGTATTTCTATACTTTTTCATACTGCCGCTCTATGTATCATGTACCGTGTATCTGTCTTTTGTGTACTTTCGTTGTGGCATTTTGCACCTGCCCTGTGTTTTTGTTTTTGTTGTAGCTGCTTGATAATGAAATTTCCCCCCCGGGGGATCAATAAAGTACCTATCTATCTATCTATCTATCTATCTATCTATCTATCTATCTATCTATCTATCTATCTATCTATCTATCTATCGAGAAACTAGTCGTATGCATTGCTCTGGTGTGATTTTGGCCCATTCTTCCACACAAACCGTCTTCAAATCTTGAAAGTTCCGTGGGCCTCTTCTATGAATCTTGATCTTCAGTTCTTTCCATAGATTTTCAATGGGATTTAAGTCAGGTGATTGGCTGGGCCATTTTAACAGCTTTATTTTCTTTCTTTGAAACCAATTGAGAGTTTCCTTGGCTGTGTGTTTGGGATCATTGTCTTGCTGAAATGTCCACCCTCGTTTCATCTTCATCATCCTGGTAGATGGCAGCAGATTTTTGTCAAGAATGTCTCGGTAAATTTGCCCATTCATCCTTCCTTCAATTATGTGAAGTTTGCCAGTACCATTTGCTGAAAAGCAGCCCCACACCATGATGTTCCCACCTCCAAACGTCACTGTTGGTATGGTGTTTTTAGGGTGATGTGCAGTGCCATTTCTCCTCCAAACATGGTGTGTATTATGACATCCAAACAGTTTAATTTTGCTCTCATCTGACCACAGTATATTCTCCCAGTATTTCACTAGCTTTTCCAAATGTTGTGCAGCAAACTTTAAACGAGCTTCAACATGCTTTTTTTTCAGCAATGGAGTCTTGCGTGGTGAGCGTGCATACAGGCCATGGTGGTGGAGTACATTAATTACTGTTTTCTTTGAGACAACAGTACCTGCTAATTGCAGGTCTTTTTGAAGCTCTCCACAAGTGGTCCTTGGCTCTTGGACAACTCTTCTGATTATTCTTTTCACTCCTCTGTCAGAAATCTTGCGAGGAGCACCTGGTCGAGGCAAATTTATGGTGAAATGATTGTCTTTTCACTTCCGTATTATGGCCCCAACAGTGCTCACTGGAACATTCAGAAGCTTAGAAATGCGCCTATAACCAATGTCATCATTATGTTTTGCAGCAATTAGGTTGCGAAGGTCTTGAGACAGCTCTTTGCCAAGGTGTCACACAAGACACATCTCATGGGTAAAAGCAATGAGACCTTTTTATAGGCCATCAGTTGGGACTGAACCAGCTGATATTAATTTGCACTGACAGTGGGCTGGATTGCTTTTTAATTACTGATAGTTTTCAGCTGTTGTCTTGGCTTTCCATGCCTTTTTGCACCTCCCTTTCTTCATGTGTTCAATACTTTTTCCCTGTGTCATTTCACATTATTACACAACTTAATTTCTGAACTTATATGTTTTGGTTCTTTGTATGTATGGATTACTTGGGTTGTTACCAACATCTGGTGAAAATTTCATGTCAATAGCACCTTTGGAAATATATTTACTGAGAAAAATGGTGACGTGTTCAATACTTATTTCACCCGCTGTATAGCCTTGTGCACCTTATCAATGTCTACTATAGTGGCCAATATAATAGAGAAAAAATAGATTGCATGTTTGTTTCATTCTATTTCTACCTTTTTTTCCCCCAAGTGCAATATTTAGATGCGTTTGGTCACAAGCGTTCTATTATAAAGGCTGTCATGACTGCAATATATATTTTTTTTTCTCAAGACTTGAGTGTCATTTGCAGTACAGTCTAGGCAACAAATAACATTGGATTGCTTTCTTTACATTTTTTAGGTTCACATGAATCACTTTATTTTGTGTGCAAAAATAACCAGACCCCTCTTTTACGCTGCTGCTACAGTTGAAGTTTACATATACTTAAATCATTAAAACTCATTTTTCAACCACTCCACATATTTCATGTTAACAAACTATAGTTTTAGCAACTTTGTGCATGACACAAGTAATTCTTCCAACAACTGTTTACAGACAGATTATTTCACTTATAAGTTGACTGTGCCTTTAAACAGCTTGGAAAATTCCAGAAAATTATGTCATGGCTTTAGAAGCTTCGGATAGGCTTACTGACATCATTTGAGTAAATTGGAGGTGTACCTGTGGATGTATTTCAAGGACTACCTTCAAACTCTGTGCCTCTTTGCTCGACATCATGGGAAAATCAAAATAAATCAGCCATGACCTCAGAAAAGAAATGGTAGACCCCCACAAGTCTGGTTCATCCTTGGGAGAAATTTCCAAACGCCTGAAGGTACCACGTTCATCTGTACAAACAATAGTACGCAAGTATAAACACCATGGGACCACGCAGCCATCATACCGCTCAGGAAGGAGACACGTTCTGTTCCCTAGAGATGAACGTACTTTGGTGCGAAAAGTGCAAATCAATCCCAGAGCAACCTTGTGAAGATGCTGGAGGAAACGGGTACAAAAGTATCTATATCCACAGTAAAACGAGTCCTATATCAACATAACCTAAAAGGCTGCTCAGCAAGGAAGAAGCCACTGCTCCAAAACCGCCATAAAAAAGCCAGACTAAGGTTTGCAACTGCACATGGGGACAAAGGTCTTACTTTTTGGAGAAATGTCCTCTAGTCTGATGAAACAAAAATAGAACTGTTTTGCCATAATGACCATTGTTGTGTTTGGAGGAAAAAGGGGGAGGCTTGCAAGCCGAAGAACACCATCCCAACCGTGAAGCACGGGGGTGGCAGCATCATATTGTGGGGGTGCGTTGCTGCAGGAGGGACTGGTGCACTTAACAAAATAGATGGCATCACAAGGAAGGAAAATTATGTGGATATATTGAAGCAACATCTCAAGACGTCAGTCAGGAAGTTAAAGCTTGGTCGCAAATGGGTCTTCCAAATGGACAATGACGGCAAGCATATTTCCAAAGTTGTGGCAAAATGTCTTAAGGACAACAAAGTCAAGGTATTGGAGTGGCCATCACAAAGCCCTGACCTCAATCCTATAGAAAATTTGTGAACTGAACTGAAAAACTGAAAAAGTGTCTTCGAGCAAGGGAGCCTACAAACCGGACTCAGTTACACCAGTTCTGTCAGGAGGAATAGGCCAAAATTCACCCAACTTATTGCGGGAAGCTTGTGGAAGGCAACGCAAAACGTTTGACCCAAGTTAAACAATTTTAAAGGCAATGCTACCAAATAAAAATAAAAAGTGTTACCTTTTTGGACCCTCACCAGTTTGAACCCTGTATTTAATCTTGTTTAAACTCTCTGCCATCTCGTTATAAATTAGTTTATAGTACACAGAGGCCCTGTCTGCCTGCCTGTCCAGGCTTTGAAGATACTCCCATCCCCATAATGCATTACTTCGATCTTTTCTGTCTGAGCGGGAGGTAAACGCGACAGTGTGTTTGACCCCACTTTGCACTGTGTGTTTGTTTGTGTGTGTGTGTGTGTGTGTGTGTGTGTGGTGGTCAGTCAAGGCTGCCTCTTGCTCAGAGGACAAGGCCCCATTCAGCCTGTTTTCGAAGTCCCCTGTGAAGTTGTCAGGGTATGGGTCGGGTCTAGGTCAATTTGTCCTCGGGTCGATATATATATATTGTGTGTATATATATGTATGTGTGTATATATATATACAAAAACAAGTTATCTCGGGTCTGATTGTCCTCGGGTCCATCCGGGTCCATCTTTTTGGTCCTGTGAAGACCTCTAATACTGGTCATTCATGATGTTTTCTATTTATTTATTGGGCGGTGAAATATTTGACTTGTTACGAACCGTCTCATAGCCCATAACAGAGGGAGACAACCCGGAGATAAAGAAATAACAAACTATAACCAAGTTACAATGGTTTGTGTAGTCAGTAGTGTGAGTGAGTGGATGTGTGCATAGATGGTGATAATGAGATATGTTGAGAGGTGCCAAAACAATTGAACATAGAAGCCCCAAAATGCCACAACCAAAAAACAACTGTGTGTCTGCATGGAAAGAGTCTCTTTGATGTATGGGGCGTGTCTGGCCGTTGGTACCATTTCAATGTGATGACATCCTATTTTATCAAATCGATTACCTAACGTTTAATTATTACGTGATTTATATTAATCATGCAACAATTAACTCATTAGTAACCTTGGGCACCAGAGAAAAAGTTTATTTAATGAGGTACTGTTTTCCAAATTAACGCTTAAAGATAAAGATCTCTTACATTTCAGTCATTAATTAATTGTTACCTTCTATCAATCTCATTCTTAACGTCGTAAAATTCTTGGATATCTGCACAAACCCTAGTCTCCGATGAATCTGCAAAGCACAAATTGGCTTAATTATTTATTTACTAACTAAATAATCACTCCAAGTTATTCCCAAGGATAATGTCTATACCTTCAATATGCAACGAAGGATACACCCCTATAACAACCTCGCCTTTCACCAGTTCTGAATCCAACATCAGTTTATGCAATGGAACTATTCCCTGAATCTGTCTCAGCAGAGAAGGGTAACACAGACTAGCACAAACGGTCGTTACTTCCTAACTAAGACACAAAACCCTCCGTAATGAAAGGTAAATAATCTGGGTCAATTGGGACTTTCATATGCACCTAGGCATGAGACCGACAGACAGGAGTGAACTGATGTGGGACAGGCGCTGCTAACGCCGCGTAGGTTTAACGTTAGCGCGAGTACATAATTTACCCTTAGCCCTGAGAACAGGACATACATTTTTCCAATGACCTGAACCCTGAACGTAGTGACACTTGACTGAAGTCAGCTTTACCACAGGAACCAGGCTCAACCCTAGATGAATTAAGCTCTGCCCGTGAACCAGAGTGTCTCTGTGGGCGAGGCCCAAATCTCTCCGGACGCCCCCACTCACTCCGAATACGGGACTGCAATGCCACTTTTGTTAGTCAAAACATACTCGTCCGCCAAAACTGCAGCTTCAGAGACAGTCTTCACTTGTTATTTCAAAACTATGAAATTACACGTATGGAATCATGTAGTAACCAAAAAAGCATTCCAGTTTAAGCTGGTTGAGAGAATGCCTGTGCAAAGATGTCATCAAGGCATAGTGTGGCTTTTTGAAGAATCTCAAATATAAAATATTTTTTTATTTGTTACACTTTTTTTTGGTTACTAGAAGTAACTGCAAAATAAATATCTCGCTCTTCCCCTCTGCTGAGCACACCAGACTGGACCAAAACAAGACAAGTGCTAACCACACTGGGTGCCACAGGAGAGAGATGAGAAATATAAGGAGTTTCCCCGAATCCTACAATAGCTCCACCCTAGTCTTTGCGTGGATTCGTAGTGGGTAATTACGCACTGTAGCCCGCTGGCATGGGACCCCCCCTGATGTGCCTCCGAAACAACTGCTCCATCCACGGACACCAAACAAAATAACCATGCCCAACATATCCAAAGTGGAACACTAAGCCTAACGGGAAAAGAAAGGCTATAGCTCCGGGTAAAAAAAATGTCACTACCCTACCCAAATCTCCCACTTACAGTGGGGAGAACAAGTATTTGATACACTGCCGATTTTGCAGGTTTTCCTACTTACAAAGCATGTAGAGGTCTGTAATTTTTATCATCGGTACTCTTCAACTGTGAGTGACGGAATCTAAAACAAAAATCCAGAAAATCACATTGTATGATTTTTAAGTAATTAATTTGCATTTTATTGCATGACATAAGTATTTGATACATCAGAAAAGCAGAAGTTAATATTTGGTACAGAAACCTTTGTTTGCAATTATAGAGATCATACGTTTCCTGTAGTTCTTGACCAGGTTTGCACACACTTCAGCAGGGATTTTGGCCTACTCCTCCATACAGAACTTCTCCAGATCCTTCAGGTTTCGGGGCTGTCGCTGGGCAATACGGACTTTCAGCTCCCTCCAAAGATTTTCTATTGGGTTCAGGTCTGGAGACTGGCTAGGCCACTCCAGGACCTTGAGATGCTTCTTACGGAGCCACTCCTTAGTTGCCCTGGCTGTGTGTTTCAGGTCGTTGTCATGCTGGAAGACCCAGCCACGACCCATCTTCAATGCTCTTACTGAGGGAAGGAGGTTGTTGGCCAAGATCTCGCAATACATGGCCCCATCCATCCTCTCCTCAATACGGTGCAGTCGTCCTGTCCCCTTTGCATAAAAGCATCCCCAAATAATGATGTTTCCACCTCCATGCTTCACGTTTGGGATGGTGTTCTTGGGGTTGTACTCCTCCTTCTTCTTCCTCCAAACACGGCGAGTGGAGTTTAGACCAAAAAGCTCTATGTTTGTCTCATCAGACCACATGACCTTCTCCCATTCCTCCTCTGGATCATCCAGATGGTCATTGGCAAACTTCAGACGGGCCTGGACATGCGCTGGCTTGAGCAGGGGGACCTTGCGTGCGCTGCAGGATTTTAATCCATGACGGCGTAGTGTGTTACTAATGGTTTTCTTTGAGACTGTGGTCCCAGGTCTCTTCAGGTCATTGACCAGGTCCTGCCGTGTAGTTCTGGGCTGATCCCTCACCTTCCTCATGATCATTGATGCCCCACGAGGTGAGATCTTGCATGGTGCCCCAGACCGAGGGAGATTGACCGTCATCTTGAACTTCTTCAATTTTCTAATAATTGCGTTGTTGCCTTCTCACCAAGCTGCTTGCCTATTGTCCTGTAGCCCATCCCAGCCTTGTTCAGGTCTACAATTTTATCCCTGATGTCCTTACACAGCTCTCTGGTCTTGGCCATTGTGGAGAGGTTGGAGTCTGTTTGATTAAGTGTGTGGACAGGTGTCTTTTATACAGGTAACGAGTTCAAACAGGTGCAGTTAATACAGGTAATGAGTGGAGAACAGGAGGGCTTCTTAAAGAAAAACTAACAGGTCTGTGAGAGCCGGAATTCTTACTGGTTGGTAGGTGATCAAATACTTATGTCATGCAATAAAATGCAAATTAATTATTTAAAAATCATACACATTCTCACAGTTGAAGTGTACCTATGATAAAAATTACAGACCTCTACATGCTTTGTAAGTAAGGAAACCTGCAAAATCGGCAGTGTATCAAATACTTGTTCTCCCCACTGTAGATACACTGCAGTTTGTACTCACCTCCTCGGACCAATGTCCCAACAGCGAGTAGCGCAAGAGTCTCCAGCCTGGACAGGGGCCTGGAAACTAACCAATGTTCCTCTCTTCAACGCAGCAACTAACTATCCACTGCCGTGGCAAGTTTACTAAACAAACATAAACAAAGGCAACCAACACTGGACCTACTAAATAGCGCAACTCAAAAAAGCTCTAACAAAAGATGCGATCGAAGCACTTAGTGTTTATCAAAACACTAACTCCACGTTTTTGCCCAAACAAAATACACTTACCAGTTAACTTAACAACAGTAGTATTAGGCCTACTGGCATACTTTTACAGGCAACGCACCTGTTTGATGACGTCACCAGACAACCAAAATCACTGATACGTCTCTATGGCACTATACCGAACACTTATAAGACTAGGCAGTGAATACCAACCAAAGTGCATCCCAATAAGCATTGACTCATCATAATGCAAAAAAAATACTATACGTCAAACTGCCTAGGAACCAACATTATATCCCAGACGAACCCCCACTTGTTACGAACCGGCTTGTCAGCCCGTAACAAAGAGGGAGACAACGCGGCGATAAAGAAATAACAAACATACAGTATATTTGTTAAATAAAGTAAACTAGATATAATTGACAATGGTGTGTGTGTAGTCAGTTATGTAAGTGAATGGATGCATGCAGAGATGGTGATAATGAGGGGTGTTGAGAGGTGCAAAAACAAACACAAAGAAGCCCCCAAAATGCCACAACAATAAACAACAGTGTGTCTGCGTGGAGAGTCTCTTAGATGTATGGGGGGGAAGGTGTATTTTATCCTATTAATGAAAACAAGGGCAGAGAAAAATAATTTTGCAGACAGAGTGGGAGGGTCGTCACACTAAAGCAGCTTTAATCCCCTTCAGATTCATTGTTTAGGTTGTGTGGTGCGACTGTCTGTGATCGTGTGTGTGTGTACCCATCTAACCTACCTCTCTCTGCGTTTCTCCTCCCAGCCTGCAGTGAGCAGGACTCTGAGCCCGGAGCCCGTCTGACCTGCAGGATTCTGCTGCACCTCTTCAAGACCCCCCGGCGCAACCCCTGCCCCCAGGATGGAGCCAAGTCCGGTACATACAAAGCAAACTATTTCCAAGTTTGATCCCACAGCAGATAAAATGTTAATTCATTGATGCAATTAATTAATATATGTTTTGATTTAATTAAAATGTTAATGATAAGATTTTATATATTGCAGATAAATCTTCTGTAGGGATCCGGTCGTCGTGTGATCGCCACCTTCTGGCTGCCTCGCAGAACAGCATAGTGGTCGGAGCTGTCTTTGCTGTCCTAAAGGCTGTCTTTATGCTGGGTAATACTCTCAGTATTATACTGTTATTTTGTCCTTAAAGTTGGATATAGTCATTTTCAGGTTTTCATAAAAATATTTTTTCAGTTAGTTGGCCGCCACAATTGCACTGATAAACGATAGTAGCCTGCTCGTCCCATCGCACGTTTTGACAACTGAATGGGAACTTCCCTGCCTGGCCGCCCAGTAGATCGATGCTAAAAATATTTGATAGACACTTAGCATATCTCTTAGTTGCCTAAGTCATTTAAGTTCAGCATAGCTAGCTAGCAAAGCGATTCACATATCGTGCTAGCTAACCATTTCTAGCTGTACTGAAAAAGGATATGAGGGGGAAAAGTCGGTCACTCACCCACTCCTCCATTGACATGACGTCCTCCCAGCAGCTAGATAGCTAACGTTAGGTTCTGTGTTTTTAGCTTGCTAAATAAATTGCTAGCTACATAAATAGGGGTGTCAAACTCAATCAGCACACAGGCCATATTGAAAGAACTATGAATTTTCGGGTCAGACATATCCTATTTGTTTTTACAAAAGAAAACGTGCAATTAGAAAAAATATGCCGCTTTATAATGTCTACTTATGGACTTAGGCTGCTATGCAGTGCATTCGGAAAGTATTCCCCTTGACTTTTTCAAAACAAAAATAAATACGTTACAGCCTTATTCTAAAATTGATTGAATTCAAATTTTTCTCATCAAGCTTCACATGATACCCCAAAATGTAAATGCGAAAACAAGTTTTTAGAAATGGTTGCAAATAAAAAACAGAAATACCTTATTTATGTAAGTATTCAGACCCTTTGCTATGAGAAATTGAGCTCAGGTGCATCTCATCCTTGAGATGTTTCTACAACTTGATTGGAGTCACTTGTGGTAAATTCAATTCATTGGACATGATTTGGAAGCAGCTCCCGTTGTTCGTGCATAAATTGTTGTTTTAGTTCGTTTTTTTTAGTCTCTTTTCTTTAGTTTTATTTTTTATTTTGATACAGTTGAACTATAATAGTTCAGGATTATGGATTTTATCGCAGCTGAACGTCGACAGGAGTCGTCAACTGTTATTGTCTAAACCCAGCTCCTGGGTTTAGCCCACGCAGCGCTGCTGCTCCCCAGGGAAAAGTTTGATATTCCGGACGAGTTGAAAAGGCGACGCCGTGGACGCAGGGCGGGATTGAAATGTAAGGCAAAGCGGAGGAGGTTCAAGTACAAGCTGGCTATACCATCTATTATTATGGGCAATGTGAGGTCACTACATAACAAGATGGACGAGTTGGAGGGACTTGTCCGTGGACAAAGGATCTATCGTGAAACGAGCCTAATGTTTTTTACTGAGACTTGGCTGAACGATAACATCCCCATACAGAACGTCACTATCGACGGTTTCCAGACCATCAGAGCAGACAGGGATCTCGTCTCTTCCGGTAAGAGTAAGGGTGGTGGGCTGGCTTTATTAGTTAACAACAGATGGTGTCATCCGAACCATATTACTCTTAAGGAACAGTTTTGTAGCCCGGACATTGAACTGTTAGCCGTTAGCCGTTAGCCTGAGACCCTACTATTTGCAGAGGGAATTCACGGCGGCCATTGCTGTTATTGTTTACTTCCCGCCCTCCGCTGACGCAAACACAGCGTGTGACGTCGTCCACTCTGTTATCGCGAGGTTACAGACAGTGCATCCCAGTGCTTTCTTTGCCATTTCGGGGGATTTTAACCATGCATCTCTCTCTTCAACGCTGCCCACGTTCAAACAGTTCGTGAAGTGCCCAACCAGAAATAATACAACTCTGGACATGTTATATGCTAATGTGAAGGACGCATACAACTCCACTGCACTCCCTCCCCTCGGTAGATTGGATCCCAACCTTGTCCACCTCACCCCACTCTACAGGCCTTTGGTCCAACAGCAGCCTGCAACCACCAGGACCATTAGGAGATGGTCCCCGGAGGCGAATGAGGCCCTACAGGACTGCTTTGAAACAACAGACTGGGATGTGCTCTGTGAGGCTCATGGGGAGGACATCGATGGACTCACTGACTGCATAACAGACTATCTAAATTTTTGTGTAGACAACACTGTACCCACCAGGAAGGTACGCTGTTTCCCAAACAATAAACCCTGGGTCACCAGCGACCTGAAGGCCCTGCTGAATGAGAAGAAGAGGGCCTTCAAGGAGAGGGACAAGGACAAATTGAAATTTTTTAACAGGTTTGATACTGGCCCTGTCCACCTCCCCTCCAGCTCCCCAGACCACACACCCTCATGGCTGTCCCACCCCCACTTTGCTCACAACACCTCTGCTGAGACAATCAGTGACCCCACCTCCGCCCCTGCTCCCCCTGGACTGATCCTCAACACCCCCCTTCATCCCACCTCCCCACCTGGGCTGGCTTTCACCACCAACCAAGTGAAGAGAGAGCTGGAGAGACTACATCAGTGGAAAGCGGCGGGCCCTGATGGCATCAGCCCAAGGGTGCTTAGGGTCTGTGCTGACCAACTGTGTGGAATACTCCAGCGTCTTTTCAACCTTAGCCTGAGCCTAGAAAGGGTCCCTGTGCTGTGGAAAACATGCCTCGTCCCAGTGCCCAAGAAGGCACACCCCACTGTCCTGAATGACTTCAGACCTGTAGTGCTAACATCCCACATCATGAAGACCCTGGAAAGGTTAGTCCTCGCTCACCTCAGACCCCTGGTATGTACATCAATGGACCCCCTGCAGTTTGCATACCAGCGCAACATCGGGGTGGATGATACAATCATCTATCTTCTGCAGAGGGCCTACTCTCACCTGAACAACGCAGGTTGCACTGTGAGGGTTATGGTTTTTGACTTCTCCAGTGCCTTCAATACCATTCAGCCCCTGCTACTGGGTGAGAAGATGAGGAGGATGAAAGTGGAAGCACCCTTAGTCTCCTGGGTCACGGACTACCTGACCGGTAGGCCACAATTTGTGCGACTACAGAGCTGTGTGTCAGAACGGGCAGTTAGCAACACAGGGGCCCCCCAGGGAACGGTCCTGTCCCCCTTCCTGTTCACCCTCTACACCTCAGACTTCAGATATAACTCTGAAACATGCCACCTACAGAAGTTCTTGGATGACTCTGCTATTGTAGGGTGCATCTGGGGTGGGCAGGAGGAGGAGTACAGGAGCACAATCAGTGACTTTGTGTTGTGGTGTGAGCAGAACCACCTTCAGCTCAACATCAGCAAAACAAAGGAGATGATGGTGGACTTCAGGAGAACCAAGGCACAACTGACTGCAGTCCCTATACAGGGGATGGATGTGGTAATGGTTGGGTCATACAAGTTCCTGGGAGTCCATATGGACAACAGGCTGGAATGGGCTGGTAACACCGGGGCCCTGTACAAAAAGGGCCAGAGCCGACTCTACTTTCTGAGGAGGCTCAGGTCCTTCAAGGTCCTGCATACCTTCTACCAGTCTGTGGTGGCCAGTGCCATCTTTTTTGCAGTGGTGTGCTGGGGAGCAAACATCAAAGCCGGTGATGCTTCTCGGGTAAATAAGCTGATCAGGAAGGCTAGCTCTGTCCTGGGGATGAGCCTTGACACTCTAGAGGAGGTGGCGGAGAGACGGATCCTGACCAAACTGCTGGCCATCATGGACAACGTCGCCCACCCTCTGCACGCTATGGTTATGACGCAGAGGAGCACTTTCAGTCACAGACTGATCCCACCACGGTGTGCCAGAGAGCGCTACAGAGAGAGCTACAGGAGGTCCTTCCTGCCGGCGGCTATTAGACTATATAATGCCTCACCGGGGTGCCGTGCCGTCGGCAACATAGATCTGGAACTTTTGGGGTGCTAGGACCTAGTTTAACAATTATGCATCCATCCGTGAGTAACTCTGGTCCGTCAGCACTCATTCACTCAGGACCTATCTATTCATACAGGTCTGTATATACATACTCATGTACAGTTGTTATATCATATCACGTGCAATATTGCTAGTAATTCTTGGACCTAACTTACGTAGTCATTCACTCAGGAATGCATATTAGTATCCTGTCAATTGCACCTTTTCTCATTGCTTTTAGTATATCGCATTTTTAGCTACTGAAGTATTTCTCTGCCATCGACCTGTATAGTTAACCATCCAACATCCACCAATGTATAGTGTACATATTCAGCCAACCACCCATACTATGCTATGTCTTTTTTATAGCTTTTATTTTTTTGCACTCCAGATATCTTGTATTTCTATACTTTTTCATACTACCGCTCTATGTATCATGTACCGTGTATCTGTCTTTTGTGTACTTTCGTTGTGGCATTTTGCACCTCCCCTGTGTTTTGTTGTATCTGCTTGACAATGAAATTTCCCCCCCGGGGCATCAATAATGTATCTATCTATCTATTTATCTATCTATTTGATATTTCAGTTTTGTATATTTTATACACTGGCAAAAAAAAGTTTTTTTTTATCCATTTTAGAATAAGGCTGTAACGTAAGAAAATTTGGAAAAATTAAAGGAGTCTGAATACTTTCCGAATGCACTGTATATAGCATTTTAACATATTAAAACAAAAAATGAATTTAGTTTTTTGTTATTCATTGTCAAGCTTTAAACACCGAAGCCAGACTGTAACATTTTAGTAGCCTAGCTAGGACTGTGGCACGTGTCTGTTTATTTTCCCTCCGCTGCGCGCTGTAAATGGGACACACGAAAGAAGCACAATTTGACACGATCGCATCAGGCTGTAATTTCATAAAATAGATGACTCAACTGTTGTCTATTTATACTTGCTTGTGTGTCCTATTTGGCCCGTGGGCCTTGTTTGACACGTGTGCTAGCCTATTAGCCACATTATGACTGATTTGAGATCATTGCCCTTGCTAGTTTGATTGTATTATCATTCCTAGCCTTAGTTACAGTCATCTGTTTTTGTTCAAAATATTGATACATTGAAATTGAAACAGTGCATCCCGAATGTTTGGAGGCAGCAAACAATGTATCAGGCCAGCTGTGATTTACGACCTGATAGCAATATTTTTTGGACTATCAAGTAATGTATTGGTAAATGTATTGATCTGCATCCATCTATTCTGCCAACAATGCCTTACTGTACACATTTTTGACTGATATTATGATTGTCTGTATTTAAAACGTTGTTAGTTCCACTTTTTAAATGTGTATATATTACAACTGGTCACCAGTAAGACCACAGAACCCTAAAGTTATACATTTTGTAAAATTTTCTCTCCATCTCTCTCCAGGCGATGCAGAACTGAAGGGCTCAGGATTCTCTCACCCCGCCGGCCTTGACGACGACGACATCGGTTCCAAAAAGTTGGGCGCCCGCACAGTCTCCATAGAAACGGCCAGCCTAGACGTGTACGCCAAGTATGTGCTGAAGAGCATCTGCCAACAGGTGAGAACGTGAATGGAGACCAGAGACACATTTTTTCAACTTTTATATTTTCTCTCTTCCGTTTCCCTTTCACACGAGAAGCTGCATACACTCACAGGCCACTTCATTATTGCCTTCAGAACTGCCTTAATTCTTCGTGGCATAGATTCAACAAGGTGCTGGAAACAGTCCTCAGAGATTTTGGTCCATATTGGCATTATACCATCACGCAGTTGCTGCAGATTTGTCGGCTGCACATCCATGATGTGAATCTCCCGTTCCACCACATCCAGAAGTTGCTCTATTGGATTGAGATCTGGTGACTGTGGAGTCCATTTGAGTACAGTGAACTCATTGTCATGTTCAAGAAACCAGTTTGAGATGATGTGAGCTTTGTGACATGGCGCGTTATCCTGCTGGAAGTAGCCATTAGAAGATGGGTACACTGTGGTCATAAAGGGATGGACATGGTCAGCAACAATACTCAGGTAGGATGTGGCTTTTAAACAATGCTCAATTGGTACTAAGGGTCCCAAAGTGTGCCAAGAAAATATCCCCCACACCATACCACCACCATCAGCCTGAACCGTTGATACAAGGCAGGATGCTTTCATGTTGTTTACGCCAAATTCTGAACCTACCATTTGAAATCCGTAAACATCGTAAACAAAATCCGTAAACATGGGTACCATTATTGATATCATCCTGACTAACTTGCCCTCCAAATACACCTCCTCTGTTTTCAACCAGGATCTCAGCGATCACTGCCTCATCGCCTGCGTTCGCAATGGGTCAGCGGTCAAACGACCACCCCTTATCACTGTCAAACGCTCCCTAAAACACTTTTGCGAGCAGGCCTTTCTATTCGACCTGGCCCAGGTATCCTGGAAGGATATTGACCTCATCCCGTCAGTAGAGGACGCCTGGTTGTTCTTTAAAAGTGCTTTCCTCACCATCCTAAATAAGCATGCCCCTTTCAAAAAACGTAGAACTAAGAATAGATATAGCCCTTGGTTCACCCCAGACTTGACTGCACTAGACCAACACAAAAACATCCTGTGGCGCACTGCATTAGCATCGAATAGCCCCCGCGATATGCAGCTATTCAGGGAAGTCAGGAACAAGTACACACAGTTAGAAAAGCAAAGGCCAGCTTTTTCCTGTAGTACTAACTCCAAAAAGTTCTGGGACACTGTAAAGTCCATGGAGAATAAGAGCACCTCCTCCCAGTTGCCCACTGCATTGAGGCTCGGAAACACTGTTACCACCGATAAATCCACGATTATCGTAAATTTCAATAAGCATTTTGCTACGGCTGGCCATGCTTTCCACCTGGCTACCCCTACCCCGGCCAACAGCTCTGTACCCCCGGCAGCTACTTGCCCAAGCCCCCCCCGCTTCTCCTTCACCCAAATCCAGACGGCTGATGTTCTGAAAGAGCTGCTAAGTCTGGACCCCTACAAATCAGCTGGGCTAGACAATCTGGACCCTCTATTTCTGAAATTATCAGCCAAAATTGTTGCAACATCTATCACTAGCCTGTTCAACCTCTCTTTCGTATCGTCTGAGATCCCTAGAGATTGGAAAGCTGCCACGGTCATCCCCCTCTTCAAAGGAGGAGACACTCTAGACCCAAACTGTTATAGACCAATATCCATCCTGCCCTGCCTTTCTAAAGTTTTCGAAAGCCAAGTTAACAAACAGATAACTGACCACTTCGAATTCCACCGTACCTTCTCTGCTATGCAATCTGGCTTCCGAGCTGGTCATGGGTGCACCTCAGCTACGCTCAAGGTACTGAACGATATCATAACCGCCATCGATAAAAGACAGTACTGTGCAGCCGTCTTCATCGACCTGGCCAAGGCTTTCGACTCTGTCAATCACCGCATTCTTATTGGCAGACTCAACAGCCTTGGTTTCTCAAGTGACTGCCTTGCCTGGTTCTCCAACTACTTCGCAGACAGAGTTCAGTGTGTCAAATCGGAGGGCCTATTGTCCGATCCTCTGGCAGTCTCTATGGGGGTGCCACAGGGTTCAATTCTTGGGCCAACCCTTTTCTCTATATACATCAACGATGTCGCTCTCGCTGCTGGTGACTCTCTGATCCATCTCTACGCAGATGACACCATTCTGTATACATCTGGCCCCTCTTTGGACACTGTGTTTACTAACCTTCAAACAAGCTTCAATGCCATACAACACTCCTTCCGTGGCCTCCAACTGCCCGCCCACCGGACTATCATCACTACTCTCGACGGGTCCGAATTAGAATACGTGGACACCTACAAATACCTAGGCATCTGGTTAGACTGTAAACTCAACTTCCAGACTCACATCAACCATCTCCAATCCAAAATTAAATCCAGAATTGGCTTCCTATTTCGCAACAAAGCCTCCTTCACTCATGCTGCCAAACATGCCCTTGTAAAACTGACTATCCTACCAATCCTTGATTTCGGCGATGTCATTTACAAACTAGCCTCCAACACTCTACTTAGCAAATTGGATGTAGTCTATCACAGTGCCATCCGTTTTGTCACCAAAGCCCCATACACTACCCACCACTGCGACCTGTATGCTCTCGTTGGCTGGCCTTCATTATATATTCGTCGCCAAACCCACTGGCTCCTGGTCATCTATAAGTCTTTATTAGGTAAATCCCCGCCCTATCTCAGCTCACTGGTCACGATAGCAACACCCACCCGTAGCATGCGCTCCAGCAGGTATATCTCACTGGTCACCCCCAAAGCCAATACCTCCTTTGGCCGCCATTCCTTCCAGTTCGCTGCTGCCAATGACTGGAACGAATTGCAAAAATCATTGAAGCTAGAGGTTCCTATCTCCCTCAATAACTTTAAGCATCAGTTGTCAAAGCTGCTTATCGATCACAGCACCTGTATATAGCCCTTCTGTAAATAGCCCACACTACTACCTCATCCCCATATTTATTTTTGTTATTTTCACAAATCTTGCACTTCAGTATATCTATTTGCACATCATAATTAGCACATCCTTCATTCCTGTGTTAATGATGATAATCTGTAATTTATTTCACCACTATGGTCTATTTATTGTCCTACCTCCTAACCTTACTGCATTTTGCACTACATTTTCACTCTGTATATACATTTTCTATTGTGTTTTTGACTATGTTTGTTTACTGTGTAACTCTGTGTTGTTTTTGTCGCACTGCTTTGCTTTGTCTTGGCCAGGTCGCAGTTGCAAATGAGAACTTGTTCTCAACTGACCTACCTGGTTAAATAAAGGTGAAAAAAAAAAAAAAAAGTTGCAGCAGAAATCGGGACTCATCAGACCAGGCAACGTTTTTCCAACCTTCTATTGTACAATTTTGGTGGGCCCGTGCAAATTGTAGCCTCAGTTTCCTGTTCTTAGCTGACAGGAGTGGCACCCTGTGTGGTCTTCTGCTGCTGTAGGCCATCTGCTTCAAGGTTCGATGTGTTGTGCGTTCAGAGATGCTCTTCTGCATACCTTGGTTGTAACAAGTGGTTATTTGAGTTACTGTTGCCTTTCTATCAGCTCGAAACCAGTCTGGCCATTCTCCTCTGACCTCTGCCATCAACAAGGCATTTCCGCCCAGAGAACTGCCGCTCACTGGATATTTTCTGAACTTTTAGCCAGCATAGTATTTACAACTCATTTTTCAACCACTCCACAGATTTCTTGTTAACAAAATACAGTTTTGGCAAGTCGGTTAGGACATCTACTTTGTGCATGACGTAAATAATTCTTCCAACAATTGTTTACAGACAGATTATTTCAAATCCAGTGGGTCAGAAGTTTACATACACTAAGTTGACTGTGCCTTTAAACAGCTTGGAACATTTCTGAAAATTGGCTTTAGAAGCTTCTGATAGGATTGATTTATTTCAAGGCCTACCTTCAAACTCAGTGCTTTTTTGCTCGACATCATGGGAAAATCAAAATAAATCAGCCAAAACAATTATAGACCTCCACAAGTCTGGTTCATCCTTGGGAGCAATTTCCAAACACCTGAAGGTACCACGTTAATCTGTATAAACAATAGTATGCAAGTATAAACACCATTGGACCACACAGCCGTCATACCGCTCAGGAAGGAGACACGTTCTGTCTCCTAGAGATGAACATACTTTGGTGTGAAAAGTGCTAATCAATCCCAGAACAACAGCAAAGGACCTTGTGAAGATGCTGGAGGAAACGGGTACAAAAGTATCTATATCCACAGTAAAACGAGTCATACAGTGGGGAGAACAAGTATTTGATACACTGCTGATTTTGCAGGTTTTCCTACTTACAAAGCATGTAGAAGTCTGTAATTTTTATCATAGTTACTCTTCAACTGTGAGAGACGGAATCTAAAACAAAAATCCAGAAAATCACATTGTATGATTTTTAAATAATTAATTTGCATTTTATTGCATGACATAAGTATTTGATACATCAGAAAAGCAGAACTTAATATTTGGTACAGAAACCTTTGCAATTACAGTGATCATACGTTTCCTGTAGTTCTTGACCAGGTTTGCACACACTGCAGCAGGGATTTTGGCCCACTCCTCAATTCAGATCCTTCAGGTTTCGGGGCTGTCGCTGGGCAATACGGACTTTCAGCTCCCTCCAAAGATTTTCTATTGGGTTCAGGTCTGGAGACTGGCTAGGCCACTCCAGGACCTTGAGATGCTTCTTACGGAGCCACTCCTTAGTTGCCCTGGCTGTGTGTTTCAGGTCGTTGTCATGCCGGAAGACCCAGCCACGACCCATCTTCAATGCTCTTACTGAGGGAAGGAGGTTGTTGGCCAAGATCTCGCAATACATGGCCCCATCCATCCTCCCCTCAATACGGTGCAGTCGTCCTGTCCCCTTTGCAGAAAAGCATCCCCAAAGAATGATGTTTCCACCTCCATGCTTCACGGTTGGGATGGTGTTCTTGGGGTTGTACTCATCCTTCTTTTTCCTCCAAACACGGCGAGTGGAGTTTAGACCAAAAAGCTCTATTTTTGTCTCATCAGACCACATGGCCTTCTCCCATTCCTCCTCTGGATCATCCAGATGGTCATTGGCAAACTTCAGACCGGCCTGGACATGCGCTGGCTTGAGCAGGGGGACCTTGTGTGCGCTGCAGGATTTTAATCCATGACAGCGTAGTGTGTTACTAATGGTTTTCTTTGAGACTGTGGGCCCAGCTCTCTTCAGGTCATTGACCAGGTCCTGCCGTGTAGTTCTGGGCTGATCACTCACCTTCCTCATGATCATTGATGCCCCATGAGGTGAGATCTTGCATGGTGCCCCAGACCGAGGGAGATTGACCGTCATCTTGAACTTCTTCCATTTTCTAATAATTGCGCCAACAGTTGTTGCCTTCTCACCAAGCTGCTTGCCTATTGTCCTGTAGCCCATCCCAGCCTTGTGCAGGTCTACAAATTTATCCCTGATGTCCTTACACAGCTCTCTGGCCTTGGCCATTGTGGAGAGGTTGGAGTCTGTTTGATTGAGTGTGTGGAGAGGTGTCTTTTATACAGGTAACAAGTTCAAACAGGTGCAGTTAATACAGGTAATGAGTGGAGAACAGGAGGGCTTCTTAAAGAAAAACTAACAGGTCTGTAAGAGCCGGAATTCTTACTGGTTGGTAGGTGATCAAATACTTATGTCATGCAATAAAATGCAAATTAATTATTTAAAAATCATACAATGTGATTTTCTGTATTTTTGTTTTAGATTCCGTGTACCTATGATAAAAAATTACAGACCTCTACATGCTTTGTAAGTAGGAAAACCTGCAAAATCGGCAGTGTATCAAATACTTGTTCTCCCCACTGTATATCGACATAACCTGAAAGGCCGCTCAGCAAGGAAGAAGCCACTGCTCCAAAACCGCCATAAAAAAGCCAGACTAAGGTTTGCAACTGCACATGGGGACAAAGATCGTACTTTTTGGAGAAATGTCCTCTGGTCTGATGAAACAAAACTAGAACTGTTTGGCTATAATGACCATCGTTATGTTTGGAGGAAAATTGGGGAGTCTTGCATGCCAAAGAACACCATCCCAACCGTGAATCATGGGGTGGCAGCATCATGTTGTGGGGGTGCTTTGCTGTTGCACTTCACAAAATAGATTGCATCATGAGGGACAAATTATGTAGATCTATTGAAGCAACATCTCAAGACATCAGTCAGGAAGTTAAAGCTTGATTGCAAATGTGTCTTCCAAATGGACAATGACCCCAAGCATACTTCCAAAGTTGTGGCAAAATGGCTTAAGGACAACAAAGTCAAGGTATTGGAATGGCCATCACAAAGCCCTGACCTCAATCCTATAGAAAATTGGTGGGGCAGCAAGGAGCGAGGAAGGAGTGCGAGCAAGGAGGCCTAAAAACCTGACTCAGTTACATCTGTTTTGTCAGGAGGAATGGGCCAAAATTCACCCAACCTATTGTGGGAAGCTTGTGGAAGGCTACCTGAAACATTTGACCCAAGTTAAACAATTTAAAGGCAATGCTACCAAATACTAATTGTGTGTATGTAAACTTCTGACCCACTGGGAATGTGATGAAAGAAGTAAAAGCTTAAATAAATCATTCTCTCTACTATTATAATGACATTTCACTTAAAATAAAGTGGTGATCCTAACTGACCTAAGACAGGACATTTTTACTAGGATTAAATGTCAGGAATTGTGAAAAACTGAGTTTAAATGTATTTGGCTAAGGGGTATGTAAACTTCCGACTTCAACTGTATATCAGCACTCTGATGACAATGAAGAGCAAGACGTGCCACTCTGTTCTTGACCAGCTGCAGCTTAACTAGGTCTTACCTTGCAGCACTCGACCACACGACTGGACAATAATCAAGATAAGACAAAACTTGAGCCTGCAGGACTTGCTTTTTGGAGTATGGTGTCAAAAAAAGCAGAGCATTTTTTATTACAGACAGACCTCTCCCCATCTTTACAACCCATCTAAAGTAACGGCAAGTAATTTAGTCTTTTCACAGCCACACCATTCATTACCAGATTCAGCATGGTCTAGAACTTAGGGAATGATTTGTACCAAATACAATGCTCTTAGATTTCTAGATGTTCAGGACCCTTTTATTCCTGGCCACCCATTCCAAAACAGACTGCAACTCTTTGTTAAGGGTTTCAGTGACTTCATTAGCTGTGGTTGCTGATGTTTATATGGTTGAATCATCAGTATACATGGACACACATGCTTTATTTAATACCCGTGGCAAGTCATTGGTAAAAATACAAAAAGAGTAGAGGGCCTAGAGAGCTGCCCTGCATAACACCACACTTGACATGTTTGACATTAGAGAAGCTTCCATTAAAGAAAACCCTTTGAGTTCTATTAGATAGAATCTGAATCCATGGTATGGAAAGCCATAACAAGATTTTTTCAACAACGGATTATGGTCAATATTAATAAAAGGCTGTACTGAAATCTTAACAGTACAACTCCCATAAGTTGAAATAGCACTGTATTTGGTCAAACACCATTTTTTTTCAACAGTTTACTAAGAGCTGATAGGTCTCCTGTTAGAACCTCCTGGTCTCCTACCATCCTCAGTAGCTTTCCATCTAAGTTGTCAATGCCAGCAGGTTTGTCATTTATTGATCAATAACAATAATATGTTCACCTTTCCCACACTAACTTTACAAAATTGTTTTTTTTAATGCATGAATACGATGGCTCACTGTTCGTTGTTGGCATTTCCTGCCTACGTTTGCCCACTTTGCCAATGAAGTTATCATTAAAATTTGTAGTAACACCAATGGGATTTGTGATGAATAAGCCATCTGATTCGATGAGTTGAATTTGTCTTTCTGCCCATAATTTTATTTAAAGTACTCAAGTTTTTTTCCATCATTCTTTATATTATTATTTTTGTTGAGTTAAGTCAAATAATTTCTCAATTTACAGTAAGTCAGCCAGTCAGATGTGCAGCCAGACTTATTAGACACTCCTTTTGCCCCAACTTTTTAAACCAAACTGTTTTTCAATTCCTCATCAATCCATGGAGCCTTAACAGTTCTAACAGTCAGTTTCTTAACAGGTGCATGTTTATCAATAATAAGAGTCACAGCAAAATCTTTTGTATGAGTGCTTATATACTATTTTAGGCCCAGCTTTTGGAACTTTGGCTTTCCTGTATATATACACTATTTTGTGATCACTGCATCCAATGGGTAAGGATACAGCTTTAGAACAAAGTTCTACAGTATTAGTAAAAATGTGATCAATACATGTGGATGATCTTGTTCCTGTAGTGATTAATAACCTGAACCAGATTACAGGCACTTGTTACTGTGAGAAGCTTCCTCTTGAGTGGACAGCTTGATGAAAACCAGTCAATATTCAGGTCCCCAAGAAAGTAGACTTCACTGTTTTACATCACATATACTATCAAGCATTTCACACATATGATTTAGATACTGACTGTTAGCACTTGGTGGCCTATAGCAACACCCCAAAAGAAAAGTCTTTAGATGTGCCAAGTGAACCTGCAACCACAACACTTCAATAACTGCAGCCCTCGTCCTCCACATACAACACCCGTTCCGCCAGTCACATTCTGTTAAAGGTCCCCAAAGCACACACATCCCTGAGTCGCTCGTCTTTTCAGTTCGCTGCAGCTAGCGACTGGAACGAGCTGCAACAAACACTCAAACTGGACATTTTTATCTCAATCTCTTCATTCAAAGACTCAATCATGGACACTCTTACTGACATTTGTGGCTGCTTTGCGTGATGTATTGTCGTGGAAAAGATGTTACTGTGTTTCAGAAGGTTGAAATTATTGGCCTGTATCAAGCAAAGAAAACAACTAAAGAGTGCTGAAATTACTGGAATTGGGTTACGAACTGTCCAACGCATTATTAAAACCTGGAAGGATAGTGGTGAACCGTCAACTTCACTGAATAAATTTGGTCGGAAAAAATATTGAATGACCGTGATCGGAGTTCACTTAAACACTTGGTGAAGTCGAATCGTAAAATAAACGATAGTATAACTCACGGCCATGTTTAATAGACAAAGTAAGAGCATTTTCACGCGACATTATGGCTCAGCGACGTTATGTGGCAATAAAATGAAAGTCAGCTGAGAACCTGAATGTACTGAATGACCAGGTTATCCCATCAATGGATTTTTTCTTCCCTGATGGCACAGGCATATTCGAGGATGACAATGCCAGGATTCATTGGGCTTGAATTGTGCAAGAGTGGTTCAGGGAGCATGAGGAATCATTTTCACACATGAATGCATGCGCCATATATTTATGTGGTGGACACTTGATATGGTCACATGATATTGGTATGTCACAAAATCATGTTACCACCACACATAATATTAATTTTATATATCAATACTTTGCTAAGTCTTACTAAGTGGATGGGTCTCTACAGAAGGTGTAAACGGTACAGCCAAATGGTTACTTTGATAGTAGCAATATCAGAAATAGTGTCAATATTAGTAAAATAATATACAGTATGTGCAAAAACAATATCAATAACAATAGACGAGGTAGTTATCTGCATACAATCAGGGGTAAAGTGGCTAAGCAGCAGGATAAAAAAAATATATATATATATATATAATCGTAGCAGCAACGTATGGCGTGTGTATTAGAAGAGAGTCATTAGAATAGGGGCACTGCAGATAGTGCTGATGACTGGTCCGTCCGAACCACGCATGAACAAGGGAATCTAGATTCGGAGAGGCTGTTTCTGTCCTGCCCTTGATATTGGTGCAGGGTGTGTGATGTCCATAGCCTCTTGGTCGCAAAACTACCTGATCCTCTCAAAAAGATGTTTGTCTAGATGTGTCCAGTCCAGGTGGTGCTTGTACAGGCAGATCATCTATCGGAGGAAGGATGTCAGCGTTGCGCAGCAGCTGAAACCTGGTCCCGACAGTCCGAACACAGGGAACAACAACAAATCAGAAGACATTACAACCCTGCACAACAGGACCGGGGGGGGGGAATGGAATGGTGGTCACTGATGGTAGAGGGGCAGCTCTTGGGGAATTGTGGGGGCGGATCTTGGAGGGCTGGTGGCCTGACGGTTGGGACCTTGGGCTGGTGGCTGATGGGTTGCTGGTTCGGGTCCCCGTTTTTGACCTTGTGTGTGTGATCTGTCGACGTGCCCTTGAGCAGGACGTTGACCCTAGTTGCTTTTGTGGATGGGAGTCTGTTAGATGACTAATGTGAGGTAGATGTTGAGCGGCTTCACTGCAAGTAGATTGTATGTTTTAAATATTTAAAAAAATAAAAATAAAATAAATCTCTCAATTAAGAAAATGATTTGAAATTCCAGTAAAGTTAAATGACCCATGTAGCTCAGATGCAACACAAGGGTTGTGGGTTTGATTCCCACGGGGGACCAGTACGAACAAAGTATGAACATGTATGCACTAACTGTAAGTCTGCTAAATGACTAGATAGATAGATAGATAGGTAGATAGGTAGGTAGATAGGTAGGTAGGTAGGTACTTTATTGATCCCCGGGGGGGAAATTTCATTGTCAAGCAGCTACAACAAAACACAGGGCAGGTGCAAAATGCCACAACGAAAGTACACA
Source organism: Thymallus thymallus (assembly GCA_023634145.1). NCBI lineage: Eukaryota > Metazoa > Chordata > Actinopteri > Salmoniformes > Salmonidae > Thymallus > Thymallus thymallus. The sequence continues at coordinate 13,945,417 of CM042384.1, read as the reverse complement.
AAAGACAGATACACGGTACATGATACATAGAGCGGCAGTATGAAAAAGTATAGAAATACAAGATATCTGGAGTGCAAAAAAATAAAAGCTATAAAAAGACATTGCATAGTATGGGTGGTTGGCTGAATATGTACACTATACATTGGTGGATGTTGGATGGTTAACTATACTACACAGGTCGATGGCAGAGAAATACTTCAGTAGCTAAAAATGCGTATGATATGAGCGAGGGTAATAATAGTTTATTTAATAGACAGACTGGCTAAATGAAGAGGTAAGTGAAAATTTTGCATGGTTAAATTAGCTGTACAGGTAAGTATACAGTTATATTTACAGATAAGTGAATACTTGCATGGTTCCACAAACTACAGGTAAATGACAGGAAGAGATACTTTAATAGCTAAATGTGTGTATGATTATAATTTGGGGTAATAATAGTAATTCCCTTAAAAATACAGTCCTTAGTGAATGCCTACGTAAGTTAGGTCCAGGAATTACTAGCAATATTGCACGTGATAATGATATAACAACTGTACATGAGTATGTATATACAGACCTGCATGAATAAGTAGGTCCTGAGTGAAGTAGTGCTGACGGACCAGAGTTACTCACGGATGGATGCATAATTGTTAAACTAGGTCCTAGCACCTCAACAGTTCCAGATCTATGTTGCCGACGGCACGGCACCCCGGTGAGGCATTATATAGTCTAATAGCCGCCGGCAGGAAGGACCTCCTGTAGTGCTCTCTGGCACAGCGTGGTGGGATCAGTCTGTGACTGAAAGTGCTCCTCTGCGTCATAACTATAGCGTGCAGAGGGTGGGTGACGTTGTCCATGATGGCCAGCAGTTTGGCCAGGATCCGTCTCTCCGCCACCTCCTCTTGAGTGTCAAGGCTCATCCCCAGGACAGAGCTAGCCTTCCTGATCAGCTTATTTACACGAGAAACATCACCGGCTTTGATGTTTGCTCCCCAGCACACCACTGCAAAAAAGATGGCACTGGCCACCACAGACTGGTAGAAGGTATGCAGTAGTTTACTGCACATGTTGAAGGACCTGAGCCTCCTCTGAAAGTAGAGTCTTAAAATGTATATGTAAAGTAGTGAATCAAAACAAATCCTATACAATATGGAGTTTTCTAATTATGAGTTTAATTTCGATTAACTTTCTGCACTGACTGAATTGAAAACTGAATGGGCCCAAACCCTTTTCAGTGTATACCCCTTGGTGCTCTCTCTCTCTCTCTCTCTCTCATCACACATCTCTCCCTCCATCCTCCTCCATCAGGAGTGGGTGGGCGAGCGCTGTCTCAAGTCCCTGTCGGAGGACAGCAGTGCCCTGCAGGACCCGGTGCTGGTTAACATCCAGGCCCAGCGGCTGCTGCAGCTCATCTGCTACCCCCACCGCCAGCTGGACAGTGAGGAGGGGGACAACCCCCAGAGGCAGCGCATCAAACGCATCCTCCAGGTCAGCCCACACAAGCCCCCAGCACTGACAACAGGGCCGCGTTGTGGAATATTATGTAGAACAAGCATGCCTTTATGTAATGTAGCGTAAGGAATCATGCCCTGACAACGGACAGCACTTCTAATAGGCAGAGTATACTTTTTTTTCACTTTTCCCTCAAGGGCAGCAGATGTATGACCAAAACCTTTTTATGGAAATTACTTTCAAATGGTTTCTTTGAAGCCATCGAGGCCAGTTGTAAGTGAATCAGTGTCGGCCCTAGATTGGGGATGGTGGAGAGAGCTTTAGCAGATGGCACAACCATTAGAAATGGGGGGTTGTGGGTGCTAGAATTAATCAGTGGGTGAACTTTCTCTGAACCCCTGCCGTAGCTCAGCAGACCACATTAGGGTACATGAGTGTTCTGAGTTTTCTGAGTCGCATTACAGCAATCTGCTGACTAAAGCAGTGCTACAGGGAGAGTGGTAAACTATGATGCTAAGTCTCTCTGTGACAACTTAACTGCTTGGGGATTTTTGTGATATATACAGTACCAGTCAAACGTTTGTACACCTACTCATTCCAGGGTTTTTCTTTATTTTTTACTATTTTCTACTTTGAAGAATCTAAAATATAAACTATAATATAAACTAGAACACTTTTTTGATTACTACATGATTCCATATTTGTTATTTCTTAGTTTTAATGTCTTCACTATTATTCTACAATGTAGAAAATAGTAAAAAATAAAGTAGGTGTGTTCAAACCTTTGACTGGTACTGTACATCTGTCTAAAAGTTGTGTCCCATCCTCCCGGCTCTAGAACATGGACCAGTGGACCATGAGACAGTCGTCCCTGGAGCTGCAGCTCATGATCAAGCAGAGTACTAACAATGTAAGTAACCAGACTCCAGTGTCCTGTAAGGCCCTCAAAACACTGACAACCTGGCCATCTAGTCAAAATTAAGCATGATTTGACATTTTAACATTTTAGTCATTTAGCAGACGCTCTTATCCAGAGCGACCTACAAGAGCAATTAGAGTTAAGTGCCTTGCTCAAGTGCACATAATTTGGTTACTGGCCCAACGCTCTTAACAGCTAGGTGGTCTGCCGCCCAATAATATTGCTCAAAAATAGATTTTTGAATACAATCCATCTGTGATGTTCACAAGTGTGCCTTTGGCTTAATTGAGTCCATAGAGATATAGAATTAAAGTGGCTTATGTCAAAACCCTTCATAATTGTATAATGTGCTAGTAATGGCAGCCATCTTGGTCAGGGATAGATTCCTTGTCATTGAGTGTAAGTGGATGAACTTGTCTTCCTTGTCTCCCTTCAGGAGCTGTACTCCCTGTTGGAGAACATCGCCAAGGTCACCATAGAGGTGTTCCAGAAGTCAGCGGAGATGAACTCCAGCAACCCCTCAGGAAATGGCTCGGCCGGCGCCGGAGGCTCAGCCTCCAACAGCACTAGCAAGATGAAACCAGTGTTGAGGTGTGTGTGACCTTTCTCAATTCTCCCTCCCATTTAAAAATATGTAGGAATACTGAGTTCACTGAGAAATCACATGGTAAAATGGTTATTTGCTATATAATTATTTGATTATAGCTTTTCTGTGAGATACATTAAAACTAGCATGTATCATAGGTATTACCAATTGTCGAATTTCAACCAGATAATATCCATTGTTTTCACATAATCTCTTTTGGTAAAAAACATTTGAATTGGCTAAAGCAGTGTTTCCTAACTCTGGTCCTTGAGTACCCCCAACAGCACACATGTTTGTTGTAGCTTGTCCGGGGCTACAAAAAAAAGATGTATTGTTGGGGTTACTCGAGGATCATTAAACATGCTTTCTCATTGGTGAAATCTAACCTCTGTGTAACATCTCATTATTTTTGTTTGTGTACCCCCCAGTTCGTCGGAGCGGTCAGGTGTATGGCTGGTGGCACCACTGATAGCCAAGCTTCCCACCTCAGTCCAGGGCCACGTCCTGAAGGCGGCAGGGGAGGAGCTGGAGAAGGGCCAGCATCTGGGATCCTCCTCACGCAAGGAGAGGGACCGGCAGAAACAGAAAAGGTCAGACGACTCACCCCTGAGGAACCCCTTTTTTGTAATGGTCCTGACAGATATACAGTATAGATCAATAAACACAGAGCACAGGACTGGCCCCCTCTTTCAGAACAGTTTGTTTTAGTGGGTGTCAAAAACGGGCTTTATGAAGTGCTATGTTGGGTTATGTAAATAATGCTCATTTTATCAACATGATTGTACTCTCATCCAGAAAGCATAATACTCTGCTCTGTTATGATAATTATTTTGCCCCTAGCTTTCATATTCCCAATTGATAGTGGATGTATTGCCCTTACACATTTGTCTGTTTCCAGCATGTCTCTGCTGAGCCAGCAGCCCTTCCTATCGCTGGTGCTGACCTGTCTAAAAGGCCAGGATGAACAGAGGGAGGGCCTCCTCACCTCCCTCTACAGTCAGGTGCAGCAGGTAAGACACAACCCAGCCTCTCCCCCGTCTTCTTATCCCACCTCACCCCCTCTATTAGGCCCATCTTCAGATCTGTGTGCATAACGGAAGGTTCCATTGACATCAATGCACAATGTGCATCTCAAGTGAGGATTCTGCCCTCTGTGTGCTTACTGTTGGCAAAATCTGCCATCTCATGCTGACTGATGCTATTGGCTGCATTTCCATCTTCCAGATTGTAACGAACTGGCGGGAGGACCAGTACCAGGACGACTGCAAGGCCAAGCAGATGATGCACGAGGCACTAAAGCTGCGGCTCAATCTGGTGAGGTTTATTCGTCACCACTACCATCATCATCATCATAGTCGTGATATCCCTGTCATGCCTGAAAGTGGTCAATTGTCCAATATCAGATAAGGCCAGGATTGGAATCTAAGGGGACAGATAGTACCTCTGGAAACAAATCAAACCCAGTTAGTTTCTGCTACAAAACACTGATGTTTAGTCCATTTAAAAGTACAAAGAGATGTAAAGGTTGAAAATGTATTAAGAAAAATGACATGCAAATTCTCTCTGGCTCTTGATGAGAGTTTCATGAAAGTTCCTGAATTGCATACTAATGCCCCGTTTACATTCTGACGCATTTCATTACGCCGTACGTCAACTTCATACAATCTCGTTCCGCTACTGACGGAGAGCATAGGATAGGATTTCACAACTCAAGACAAGATGGAGGAGTCTCTTGTCTGAGATGGCATTTATTTTGTGAGCAATATATTACCTTTTCATTCAAGACAGGATAAATATATTGTTTCAGGTGATAATAAAGCATGTTTAGTTCTCTGACGTTCTAGCATCAAGCTAGCTTGCACTTTAAAGCAGCTATCTAGGTAATAAGCTAGCTTAAAGTGAGGCTAGGTTGAAGATATCACTGTAGCTAGCGACCTCCACCTAATAATTATTATCAAAATCAAGCTCTATTACCATCACAATAAACTTAAACGGGAGGCAAGTCATATAATTGGTTTAACAGCCAACGTAGTACTCACTTATGGCTAATTGTTTACAAGTTGCTATCTATCACATAAAGCCATCACCGAAAACCACATTTTCGTCTTCTGTGGTTTGGAAACTTCATGTCCTTCGACGGACTCTGGCTGGACTGAAGACGACGCAATGTTTGGAAAATGTAAAAGTATGTGGCATCCTTCTCTCAAGCCTTCAACCGCAAGGGGGCGTAAATGATTCCACTCCATGGTGGTCGTCCCCATTTGAAATGCGTGACATTGTTCGCAACGTAACGCGAGTACTTACGGGTAATGTGAAATTGGATGTCTCGTCTTTGCTCCCCAGGTAGGCGGGATGTTTGACACAGTACAACGCAGCACACAGCAGACCACCGAGTGGGCCGTGCTACTCCTCGACATCATCAGCAGCGGTACAGTGGACATGCAGTCCAACAAGTATGTCCCAACACACCTGCGCACTCATTTTAAACCTCATCAACTTTACTTCATGTGTTAATTTGTTGTTACGATTGTAATGTCAACATGTAAAGTATCTGTAAAGTACCTGACTGACGTGTGTGTGTGTGATCTCTCTTCTCCCTCCCTTTGCCTGTCCGTCTCTCTCGCTCTCTTCCTTCTTCTCTCTCAGTGAGCTGTTCACTACTGTGCTGGACATGCTGAGTGTGCTGATTAATGGCACGCTGGCTGCTGACATGTCCAGCATCTCCCAGGGCAGCATGGAGGAGAACAAGAGGGCTTACATGAACCTGGTCAAGAAGCTCCGGGTAAGATCACACACATCCCGTTGGATGTACTGCACTGAGTGTAGGAAACATTAGGACCACCTGCTCTTTCCATGATAGACTGCCCTGGTGAATCTTATGTGAACGCTATGATCCCTTTATTGATGTCACTTGTTAAGTCCACTTCAATCAGTGTAGATGAAGGGGAGGAGATGGGTTAAAGAAGGATTTTTAAGCCTTGAGACAATTGAGACATGGATTGTGTATCTGTGCCATTCAGAGAGTGAATGGGCAAGAAAAAATATTTAAGTGCTTTTGGACAGGGTATGGTACACCGATTTGAGTGGGTCAAGAACTGCAGCGTTGCTGGGTTTTTCAGTTTCAGTTTCCGGTGTGTAACAAGAATTGTACACCACCCAAAGCAAATCCAGCCAACTTGACACAACTGTGGGAAGCATTGGAGTCAACATGGGCTTTCGACACCTTGTAGAGTCCATGCCCCAACGAATTGAGGTTGTTCTGAGGGAAAAAGGGAGTGCAACTCAATATTAGGAAGGTGTTCTTAATGTGTTGTACTCTCTGTGTATATGTGGAATATTTAATAATATATGTCCTATGTAGCCGAGTATTCCGCTATTATTATGTTTTTCAGTCAATGGAAAGGTATTATGCACTAGGAAGGATATTCGCATCTTTATTTCAAGGTGTTTGGCTCGTTCTCTGCTCAGAAAGGTGTCAATAACTGTTGTCATGTGTATTTGCAGAAAGAGCTGGGCGACCGGCAGTCGGAGAGTCTGGAGAAGGTGCGGCAGCTGCTCCCTCTGCCCAAGCAGACCCGTGATGTCATCACGTGTGAACCTCAGGGATCGCTCATCGACACCAAGGGCAACAAGATTGCCGGCTTTGAGAAGGAGGTGAGTACTATAAGCTTTTATCCTTGGAAGACATTGCCAACAACTCAATTGTTGAATGTATTACTGTTTCTCTGTCTCTAAGGTATTGACAATTTTTTTGCCCCTTGTCTTTCAACTGTTCACTAGGAATGTCTTCAATGAATTCCCTAAATAGCAGACCTGGGTTTAAATGCTATGTTTTATTTCAAATACCTGATTGAGCATGCCTGGCGAAATGGAACCAATGGAATAGTCCCAAATCTGTAAACCACACCCATATGGTACTCCAGGCCCTTTCAAATGCTCAAAGTTTATTAGAGAAAACAAATAGTATTTGTATACCGAGGTCTGCTAAATACTTATGCGTTTAACGGTGACTAACTTCATTCCGTACAAATTTGCGCAAACCGCGGCATTCAAACGAGGCTGCAATGAAAACTAATGGGACTGTAGCATGGTAATAGCCCGATAGTATTGGCTAAAAGTAGAAAAAACTGACCCCTCTGCACGTAATGTACGCATTATGTAACTCATTCTATGTCGTACAGCCTCTTGCCACACATTATATAAACTCTTTGTAGTATTTTATTTATTTACATTTTAGAGGTGATAAGTTGGACAAATCAGGTGAAAAAATAAGTTTCCCCACACAGCAGATATCCCCCTTTCACTATCACGCAGTAGATTTCACTTCACCACCAGCCATTTTTAAAGAGACCCGACGGAGCTCGTTCCCTTGTTCAATCATGCATGGACGGGCAGCATGAAGGTCTCGTCATTGATTTTACTGGAAAGGGGAGAAATTGTGCTTTACAATGGTATTCATATTACAGTTGGCCTGGAAGTGACTGCTAAAATAAGGTCAATTGTATGGAACCTGGCGATGTACAAAAGTGCGTTAGCTACCGTTAGCCATCTTAATTGTCAGGATCAATTTGGGGCAACACCAGTCTCCAATAATATCAACTTAAAACCACCTCTCTCCTTTTCCATCAGGGCCTCCAAGTGTCCACCAAGCAGAAGATCTCGCCGTGGGATGTGTTTGAGGGCCTCAAGCACTCTGCCCCTCTCTCCTGGGGCTGGTTCGGGACGGTGCGCGTGGACCGTAAGGTGACCAAGTTCGAGGAGCAGCAGCGCTTCCTCCTCTACCACACCCACCTGAAGCCCAAGCCGCGTAGCTACTACCTGGAGCCCCTCCCCCTGCCCCCTGAGGAGGAGGAGCCGCCCACGCCCGTGCCCCAGGAGCCCGAGAAGAAGACTGCAGAGGCGGTGAAGCCGGAGAAGAGCGTCCCTGCAGTGTCGTCCGACTCGACCAAGAAGAAGCCCAAGAAGAAGAAGCCCACGTCCACCAGCAAAACTGAGGTGAGGGAGACACACTGGGACAGGTGCTGTTCAGGAACAACTGCTAGGCATTTGTGTAGACTGGAAATAATTGGATAGGTACAAAGAATGTGGTGGAAATTCCCCCTAGCCTATCAGAAGGCAAGACGAGAGTTACAACCATGTTGCTTATACCTGTCCGATCCCTTCAGATCTAGGGGATAGGTGTTTTTCGATTAGGCTAGTTATGGTAGAAATATAAAAGTACTCATAGATTTAAAGTCTCTGAAATCACTGAGTGTCACCTTGAAGAGGGATTTGAATGACAACAACGTATGCCACAACGTAACAACGTAATAATATGCATTTTAAAAGGGCAACCGCTGGATGATATTGTTGTTGCACATATTACCATGTCTCATAGAAGTTGTTTGTCTACTCTCTCCAGGACTATGTGACCCGTACCCAGGGTGGAGTGTCGTATGGGACGGGTTTGCCCCCAGAGATCCTCATGGGCCAGCAAACACACCCCTACAACAGGTTAGGCTACAGCCAGCAGCCCATGGGCATGTACGCCCAGAACCAGCCTCTGCCTCCAGGTCAGTGGCCAGCACTCCTACTCTGATATTGATGAATATGGGCCCTGTGTTAGTTTTTACTAGTTCGTTTTTACGTTACTATCATGAAAAAACACCCTGGAACCTGTTTTCCTCTCATGACCGTTTAAGTGTGGCGTGTTTAGCTTGTGGTCATCACTAACACTGGTCAATCTACACCATGTTTTGTTATAGCTCAGCATTAAAACACCCGAACCTAAATCTTCAAGACCTTGATTAGCTGAAACAGACTTTAATGCTGGGGTTGGAACAAAACCCTGCAACCCCGTAGCTCCAACCAAGATTGTTGAAGCTTTTTGTAATTTTGACATAAATTCTCGTCCTTTTGCCCTTCAGGGGGCCCTGGCTTGGACACCCCGTACCGACCAGCCCGGAACCCTCAGGTGGGCAAGATGATGCCCACGCGGCCAAACTACCCGGGCATGATGCAGGGTGGCATGCCAGGCATGATGGGCATGGAAAAGCAGTACCCGATGGGCTACAAGCCCCAGCCCAACATACCGCAGGGCCAGATTCTGCGCCAGCAGCTACAGGTCAGACTGGTGAGTCTGCAGTGACTAGACTCCATTTGAAGGGGACAGTGATGAGTACAGAGGTTATTCTGGATTGGACCTACCTCAGTGTGGGTTTGGGGGATTTGTTAGATGTGTTGTTCACATGCTCACAGAATAGGACCTTGAACCTGGCTTTCACTGTACGCATGACATGTTGATAAATTTGTGTTGAAAGGGGGATACCTAGTCATTTGCACAACTGAATGCATTCAACAAAAATGTGTCTTCCGCATTTAACCCAACCCCCTCTAAATCAGAGAGGTGCGGGGGGCCGCCTTAATCGACATGCACGTCATCGGCGCCCAGGGAGAAGTTGTTGTTGGGGGTTAACTGCCTTGCTCAAGGGCATAACGGCAGGTTTTTTCACCTTGCCGGCTCTGGGATTCGAACCAACGACCTTTCGGTGACTGGCCCAACACTCCTAACCTCTGAGCTACCTGCTGCCCGTGAAAAAAAAAAAAAAGTTTAACTTCAGTTCACACTGCCTTTTAAGAACGTTGTAAGTTGACTGTTGTGTCTTGCCGTTTTCAGAACCAGAGTATGATTGGACCACAGATGCGACAGATGGCACCCAACCAACAATACGGCTCCATGCAGCCAACTCAGGCAAGTCTTTCAGATGAGACAATTTTGCCAAAATGTCATATGATTTCTTTCCAGATGTATCTGTAAAACCTGTTTTCTTATTCATCTATTTCCTCCACCACTGATATTGACCCCATGCATAAACTAGTGTCCTCTATTCCTGATATTCATTATTCTACCCATCTCCTCCCTGCATATTTGTCCTATTATTTTCATTAACAGTATGATTTCTCTCTCTCCATGTGCAGAACATCTCCCAGGGCTATACCACGTACGGCTCCCACATGGGGATGCAGCCACACCCCTCCCAGGCGGGTGGTATAGTCCCGCCGTCGTACGGGAACCAGGGTTTCCAGGGCAGCCACCCGGGGGCCAACCCAGCCGTGGTGGACTCCCTGAGGCAGATGGGACAGAGGCCCAGCGGCTACGTTCACCAGCAGGCACCGGGCTACTCGCACACCATGCAGAACACACAGAGGTGGGCAGGAGGGAAGAGTTGAAGAGTGGTGGGGGTGTGGACAATACACTGCACTGCACTCCTATAGCACAAGGATGTCTACTGTCCATTATCAATCATATTTTGGCTACTATATTGTCTAGGGCTGTGACGATACCAGTATTGCGATATTTAAAAATATGAAAACACGAAGCGCCAGGTAGCGCAGTGGTTAGGTGCTGGGCCAGTATCCAAAAGGTTGCTTGTTCGAATCCCCGAGCAGACCAGGTGAAAAAATCTGTCTGTACACCTGAGCAAGTCACGTAACCCTAATTGCTCCTGTATATCGCTCTGGATAAGAGCGTCTACTAAATGACTAAAATGTCAATGTAAAAACCTGCTGTGTGAAATATTGTGTGCTATAGCTTTGAAAATAAATACATGTGACTCTGGATGATAACATAATGATGTTTGTTTCCAACATTAGGGCGGTTTTCCTAAAGAAGTTAAATCCGCTTCGATCTTCGTTTCCTTGCCACGATATTAACAAGTAGCACGATACTGGTATCGTCCCGCCACTACTATTGTGTCAATGGAGTGCCTTTTTTACTCCTTTTTCTTGCACATATCAAGGCCTTATGTCACATTTAGCATCACTGCCTAGTATCTGAATACAGCGTTATCAGTCAGTCCCACCCATAAACTGCACTCTGATTTTCTTTGAGGTGGATGGAAGCATTTGACAGTCCAGTTGCAGAACACCTTTTTTGTTTCATGTACTGTAATGGGCAACAGTGAACTTATTCAAGACAAAGGGGTGTATTTGTGAAACATTTATGATGTACTACTGGTCCTCTAAACTTGTCTCTCTTCCACCATCTCCAGGTTTCCCCACCAGTCCATCCATCAGGCTCCCGTCATGCAGGGCCTGAGCCACATGGGGGCGCAGGTGGTCCACCCGGGCATGAGACCAAACCAGATGCTGGCCGAGCAGCAGCAGGCCCAACAGCAACAAGCACAGCAGCAACAGCAGCAGTACCTCAGACAGCAGGCACTTCGAGTATGCTATGTCTATTTACTAGATATTCTACTAGCAATATGTAACACTGCAGGATTGATATTATTTTAACTACACATGTACTGCTATTGCCACTCAATGTTCTCTATATCTACACATAATCACTTTCACAATTATTCAATGTTCCACCTGATGGTCTAACACAGGGGTGGGCAAACTTGTTTTGTCTCGGGCCACATTGGGATTTAGAAATTCAACTGAGGGCCGCACATACATATTTTTTTGTATAATTATTATAATTATTTTCAGCAGGCCAGAAAAAGTGCAGTTATTTGAAAAGAAATATTTAACCCAAAATTATTTGGAAAGGCACATACCTGTCTATATACGGTCCCACAGTTGACAGTGCATGTCAGAGCTAAAACAAAGCCATGAGGTCGAAGGAATTGTCCATAGAGCTCCAAGACAGGATTGGGTCAAGGCACAGATCTGGGGAAGGGTACCAAAATATTTCTGCAGCATTGAAGGTTCTTTAATTGAAGAAGTTTGGAACAACCAAGACTCTTCCTAGTGCTGGCTGCCCAGCCAAACAATGAGCAATCGGGTGAGAAAGGCCTTGGTCAGGGAGGTTACCAAGAACCCGATGGTCACTCTGACAGACTTCCAGAGCTCCTCTGTGGAGATGGGAGAACCTTCCAGAAGGACAACCGGAAGCCACTCCTCAGTAAAAGGCACATGATAGCCCGCTTTAAGTTTGCCAAAAGGCACCTAAAGACTCTCAGACCATGAGAAACAAGATTCTCTGGTCTGATGAAACCAAGATTGAACTCTTTGGCCTGAATGCCAAGCGTCACATCATGAGGAAATCTGGCACCATGGTGGCAGCATCATGCTGTGGGGATGTTTTTCAGCGGCAGGGACTGGGAGACTAGTCAGGATCGAGGGAAAAATTTAGTACAGAGTACAGAGAGATCCTTGATGAAAACCTGCTTTAGAGTGCTCAGGACCTCAGACTGGGGCGAATGTTCACCTTCCAACAGGACAACGACCCTAAGCACACAGCCAAGACCACGCAGGAGTGGCTTCAGGACAAGTCTCTGAATGTCCTGGACTTGAACCCGATCGAACATCTCTGGAGAGAACTGAAAATAGCTGTGCAGCGACACGCCCCATCCAACCTGACAGAACTTGAGAGGATCTGCAGAGAACAATGGGAGAAACTCCCAAAATACAGGTGTGCATAGCTTGTAGCGTCATACCCAAGAAGACTTGAGGCTGTAATCGCTGCCAAAGATTCTTTAACAATGTTAAAGAATAGAATAAGTCTGTAATGTAACAAAATGTGGAAAAAGTCAAGGGGTCTGAATACTTTCCAAATGCACTGTATACTGAGTGTAGGAATTCCTGTATAGTTGTACTATGGTGTAACCCTGCTCTGTTCCTGTATTTGTCCCTGTCCCCTATAGGCCCAGCAGCAAGTGCAACAACAACAGGTACAACAACAGCAAGTTCAACAACAACAACAGGTCCAGCCCCAACAAGTTCAGCAGCAGCAGCAGCAGCAACAACAACAACAACAGCAGCAGCAGCAGCAACAACAGCAGCAGCAGCAACAACAGCAGCAGCAGCAGCAACAACAACAACAGCAGCAGCAGCAGCAGCAGCAGCAGCAGGTAGCGTCGGCCCAGCCCCCCGGTGCCCAGGCTCAAAACCAGGCCCTGGGCATGCAGCCCCTGCCCCCACAGCAACCCATGGTACGTCCCACTTAGAGGATGATACAGTCAAATTACCCAGGGGCAGTTCCAAAAAGACGGATCAAGTTAGCCAGCTAACTGTAGCAAAATATTCTGAATTAACTTTTTATTTTTTTTATTTGAAATTAGCATGGTATAATTTACTTGACAATCAACAAACACATTAAAGTTTAGCTTTCAAATTGAACCATATAATTAAGACATATCTGATATAACAAAGATGTATCACTGTTAGCTGGCTAACTTAACTTAATGATCCTGCTTGCTGGGACACCTCACAAGTCCAAAATCAAACCCTAGCCCTACCACGTCTAGATCTATTTCCAACGATCACGCTGACCTGAACTGTTTTTTTGCTACTTTAACTTTTCGGTGAGGATGGTTCAGTTTAGGGTTAGCACGCACTGCTTTTGTCCATCCTTCTTTAGGCAAGGCATGGCTACTATGCCCCTCTGGGTAAGGCACCAACCATGTTATCGGATAGAGGTTTGGGTCGGCACCATCGATTGAAAAGCCATTTTATTCATACAGTGTACAAAGCATTTGGAACACCTTCCTCATGTTGAACAGCCTCAATTAGTTGGGGCATGGGTGTTGAAAGCATTCTACGGGGATGCTGGCCCCCATTTACTCCAATGCTTTCTACATTTATTAAGTTGGCTGCATGTCCTTTGGGTGGTGGGCCATTCTTGATACACATGGAAAACTTGAACGTAAAAAACCCAGCAACGTTGCAGTTCTTGACACAAACCGGTGTGCCTGGCACCTACTACCATACCCCGTTCGAAGGCACTTCAATCTTTTTGTCTTGCCCAGTCACTTTCTGAAGGGCACACATACACAATCCATGTCTCAATTGGCTCAAGGCTTAGAAATCCATCTTAAATTTGTCTCCTCCCCTTCATCTACACTGATTGGAGTGGATTGAACAGGTGACATGTTTTGTATACTCAGTGTAGGTAGGGATAGTGACTATGCAACGGGATGGATAATAAACAGTAACAGCAGCGTATGTGATGAGACATAAGAGATTAGTGCAAAAAAAGGGACAATGCACTCTCATTCAGTGTATAAGGATAATATGCGTATAAGTAATATGAAGGAAACTAAGATGCTAGAGGGAACTATTGACTAATTGCCAGTTGTGTCCCTCTCAGGGAGTATTGATATTCAGTAGTGCAATACTCTCAGGCCGTAGCCAGACAGAAAGGCATGAATAGGAATTTCTATTGCATACATTGTCTGTTTCTGTCTTTCAAAAATGTAACTCAAGTCAGCTATTTTTGGGACGAGTTGCATACACACAAAGGCCCACACATATTGTGCGTTTTTTGACGGGCAATCATCTTGTCAATGAATGGTTCACATTGAAAAAACATTGGTCTCAATCAGTCAATTTTGGATTCCAAATCTCTGTCAGACCTCTCTGGCCTAGTAAAAGTTTTTTTTCTAAATGTTGCTAATGAAAATGGACAATGAGTCCCAAGTCATGGTCACAGTATTAGTTAAGTCTTCTCCAATTAAGTATGACCCTGAACTTATAGTCTGTCTGTACGTTCAACGACTGAAATGTAATATTGTTTGTGTGTCAGTTCCCACGACAGGGGATGCAACAGACTCAGATGCAACAGACTCAACAGCAGCAGCAGACCGCAGCATTGGTCAGGCAGCTCCAACAACAACTCTCAAGTAAGAAACACACTCGTCATGTCAATGTACTTTAGTGAGATCTGGTCTAGCCTTATACTAACCCCAAGGTCATGTTCATTAGGCACCAAACAGAAGAAAACAGTCTGAAAAAGGGAGGTACTACGTGAATTTGTCCAATAAGGATTGCACATTTTCGGTTTCCTTTGTTTTCTGTTGGGTGCCCTAATGAAACCGCTGATATTGTCAACAGTTCTATCGGACTATCTTGTGTTGCGTATTGTGCTTTGTAGTCTAAATGTGACCTTATCTTTTCACAATTTCCAGTAATTTTAGGTGTGTTGATAACAAGTGTTTTCTTTTCTTTTCCTCAGATACACAACCTGGACAGAACACCAACTCATATTACTGATAGTGCTTGTTGTATATTAGTGTGTGTGGAAGGATAGGGAGACCCTTTGTGTGGGAGTGTCCCCAGCCAGCCCGTAGATTGGCAGATAGATATGTCCAATGTCCAGCAGGCCCCTGTTGTAGAGGTGTGTAGGCTGTTAGGAGGGAAAGGCTGCTATTGGCCAAGAAGGATGACTAGACGGATGAACCCACAGTGGCCCAAGATGCCGTTCGAAATCGTTCTCAACTTCAGTCATGTAATTTCTGAAATTCGAAGGGTTTGTGCTGTGAAATATTATGATCATGGAGAGTAATGGAAGAGTCTATGTAAAAAAGAAGTACAAGAAATTATAAGAATGCAATTTTTTTATTTTATTTCAATTTGTAGAATTTTTCAGTTTACTGTATTTCTCATTAAAAAATCCTGTCAGTTTTTGTCTTGTGTTTGGTGCATTGCTTTCATCTGATAAGGGTCAATGTGACATTTAGGTTGTTAATAATCACGATATTATTAATGAATTTGAAAGACCATATGAGTCTTTATTATCCACTATCGATTGTCCTTAGTATCTTTATTTTTCAGTTAATCAGAGTTTGCAAAGGTCAGTGGTTTTCTGGAATGTCATGGAATTGTATTATATGCATTCCGGAGGGAAAGTAATAGAGGAATTGATGCAATCATGGTAAATCATAGAATTGTATATGGATAACTATTTGGAAATGAATATTTTTCCACATTGCATTTCCCTGTGATCTTTTCGCCATTGTGATGTAAATTCTGTAAGGTTGATGGAAAGTCATGGAATTTAGCAGTAAACCCTGTTAGATATACTGCTGTACGTGTCGCTATTCGCCTAAAAACCAATCCAATCATTTTTTATATTTTTTTTTATTTCACCTTTATTTAACCAGGTAGGTCAGTTGAGAACAAGTTCTCATTTGCAACTGCGACCTGGCCAAGACAAAGCAAAGCAGTGTGACAAAAACAACAGAGTTACACAGTAAACAAACAGTCAAAAACACAATAGAAAATCTATATACAGAGTGCAAAATGTAGTGCAAAATGCAGTAAGGTAAGGAGGTAGGACAATAAATAGACCATAGTGGTGAAATAAATTACAGATTATCATCATTAACACAGGAATGAAGGATGTGCAAATTATGATGTGCAAATCGAGATACTGGAGTGCAAGATTAGTGAAAATAACAAAAATAAATATGGGGATGAGGTAGTAGTGTGGGCTATTTACAGAAGGGCTATATACAGCTGCAGTGATCGATAAGCAGCTTTGACAGCTGATGCTTAAAGTTAGTGAGGGAGAAAGGAACCTATAGCTTCAATGATTTTTGCAATTTGTTCCAGTCATTGGCAGCAGCGAACTGGAAGGAATGGCGGCCAAAGGAGGTGTTGGCTTTGGGGGTGACCAGTGAGCTGAGATAGGGTGGGGATTTACCTAATAAAGACTTATAGATGACCTGGAGCCAGTGGGTTTGGCGACGGATATATAATGAAGGCCAGCCAACGAGAGCATACAGGTCGCAGTGATGGGTAGTGTATGGGGCTTTGGTAACAAAACGGATGGCACTGTGATAGACTACATCCAATTTGCTAAGTAGAGTGTTGGAGGCTAGTTTGTAAATGACATCATCAAACATCAAGATGTATTTTTTTCTGCATGCGAGCTGCTGAAAGGTATTTTGATCCAAAACCACGCCCCTGACTTAACATCTTTATGAGGAGACAGACGCATGACGCTTTCATTGGACAGAGCAACAAGTGGTTGAGCAGTCTTGGCTCTGACTAGACGCTTAAAGTTCTTACCAAAAAGGAAGCAAATATAATATAGGCTAATGGCACCCTGGTTCTGGTCATATGTAGTGCACAATGGGAATAGGGTGCCATTTTGAACTTACTCTATAACCACTTTCTAACTGGTGAAACCCGCCCCAGTATCGGTGCATTTAGAGATGTAAACGATGAGGAACCTCTGATTCAAACTCCCATTAGACAGCTCTGCAAGCATTATAATGTCAAAATAAGTTTGTCACTCACCAAATATGCAGTTTCGCCGGTATGTACTTCCAAAAATGGTAATAATACAAAATGACAAGCAACTGAAAAAATCTTTCTTAAGCACATCTAATCCCTCATTACTGCCATGCACAGGTTTTTCTGTTACTTGTACATTTTTACTTAGGGCTTTTTAGTATTTTTTTTATTTTGTTCTTATCTGTAGAAAGTCATGGAAGGTTTATGAGTCGCTAAATAACTGTCCACTCATCAAGAAAAGTGAGATGAGACTAATACACAGATGTATAGGGGTTAGTTATTATCAGTATCTTTGCAGCATGCACTCAGCTGCTGAAGGGACTTCTGGACCGAACCTACGCCCCCACCTCAACGTCTTTATGACGACACAGACGATTTCATTGGACAGCAATATGGTTGAGAAGCAACAAAGACTGGCTTGCAAGTTGCAACCTTGGTCATGCTTAGGTTGCTTTTGCTTCAAGTTCTGACCAAAATGTTAATTAAGATAATGATCGTAGGCGATCACTTCAGTTTGCAAGCTAAGCATGTAAGCCACTTTCTAACTGGCCAAATAATTACCAGTATGCCTATTCCACAGGCCTGGACTGAGAGTTATAAAAAGTCATACATTTACCCTACCTGTGTGGATATCGGTAAAAACTTGAACTTGAACATGAACCAGAGATGATGTAGCTAGCTAACGTTACCTACCTAGTACATTTTAATTTTGTGGATACGTGGGAAAAGAAGCGCAACATTTGTTCTTTATTCAGGAATTACAGCTAAATCATTGTTGTTTCGTTGATCATGACAACGAACAGCAAGGAACGGAAAATATATTTTCAAAGGCTACAATTCAATGTATTTGTATTAGTTGTGTGTGTGAACAGTTCGACATGTCAACGCGTTGGTGTGTGCGTCCATTTTACCCACCTTTTACCACCAGGACTAGATAGATAGATAGATAGATAGATAGATAGATAGATAGATAGATAGATAGATAGATAGATAGATAGATAGATAGATAGATAGATAGATACTTTATTGATCCCCGAGGGGAAATTTATTTGTCAAGCAGCTAAAACAAAAACACAGGGCATGTGCAAAATGCCAGAACGAAAGTACACAAAAGACAGATACACGATACATGCTACATAGAGCGGCAGTATGAAAAGGTATAGAAATACAAGAAGTCTGGAGTGCAAAAAAAGCTATAAAAAGACATTTCATAGTATGGGTGGATGGCTGAATATGTACACTATACATTGGTGGATGGTGCATGGTTAACTATACTATACAGGTCGATGGCAGAGAAATACTTCAATAGCTAAAAGTGCGTATGATATGAGTGAGGGTAATAATCGTTGACTTAATATACAGACTGGTTAAATGAACAGGTAAGTGAATATTTTGCATGGTTAAATTAACTGTACAGGTAAATGACAGGAAGAGATACTTAAATAGCTAAATGTGTGTATGATATAATTTAGGGTAATAATAGTAATTCCCTTAAAATACAGTCCTTAGTGCACAGGGTTTAATTACAGATAAATGCACGTATTGCACATTCAATATACTAAAAGCAATGAAAAAAGATACAACTGACAGGATACTAACATGCATTCCTGAGTGAATGACTGACTACGTAAGTTAAATTCATGAATTACTTGCAATATTGCACGTAAAATTACATTGAATTACATTGAATATGTACAGTGGGGAGAACAAGTATTTGATACACTGCCGATTTTGCAGGTGCATGGTGCCCCAGACCGAGGGAGATTGACCGTCATCTTGAACTTCTTCCATTTTCTAATAATTGCACCAACAGTTGTTGCCTTCTCACCAAGCTGCTTGCCTATTGTCCTGTAGCCCATCCCAGCCTTGTGCAGGTCTACAATTTTATCCCTGATGTCCTTACACAGCTCTCTGGTCTTGGCCATTGTGGAGAGGTTGGAGTCTGTTTGATTGAGTGTGTGGACAGGTGTCTTTTATACAGGTAACAAGTTCAAACAGGTGCAGTTAATACAGGTAATGAGTGGAGAACAGGAGGGCTTCTTAAAGAAAAACTAACAGGTCTGTGAGAGCCGGAATTCTTACTGGTTGGTAGGTGATCAAATACTTATGTCATGCAATAAAATGCAAATTAATTATTTAAAAATCATACAATGTGATTTTCTGGATTTTTGTTTTAGATTCCGTCTCTCACAGTTGAAGTGTACAGATGATAAAAATTACAGACCTCTACATGCTTTGTAAGTAGGAAAACCTGCAAAATCGGCAGTGTATCAAATACTTGTTCTCCCCACTGTATTCTCCAGATATAGCGCTTTGCATTCAGGCCAAATAGTAAAAGTTGTCATCAGTCTTTCATGTGCCTTTTTGCAAACTCCAGGCGTGCTGTCATGTGCATTTTTCTCAGGCTTCTGTCTGGCCACTCTCCCGTAAAGCCCCAGATTGGTGAAGTGCTGTTGAGACTGTTGTCCTTCTGGCAGGTTCTTCCATCTCAGCCAAGGAACTCTGTAGTTCTGTCAGAGTGGTCATTGGGTTCTTGATTACCTCCCTGACCAAGGTCCTTGCCTGGTTTCTCAGTTTGGTCGGACGGCCGGCTCTAGGCAGTGTGGGTAGTTCCATATTTTTTAAGTTTTCCAATGATGGAGACCAATGTGCTCTTGTTAACATTCAACACTCTAGAAAGGGATTTATACCCTTCCCCAGATATGTGCCTCATCACAAATCTCTCTGAGACCTATGGACAGTTTCTTTGGACTTCATGATATAGTTTCTGCTCTGACATGCACTGTCAACTGTGGGACCGTATAGAGACAGGTGTGTTTCTTTCTAAATCGTCCAAACAATTGAATTGGCCACATGTGGATTCCAAGATGTAGTGATGACCAAAGGAAATTGGGTGCACTTTAGCTCAATTTGGAATGTCATAGCAAAGGGGTGTGAATACTTTGTAAATTGGATATCTGTATTAGATTTTCATAACACTTTCTAAAATGTCGAAGAACATGTTTTCACTTTGTCATTATGGGGTATTGTGTGTAGATGGGCGAGACAAAATATCTACTTAATCCATTTTGAATTTAAGCTGTAACACAACAAAATGTGGAATAAGTCAAGGTGTATGAATACTTTCTGAAGGCACAAAGTATCGTCAAAATATATTGTGAGGTACCTGGTAATTCCCAACCCTACTCATTGTGTAAGATGGCGACAACGGAGAAGGGCGACATTTTACGAGTTCCAACCTGACTTTACTATTTAGTGATGTTTTTTTAGACTCGTTGGGAAGGGCTTGTAAGCAAGCATTTCACGGTAAAGTCTACACCCGTTGTATTCGGCGCTTGTGACAAATCAATTTTAATTTTATTACGATTAGTAAATATGTACAGCGCCTTCATTAGGCCAATCCCCTTGACTGCGCTGATAATCTTTTTGGACCAGCATGCTTTGAACTAAGATTATAATTTGAGAACAATATTACATCAGCCATATCAATGTCTCATAGTGGCTATGAAAAGCCACTGATCCATAAAAGCATTGGCTTGTTAATATGTAAAAATGCAAGAATATAAGCTATTGCATCATGCTACCAGAATGTACTCATTCAAACATTCCTGGTCTCTCCAAGGATTCATTGTGTTTGCTGTGTCTGTCGTGGTGAGCAGCCTGATCCTCATCTTCCTGGTCGCTGAGCATGACCACGGACGGAGCTGTGGGGACCGTCAGTGGGTTCCTCACAATCATCCTGGGTATCTTCCTCCTTCATGTGTTTAAAGACATCACATTCAGCTGGGACTCACTGCCACTGTACCTGAGGAAGGGGCCTCATGGGTCCCCCTGGGGCCAGCAGCCTTACGTGGCCCTGCCTAGCCAGGAGAGGAGAAGCTGGCCAGAGAGGGGAGCTCACAAGGGTGGGTATTCGCCAGAGGGCTTCATGAGGAGGAACAATAGCATTGTCACCACTTAGCACCTGGGTTGGAAAATCCTCTCAGAAAACAATAGGCAATTTTCAATTAATTAATTGAATTTCCTGAATTGACCGCAATCCTGCTTACACAAAGGCCAAATGTTCAGAGACCAATTGCCAAGCTTTATATTTCTGTTTATTTGATATATAAACACCTGTGTAGACAAGTTAAAAATATTTAAAATATAGACAAGTAATCTGTATTGAGTTAGATCTTATAATGCAATAACCACTGGAAGGATAGTTTTCCTTGCTATAATGGTCATGCACTGCAATCTAGTGATCACGCTGGATTTCTATAATGACGAAGATGTACATGGTATGTTTAGCTATTAGTCCAATAGCATTTTCTTTTTACTTAAGGGTACACCTAAACCACTCAACTGGTTGAAAGGATTAGTCCTACAGGTTTTCCCTTTATCTCTGGATGTTGTTTCTACAGTATAAACAATTGGTTTATGTATGTAGTGCTATGAATGAGTTAAAGGTACACACTTCATGGACAGTGTGATCAAATTGAATGTATTGATTTTAGTTTTGAGATCAAAAAGTTTATTAAACTGAATTGTGCCTTGTTTTTTCAGACCTGTAATAAATGGTATTATTTAATTGATCATGCTTATAAACATCAGTATTAACTGAGGCACTTTCCTAGACAGACCCTTTTGAAATGCATTCCTACCGCATGTGCCAAACAAATGTTATTGTATTTCTTAATCATTGATTTGTGAGATACTGCCGATTCTTTAGTTGAGTATGTGAATAAACAATTATCTTCAACCTTCTATGCAGCAAGACCCTAATACTGGGACCACACTGTATTAAAGTATAAAGGCCAACGATGACAAAGCAGGCAACATTAGATTTTTGTTTATTGCAAATGTACAATTGAACACTTTCAGCCATAAATCGTGCCCTTTTCCCAACAAGACTGTTCGTACTCTGACTTGATACTGAATGCAGTGAGTTTCGGTGGCTTTCCGAGGCGGTGGCGAATTGAATGTCCCATTTATTTGGCCCTTCTCTTCAATGTCCCAGGACACAACCTCAACAGCTGGTCAAGATTGTTATAAAATCAGAATTAAGATCTCCCGTCTCAGTTTATGATATGATAAACATGCGACAGGCTCTCGTTCAATTTACGACACATAAATACGAAGTTATTTGCTTCCAACCAGAATGTTGACTATACTGTACGTTCATATGCCACGTTCAAATACTAGTCGGAATTAAGAAACTCGGAAATGTCGAACTTGATTAATTGAACGCGGAACGTGTATAACTAGCAAGTCGGTTGGCAAGTCGGACATTTTGAGTTTCCTAGTTCTGACTAGCACGTGAATGTGGCATTAACTGACTTGCCTAGTTAAATAAAGTTTACATTAAAAAAATATCGTGTCCTGCTAGGTGAGAAAAATTGGCCAAGACTAATCGTCTCGGTGAGATGATACAAGGTGCAAAACCGAGGCACTTTTATCAACACGTCATGTTTCTTCCCCACCCTGGTTATAGGACAGTGTTCTCATTGCACCATATAGAAAGCTGGTATTGCTGTAAGCCACATCTTGATTGGCTGTTCTGCATCTTGTCAGTGCATCCAGTCGAGGAGGTTGTTGCTAGACTATTCAGACATGGATTCTGAGAAGGCGCCCCTACTCCTCTGTGTCTGCTCTAGTCTGTTCAGGATGAATTGGCTAGTGTCGATGAAGCGCTCTACACAGTTCACAAAGCATATCTCTGTCCGGGAGTCCAGCTTTGGCCCAGGTTTGTCCATGCATTTCTCCTGTAGGGAAGCAGCACAGACAGGTGTTCAATCATTGGTTGGATCACGCCATTGCATGGAGTGGGAGGACATTGAATCATGCATTAAAACACTATTTTACGGTTAGTGTTATCCGGAATCCTTGGGGCGACCATACCCTAACCTTGGCCATTTGAAATGTCAACTTCAATGGGGTGACGTCAGAGTTAGGACGTCCCAAGGATGCAGTAACTAACCGGCATTACTAACTACCTATTAAACAAACGACCTAGTACGATCAAGGAGTCTACATACCCCCATTGTACTATTGGCTAACTGTCCTTGTCTATGCATTCATTCACTTGATGTTCAAGTAGCTAGCTAGCTAGCTATCATTGCAGAAACGTTTCTTACCCAACAAACTTCAGTCATTTGATGGACCAACTGCTGAAACCTTTGTTTTTGGGACTCGATTTCGATGAATTGCTGAAGCTGAGGGTCTGCTGTTGCTCCTTGGTTCTCCATGTTCATGCACAAATCGCTTATAAATTAGACAGAAATGTACACCGACCTTCACGTGTGTGGATAGGCTAGGCGCATCACAGGAAACGGAAAAGAGCTCGACCAATCAGAAAGTGCGCCCCTAATAACAGTACATTTCATTGGATGTGGGTCCTACAAAAATGACGTGCCTAAAATGTTTTAAGCTTTATCAACTTGATCTCAGAGATACTAAATCTCAATTTCTGACTATCCATATTGTCATTATGGGCAATATGTATCTCTGAGGTACTGAGGCTCAGACACTGCAAGGTAGGCTACTGTTCTTTCTCAATAATTTAATAAAACCCACAGCTACATTTTCAGTTGATAAAAGGTATTTCTACTTAGTATACATTTCAGTGGATAGACAAATATGAATTCTTACAGAAACATATAGGCCTATTTTGTATATTTTATTGAATGCAGTTTGCCAATGATAGTAATAAAGGAAAACATAATAAATAAATAAGGAAAAACATTTAATATCTAGCAATGTCTCAATAACATTCCTCAAATAATATTTGATTTAACTACTGGAGTTCATCATGGGAGTCCCATGTTTAACCATAAAGCATCTCTCAGCTCTCACACAGGACTTCTTTAACATTTTTATCTACTTCTCCAATGGATGAGGCCCTGAGGTGATGAAACTTCAGTCTTCTCTGCATGAGGAAATGTATCAGCCAGAGGGATGAGTCTGAACTGTTTCAATTTCAGAACGTGGTGGTTGAATCTACTGGAGCTCGTAGAGCAAGTCCTGAACAGTCACCGACAGCTCCTGAAAGGTGGGTCTCTCGTCTGCCTTCTGCCAGTCAACACAAGAGATACAATACATGAGGGTGGGGCAAACAATTAGATTACAAGTTGTCAAGCATGTCCATTTCTCTGACAATTATCTTTGACCCCCACTTAGCTAGCCTTTTCCCAGAACTGTGCTGTTTGTCTTGACAATGACCATAAAAGTTGGCAAGACAGAATACACAGATCTGGGACCAGACATTGTTCTGGCTACTTTATACTGTACGTACATCCAGCCAACAGCTGGTCATGATGGTGAAGACTCTGTCGTTGGCCAACTGGGGGCGATAGAGGCGATGGCCTCGGGAAACCTGATCCACTATCTCATTGTTGTTTAACCGTTCGTAGGGCAGCTTTCCCAAGGTGTAGACCTCCCACATTAAGACCCCTATGGAGAGCAAGGTATCCTTGTCAATATGTATTCAATTATCAGCAGAGGAATACAATAGTTAGTGAATAAAGGCTGGATAGGTGCAGCCTGATCCCAGATCTGTGTGCTCTAGTAACTCCTATGTTCATTGGTGTTATAATGACCATACAAAATTGACAAAACAGCACAAACAGATCAGGGACCTGGCTAAGACCGGTGGGCTTTACTAACCATAAGCCCAGATGTCTGACTTGCTGCTGAATTTACTGAAGAGCAGAACCTCAGGAGGCGACCAGCGCACAGGAAACTTGGAGCCTACAGAGCTGGTGTACTCATCATCCAGGACATACCTGAAATAACAGGGAGAGTTGTCAATTTGTCTTAGAAGTAGCTCAAATTACATAATATTGCTGTAAGAATCAACTGTAGAGTTGTTTTATTTGTCAGGTATTTCTGCAGTGTGGGATTATTTGTAAAAGCTGCCAGAATCAAGCACAACATTCAGTCTTTACCTTGACAGTCCAAAGTCAGTGACTTTAATGCTCCCATTTGTATCTACCAAGCAGTTTCTAGCAGCCTGAGAAAAACACAGTATTTATTATTTGAGCCCAATATTGTATAGTGTAGTATAGAATAGTACAGTACCAAACCAGTATCGAACCTGCTGAGTCTTTCAAATACTCTAGCTGCACTTGATTTAGTTTGAAATCAATGGAGTCAGTGGAATAGTCCCAAAAACTGCAAAACGAGTTTAAGTACATCTCTTACCAGGTCTCTATGGATGTACTGCTGAGCCTCCAGGTAGGCCATGCCCTCTGCAACGTCCTTACACATTTCCAGGAGCTGGATAGGGGATGTGTGCTGCTTCAGGCCTTCCCGCAGGTAGCTGAGCAGGCAGCCGTTGGAGAGGAACTCTGTGACAATGTAGATGGGCCTTTGTTTGGTGCACACACCATACAGCTGAACCAAGTTCTTGTGGCGGAGCTTCCTTGTTCAAGCAAAAAGAGACGAGATTGAACATGTGTTGTAGGCCTATTTGGAATTGATTTGGAATTGGGAACTCATTCAGTACATTTGACCCCATAGTACACTGACTGCATCCCTGTGAGATAGAGAGAGCTGTGCTTACATCATGACTTTGGCCTCCTCTATTAAGTCGTCTTCCGACATGGAGCCCTCCTTGATCATCTTGATGGCCACATCATGCTGGCCCTGCCACTTCCCATACTTCACCACTCCAAACTGCCCGTTGCCCAGCTGCTTAATGAAGGTGAGGTGGCGTGGGTTGATTTCCCATACCCCTGAAGTACAAAACAACAAATTTAAGGAACACAACATTTACTCATGTTAGCAATCAAGCTAGTAGCTACAGCTAGCGTTCTCTAATCAGTCATAACTGTTTCTGATTCTGCACTAGCCTGGTCCCACACTGTATAGCCAACTATTTTAATGTTGTCAAGTTGTACAGTTCTATATCTTCAGACTGCCAAAACACAAACCGATCCGGACCACAAGGCTATAAAGATAATACCCTCTCAATAGGAATGTATTTAAAGAACACACTCACCATACCCAAGCCCTGCTGTGGAAGGGGCATTTTGTGCACGACTTGACACAATGTATTTCAGCCTGCTGACCATACCTGGAATGGGAGATGATGGACAATATAGTGCCTTCAGAAAGTATTCACACCCCTTGACTTTTTCCACATTTTGTTGTGTTACAGCCTGAATTTAAAATTGATTATATTTAGATTTTTGTTGGTCACTGGCCTACACATACTTTAAAAAAAACATTTTTACTAATTAATTACAAATGAAAAGCTGAAAGTTCAGGAGTAAATATTTGCTTAACAAGTCACATAATAATTTGCATAATAGTGTTTTACATGATTTTTTTGTACCCCATCCATACAATGATCTGTTAGGTCCCTTAGTCGAGCAGTGAATTTCAAACACAGATTCAACCACAAAGACCAGGGAGCTTTTCCAATGCCTTGCAAAGAAAATGACCTATTGGTAGATGGGTTAAAAAAAAAAAAAAAAGCAAAGTTATTAATTACACTTTGGATGGTGTATCAATACACTCAGTCACTACAAAGATACAAAGCATGCTTGTAATCGTTAAGGACTGGGGAGTTTTTCAGGATAAAAAAAGAAACAGAATGGAGAGCTAAACACAGGAAAAATCCTAGTGGAAATCCTGGTTCAGTTTGCTTTCCACCATCAGCATGACAATAACCTAGAACACAAGGCCAAATCTACACTGGAGTTGCTTACCAAGAAGAGTGAATGTTCCTGAGTGGCCTAGTTCCAGTGTTGACTTAAATCTACTTGAAAATATATGTAAAGAACTGCAAAGCATCAGATTGTATTAAACATTTTTGTATTTTTTTTGTACTTTTGTACTTTTTCTCCCCAATTGGTAGTTACAGTCTTGTCCCATCGCTGCAACTCCCTTACGCTCGGGAGAGGCGAAGGTCGAGAGCCATGCGTCCTCCGAAACACAACCCTGCCAAGCCGCACTGCTTCTTGACACACTGCTCGCTTAACCCAGAAGCCAGCCACACCAATGTGTTGGATAAAACACTGTTCAGCTTGCAGGTGCCTGGAGTAGCTAGAGCGCGATGGGACAAGGAAATCCCGGCCAGCTAAACCCTCCCCTAACCAGGACAACGCTGGGTCAATTGCGCGCTACCTCATGGGTCTCCCGGTCACGGCCGGCTGTAACACAGCCTGGGATTGAATCCGGGTCTGTAGTGACCGCTGCACCTCTCGGGAGGCCAGAGCTTGAAGAATTTGAAAAGAATAATGGGCAAATGTTGCACAATCCAGGTATGGAACTCCCTTAGAGACTTACCCAGAAAGCCTGTAATTTCTGCCAAAGGTGCTTCTACAAAGTATTGACTCAGGGGTGTGAATACGTAAATTAGATATTTCAGTATTACATTTTCATTCAATTTGATATAAATTCTAAAAACATGTTTTCAGTTTGTCATTATGGGGTATTAATACATATTGAATTCAGGCTGTAACAAAGAAAAATGTGGAATAAATCAAGGGGTATGAATACTTACTGAAGGCACATTATGATTAACCTGTACTGTTACACAGCTGCATAAAGTGATGTGTTGGGGATGGGTTGCACATTTCCGATTAGTATCCTAAAATGTCCTGGTTTTCCAGAAATCCCGGGTGGAAGATTCCCTGGATCAGGAGGGGATAAAAAGGAAATCTGGAATCCTCCAACCATTGGGGGATTGGTTGGAGTTGTACCTGCTGCATTGTGATGGTGGTAGTTAATGAGGTCTGGAATGCTGCTGAAACTGTGCTTCTCTGCCACGTAGAACTGGCCTTGTTGGGTGATGCAAATGTTGTAGTGTCTGCAACTACCTGCAGTCTCCCTAATGGGGAACAGTGAATAGAGTTCGGTTTGGTTTGATTGAGTAGAGTTACTAGGTTGTGCTAAATGGATGGACATAACACTCCAAAATCAATGTTTTGTCAGATGTTTTCAGACCTCAAAAAAGCCAAATGAGCAAGATCAATCCACATCCCACGTCATCGGTTGTGTAGATCTAGCTATATGCCTCAACCCCAAATAAATGTAAAAGATAAGCACTGCAAATGTCATAGTTCTTATCTCTTCTGTTCATTTCGGATTATGTTCTAGAGCTGATTTTTGAGTGTAATGTCCCTTCAATAGATGAGTTTCTTTCCAAGAAAAAGTCCAGTTCACTGAGACCTTGGTTACATCCCAAATGGCACCCTATTCCCTAAATCCCTTAAATTCAAATCTGGACCTCGAAGCCAGTTCCACTGCCTTTTTTCATTCTTCCCCTCTAATCAGGGACTGATTTAGACCTGGGACACCAGCTGTATCAGGTAGAACCGAAAAACAGCAGTACTCCGGAGCCCAAAGGATAAGATTTGAATACCCCTGCCCTATATAGTGTGATATTTTTGACCAGAGCCCATTTGCCATTTGGGACACAGCCTAAAACCTTTGAAAAGGTGGTGCAGAAAGAATAATCCTGGTTTCATATGGAGACATTTACATCTCTCTGCAGGCGACTTCCCGCTTTCATTATCTACTGCTGAGCAGTTCTTCTTTTGACTGTCCATTCATAGTCTGCATATGACATTGCATCCAATTCCTATGTAGTGCACTACTTTTGACCAGAGCTCTTATTTTTTTTTATTTCACCTTTATTTAACCAGGTAGGTCAGTTGAGAACAAGTTCTCATTTGCAACTGCGAGAATAGCGTACCATTCACAGTTTTGGCCAGTGGATAGGCCTACACACAGGATGCGTCTCAAATGGCACCCCAGGTCAAAAGTACTGGACTATAAAGGGAATAGGGGGCCATTTTGGACGCAGACACAGTTAGGCATGCCAGGTCTGTCTGCCCTCAATGAAAGGGAAAGGGAAAATTAACTGACCCGCCCTTGGTGAACACAGAAACGGTGTACTTCCCAGCTTTGCTTGAGTCTCGTACTAAGAAACCACCATCTTTGTTCTGGGAAAATAAAAAATAATACAGGAGGTACATACAAAGCAGAAGTAGTATTGCTTTGTTGTTCAGTATCCCATAGTGTAATTGGTGCCCTGATAGCTACAGTATAAAGACCACAGTGAAAATAACGTTTCTATGTTATCCTCAATGATTTTAAATGCAGTATATCCTCTTGTGTGGCTAGTGTAAGCATAGGAGAAGAACAGCATGACAACTGTTTTTTCATTTGCATTACCTCTGTCTTCAACAGCTTCTCTGCCTGGCTGCGGTTCATTGTCTTGCAGTACCAGCTGGGAAAAAAAGAAGGTGAAATGCATGCTTTAAACTACTATGGTTCATCTGACCTCATGAGCCCCTTACTGAACACGACCCTGGTGCAGGGATTGAATGTGTTCGGAAGGTTAGGTGACTTGGTACCTCATTCTTTGGTTCCCACAATATTAGAGAGGTTTGGGGTTTCAGATTTAATCCGATCATGTTAATGCAATGTTTAATATTCAATGTTTTACTGCAAGAGAATTCCATACTCACTCAAACCTTTCCAGTTCATTTTCAGCCCCCACAACGTAGTTACTGGGAATGTATCCCTCCTTGCTGCAAATGAAGGCCACACACACAATGTGCATTTAGTATATTAAAGACATAGGGTGACATCTTCATGCTGCAAAACAGTTCACTTCTGTGCAAAACATACCGTAAACTTTTTATACAAATTATAATCTAGCTGTGTGATTCACTTGAACACTTTTCCTCAACAATATGCATGATATATATAGGATTATTTAACTGAGTTTAGTGTACTCAGCAATGCATAAATGGTGCCTTTTTATGACGCACATTTGAACATCTGGCGAAGGAAAATTTCTAATTAAATCACACTGCCAGATTAAAATTAGTTTTACTGTATATTTTACCTATTTTTCATCAAGAAAATGTTGCCCATAATGTATGAAAGGGCTACTGCATCTTACTGCATGTTAAAATGCTAAAACAACACACATATCATGCAAACAGTTTGAATGCCAATACCCCTTAACCTAGATCTACTGATCATCTCACCAGTCCTCAACTCTATTCTTGGGAGTGTGGCATTGCTTAGTTACCGGGCCAAGGGTCGGTTAGGGCTTTTTAATGTGTTTTTCTTGTGCTTCTTGGTGATTGGGCTCTTCCAGCACACACACAATTCAGCAGGTAACATTTGTCATTCTACATCATAATGGTTAAATTTTCCTGTTGAAAACGGGTTTTCTGTCATATACCAAGATTACATCCAGGTAAAACACATTTTACAGGTTGCTGAAAGACTTGTTCCTTTACAAACAGTGTACAACCTGAACAGCCTCACAAAAGATTGTCGTAATGATTGCAACCATCATTTGAGCACATACACATGCTACATGCATTGCGTGCAAGCACAACCCTTTCCCGCATCTGTGTCTTTGCAATCTCCTCTCTGACCCGTATTTGTCCCTGGCTCTCCACCAGTTGGCATCAGACATCTCCAGAATGGTGTACTCCTCATCCTTCTTCAGCTCCAGATCCTGGGGCGTGGAAGGCATGTAATCATACTCAGCAACCACAGTCATGCCTGCAGAGAGCGCAGGCTGCTCGGGAGGCTGTGGAGGTAAAGGCCTCAAAGGTTTCTCCTGAAAAATGGGATGGGAGACAACATTAATAAAGACAGTTAATATGTCCTTTCTGTATCAATCGGCAGTAGATACTGTAACGGGATGTAAAAGTAAGGAGAACATGTAAGACAGACCTCTTCTGGCGTAGGCGGAAGTGGTTTTCTGGATTGACTCCGAGAACTCTTTGAAAGCCCTATAAAGGAAAGGGAACCTTCACGTTTTGTTCTCTGTGACTACAGATTATGCTTGCAGTTACTGTACCTATTGAAATTGTTTCCTCATTTACTTGTTAACACTTTACTTAAAGCCTGCCGGTACGAGCATTACATTGTTATAAGCATCTCTCTATGTATCAACATTTATACTGATTAAATATGGCTGGTATTAGTCTTGGTCATTATGAGATGATTATATGACATTAAACAGGGGTCATACATTCATAAGACATGTTCTACAATGCATCAGAGCCATATATTGAGGTTCATCTCAATATATGGTTCTACAAGATATGTTCCCATTTACTTCCTCTTTGCATAAGCTGGTAGAGTACCCAACAGTTTCACTGACCTCCATTCTTGGCCTCCAGCACCCTGCAGCCTATGGCTTGCTTGACTTCCTGCTGGCAGCACTGCCACATGCCATCCATCCAGAAGCACGGGTGGTACTTCTGCATCAGGTCCTTGTTGAAGCTCATCACTTAACAAGGGGGCACAGAACGTGGGATGACATTTATATTGGATCAACACTGGAAATTTGCGTAGACACCGAGATCTGACTAGACAATGGGGCTGGTAGATTATGGGCCATTAGCAAATGTTTGTATCTCATGTCTCTCTTTGTCTATTCTTTTGTCGGCCACTTTAGTGTTAGGTGTATGATGATGCTGTATACTGACCATGTTTCAGCTGGTGGATCCACTGCGTTCGGACCTCGTTGCTCTTGGCGAATATGTAGAGAGGGCCCTCATCATAGATTATCTGTGGTAAATTGTGTGGGGGGTGGGCATACAGCTGTTTATGTATTTTAAGGGAATTACTATTATTACCCCAATGATATCATACACACATTTAGCTATTAAAGTATCTCTTCCTGTCATTTACCTGTACAGTTTGTGTAAACATGCAAGTATTCACTTATCTGTAAATATAACTGTATACCTAACTGTACAGCTAATTTAACCATGAAAAATTTTCACTTACCTGTTCATTTACCCATTCTGTCTATTAAGTAAACTATTATTACCCTCGCTCATATCATACGCATTAGCTACTGAAGTATTTCTCTGCCATCAACCTGTATAGTATAGTTAACCATCCAACATCCACCAATGTATAGTGTACATATTCAGCCAACCACTCATACTACGCAATGTCCTTTTATAGCTTTTTTTTGCACTCCAGATATCCTGTATTTCTATACTTTTTCATACTGCCGCTCTATGTATCATGTACCGTGTATCTGTCTTTTGTGTACTTTCGTTGTGGCATTTTGCACCTGCCCTGTGTTTTTGTTGTAGCTGCTTGATAATGAAATTTCCCCCCCGGGGGATCAATAAAGTACCTATCTATCTATCTATCTATCTATCTATCTATCTATCTATCTATCTATCTATCTATCTATCTATCTATCTATCTATCTATCTATCTATCTATCTATCTATCTATCTATCTATCTAATTGGTTGTCACGACCGGGCGCGTACACAGCCCAAGGTCTGTGACGGTTGGGTGCATGGAGCGACCAAGACGCAGCGCAGGGATTATAGTTCAACATTTTTTATTTACTGATTATTCAATGTAAAATGAACGAACTATGCAACAAAAACAAAACAGGATACAAAAACGTGACTTGCGAAATATATAATGACCCACATCCCCGGTGTGGAACATACAAACCTATGTAGGATCCCTAATTAGCGACATGCACTGCAGCTGCCTCGAATTAGGGATCCAACACAAACCACCACCAGAAACCGAAAGAATAGACCTGTCAGAACACGGCTACATAGAGAAGCAAATAGGCTTCTCTATGGCCAGAGCCTGACATTGGTGAAGTGTAGTACCAGGGCAGGCCATACACATGAAAGGAATACAATAGTGTAGAAGTGTCTATTTTATCACAACAATAGGGACAAAAATACTATTCCCTAAACCTGGACTCAGATCTGTTTGTGCTGTATAGCAAGCAATGACCATAGGAATTATACAGCACAAACAGATCTGGAACCACATTACTGCTTCCTACATCTTTGGAGATAAACGAATCTAATGTATCAGGCATTTCATTCTTGTGCTTCTCAGCCTTGCTGCCACCCATCCCATAAATATATATTGTGTATTTCCTGTATTTATAGATGCCGTGCTGTAATATAATTTGCTGCTTAGTCACCATGTCTACTGTGGTGACACCTGCACTGTTGTTGAAACCCTCAGTTCACCTTGGTCTGCAACTGTATAAAGAGTTGGTTTCCCTTCGTGTTCTTCTTTTAGCATGTTAACCATTTCTACATTGCTGGGTAAAGGAGTTTCTCTTGAGGTAGACATTGTATATCCCCTTTCACCTCTAAGCTACCTGAATGGTCTCTATTGGCTTTTATTTTTTAACCTTTTTCTCCCCCCCAATTGGTAGTTACAGTCAGTCTTGTCCCATCGCTGGGACAAGGACATCCCGGCTGGCCAAACCCTCCCCTAACCCAGACTACGATGGGCCAATTCTGCGCCGCCTCATGGGTCTCCCAGTCACAGCCAGCTGTGAAACACAGCCTGGAATCGAACCCGGGGCTGTACTGACGCCTCAAGCACTGCGATGCAGTACCTTAGACTGCTGCGCCACTCGGGAGGCCTCTATTGGCTTTTCACACTGCATCTTTTTAGCCCAGGGCTAATTGGAATCTCAACTAAGACTGAGCAAAAAGCCTGGAGAATACTTTCAGAGAGTTTAAGTAAGCACACCATATATGTTTAATTAAACATCTACAGGATATATAGGATATAAATTCTTATGCCACTCAACTGGAGCAACAGTGATGGAGTGCTTCTCTTTTTACTGCCGCACAGAATTATTGTTACAGGACATGAGAAGAAGAAAGAGTCAACTAAAACATCCACAGGTCTGGGATTTGTGGTTATGCTCGTCTCATTGGTAAGAGACACTGAGCTACAGTATGTTAACTAATCTAGGACCAGGAGTTGCTCACCTGGAATGGGTACAGGCGCTCCGCGGGGGCACTGGGCTCCGGCTGTACTGTCCCCACACACTTGATCTTATCGATGCCCACGGTGCCTTTCAACCCCTTCTTTTTCTGCAGAGGATAGGGATTACAGTGAGTGCGGAAAGCAGCAAGACTAAGGGACAGGTCGAAATGTACTTGGGGGTAGTGGCTGGTCCAACTCAAGGTATCATAAAGAAATGCACGGCTCCCCAAAGTTACAAATATTTTCACGACCCTCCCCTTGTACTGTTTAATACATTTAACTACCTCCCCCCTCATAGAATAAACTCACAGTGTTTACGACCACATATAACAATAGCTGTAGCGACCCTGTGTTTATAAATGTGGATATCAACTTTTGACACTTCAGCACGCTTTTGTGGCACAGTCGATGTCATGCAGGGCTACGGGCCAGACAGTTGAGGTTTCGCCCACCACTACAGACGAGCTCACCCTCCCTGCCTGTTTCATTACACTATGATCAGAGCTGGATGCAGACAATGATCAGCTAGGGGGTAATCAGATTTTCAACATATTTATAATTATATAAAATATATGCAACAAATTTTCCACCAACAGGTTTCTGTGCCAATGCACCACACAACCAATAAACAAAGCATAGCAGATTCGGGCACTTCAATATCATGGTTTGCGTTTTCAACACCACAATAATAGACTATGTAAATCTCAACAAACAGACAATACATCCCTCACTACCTTGTAGGCTTACCCTGTAACAAAGGATTGGCTTGACAGTCTCCGAATGTCATTAAACTTTTAAGAGTTTTGCAACAGATGTCTCTTTGCATTCATCAATTGGCCGCTGCACAGTTTGGTTTGATTGATTGATTTTATTTGTCAGTTAAAAAATGCATATACACACACACAAATATTTTTTTAAGTGACCGGGATTGCATAATAAAGTCAGGGACTTATTTCCATTGTGGTCATTATTTTTTTTACATAAATACAGGGGCGCAACTTTCACTAAGGACATGACTGGGGGGACATGGCGGTTTTAGCTGGCCTGATTTCTGACAAAGAGTTATTTTATCTCAGCATGTCTACAGATTCTCCATTCTCCCTGTTTTTGTTTGCTTGGAAATGTTGATACTGGAGACTGTTATCAGAAGAAACTGTGTAACCTAGCATTTATAGGGGCTAAGAAATGCATTGCCATTAATTGGAAGGTTGGTTATCTTCCCACAATGTCACAATGGATGGCAGAAGTGTCAAGTTATGTATCACTAGATTTTATTTGTTACAAGATTAAGGGTATACTGGGCAACTTTCATAAAGTCTGGGGTGCCTTATTTGGAATAGACTACTGTATGACAAAAGGGGTCTGTATTAAAAACATGCAATTTATATATATATATATTCATAATCCATTGAGGAGGCCGCTGGGATGCCACGGTCCAAGAATATGGGGATTGTGGCTCAGATGCACAATACATGTCTCTCTCCAGAATGCGCTCTCTCCCTCTATTTCATGGGTATTCATTGTTTCATAACTTCATTGTGTGCATTGTTTGCTGTGTCTATCAATTCCCCATTACATACATCACCAGTAGTAGCCTATATTTACAGTTAATTTTACAATTTGTTTGTTCATTTATGTTAATGCATCCAATATATTATTATTACAGCCATTTACCATTCATTCTCATTGTCGGAGTGGACAGGTGTTTTACAGAACTCACAACCTATGCTACACTTGTGAGAAATACGTTTGTTTATTTCATTACATTTACGGGTTTTGTCAATTTATTCATCGTCTTTTGTTTGAAACACTCCTGTCAATGTTGAGTAAGGACGTGCACCTGATTACACATATAATGTAGGACCAGTGTACCTGGCCGGCGCGCAAATGTACACTACCGTTCAAATGTTTGGGGTCACTTAAAAATTTCCTTGTTTTTTAAAAGAAAAGCACATTTTTTGTCCATTAAAATAACATAAAATTGATCAGAAATACAGTGCAGACATTGTTAATGTTGTAAATGACTATTGTAGCTGGAAACGGCTGATTTTTTTATGGAATATCTACATAGGCGTACAGAGGCCCATTATCAGCAACCATCACTCCTGTGTTCCAATGGCACGTTGTGTTAGCTAATCCAAGTTTATCATTTTAAAAAGGCTAATTGATCATTAGAAAACCCTTTCGCAATTATGTTAGCACAGCTGAAAATTTGCCTTTTTTAGACTCGTTGAGTATCTGGAGCATCAGCAGCAGCAGGAGAAGAAGAGTTGAGAACAGGTTTTTTTCTTCTGGTTACGCCATCTTGATCTCTGGCTTCCTTTGAGTCATATTTGTGTCTTAATTACTTAATCAAACAGAATGCTTAAAGCATCAGACAAGTTTAGTACATAATGTACAGTTGATTTTATAAAAACACAGAGTGTGTCTATATATGGAAAAATACAAGTTTTAAAATGTAGATCAATCGATTGGTCGAAAGAAAGGACTAACTTGATGGACAAAGATTTTTTTGGGGTCAGGGACAGCCCTAGTATAAATGCAGGAAATGAGCTTTAGATGCCAAAACATATTCTGAGGGAGAAGGACCCCTTACATTCTAAAACCAAAGTTGCGCCCCTGCATAAATACAAATACAATTACATAGATACAGACACATTACAGACAAAAAATGCTCTCCTCTCCCTCCAGATGAGTATGAGGGGGGAGTTTAAATACAACTCTTACAAGCTTGTTTGGCTGGTAGCTTATTCTTTAGATGTTTGGGGCTAGCGCACTTGCCAGAGTTTTGTTTTTATTTTTTATTTTTATTTCACCTTTATTTAACCAGGTAGGTCAGTTGAGAACAAGTTCTCATTTGCAACTGCGACCTGGCCAAGACAAAGCAAAGCAGTGCGACAAAAACAACACAGAGTTACACAGTAAACAAACATAGTCAAAAACACAATAGAAAATCTATATACAGAGTGCAAAATGTAGTGCAAAATGCAGTAAGGTTAGGAGGTTGGACAATA
This sequence comes from Thymallus thymallus, assembly GCA_023634145.1. Taxonomy (NCBI): domain Eukaryota; kingdom Metazoa; phylum Chordata; class Actinopteri; order Salmoniformes; family Salmonidae; genus Thymallus; species Thymallus thymallus. The sequence goes on along the minus strand of CM042384.1, from coordinate 13,908,712 downwards.
AATAGACCATAGTGGTGAAATAAATTACAGATTATCATCATTAACACAGGAATGAAGGATGTGCAAATTATGATGTGCAAATAGAGATACTGGAGTGCAAGATTAGTGAAAATAACAAAAAAATAAATATGGGGATGAGGTAGTAGTGTGGGCTATTTACAGAAGGGCTATATACAGGTGCAGTGATCGATAAGCAGCTTTGACAGCTGATGCTTAAAGTTAGTGAGGGAGATAGCAACCTCTAGCTTCAATGATTTTTGCAATTCGTTCCAGTCATTGGCAGCAGCGAACTGGAAGGAATGGCGGCCAAAGGAGGTGTTGGCTTTGGGGGTGACCAGTGAGATATACCTGCTGGAGTGCATGCTACGGGTGGGTGTTGCTATGGTGACCAGTGAGCTGAGATAGGGCGGGGATTTACCTAATAAAGACTTATAGATGACCTGGAGCCAGTGGGTTTGGCGACGAATATATAATGAAGGCCAGCCAACGAGAGCATACAGGTCGCAGTGATGGGTAGTGTGTGGGGCTTTGGTAACAAAACGGATGGCACTGTGATAGACTACATCCAATTTGCTAAGTAGAGTGTTGGAGGCTAGTTTGTAAATGACATCGCCGAAATCAAGGATCGGTAGGATAGTCAGTTTTACAAGGGCATGTTTGGCAGCATGAGTGAAGGAGGCTTTGTTGCGAAATAGGAAGCCAATTCTGGATTTAATTTTGGATTGGAGATGGTTGATGTGAGTCTGAAAGTTGAGTTTACAGTCTAACCAGATGCCTAGGTATTTGTAGGTGTCCACGTATTCTAAGTCGGACCCGTCGAGAGTAGTGATGATAGTCCGGTGGGCGGGTGCTGGCATCGTTCGATAGAAAAGCATGCACTTAGTTTTACTAGCGTTTAAGAGCAGTTGGAGGCCACGGAAGGAGTGTTGTATGGCATTGAAGCTTGTTTGAAGGTTAGTAAACACAGTGTCCAAAGAGGGGCCAGATGTATACAGAATGGTGTCATCTGCGTATAGATGGATCAGAGAGTCACCAGCAGCGAGAGCGACATCGTTGATGTATATAGAGAAAAGGGTTGGCCCAAGAATTGAACCCTGTGGCACCCCCATAGAGACTGCCAGAGGATCGGACAATAGGCCCTCCGATTTGACACACTGAACTCTGTCTGCAAAGTAGTTAGAGAACCAGGCAAGGCAGTCACTTGAGAAACCAAGGCTGTTGAGTCTGCCAATAAGAATGCGGTGATTGACAGAGTCGAAAGCCTTGGCCAGGTCGATGAAGACGGCTGCACAGTACTGTCTTTTATCGATGGCGGTTATGATATCGTTCAGTACCTTGACCCTAGCTGAGGTGCACCCATGACCAGCTCGGAAACCAGATTGCATAGCAGAGAAGGTACGGTGGGATTCGAAGTGGTCAGTTATCTGTTTGTTAACTTGGCTTTCGAAGACTTTAAAAAGGCAGGGCAGGATGGATATTGGTCTATAACAGTTTGGGTCTAGCGTGTCTCCTCCTTTGAAGAGGGGGATGACCGCGGCAGCTTTCCAATCTCTAGGGATCTCAGACGATACGAAAGAGAGGTTGAACAGGCTAGTGATAGATGTTGCAACAATTTTGGCTGATAATTTCAGAAATAGAGGGTCCAGATTGTCTAGCCCAGCTGATTTGTAGGGGTCCAGACTTAGCAGCTCTTTCAGAACATCAGCCGTCTGGATTTGGGTGAAGGAGAAGCGGGGGGGGCTTGGGCAAGTAGCTGCCGGGGGTACAGAGCTGTTGGCCGGGGTAGGGGTAGCCAGGTGGAAAGCATGGCCAGCCGTAGCAAAATGCTTATTGAAATTTACGATAATCGTGGATTTATCGGTGGTAACGGTGTTTCCGAGCCTCAATGCAATGGGCAACTGGGAGGAGGTGCTCTTATTCTCCATGGACTTTACAGTGTCCCAGAACTTTTTGGAGTTAGTACTACAGGAAGAAAATTTCTGTTTGAAAAAGCTGGCCTTTGCTTTTCTAACTGTGTGTACTTGTTCCTGACTTCCCTGAATAGCTGCATATCGCGGGGGCTATTCGATGCTAATGCAGTGCGCCACAGGATGTTTTTGTGTTGGTCTAGTGCAGTCAAGTCTGGGGTGAACCAAGGGCTATATCTATTCTTAGTTCTACGTTTTTTGAAAGGGGCATGCTTATTTAGGATGGTGAGGAAAGCACTTTTAAAGAACAACCAGGCGTCCTCTACTGACGGGATGAGGTCAATATCCTTCCAGGATACCTGGGCCAGGTCGAATAGAAAGGCCTGCTCGCAAAAGTGTTTTAGGGAGCGTTTGACAGTGATAAGGAGTGGTCGTTTGACCGCTGACCCATTGCGAACGCAGGCGATGAGGCAGTGATCGCTGAGATCCTGGTTGAAAACAGAGGAGGTGTATTTGGAGGGCAAGTTAGTCAGGATGATATCAATAATGGTACCCATGTTTACGGATTTTGGGTTGTACCTGGTGGGTTCCTTGATAATTTGTGTGAGATTGAGGGCATCTATCTTAGATTGAAGGACAGCCGGGGTGTTAAGCATATCCCAGTTTAAGTCACCTAACAGTACAAACTCTGAAGATAGATGGGGGGCAATCAATTCACATATGGAGTCCAGGGCACAGCTGGGGGCTGAGGGGGGTCTGTAACAGGCGGCAACAGTGAGAGACTTATTTCTGGAAAGGTGGATTTTTAAGAGTAGAAGCTCAAACTGTTTGGGCACAGACCTGGACAGTATGACAGAACTCTGCAGGTTATCTCTGCAGTAGATTGCAACTCCGCCACCTTTGGCAGTTCTATCTTGACGGGAAATGTTGTAGTTGGGGATGGAAATTTCCGAATTTTTGGTGGCCTTCCTAAGCCAGGATTCAGACACAGCTAGGACATCCGGGTTGGCGGAGTGTGCTAAAGCAGTGAATAAATCAAACTTAGGGAGGAGGCTTCTAATGTTAACGTGCATGAAACCAAGGCTTTTACGGTTACAGAAGTCAACAAATGAGAGCGCCTGGGGAATAGGTGTAGTACTGGGGGCTACAGGACCTGGGTTTACCTCTACATCACCAGAGGAACAGAGGAGTAGGGCTTTAAGAACTGGACGTCTAGTACGTTGGGTACATAGAATAAAAGGAGCAGATTTCTGGGCGTGGTGGAATAGACTGAGGGCACAATGTATAGACAAGGGTATAGTAGGATGTGAGTTCAGTGGAGGTAAACCTAGGCGTTGGGTAATGATGAGAGAGGTTAAGTTAAGCCAGGTGAGGTCTCCGCATGTGTGGGGGGAGGGACAAAGGAGCTATCAGAGGCCAGTTGAGCAGAACTGGGGCTCTACAGTGAAATAAAACAATAATAGCTAGCCTGAACAGCAAAAGATAAGGCATATTGAAATAAGAAATGGGCAAAAAAATAAAAAATAACAGATAATTAAGAGGGCTAAGACAACGACGGGTAATGGCGATGAATGGACAAAGAGGGTCAGTTAGAACATGTGATATGCTACACACAGGACCTGAGGCCTGGTAGTTAAACAGAAAGAAATACCATATAACCAAACAGTCCTGCAGGCATCAGCTGTGAAGCTGAGCAATCATAGGATCCGATGAGCAGCAAAGAGGTGAGCCAGAGAGCAGTTCAGTGGGCGTTGCACTAGGTGAGCGAGGAGGCACGGCGTTCAGAGTGCTAGCAGGCCGGGGCTAGCAGATGGATCTTCGTCTTTAGGGTGTCTATAGCTAGGTTTCCATCCAATTGGCAACAGATTTTCATGTGAATATTTTAAAATCTTCATAAAAACAATATGCCATTTCAGAGTTTCCTTTAAATTTGGCGCCGGACAACATGACAGGGAAGATTTTAATTTTAAGACATTTATGAAATTGATGGACAAATATATGCATTCAGATCCAATCTGGCAAGGGATGTTGCTTGTGTTCCTTGTGTTTCGATGTGAAAGGCAGTTAATCCACTGTCCCACGGGCGCCGATTATGTTGATTAAGGCAGCTCCCCGCACCTCTCTGATTCAGAGGGGTTGGGTTAAATGCGGAAGACACATTTCAGTTGAATGAATTCAGTTGTACAACTGACTAGGTATCCCCCTTTCTTTTTAATGATTTGGTTGGGCTAACTTTTTTTGCTTCTTATTGCTCTAGGCCTACTTCATAATCATCCTCACCTGCATCCTTAATCCCTACTTGCCTCTATAATGCATTTCCACCTCTCAATCTATCAGTCTTGCTTGTCCATCTTCCACAATTAAAATATTCTAGATATTCTAACAGATCAATCTTAATGGCAAAACGTAATTAAATATTGTTATTTAGCTATAGCGTGTATGTAGGGCTGTTTTTTAAATATATATAATCACAGAGATAGTGCAACTACTGCATAAGCAACACAATAATACCAGACATAGACCCCTTTTTGGCTACTATGTTGGAATCAATATTCTCAGAGCCACCTTGTTGATACATGATACAATGTCGGGATGTTTTTCAGCGGCAGGGACTGGGAGACTAGTCAGGTACGAGGGAAAGATGAACGGAGCAAAGTACAGTAAATAAGCTTCAACTTCAAAATCTACTTAGGTTTAGGTGAACTGACACCACTGAATACCAGTAGTTAAAAAAGGTACTGCAGTCTATATTTGTGGGAGCATGGCTAATGTAGTGTAGTATTAAACTGCTGATCTTAAAGTTAGTTGGGTCATGGTAAACGTATATCATGTAAAACATACAGTACATTAGCCTGGTCCCAGATCTGTTTGTGCTGCCTTGCCAACTCCTATCTATAGTCATTGTCAGATCCGGGACCAGGCTAAGAGTGCATACCCTTTTGTCCAGATCATAGTCGTAGTAGGCAATCTTGTCCGGCATGAGGATGAACAGCCTCTCCTTAAAGTTTAAAGGGGAGGTCTTCTTCTTCTGCTGGGAGCGTTTAATAAAGATCTCTTCCAGGAGATTGTCTGACATGGTCTGATCAGATGTTCTCTCTACCTGGAGACAAGACAAATTAATTAACAGCTATAGTTAGAGATGGAACTTAATGGGCAATGATACTTAAGAAAAATTATGAATGTTCCCTAAGGTCATATTTTGGTCCCATAAATTCAAGGCCTGATGGGGTATAAAGAGACCAGTGGCTTCAACCACATCAAGTGCTGTAGCAAATCTTGCTAGTGACCGTAGCTACACTCTTAGAAGTAAAGGTGCTATCTAGAACCTAAAACCCTTTTTGGTTCCAGGCAGAACCTTTTTGGTTCCAGGCACAACCTTTTTGAATTCCATGTAGAACCCTTTACACAGAGGGTTCTACATGGAACCCCAAATAGTTCTGCCTAGAAACAAAAAGGGTTCTTCAAAGGGTTCTCCTATGGGGACAGCCGAAAACCCATATTTTTCTAAGAATGTACTGTTCTGCATCGGAAAATTATTAATGGTGTACTGTACATGTATTTTAATCATAGTATGCACGAGTTTCCCTGAAACACAGCTTATCACATAAACCCAGGCTGTTTTCACGTCTGAGAACTGTGACTGTGCGAAACCAGTTCCCACAGTGCTTAACAGAGTATGGCAAAGTTGCCCTCTAGAAACACATTGTCACCCCTCATGGTTAAGGTTAGAATCTTGGCTGATCCTAGATACAGCGGGTGAAATAAGTATTGAACACGTCACCATTTTTCTCAGTAAATGTCAGGCTCTGGCCATAGAGAAGCATAGGCTTCTCTATGTAGTTATGGTCAGAGTCTGACAGTGTCGTTCTTTTCTGTTTCTGTGTGGGGTTTGGGTTGGATCCCTAATTAGAGGCAGCTGCACAGCATTGTCTCTAATTAGGGATCCCATATATGTTGAGTCTGTCCTTCACTCTGGTGTGGGTCGTTGTTGATGTTATCGTTATATGTCGCAGTCACGGTTAAAAGTAAGTGTGCCTTTTGTTACATCCATTTCATTTCGTGTTGGTTTTGTAAACGTGACGTTCGTTAGTCTGTTTGTTTTGTGTTATTTTAGTTCGTCATTTTGGTTTTGATTATACATAGTATATGTATATACATAGTATAAATAAATAAAACAATGACGAACTCTGAGTGCGCTGCGTCTTGGTCTCTCCACATCCCATTCCGTGACAGTAAATATATTTCCAAAGGTGCTATTGACATGAAATTGTCACCAGATGTTGGTAACAACCCAAGTAATCCATACATTAAGTTGTGTAATAATGTGAAATGACACAGGGAAAAAGTATTGAACACACTTACTGATATTTATTTAATACTTTGTATTTTCACCAGATGTTGGTAACAACCCAGGTAATCCATACATACAAAGAAACCAAAACAAATAAGTTCAGAAATTAAGTTATGAGTAATAATGTGAAATGACTTAGGGAAAAAGTATTGAACACATGAAGAAAGGGAGGTGCAAAAAGGCATGGAAAGCCAAGACAACAGCTAAAAACTATCAGTAATTAAAAAGCAATCCAACCCCCTGTCAGTGCAAATTAATATCAGCTGGTTCAGTCCCAACTGATGGCCTACAAAAAGGTCTCATTGCCAAGATGTCACACAAGACACATCTCATGATGGGTAAAAGCAAAGAGCTGTCTCAAGACCTTCGCAACCTAATTGTTGCAAAACATAAAGATGACATTGGTTATAGGCGCATTTCTAAGCTTCTGAATGTTCCAGTGAGCACTGTTGGGGCCATAATACGGAAGTGGAAAGACAATAATTTCACCATAAATGTGCTTCGACCAGGTGCTCCTCGCAAGATTTCTGACAGAGGAGTGAAAAGAATAATCAGAAGAGTTGTCCAAGAGCCAAGGACCACTTGTGGAGAGCTTCAAAAAGACCTGCAATTAGCAGGTACTGTTGTCTCAAAGAAAACAGTAAGTAATGCACTCCACCGCCATGGCCTGTATGCACGCTCACCACGCAAGACTCCATTGCTGAAAAAAAAAACATGTTGAAGCTTGTTTAAAGTTTGCTGCACAACATTTGGAAAAGCCAGTGAAATACTGGGAGAATATAGTGTGGTCAGATGAGAGCAAAATTGAACTGTTTGGATGTCATAATACACACCATGTTTGGAGGAGAAATGGCACTGCACATCACCCTAAAAACACCATACCAACAGTGAAGTTTGGAGGTGGGAACATCATGGTGTGGGGCTGCTTTTCAGCAAATGGTACTGGAAAACTTCACATAATTGAAGGAAGGATGAATGGGCACATTTACCAAGACATTCTTGACAAAAATCTGCTGCCATCTACCAGGATGATGAAGATGAAACGAGGGTGGACATTTCAGCAAGACAATGATCCCAAACACAGAGCCAAGGAAACTCTCAATTGGTTTCAAAGAAAGAAAATAAAGCTGCTAGAATGGCCCAGCCAATCACCTGACTTAAATCCCATTGAAAATCTATGGAAAGAACTGAAGATCAAGATTCATAGAAGAGGCCCATGGAACCTTCAAGATTTGAAGACTGTTTGTGTGGAAGAATGGGCCAAAATCACACCAGAGCAATGCATGCGACTAGTTTCTCCATACAGGAGCCGTCTTGAAGCTGTCATTACCAACAAAGGATTTTGTACAGTATTAAAGTATTAAGTATTAAATAAATATCAGTAAGTGTGTTCAATACTTTTTGTATGGATTACTTGGGTTGTTACCAACATCTGGTGAAAATTTCATGTCAATAGCACCTTTCGAAATATATTTACTGAGAAAAAGGGTGACGTGTTCAATACTTATTTCACCCGCTGTATGTGTCCATAAGACCAACTAATACTCAGCCACTGCAGCATAGATCTACAGCATTTAATGACTATTTAATGCCTCACCGGGGTGCCATGCCGTCAGCAACATAGACCTGGAACTGTTGGGGTGTTAGGACCTAGTTTAACAATTGTGCATCCATCAGTGAGTAACTCTGGTCTCTAATCACTCATTCACTCAGAATTTATTTATTAATTTAGGTCTGTATATACATATTCATCTACAGTTGTTATATCATATCACATGCAATATTGTAAGTAATTCTTGGACTGAACTTACGTAGTCATTCACTCAGGAATGCATATTAGTATCAGTTGTATCTTTTTTTTCATTGCTTTTAGTATATCGAATGTGCAATACGTGCATTTATCTGTAATTAAACCCTGCGCACTAAGGACTGTATTTTAAGGGAATTACTATTATTACCCTAAATTATATCATACACACATTTAGCTATTTAAGTATCTCCTCCTGTCATTTACCTGTACAGTTAATGTAACCATGCAAAATATTAACTTCCCTGTTCATTTAACCAGTCTGTATATTAAGTAAACTATTATTACCCTCAATTATATCATACACACTTTTAGATATTTAAGTATTTCTCTGCCATCGACCTGTATAGTATAGTTAACCATGCAAATACTCCTTATTTATCTATATCAACTTGCAATATTTTATCTTATTTTTTCACCTAACACTCTGTAACAATGTATAGTGTACATATTCAGCCATCCACCCATACTATGCAATGTCTTTTTATAGCTTTTTTGCACTCCAGACTATCTATCTATCTATCTATCTATCTATCTATCTATCTATCTATCTATCTATCTATCTATCTATCTATCTATCTATCTATCTATCTATCTATCTATCTATCTATCTATCTATCTATCTATCTATCTATCTATCTATCTATCTATCTGAAAGCATATATAAACACATAACAGATGAGATCTGGAGCAGATATCAGTATGACTAACCCCTGGTCTGCATGATGCTTTTGTTGCTTTTGTTGTTGTTGATCATCTGATGAGTGGAACTATGCTTTTTATTGCAGCGCGCTTGCGGTTGTTAGCCATCTCTTTGAAAATAACTTATGCGTGTGAAACATTGTTGCATTTAATGTGGAACTGACAGCATTTTTGCAACATTAAATGTAATTAAAATATTTTCATATACACCCCAGGAAGAATATGACACTTTTGTAAAACATTTCTGACAAGCGACCACTTGGATGGTAATTTTCACGTTTTCATAAACTTTAGAATGTTTGGGAATTAAATATACTAAGGCATTTGTGAAAATTCTATAGCAATATAGAGTGGGATAGCGGCCGTGCGTTTGGACAATTAATAGACACTGCAGTAAATAAAACCTTAAAAAAACACCTGTCTTGTCTAGGACCGAAGTCTACACAGACTGGTGCGCTATAGCCAATCAGAGCTACAGTACACCTTTATACAAACGAGCCACACGGGCAGTGTTGCCAACTCCTCAGTAAGGAAAGTAGCTATTGGCTGTCACCTAATTTGCATAATTGGCAAAGTTCATGTAATTGTTATGGACGCTGTAGGAGAGAGGAATAACGTCGTGGGAGCACACGCTGCTCGTTGAGAAGAGTAAGAACGATATGTGATTTCACGTCAGAGTCTCCAAAAGCCTCCAATAACACCAGAAAAAGTAGCTAAATTTGATTTTGTTTTGAAAATGTGCCGCTAGAGGGGTCTGAATACTCGCTAAATATAGCGACAAAGTCGATGAATTATATTATTTTTCATCCCATTCCTCAGGGTGGCGCTCTGCCCCTTCAGAAGAGAATTTATGGGAGACTGGAAGCATGCTCCGTCCAGTGGCAGGGAGATGAGGACGGTGACGAGGGGGTGTGGTCTGCAGTTCGCTGTGCGTCCTCCTTGTTTTTGTTGTGTCATTACGTAAATGATCCCCGAGGTCCTAGCACGTGTCTTGAGAGACGAGACTCCGGGATGCTGGCCTTCTAGGCAGGGTTGCAAAGAAAAAGCCATATCTCAGACTGGCCAATAAAAATAAGATTAAGATGGGCAAAAGAACACAGACACTGGACAGAGGAAGATATGGCTTTTTCTTTGCAACTCTGCCTAGAAGGCTCGCTTCTTCACTGTTGACGTTGAGACTGGTGTTTTGCGGGTACCATTTAGTGAAGCTGCCAGTTCAGGACTTGTGAGGCGTCTTTCTCAAACTAGACACTAATGTGCTTGTCCTCTTGCTCAGTTGTGCACCGGGGCCTCCCACTCCTCCTCAAATTGCACAGACCAACATATGCTATCAAATTAATATTAAGAAATGAATGACTGAAATGTGACTGTGAAATGTATGTAAAATTGATGTAAAAGCATGGACAGTGGACAATGGAGTTTTGGGACGAACATCACTGTTTGTTTTCTATTTCCAATCATTCCACCTTTATCTGACACTCATTAATTGACAAAATATTGTATGTACTGCATTCGGGGCAATGTCTGTAATATGAAGAAAATAAAAAAAATGACGACTACATGTTCTGTGAAACGCATCTGGGCACCATCCAACATACCAAGCCTGGACAATGAACAGCTAGCTAACTTTAGAGAAGTTTAGGAATGATACATGAATGATAGTAATGGAAATGTCAAAAACTACAGCCTAAGAGAACATTTGCATGAACAAGCAATTTGGTTTAACAGTATTGCTGCTTTGCATATGAAGTCCAGAAACATCAAGCTTGCTTCATTGTTGGAGCTTCAAATGTCCTCCCAATGTAGCCTACCATCCTTCAAATCCAATTTAATGGTGTTATATGTGTTTAGCAGATGTTATTGCGGGTGTAGCGAAATGCTTGATATACTGTCCCCTCTCTCTTAAAAAAAAAAAAAAAGACCATATTGATGACTCTGCTAATTCATTTCAAGATATATGTCGGAAGTTTACATACACCTTAGCCAAATACATTTAAACTGTGAAAGTTTTTCACAATTCCTGACATTTAATCCTAGTAAAAAAATGTGGTCAGTTAGGATCACCACTTTATTTTAAGAATTGAAATGTCAGAATAATAGTAGAGAGAATGATTTATTTCAGCTTTTATTTCTTTCATCACATTCCCAATGGGTCAGAAGTTACTGAATTAGTATTCGGTAACATTGCCTTTAAATTGTTTAACTTGGATCAAATGTTTCAGGTAGCCTTCCACAAGCTTCCCACAATAAGTTGGGTGAAGTTTGGCCCATTTCTCCTGACAGAACTGCTGTAACTGAGCCAGGTTTGTAGGCCTCCTTGCTCACACACGCTTTTTCAGTTCTGCCCACAAATGTTATAGGATTGAGGCCAGGACTTTGTGATGGCCACTCAAATGCCTTGACTTTGTTGTCCTTAAGCCATTTTGCCACAACTTTGGAAGTATGCTTGGGGTCATTGTCCATTTGGAAGACCCATTTGCGACCAAGCTTTAACTTCCTGACTGATGTCTTGAGATGTTGCTTCAATATATCCACATAATTTTCCTTCCTCATGATGCCATCTATTTTGTGAAGTGCACCAGTCCCTCCTGCAGCAAAGCACCCCCACAACATGATGCTGCCACCCCCGTGCTTCACGGTTGGGATGGTGTTCTTCGGCTTGCAAGCCTCCCCCTTTTTCCTCCAAACCTAAAGATGGTCATTATGGCCAAACAGTTCTATTTTTGTTTCATCAGACCAGAGAAGTACGATCTTTGTCCCCATGTGCAGTTGCAAACCGTAGTCTGGCTTTTTTATGGCGGTTTTCTAGCTGTGTCTTCTTCCATGCTGAGCGGCCTTTCAGGTTATGTCGATATAGGACTCGTTTGGATATAGACAGGGGCGTTTGCCAATTTTGTGGCCCCATTCAAAGCTTGCTTTAGGGGCCCCTTGTATATCATGACAATTTCTTTGATAGCACACACCAATGCCAAAATCCTGTCATTATACTTTTGATTAGCTAGTGTGAGTCTCTCTCGCTCTCTCTCTTGCTCTCTCTCTTGCTCTCTCTCTCTCTCTCTGGTGTGTTTCATAAAGAGTCCGGTCCCAGGAATATTAGGAATAATAATTAGATTCGGCAAGGTCCGTAAATACGAGGGTACGGCTAGGTTCGAGGAAATTACACCGGCAAGGTTCGTAACTACGAGGGTACGGCTAGGTTCGAGGAAATTTTAGGTAAATATTAGCGACCGGCAAGGTCCGTAACTACGAGGGTACGGCGGAATATTTTTAGATATTAGGGCGGAGTTGAAAGTAAAGTTGGAGGGAGTGGTAGTAACATAAAGGTTATCATTACTAAGTACAGAATAGAAGTATTTAAAACTTTAAATCTATAAAATGAAGAGGATAATTAACAGGTTGAAATCTAGTAATAAAATGGCATTAAAAGAATCAGACAGAATATTGGAGACGTTGAAATCCACATTGGAAATCCACGGGGGAAAGGATGGAAAAGAATGGAAACGAAGAGGAGAAAAATTGTATAAGGAGTGGCTAGAAGATGGCTGGATCCAATCTTCTGATGGCATTCCTATTGAAGGCGAACCAGGTAGAATATTTATAACATTGAAACGCAGAATCAAAAAGGTAGAGGGGGAATGGAAGAAAGAAGGGGAGCCAAATAAAGGCAAACTCAAGGAAGTAATGGAAAAAGCCAGACTGGAGGAGAAAATAGTACTGGCCATGTTGGTGAAACTAAAGAACATATGGGAAGAAGGACAGAACAAAGACAAGAAACAAGAAGAGGTAATAAAACTTCAACTATACCCGGTCCTGCCATCGGCACCTCCCCCGTATGGGACACCAAAAGTGATGGCTCCAGTGTTGGACATTGTGGGAGAGGTCAAATATCACAAGCGACCAGATGATGAAGAGGGGGAACAATGGGTAAGAGTGAATGATATGGGAAAATGGAGACAGGAGGTGGCAGTATTATTAGAGGCAGCAAAAGCCATACAAAAGGGGGTTTCCAACTTCACCAGTATGAGTTTAACGGGTGGCAGTGAGAGGGGAGAACTAGTGCAGCGGGAATGGACCCAGATAGACCAAGAGGAAGGAGACAGGGAGAGAATGGTGATAGAAAAGAGCAGAAGAAAGTTGAAAGAAATGGAAGAGGAAGTGAGAAGAGGGGCAGAACAGCTACAGGAAATGGAGAAAACGATAAGGGACCTGAGTGAGGAGAGAAAGAAGGGATGTAGAGTTAGTACACCACCAAGGAGAACAGAACATTCACACCTCCGAGGGGACACTTTATTGACTTAGGGGAACAGGAGGAACCAGTGTTGCAAGAGAGAAGTAATTTCAAAGTACTTTGTGGAAAATTTGAAGGAAATGTGTGGGACCCATGTGATGCCCCTGCCCACCACACTAGAGCCAGAACCCGGGAGCAAGAAACCAGGGGCCAATACCCAATGAGAGACACACCAGGGGGTGGTGCCATTTACAAGCCATGGGCCCACAGAGACATACAAACCCTAGTGGACGCTCTCCCTACCCCAGAAGAGTCTGGAGATAGGTGGGTCAAAGCTTTTGAAAGCCTAACTGCTGCAGACGAACTTACGTTAGGAGACATGGCAGCGGTTATGAACAGATGCATGGCCAATCAAGAATGTCGGGAGATCATGACACAGGGGGGAGTAAGAGGAATGGTGGCATCAGCAACTCTATTTGATCAGCATCGCGGATAAATATGGGATGCCATAAGATGCAAATATCCGACCCAACCAAGACCTCAGTTGATGAAAACGCTGACACTGGAAGGAGAGGAGAGTGTGCCAGTGTATATGAAAAAGGCAAAAAGCCTGTGGAGACAGGCCTGGAATGAAGAACCAGGAAAGGAAACCACCAAATACCTATTCCTGGCTAGCTGTTTGGAGGGACTCCCAGATCAGGTGAGGCTGGAATGCGAGAAAATGGTGGGCATCACTGCAAAGAGTGTGTTGGAGTTCACTGATATAGCCCAACACCATGTGGAGAGATGGAGGGAAGGTAAACGAAAGGAAGAGGATGAAATTAAACAGCTACAGAAGAAGGTCTTAAAAAAGCAACTGATGGAGGATAAGCCCAGCAAGCAAATGCTGGTGACCAGTACACCTACGAGTGGGGCTACGACACCCACTCCTGATGTGGCAGCGTTAACTACAGCAGTTCAGGCTATGGCAGGATTGATGGCCCTGGAAAGAGCACCATATCAGCCCCTGCCACCACCCGCACCCCTGTTGTATGCTGAACCTTTATATCAACAGTCAGCCTACATGCCGCTATCAGCCCAATCAACCCAGCCACACGATCCCAGATATGGGAACCAAGGATGTTTCAACTGTGGAGGACCCGGACACATGGCTAGACACTGCGCTCTGCCAAGACAACCATTCCAGGCTAGAGGAAGAGGGTACATGGGCCAAACCAGAGGAAGAGGACAGTGGGCACCACGGGACAGTGGTAACTGGCAGGGAGGACGAGATGGACAGAAGCAATGGCCCCTACAACAGCCATCACAGCAACAGGGCCAATATCAGCCCGTGCCGAACCCAGCCCTGATCCCCAATATGGCCTGGGCTGGAGAAAACAGTAACAACCAATGAAGCTGCCCGGAAACCCCAAATAGCACCACCACCAACATCTACACTTTTCCACCAAATGTGGAACCAGTGGTGAAGTGCGTAATAGGAGGAAGGGAGCATGGTATGCTGATTGACACAGGATGCACCTGGTCTTCTGTGCAGACAGCATATCAACTCACAACGAAAACACAAGCTTTTTCTGGGGTTTCAGGGACAATTATGAGAAAGCCATACACGGTACCACTGGAAGTGGTATGGGATGACCTTAAAGTAACACATCAGTTCCTACACAACCCAGAATGCTCCGTTGGACTGATGGGCAGGGACTTGCTATCAAAAATGGGGTGTAGCATATACTGTAATCAGGCTGGGATGCACATCTCAACCACCCCTATACACCAACTTATGCCGATTATAATGAACAAACTATCCGACCCTCCACTTATGTTATATATGGGAGGATGTTCTGAAAATGAGGAAGAAGAAAAGACCTATGTTTACTGGCTTAGGTTGATGACACACCCAGGGTTTGTAGGACTTTCCAGCAGTGGAAGGCATGGATACAGACCATAAATGCTTACTACCCACCAGAAGACCCTCCCCATGTGACTATGAACTATTCCAGGGAGTTGGATGAGATATATGATGAAGCATGGGAAACTGAGATGGAGGATCGACGCCCGATTGTGACTAGCAATCATATGTACATACTCAAGGAAGGGGTGGCAACGAGCTGTATGGTTGTGGATGGTGATGTTAACCTTGATAACAAATGGTTTGCGTTAACAAGCGATTCGGTTCCACATGTAACCTTAATGGTTGGTTTTGGTCACGAGGCTAGGTCACTGGGTCCAGCAGTCAAAACAGCAATCTACCTGAAATGGGAAGAAACACAGCTGCCTAATGTGGAGGCATCCTACATGGATGGTGTGGCAGTCTGGAGAGTCAAACTAAATGTTGATGATGTCTCCCGACCTGAGGTGGTGAGGAGATCGCGTTACCATGGAAGGGAAATGTCAGACCACCCAGACACTCCTAATCTCCTGACGCAGGTACCTGCTATCCTGTGGACCACTAGTGCTGAGGACGTGGGTTTGGTTGAGGTTGATCCAGTTATGATTTCGGTGCGTGAAGACAGTCTGACTATCCCTGTGTGGAGATCTCAATACCCATTGAGTGAGGAAAAGACAAAAGGCATTGAACATACCCTGAAAGGTCTGCTAGGTGGTAGTGTACTCCACCCAACTGTGTCACGATGGAACACTCCTATACTTCCTGTGGAAAAGGGGGATACAGGCAAATGGAGGATGGTTCAATATTTAAGACCAATCAATGAGGTGACTGTTCCGGGTGTACGACCAGTACCGGACCCGTATCTTGCCCTACAAAATATCTCTCCAACTCAAGACTGGTTTACAGTAATAGATCTCGCTAATGCTTTCTTCTGCATACCACTACATGTTGACTCCCAGCCATTGTTTGCGTTTACATACGAGAACCAACAGTACACGTACTCGTGTCTTCCACAGGGGTACAGGGACTCCCCAGAAACCTTCAATTCCATCCTGAAGGACCATCTCGAGGAGCTCACCCTGCCAGAAGGGGTAACACTGTTGCAATATGTGGATGACCTTCTACTTGCTGCACCTACTGCTGAATCATGTTTACAAGCAACAAAAGCACTGTTGAACCACGTGGCAGACAAAGGCTACAAAGTCAAGAGAGAGAAAGTCCAATGTTGCAGAAGAACGGTTCAGTTTCTTGGCAGGGTCCTGTCAGGCAAAGGACAGGCTGTCTCCATGGCACAAAGGCCATCCATTTTGGAACATCCTAAGCCAGACACCGTCCAGCATCTCCTCTCATTCCTTGGACTCACGGGATATAGCAGAACACATGTCCCAGAGTACTGCCTTAAAGTTGAGCCACTCAGAGATATCCTAAGGGAAGCGGGAAATAGGAATCTCACTGCAGTCCTCAAGTGGACTACTGAAGCAGAAACGGCATTCATTCAGCTCAAACAAACCTTAGCACAAGCAGAAGCACTGTCTCTACCTGACTACACGACACCATTCCATCTTGATGTTTCAGAACAAGACGGGTTTGTTCATTCCGTCCTGTATCAGAAACAAAAGGGGGAGAGGAGAGTATTGCATTATTACAGTGCAAAACTGGACAACATTGAAACAGGCCAAACAGACTGTGCCAGACATATGGCTGCACTGGCAAAAGCAGTGGAAAAAACAGCACACATAGTGATGCGACATCCATTGGAAATCAACACAGACCATGGGGTAGCAGCTTTTATCGGTTCCAAGCTTTTTGCCCTGTCTAGCAAGAGAAAATCCGACATAACCAAAACAATTACGGCAAAATACATCACATACGTGACAACAGTCGCCAACATGACCGATGGCATGGGCAAGGGGGAACCACACGTTTGTGAAGACAGGGCAGCCAAGCAAATAAAGGTTTGAATGGATCTCGGAAACACACCACTGGATGTAATGAAGGAAACCCTATTTACGGACGGGTGCTGTTATAGGTCAAAGAATCCGAGCGAAGGAAACATTGCTGCCTATGCTGTGGTGCGCCAGGGAAAGAACGGAGATCATGAAGTGATGGAAACAGGAAGATTGGAACCAGCAGGAGCCTCGGCACAACTAGCAGAACTGAGAGCATTGCGGAGAGCACTAGAGCTCTGCCTAGGAAGAGAGGTAGACATCTATACCGACTCTGCATACGCCCATGGAATTGCTCACATTGATGGCCCTGAGGAGAGAGTTCCTAACCAGCTCATACGAACCTATAAAACACAAACAAGAGATCCAGAAATTGATTGAGGCAATCAAGCTACCAAGACGGGTGTCAATCATGAAATGTAAAGGACACAGTAAAGAAAGCACTGGGGTACGTGAAGGGAATGACCAAGCAGACCTGGCAGCTAAGGAAGCGGGAGGTTACACTGCACAACAGATGGTGCAGAGGACAACCCATAGCCAGGAAGAGCTGACAGAGGATACAGTAAGACAGTTACAAGAGGCTACTGATGTTTATGAACAGAATGTGTGGAGCAGGCAGGGGGCAAGAAGGGATCACCAAGGAATCTGGAGGGCTACCACCGGAAAAACAGTGGCTCCTGCCAAACTCCTCAGATCTATCATCAGAGAAGAGCATGAGAAAGCACATGGAGGATGGAAGAGTGTGGGAAAGGCAGTTGAGAAGGCATGGTACCACCCCAACATGATGGACATGGCCAGGGAAACATCTGAAAGCTGTGAAATATGCAAAAGTTACAACAACAAAGTGAGAAACTCCCCAGGCTCTGACACACATCTAACCCCTCATGAACTATTGACAGGGCGTAGGATGCCAGGGCCACCAGCAGATAATCTTAGCATGCCTAGACTAGACATTGCTAAAATCAGATACACAGACTGCATGCAGACGTTAACTTCTCTTGTCGAAAGACTGTCCAAACAGGTGGTGGAGGTCCGAACTCCTGCAGTCGAAACCACAGACGAAAACAGAGATATCCTGGTGGGAGACTGGGTGAGAGTAAAGGTGCACTCCAGAAAGTGGACGGAGCCCAGGTGGGAAGGACAGTACCAGGTGAAAGAGGTATCAAGTCACTTGAGAGTGAATTCAAACAAAAGAGATTCGTGGTACCATAGAAATCACTGTGCAAAAGACGAAGGCCCAAATCGCTCATTAGAAGAGACAGGGCGAGACTTGAGAAAGTTGACAGATTCAGGCTAGAACATGTGGGGGATATGGGTGATATACATGATGTGGGGGGTAACTCACTCTGCAGGAAGTATAGTTATCACTGTGTTTTTGCTTTTAATGTGCTGTGCTGCTTGTATCATCCCATGTTTGAAAAAGTCTGTTACAGATGTTGTGCAGGCTGTTGGTATGATGCCCCTCCTTGGAGCTCAAGTAGCTGATGCTGATACCGAATCAAGTCTTCGTAGGAAGATGGGTCTGACTGAGGATGACCCTTGGTTTGCTATACGGGAGGTGGTTGAATAAAGTGGGGTTGAATAAGGTGTTTTAATAAGTCGTTCTTTCACGGGTTTTCCAGTAGGTGTAGCTGTAACAGGTTGAGGGTTTTTTACTTTTCTTAATGCATAAGCTCTGTATTTTTTTTGTATTGGGGTGAGTGACACCCTAGGGGGTGTCAAAAGGGGGATTGTAAGGGCTGATACATGCTTAGCTAATTAATATGTTAATCTACAACAAGAGTTATTAACTGAATGTATTGTGTGATCATAGAGCTTTAGAACTGCTGTTCGTTTGGGTAGGGGGGAGCTATGTGGAGGGAATGTGCTAGCTTGGGGGTTTCACGATAGAACAGTATTTTGTTGTAACATGAAACTAGAACATCTACTGAGAGAACAACTGCTTCCGTCAACTGGACTGCGTCACGAGGCTGGGACCAGCCTGCACGCCAACGATAGGCTGAGTAAGTTTAAACCACACTCAGCCTCTACTCTGACAGGCCAGCAATGAGCGGGAACTATTCTGTCGGGAGTATTTAAGGAAGAACAAAGGATAGCTCTCTCTCTCTCTCTCTCTCTCTCTCTCTCTCTCTCTCTCTCTCTCTCTCTCTCTCTCTCTCTCTCTCTCTCTCTCTCTCTCTCTCTCTCTCTCTCTCTCTCTCTCTCTCTCTCTCTCTCTCTCTCTCTCTCTTCCGTTTTTCATAACCTTTAATTTGAACTGGACCCCTTTTGACAAGTTGACATCTCTCGTGGTCGGTAAGCCTGTCTGGCAAAAGTGCTGGGTCGTCCGAGAGAATGACAGTTTCACAACTTTCACTCACCAAACCTGCATTTACAGGTATGCCATCAGGCGATCTGTCAAGCTCTGTGGCGGGTGCAGCCTCCGAGCTAGCCGCTGTAGCATTAGCGGGTAGGTCTGTGCTGCTAACCGCGCTGCTACAACTTGTAGTTGCAAAATTACCGGCAATATCTCTGTCCGATTCCTTTTCAGTAGTGCTTCTGAAGAAACTGGTTAACTTTTGCAAATTTTCCTGTTGAGTTTTTGTTTCTTTAACCTTTTTTAGTTTTTGAGCCCCACTTGGATATGTTCGCTTCATTGTACATTACATTTTTTTGTTACTGACTGAAGCTAGCTAGTACGGTCTGTCAGTTGGCTAGTTACAATAGCTCAGAAGTGTCACGAAGTGCGTTTAATTAATAGACCCTGTGATGCACAGGCATGGTGTGTGTGGTCTAATAAATCTTTGAAATTAGGTGCAAAAGAAAGTGTATGTAAATTAAATAATTGTAATATATTTTTATGGCAAAAATTATTTTATTGTAATTCTGCTTGTAATGTCTGCTTACGGGCAGCAGGGGGCCCCGCAATTGCGTGGTTTGCGTGTTGGGAAAACGCGCCTGGATATAGATACTTTTGTACCGGTTTCCTCCAGCATCTTCACAAAGTACATTCATCTCTAGGAGACAGAACACGTCTCCTCCCTGAGTGGTATGACGGCTGCGTGGTCCCATGGTGTTTATACTTGCGTACTATTGTTTGTACAGATGAACTTGGTACCTTCAGGCGTTTGGAAATTGCTCCCAAGGATGAACCTTTTTTTTTGGAGGTCAGCTGATTTCTTTTAATTTTCCCATGATGTCGAGCAAAGAGGCACTGAGTTTGAAGGTAGGCCTTGAAATACATTCACAGGTACACCTCCAATTGACTCAAATTATGTCAATTAGCCTATCAGAAGCTTCTAAAGCCATGACATCATTTTCTGGAATTTTCCAAGCTGTTTAAAGGCGCAGACAATTTAGTGTATGTAAACTTCTGACCCACTGGAATTGTGATATAGTGAATTATAAGTGAAATAATCTGTCTGTAAATAATTGTTGGAAGAATTACTTTTGTCATGCACAAAGTAGATGTCCTAAACGACTTGCCAAAACTATATATTGTGTATACCAACCCTACCTGGTCACAACACAACTGATTGGCTCAAACGCATTAAGAAGGAAAGAAATTCCACAAATTAACTTTTAACAAGGCTAATTGAAATGCATTCCAGGTGACTACCTTATGAAGCTGGTTGAGAGAATGCAAAGGGTGGCTACTTTAAAGAAAAATAAAGAAAAACCCTTGAATGAGTAGGTGTGTCCAAACTTTTGACTGGTACTGTACACTACTGTTCAAAAGTTTGGGATCACTTAGAAATGTCCTTGTTTTTGAAAGAAAAGCTAATTTGTTGTCCATTAAAATAACATCAAATTGATCAGCAATACAATGTTGAGATTGTTAATGTTGTAAATGACTATTGTAGCTGGAAACGGCAGATTTTTTATGGAATATCTACATAGGCCTAGATAGATAGATAGATAGATAGATAGGTACTTTATTGATCCCCCGGGGGGGAAATTTCATTATCAAGCAGCTACAACAAAAACACAGGGCAGGTGCAAAATGCCACAACGAAAGTACACAAAAGACAGATACACGGTACATGATACATAGAGCGGCAGTATGAAAAAGTATAGAAATACAGGATATCTGGAGTGCAAAAAAAAGCTATAAAAGGACATTGCGTAGTATGAGTGGTTGGC
The DNA here is from genome assembly GCA_023634145.1 of Thymallus thymallus. NCBI lineage: Eukaryota > Metazoa > Chordata > Actinopteri > Salmoniformes > Salmonidae > Thymallus > Thymallus thymallus. The sequence goes on along the minus strand of CM042384.1, from coordinate 13,887,764 downwards.
TGAATATGTACACTATACATTGGTGGATGTTGGATGGTTAACTATACTATACAGGTTGATGGCAGAGAAATACTTCAGTAGCTAATGCGTATGATATGAGCGAGGGTAATAATAGTTTATTTAATAGACAGAATGGGTAAATGAACAGGTAAGTGAAAATTTTGCATGGTTAAATTAGCTGTACAGTTAGGTATACAGTTATATTTACAGATAAGTGAATACTTGCATGTTTACACAAACTGTACAGGTAAATGACAGGAAGAGATACTTTAATAGCTAAATGTGTGTATGATATCATTGGGGTAATAATAGTAATTCCCTTAAAATACAGTCCTTAGTGCGCAGGGTTTAATTACAGACAACTGCACTTATTGCACATTTGATATACTAAAAGCAATGAGAAAAGGTGCAACTGGCAGGATACTAATATGCATTCCTGAGTGAATGCCTAGGTCCAATAATTACTTACAATATTGCATGTGATATAATATAACAACTGTACATGGGTATGTATATACAGACCTGTATGAATAAGTAGGTCCTGAGTGGATGAGTGCTGACGGAACAGAGTTACTCACGGATGGATGCATAATTGTTAAACTAGGTCCTAGCACCCCAACAGTTCCAGATCTATGTTGCCGACGGCACGGCACCCCGGTGAGGCATTATATAGTCTCATAGCCGCCGGCAGGAAGGACCTCCTGTGGCGCTCTCTGGCACACCGTGGTGGGATCAGTCTGTGACTGAAAGAGCTCCTCTGCGTCATAACCATAGCGTGCAGAGGGTGGGTGACGTTGTCCATGATGGCCAGCAGTTTGGCCAGGATCCGTCTCTCCGCCACCTCCTCTAGAGTGTCAAGGCTCATCCCCAGGACAGAGCTAGCCTTCCTGATCAGCTTATTTACCCGAGAAGCATCACCGGCTTTGATGTTTGCTCCCCAGCACACCACTGCAAAAAAGATGGCACTGGCCACCACAGACTGGTAGAAGGTATGCAGTAGTTTACTGCACACGTTGAAGGACCTGAGCCTCCTCAGAAAGTAGAGTCGGCTCTGGCCCATTTTGTACAGGGCCCCGGTGTTACCAGCCCATTCCAGTCTGTTGTCCATATGGACCCCCAAGAACTTGTATGACTCAACCATTTCCACATCCATCCCCTTTATAGGGACTGCAGTCAGTTGTGCCTTGGTTCTCCTGAAGTCCACCACCATCTCCTTAGTTTTGCTGATGTTGAGCTGAAGGTGGTTCTGCTCACACTACAACACAAAGTCACTGATTGTGCTCCTGTACTCCTCCTCCTGCCCACCCCTGATGCACCCTACAATAGCAGAGTCATCCGAGAACTTCTGTAGGTGGCATGTTTCAGAGTTATATCTGAAGTCTGAGGTGTAGAGGGTGAACAGGAAGGGGGACAGGACCGTACCCTGGGGGGCCCCTGTGTTGCTAACTGCCCGTTCTGACACACAGCTCTGTAGTCGCACAAATTGTGGCCTACCGGTCAGGTAGTCCGTGACCCAGGAGACTAAGGGTGCTTCCACTTTCATCCTCCTCATCTTCTCACCCAGTAGCAGGGGCTGAATGGTATTGAAGGCACTGGAGAAGTCAAAAAACATGACCCTCACAGTGCAACCTGCGTTGTCCAGGTGACAACGCAGGTTGCACCTGGACAACAGAGGCCCATTATCAGCAACCATCATTCTTGTGTTCCAATGCCACATTGTGTTAGCTAATCCAAGTTGATCATTTTAAAAGGCAAATTGATCATTATGTTAGCACAGATTAAAACTATTGTGCTGATTAAAGAAGCAATAAAACTGGCCTTCTTTAGACTAGTTGAGTATCTGGAGCATCAGCATTTGTGGGTTTGATTACAGGCTCAAAATGGCCAGAAACAAAGAACTTTAAGTCTTTGAGAACAAGCTCTCTTTTACAATGACCACCTGGTTCCCTCTATATAATGCATACAGTAATACATAGCCTGCATATAACCTATAGAAATTGTATCTATCCCCAACAGAGAGTCACCTACCATTAAGCTACCAATGGAATCATCACTTACCTTGACTCCCACACTCAGCAAGGCCTATAGACAGACCACTCTCTTCAGACTATGATGTGAAGTATTGGGGTTATGGAGCATGGACAGAGAGCTCTGCTATGGCTGCTCTTATTCCGTGTACTGACAGTGTGTAGCAGCTGGAGACTAAACCCCACCCTTTGAGAGGAATTGACTTCACTAAGTTCCCCTTTTGCTTCCTGCTCATTTTCATATCAGCTCTCTGAGGCAGATTTGGTGTGAAGTGAAAGAGGACCATTAACCATTAACATGCCAGTATCTGTAAAGTAGGCTAATGAATGAGTCATATACAGTAGAATTAGACTGTTTTCAAACTTGACTGCCTGTGTGAAATGATATCTTACTTGAGGCCTTTTTGGACCAATGATAATAAGGAAAACAGCTTGAGCAGGGGCACAACTTTGTTTTTAGAAGTGGGGGGGACATATACAGTACCAGTCAAAAGTTTGGACACACCTACTCATTCAAGGGTTTTACTTGTTTACCTGCTTTTTTATAAAGGAATAATCTCATAAAATGTTATATTTTCTGCCAAGTAATTCATTTTGGTTAATTTGTGAAACATTTAAACAAGCGCCACACAGTATACACTACCGGTCAAAAGTTTTAGAACACCTACTCATTCAAGGGTTTTTCTTTATTTTTACTATTTTCTACATTGTAGAATAATAGTGAGGACATCAAACTATTTAATAACACATATGAAATTATATGAAAAGTAACCAAAACCGTGTTAAACAAATCAAAATATATATTTGAGATTCTTCAAATAGCCACCCTTTCCCTTGATGACAGCTTTGCACCATCTTGGCATTCTCTCAAACAGCTTCACCTGGGATGGTTTTCCAACAGTCTTGAAGGAGTTCCCACATATGCTTAGCACTTGTTGGCTGCTTTTCTTTCACTTTGCGGTCCAACTCATTCCAAACCATCTCAATTGGTTTGAGGTCAGGTGATTGTGAAGGCCAGGTCATCTGATGCAGCACTCCATCATTCTCCTTCTTGGTCAAATAGCCCTTACACAGCCTGGAGGTGTATTTTGGGTTATTGTCCTGTTGAAAAACAAATGATAGTCCCACTAAGCGCAAACCAGATGGGATGGCGTATCGCTGCAGAATCCTGTGGTAGCCATGCTGGTTAAGTGTGCATTGAATTCTAAATAAATCACTGACAGTATCACCAGCAAAGCATCCCCACAACATCACACCTCCTCCATGCATCACAGTGAGAACCACACATGCAGAGATCATCCATTCACCTACTCTGCGTCTCACAAAAACACGGCGGTTGGAACCCAAAATCTCAAATTTGGACACATCAGATCGAAGGACAGATTTCCACCGGTCTAATGTTCTTTGATCGTGTTTCTTGGCCCAAGCAAGTCTCTTCTTATTTGTGTCCTTTAGTAGTGGTTTCTTTGCAGCAATTCGACCATGAAGGCCTGATTCACGCAGTCTCCTCTGAACAGTTGATGTTGAGATGTGTCTTTTACTTGAACTCTGTGAAGCATTTATTTGGACTGCAATTTCTAAGGCTGGTAACGCTAATGAACTTATCCTCTGCAGCAGATGGTAACTCTGGGTTTTCCTTTCCTGTGGCGGTCCTCATGAGAGCCAGTTTCATCATAGCGCTTGATGTTTTTTGCGACTGCACTTGAAGAAACATTCAAAGTTCTTGGAATGTTCCATATTGACTGACCTTTATGTCTTAAAGTAATGAAGCCTGTTGTTTCTTTTTGCTTATTTTAGCTGTTCTTGCTATAATATGTACTTGGTATTTTACCAAATAGGGCTATCTTGTGTATACCAACCCTACCTGGTCACAACACAACTGATTGGCTCAAACGCCTGATGGCATACCTGTAAATGCAGAAGGAAAGAAATTCCACAAATTAACTTTTAACAAGGCACACCTGTTAATTGAAATGCATTCCAGGTGACTACCTCATGAAGCTGGTTGAGAGAATGCAAAGGGTGGCTACTTTAAAGAATCGAAAAAATAAAATATATTTTGATTTGGTCACTACATGATTCCATATGTGTTATTTCATAGTTTTGATGTCTTCACTATTATTCTACAATGTAGAAATTTGTAAAAATAAAGAAAAACCCTTGAATGAGTAGGTGTGTCCAAACTTTTGACTGGTACTGTACACTACTGTTCAAAAGTTTGGGATCACTTAGAAATGTCCTTGTTTTTGAAGGAAGCTAATTTGTTGTCCATTAAAATAACATCAAATTGATCAGCAATACAATGTTGAGATTGTTAATGTTGTAAATGACTATTGTAGCTGGACACGGCAGATTTTTTATGGAATATCTACATAGGCGTACAGAGGCCCATTATCAGCAACCATCACTCCTGTGTTCCAATGCCACATTGTGTTAGCTAATCCAAGTTGATCATTTTAAAAGGCAAATTGATCATTATGTTACCTCAGCTGAAAACTGTTATGCTGATTAAAGAAGCAATAAAACTGGCCTTCTTTAGACTAGTTGAGTATCTGGAGGATCAGCATTTGTGGGTTTGATTACAGGCTCAAAATGGCCAGAAACAAATAACTTTATTCTGAAACTCGTCATTCTATTCTTGTTCTGAGAAATGAAGGCTATTCCATGCGAGAAATTGCCAAGAAACTGAAGAGATAGATAGATAGATAGATAGATAGATAGATAGATAGATAGATAGATAGATAGATAGATAGATAGATAGATAGGTACTTTATTGATCCCCTGGGGGGGGAATTTCATTGTCAAGCAGCTACAACAAAACACAGGGCAGGTGCAAAATGCCACAACGAAAGTACACAAAAGACAGATACACGGTACATGATACATAGAGCGGCAGTATGAAAAAGTATAGAAATACAAGATATCTGGAGTGCAAAAAAAAGCTATAAAAAGACATTGCATAGTATGGGTGGTTGGCTGAATATGTACACTATACATTGGTGGATGTTGGATGGTTAACTATACTATACAGGTCGATGGCAGAGAAATACTTCAGTAGCTAAAAATGCGTATGATATGAGCGAGGGTAATAATAGTTTAATTAATAGACAGACTGGCTAAATGAACAGGTAAGTGAACATTTTGCATGGTTAAATTAGCTGTACAGGTAAGTATACAGTTATATTTACAGATAAGTGAAAACTTGCATGGTTACACAAACTGTACAGGTAAATGACAGGAAGAGATACTTTAATAGCTAAATGTGTGTATGATATAATTTGGGGTAATAATAGTAATTCCCTTAAAATACAGTCCTTGGTACGCAGGGTTTAATTACAGACAACTGCACGTATTGCACATTTGATATACTAAAAGCAATGAGAAAAGGTGCAACTGGCAGGATACTAATACGCATTCCTGAGTGAATGCCTACGTAAGTTAGGTCCAAGAATTTCTAGCAATATTGCACGTGATATGATATAACAACTGTACATGAGTATGTATATACAGACCTGTATGAATAAATAAATAGGTCCTGAGTGAATGAGTGCTGACGGACCAGAGTTACTCACGGATGGATGCATAATTGTTAAACTAGGTCCTAGCACCCCAACAGTTCCAGATCTATGTTGCCGACGGCACGGCACCCCGGTGAGGTATTATATCTCGTACAATTCTGTGTACTACTTCCTTCACAGAACAGCGCAAACTGGCTCTAACCAGAATACAAAGAGGAGTGGTAGGCCCCAGTGCACAACTGAGCAAGAGGACAAGTACATTAGAGTGTCTAGTTTGATCAATTTGATATTTTATTGGACAAAGAAAAATTGCTTTTCTTTCAAAAACAAGGACATTTTTAAGTGACCCCAAACTTTTAAATGGTAGTGTATACATTTTTTTATCCGGTCGGATAAACACTCCAAACAGCCTACCCGCCGCTCAGAGACATATGCATGGTCCTTAAAGTCTCCTGATTTTGTATCACATTCCAGTGATAAAACTGGGGAGTGGGACAAAAATGCAATTTCAGAATGTGGGGTGGGGGTGGGGGTGGAGGCATGCCCCCGTCCCCAGTGAAAGTTGCGCCCCTGTGCATTGAGTATAGGACTTTTGTCTTTTTTATTTAATTACATAGGAAAAAATAGATTATCTATGGTGGTTATCTGCAATGAATATGTATGTTTAGCCTCATTCATCACATCACCTGCATGGAACCTGATCTAAATGATGATTGAGTCAAGTTCTCACACTTTACTCTTTTCCCTCTTAATAGCTCTGGTTTTGCTGATAGCTACTTTATTGAGGAAAAATATACTTACCATGACTGACATGTGGTTGCCCACCTAGCTATCTTAAGATGAATCCACTAACTCTAAGTCACTCTGGATAAGAGTGTCTGCTAAATGACAAAAATGTAAATGTAAATGAGATATTATAAGTAACCCGAAATTCTGAAAAAATGGGCTGACTTCATTGATCCTCATATGATGACGATTCTGTGCTTCCAACTTTGTGGCAACAGTTTGGGGAAGGCCCTTTCCTGTTTCAGCATTACAATGTCCCTGTGCACAAAGGAAGGTCCATACACAAATAGTTTGTTGACCTGTACAGAGCCATGATCTCAACCCATCGAACACCTTTGGGGTGAATTGGAACGCTGACTGCGAGCCAGGCCTATTTGCCCAACATCAGTGCCCGACCTCACTAATGCTCTGAATGGAAGCAAGTCCCCGCAGCAATGTTCCAACATCTAGTGAAAAGCCTTCCCAGACGAGTGGAGGCTGTTATAGTAGCAAAGGGGGACCAACTCCATATTAATGCCCATGACTTTGGAATGAGATGTCCACATACTTTTGGTCGTGTAGTGTACCTAAACAGGAAGTGACTCAAGTAAAAGTGAAAGTCACCCAGTAAAATACTACTTGAGTTAAAGTCTAAAATTATTTGGTTTTAAAAACAGAAATCTCAACTAGCAAGCAAGTGTTAGATTGCGTCAATTCAAATCTGGTATTACTACACAGTTTAAATCATCCATGTATTTTATTCTAGCAAACCCTTAAATGGTAAGTATGAAGTTCGTATATACAGGCTCACTGTGACACCACGCAGGGCAAGGAGAGAGAGAGAGAGAGAGAGAGAGAGAGAGAGAGAGACAGAGAGAGAGAGAGAGAGAGAGAGGAGCGCCAAGAGAAGAGAAGAGTCCTATCCTTTGTTCTTCCTTAAATACTCCCGACAGAATAGTTGCTGCTGGCCTGTCAGAGTAGAGGCTGAGTGTGGTTTAGACTTACTCAGCCTATCGTTGGCGTGCAGGCTGGTCCCAGCCTCGTGACACACTCCTATTGTCAGGCGTTGTTGTTATCTCGTAGCTTTGCAGGTGGTGTCAAGGACATGATCGCACGTTCAGTTCCAGTTGTTGCACTTTCAGTACTTAGTGGTCTCTCATGTAGCTAACTCTCTAGCTTGTGAAACATTCTTCTTGCATGCATCACTAGCCTCACTTTATAATTAACCACACAGTTTCTGCTTTCTTAACTTGTACATTGAAGTAGGCCTTAATCCTTGCTTAAACATAGTTTACACACTGACAATGGCAGGTTGCATAGCAGACTTATGGTATTAATGCCTAAAACCGATAATTATACCTTACACAAGTCACAGCGATGAAGAACGCGAAGGGGGGAGAATTCTGGCAGGGGGAGATTTTCGGCACAACACCGGCCCAACCCGAATCAACTCTTAGAATATCAGACCAGGGCTGAAAATCTGTTTATTTTTTTCACATTACTGGGGGCATGAGAATTAACAAAGAGTCAGCTCGGATAAACTGTAATCGGTTTTATTATAATTGTTACATTTCATATCGGTTCCGGAACGAAACAGTCCAAAACAGAGAGGTGCGGGATCCTGTGGTGTATATTGAAGCTTTGTAATCGGTTATATTCTACCACGCACCCACACTCATAAACACAAGGTGGCAGTGTTCAGAATTAGGACCTATGTTTCTGCATCCGCCAATGGTCTTTACCAAGGATGCTTCCGGCTCCGTTCTTCCTCTTTTCGTCTGGATCGGGCCGTCACTATGGTATGACACGCCACCACGAATACACTTCATGGAGAAAAAAAATCTACTGTAATCTTTTAAATATACATGTAGTTGCTACGTGCTAAAGTACCTAATGTGTGAATGCAATGGTTAGGGACACATATAGCCCATTATTAGTGATTGTGTCCCGATATAGTTGCCTGTAACAAAACTCGAGCGAATTGTTACGTCGACGATATCGATAGGTACATGAAATCGCCCATATTACTGTATTTTTGGTAATTTAATTAAGTTGGTATTGTCATTTTAGATGTGCATCATTGCTAAGTACTTATTTTTTGTTGTAGCAAATGTACTATTATAGACTGGTCATCAAGTAGCTAAGTGTTGCTCGTTAAGGAGCTAATGGATAATGGTATCTAACTTGTAGAGCCAGCCCGTCACACCAACGGCCGCAATTGTTGGTAGACTTGATTATAAAACTTTTGAACAAAAATGCTGCATTGATGGGGGAAAAAGCTATTTTCCGGGCTGTAGCCCCCTAGGTTGGAAATTAGTGAGCTGAACACCATACTGGATATTTGTTGTGAAGTCCAGTGACTTATTCAGTGGATAAATACGAATGCAGAGGTACTGTACATGACAACGTATCATATTACTGCACTGGTGGTGTACATTTATCTAAATCAATGTTTGTGTGATACAGGTGAACGTACCGAAGACGCGCAGGACCTACTGCAAGAAGTGTAAGAGGCACCAGCTTCACAAAGTTACCCAGTACAAGAAAGGAAAGGATTCCCTCTATGCACAGGGCAAGTTTCAGCCTCAAAATGATAGTTGGCAGATCGTATGGACCGCCATGTGTTCCAAGAGAAATAATTGATATTTGTTGTAGGTAAAAGAAGATATGACAGAAAGCAGTCTGGTTATGGTGGACAGACCAAGCCTATTTTCCGCAAAAAGGTAAGCTTGCAAAGCTTTGTGTGTACTTGATATGTTACCAAAGGGTACCTGATCAGTTAACACCTTTTATTGAGTAACACCAACAGAACAGTTGTGGATAACCACAAGTGTAAGTCTGGGGCAACATAACTACTTTTGTGGTTACTCAAGAAAAGGAATTGAACTACTGGTATAAGATACCTTACAATGTATCCAACTGTTCGTGCAGGCCGTTGTCAGCGAGGCTTGGCCTGTAGTGGCTTTGTCCTTTCCTAAAGTGTCTGCTAGAAAGAACTGAGATGGTTTGAGGCCCTGCTGTGTCTCCTCCGTGGCAGGGTTATAGGTAAACCTCAGACAACTTGATGAATATGCCGATCTGACATTGCTCGTCCATATATGTATATATTCTTAACTCATTCCTTACTTAGATTTATGTGTATTTTGGGTATAGGTTGTGAAACTGTTAAATACTACTTGTTAGATATTACAGCACTGTCATAGCTAGAAGCACAAGCATTTCGCTACACCCGCAATAACATCTGCTAAACACGTGTATGTGACCAATGACGATTTTATTTGAATGCTACTGTTTTTTTCCTTTACTTTTACACCTACATATAATACAGTATTTATTTAAACCTTCTTTGTGTAAAAAAAATGGTAACTATTTGTAGGTACTACTTTCAGTGTGCACTCGCACACTCCCCCTCATGAATTTTAGCGGCATGGACACTTCCTTCACCAATCCGATGGTTTTAAATGCATGACTGGGAGTGAAGGAGTACACATTTAAGGGTAGCGAATCAAAAGGCAGCCACTGCCATGTCATGTGTGCAGGAATCCTGGATTATGTGGTAAATTTGTCACATGGATTCTCTCCTCAGGCTAAAACTACAAAAAAGATTGTGTTGAGGCTGGAGTGTGTGGAGCCCAACTGCAGGGCCAAGAGAATGGTGCCCATCAAGAGATGCAAACACTTTGAGCTGGGAGGTGACAAGAAGAGAAAGGTAATCAAGCACAAACTCTCCCTCCAACCAAGTAGTGTAACACTGCTTTTCCTGGCCCATGTTTATTCTGCATCAGGAAAGGGTTGTGTATTTGTTCCACAACCATGAAAAGCAACGTATATGGTTTGTGGACATCTAAATGACGTTTAGTGTTAATCATTGACATTTGACACGTGGTTCAACTATTGATACACATTCCAAACATGCATGCTTCCTCAGAAGTCTTTGTGGTTAACATACTGCCTAGAGAGGAATTGGCAATAGCACTCTGAAGGCCTTCACTGCCAAATGTGTGCTGCTTCGGAAACGTTTGCCTTTTAGATGTGCCCTAAAGAATGTTAACAAAAAAATATCATGTATTTTTCATTTTGGAAAGGTGAACGGTTAATTGTGCTGTTTGAGCTGCCTTGTAAACTTTTTTTTATTTATTTTCTCCTTTCAGGGCCAGGTCATCCAGTTCTAGGTTGTGGCTCAATTCATTGGGTGGACTTGTCGTTTTTTTTCAATAAATGTATTGAAATTGAACCTGCTGTCATCTCTCCTTAACTGTACCTTAGTGGTTAAAATGTGGCCATTAAAGATGGTGTATATTGATATGTAATTGGCCATCCAGTGAAATGTTTAGTTGCCATTAGAAATGTACAATGGCGTAAACCAAATCCTTTTTTTTTATTTTATTTTTTTACTTTAACCACCAGAAAATACTAACTAAATAACCTTTCTGAAAGTAGTTAAAGCATGTTGCAGTACATTAGTTTAAATTCACTCTGGCAAATAACCATGCCTGAATCATATACTCATGCGCAGTCTTACCCTATCAGAACCCAAAATATTAAGTTAAACAGTTTGTTTTAAAGCTATACAATCATTTTGATATGGATGTTTCAGTCCTTGCATCCATAGCCTGGGATTTTGAGTGGTTACATTTCTCCAGCCCATCCCTAAGTTTACCAAAAAGGTTTGTCAGTCAGGGTGATCGCTTTGACTTGGTTTGAATTCCAGATTGCCCCTCTGAACATATCAAGACACTTGTACAAAAATAAAACATTTATTTCAAATCAGGTAAAATTGTTACAGTACTGCTGTTACTTGATATATGAACATTCAGGTATCAGCACATCTCCCTTTTGTAACCAGAACAAATTGCATACAGAAGATGGACAATTTCTGAACTAATTCCATACTTTATTTTCCATTGTAAGTAGCTTTAAAAAAAGGTTAAAACATTCTAGGTCAGGACACCAACAAATAACCTATTTGTATTTTGTATTTATTATGGATCCCCATTAGCTGCTGCCTTACTCTTCCTAGGGTCTGGCAAAATTAAGGCAGTTATACAATTTAAAAAAACATTACAGTACATTCATTCCAGAATTCACAACACACTAAGTGTGTGCCCTCAGGCCCATACTCCACTACCACATATCTACAACACAAAATCCATGTGTGTGTATGCATGTGCCAGTGCCTATGTTCGTGTTACTTCAGTCCCCGCTGCTCCACATGGTGTATTTTTACCTGCTTTTTAAATCTGATTCTACTGCTATTCAATATGGCCTATACATGGCTGTTTAGCAAGTAAACACCATCTAGAATCACAACATAAACATTCTGTTTACGCAGGAATTCCAATTCTGATATTTTTTCACTTGACCAATCAGATCAGCTCTGAAAAAGATCTGTGACGACCAATTAGTGGGGAAATGGAACAATTAGGCTTCTTGTGTAAACACAGCTTTTCTGTGTCTGTGAGTTAGTGCTGAGTCAGGGCTCATATAAATGTCTGTTAGCTAAACCATACTAAAAAACAGTTGTGTTGGACATGTCCTTCCATAATTGCCATTGGGTCTTGAAGTCATCCTTGATGGGAGTGACAGTTGACAGTGCTGTGCCGGAAGGGTTGACAACCACTACCAGTTTTCTAAGGAGGGTCTAGACCCCTAGCTCCTTGAAGCTGGGCAGGACTTGGGGACACACTGGGGGTGGCAGATCTTCCAGCTAGGCACTGTGGCCAGGGTGTGGGGGAAGCCTCTGGGACCGCCAATGTCCTGCTTGTTCATCAATGCCAGAGCAAAATCGGCCACCAGACAGTGATCTCTCCAACACCAGATTATATATAATGATATGAACTGTAGGGCACTCACACAATGGAAGCTACAAAGCCACTGAATGCAACTTCTGCATTTGTCAATTTTACAGTGTACCTTGCTTTATACTCTATCATATTGCCAGTAGATGGCAGTATATACAAAGACATCACTGAATGTGCTAAAATAAGTACATTTGATGTGGATTTAGGTTAATGACGTATGGTTGAATGCATGATATTACACAACAAAAATATAAATTATATGTAAAGTGTTGGTCCCATGTTTCATTAGCTGAAATAAAAGACCCCATAAATGTTCCATATGCACAAAAAGCTAATTTCTCTCATTCTGTGCATACATGTTAACATCCCTTTGACTGAGCATTTCTCCTTTGCCAAGATAATCCATCCACCTGACAGGTGTGGCATATCAAGAAGCTGATTAAACGGCATGATCATTACACAGATGCACCTTCTGCTGAGGACAATAAAAGGATACTCAGTTGTCACACAACACCATGCCACAGATGTGTTAAGTTTTGAGGGAGTGTGCAATTGGTATACTGCCTGCAGGAATGTCCACCAGAGCTGTTGCCAGAGAATTTAATGTTAATTCCTCTACCAGAAGCCGCCTCCAACCGGCCTCAACTGCAGACCACATGTAACCATGCCAGTCCAGAACCTCGACATCCGGCTTATTCACCTGCGGGATCGTCTGAGACAAGCCTCCTGGTCTGACAAACTGTCACAAACAGTCTCAGGGAAGCTCATCTGCGTGCTCATCATCTTCACCAGGGTCTTGACCTGAATGCAGTTCGGCTTCGTAAACCGACTTTAGTGGGCAATTGTTATTTATTTTTTATTTAACCTTTATTTAACTAGGCAAGTCAGTTAAGAAGAAATTCTTATTTACAATGACTGCCTACACTGGCCAAACTTGGACGACGCTGGGCCAATTGTGCGCCGCCCTATGGGACTCCCAATCACGGCCGGTTGTGATACAGTCTGGATTCAAACCAGGTTGTCTGTAGTGACACTTCTAGCACTGAGATGGAGTGTCTTAGACCACTGCGCCACTTGGGAGCCCAATGCTCAACTTCGATGGCCACTGGCACGCTGGGGAAGTGTGCTCTTCAGATAGATAGATAGATAGGTACTTTATTGATCCCCGAGGGGAAATTACTTTGTCAAGCAGCTATGAAAAACACAGGACGGGTGCAAAATGCCAGAACGAAATACACAAAAGACAGATACACGATACATGATAAATAGTGCGGCAGTATGAAAAAGTATAAAAATACAAGAAGTCTGGAGTGCAAAAAGCTATTAAAAGCCATTGCATAGTATGAGTGAACGGCTGAATATGTACACTATACATTGTTACAGAGTGTTAGGTGAAAAAATTATACAAATATTGCAAGTTGATATGAATAAATAAAACATATTTGCATGGTTAACTATACTATACAGGTCGATGGCAGAGAAATATACTTAAATAGCTAAATGTGCGCATTTAGCTAAATGTGTGCATGATTTAAGTGAGGGTAATAATAGTTTACTTAATATACAGTCTGTTTAAATGTACAGGTATGTGAATATTTGCATGGTTAAATTAACTGTACAGGTAAAAGCCAGGAAGAGATACTTAAATAGCTAAATGTGTGTATGATATAATTTAGGGTAGTAATAATAATTCCCTTAATATACAGTCCTTAGTACAGGGTTTAATTACCGATAAATGCACGTATTGCACATTCGATATACAAAATGCAATGGAGAAAAAATGATACAACTGACAGGATACTAATATTCAGTCCTGAGTGAATGACTACGTAAGTTCAATCCAAGAATTACTTACAATATTGCACGTGATATGATATAACAACTGTACATGAATATGTATATACAGTCCTGAATGAATGAGTGCTGAATGAATAAATCCTGAGTAAATGAGTGATTACAGAACAGAGAGTTACTCACGGATGGATGTTTCAGCATGATAATACATGGCCCCATGTCCGAGTTCTTCTATGGCCTGCTCTGGATCCATGTGTACGACAGCTTGTTCCAGGTCCCGCCCATGTCAGCAACTTCGCACAGCCATTAAAGAGGAGTGGGATAACATTCAACAGGCCATAATCAACAGCCTGATCAACGATAAGCGAAGGAGATGTGTTGTCACACCAGATACTGTTATTCTGATCCACGCCCCTACCTTTTTTTTTAAAGGTATCTGTGACCAACAGATGCATAACTGTATTCCCAGTAATGTGAAATCCATAGATTAAGGCCTAATTCATTTCAATTGATTGATTTCCTTATATGAACTGTAACTCAGTAAAATCTTTGAAATTGTTGCATGTAGTGTATTTTTGGTGTCGTTTCTTGGGTGTTTAATGCTTTTTAAGCCCTGTGTTATGGTGTAGCCACATGTAGGTATAATACCATTAGTTGCTTTAAACTTTTATCAAGAGTAGTCCGATATATACGCACCGCAGAACAGAAGTTGCATATGCCCTAGTTTTGTGTTGTGTTTGTACTATTCTCCATTGTGCATTACCATGAAATATCACCAGAAGGTGACAGAGCAGAGTTGTACTACCTTTGCGATACGAGAGCCCTTCCTGCCCAGCAGGTCCTGACTGATGGCGATGACCTGTATGTTCTGTTGCAGCTGCTTGGACTGGGAGCAGATGTCCCTCAGGTCGTTGGACATCAGCAGAGGGGGCCATAATGGCCCAAAATACCATACGAGACAACTGTTGGGTGTGACTCAGGCCAAAGTTCCCAATCACCAGATGAGGAAGAAACGCTGACAATGTCAGTCAGATACTATTCAGACACACAGCTGGTGTGAGTGAGATGAGGAGTTGATGATTACTCAGACTAGTTTTACTGTTTCTCTGAATGCCATCGACTGAGTAGCAGAAATTGCACTTAAAATTCCCCATAGAAAACAATGGGCATTGGAAAGTTAATTTAATTTAAAACTGAATTAATTGACCCCAACCCCTTATACATAGGCCATAGTGAAGAGGGAAACAGTCACAGTACCATATCAGGGTCATTCCTGCCCCTGGGACTATGATGTCCTGATGGTCGGCAGTCCAGTCCAAGGTGCATACAATATTAGGAATATATCGTAGTAGCCTAGGCTCCCAGGAAAGCCTCCACAAGTGTAGGTGCCCAAATCAGCATAGATCCCCAACTTTAGACCCTTGGAATGGACCTGTATAAACGATCACAAATAACAATCTTTTACAATAGAAAGGATTTAAGAACAGGTTTGTCCTGTAGGCAAACATCACTGAAGAAAGTGGACCCATACAGCTGCAGTAGCACATTGAAACCAGTAGATGGACTGTTGCATAATGCATACATCACATTTTCAGGTCTGTGAAGATTTGGTGGTTTAGCACAACGGTAACAGCAAAATCCCCTTTCTGTTTCCTCATAGTTATGTGGCACTCTTTGCAAGGTGGATGATGTAATTAGTAAACCACAAGCTTACAGTCCCATTGGGTAGTCCAGTGCTTCCCAACTACAGTACACATTTATGTTGTGTCCCCAGACAAGCACACCTGATTCAACTTGTCTACTAAACATCAAGCCCTTCAGGTGTTTTTTGTCTGGGGCTACAACAAATATGTGTGCTGTTGAGGTACTGCGGTTGGCTATCACTTGAGGAAGGACATGTTTCTGTTTGTTTTGTGAAAGTGACACAGAGTGTGTGATAGAAAAGCACAGGGAACTATTGTTCAGTAGGCACAAAATGTTCAGTAGGCACGAAACTAAAGAAAATGGCCTGAAACGGAGTGAAAATGGTGGAGGCAATATCTTAACTTGTCCAATAAGAAATGGTTATTTTTGTTTTCCATTGCACAGTGTTTTGCTACCGTGTGTCCTAATGAGCATGACCCCACTGTAGGATATACTGTACACTCACAGTCTGCCAGTTTATTGATGCCCCCTGGGAACCGCTTGGGGTCTGCCTGTAGGCGTACCTGGGTGTCATATTGGTGGCTGTGCCAACAGTCATTGATGCAGACGTACCCGGAGCCAGCCTCCTTCCAGCCCTCTGTCACGTCTCACCATCAGAACAGAGGAGGAGGGACAGACAGCGGACAGTTCAGAATGTACCAATGAAGATGATGATCTGCATGCAGCTAATGATATGTTGATCATTGAAGTGTTATGTACTGCTTTGCCAGTAAGGTTGATTAGAATTAATGTAGAGTCACTCCACTCACATTACTGCCTACAGCTACAGTACTTCTTGAGTTTGAATTGAGGTGAGGTGACATCAAAATTGTCTAAGCTAGTTTAGTGGTGTTCCTTTGCTTTCAATGTTTGAATCTGTACAATTGTAATTTACGCGTATAGTTGAGGGTGCAACGCACTGCAGCCAAATATCTTACCTGATGCATTCATTGGGGTCCGTGTCACAGTCGACATTGCACATGAATCTCTCCCAATGCAGCCAACCCATTTTAGGCTTGAGTGCGAGACCCAGGGCTGGCCCTCCCATTATGCAAGATTAGGTGGTCGCCTATGGCAGCACTTAAATTTGGGGCGACATTTTAAATGGCTACTACACCGCTGGTAGTGCCCCAGCCACCAGCTCATAGCCGTCCCGCTTCTCCCGAAGTTTACTCCCACTATCCTTGGTAGCTATGGTGATAAAGTATGTGTGTTTTTATGGGATTATCCAATTGTGAAACATTAATAAAAACTATTGTATTGTTTAATGTTTGTGTGTGATAAAGACTGTTAGTGATTATAATTTCAGCAAAAAGTAATAGAGATATAGAGATTTGCAACAAAATTTGCCTAAGAGACAAAAACTGTAAGCGAAAAAAAAAATAGAAAATCTCTAAACCAAAGAGATTCGCTGCTGAAATGTATCAGCGTGCAGCAATGGGGAGAACAAGCCTCAGAGGACAGGTCGCTAATTCGCAGAGACGGACAAGCTCCTGTTCTCTGGTTCTAGCAGTGAAGAGGGCAAACCCGGAGGAGTCCGAGCCATCCACTTCCACCGATGATGACAGCTCTCTGGGTGGACACGAACAAGTGGTTGCACCAGGCCTAGCCACACCTCCAAACAGAGCACTTCCTGGAGTATAGTGAACTGCTTGGCGCAACAGGGGCAGGCATTACAGAGTTGCTAATCTCAAAACTACAGCAACATGGCATCGCCATCATGGACATGAGGGCCTTTTTTTGTGCCATGTAGTGCACACTCGTGGAACCTGGTGCTCTGATCCAGCGCTGTGTTTCTTGGAGGCGGCTGAGTTAACACCATCCAAGAGATTTACGTATACATTTTATCCGGATATACAGTATACACCCATGGGATGTGCTGACAGAACATGTAAAAGATGGACTCACAGTGAAATCCTTCAGAACCACAAGATGGGAGAGCCGGGTGGAGGCTATGAAACCTGTGCATTACAAAATCAACCTCCAAGAAGCAGTGGATGCTTTTTCTGCAAGGAATGCCAGGCGAGTCAACTTGTCCTTTAATAAAAGTTAAACGTTGATCATAAACCTGCATTAATTCTATCACTGAGTAATTTTTAAGATTATCTATAGCCTGTTTACTCTGTCATTTTTTAAACTTAAATTATCTCTCTCATAGCTGACACCACAGCAGGGGAAAGAGGCCACTCTAGGCGTGCCACGAAATGAAGAAATGCTGAAACTGATGTTGGATTGTGGGGTTGTGCCATGTGTGATAACAGGTATAATATTATTAGTAAGAAACTCTGTTTCCTACTATAGGCAGCAGGCTGCATAGTGATTGCAACATTGTAACTCTCCAATGCAGGGGTTAAAGTAAAATGAATTTCTTCCTGGTAAGGGACAGCCTATATGTGCATGCGGGCGACAACATTTTTTATGGGCCTAATCATAGAATTACATATAGAATTGGAGCCTATTTCTTACTATTCAAAAACGTGGTAGGCCAACCTGTTTAACAAACACAATTATGCTATCTATAGATGTCGGCATAGTCAAATGCACTCTTAAATACCTCAGTGTCTGGGAAGGGCTTAGTGTGTTTGGGTTTGAATTGAGTGAGTGGATACCATACCCTTTGTTAAAGAAATGGGCCAAAAGGATAAATATTGTTAGCTTTATATTTACCGTCCATTCTGAAAGTATTCAGACCCCTTCACTTTTTCCACATTTTGTTACGTTACAGCCTTATTCTAAAATGGATTCCTTCATCATTCTACACAAAATACCCCATAATGACAAAGCAAAAACAGGTTTTTAGAAATGTTTCCAATTAAAAAAACTGAAATATTACATTTACATAAGTATTCAGACCCTTTACTCAGCACTTTGTTGAAGCACCTTTGGCAGCGATTACAGCCTAAAGTCTTCTTGGGTATGACGCTACATGCTTGGAGTGTCTCCCATTCTTCTCTGCAGATCCTCTCAAGCTTTGTCAGGTTAGATGGGGACGATGCTGCACAGCTATTTTCAGGTCTCTCCAGAGATGTTTGAACGGGTTCAAGTCCGGCTTCTGGCTGGGCCACTCAAGGACATTCAGAGACTTGTCCCGAAGCTACTCCTGCGCTGTCCAGGCTGTGTGCTTAGTCCTGTTGTCCATCGCCCAGTCTGAGGTCCTGAGCAGGTTTTCATCAAGGATCTCTCTGTCCATTCATCTTTCCCTCGATCCTGACTAGTCTCCCAGTCCTTGCTGCTGAAAAACATTCTCACAGCATGATGCTGCCACCACCATGCTTCTCTGTAGGGATGGTATTGGCCAGCTGATGAGCGGTGCCTGGTTTCCTCCTGACATGACGCTTGGCATTCAGGCCAAAGAGTTAAATCTTGGTTTCATCAGACCAGACAATCTTGTTTCTCATGGTCTTAAGAGTCCTTTAGGTGCCTTTTGGCTAACTCCAAGCGGGCTGTCATGTGCCTTTCCATTCCCATGGACGGTAGAGTGCTGGACAGGCGCTCTATAGGCCGGGTCACCCACAATACCACCCCCATCAACCTACGAGTGTCAGGGAACCACAGAGAGACGATCCAATTACTGCTTATTAAGTCTCCTCAGGTTGCCGTGGTATTGGGATTCTCTTTGCTCCAGCGACACAATCCCCTCATTGACCCGTCTGCTGGTGCCATCATGACCTGGAGCCCATGTCAGCGAAGCCGCACCGACCCTATGACTCCGCAGGCACCACCTTCTCCCAGGCACCACTCAGCCGGGGGACGACTGTACTCTCTGTCGGGTCTGGAGACCAAGAGCCCTACATTGAGGACTCCCTAGCTGCAGGGTTAATCCATCCTTCGGCCTCCCCCGCTGGCGCAGGGTTCTTCTTTGTGGAGAAGAAGGACAAAACCCTGCGCACATGCATAGACTACCGGTGCCTCAACGACATCACGGTGAAGAACCGCTACCTGCTTCCACTCATCTCCTCTGCCTTCGAGCCGCTCTAGGGAGCCACCGTGTTCTCCAGGATACGGGAAGGGGACGGGTGAAAGACGGCCAGTGGTCACTACGGGAATCTGGTCATGCCTTTTGGCCTTACCAATGCTCCAGCTGTGATCCAGGCTCTGCTTATATATGTTCTCCGCGACATGTTGAACCGGTTCGTCTTCGTCTACCTCGACGACATCATCGTTTTCTCCCGCTCCGCCCATGAACATGTGCTCCACGTCCGACAGGTCCTTCAAACCAGCTTTTTGTGGGGGTTACAGCATCCTGGCTTTCCCCCTGACTGCACTCACCTCTTCCAAGGTTCCGTTCACATGGTCCCCAGCTGCTGACTGGGCGTGCTAGGACCTCAAACACCGTTTCACCAAAGCTCCCATCTTGGTTCATCCTGACCCGTCCCGCCAGTTCGTGGTGGAGGCCGATGCTTCAAATTTTGGAGTGGGGGTGGTCCTGTCCCAGCGTTCGGCCCTGGACCTCAAATTACATCCCTGCGCCTTCTTCTCCCATCGCCTCAACGCCACGGAAAGGAATTACAATGTGGGGAATCGTCAGCTTTTCGCGGTGAAGATGGCATTGGAGGAGTGGAGGTACTGGCTGGAGGGGGCGGAACATCCGTTCATTGTTTGGACAGACCACAAGAAATGGAATATCTCCGTACCGCCAAGCGTCTCAATTCCAGACAAGCTATGTGGACCCTGCTTTTCACCCATTTCAACCTCTCCCTCTCTTACCGACCGGGATCCAAGAATATCAAGCCGGATGCGCTGTCACACCGCTATAGCCCCTCGGCTACACCCCCAGAACCCGAGACGATCCTTCCCACCTTGTGCCTGGCAACGGCACTCAGCTGGGGAATAGAAAAGCAGGTCCGTGAGGCGCAGCGTTCCCAGCAGAACCCCAGGGGGGGCCCTGATAACCGGATGTTTGTTCCTGACGCTATCCGCTCCTCGGTTCTGGAGTGGGCCCACTCCTCCAGGCTTGCCTGCCACCCGGGCTCCAGTCGGACCCTGGCCTTGGTGGGACAACGCTTTTGGTGCCCTACCATGGTTCCTGACATCTCTGCAAATTTCAACCCTAATCATCATCAGAGGCCTGACGAAGAGGGACATGCCTGATACAAACAATTTGTCACTCTTTGTCCTTCATATCAGAGAGCCTGGGCAAAGGCGTTGCGGCTCTAAATGTCAGATTTCAATTTGACTCGGCCCACCTGATGGATGGACCAATCGACTTACTTGGTTACAAATCTAGTTTCCTCACTGTAAAAAGGATCTTGTTCGCAGCCACAGCAGTGATAGATTCTCCAATTTTTAGTTTGTGGGATTACTTGAAAGTTAGTGTGGGGGCCCTATCCCGACTGGGATTGTGATTGTTTGACAGATGGGGAGCGCAGGTTGTTGTCTGCCCTCCTCCCCAGATCAGTTGCATCAATCTATCACACGCCATTCTCCAGCCGCGTCACATAATTGAAGAGATTGTCACTGCTGATTTATGTAGCCTAACCAACTTTGTTATATGAAGCCAGTGCGGACCAAATGGAAAAGCTGTAGCTAATAGGCTGCTTCCCAGGGGTTTCCCCTATTTACATTATTGTAGCTATTTATCTACACCTGATTGACCGCCGGACCACATGTAACCACACCAGTCCTCACCAGCGTCTTGACCTGACTACAGTTCGGCTTCGTAACCGACTTCAGTGGGCAAATGCTCACCTTCGATGGCCACTGGCACCCTGGAGAAGTGTGCTCTTCACTGATGAACTTTACCGGACAGACGTGTGGGGGAGCGGTTTGCTGATGTCAACGTTGTGAACAGAGTGCCCCATGGTGGCGGTGAGGTTATAGTATGGGCAAGCATAAGCTACGGACAATGAACACAATTGCATTTTATCAATGGCAATTTGAATGTACAGAGATACTGTGATCCTAAGGACCATTGTCGTGCTATTTATTTGCCTCCATCATGTTTCAGCATGATAATGCACGGCCCCATGTCGCAAGGATCTGTACACAATTCCTGGAAGCTGTAAATGTCCCAGTTCTTCCATGGCCTGCATACTCACTAGACATGTCACCCATTGAGCATGTTTGGGATGCTCCGGGTTGACGTGTATGACAGAGTGTTCTAGTTTCTGCCAATATCCAGCAACTTCGCACAGTCATTGAAGAGGAATGGGACAACATTCCACAGGCCAGGTCTGATCAACTCTATGCGAAGGAGTTAAGTCGCGCTGCATGAGGCAAATGGTGGTCACACCAGAAACTGACTGGTTTTCTGATCCATGCCCCTACCTTTTTTTTAAGGTATCTGTGACCAACAGATTTATATCCATGTTACCAGTCGTGAAATCCATATATTAGGGCCTAATGTATTCATTTCAATTGACTGATTTCCTTTTTTGAACTAAGGCAGTAAAATCTTTGAAATTGTTGCATATTGCATTTATATTAGTGTTCAGTGTACAAACCTTATACACACACACACACACACACACTATATTGACACTCCCACACACACTCCCACACACATTAGTTACATATTGTCTCCAATATTTTATTGGTGTCTTCCCAAATGCCCTGCAGATGTTTTGGCTCTGCTTTTGTCAGGCAATTCATTTGTATCAATAAAAAATGTAATAAATTATTCAATGCATATGTTGTAGGCGGAACCACACACGCGCTTTTCAACCAAGGGTGCATCTCAATAGTGGCATCGTTTCATCGTCTCCTTCCCTCATTCAGCACAGATCTGAAAACAGGGTAGGTGAAAACCACGTCAGAAGCTTAGTTAGTAATGGTGTACTTTTGACCTATCCTGTTTTTTTCAGATTTATAAACATGGGAATGAGACAGAGAAGACCGTATGCACCTAAATATAATTTTACATTGGTCGCTGTTATGAAAAGGATTTTCAAAAATTCCATCCTTGTGATTACAATCTAAAATATTATTAGTAATGATCTAGCAGAGCGAGTCAAACGACTACACCTCAATTGCGAGTTACAAGGCCTCTGTGAAGGGCCTTTAAGTATATTTGAAAAATAAAAATCTATTTTAATAGTGTAATCGATACACGATTCAGCTTGTAGTCCTTTAAAGAGTCTGAGAGTACACAAAGCCTGACCTTCGCTCTGACTATGATTACCATTCGCAGCACTGTACTGTAAGGTTGCCATGACTAATCTCGACTGTGATGAGCCTTGACGGAAATTTCATGCCTCCTGTAATAATTAGATAGACCTGCATATTGCTGCTTATTGCTGGAGTAGGAGCTGGGAAACGAAGCACCACAGCAAAATGCCATGCAAAGAGTAGCGGCAATATGTTTCCTACAGAAACAGGCTGCAGGCTGTCTGTCCGAGTAGGACTTGA
Organism: Thymallus thymallus; assembly: GCA_023634145.1. Classification (NCBI taxonomy): domain Eukaryota; kingdom Metazoa; phylum Chordata; class Actinopteri; order Salmoniformes; family Salmonidae; genus Thymallus; species Thymallus thymallus. The sequence goes on along the minus strand of CM042384.1, from coordinate 13,864,829 downwards.
ATAGACAGGTAGATTCATTGGTACTGCTAACACTGTATTTTATAGTCCTAGACCTCTGCTATTTCAGGGAGGTGGTATTTGTACCTGGTATGGCATCAAGGGCTTTCACTTAAAATAATTCAACACGATTAGCAACTACCGGATACCAATTTACACTACCGGTCAAAAATGTCAAGGGTTTTCTTTATTTTTACTATTTTCTACATTGTAAAATATTAGCAAAGACATCAAAACTTGGAAATTACATATGGAATCATGTAGAAACTAAAAAAGAACAAATATTTGAGATTCTTCAAAATAGCCACCCTTTGCCTTGATGACAGCTTTGCACACTCTTGGAATTCTCTCAACCAGCTTCATGAGGTAGTCACCTGGAATGCATTTTAATTAACAGATGTGCCTTCTTAAAAGTTAATTTGTGGAATCTCTTTCCTTCTTAATGCGTTTGAACCAATCAGTTGTGTTGTGACAAGGTAGGGATGGTATACAGAAGATAGACCTCTTTGGTAAAAGACCAAGTCCATATTATGGCAAGAACAGCTCAAATAAGCAAAGAGAAATGATAGTCCATCATTACTTTAAGACATGAAGGTCAGTCAATAAGGAACATTTCAAGAAAGTTTCTTAAAGTGCAGTCGCAGAAAACATCAAGGGCTATGATTAAACTGGCTCTCATGAGGACCTCCACAGCAATGGAAGACCCAGAGTTACCTCTGCTGCAGAGTATAAGTTCATTAGAGTTACCAGCCTCAGAAATTGCAGCCCAAATAAATTATTCAATGAATTCAAGTAACAGACACATCTCAACATGAACTGTTCAGAGGAGAATCAGGCCTTCATGGTAGAAATGCTGCAAAGGAACCACTACTAAAGGACACCAATAATAATAAGAGATTGCTTGGGCCAAGAAACACGAGCAATGGATATTAGACTGGTGGAAATTTGTCCTTTGGTCTGGAGTCCAAATTGGAGTGAGACGCGGTGTTGGTGAACGTATGTGTAAGGTCCTGACTGAGGCCATGTCTGACTCCCTCTAGAGGGAGTGGGATGGCCACAGTCAGGTCCTTACATTCACTAGGTTGGTGTTGGGTTTTGGGTGATCCCCAATTAGAGACAGCTGTCTTGAGTGTGGATCATTGTGTGTGTTGATGTGCCTGCATGTCTGCACTAAACGCCAGCTCACGGTATTGTACATTTGTTGTTTTTTCAGTATTATTATATAATAAAATATGTTTGCACCGACCTCTCACTCTGCGCCTCGTTCCCTCCACACTCACCGTGACAGTATGATCTCCGCAGGGGAGCCATATGGGCGGGGGGAACGTTAAGACGATTCTAAGGGCCTGTGACTGACAGGGGCCTAAAGAAATATTAGAACATTAGGTAAAAAAAATGTCAATATTAAATGATTAGCCTATCATCATTAATATAACATTTTATTTACAATGTACTTATAAAACTAACGGTTTCCTTTTCTTTTCTTGTTTTTGGGAGAAAGTAAACAGTATGTCACACAATTTTTCACAAAGGAAGGTGGGTGTAGTCCGTGAGTGGTGGAAATTAACCTGTTAACTTAGTCCATAGTGAAAAACCTTTGCTCCCCTAACATTAGTTACTTAATATCTTTACAGAAAATTCTGAGTGTTTACATTTCACTCCTCTTTTAGCCGACATTTAATCAATGCAGGCAAACTTTTAGCAAGCTATTCATATTAAATCAGTTGTCCCTGCCCTGCCTGGTGCCAGGCCCAAAAGCTTTGCTGCTTCAGGCTCAGCAGCCCTGTCTCCCCATCCCCATACCCCAGAACCAGCCCTACTCCCTACTTAAGAAGGAGGTGAGCAGCATTGTGTTGACTGATGTCAACATGTGTCAGTTGGCATAATTGCAGGGAGTCCATGGTCATTTATTTTTTTATTATTATAAAAAAAAGAAAAATGATTAAATCCTTTTCAATTGCTTTCCCTAAGTGCACTGAACAGTCAAGATGGATATAAAATGTCCGATGTGAAGTGGCGTCCTATGTATGATAAATTCCCAAGCCATGAGAGGAATAAGGCACACAGAGACTGCTACTTGAAGTGGAAGAATTTGCAACCATCTGTAATGGCAGTTAGTGGCATTGACTGTCAGTTGAAGAAGCAGATACAAACAGAAACTGAGAAAAATAGATTTCCCTTGCAGAGAATCCTAGATGTAACACTACACTTGGCATCAAGGAATTTACCTTTCAGGGGTAAAACCAAAGACCTAGATGACCTCCACAATGATAATTTCCTAGGCACACTAGAGCTCTTGTCTCATTACGACCCACTGCTGAATGAGCACTTACAAAAAATCAGGGACAAAAAAAAAAGGAACCAGGCTAACACGTTATCTGAGCTCTGACATTCAAAATGAGTTCATTGAATTATGTGGCAGAGGAGTTTTGAAAATAATTCTAATGGAAAGGGAGGATGCTATTTATAATTCAGTCATCTGTGATGCTACGCCATTTCCCCATACTGAGCAGAATGTTGTGCTCATAATATGAGTTATGTGAGTTATAACAAAGAAAAAGATGACTGGGAGATCACTGAACGGTTTCTTGAATTCAAGGACATGAGATAGCAGAGATGATTGAAAATGTGCTTCATGGCCAAAGGAGAGACATCGGAGATTGCAGAGGGCAGGGATATGACAACGGGGCAAACATGTCAGGGAAAGTCAAGGGAGTTCAAGCCCGAATATTAAAGAAAAATCATCTGGCTACATTTTCACCTTGTGCTTCCCACACCTTAAATATTGTACGTGTGCATGCTGCAGAGTCAAGCCCAGAAGTATCACATTTTTTGGGCTGCATCAATCGCCTTTACACACTTGTTAGTGCCAGCTCAGAGCGATGGGCCTCTTTGCATCGCCTCACCGATATCCGCTGGAGTGCATGGATTGACGCTGTTAAACCTGTAGTAAAACACCTATCTTCTGTCATCAAGGCCCTTGATAGCATACTCATGACATGCAGTCTCACCAGTGAGGCCAGATCAGAAGCTAGTAGTCTGAAGAAATACTTCATGCCATTCAACGCTATTGTCCTACTCACTGTCTGGCTGAAAGTACTGCAATGCATTGAGGACAGGAATGTGATTCTTCAGTCAGGAAAAATCTCACTTGACACAGAGGCAGCCAATATCAGAGCCTGAAGGAAGAGATGCAGGCTCTTAGAGATGGATGGGAGTCTCTCCTGTATGTGGCAACACTGATTGCTACGCAAATGGATGTTGCACCTCAATTTAGCTAGGAACACAGCCGCCAGAGGAAAAGGAAGAGATTCCGTGATGAGACCTCTCAAGAGGAGACAGCTCAGGACAGTGCAGCAACGGCGTTTCGGAACACAGTGTTTTTTAATGCTATGGACATCATAAGTGACTTGGACACTAGGTTCCACACCACTGCAACAATTGTTGAAGAATTTTCTGCTGTTCTGAAAGTTGGGAAGATTAGTGAGGATAAAGTCCCTTCTGTGTGCCAACCACTGATCATGAAGTATACCAGAGTTACACCTGAGTTTCAAAATCAAGTAAGACACCTGAACACTGTATATGCTGTCACTTTCCCCCCTTACTTGTCCCCTCTTGGTCTCCTGAATGCAGTTGGTAAGATGCAGCTGCAAAGCATTTTTGGAGAAGTGTGCATTGCTTTACGTATATTTTGCACAGTTAGCTAGAAAGCTGGACTTCAAAGGCTTGATCAGTGACTTTGCTAGCCAGAAGGCTCGGCGCTAGGCTCTTGGTGAGTAAGGCTGAGCAAGGGCCAGTGGTAACTGTTAAATGGCATGGCTATGGATATTGGATCACTACACACATGATGCCCACAGGCTGAGAACAAGACAGCGAACAGACTGAGAACAAGATATATCTCAAAGTAATGGCTGGATTGCCATGTTGTGCACACTCAAGACCCCAAGTGGAAGAAACCTATTGATTTGGTGACCACTTGACCTTTCCTCTAGCGCCACCATCAGGCCTTTTCATTTCCATTTCCACTTTTACAGGTGCTTATTTTCTAGTTGGTATGTATACTTAGTTTAAAAATCTGCTGCTGATTTTATTATTTTGTTTGTTATATCATTCTATAGATGATAATGTAAATGTAGTTTAATTGAAGAGGTTAATGTATATTTAAGTTATATTTATTTTAAGTTATTCATTAATGTTAAGAGAATGTTCCATTCAAGAATTGTACCATTAAAATTATATTTAGACTGTAAAATATGGCCTTTAGCGCATTTCTTATAGAGGGTATCAGTCTTGTATCAAACAGTGAATTCCACTGTATGCAGAATGTTGAATGCATGTCTGCACAGTGTTATATTTTCACAGCTCACTGTCAGTAAATATCTAACAGTAAATATTGGACTACAAGAGAGTTGCAAGCCTGCAAAGGTAGAGTTATTTAAAGCTTTGAATGGTTTGATTGGGTTCTGGAGGTGTGTGGTTACAGCAATTGCGCAGGGTTGGCCTGTGGTGGTGGGGCCCAATGTGACATCTTTTCATGGGGCCCAAAATCCCTGGCGGCACCCCTGGATCTCCGCATGTGTATTTCCCACCGTAAAGCATGGAGGAGGAGGTGTTATGGTGTGGGGGTGCTTTTGACACTGTCTGTGATTTATTTAGAATTCAAGGCACACTTAACCAGCATGGCTACCACAGCATTTGGTAGCAATATGCCATCCCATCTGGTTTGGGCTTAGTGGGACAATTATTTGTTTTTCAACAGGACAATGACCCAACACACCTCCAGGCTGTGTAAGGGCTATTTTACCAAGACGGAGAGTGATGGAGTGCTGCATCAGATGACCTAGCCCCCATAATCAACCAAATTGAAATGGTTTGTGATGAGTCGGACCGCGGAGTGAAGGAAAAGCAGCCAACAAGTGCTCAGCATATGTGGGAACTCCTTCAAGACTGTTGGAAAAGCATTCCAGGTGAAGCTGGTTGAGAGAATGCCAAGAGTGTGCAAATCTGTCATCAAGGCAAAGGGTGACTATTTGAAGAATCTCAAATATGAAATATTTTGGTTACTACATGATTCCATGTGTGTTATTTCATAGTTTTGATGTCTTCACTATTATTCTACAATGTAGAAAATAGTAAAAATAAAGAAAAACCCTTGAATGAGTAGGTGTTCTAAAACCTTTGACCGGTAGTGTATACCGTGTGGCGCTCATTTTGATGTTTCACAAATTAACCAAAATGAATTACTTGGCAGTAAATATAACATTTTATGAGATTATTCCTTTATATAAAAAGCAGGTAAAAAGTGGTACACATAAATAATTTGTCCTTCATCTTTAAAGCTAGCATATTTCTCATTCTTTTCACAGATAAAAAAACATTTCTTTCCACCAGAAGACTTTGATGGGAGTCTGATGGGTGCATCACTTCCTAGTCCTTTGTGTCATCCAGCTACTGCCATACTGAGCTTTACTGCTTCAGCATGACCTTTGTTTTTGTGCTTACTAGCTGATGAGGTAAATAATATGGTGATTTTTTTATTGGATAATTATTATTGTGTTGCCGGACAGAGGAGGCGGCGGCCACACTGTAGAATGCTCTGTCCCTCTATCACCTAACTTTGCCATATGGCACAAAGCAAGATATTTTTTACTAGGATAAGATCATCATTGTTTGCTCTACAGTATAGGCCTATATGACACTGGGTATATATACAGTAGGGATCACAATGGAAATCACTATGGAAACTAGATGAGGTAATATCGTTGAAACGCATGATCCATAGAAGCAGTATGTCCCCATGGCTGACGTCAGAAAGATTAGATTTTCATTCTTGTGGCAAACCAACATTGTCTGTACTGAAATTCCCATCATGCTAATATGGAAAAGTTCAATCCATTACCTCTTGTTAAACTTGACTGACAAGCATGGTGACGTAGGAATCATGTGGCAAAGGCAAAATTTGACATTTCTAATGTGCATGAATGGTCTTTTTTGGGGGGGAAGACAAACAGTGCCTGGTCCCTACTACACCCTCTTACCTTTTGTTAGATATGTACATCCCATTGTCAGTTCACAGTTTGTTACTGTCAGCAAAATGGGGTTTTTTTGTTACACAAATTGGGATAAGACTGTTTGATGTTGAAAACTGCAACCATAATCCGTATTATAACACCTTGCCTTTGGGTTATACAATATTATTTAGTACAGTATGAAATCTTTTTTCCAAAAACAGAGCAAGATCCAATGTTGTAATGCACTTCTCTGTCCTTAGAGGGGAGAAGAAAATTAATTGCTAACAGTTCAAGAAGTGAGAGAGCCTCGATCTTTTATGAGTTTTGTGTGAAGCATCAAACATGCTCAGGGGATTTTCAGCAGTAAGAAACCTCTTAAAAAAAACAATACAGGTTTCATATTTGCAACCACCAGTAAACCAGTAAGTAACCCTTTCCCTGCCAGAACACTAACAAGAAAACTGACAATATCTAGCTCACAGGTTTTTTCTCCATCAATGGTAAACATAAAAGTTGAGCTTGGAAGATAAAGCACACTGTTAAAACTGTTACTTGGATCTAACTCAATAAAATTAAGACAACATTTTCCAACTACTTTTTTCAAGTTTAGTGAACTGATATTTTGAGTAAGGACAACTTAATAATATGCATTTCAATGTATGCAAAAAGATTAAGTAGCAATTTCAGAAAAGGCCAATATATTGAGTACAATCAATGTAAAAAATATCAGCATATTATACAGACTTAATTAAAATAGGTAACATTCAACTGAAAAAATACTAAAAATCACATACTGTATTACCCACCGTAAAGCATGGAGGAGGAGGTGTTATGGTGCTTTTGACACTGTCTGTGATTTATTTAGAATTCAAGGCACACAACCAGCATGGCTACCACAGCATTTGGTAGCAATATGCCATCCCATCTGGTTTGGGCTTAGTGGGACAATCATTTGTTTTTCAACAGGACAATGACCCAACACACCTCCAAGGCTGTGTAAGGGCTATTTTACCAAGACGGAGAGTGATGGAGTGCTGCATCAGATGACCTAGCCTCCATAATCAACCAAATTGAAATGGTTTGTGATGAGTCGGACCGCGGAGTGAAGGAAAAGCAGCCAACAAGTGCTCAGCATATGTGGGAACTCCTTCAAGACTGTTGGAAAAGCATTCCAGGTGAAGCTGGTTGAGAGAATGCCAAGAGTGTGCAAATCTGTCATCAAGGCAAAGGGTGACTATTTGAAGAATCTCAAATATGAAATATTTTGGTTACATGATTCCATGTGTGTTATTTCATAGTTTTGATGTCTTCACTATTATTCTACAATGTAGAAAATAGTAAAAATAAAGAAAAACCCTTGAATGAGTAGGTGTTCTAAAACCTTTGACCGGTAGTGTATACCGTGTGGCGCTCATTTTGATGTTTCACAAATTAACCAAAATGAATTACTTGGCAGTAAATATAACATTTTATGAGATTATTCCTTTATATAAAAAGCAGGTAAAAAGTGGTACACATAAATAATTTGTCCTTCATCTTTAAAGCTAGCATATTTCTCATTCTTTTCACAGATAAAAAACATTTCTTTCCACCAGAAGACTTTGATGGGAGTCTGATGGGTGCATCACTTCCTAGTCCTTTGTGTCATCCAGCTACTGCCATACTGAGCTTTACTGCTTCAGCATGACCTTTGTTTTTGTGCTTACTAGCTGATGAGGTAAATAATATGGTGATTTTTTTATTGGATAATTATTATTGTGTTGCCGGACAGAGGAGGCGGCGGCCACACTGTAGAATGCTCTGTCCCTCTATCACCTAACTTTGCCATATGGCACAAAGCAAGATATTTTTTACTAGGATAAGATCATCATTGTTTGCTCTACAGTATAGGCCTATATGACACTGGGTATATATACAGTAGGGATCACAATGGAAATCACTATGGAAACTAGATGAGGTAATATCGTTGAAACGCATGATCCATAGAAGCAGTATGTCCCCATGGCTGACGTCAGAAAGATTAGATTTTCATTCTTGTGGCAAACCAACATTGTCTGTACTGAAATTCCCATCATGCTAATATGGAAAAGTTCAATCCATTACCTCTTGTTAAACTTGACTGACAAGCATGGTGACGTAGGAATCATGTGGCAAAGGCAAAATTTGACATTTCTAATGTGCATGAATGGTCTTTTTTGGGGGGGAAGACAAACAGTGCCTGGTCCCTACTACACCCTCTTACCTTTTGTTAGATATGTACATCCCATTGTCAGTTCACAGTTTGTTACTGTCAGCAAAATGGGGTTTTATTGTTACACAAATTGGGATAAGACTGTTTGATGTTGAAAACTGCAACCATAATCCGTATTATAACACCTTGCCTTTGGGTTATACAATATTATTTAGTACAGTATGAAATCTTTTTTCCAAAAACAGAGCAAGATCCAATGTTGTAATGCACTTCTCTGTCCTTAGAGGGGAGAAGAAAATTAATTGCTAACAGTTCAAGAAGTGAGAGAGCCTCGATCTTTTATGAGTTTTGTGTGAAGCATCAAACATGCTCAGGGGATTTTCAGCAGTAAGAAACCTCTTAAAAAAAACAATACAGGTTTCATATTTGCAACCACCAGTAAACCAGTAAGTAACCCTTTCCCTGCCAGAACACTAACAAGAAAACTGACAATATCTAGCTCACAGGTTTTTTCTCCATCAATGGTAAACATAAAAGTTGAGCTTGGAAGATAAAGCACACTGTTAAAACTGTTACTTGGATCTAACTCAATAAAATTAAGACAACATTTTCCAACTACTTTTTTCAAGTTTAGTGAACTGATATTTTGAGTAAGGACAACTTAATAATATGCATTTCAATGTATGCAAAAAGATTAAGTAGCAATTTCAGAAAAGGCCAATATATTGAGTACAATCAATGTAAAAAATATCAGCATATTATACAGACTTAATTAAAATAGGTAACATTCAACTGAAAAAATACTAAAAATCACATACTGTATTACCCACCGTAAAGCATGGAGGAGGAGGTGTTATGGTGCTTTTGACACTGTCTGTGATTTATTTAGAATTCAAGGCACACAACCAGCATGGCTACCACAGCATTTGGTAGCAATATGCCATCCCATCTGGTTTGGGCTTAGTGGGACAATCATTTGTTTTTCAACAGGACAATGACCCAACACACCTCCAAGGCTGTGTAAGGGCTATTTTACCAAGACGGAGAGTGATGGAGTGCTGCATCAGATGACCTAGCCTCCATAATCAACCAAATTGAAATGGTTTGTGATGAGTCGGACCGCGGAGTGAAGGAAAAGCAGCCAACAAGTGCTCAGCATATGTGGGAACTCCTTCAAGACTGTTGGAAAAGCATTCCAGGTGAAGCTGGTTGAGAGAATGCCAAGAGTGTGCAAATCTGTCATCAAGGCAAAGGGTGACTATTTGAAGAATCTCAAATATGAAATATTTTGGTTACATGATTCCATGTGTGTTATTTCATAGTTTTGATGTCTTCACTATTATTCTACAATGTAGAAAATAGTAAAAATAAAGAAAAACCCTTGAATGAGTAGGTGTTCTAAAACCTTTGACCGGTAGTGTATACCGTGTGGCGCTCGTTTTGATGTTTCACAAATGAACCAAAATGAATTACTTGGCAGTAAATATAACATTTTGAGATTATTCCTTTATATAAAAAGCAGGTAAAAAAACTGGTACACATAAATAATCTGTCCTTCATCTTTAAAGCTAGCATATTTCTCATTCTTTTCACAGATAAAAAAACATTTCTTTCCACCAGAAGACTTTGATGGGAGTGATGGGTGCATCACTTCCTAGTCCTTTGTGTCATCCAGCTACTGCCATACTGAGCTTTACTGAAGACAACATTTTCCAACTACTTTTTTCAAGTTTAGTGAACTAACTGATATTGAGTAAGGACAACTTAATAATATGCATTTCAATGTATGCAAAAAGATTAAGTAGCAATTTCAGAAAAAGCCAATATATTGTGTACAATCAGTCAAAAAATATCAGCATATTATACACAGACTTAATTAAAATAGGTAACATTTAACTGAAAAAAATACTAGTTAATGTCCTGATTTATTAATTTTGACCAATTTGCCCTTTCTTTGTTTTGGAAGTGTAAACGGCTTCAAATAATTAGTTGCTATTATGTCAATTTCCAACATTTATTAAATTATTGCCATATGTAAAACAGTAGCAATGAGCTGGACAGTATAAACAATAACATCTGTATTCATGCATTTAAGACAGCATGGCTTCAGCAAATAAAGTGCAGGTTAGTGGAACACCTTCACAGTACAGTTTTTCACGGTGTACATACATAATGTTACAACATTTTAAAATTAAGTCAACAGGCACTTTTGTAACAATTCACAAGCCATATTCAAAATGAGCTGGACAGAGTTAATAATCAATAACATATGTATTCATGCATTAAAACAAGCATGACCTCAGCTTGTAAAGTGCAGGTTAGTAGAACACCTTCACAGTATATATTTTTACTGTGTACATACATAATATTAAAACATTTAAAATATCAAGTTAACAGGCACTTTTGTAACAATGCACATGCCATATCCAAACAGTAGCAATGAGCTGGACAGTATAAACAATCAAGAACATCTGTTTTCATGCATTAAACAAAGTGAATTGCTGGTTAGTAAAACACCTTAAAGGGATAGTTCACTTCAAAATGAAAGTTGTGTCATCATATACTCACCCTCAAGTTGTTTTAAACCTGTATGAATTTCTTTCTTCTGCTGAACACAAAGGAAGATATTTTGAATAATGTCAGTAACCAAACAGTTAACTGGACCCATTGACTTCCATAGTATTTGTTTTTCCTACTATGGAAGTCAATGGGTCCAGTTAACTGTTTGGTTACTGACATTCTTCAAAATATCTTCCTTTGTGTTCAGCAGAAGAAAGAAATTCATACAAGTTTGAAACAGTACAGTGTGTACATAATATTGAAACATTTTAACACTAACATTACAGGTCACAAGCATGAGCATCTGACCTCAACTTAGCATAATACCTTCACAGCGTGTGAATATTTTGAAACATCTTTAGTCAAACATCTCACTGATCTCACATACTGACCAGTTATTAAAGTGCAGCTTCACAGTTCTATTTTGTGTGTATAAAATATTAACTTTTTTTCACACCAGAAAGTATGACCTGCAGCATAGTATAAAACATGACAAGGATAAACCATTACAACATCCTGAAAAATTCAATGTTATGTCCAATGTATAATGATGTTGAACAGACAAAGAAAACAGCTGTTCACAAGTGCAGAGTGACAGTCATGTCTGAGTGCCTAGGCAAGGAGCTTGTTTTTCAGGGTCATGAACTAGGGGCTTGGTTTGGGGCGCAGTGTGTCAAGTCCCAAGAAAAGTCTTTGAAACACCTCAAATGTTTTGGAAAGCTTGGAGGGATACTCCAGATTAAGTGCATATGTCAACCCAAGTAGGAAGCAGCATGCTTTGGCCAGATTTCCAAGATTGGTAAGGACTGGTATTCCCTCAATGATGATTCCTACCGCATCTGGCTCACGGCAGACATAGATGCTCATATTCTTCATTTTCAGGTCCTCGTGAACAGTGGTCTCTGCAACCCCCTTTGAGATAAAAGATAAAGTATTTAAAACAAATAATCTCATTTGTTGATAAAATACAACGTTGCCTGTTAGGACAAACACGTGTGAAGCACGCTGGATGAGGAGAAATGGGCCTGCACCTGGAGCACCGCCGTTGATCCACACAAGCTAACAGTGCCCACACTCATAGTGGCAAATGTCTGCTCCCTCATCAGTGTGGTTTGGGTTAGATTGTGTGGATTGTGTACTCGACAAAGTAACTGCTGCTATGGCACATTAATTTCCAACCGACGATAATCACTTAGCTAGCTGTGGCTCGTGTGTGTCTGTGCGTCCACTGCCAAACTATGTCGAAGCCACGACAATGTTTAAGAAGTTACAAACAGCTCTGAAACATTAAACTATCACACAAAGACAACATTACTTGTACAACGCACACACACGTAGATTAATACAGTATGTGACTCAAGTTAACAGACTGTTTGAGATGGAGCACATTCAAAGTTGGCAGTCATCGACAGAGCGATTGCGCAACACAAACACGTTAGGGTAAAATCTAACTTTTAACAATACAAAGAATTACTTACATGAGGTATGTGAAGTATAAATTATCCGGCTCCGTTGAAAACCCCGTTGGAATAAACTTCTAGAACAGACGAGAGTGAAGGATTTGCCCGGGCTTGTTCTTCCGTTGCTGCAGGTGGGCGGGTCCTGTCTTTTTACGTCTGATATAAACTTTTAAAATTAGTTTTGTAAAATCAATTTATGGTGACGTCCAATGAAATTAATTGTATTATATAAAATATTAAGTTACGAAAATATTCACACGTTTTACTTTTTGATAAAACAAAGAAAGAAAAAGAAATTAATTTATTGGAATAAATATAGTTTTTAAAATTAAGTCATATGGACAATAGCACTGAACGACTTCTTACAGTGCAGATAATCAATTTTCTCCACGTTTCTTATTCATGAAAATTCCAAGGCTGGTATTAAAAGGCTGGTGCTTCAAGCCCTATCAACGATTGATTCAATCAAACAATGCTCTCAGGTACCTCTTATTGTTGTCTATGAATACCAATAAAAAATATATTAATGAATAATTCAATTCAGTTTAAATTAATTTAAGTTCAAGTACTAGAATGTAGAAGGGTTTAGTGTGTGGAACTCAGTCAAACTTGCACATTTTGTTTAGTCAGTTTAGCTCCAACTGGGAGCAGGGTTGCTTGCTTGTCAAATGGCATTTGGGACCTCATTTTCCTTATCTGCGACACGTTTAGTTATTTACATTATGACCAATGGTGGGGCCCCAGACAAATTTGAGTTTGTAAAGCACTTTTTATGCCCAGTAGTTAAGTTGACACATTTCCCAGTGCTGTGGTGAGTGTGTTGCGGGATGACTAGACTGGATGGGCAACCAGCAGCACTTAGGACAGTGTGCAGACAGTAAATAATGGGGCATAGGAGCAGCTCCAGAGCCTTGCCCTCCTGGGCCTCTATGCACCCCTCCACCTCCTCCCAAACGCTCCACACACCAGGAGTGGTGAAGCAATGCTCCTCTCCTTCAATGCAGAGATAATACACACCCCTCCACCTCCCTCCTCACCCCACAACCCTTATGGCAGGGATCATCAACTAGATTCAGCTCAGGGCGTTTTTTTTTCTTGAGCGGATATTCAGAGGGCCGGAACATAATTACAAATAATATGTAGACAGCAAATTGACCACAAAAAGCCAAACAGGTATAATATTTGACTAAAACATTATAATTTCAAATCTTGCTTACATGTGTATACATCTCTCTATTATGCATGGGAATACTCTGGAACAGATTTAAAAAATTACTTGTAGCTGATTTGCTGATGTTTTTACAGTCTTTTATGTCCAACAATAAAATAATGCTCAGAAAACTTGTGGAGACAAATAAAATCCCCTGTGGGCCTAAGAATTACTACCTCCCAGCTTCTTAGCAGGCCCTTGTTTCCAAGGCAACAAGATGTTTCCGTGTTTCTGGGAGGTTTATTCTAGTCTAGACAATCATCATTATTTTGGTAACCACAGATAAGAGAAGCAAAGGCTTGATAGAGAAAATGAATGGTAAAATGTTAGATAATGTTAAACAATACAAGACATCTTACATTTCCAACTCTTTTGTCCTCTCTAATGACTTAAATCTCTTCTCAGTAGACATATAGCTGCAGTGTATATGAAGAGGTTCTTATCAATGCTCTTTGTCAATTAGTTTGACACTCGAAAAGAAAATCACCAAGTATTAGCTGGCAGGGAACTTCTCCAAACTTCCTTTGTCAGAAAAACAAAGCAGCAGTTCAAATGAAAATAAAAGTAAAAGAAATCAAAACAAACCATTAACCTTCTCATTAATGGAGTCAAGGAGTTTTGTTCTTCTGTAACCAACTCCTTTTCTTTGCAGAAGTTTCTATAGTTTAGTAGCTGAGAAGAGCAGACAGTGTAGAAAATGAGAACAGGTTTTGGCTCGCCCAGACAGAAGGTAGTCTTCTAATCAATTTCAGGACAAAGTGATAAGTCTTTGGAAACTGATTAAATGACATGGTAATATTGTTGCACTCGCTAAATCTTTGGGTCTTAGGCATAGTTAACTGGTCTGTAACCTGATTTAAGATGTGCATATATGTGAGAAATACGCTTATGAGGCATGTCATGCCAAATAGTGTACCCCGGCCAAACAGTGTCCCCCTCTACGTCACAATGGGATTCGATGCGTTCTAGCTTCTGTTGCTAGGGCTGATGCTAGAACTTGCAAAATTCTGACCGCATTACGTAATGAACCAAAGCGTCCGTTGCTATGCTGGTTGCTTGGCTCTATTTGACCTCGTAGCGTTCGCGAAGGAAGGAGGATGAGGGTAGTTCTAGTTCTAATTCACGGCATAAACACTCGCTCAGTCCGCGCAAAATTATTACCTCAGAATTGCTCTCCAAGGACAGTGTTTTTGACGGTGACAACCTACTGACTATCTGCTGCTTCAGAGGACCGAAATAACTGGAAAGAGAACACTCTTTAAATAGGAAGAAATGTAAACTGTTTTTAGATTGACGTTGCTAGCTACTGTAACGTTACTTATTTAGCTCAGCCTGCCTAGCCAGCTAGCTAGCCAGATAGTTTAATTTAGCTAACGTTAGCTAGCTAGTTAGCTACTGTAACTGTTATATTCCACACACTAGAATTCAGTATTTTAGTCTATGATTCACATCTGAGTGTACAAAAAAATTGTGAACATAAATTAATGACACAATTGTACCCCCCCCAAAAATCAAAGTTTACGTATTGAAGTCTTAAATATTGGTGGGTTGGTTTTCACACCTGTTTCACTAGGTGTTCATTATTGTAAGTTGTAAGGTATCCTTTGATGGTATTTATTAGTTCAACATTATTACATTGTATCTTAGAACCTACAATAGATACATACAGTAATATATATTATATTATTTCAGTGTGGATAAGGGAAGAGTACATTAATATAAAAGCCAGACAAGCCAGTATACTGTATGAATGTATGAATGGAGTGGAAATTAGCTCACTTCATGATCTGTAAGGTAAGTAACTTTAATGTGTCAAGCAGATTACGTTTTCTTTGCCATTTCGAAAAAGTAGCAATGTTTAAGATATGGATTTCATGTTGACAAGGTACAAAAGTAGTTCAAATTAATGTTTTCATTTTATTAGCTTAAACAGCGATATTGTCGTGCAAATCAACCTTGTTTTCATAGCGATGATGAAAATAACGTAATTTAGTCTGTAATAATCTCCAAAATTCTAATTATTAGGTCATCACACCGTTGATATAGCAACGGACGCTAATAGTTTATGGAATCCCATTGTGACGTAGATTTGGCCGGCGTACATTATTTGGCATGACAGGCCCGTGTTGTATGTACTCTTCATGTGCCCAGGAAGACAGCAACCTTACCTTAGGCCCAGGGCCATCTCAGTCATTATTTATTGGTCGGCCAGTCCAAGGGTTCCAAAAAGGGTTCTTCAAAGAGTTCTCCTATGGGGACAGCCGAAGCACCCATTTTTTCTAAGAGTGTAAGGGCTCTATTCAATCCGTATCGCGGAAGATGAGCGCTAAAGCCCAATTTAAGTAACGCTTTAGCCCTAAGACACAGTTTATCTCTAGATATTTAGGCAAGGTTACACTAATTTGACTATCTTACCTAGATTAATTTAATGTTTGTCACTTTCCCAGTTCAACTTATTCCTATCTCAAACAAACAAAAAACGGTGTAATTAAAAGTAGTTTCCACAGTGTTTCGGTGATATTTGTTAATTACATCCTCATCGTGTATTGATTAAATGCGGCAAAGAGTTTAAAAAATACCCTAGCTAAGACTAAACCTAGTATGAGTGGACCCTCTTCCCTATTGCCTCGCCTGTCACCTGTCTGTGGAAACAAGCATGAGGACGACGCAAACGGACAGGCTAACCTTAAGAAACTTTGCCATTGCTCATTATCATGCAGAGTGTGGCCTTCACAGGGATCCACTGTGATATTTAGCAGCAGGACTTTTACCCCGACCCTCCAAACCCTAATTAGCATGGAGGAAGTGACTGAAAGATGCTTGTATGCTAATGCAAGGACACTTCTTTTGAAAGACTCTTAGCATACTAAAGCATTCAAGTAGATGAAATTCTGAGAGAAGCCTGAGTCAGACAGTCATCACTTTCACTATTAAGAGATTGAAGATGCTTGATGAAGGCTGCATTTATAGAGCTGGGAATTGCCAGGGATATTATGATATATGATATTATCGTGATACTTTAGTTCCAATACTATATGTATTGCGATTCTCACAAATCTCACAATTCTATATGTATTGTGATTCGATACTGTGATGTTATTGCGATTCGACCATATGCTGACCATATATGTCTGCTGCAGAAGGACAAGAGAGAGGCATGAGAAAACAAGTTTTGGTCAGTCATGGAAAAGTGCTGCTGAAAACAAAATGGTCTCCCTATTTTTTTTTGGTGCAGGTACAACCAACTATTGCAAAAATTATATTGTCAAAATGATATCCTAATACGTCACTGTATTGATTTCCTCCCCCCATCACTATACATTTAGATGTAATTTCCCTCTATGGTTATTATACAGTATTTCTTAAGACACCGGTGGAGCGGACTGCTCTGGCACTGGGGCGGAGCAGACGGCTGAACCCGGAATGGGTACCAGTGGAGGTTCCGGGCGGCGGACCTTCGCTGGAGGTTCCGGGCGGCGGACCTTCGCTGGAGGTTCCGGGCGGCGGACCTTCGCTGGAGGTTCCGGGCGGCGGACCTTCGCTGGAGGTTCCGGGCGGCGGACCTTCGCTGGAGGTTCAGGGCGGCTGACCTTCGCTGGAGGTTCAGGGCGGCTGACCTTCGCTGGAGGTTGCGGGCTGCGGACCTTCGCTGGAGGTTCCGGGCTGCGGATGGCCGGCACAGGACGTACCGGACTGGGGAGGCTCACCGGATGTCGGGTGCGTGGAGCTGGCACAGGAAGCACCTGGCGAGGCGCACGCACTGGAGGTCGGGTGCGGGGAGCCGGCACGGGTCGTACCGGACTGGGGAGGCGCACCGGAGGTCGGATGCGTGGAGCCGGCACTGGAAGCACCTGGCTGGGCGCACGCACAGGAGGTCGGGTGCGGGGAGTAGAGCAGAGGTCCGGACCCGGACTGGACATCGGTGAAGCGGACTGCTCTGGCATGGGAGGTACCGGACTGGGAAGGCGGACCGGAGGTCGGGTGCGAGGAGCCGGCACTGGAAGCACCTGGCTGGGCACACTCATGGGAGGTCGGATGCGGGGAGTAGAGTAGAGGTCCGGACCCAGACAGGGCACCGGTGGAGCGGACTGCTCTGGCATGGGGGTGGAGTAGACGACCGGACCCGGACTGGGCACCGGTGGATTGGACCCCTCCGCCATCTCCCTCTCGACCTCTATCTCTATCTCCCTCAATTCCTCCAGAACTCCTCCATAATACTCCTCTAAATAATCCTCCTGCTCCTTGCTCTGAGCCCCCCATTGGTACCTCGGCCTCTCCATGCTCCACATAGCCCCCCCCCAAAATTACCTTGGGGTTGTTTGCGGGCGTTTCCCCGTCTCGCGCGTCGCGCATAATGCGGCGGCACCTCCTCTTTCTCCGTCTCTCCCCAGTTACGCTGCTTGGTCTGGTAGTGGTGGGTCGTTCTGTCGCGGAAGGGTGCAGAGACAGACCAAGACGCAGCGCAGGGATAGTAGTTCGACATAGTTTTATTTTAATTTATACTATGTATAAATGAAACAACTGGCGAACTACAGGACACAAAAACACGAATCGACTAAACGTCACGTTCACAAAAACACACGAAATGAACGGACGTAAAAAAAGGCACACTTACTTCACCGTGACTGCGACATAATACGACAACATCAACAACGACCCACACCAGAGTGAAGGACAGACTCAACATATATGGGATCCCTAATTAGAGACAATGTGGTGCAGCTGCTTCTAATTAGGGATCCAACCCAAACCCCACACAGAAACAGAAAAGAACGACACTGTCAGACTCTGACCATAACTACATAGAGAAGCCAATGCTTCTCTATGGCCAGAGCCTGACACAATGACCCTGTCAAGTCTGACAAACTCTGAAGGGTACAGTATGTCTTGTTTATTCTTGACACCAAGTCTGCCCTCCCCAATAAAGGGAATCATAAAGTCAATTGGAATCAAAGCACAGACATTTGCAATGGTGAGACAGACGGACAAACTGTAATGGTCATCACTCAGTGCTGTGGTAATGAGAGGGGACCAGGTGATGGGAGAGGGGACCAGGTGAAGGCAGGGGAGGGGAGTGGGGGGTGTTTAGCTGTGTCCTCCATATTTCCTTTGCGGGGAGGCCAGGAGGTGTTTAGCTGTGTTACCTTAATCCTGCACTGTGTCTGAGCTTCAGGAACAGTGAGCCACACACCCGCACCAATGCACACACACAGACATCTCTGCCAGGGAAATAATTATTTCCCCCCTTAGCTCGCCTCCGTCCCGTCCCAAACCTACAGAACTGAATCAGTGTCAGAGCGGTGGTGGAAAACGGCACGGGGCTGTCTCACTCGCCCGTTCTCCTGGGCATTTACACCAGTGTGAGCGACGTCAGATTGCAGTGGGAGAGAGGAGAAGAGCGGATGGTAGACCTAAGAGTGCAGGTGGATGAGAGCTGATTTGGACACACTGTAGAGAGAGAGAGTCAGTTAGAGGCAGCTGTATATGCACTGTACCTGCTTACCTCCCCCTCCTTTCAAAGCTGTCAAAGTTCCCGGGTCTATCCACCTACCTGCAGGCTGCTTAAATCAGCTCAGGTAATAAAAATGTGACTGGACAGATGGAGAGAACGAGAGGAGAGAGGGGAATTAACCGACAGGAGGGGAGGTGGAGGGAAGGAGGAGAGGAGGGAAGGGAGGGATTCTGGAGTTCTGGTCCGTGTCTGCATGGGTCAGCGTAGACAGACCCCCAGAGATTTGTTATTAAAAAGAGAGGATTTCTCTCTCTTTTAATAATGTATCAGTTTGTTCAACTTCTGCTCTTTTCAGAGCCATGGGAGGAAGTTTGGAGAGGGGAGAGATGTGCTGTGAATCTAATTCAGTTAGAGGTTAGATTAAGAAATTAAAGTACTGATATTGCAGGCCCTCTCGTTCTACTATGTGACCTGTGAAACACGTTGACATAGCAGCACCCCGTAGCTAGCCATTCAGGTGTATTATCAAAGGGATTTGTTGAGGATGGTTCAGTTTAGTTCTTGATAATATTGTGAATTTACGCATCATGCTTGGTGTGTTTTCTACACAGAATCAGTTTCTGCTTTGTTATGTGGAGAGTTTTTACGTTATGTTGTCCATACCATGACCTACTCTCCTTATTTGGATTCAACTGAAAACAGACATTTTCCACCCAATGTTCAATACTCTGCTCTCTCCCTGACTTTCATCGTGTGAGGGGGCTTGGCAGTCATTTTAGTGATTCTTTTCCACGACATTGAAGGATTTGCCAAGGTGCTAATTCCCTTTCTTTCATGTTCTCACACAAAGAGCGGAAGAGTAGTGGGAACAAATGCCTGTAACCATTCCATGTAAACCTGTGAAGCATATATACTGAACAAAAAATATAAACTTAACATGCAACAATTGCAAAGATTTTACTGGGATTTTTTTATTTCAGCTCATGAAACATGGTACCAACACTTTACATATTGCGTTTATATTTTTCTTCTGTGTAAATTAATATATTTCAGATTTGCGAATTAGTGAGGGGGATTAATGAAAATGAAACCGTATGGATTTTCTATGTAGGCTGCTGTAGCTTAGTGTGCAGAATAGTGAGCACTTATATACTTTTTGAAATGGATGTTTACAATCATGTACAGTCTTAGAAAAAAGGGTCTGTCTAGAACCTAAAAGTGTTGTCCCCATAGGAGAACCCTTTGAAGAACCCTTTTTTATTCAAGGTAGAAAGAACCCTTTTGGTTCAATGTAGAAACTTTTTGGGTTCTGTGTAGATCCCTTTCCACAGAAGGTTCTATCTGGAACCAAAAAGGGTTCTAGCTGGAAACCACAAAGGGTTCTCCTATGGGAACAGCAGAAGAACCATTTTGGAGCCCCTTTTTTCAAAGAGTGTCAGTTGCTCAAGGGAGGGTTTTACTTTAGTCTATTATGCAAAATTTTACAGAAAATCCCAGAAATGATCCTCCCTTCCTACTCGGAGGACTGATCACACTCTATTCTTGTCTGAAACTTCAGTGTGATTAATTGAGAGTCCATAGACCATGAGCTGCTTGCGGCTTGCCAACTCTTCTCAGCATCGTCTGTTTGTTTAGTAATTTTCAATCTGGGGCACCTGACCAATGTTGAAAGCTTGAAAGGCAGGAGTGTTTTTTGGAGGGGTGGTGGGAGGGAGGATTTAGGGGGTGGTAGGGGGGCAGGGGTGTTCAGGAGGGCTTCAACCGAGAGAGTAAATCTAGCGTAATGATTGAAACCTCTGCCACAGGGACAGGGAGCCGGACGGCTGAAATGATTGCTGAAGGCTGTCTCCCCTCTACTCCTACCTTCACTACAGGCTCCTCTGAGTTTTAGAAATCTGGTTACAAATATTGTCTCTCTCTGTGACCTCAAGGCACCATCAATTATGGGGGCTTTTATGCCGCTAACCTTGGGGTTGAGATTGACAGATGAGCTGCAGGACACCAGAGAAATGTTTCCCTCTGTTTACTGAAAATCTGGAGGAAACCTGCAGTATACAGTCTCAGAATTGAAACTCTGCCTTGCATCCCACATCTCATTACCACGTGAATGAACTTCATTCAAATTATAGGACAGTTTTTGTGTCAAGGTAAGTTCTGAAACTCATTTCCTCTGTAACAACATCAATGTTCTTCCAATTTAATGCAAGGATACATTTAGCACACATACACGCAAGGGAGATCACTTTATTTCATTGGAAGTTTCCTAGATGATTTAAGACATCACTGTGTCCAAAGGGACTGATTTCAATACCATGTACCAGTATCGTATTCGTTTTGGGCATTTCCAGATCATATACACAAAAATATAAATGCCAAATGAAATCCATAGATTAGGGCCTAATGAATTTATTTAAATTGACTGATTCCCTTATATGAACTGTAACGATATACATCGTCCATTGCCCCCACTGCAGTGCCAACATTTGTCAGACACAGGTTACATGAGTTTCAATTCCCTAGGGGTCAGATATACTGTATGCAGACATTGTTCATTGATTTATATTTATCCATATTTTAGGAGAAAGGTGGACCCCCAAATCATTCTCCCAGCACAATTCTACACCATGGCATACAGAAGATCTGGAGTTATTAAGGATTGTATAAAGTTGACTAGCTATGTGTCTTTTGGACTTTTTTTTTCAATTCAGTAGACATTGGAGAGTAGATTTTCTCTCCCACATGTTTTGAAAAATGTGACCTTATTTGTAAGTAGAGCAGTACTTTTATTGGGTAAAAGTCTTTCCATCTTTCCAGGTTGTCCGTTATCTTTTTTAATTAGAATGGTCATGTTAAAGGGAGCGATTTCATCTATTTGGGTTTTTAGCGTTACTCTACATCAAGTTATTTAACTCCTTCTGGAGACTATTTGAATAAAAGGGAGGCAATACTGTCTTTGTGACAGTGTATGTTTAAAGGAATTGCCTCTGATTTGCCCAAATTGATCTGATTTGCCTCAACTGATAGCTTGCTAACATTTTTTATTGTTTCTAGTACATGCTTAAGGGATGTCTGGGGATTCTATACTGTTAGCAGTATGTCATCTGCATAGAGGCTTATTTTGAAGGTCTCTTTACCTATCTTAATTCCTTGTATCCTTTTATCATCTCTAAATAAGTAGGCTAAGGGTTCTAAAGACAGAATGAAAGGCAAAGTTAAGAGAGCGCACCCTTGGCATGTTCCTCTGTGGCGGGTGAAGACATCTGGCATTAGACCATTAGTGTAGATTTTGGCTGTTGGTGACTTGTATATGTCACGTTTTGGAGTGAAGGGACGGTAAACGGAGCGCTGGTGGTGTCATCCTTTTTATTAAATGAGATGGACTCACGAAGCATATAACAAAAAGGAGAGTATCACAAAAAGAGAGTGACTTACTTGAGTACTGGCAGTGCAGTCAAACAAAGTAAACAAACAATGATCCACATGCAGGTGGATGGGAGAGAAGGCTAAATACCATTCCCAATCAGAGACAACGCTAGACAGCTGTCTCTGATTGGGGAT
This sequence comes from Thymallus thymallus, assembly GCA_023634145.1. NCBI lineage: Eukaryota > Metazoa > Chordata > Actinopteri > Salmoniformes > Salmonidae > Thymallus > Thymallus thymallus. Next base: position 13,842,391 of record CM042384.1, on the reverse strand, counting down.
CATTCACCTTCCCTCCCTGATGGACATAAAGGTTACCACAATCCAGCCCTTACAGTACCCCCCCCCCCCCAAGGCGCGGGCTCCCGACCGCGATACCTCCCCCCAACCAAGAACCACAAAGTCCAACATATAAAAAAAAAACAAAGAGGTGGGAACTTGCGGAATACTGGGGAGGTTGTTGTTGGTGGGGGCTCCGGCTCCGGCCTCGGGTGTGGCGTCTGTATTGCCGGCAGCTTCCTCCTTGCCTCCCCTTTGTATGCCCGATCCTGTGGAGCGGACTGCTCCGGCACGGGAGCGAAGCAGACTACCGGCCCCGGACTGGGCACCGGTGGAGCGGACTGCTCCGGCACGGGAGCGAAGCAGACGACCGGCCCCGGACTGGGCACCGGTGGAGCGGACTGCTCCGGCACTGGAGCGAAGCAGACGACCGGCCCCGGACTGGGCACCGGTGGAGCGGACTGCTCCGGCACTGGAGTGGAGCAGACGGCTGGACCCGGATTGGGCTCCGGACTGCTGACCTTCACTGGAGGTCTCTGGCTGCTGACCTTCACTGGAGGTCTCGGGTTGCTGACCTTCACTGGAGGTCTCGGGCTGCTGACCTTCACTGGAGGTCTCGGGCTGCTGACCTTCACTTGAGGTCTCGGGCTGCTGACCTTCACTGGAGGTCTCGGGCTGCTGACCTTCACTGGAGGCTCAGGGCTGCTGACCTTCACTGGAGGTCTCTGGCTGCTGACCTTCACTGGAGGTCTCGGGTTGCTGACCTTCACTGGAGGTCTCGGGCTGCTGACCTTCACTGGAGGTCTCGGGCTGCTGACCTTCACTTGAGGTCTCGGGCTGCTGACCTTCACTGGAGGTCTCGGGCTGCTGACCTTCACTGGAGGCTCAGGGCTGCTGACCTTCATTGGAGGCCTCGGGCTGCTGACCTTCACTGGAGGCCTCGGGCTGCTGACCTCCACTGGAGGATTCGGGCTGCTGACCTTCACTGGAGGCTCAGGGTTGCTGACCTTCACTGGAGGTCGGGTGCGAGGAGCCGGCGCTGGGCGTACCGGACTGGGCAGACGCTCCGTTTGGCTGGTGCGCTGAGCTGGCACGGGTCGCACTGGGCTTTTGTTGCGCACCGATGTTTGGGTGCGCTGAGTCGGTCTCCTCCTCCTCCGACTCTGGACCGGCGCTGAAGGCACCGGGCTGGGAACTGGCACTGGATTAGGACTGTTGCTGTCGTTGTCTCTCCAGCGCCAATCCCCATCCTGTGAGGGTTCCTCCGGGAACCCCCACGAGTGAGGGAACAGAAGCACATCGTCGTCGTCTTCCTCCGACTCCTCTCTGTACTTCCGCTCCCATGGCTGTAGGGGCTCCTCCTGGAACCCCCACGAGTGCAGTGGTCGGGGCTCTTCTCCCTCGATCCCCGACCACCCCCATAGCCCCCCCCCCAAAATCCGTTTGGGGGTTTTTCTGGGCTCCAGTCTGGTCCCTAGCTTTTTTGGCCCGCCGACTCTTTCCCCGACGTCGGCGCCGCTGCTCCGGACCACAGCCTTCCTCCACCGCACGATAATGGGAGTATTCCTCCTCGGTAATTTTCCCCATACCGAGGAGGATATCTCCCAATGTCAGGCTCCGTTGCGTCCCGGACGGGTGGTGGATCATTCTGTCACGTTTTGGAGTGAAGGGACGGTAAACGGAGCGCTGGTGGAGTGTCATCCTTTTTATTAAATGAGATGGACTCACGAAGCATATAACAAAAAGGAGAGTATCACAAAAAGAGAGTGACTTACTTGAGTACTGGCAGTGCAGTCAAACAAAGTAAACAAACAATGATCCACATGCAGGTGGATGGGAGAGAAGGCTAAATACCATTCCCAATCAGAGACAACGCTAGACAGCTGTCTCTGATTGGGGATCATTCACCTTCCCTCCCTGATCTAAGGACTGGGTTGTGGTTCCCCCTGATGGACATAAAGGTTACCACAATCCAGCCCTTACAGTATAAAAGTGATATATTCTTCATAAAGTTTGTCCCTAAACCAAACTCTGAGAGTGTTCTAAACAAGTATGACCATTGTCAAAGTTGAATTGGTCTGTAAATGCTGCATTCTAACAGGTCGATATTTGGTTTGGGCAATAGGGCTATCGAGGAGTTCCATGGTTTTGGAAAGGTTGCATCTTTCTTTCGCCTTGTTTTATACATTGAGTAGTTTATCTCAATAAGAGTTTTATAAAAATTAGCAGAGAAGCCGTAATCACCCGGGTTTTTATTAGTAGTAAGTGATTTAATTGATTTGGTAACCTCCTCGATGCAATATCTCCCTCTGAGTTTCTGTCATCTAATGGCAGTTTGGTGATGTAAAATATAATCCAAATCTACAGGTGATGGACTGTATTCAGCTCTGAAAATGTCTGCATGGTAGTCCTTAAATATACTATTGATCACACTTGGATCTGTGAGTATATTCTTATCAGTGGCTGAAATAGCAGGGATGAGATGTAAAATTGCCTTTTTTTGGAGTGTGTGGGCTAATTGTCTCCTAAATATGAGAGTTTTTGGATCTAAGTTGAAATAAAGAAAATTATATTGTTTTGTTCATTAAATCCACCAGTTCCATTTGAGCTTTAATGAGATTAGTACATATTTCTCTATTATTGGGATTCACTTTATGTTGCCTTTCAAAAGCAGTTAAAAGCTCTGTTTAGTTCTTCAATAATTTTTTACCTTCATTCTATAGCTAGAGGACTCCTGTTATCTCTAGGAGTAATAAGTATAATTTTTGTCTTTATCTGTTGTTGTCTAGTTCTAGCTAGGGCCATCTACAGTGCTGCCTGTCTTCCCAGTAGCCTACTTGGTGTGTGAACTGCTGACTGCTATTCATTTGCAGATGATTGTTGACACATCGACCAGGATTAAGTGGCCGGGCAATTTGTGACTGTTGTTGTTTTCGTAATCAGTGGCTGTATTGGAGGGGGAGTGGTTTCTCCTCTCCTAGACAATAAGAAATTAGTACCGGGAGGTGTGCTCTTCACCTTTGCAATTCGATTAGTATTAGTACTTCAGTCTCTCCTGTTTTCTCAGTGGCAGCTCGTTGTAAAACTAAGACGGTTCTTCCGAGTTGTTCTGCAGAGTTATTCGAGGAAGGAAAGAGAAGAATGATCTCATTTTGATATTTTGTAGCTTTGGCAACTATGTGTGTGTTTTCTATCCCAGTTCACTCCTCTCCCTGTAGGCTTTACAGACGCTCCCCATCCATTGGCTGCAACCCTTCTAATTTAGTGTACTCTGCACGCACAACCCATGTGGAATTCCTGGTCTCTGGCAGCGTTTGGAACTGCCGATCTGTGGTCAATAACGGAGAGTACATCTCAGCCTATGCTGCCCTTCAGTCCTCTTGACTTTTTGGCTCAGACTGAGACATGGATCCCCCCAGAGCACACTGCTACTCTAGCTGCTCTCTTTTCATCTGACTACATTTTCTCTCATAGTCCGAGAGCATCTTGTCGCAGTGGTGGCACAGGGCTAATTTCTCGTAAGTGGAGATTTTCTCTTTTCTCACTCTCTCACCTGTCCAGATCCTAATTTTAATTCCACGCTGTCACTGTCACTTATCCACTCAAGCTTAACATTGTTGTCATATAATGCCCACCAGGTGCCCATAGAGAGTTCCTCAGTGTGCTTGATACCTTGATAAGCTAATTTCCTGACAATGGCTCACCGCTCTTTGTACTTGGCAATTTCAACCTCCCGGCGTCTTCGATTAATTTCTTTCAAACTCTCGCTTTACCCTCCTTGCCTTTCCCAGTCCCCTCCTACTCACAACACAGACAATACGCTTGACCTCATCTGTTCACCGACTAATCTCAATGCAACCCCCTCCAAGTCTCTGATCTCTACTTTGTTTCCTTTTCTGTCTCATTCCTCCAACCCTAGCCACTCAGCCCCTACCCAGATGGTCATGCGCCGTCGCAATCTTCGCTCTCCCTCTCCCACTACTCTCTCCTCTTCTTTCCTATCATCTCTCCCTTCTGCTAAATCCTTCTCCCTCCTGTCTCCTGATTCTGCCTCTTCAACCCTGCTCTCCCCCCTTTCCACATCCTATGACTCGCACTGTCCCCTTTCCTCCCGGCCAGCTCAGCCCTCCTCTCCTGCTACGTGGCTGAGTGACTCATTGCGAGCTTACAGAACAGGGCTGCGGGCAGCTGAATGAAAATGGAGGAAGACTAAACTTCCGGAGGACCTATCATCCTTCTACTCCCTCCTCTCTAACCTCTTCCTCTACATCTGCTGCTAAAGCCAAATTTCAAGCTTCTGCCTCTAACCCCCTCCCTCCTCACTCTCAGCAGACAACTTTGTCAACCACTGTGAAAAGAAGGTTGACGACATCCGCTCCTCATTCACTGTGTATTGAGTCCACTTGTCTCACTTACACAGAACTACCCTTTACCTCTTTCTCCCCCTCTCTCTCTGGCCGCCCAACAACCTGCCCGCTCGACCCAATCCCCACCTTCCTTCTCCCGTTCCTCACTTCCCTTATCAACTCATCCCTGACCACTGGCTGCGTTCCTTCAAGAAACCAACACTTGAGTCCTCTGACATAAACAAAATACAGACCGGTATTCCTTCTCTTTTCTTTCCAAAACAATTGAGCATGCTGTCTCTGATCAATTCTCTCTATTTACATTGATCCCCCATCTTGTGTTACTTAAAAAACAAATGTTTTTTACTTTAGTTTATTTAGTAAATATTTTCTTAACTCTATTTCAGGAACTGCATTGTTGGTTAAGGACTTGTAAGTAAGCATTTCACGGTAAGGCCCACACCCAGGGGCGCCGTATGGGGGGGAAAAGTTAGGATGATTCTAAGGGCCTGTGACTGACAGGGGCCCTAAAATATTATTCCAGCATTAGGTAAAAACATTTTGGAGCCCAATGTTATATATTTTCATGGGGCCCAAAATCCCTGGAGGCTCCCCTGTCCACACCTGTTGTATTCGGCCCATGTGACAAATACATTTTGATTTGGTTTGATCATCCTCTCCACCGACTCAGGGCTGGACGTCTCAGACTCTGGATTACATCTTACCTGGCGGGCCGCTCCTACCAGGTAACGTGCAGATGATCTGTGTCTACCCCACTTACTCTCACGATTGGTGTCCCCCAGGGCTCGGTTCTAGGCCCTCTCCTATTCTCTCTATACACCAAGTATCCTCACATGGTCTCTCCTATCATTGCTATGCGCATGTCACACAACAAATGTTCTCCTCCCCCCACCTTCTGACACCCAGGTGGTGACACGCATCTCTGCGTACCTGGCAGATATCTTAGCTTGGATGTCGGCCCACCACCTCAAGCTCAACCTCCACAAGACAACGCTGCCCTTCCACCGGGGAAGGCCTGCCCTCTCACCTATCCATCATGGTTGACAACTTCACGGTGTCCCCCTCTCAGAGAGTAAATACGGTGTTCCCCCACACCTTGCAAGCAAAACATTTTAGCTGCCCCCCTCGTGACAGCGAATAGAAAACATCTACGTTTTAAAGTGAATTTCCTGCAATTCTACACATTTTTTGACATCAAATCAAATCAAATGTATTTATAAGGCCCTTTTTATATCAGCAGATGTTCCAAAGTGCTATACAGAAACCCAGCCTAAAACCACAAACAGCAAGCAATGCAGATGTAGAAGCACGGTGGCTAGGAAAAACTCCCTAGAAAGGCAGGAACCTAGGAAGAAACCTAGAGAGGAATCAGGCTCTGAGGGGTAGCCAGTCCTCTTCGGGCTGTGCCGGGTGGAGATTATAAGACTACATGGCCAATAAGGCCAGATTGTTCTTCAAGACGTTCAAACATTCAAAGATGACCAGCAGGGTCAAATAATAATCACAGTGGTTGTAGAGGGTGCAACAGGTCAATACCTCAGGAGTAAATGTCAGTTGGCTTTTCATTCAGTAGTCGAGACAACAGGTGTGATAGAGAGAGAGAGAGTCGAAAACAGCAGGTCCGGGACAGGGTAGCACGTCCAGTGAACAGGTCAGGGTTCCATAGCCGCAGGCAGAACAGTTGAAACTGGAGCAGCAGCATGACCAAGTGGACTGGGGACAGCCAGGAGTCATCAGGCCAGGTAGTTCTGAGGCATGGCCCTAGGGCTCAGGTCCTCCGGGAAGGGAGCGAGAGATGGAGAGAGAGAGAATTAGAGGGAGCATACTTAAATTCACACAGGACACCAGAAAAGACAGGAGAATTACACCAGATATAACAGACTGACCCTAGCCCCCCGGCACATAGACTATTTCAGCATAGATACCAGAGTGCGAGCCTGGGGGGTCGGGGACACTGTGGCCCTGGACACCGGCTTTACCCCCGGACAGGGACAGGGCCAACCAGGCAGGATATAACCCCCCCCCCCCCACTTTGCCAAAGTACAGCCCCTACACCACTAGAGGGATATCAAACAGACAACCAACTTACCACCCTGAGACAAGGCTGAGTATAGCCCACAAAAATGTCCACCACCGCACAAGCCTGAGGGGACGCAAAACCGGACAGGAAGATCACGTCAGTGACTCAACCCACTCAAGTGACTCACCCCTCTTAGGGATGGAATGAAAAAGTACTAGTAAGCCAGTGACTCAGCCCCCGTAATAGGGTCAGAGGCAGAGAATACCAGTGGAGAGACGGGTGCCGGGCCAGGCAGAGACAGCAAGGGTGGTTTGTTGCTCCAGTGCCTTGCCATTCACCTTCGTACCCCTGGGCCAGACTACACTCAATCATAAGACCTACGGAAGAGATGAGTCTTCAGTAAAGACTTAAAGGTTGAGATTGAGTCTGTGTCTCTCAAATGGGTAGGCAGACATTTCCATAAAAATGTAGCTCTATAGGAGAAAGCGCTGCCTCCAGCTGTTTGCTTAGAAATTCTAGGGACAATAAGGCAACCTGCATCTTGTGACCGTAGCATACGGGTAGGTATGTACGGCAGGACCAAATCAGAGAGATAGGTCATGCAAGCCCATGTAATGCTTTGTAGGTTAGCAGTAAAACATTGAAATCAGCCCTAGCCTTAACAGGAAGCCAATGTAGAGAGGCTAGCACTGGAGTAACATTACCAAATGTTTTGGTCCTGTTCAAGATTCTAGCAGCCGTGCTTAGCACTAACTTTATTTAGTTTATTTAGTCCTTTAACCAGGTAGCCGGATAGTAGGCAATTGCAGTAGTCTAATCTAGAAGTGAGAAAAGCATGGATTAGTTTATCTTTATAATTTTTGGACAAAAAGTTTCACATTTTTGCAATGTTACAAAGATGGAAAAAAGCTGTCCTTTAAATATTCTTGATATGTTCTTCAAAAGAGAGATCAGGGTCCAGAGTAATGCCAGTTTTATTTGAGACGACTGTACAACCATCAAGAGTAATTATCAGATCCAACAGCAGATCTCTTTGTTTCTTGGAACCTAGAACTAGCATCTCTGTTTTGTCCGAGTTTAAAAGTAAAACATTTGCCACCATCCACTTCCTTATGTCGGAAACACAGGTTTCCAGGGTAGGCAATTTTTGGACTTCACAATGTTTCATTGAAATGTACAGATGTGAGTCGCCCGCATAGCAGTGAAAGTTGATATTGTGTTTCCTAATGACATCACCACGAGGTATAATATATAGTGAAAACAATAGTGGTCCTAAAACTGAACCAATTAGGGTTTCCAATCTCTCCAAAAGAATGTGGTGATCGATGGTATCAAAAGTAGCACTAGTTACCTAACGTTAGTTGGCTACTAATACATCGAACTTGCCAGGCAGTATATTAACTACAGTGGGGAGAACAAGTATTTGATACACTGCCGATTTTGCAGGTTTTCCTACTTACAAAGCATGTAGAGGTATGTAATTTTTATCATAGGTACACTTCAACTGTGAGAGACGGAATCTAAAACAAAAATCCAGAAAATCACATTGTATGATTTTTAAATAATTAATTTGCATTTTATTGCATGACATAAGTATTTGATCACCTACCAACCAGTAAGAATTCCGGCTCTCACAGACCTGTTAGTTTTTCTTTAAGAAGCCCTCCTGTTCTCCACTCATTACCTGTATTAACTGCACCTGTTTGAACTCGTTACCTTTATAAAAGACACCTGTCCACACACTCAATCAAACAGACTCCAACCTCTCCACAATGGCCAAGACCAGAGAGCTGTGTAAGGACATCAGGGATAAAATTGTAGACCTGCACAAGGCTGGGATGGGCTACAGGACAATAGGCAAGCAGCTTGGTGAGAAGGCAACAACTGTTGGCGCAATAATTAGAAAATGGAAGAAGTTCAAGATGACGGTCAATCTCCCTCGGTCTGGGGCACCATGCAAGATCTCACCTCGTGGGGCATCAATGAACATGAGGAAGGTGAGGGATCAGCCCAGAACTACACGGCAGGACCTGGTCAATGACCTGAAGAGAGCTGGGACCACAGTCTCAAAGAAAACCATTAGTAACACACTACGCCGTCATGGATTAAAATCCTGCAGCGCACGCAAGGTCCCCCTGCTCAAGCTAGCGCATGTCCAGGCCCGTCTGAAGTTTGCCAATGACCATCTGGATGATCCAGAGGAGGAATGGGAGAAGGTCATGTGGTCTGATGAGACAAAAATAGAGCTTTTTGGTCTAAACTCCACTCGCCGTGTTTGGAGGAAGAAGAAGGATGAGTACAACCCCAAGAACACCATCCCAACCGTGAAGCATGGAGGTGGAAACATCTTTCTTTGGGGATGCTTTTCTGCAAAGGGGACAGGACGACTGCACCGTATTGAGGGGAGGATGGATGGGGCCATGTATCGCGAGATCTTGGCCAACAACCTCATTCCCTCAGTAAGAGCATTGAAGATGGGTCGTGGCTGGGTCTTCCAGCATGACAACGACCCGAAACATACAGCCAGGGCAACTAAGGAGTGGCTCCGTAAGAAGCATCTCAAGGTCCTGGAGTGGCCTAGCCAGTCTCCAGACCTGAACCCAATAGAAAATCTTTGGAGGGAGCTGAAAGTCCGTATTGCCCAGCAACAGCCCCGAAACCTGAAGGATCTGGATGGAGGAGTGGGCCAAAATCCCTGCTGCCGTGTGTGCAAACCTGGTCAAGAACTACAGGAAATGTATGATCTCTGTAATTGCAAACAAAGGTTTCTGTACCAAATATTAAGTTCTGCTTTTCTGATGTATCAAATACTTATGTCATGCAATAAAATGCAAATTAATTACTTAAAAATCATACAATGTGATTTTCTGTATTTTTGTTTTATATTCCGTCACTCACAGTTGAAGAGTACCTATGATAAAAATTACAGACTTCTACATGCTTTGTAAGTGGGAAAACCTGCAAAATCGGCAGTGTATCAAATACTTGTTCTCCCCACTGTATCTGCTATCTAACTACCCTATGTTTATTGACTTGATTATTCACATCATTCTTAGCTAAGTGGTATAGTCATTGTGTGTTTCAATGGACATAGTTAATTCTTGTTATCTACTCCGATTTTAGAGCACTCTCACCTAGAATAACTGTTCCCCCATTTGTGTCTAATTTGTGTCTGCTTGACTGTCGTTGAACGCTTGGATCAAAACTTCTCCTCGGCCAGAGCGTCCAGTGTGCGCTCTGAACGCTCCGAGAGTGAAACACTCTGATTTTACAAACTGATAATCTGACAACACTCTGGCACTCCAAATTGAATTTACAAACAAACCCGAAATCATAAAATGCTTAGCCAGTCATTTGTTATGCTAACAAGCTATCAAGGGGTTGCATAGCAACAGCATAAACTTCTGGTAGACAGGCGAAGCTCTAGTACACTCAACTGAAACGATACCGTTCGTTTACAGTATACTAAAATGAATAAAAATGTGTCATCTTGGTCAGTAATTACTTGCTCGGTAACCATGTCTGTATTCTTAAGGATCAGGAAGGCAACCCCTATACTTTTACTATACTTTTACTGTAGCAAGAACAGAACACATGCCCAACCCATTTCTGCTTTAATCTAAGAGCCTCTTTATTAATCGAGTAGGTCTCCTGGAGCATAGCTATATCTGAATTCAGTTTTGATAAATGTGCCAGAATCTTCCTTTAGTATTACAGGATGTTTGTTCCACTATGAGAAAGAAAGGATAGAGCCTGTTAAAGAAAAGATATAATCTGAGCTGGAATATCTCAAAAGACATACATCACAAAACACAACATAGCAAGGGTAATGAGTAGAAAATAAAATGTCATAAATAGTCATAACACACCCTATCCCCCCAATACAGGAAGCAGTTAGTTGAGCTCTGAATGTATTTTAAATATAACTATTTCTAATTAGAAACCAAAACCAAAAGCTGGCCGCTGTAAAATCAACAGCACTGTGGTTATATCAGATAACATGTACAGTATCAAACCTTTCAGTTTAATGAGTGGGACTTAAATTGTCTGTGGCTATGTAGGCTTTAAAGTAACAGTAGGCTGCAACGTGCAGTGGAATAAAAACCCTCTTATGGACATTGTTATAGAATGAGACCTGCCTTCCATAATATAATCTGAAATCATAAAAGAAAAAAGGATAGTGGCGGCAATGTAAACCGAGATAATAAAACCACTCCTTGATTTTTCAAACCAAAAAGAAATTGGACCCCAAAAAAACAGTACCCATAAGACCAACAGAATCATGTTGGGTCAATTTGGTAAAGCTAAACTATACACATCGTCCTAAATCTTGTGCGTCTCTGTAGAAGCAGCTAATAGCCAAATAATTTCTTCCATTTGACAATAATGGGAGAAAAACTACGTTCAGGAAGATCCCCATGGAGTTTAGAAGAATTTGTTTTTATTCTTACCCACAGGATTCAGTGATGTAGCTGGATGCGCTATGGATGAAACCCAGGAAGCCTATTTGATGTCTGGGAACTTGGACTTCATAGACTCAGTAGCGACCTGTAGGCTGTTGAACTTGCAATGTTTGTTGTCGATTCATACCCATATTGTTGCCGGTTCCCACACCTGAGTTCATAGTCCTTGGTCATGGAGTTGCTGTCGCAGTGGCCAGAACTCCCCTCTCCGTCTTCTAAGTCAGACTGACATGTCAGTGGTGATCTTGATGGGATGTTCAGCAAACTTCAGCTCCTTGCACTTGGTTGCTTTCAAGATTTTTTTTTGATAATGGTGTAGTTTGAAGATCACCACTCAAGGTTTGTTGCTGGAGATCTTCTGGGCACCGATTCTGTGGGTTCACTCATGTCACTGTCTTATATGTGGACTTGGAGCATCTCAGAGAGCCAACAAGCTAGGAATGCTATCATGTTGCTGCGTTTGCTGCCCTCGGGTGAAATTCTTGATCTATTTTTCAAGAAATCGATAACGTCGGTAGCGATTTGTAAATCCTTCTCTAGTGTCTTTTTTCCTTGTCTTGCTTGCCTAGCTCGATGGCTTGTTTGTGGAGATCTGCTGTAACTTTCTCAAATGTTCCGTCAATGGAGAGCACCGAGGTCTGCAGGTTGTCAAGCCTGCTAGAGATAATGTATTTTTTGTTTATCTGAGCTGTCAGTGCTTCGTTAGCTGTCAGTGCTTTCTATCTCCTGCACTGTTTGCTGTAGTTTTTCATTTTCATTAGAATGTGGCGCCATGCCTGCCATATATTGATTGCGATGCCCAATGATCTGTCCTTGTTACTGGCACATTTTTGGGGTTGATGCGTAGTTGGACACGTTAGTAGCTTATAGTGACATGATAAAATCAGTTCCAAGACTTTTGGTGATAATAGACTGGTAGCCATGTCGGAGCCATGCGTTTCTACTCACTACCATCCGCCATCTTGCCGGCAACTCCGTGTCAGGCTCTGGCCATAGAGAAGCCTATTTGCTTCTCTATGTAGCTATGGTCAGAGTCTGACAGTGTCTTTCTTTTCTGTTTCTGTGTGGGTTTTGGGTTGGATCCCTAATTAGAGGCAGCTGCACCGCATTGTCTCTAATTAGGGATCCTATATATGTTAGTCGGTCATTCATTCTGGTGTGGGTCGTTATCGTTATATGTCGCAGTCACGATGAATGTAAGTGTGCCTTTGTTACGTACGTTCATTTCGTGTTTTTTTTGTGAATGTGACGCTTTGTCTGTAGTGTTTGTTTGTGTGCTGTAGTTCGTCATTCATGCATTTGTTATACATAGTATTGAAGATACATAGTATAATAAAATAAAGTAAGAAAATGTCGAACTACTATCCCTGCGCTGCGTCTTGGTCATTCCCACACCCACATCGTGACAGAACGACCCACCACTGCGAGACCAAGCAGCGTAACTGGGAAGAGATGGAGAGAGAGAGAGTGCCGCGTAATAGACGGGGCGCGAGACGGAGAGGAGCCCGAAAGCAACCCCAAGGTGAATTTGGGGAGGGGCTATGGGGGTGGTCGGGTTTAGAAGAGGAGGCACCAGTCCCACTTTCCAGGTGGCATTCTCCGAGGCCGGAAACTGAGTACCTGGGGGAATACCGACGGAGGGATGAGTATGAGAGGATCATGGAGCTATGTTGGCGCAATATGGAGGAGTGTGAGAGCGAAAGGAGGGAGCTGGATTTAAAGGTGCCGGTCGTCTACCCCCATGCCAGAGCAGTCCGCTCCACCGGTGCCCAGTCTGGGTCCGGACCTCTACTCTACTCCCCGCATCCGACCTCCAATGAGTGTGCCCAGCCAGGTGCTTCCAGTGCCGGCTCCACGCACACGACCTCCGGTCCGCCTTCCCAGTCCGGTACCTCCCATGCCAGAGCAGTCCGCTTCACCGATGTCCAGTCCGGGTCCGGACCTCTGCTCTACTCCCCGCACCCGACCTCCGATGCGTGCGCCCTGCCAGGTGCTTCCAGTGCCGGCTCCACGCATCCGACCTCCGGCGCGCCTCCCCAGTCCGGTACGACCGGTGCCGGCTCCCCGCACCCGACCTCCGGCGCGCCTCCCCAGTCCGGTACGACCGGTGCCGGCTCCCCGCACCCGACCTCCAGTGCGTGCGCCTAGCCAGGTGCTGCCAGTGCCAGCTCCACGCATCCGACCTCCGGTGCACCTCCCCAGTCCGGTAAAACCCGTGCCGGCTCCCCGCAGCCCGGAACCTCCAGCGAAGGTCCGTAGCCCGCAACCTCCAGCGAAGGTCCGCAGCTCGCAACCTCCAGCGAAGGTCCGCAGCTCGCAACCTCCAGCGAAGGTCCGCAGCTCGCAACCTCCAGTGAAGGTCCGCAGCCCGCAACCTCCAGCGAAGGTCCGCAGCCCGCAACCTCCAGCGAAGGTCCGCAGCCCGCAACCTCCAGCGAAGGTCCGCAGCCCGCAACCTCCAGCGATGGTCCGCAGCCCGGAACGTTCAGCCGTCTGCTCCACTCCAGTGCCAGAGCAGTCCGCTCCCCCGGTGCCCAATCCGGGTCCAGCCGTCTGCTCCGCTCCAGAGACAGAGCAGTCCGCTCCACCGGTACCCATTCCGGGTTCACCCGTCTGCTCCGCCCCAGTGCCAGAGCAGTCTGCTCCACCGGTACCCATTCCGGGTCCAGCCGTCTGCTCTGCCCCAGTGCCAGAGCAGTCCGCTCCCCCGGTGCCCAATCCGGGTTCAGCCGTCTGCTCCGCTCCAGTGCCAGTGCAGTCCGCTCCACCGGTACCCAATCCAGGTCCAGCCGTCTGCCTATTTGCTTCTCTATGTAGCTTTGGTCAGAGTCTGACAGTGTCTTTCTTTTCTTTTTCTGCGTGGGTTTTGGGTTGGATCCCTAATTAGAGGCAGCTGCACCGCATTGTCTCTAATTAGGGATCCTATATATGTTAGTCGGTAATTCACTCTGGTGTGGGTCGTTATCGTTATATGTCGCAGTCACGGTGAATGTAAGTGTGCCTTTGTTACGTCCGTTCATTTCGTGTTTGTTTTGTGAACGTGACGTTTTGTCTGTAGTGTTTGTTTGTGTGCTGTAGTTTGTCATTCATGCGTTTGTTATACATAGTATTGAAGATACATAGTATAATAAAATAAAGTAAGAAAATGTCGAACTACTATCCCTGCGCTGCGTCTTGGTCATTCCCACACCCACATCGTGACAGAACGACCCACCACTGCGAGACCAAGCAGCGTAACTGGGGAGAGATGGAGAGAGAGAGAGTGCCGCGTAATAGACGGGGCGCGAGACGGAGAGGAGCCCGAAAGCAACCCCAAGGTGAATTTGGGGAGGGGCTATGGGGGTGGTCGGGTTTAGAAGAGGAGGCACCAGTCCCACTTTCCAGGTGGCATTCTCCGAGGCCGGAAACTGAGTACCTGGGGGAATACCGACGGAGGGATGAGTATGAGAGGATCATGGAGCTATGTTGGCGCAATATGGAGGAGTGTGAGAGCGAAAGGAGGGAGCTGGATTTAAAGGTGCCGGTCGTCTACCCCCATGCCAGAGCAGTCCGCTCCACCGGTGCCCAGTCTGGGTCCGGACCTCTACTCTACTCCCCGCATCCGACCTCCAATGAGTGTGCCCAGCCAGGTGCTTCCAGTGCCGGCTCCACGCACACGACCTCCGGTCCGCCTTCCCAGTCCGGTACCTCCCATGCCAGAGCAGTCCGCTTCACCGATGTCCAGTCCGGGTCCGGACCTCTGCTCTACTCCCCGCACCCGACCTCCGATGCGTGCGCCCTGCCAGGTGCTTCCAGTGCCGGCTCCACGCATCCGACCTCCGGCGCGCCTCCCCAGTCCGGTACGACCGGTGCCGGCTCCCCGCACCCGACCTCCGGCGCGCCTCCCCAGTCCGGTACGACCGGTGCCGGCTCCCCGCACCCGACCTCCAGTGCGTGCGCCTAGCCAGGTGCTGCCAGTGCCAGCTCCACGCATCCGACCTCCGGTGCACCTCCCCAGTCCGGTAAAACCCGTGCCGGCTCCCCGCAGCCCGGAACCTCCAGCGAAGGTCCGTAGCCCACAACCTCCAGCGAAGGTCCGCAGCTCGCAACCTCCAGCGAAGGTCCGCAGCTCGCAACCTCCAGCGAAGGTCCGCAGCTCGCAACCTCCAGTGAAGGTCCGCAGCCCGCAACCTCCAGCGAAGGTCCGCAGCCCGCAACCTCCAGCGAAGGTCCGCAGCCCGCAACCTCCAGCGAAGGTCCGCAGCCCGCAACCTCCAGCGATGGTCCGCAGCCCGGAACGTTCAGCCGTCTGCTCCACTCCAGTGCCAGAGCAGTCCGCTCCCCCGGTGCCCAATCCGGGTCCAGCCGTCTGCTCCGCTCCAGAGACAGAGCAGTCCGCTCCACCGGTACCCATTCCGGGTTCACCCGTCTGCTCCGCCCCAGTGCCAGAGCAGTCTGCTCCACCGGTACCCATTCCGGGTCCAGCCGTCTGCTCTGCCCCAGTGCCAGAGCAGTCCGCTCCCCCGGTGCCCAATCCGGGTTCAGCCGTCTGCTCCGCTCCAGTGCCAGTGCAGTCCGCTCCACCGGTACCCAATCCAGGTCCAGCCGTCTGCTCCGCTCCAGTGCCAGAGCAGTCCGCTCCACCGGTACCCAATCTGGGTCCAGCCGTCTGCTCCGCCCCAGAGACAGAGCAGTCCGCTCCACCGGTACCCATTCCGGGTTCAGCCGTCTGCTCCGCCCCAGTGCTAGAGCAGTCCGCTCCACCGGTTATAAGGAAGGGGCATGGGAGAAAACTGTCCACTTCGCCGGAGCCAGAGCCGCCCCCGATGGACTAGTCTTCCCTCCCTATTAACCCCCCTTGCAGTTGTGTGTTTTTTTTTGGCGTCCGGGAGTCCGCGCCTTGTTGGGGGGTGCTGTCAGGCTCTGGCCATAGAGAAGCCTATTTGCTTCTCTATGTAGCTTTGGTCAGAGTCTGACAGTGTCTTTCTTTTCTTTTTCTGCGTGGGTTTTGGGTTGGATCCCTAATTAGAGGCAGCTGCACCGCATTGTCTCTAATTAGGGATCCTATATCTGGAGCTGTGTAGGCGGAATTGGGAGGAGGTTGAGAATGAGCATCCCCAGTCCGGGTCGTTCGGTGCCAGCCTTCCACGCCGAGTCTCCAGTGCGCCTCTCCAGTTCGGTACGCCCCGTGCCGGCTCCCCGCACTCGCCCTGAAGTGCGTGTCACCAGTCCGGTGCAACCTGTGCCGGCTCCACGCACCAGGCCTCCAGTGCGCCTCTCCAGTCCGGTACGTTCCGTGCCGGCTCCCCGCACTCGCCCTGAAGTGCGTGTCACCAGTCCGGTGCAACCTGTGCCGGCTCCACGCAGCCATTCGCCACGCCGGTGCCCACTCCAGGACCGGTCGTCTGCCACGCTCCATGGCCGGAGCCGTTCGCCACGCTGGTGCCCACTCAAGGACCGGTCGTCTGCCAAGCTCCATGGCCGGAGCCATTCACCACGCCGGCCAATATTTTCCCTCCCTAACCCTCCCCCCATGTAATTTTTCTTTTCTTTTTCTGCGTGGGTTTTGGGTTGGATCCCTAATTAGAGGCAGCTGCACCGCATTGTCTCTAATTAGGGATCCTATATATGTTAGTCGGTAATTCACTCTGGTGTGGGTCGTTATCGTTATATGTCGCAGTCACGGTGAATGTAAGTGTGCCTTTGTTACGTCCGTTCATTTCGTGTTTGTTTTGTGAACGTGACGTTTTGTCTGTAGTGTTTGTTTGTGTGCTGTAGTTCGTCATTCATGCATTTGTTATACATAGTATTGAAGATACATAGTATAATAAAATAAAGTAAGAAAATGTCGAACTACTATCCCTGCGCTGCGCCTTGGTCATTCCCACACCCATATCGTGACACTCTGTTTCTATGCCTTATGATTAATGGACCTTTGTTTTGGCATCTTTTCTGTTTCTCCCTGTGGATTTAACAGAATGACCGGCACCTCAGACAGTAGAATTGAGAAAAGAAAAAAGGAACCATGCTTGTATGGACAAGCTTCTCTAATGTCAAATATTAAACAAAGCATTAAACAAAGCATGGGTGTCCATGTAGGCTGATGATTCAACCATATAAGCATCAACAACCACAGCTGACGAAGTCACTGAAACCCTTAACAAAGAGCTGCAGTCTGTTTTGGAATGGGTGGCCAGTAATAAACGGGTCCTGAACAGCTCTAAAAACAAAAGCATTGTATTTGGTACAAATCATTCCCTAAGTTCTAGACCTCCGCTGAATCTCGTAAGGAATGATGTGGCTGTTGAACAAGTTGAGGAGACTAAATTACTTGGTGTTGCCTTAGATTGAAAACTGTCATGGTCAAAACATATAGATTCAATGGTTGTAAAGATTGGGAGATTGTCAGGCTCTGGCCATAGAGAAGCCTTTGTCTCATCTATTTTAGCCATGGTCAGAGTCTGACAGATCTAGGTTATCTAGTTCTGTATGGTGTTTTGTGTTGGGTCCCCAATTGGAGGCAGCTGCTAAGCGTTGTCTCTAATTGGGGAGCCTACTTATGTTTGTATGTTCCACACCTGGGTGTGGTTCATTGTCTTCCATGTCAGTCTGAAGAGTAAGTGTATTTACGTTTGTCTACGTTGTTCGTGTTTGTTATAGTTCACATTGAATATATTAAATATAAATATGTCGAACTATCACTGCGCTGCGCCTTGGTCATTTTACACACCCAGTCGTGACATAATGAACCACCACGAGACCAAGCAGCGCTATACGGGGGAGAAGGAGACACAAGGAGGACAGCGTCATCATCGGGGCTCTGGATGTCGAGCAGCCCGAAGGCAACCCCAAGATAATTTTTTTGGGGGGGCTATGGGGGTGGTCTGGCTGAGAGGAGGAAGCACCAGTGCCACTCTCCATATGGGGGACTGATTCGAGTGAGGAGGAGCAATACCTGGCTGGAGTATACTGGAGCTGTGTAGGCGGAATTGGGAGGAGGTTGAGAATGAGAAGACGGAGCTGGCGTTAATGGTGCCCACAGTGTGCATCCCCAGTCCGGGTCGTTCGGTGCCAGCCTTCCACGCCGAGTCTCCAGTGCGCCTCTCCAGTTCGGTACGCCCCGTGCCGGCTCCCCGCACTCGCCCTGAAGTGCGTGTCACCAGTCCGGTGCAACCTGTGCCGGCTCCACGCACCAGGCCTCCAGTGCGCCTCTCCAGTCCGGTACGTTCCGTGCCGGCTCCCCGCACTCGCCCTGAAGTGCGTGTCACCAGTCCGGTGCAACCTGTGCCGGCTCCACGCAGCCATTCGCCACGCCGGTGCCCACTCCAGGACCGGTCGTCTGCCACGCTCCATGGCCGGAGCCGTTCGCCACGCTGGTGCCCACTCAAGGACCGGTCGTCTGCCAAGCTCCATGGCCGGAGCCATTCACCACGCCGGCCAATATTTTCCCTCCCTAACCCTCCCCCCATGTAATTGTGTTTATTGTCTTGCGGTCGGGAGTCCGCGCCTTTGGGGGGAGGCTGTCAGGCTCTGGCCATAGAGAAGCCTTTGGCTCATCTATTTTAGCCATGGTCAGAGTCTGACAGATCTAGGTTATCTAGTTCTGTGTGGTGTTTTGTGTTGGGTCCCCAATTGGAGGCAGCTGCTAAGCGTTGTCTCTAATTGGGGAGCCTACTTATGTTTGTATGTTCCACACCTGGGTGTGGTTCATTGTCTTCCATGTCAGTCTGAAGAGTAAGTGTATTTACGCTTGACTACGTTGTTCGTGTTTGTTATAGTTCACATTGAATATATTAAATATAAATATGTTGAACTATCACTGCGCTGCGCCTTGGTCATTTTACACACCCAGTCGTGACAGAGATCTCTGTCTGTAATAAAGAAATGCTCTGCTTTTTTGACACTTCACTCCAGAAAGCAAGTCCTGCAGGCTCTAGTTTTGTCTTATCTTGATTATTGTCCAGTCGTGTGGTTGATTGCTGCAAGGAAAGACCTAGTTAAGCTGCAGCTGGCCCAGAACAGAGCGGCACATCCTGCTCTTCATCGTAATCAGAGGGCTGATGTAAATACTATGCATCCCAGTCTCTCTTGGCTAAGAGTTGAGGAGAGACTGACTGCATCACATCTTCTTTTAACAAGAAACATGAACATATTGAAAATCCCAAATTGTTTGCATAGTCAACTTACACACAGCTCTGACATACACACACTTACCCCACCAGACATGCCACCAGGGGTCTTTTCACAGTCCCCAAATCCAGAACAAATTTAAGAAAGCGTACAGTATTATATAAAGCCATTATGGCATGGACCTCCGTTCCATCTCATATTGCTCAAATGAACAGCAAACATGGTTAAAAAAAACAGATAAAGCAACACCTCATGGCAAAATGCCTCTTCCCTATTTGACCTAGATAGTTTGTGTGTATGAATTTATAGGCTACGTGTGCCTTGACATTTTTTTTTATGTAGTTCTGTCCTTGAGCTGTTCTTGTCTATTAATGTTCTGTATTATGTCGTTTCATGTTTTGTGTGGACCCCAGGAAGAATGGGAATCCTAACAAAATACAAAAAATACTGAATGTCTCTTTTTTTGTAATTACAGCTGATGTAGAATCGCTAGCTGGTTAGTTGTGGTGTACCTTGGCTTTTCTGGGTCAGTGATATTGATGGTGCTTATTTAGTTGCATTGTGTTTGTGTGCAGAGGGTTGTGAGTTTGCACCATTTTTCTCAGCACAGCATTTTCTGTGATTTTCCTGCAGGAGAGGTCAAGTCCTGAGTATTTTGTTTAATGTAGATGTTGTGGGGGAGACAGACCTTGACATGAGCCTTTATAAACTTGTCAGGGGACTTCTAAAGGAAGAGACACCGCTAAATAGGATCACCTCTCTCCTGGCCCCTAGAAAAAAAGGGAGCCACAGAAGTGACCACATATAAAAGGTATATTCACCATGCAAGGATATCTATATTTGAAAAGCCTGGTGACATTTTCAAGGTCTGCATTAAAAACCCTGCTTGGAGAAATTCTCTCTGTACACACTATTTTATCATATTTTATAGTGTGCGAGTCTAAGAGAGGGAGGGAGGGGTTCGATAAGTGCATATTCATATGTTTGTATTTGTGCGTGTAAAAGAAATGGTAAAGAAAGACGGAAAAGGCTTTCATACAAAAGTATTGATTACAACAGTCCCAGGATTCTCCATGGTGGCTCACACATCAGTTTTTACCAGTGGCTCCTATTGACATTATACTCAGATAAAGTGGATAAAGCATGTTGATTATCCCCAAGGGAGGCATATGACTGACCAATGCCTCCATCAAACCAACAGTTGTTGAATGCTCATGGACAACCAGAAGATGATAAAGCCTGCCATGAATGAACACACAAGCCATATCCTTTACTCAAGTGCCTCGTTGAGCCAAATCCGCTTTCATAGGCTGAAGAATAAAGCAAAAACATGCCTCGCTACAGAAGTCATCGAACAATGTGACATCGTCAAGTGGCTTTTACAGTCAGGCGAGTGAATGAATATTTAATATTCTAATTTGAAGCCATCGTTCCAATGGAAGATTAGGTTATTGATTAGACCGTTACAGGGCTCGGCAGGTCCACCTTTACCTGTGATGCCCATCAGGAGAACCTGGGGGCCACCTTGCCAAGATCAATCATGCTTCTCTCACAGACAGTGAGAAAGAGCGAGATCGGCATTTGTAAAAGTACTCGCTCCCAGGGATTTAGTGTGTAATGAGAGTTAGCTTATGAATCCCGGACGCTTGTCAAGAGGTCCGCTGAGCTGTCTTACAGGGGCATCCGTGAGATTCCGCTTTATTGGAATCCCCACCCCTCAATCTCCCTCCATTTCCCGGCGTAAAGAGACCCTGAGGAGAAATGTTCACTTCAGGAGGTGGGGAAGGAGTGTAATGGGACCGATGCGCCAGAAAGCCTATTTTGTGACAGTCAGTCATGGATTGCAGATTTAGAAAAGCCTCTTAAACTGACACAAAATCACAGTTTTTCTCCACACAATAAGACAATACCTTCTTATGTTATACAGAGATATAATACAAATCAGCGGAGACATTATTGCTGTAAGGCTTGTTACAGTAAATGATAGCAATCTTCATTTTTGAACTAGAACATTTCCTGTTACAGTCTCTTCCCCTTGGGTTCTGATCGCTGTGTGGAAACTATCAGTCCCCATTCTGGGGAATACATTCCCAGTGATGCACAATAACAAATATTTTTGACATTTGCCTATTACCCTCAAATTTCCTTTTGAGAAATATACTTAAGCTGTCCGAGGTGAATATACAGGGCTTAAACGAATGTCAACCCACTATCTTCATTCTCAGAAACCCTTCAACTCTCTGAGGCGATGTGCTTCACCGTCCCCCAAATGTTTCTTTGCATTTATTAATGTCTGGAAAATGGGGTCATCATCAAACTTGAATGATTTGCGGTCTCGTCCATAACTTGTCATAGTGAGTAAGGACAGCTTTTGGACCAGCTTGGATTAGTTCTGCAGTGGGCATACGGAAGAGTGTGCATGTCATTTCAAAACCATCAAAGGGGAAAATAGCCCCTTCAAAATCAGATTGTATGGAGATTGTAAGCAGCTATCCCCCAAGTAGATTGGTTTTCTAAATGTCCTACAGTTGACAGAGTTACTGCTAATAGGTCTGTCCGTATGCATCGATTAACACATGAGTTCATCAAGGATCCCAGTCTCCCACTCAGAGGGTAACCTTCCATTAATATAGGCATCTAAAGGCACAAATCACACAGAGCCCTCTCCCGCCCCTGGTTGCACAGCATACAGAGGAGTTGATTAGGAATGCTTTGTCTCAGACAAAGGACAGTAAACTGAGGCTGCTGGTCTAAATTCATTTTCATTAGCGGTGGAACAGCGAGTCCTTATCAAACTCATTAGTTGATAAAAACACCTTCTGATTTCCTATTTAAAAAACATCCTCCCATGTTGGCGATGCCCACTTTCTTTTCCCATTTCTCCACACCCCCATAGCCACACTGGGGACTGAGAAATTAATGGTAGCTTTTATACCTTTCGCTCAAGGATTCTGTCAGTGATGTTTCTGTGAAAAAGTCTTAAAGAACTGCTGATGTGAGCTACTCACAGATTTCTTTTTATTAGCAGGGAGGCAAAGTTGTACAATTAAATGAAATAGTAGCATCACTTTTCTATTTTGCACTTGCTTAATGGAATTTGCCCCCCCCCGTTGGTGTACACTAATGGAAACTAATGGAAGACTATAACAGAAAGCAATTGTCTAAGATGCTGTAAATCTGTTGGGGAATTTCCTGACTGTGTGTTTTGAAAGTCAGACTTGAATCTTCGGTGTATTACAGCTCTGCATTTCTCTAATGCAAGCAATTTCTATCTTCCGCCAACTATAGATTTAGGGACAGAGGAGCAAAAGCAATCGCAATTTCCTGGCAGAATATCCATTTATTCAAATTTTAGACAAAAAGAAATACTGTGCTGTGCAATTGATGAACAACTCTGTTTATGTACAGTTTATGTACAGTTTGTGTATATACAGTATATATGTATATACAGTACCAGTCAAAAGTTTGGACCCACCTACTCATTCAAGGGTTTTTCTTTATTTTTACTATTTTCTACATTGTAGAATAATAGTGAAGACATCACAACTACGAAATAGCACATATGGAATCATGTAGTAGCCCAAAAAGTGTTAAACAAATCAAAATATATTTGAGATTCCTGTAGCCACCCTTTGCCTTAATGACAGTTTTGCACACTCTTGGCATTCTCTCAACCTTTTTTATTTTTATTTAACTAGGCAAGTCAGTTAAGAGCAAATTCTTATTTACAATGACGGCCTACACCGGCCAAACTCAGACGACGCTGGGCGCTGGGCCAACCGCCTTATGGGACTCCCAATCACGGCCGGTTGTGATACAGTCTGGATTCAAACCAGGTTGTCTGTACTCTAGAGGCGTCACGCCTCTAGCACTGAGATTCAGTGTCTTAGACCACTGCGCCACTTGGGAGCTTCATGAGGTAGTCACCTGGAATGCATTTCAATTAACTGATGTGCCTTATTTTGTGGAATGTCTTTCCTTAATGTATTTGAGCCAATCAGTTGTGTTGTGACAAGGGATGGTTGGTATATAGAATATAGCCATATTTGGTAAAATACCAATTCCATATTATGGCAAGAACAGCTCAAATAAGCAAAGAGAAACGACAGCCCATCATTACTTTAAGACATGAAGGTCAGTCAATCCGGAAATGTTTTAAATTTAAAAAATAACTTCAGATGCAGCCGCAAAAACCATCAAGTGCTACGATGAAACTGGCTCTCATGAGGACCGCCACAGGAAAGGAAGACCCAGAGTTACCTCTGCTGCAGAGGATAAGTTCAGTAGAGGTACCAGCCTCAGAAATTGCAGCCCAAATAAATGCTTCACAGAGTTCAACAGACACATCTGAACATCAACTGTTCAGAGGAGACTGAGTGAATCAGGCCTTCTTGGTCAAATTGCTGCAAAGAAACCACTACTAAAGGACACCAATAACAAGAAGAGGCTTGCTTGGGCCAAGAAACACGAGCAATGGACATTAGACCAGTGGAAATCTGTCCTTTGGTCTGATGTGTACAAATTTGAGAGACGCAGAGTAGGTGAATGTAAGATCTCTGCATGTGTGGTTCCCACCGTGAAGCATGGAGGTGGAGGTGTGATGGTGTGGGGTGCTTTGCTGGTGAAACAGTCTGTGATTTATTTAGAATTCAAGAAACAACATGGCATTCTGCAGCGATATGCCATACCATCTGGTTTGCACTTAAGTGTGACTATCATACATTTTTCAAACGGGAAAATTACCCAAAACAAATCCCTGGCTGTGTAAGGGCTATTTGACCAAGAATGAGAGTGATGGAGAGCTGCATCAGATGACCTGGCCTCCACAATCACCTGTTGGCTGCTTTTCCTTCACTCTGCAGTCCAACTCATCCCAAATCATCTCAATTCGGTTGAGGTCGGGTGATTGTGGAGGCCAGGTCATCTGATGCAGCTCTCCATCACTCATCTACGTCAAATAGCCCTTACACAGCCTGGAGGGGTGTTTAGGGTCATTGTCCTGTTGAAAAACAAATGATAAGCACAAACCAGATGGGATGGCTTTACGCTGCATAATGCTGTGGTAGCCATGCTGATTAAGTATGCCTTGAATTCTAAATAAATCACAGACGGTGTTAACAGCAAAGCACCCCCACACCATCACACCTCCTCCCCCATGCTTCACGGTGGGAACCACACATGCAGAGATTATCTGTTCACCTTCTCTGCGTCTCACAAAGACACAGAGGTTGGAACCAAAACTATTTTGGACTCATTGGACCAAAGGACAGATTTCCACCGGTCTAATGTCCATTGCTCATGTTTCTTGACCTATGCAAGTCTCCTCTTCTTATTGGTGTCCTTTAGCAGTGGTTTCTTTGCAGCAATTCGACCATGAAGGCCTGATTCATGCAGTATCCTCTGAACAGTTGATGTTGAGATGTGTCTGTTACTTGAACTCTGTGAAGCATTTATTTGGGCTGCAATCTGAGCTGCAGGTAACTCTAATGAACTCAGTCTCAGCAGCAGAGTTAGCTCTGGGTCTTCATTTCATGTGGCGGTCCTCATGAGTGCCAGTTTCATCATAGCGCTTGATGGTTTTTGAGACTGCATTTGAAGAAACTTTCAAAGTTCTTGAAATGTTCCATATTGTCTGACATTCATGTCTTAAAGTAATGATGGACTGTCGTTTCTCTTTGCTTATTTGAGCTGTTCTTGCCATAATATGGACTTGGTCTTTTACCCAAGAGGTCTATCTTCTGTATACCACCGCTACCTTTTTTTGACTATGTTTGTTTACTGTGTAACTCTGTGTTGTTGTTTTTGTCGCACTGCTTTGCTTTGTCTTGGCCAGGTCGCAGATGCAAATGAGAACTTGTTCTCAACTGACCTACCTGGTTAAATAAAGGTGAAATAAAATTTTAAAAAATACCTTGTCACAACACAACTGTTTGGCTCAAACGCATTAAGAAGGAAAGAAATTCCACAAAATATTTTTTAACAAGGCACACCTGTTAATTGAAATGCATTCCAGGTGACTACCTCATGAAGCTGGCTGAGAGAATGCCAAGAGTGTACAAAACTGTTATCAAGGCAAAGGGTGGCTACTTTGTTTAACACTTTTTTGGTTACTACACGATTCCATATGTGTTATTTCATAGTTTGGATGTCTTCACTATTATTCTACAATGTTGAAAATAGTAAAAATAAAGAAAAAACCTTGAATGTGTAGGTGTGTCCAAAATTTTGATTGGTACTGTATTTATGTATAGATACATAATTATGTGTGTATTATATATTATTATTATATATATATACACATACATATATACACACACACACACACACACATATATATACAGTGGGGAGAACAAGTATTTGATACACTGCCGATTTTGCAGGTTTTCCCACTTACAAAGCATGTAGAAGTCTGTAATTTTTATCATAGGTACTCTTCAACTGTGAGAGACGGAATCTAAAACAAAAATCCAGAAAATCACATTATATGATTTTTAAGTAATTAATTTGTATTTTATGACATAAGTATTTGATACATCAGAAAAGCAGAACTTAATATTTGGTACAGAAACCTTTGTTTGCAATTACAGAGATCATACGTTTCCTGTAGTTCTTGACCAGTTTTGCACACACTGCAGCAGGGATTTTGGCCCACTCCTCCATACAGACCTTCTCCAGATCCTTCTTCTTCCTCCAAACACGACGAGTGGAGTTGTGACAAAAATAGAGCTTTTTGGTCTAATCAGACCACATGACCTTCTCCCATTCCTCCTCTGGATCATCCAGATGGTCATTGGCAAACTTCAGACGGGCCTGGACATGCGCTGGCTTGAGCAGGGGGACCTTGCGTGCGCTGCAGGATTTTAATCCATGACGCCGTAGTGTGTTACTAATGGTTTTCTTTGAGACTGTGGTCCCAGCTCTCTTCAGGTCATTGACCAGGTCCTGCCGTGTAGTTCTGGGCTGATCCCTCACCTTCCTCATGATCATTGATGCCCCACGAGGTGAGATCTTGCATGGTGCCCCAGACCGAGGGAGATTGACCGTCAACTTGAACTTCTTCCATTTTCTAATAATTGTGCCAACAGTTGTTGCCTTCTCACCAAGCTGCTTGCCTATTGTCCTGTAGCCCATCCCAGCCTTGTGCAGGTCTACAATTTTATCCCTGATGTCCTTACACAGCTCTCTGGTCTTGGCCATTGTGGAGAGGTTGGAGTCTGTTTGATTGAGTGTGTGGACAGGTGTCTTTTATACAGGTAACGAGTTCAAACAGGTGCAGTTAATACAGGTAATGAGTGGAGAACAGGAGGGCTTCTTAAAGAAAAACTAACAGGTCTGTGAGAGCCGGAATTCTTACTGGTTGGTAGGTGATCAAATACTTATGTCAAGCAATAAAATGCAAATTAATTATTTAAAAATCATACAATGTGATTTTCCGGATTTTTGCTTTGTAAGTAGGAAAACCTGCAAAATCGGCAGTGTATCAAATACTTGTTCTCCCCACTGTATACAGTGCTTTCGGAAAGTATTCAGACCCCTTGACTTTTTCCACATTGTGATACGTTACAGCCTTATTCTAAAAATGATTACCCATCAATCTACACACAATACCCCATAATGACAAAGTGAAAACAGGTTTTTAGAATGATTGCAACTCTATATAAAAAAAACATAAATAGCTAATTTACATAACTATTCAGACCCTTTGCTATGAGATTCGAAATTGAGCTCAGCCACATCCAGTTTCCATTGATCATCCTTGAGATGTTTCTACAACTTAATTGGAGTCCACCTGTGGTAAATTTAATTGATTGGACATGATTTGGGAAGGCACACACCTGTCTATATAAGGTCCCACTGTTGAAAGTGCATGTCAGAGCAAAAACCAAGCCATGAGGTCGAATGAATTGTCTGTAGAGCTCCGAGACAGGATTTCGTCGAGGCAAAAATCTGAAGAAGGGTACCAAAACATTTCTGCAGCAATAAAGTTCCCCAAGAACACAGTGGCCTCCATCATTCTTAAGTGGAAGAAGTTTGGAACCACCAAGACTCTTCCTAGAGCTGGCCGCCAGGCCAAACTGAGCAATCAGGGGAGAAGGGACTTGGTCAGGGAGGTGACCAAGAACCCGATGGTCACTCTGACAGAGCTCCAACGTTCCTCTGCGGAGATTGAAGAACCTTCCAGAAGGACAACCATCGGGTAGAGTGGCCAGATGGAAGCCACTCCTCAGTAAAAGACACATGACAGCCCGCTTGGGCACCTAAAGGACTCTCAGACCATGAGAAACAGGATTCTCTGGTCTGATGAAACCAAGATTGAACTCTTTGGCCTGAATGCCAAGCGTCATGTCTGGAGGAAACCTGGCACCATCTCTACATTGAAGCATGGTGGTGGCAGCATCATGCTGTGGGGATGTTTTTTACCGGCAAGGATGGGGAGACTAGTCAGGATCAAGGGAAAGATGAACAGAGCAAGTACAGAGAGGTCCTTGATAAAAACCTGCTCCAGAGCGCAGACTGGGACAAAGGTTCCCAATCCAACAGGACAACAATCCTATGCACACAGCCAAGACAATGTAGGAGTGGCTTCGAGACAAGTTTCTGAATGTCCTTGAGTGGCCCAGTCAGAGCCTGGACTTGAACTCGATCAAAGATCTCTGGAGAGACCTGCTGCGATGCTCCTCATCAAACCTGACACAGCTTTAGAGGATCTGCAGAGAAGAATGGGAGAAACCCCCCAAATACAGGTGTGTGAAGCTTGTAGCGTCATACCCACGAAGACTCGAGGCTGTAATCACTGCCAAAGATGCTTCAACAAAGTACTGAGTAAAGGGTCTGAATACTTATTTAATGTGACATTTCCATTTATTTTTTATTTTTATACATTTCTATTTATTTCTAAATCTGTTTTTGCATTGTCATTATGGGGTACTGTGTGTAGATTGATGAGGGTAAAAAAAACAGTTAATCAATTTTAGGATAAGGCTGTAATGTAATAAAATGTGGAAAAATTCAAGGGGTCTGAATACTTTCCGAATGCACTGTGTATATAATCTCTTGTCATGTGTATTTAAAACAACATATCATCATCACCTCATTAAAATCCAGAAATATCAAATACCCCAATCTCTCCTGCACACCCCATTTGTTTGACAATGTAAAGTAGTAAAAAAGCCTTTTTTCTTATTTTTTCTTTTTACATTCATTCAAAGATGCATTGAGTAAAATTCAAGTCAGTATTATCCATCCAGCCAATACTAATATTCCCTTGTGGTATCTGCCTTTAGCCGTAGTCCAGAGTTCAGGCAGAAGTTCAAAGACTAGCATTATTATGTCTCTGTTGTAATCCAGTTAAAACAAGATGATTAAGATGAAAGAGAATGCAATAACAAACAGCTCTCTAACACCAGTTTAAATTCACATCTTCACTATTATATCTCTCTCTCTCTCTCTCTCTCTCTCTCTCTCTCTCTCTCTCTCTCTCTCTCTCTCTCTCTCTCTCTCTCTCTCTCTGAGATCCTGAAGGCGCACCTGAGCACAGAGTTTTTAGCATCAATGGCAACTGTTACGAAGCATATGCCTCTGAAACACTTAATGTAGATCTGATAGGCAGTTTCGGTTGAAAGAAGAAAAAAAAAACAGATAAGTAGCATGAAACAATTAGGAGGTTGTGGGGAGTAGAGCAGAGCAGAGAGCGTATTACAAATTTGCGTGGATGTCCTCGTGTCGTAGCACTTTGTAGGTAATCCAGTAGAAAATGTTGAAGAAGAGGAAGCTCAGAGGGAAGACTGCCCGGGATATCGTGTCAATACGCTTGGCCCGGTCTACAAAGCGCTTGCGGACCACCTCTCCATCGTACACGGTGGACACCGGCGGGGCGAAGATTGTGGCCCCCTCCACAGCGGTTCCATCCTTGGTCTGCAGGCAGTGACCCAGTCCGTAGCCGCGGAAGTAAAACCCACGGCTGTCTCTCACCAGTTCCTCTTCCTGGGGAATGAAGCAAAAAGAAAGCACAGATTGGTTCTCACTGTAAACTGGCATTAAGTCATATTTCTTCCCAGTTGGTAATTCTCAGATGCAGGCGTTTGGGGTGTAACGTAGCAAAAGGGCAACAGCCCCTAAAAAAACAGCTTCTCATTTAGAGATATATGAGTCAGAAACATTTATTCTACTGTCAAAGTTTACTACAAAGTGTAAATAGGATCAATTTGTCCAAAACGGAGTTTTGTGAGACATCACAACCTAAATGAAGATTGGGTTTGTTTCAATCCTGCCCACATGCCAACAGCTTGGCAGCTTCACACGACCCAATCGTAATGCCCGTGGTAAATTTGGCTTGACTTGTGGGGCTTGTTAGGGACCATTGGTAAATTACACAATGTCATTTGTTGAAAGAAAATATAATTTAACAGACGCTCTTATCCAGAGCAATTTACAATTAGTGCATTCATCTTAAGATATTACAGTCGTAGTAATAAGAGTTTTGACTGGGCTGAGCGGGAGCTGACCTCCCGTAGGGGTAGGACGGCCAACAGACCAGAGGTGGCCGAGGCAAGCACCGGGGCAAGCACCATAGTCTTGTAATGGATGCAAGCTTCGACTGGAAGCCAGTGGAGTGTGCAGAGAAAACTTGAGAAGGTTGAACACCAGGTGGGTTGCTGCGTTCACCAGGGTTTGATGGCACAAGCGGGGAGCCCAGCCAACAGAGATTTGCAGTAGTCCAGACCAGGGGCGTGGCTACATGGGTGGCATGGGGTGGCAGCTGCCACCCTTGAAATTAGCCTTGCCACCCCAATTGCCAACCCAATTTTTGACCTGAAAAATTATAACAATACTAAGAAAGTTCTAGCTCACATTGTCATTGATGAAATGAAACCAATCAATATCGGTCATGACTGGAAACAGCGTCACAGATCGCATCATTTAAACTAAAGCCACTAGCAAAAGCGCAAATCAAGAACGGACTACGTATGCAGGTAAGCAAGCTTGCTAGTTATGGATTGATAGATAGCTCAAGCTGACTTATTAGTGCTTAACTGAATCAAACCTCTCTGTTTTGGATGGTGAGCAACTGGGGCTGGAAAGTTCCTGTGAGGGTTTGGGCCATGGTCAGGCCTTACTCCCACTAGGGGGAGTGGTAGGACCACAGACAAACCCTCACATCTTTACTAGGGGTGGTTAATGATCCCCAATCGGAGACAGCTGTCTAGAGTTGGTCTCTGATTGGGGATAGTATTTAGCCATCCCTGTGTGGATCATTGTTCGTGTTTATTTGACTACATTTGCGCACTCACGTAAGTCACATTGTTTAAACTCTCCTTTGTTATTTTATGTTTCATGAGTACATCTCATAAAATAAAAGGAATGACTCCGTATACACTCCGTATAAAAGAACGCTCCGTATATTGTCCCTTCACTACGCATCGTGACAGTTCCGACCTCGTAGTAGTTGAATAAAAATACACCTGAACGCTTTTTGAGAGCTCTGATAAGTAGGTTTTAACATCACTTGCATGGCTGCATTTCTGTTAAAATAAGTATTTTTTGATTACTTACTCTGCGCACAAATAAGTCACTATATATTTGTTTATTTAGGTCGTACTCATTAGCGCAGGCGATTGTTATTTTAAAGGATAGGAAGCAGTTACTTTTGTATAACTGAGGTAATGTTAAGCTTTCTGGCTAGCTAGGCTTATTGCAGGTGTCACCAACATGTCGATCTTGGAAGAATCGCACGTTTTCAAAATAAGAGAATTGTATATTCAGGGGTTTAAAAACATTTGCCACATGTCCTTAGGGCAAGGGAGACAGTTTATTTTACTTGTCCAACAGTTGAATGTACTTTCATTGCATAATCAAAATTCGATAGGCCTATTACAAATATGAACATTTGTGACTAGACTAGCTAGTACGAATCGCAATTGCATGCCTACCTAACTAGTTAGCTGCCCTATAGGCAGCAACAAACAATGCTAGTTAGTTAACGCTGGCAACATATTTCACATGAAAACACCTGCAAAGTAATTATGGTGTACAATAATCGTTTTCATTAAGATTTATTTGTTGTTTGCTGTGTTGTGTGTGTGTGTGTGTGTGTGTGTGTGTGTGTGTGTGTGTGTGTGTGTGTGCCACAGATTGAGCAACTGATTTCTTTGTTAAGAAATTGAGGGAGGGAGATGGAAGGAAGAGAGCAGGAAAGGCCTGAAGAAACGGTGGGAGAGAAAGCAGAGGTGATAGAGAGGGATGAAATGAGGAAGAGAAGGATGAAGTGGAGGTAGAGAATGACAGAGAGGGGGAGATGGAGGCACAAGTGGAGGAGATGGAAGAGCTAGATGAGGAGATGGAGAAGCAAAATAGGGAGGCTGAGGGCAGCGTCATGGCTGCTCCTACAAGGAGTCCAGTAGCACCGCATGGTATGTTAATTTAGCAACAGCTGACCACTTCATTATACCTTGCAAGTACCGGGTTGGACCACCTTTGGCCTTCATAACTGCCTCAATTCTTTGTGGTATATCATTGGATATTTTCATTTTTTCGGGCCATTCTTTGTAAACCCCAGAGATGGTTGTGTGGGTAAATCCCAGTAGATCAGCACTTCCTGAAATACTCAAACCAGTCCGTCTGGCACTAACAACCATGCCGCATTCAAAGTCATTTAAATCACTTTTCTTCTTGAATTGAACTTCAGCAGATTGTCTTGACCATGTCGACATTACTAAAAACATTGAGTTGCTGCCACGTGATTGGCTGATTAGATATTTGCGTTATCGAGCAGTTGAAAAGGTGAACCTAAGGAAGTGGCTGGTGGGTGTATAACTTGATTCCAGGGTCATTGTAAGTATTTAGTTCTTAGCATATGTCAAACACTTTGTTCAACATTTTTCGTAGATCTATCCATATCCAGAAATGAGGGACCCACACAACCCCATTTGCAGTCATTCCCAAAAAGTTTTCAAGAAAGTGCAAGGAGAAGTTTTCGCAGTGAGTGGTACAAAGGACACACGTGCCTAGAGTGGTTTCCTCTTGCATGCCAAGTCAGAAGCCCATAACAATGCAATGGCTGCATGGGTTGAGTACAAAAGAATGGGGGAAAACAACACATCACTATTACGTCTGATAAGTGATAGCCATAAAAAAAAGGTCATCGAAAACCATAACTATGTTAACTTTAGCTGAAGTTATTTTATTAACAGCCACACAGGACATTGCGCAGTCACAATGAACCAGCATCATCAACAAACAAAGGTAATTTCTTAGAGATTTTACATCTAATTGGTGAACACGATCCAAATGTGAAAAAAAAATATTGACAAAACAAAACAAAAACAATCAGAAGTTTAGAGAGATGTGGATTGGAGTACAGGATAAATCTTGTAGGTCAAGGGTACGATGGTGCTTCTGTGATGAGTGGTCGGCATTCTGGAGTACAAAGTAGAATTAAGGAAGTGGCCAAATGTGCATTTTATGTGTATTGTAATGCGCACTGTTTGAATTTAGTTCTTGTAGACTGTGTGAAGTCAGTTTCAGATGCGGCATGCTTCTTTTCCTTATTGGAATGTCTTCATGTCTTGTTCATATGTTCACTACAAGTGGCTTGAAGTGCAAAGGGAGATGTTTGAAGGTGCACCAAGAGAACTCCAAAGGTTGAGTGACACCAGGTGGGCCTGCAGGTATGTAGCATGTCGAAACCTAATGGATCGTTTGTCAGCTGTAAAAACAGTGCTTGAGGACATTTCTGAGGATGGCCTCCCTGATAGAGCTGTAGAAGCTAGAGGGCTAATTGCTCAAATTGATTTGAATTTCATAGGGATTCTGTCAGTCTTTAAGAAAGTTCTTGGTAGCACAAAATATCTGTCAGACATGCTTCAGTCACCCAAACTAGATCTTTCAAAAGCAGTTGATCTCATTGAAGCACTTAAACAGACCATTGAAGAGTACCGAAGTGAGGCTTACTTCAACAACCTCTGGGAAGAGATTATAAAAACGTGAAAATTTCAGCGTTTCGACAGACCGAAGTCTCCAGAAGTGAAAAATACAGCTAGCCAGAACATTGCAGGGTTGTGTGGTAGCATCTACGGTCGGACAGCCCAATGAGGTAGACAGTAAAGATGCCTTTACATTACATGTGTACTACCCAGTCATTGACTCCATGATTGGAGATGTAGATAGGTGTTTCACAAAAACCAACCGTGGAATCATGAAAGGTATCCAGGCACTTAACCCCTCAAGCAGCACTTTTTTGGATGAGGACAGCATTGTCACCATAGCACAGGCTTACGACTCAGATGTTGAGGACCTGAAACACGAGTTATATCAGACCAGAAGTATTCTTAGCAGAATAAAGGCAGATGGACAGGACACTCCTATTTTAATTGAGTTTACTAGGTTTTTGGAACATTTTAAAGAGGTCTTTGAACTTTTCCGTCTGTCAAAGATAGCTGTTGTGCTACCAGTTAGCAGTGCTACATGTGAGCGCAGCTTCTCTACACTGAAACGTGTAAAAACTAACTTGCGCTCCACCATGTCAGATAGCAGACTAAGTAATTTGGCAATACTTAGTATTGAATCTCAGCGTGCAAAAGCTATAGACATGGATGAATTCATAAGATGCTTTTCTGGACTGGAAAGCATTTTAATCGTCGTATTCAGCTCTTTTGTTTCATTGAGAGTGAGACTATGATTGAATTTCGCAGGAGCGTAGCTTTTCATTTTTTGTTGGCCTTATTCCATTGTGCTTCTTGTAGAGTGAGATAATCAGTAAATGCAAGAAGTTGTAAATATGTGGTTGTTGGTCTTTGTAAATACTCTTATTTGAATAATGTTTGCATTTACAAAGTACCGTAGGTAAATTCTATACTATATTTTAAATCACCTCCTATGACATTTTATGTAGGATTAATTAATCATATGAACTAATGTTGAGTTATCATTATTTTGCATTCTAGGTATTCTAACCAAAATCTTACAAGTATCACAAACTATAGAGCTAATATGAAGCCAGTACAAGAATGTCATTATTTAGTCATTGATGTTATTACAGAGTTACAAGATATTCAGCAAATAGAACTTTGGTATATTTATAAAGATGGTGCCACCCCATATTGTGCTCTTGCCACCCCATGGATAAAATCCTGGACACGCCACTGGTCCAGACGGGAGATGACAAGTGCCTGGATTAGGACCTGTGCCGCTTCCTGTGTGAGGAAATGTTGTACTCTACGAATGTTGTAGATCATGAACCTGAGTTATCCACCGTGATGGAGAGGTCTTGGAGCGGGCAGGCCTTACCTGGAAGGAAGAGCAGCTTTGTCTTGTTGAGGTTAAGCGACATGGGACAATATGTTAAAATTGGCTCCAAATTTGAATGACTTAAAAAACCTCAAATCAACTATAAATAGTAGAAATTAACATACAAATATTTAATAAGAAAACTAAAAGGTGTAAAACATGAAAATATTGTCTCATTTACGTGTAATTTATTGACAGTCCCTAACTAGCCCCGGAGATGGGCTATCCAAAGTCAAAGCAATTTTGCCACGGTTGCACACCAACTGGCTGAAGCTAATTGGCAAAATAATTTGGCTAACTCTTCCCATCTGTGAACACACAAAAGAGACATCCACATCAAACCACACCCTGAAACCAACACCTGTTTGAATTCAGTCATTGCCGCTAGATTTTCTTAATGAACCAAATCTAAAATGAGGCCATATCATGTCAGGCTTTAAGGGGAGAGCTATTTCCAGTTTACTGTGTCGTAATCTTGCCTCGTGTCATGAATGATTTGTGAGAGATAGTGTTTAATCAATCCAGCAGCCTAAATTCAAGTTTGTTCAATCATCTGCCTTTCCGGAGTCTCTACACAGAAGGAGGGTAGCAGGAGAGGAACAGTATCATTAGCACGAAAGGGACATTTTAATTACCAAAGTAAAAAAGGCTAAGGACATAGTTTTTTTTATCTAAACTTCTGAAATAATGGACCTCTCAAGGTGCCGGAGTCAAGGTCCCAACAAAAACTCACAATGGGCATTTCCAATGATGGATGGCGAGGCACTCTTTCCATGCAGAGTGAGATGCCATATTCCCTCTGTGGAGAATATTAATAGACATGTAGCTTAACGTTGACAGTCCTCTCACACCTTGAGAGATGCGCTTTGGCAGGGGAAAGTGGAGATGTGGGATCTAAATCAGGTGATTAGTATTCAGTGGAAAGGCAGTGAGTGAATTGACCCTCCTGGGTGACTCTCTCCCTGACCCTTGGCAGGTCTTTGGGACGCTGCCTTGCTATTGCCATCTTATTGCTGCGCAGAATTGGCAGTGAATAGTGACATGCGGACATCCTTTCCTACTTTCCACACCCTTTCCACTATAGCTATTTTGCTAGCTGTACATTGGGTCTACAGTAAGTGTGCATGATACGTCACAGTTCTAGTGGTCTATCTGGAAGCTCTTACCTCTGAAATGGCTTTAGTGAAGGGCAGTTGGCAATATGCCACCCATTTAAAGCCCAACTTCAGCTCTTTAAGTTCTTTTCTTCAATTATTGGCTTTCCTCTCTGACATGCCTGCCTTGTTCCTTGGCTGTGAGTGAACTTGGTAGAAACAAACCGTTTATCTGTTGTCCAATGACAAATGACACCTTCAATAGTTGTAGCTCTTCTTGCACTTCTTGCACCAGCTAAACTATACAGTGCATCGTGCTTAGGTCTAATGATGCCTTTCGCCAAAGATAATAGGTACTCATCCTTGCTGGCCTGTGCTCATGGCCCCAGTCAGGTAGCTTTGGTGAACACTGTGATTTGTTGGAGAGGAGTGCTGTTCTCACCACTGTGATCAACACCATGCAGTGTCCTAACTCTGCTGAGCAGGGGCAGACAAGAACCAGAAATCAGTCCTAGGCCGGTCCATTTTAAGCCTGTGTCTATTTAGTGGACAGTAATCAATTAGTCAAATTATGATAATTCTGCGTTATGGCCAGTCCGTTTCTGCTGCAGAGTGTAAACTGAGTGTCTGTGAAAATGTTTGTGTTAAAATGGATTGGCACTTTCCTTTTACCCAACTGTTAGAGATTCACACCAAGGTTTTACATGATCAACTTTGACTTGGGGGGGAAGAGCCAAAGTAGAGCAGCAAGTAGTTGTTAACACTTAGAAATCAAACGGGTACAGTGCCTTCAAAAAGTATTCACACCCCTTAACTTTTTCCACATTTTGTGGTGTTACAGCCTGAATTAAAAAAAAATTGTCACTGGCCTACGCATAATACCCCATAATATCAAAATTAAATTATGTTTTTCGAAATGTTTGCAAATGATTTCAAAATAAAAAGCTGAAATGTATTCAGTCAATACATACTCAACCCATTTGTTATGGCAAGCCTACAGAAGTACTCATTCTGAGTGCAATAACAGTATTTAACCAGATAAAAAAAAAAAACAGTCATTGAATATCCCTTTTGATCATGGTGAATTATTCATTACACTTTGGATGGTTTATCAGTAAACTCAGTCACTCCCCCCTGTCTGAGATATCTACTGCAGCCCTGTCATGTTTGTGTGTGTGTGGAGAGACCAAGTCGCAGTGCAGGGATTGTAGTTCGACATGTTTAATATTAAAACAGTGGGGAGAACAAGTATTTGATACCCTGCCGATTTTGCAGGTTTTCCTACTTACAAAGCATGTAGAGGTCTGTAATTTTTATTACAGACCTCTACACATCGTATGATTTTTAAATAATTAATTTGTATTTTATTGCATGACATAAGTATTTGATCACCTACCAACCAGTAAGAATTCCGGCTCTCACAGACCTGTTAGTTTTTCTTTAAGAAGCCCTCCTGTTCTCCACTCATTACCTGTATTAACTGCACCTGTTTGAACTCGTTACCTGTATAAAAGACACCTGTCCACACACTCAATCAAACAGACTCCAACCTCTCCACAATGGCCAAGGCCAGAGAGCTGTGTAAGGACATCAGGGATAAAATTGTAGACCTGCACAAGGCTGGGATGGGCTACAGGACAATAGGCAAGCAGCTTGGTGAGAAGGCAACAACTGTTGGCGCAATTATTAGAAAATGGAAGAAGTTCAAGATGACGGTCTATCTCCCTCGGTCTGGGGCACCATGCAAGATCTCACCTCGTGGGGCATCAATGATCATGAGGAAGGTGAGGGATCAGCCCAGAACTACACGGCAGGACCTGGTCAATGACCTGAAGAGAGCTGGGACCACAGTCTCAAAGAAAACCATTAGTAACACACTACGCCGTCATGGATTAAAATCTTGCAGCGCACGCAAGGTCCCCCTGCTCAAGCCAGCGCATGTCCAGAGCTTTTTGGTCTAAACTCCACTCGCCGTGTTTGGAGGAAGAAGAAGGATGAGTACAACCCCAAGAACACCATCCCAACCGTGAAGCATGGAGGTGGAAACATCATTCTTTGGGGATGCTTTTCTGCAAAGGGGACAGGACGACTGCACCGTATTGAAGGGAGGATGGATGGGGCCATGTATCGCGAGATCTTGGCCAACAACCTCCTTCCCTCAGTAAGAGCATTGAAGATGGGTGGTGGCTGGGTCTTCCAGCATGACAACGACCTGAAACACAAAGCCAGGGCAACTAAGGAGTGGCTCCGTAAGAAGCATCTCAAGGTCCTGGAGTGGCCTAGCCAGTCTCCAGACCTGAACCCAATAGAAAATCTTTGGAGGGAGCTGAAAGTCCGTATTGCCCAGCGACAGCCCCGAAACCTGAAGGATCTGTATGGAGGAGTGGGCCAAAATCCCTGCTGCAGTGTGTGCAAACCTGGTCAAGAACTACAGGAAATCTCTGTAATTGCAAACAAAGGTTTCTGTACCAAATATTAAGTTCTGCTTTTCTGATGTATCAAATACTTATGTCATGCAATAAAATGCAAATTAATTACTTAAAAATCATACAATGTGATTTTCTGGATTTTTGTTTTAGATTCCGTCACTCAGTTGAAGAGTACCTATGATAAAAATTACAGACTTCTACATGCTTTGTAAGTGGGAAAACCTGCAAAATCGTCAGTGTATCAAATACTTGTTCTCCCCACTGTATGTATAATTCCACTCACATGTACGAACTAACAAAACCAACAGACAAACGTAATGATTTGCACACCTCCAGTCATACTTTACCCATGACTGGAGGAATAACGACCCACACAAAAGTGAAGGACATACAAACATATATAGGATCCCTAATTAGAGACAATGCGGTGTAGCTGCCTCTAATTAGGGATCCAACCCAAAACCCACACAGAAACAGAAAGAATAGAAACTGTCAGACTCTGACCATAGCTACATAGAGAAGCAAATAGGCTTCTCTATGGCCAGAGCCTGACAAGCCCTCATAAAAAAAAAAACACCTGTTCTGCCAATCACATTCTGTTAAAGGTCCCCAAAGCACACACATCTCTGGGTCGCTCGTCTTTTAAGTTCACTGCAGCTAGCGACTGGAACAAGCTACAACAAACACTCAAACTGAACAGTTTTTTCTTCATTCAAATACTCAATCATGGGCACTCTTACTGACAGTTGTGGCTGCTTTGCATGATTTTTTTATTATTTAACTAGGCAAGTCAGTTAAGAACAAATTCTGATTTACAATGACAGCCTACACTGGCCAAACTCAGATATCACTGGGCTTTTGCACTGCCCTATGGGACTCCCAATCACAGTCAGTTGTGATACAGTCTGGATTCAAACCAGGTTGTCTGTAGTGACAACCCTAGCACTGAGATGCAGTGTCCTAGACCACCGCGCCACTTGTGAGCCCCAAGTGGTGCAGTGTCTTGTTGTCTCTACCTTCTTGCCCTTTGTGCTGTTGTCTGTGCCCAATAATGTTTGTACCCTGTTTTGTGCAGTTACCATGTTGTGTTGCTACCATCTTGTTGTCATGTTGTGTTGCTACCATGCTGTGTTGTCATGTGTTGCTGCCATGCTATGTTGTTGTCTTAGGTCTCTCTTTATGTAGTGTTGTCTCTCTTGTCACGATGTGTGTGTTTTGTCCTATATTTTTATTTAACGTATTTATATCTTTAATCCCTTCCCTCATCCCCGCAGGAGGCCTTTTGCCTTTTGGTAGGCTGTCATTGTTAACTGACTTGCCTTGTTAAATAAAGGTTAAATAAAGGTTAAATAAAGGTTAAATAAAAAATAAAATAAAAATACAATGATACAGGTGTCTTTCTAACTCAGTTGCTAGAGAGGAAGGAAACCGCTCAGGGATTTCACCTGAACCAAAGGTGACTTTAAAACAGTTAGAGTTTAAAGGCTGTTATAGGACATAACTGAGGATGGATCAAAAAGATTAGTTACTCCTAAATAATAGCCTGATTGACAGTGAAAAGAAGGAAGCCTGTACAGAATACAAATATTCCAAAACATGCATCCTGTTTGCAACAAGGCAATAAAGTAATACTGTAAAACATGTGGCAAAGCAATTCACTTTTTGTCTTGAATACAAAGTGTTATGTTTGGGGAAAGTCCAATACAACACATTACTGAATACCACTCTCCATATGTTCAAGCATAGTGGTGACTGCATCATTTTATGGGTATACCTTTTAGTTTTTCAGGATAAAAAAAGAAATGGAATGGAACAAGCACAGGGACAATCCTAGAGGAAAATCTGGTTCAGTCTGCTTTCCACCAGACACTGGGAGATTATTTCACCTTTCAGCAAAACAATAACCTAAAACTCAAGGCCAAATCTGCACTGGAGTTGTTTACCAAGAATAAAGTGAATGTTCCTGAGTGGCTGAGTTACAGTTTTGACTTAAATCTACTTGGAAATCTATGGCAACACATGAAAATGGTTGTCTAGCAATGATCAACAACTAATTTGACAGAGCTTGAATAATTGTGAAAAGAGTAAAGGACAAATATTGCACAATCCAGGTGTGGAAAGCTTTAAGAGACTTCCCCAGAAAGACTCACAGCTGTAATCGCTGCCAAAGATGCTTCTATAAAGTATTGACTCAGGGGTGTGAATACTTATGTAAATTAGATTTCTGTATTCAATGTTCTGTAAATTTGTTTTCACTATGTCATTGGGTGAGGAAAAAAAACTATTTCGAATTCAGGCTGAAACACAACAATATGTGAAATAAGTAAACGGGTACGAATACTTTCTGAAGGCACTGGAGCTATGGGGCGGCAGGTAGCCGAGTGGTTAGAGTGTTGGGCCTGTAACCAAAAGGTTGATGGATTGAATCCCTGAGCTGACAAGTTAAAAATCTGTCATTCTGCCCCTGAACAAGGCAGTTAGCTCGCTGTCATTGTAAATAAGAATTTGTTCTTAACTGACTTGCCTAGTTAAATAAATAAATACATTTTTTTACTCAAAAAAGATCTCGAAGTACTAAGTGATCAATACATGCCAACACCCTCAGAGCAGAGGATGTCCTGAAAAAGAAATGTCTTTGTGCTTTCTTGAGAAGACAGGGAAGGTGAAACACATTCTCCCCCCACCACCCCCCCTGGAGAGAACACACCTGGAGCCGATGACACAGAAAGACATCAGACTTTAATTTAACGTTTAGAATTAGGACGGCGTGAAGGGCAGGAGCAGACCAGGGGGAAGGAGAGTGAGAAAGGTCAAAAGGGGCTTGTTTCAGGGCAACACTTGGTGGGCTAGGGGCAGAACACATTTGGTTTGGGGATCAGATGTGGTGGAAGACATTCAGTTTTGGGGGTCACCGGTGACAACAGATTCAGTTTGAGTGGACAGAGGGGATGGAACATTCACTTTGGGGTCAGAGGTGATACAGGGGTCAGTTTTACCCTGGCACAGGCGCTGCAGTGCTGATTCAGGTTTCCGTGGTAGCTGATGCTGATCGTGTTGTTGCCAGGCAGGTCGTTCACTTTCCTCAATGACTCTACACTCCCCGGTTGATTCGCCAAGGCCATGGCCTCCGTAGGGAAAGGGGCAATACACAGATTGGAAAAATGTCATTTGAAACCATGCTACTCTCTTTTAATACCAATCAGAAATTAGCTGCACATTTCTCAGATTGTCTATCATACAAGGCTCCTGAAAGAAAGATGTGCTCAACTGCTCCAAATCTTAATTCCTGAGAAATGCTAATCTCCTTTTTGCTGAGTGCAGGAAATGTTATCTGCGTCATAACAAATTCAACAACTTGCTTTGAGCCAAAAATAGATAAAAGATGTACACATAAAATATATCAAACATGGTGGTGCGGAACTAAACGGAAAACAAGCTATGCTATTTAGCCTTTTTAAATCAGAGAAGCACTCATGGAAAAAGTTAAAAGTACGATACATCATCCACGGCTGTAACCAACGGAATTACAGTAGTAGTAGTAGCTCAGGAAGCTGAGGAAAATATATTTGAGGAACTACAGTAAGTTGGCTTTGCAAACACTGCACTATAACTCATTTTCTTATACAGTAGATATAAAGTAGTTGTATTTCCTGTACGATGTAAGCTGTAGTGTATACAGTAGATGTACATGAGAACTTGGGGGTCAGGGTCTGACTGCCCTCTGTTGCTTTTCAAAACCAAGCTGAAGACCATGGTGGTACAGTAAGTATTGATTTAGGTATAGGCAAGTTAGAACCGTCAGTGATGGTAGCTAGGTGTGCTCCATCAGCCCAAGGCCACGCATCAATACCACCCTAGATGAATAATTCAGAAGCCAAATGCCTCGATGGAAGTAATTGCCCTACTGATGTGGAGAGGAGTTACTTCTTGCTCTCATGGAGAATCATTTTCACTCTTTTTATTGTATTCGTGTCCAGTAGACAGTCCACTAAATCTGTGGGATTTGTCTGCCCTGGACAGTGGGAGCTTTACTACAAGTCTGGGAAAACAGCCCAGCCATTTTGGACCACCGTTTTAATGCGTTTTTTTCAGACTCTGTTGTCTCTGCTCTTGAGAGTAAATTTTCAGTTTCGCTAATGGCGCTCAGAAGCACCACCGCTCTCCATTCTCTACAAGTGGGTACATGTTTGGGTGGATAGTAATACTTCAGATCATCAATATTCTACTTCTCCTAAGCTCTTGTTCAGCCATAAAACCCCCTATATTACTCTCCCAGAGTTCAAGTGATGTGAGGCTGGAGGACAGGTTTAGCCTGTGTTAGCAAGCAGGTTAAACATGTGACGAGGGGAGCAGGGAGCACATGGACATATGTGCAGGTCAGTGCTCACCATGGAAACGATCTGAGCCTGAAACGAGCTGATCTTTCTCATGTAAAGTGACGGCCAGCTGTAGCATGTTGCCGTTGTCAGTCTCTGAATATACAGCGGCACACAATAATAAGGTCTGTAAGCCAGTGTGGTAGAAAGTGACAGGTGTGTGTGTGTGTCTGGCGATTTACACTCACTATTCTTTGCCGCCGCCGCTTCTTCCTCAGCCTGATAAACTCCTTGTGTTGCCGTGAGACAAAGTTGACTGCCGCGTACTCGAGCAGCGCGGCGAACACAAACAGCAGGCACACGGCCATCCAGATGTCAATGGCCTTCACGTAGGACACCTGGCGGGGAGGAGCACACAAGGTCACCGGGTCATCAATAGCAAATCAATGGAGGCGTTGGTGGGCATGATTAAGGGGAAATGGCATAATGACACTGCCCTAACCAAGCATACTATATTTTTGTACTGGTCCCCTGTGAGAATCAAACCCACAACCCTGGCGCTGCTCTACCAACTGAGCTACACAGGACTAGAGAGACTAATGAGCCATGTCCTCCGAATGGCCAAAAATTGTAAGATTTTATTTAACCTTTATTTAACTAGGCAAGTCAGTTAAAAAAGGCAAAAGGCCTCCCGCGGGTACGGGGGCTGGGATTAAAAGTAAATAAATGTGTGTGTGTGTGTGTGTGTGTGTGTGTGTGTGTGTGTGTGTGTGTGTGTGTGTGTGTGTGTGTGTGTGTGTGTGTGTGTGTGTGTGTGTGTGTGTGTATGTATATGAG
The DNA here is from genome assembly GCA_023634145.1 of Thymallus thymallus. NCBI lineage: Eukaryota > Metazoa > Chordata > Actinopteri > Salmoniformes > Salmonidae > Thymallus > Thymallus thymallus. Next base: position 13,799,474 of record CM042384.1, on the reverse strand, counting down.
AACACACATCATGACAAGAGAGACATCACAACACTACATAAAGAGAGACCTAAGACAACCACATAGCATGGTAGCAACACAACATGGTAGTAGCACAAAACATGGTACAAACATTATTGGGCACAGACAACAGAGCAAAGGGCAAGAAGGTAGAGACAACAAGACATCATGCAAAGCAGCCACAACTGTCAGTGAGAGTGTCCATGATTGAGTCTCTGAAAACTGTCCAGTTTGAGTGTTTTTTGCAGCTCGCTGCAGCGAACTGAAAAGAGGAAGACCCATGGATGTGTGTGCTTTGGGGACCTTTAACAGAATGTGACTGGCAGAACGTGTGTTGTATGTGGAGGATGAGGGCTGCAGTAGGTATCTCAGATAGGGGGGAGTGAGGCCTAAGAGGGTTTTATAAATAAGCATCAACCAGTGGGTCGTACGACGAGTATACAGAGATGACCAGTTTACAGAGGAGTATAAAGTGCAGGGATGTGTCCTATAAGGAGCATTGGTGGCAAATCTGATGGCCGAATGGTAAAGTACATCTAGCCGCTCGAGAACACCCTTACCTACCGATCTATAAATCTCCGTAATCTAGCATGGGTAGGATGGTCATCTGAATCAAGGTTAGTTTGGCAGCTGGGGTGAAAGAGGAGCGATTTCGATAGAGGAAACCAATTCTAGATTTAACCTTAGCCTGCAGCTTTGATATGTGCTGAGAGAAGGACAGTGTAACGTCTAGCCATACTCCCAGGTACTTGTGTGAGGTGACTACCTCAAGCTCTAAACCCTCAGAGGTAGTAATCACACTGGTGGGGAGAGGGGCATTCTTCTTACCAAACCACATGACCTTTGTTTTGGAGGAGTTCAGAACAGGGTTAAGGGCAGAGAAAGCTTGTGGACACTGAGAAAGCTTTGTAGAGTGTTTAACACAAAATCCGGGGAAGGGCCAGCTGAGTATAAGACTATCATCTGCATATAAATGGATGAGAGAGCTTTCTACTGCCTGAGCAATGTTGTTGATGTAAATTGAGAAGAGCATGGGACCGAGGATCGAGCCTTGGGGTACTCCCTTGGTGACAGGCAGTAGCTGAGATAGCAGATGTTCTGACTTTATACACTGCACTATTTGAGAGAGGTAGTTAGCAAACCAGGCCAAAGACCACTCAAACACCAATACTCCTTAGCCGGCCCACAAGAATGGAATGGTCTACCATATCAAAAGCTTTGGCCAAGTCAATAAAAATAGCAGAACAACATTGCTTAGAATCAAGGGCAATGGGGACATAATTTAGGACCTTTAAGGTTGCAATGACACATCCATAACCTGAGCGGAAACCAAATCCCAGAGCCGACAAGTTGAAAACCTGTTGCTGTGTCCTTGAGCAACCCTACAAGCTTTGTGTTGACAGTGACACTTCATGTGAATAGTGTTTACACGCCTTGCAAAATTAGCACTTCTAGCACTTACTATACTCGCTATCCATCATCCCACTTACTTGCCTTACCTTTTAACACTACATCCCTGGTGTTGGTAGAGCCTTATCTATGCTCACCTTAGGTAGAGAGGCCCGGGACCCAGAGCTCTGGGTGGTCATGGTGAGCACAGTGGTAATTCCCAGGCCCACTCTAGCCGGGGCAGCATCCATGTTGATCCAGAAGGAGACCCAGGACAGGATGACGATGAGTAGGCTAGGGATGTACATCTGGATCAGGTAGTAGCCCATCTGCCTCTCCAGGTGGAACTTAACCTCGATGCAGGTGAATTTACCTGCCACCATAACCAAGAGAATTGGCAAGTACTTATGTTAGTCTTTTGGCAAATTCTGTAGAATTTGTTGTTTAAGTGTGTAGGTTGGAAACGTTGCCACTGGTCAATGGAGTTCTGATCATATGATGAGAAGGAAGTTACTGCAGCATCTAGCACTTTTAATCATTCTGCAGAAAGCACCGTCTTTCTCATCAAGTTATGCTCTGAACGCTTTTCTTAAACTTTGATTCAATCCCCGAATCCCAAAGCTCCATACTGCCATTTATGTTCCTTTCCGAAAAACAATAGTAACAATGTCCCACCGGTGTTGTAGTGCTTGGTACAGTAGCCCAGATCCTGCTCATCTTTCAGCACGAACTGCGGGAGTGTCAGATCATCAGCCACCTGCACCGGGTTCTCGGCCAACCACTCGAAGATCAGATCATTCATGGTATACCCAACTACAGGGAGAGAAAGAGATAAGATTAGAGTGGGAGGGACACAGGAGGGAGGGTGGAAGAGAAATGGAGCGAGAGGGGGGGGGGAGAGAAGACGAGAAACAGAGAGGTCTAAAGGGAAAGACGTGGAGAGAGGGATAGAGAGACAGGGAGGGTTGGAGAAAGAAAGACAGGTGTAAAGGAAGAGAGGGTGGGAGATGGCGAGGGAGTGGTGGGGAGTAAACAGGGTGACATCCCTCAGTTCAGCTGCCATTCCCATCTCCCTCCCCGCCTGTTTGTCATGATAAAGGTCAGATGCCAAAGTGGCAGACCAGTGGCTTGAAGGTCAAACATGAAGGGTGAATGTGAGGTACATGCCTCCCCAACAGCATGAGCTGATGGCTTATTGGATGCTGGGTTGCCCTTGCATTCGCTTACATGTGTTTGCGCCACCAAAGACCCGCAAAGCCTGTGTAAGCAAACATACATCACAGTAGACCAAGCAGCCATACGTGACCACTGAAGACTAGACTGTAATTGATTTGAACACACACATACATATGTAGGGCCTGTCATGCCAAATAACATCCCCCGGCCAAATACGGTCCCCCTCTATTAGCGTCCGTTGCTGTATCAACGGTGTGATGACCTAACGGTTATAGATTTTGGAGATCATTACAGACTAAATTACGTTATTTTCATCATTGCTATAAAAACAAGGCAGATTTCCGCGACAATTTCACTGTTTAAATAAATTGTGTTTAACTAATAAAATGAAAACATGAATTCGAACTACTTTTGGGTACCTTGTTAACATTACAACATGAAATCCATGTCTTAAATGTTGCTACGTTTCGGAAATGGCAAAGAAAATGTGTAATCTGCTTGACACAAAGTTACTTACCTTACAGATCACGAAGTCAGCTAATTTCCACTCCATTCATATGCAAATCCATTTGATTCATAAAGCTTGTCTGGCTGTCATGTTTTTATTTTAACCTGCCCTCCCCTTATCTACACTGAAATAATTTAATTTCAGTGGTCCTCTATTATGATGAATTTTTTTCTATCTCGCATAGCTCAATAGTACACCCTTGTGGTTGAATATATATGCATATATTGTAGGGTTAGGGTTGGGGTTAAATACCATCAAAGTATACCTTACAACTTATTGTAAGATTGTAATACACACATTTTAAAATTGTTTATTAATCAGACTGAAATACTTAATTCTGGTGTGTGGAATAGAGAGGCCGGGTGTGGTTGGGAGGTGTGTGTGGTTGGGAGGTTCTGCCTGTCACTTGTTCTCAACAGGCAACCAGTCTCGGAAGGATGACTTGAAGAGGGAGACTGCGAAGTACAGGCACTGCTGCTCTCTGTGTTCTGTGTGTTTGCAGTGCTAGTGTTGTTAGTTCATCTGTGTATCTCACATATTATGTGCCCAGTATGATACAGCTAACAAACTTTATTAGCAGATAATGACAACATGACAATAACAGTAGCTTTAGATGATGTAATGAGGTGGAGGGGATGGGATGAGTGGGCAGATTGTTGGGCAATGAGACGTCACTAGATGTTGAATTTCGTCTGGAGGGAGAGGAGAGAAAGAGTTGAAGGATGAGGAGAAAGGATGTAGGCAGAATCAAGAGACAGGTGCTGCGGCTAGTTCTTCCTGTCACTTGTCGGTCACCGTCAGACACCAGCAATTGCCATTCCTGGATTTCGTGAAGGGTCCGATGAGGTCCACCCCTAACATTTAAAATATTAGAGAGAAGGTTTCTTTATTCTTAGCCGTATCTGTGTCATACTGTATGCAGTTTTCATATTTGTAAGGATACTGACAGAAACATTTTATCATATTGAACTCTGCTGTGGTAAAATAAAGCAAACATTTTCAAAACAACTTATCAATGCAAAATTTGAATTGTGACACACTTACCGATCATGTGTCATGGTGAAACAACTTTGATGGGCTTCAACTCCGGCGTCACAGTCTTCACTCTAGACAGGTACTGACCTATGAGCACAAAGTCACAAATTGAAACACTGTGTGCGCTCTGATATGACATTCATTGAAATCATAATCATTTCAGATATAATAGAATGTGATTGATGAAAAAAAGGTTATTTCACTTGCCCAGCTGTCCACATCCTTGACAATTCCACGCTAGAAGAAGCGTAGGTTGATTTTGGAAATCATGCGCTTCACTCCAAAATGTCCAGCCTCAGTCTCAACGTCAACAGTGAAGAGGTGACTCCGGGATGCTGGCCTTTTGAAGGGGTTAACTAGGGGTGTCAACCCCTTAAAGGGTTAATAGTAATTCATAATTTGTGTTATGAAATGATCCAGCATGAGTGTGTTATGAAATAATAAACTGCAAGATCTCCTCTAACGAGGCCTTTGTGTGTGTGCTAAAGCTTGTTTTGAGCTGTGGCCTACAGACACTTATCAGACAGGAGAAGCTGCCCACGCACCTGCTCCCCCAGTCAGCTTTTTCTTTGCAACTCTGCCTAGAAGGCCAGCATCCCAGAGTCGCCTCTTCACTGTTGACGTTGAGACTGGTGTTTTGCAGGTATTATTTAATGAAGCTGCCAGTTGAGGACTTGTGAGGTGTCTGTTTCTCAAACTAGACACTCTAATGTACTTGTCCTCTTGCTCAGTTGTGCACCCGGGCCTCCCACTCCTCTTTCTATTGTGGTTAGAGCCACAGCACTGGTCTGTGACGGGAGTAGTACACAGCGTTGTACGAGATCTTCAGTTTCTTGAAAATTTCTCTCATGGAGTAGGCTTCATTTCTCAGAACAAGAATAGACTGACGAGTTTCAGAAGAAAGTCTCTGGCCATTTTGATCCTGTAATCGAACCCACAAATACTGATGCTCCAGATACTCAACTAGTCTAAAGAATGCCAGTTTTATTGCTTCTTTAATCAGCACAACAGTTTTCAGCTGTGCTAACAATCGCAAAAGGGTTTTCTAATGATCAATTAGCCTTTTTAAAATGATAAACCTGGATTAGCTAACACAGTGTGCCATTGGAACACAGGAGTGATTGTTGTTGATAATGGGCCTCTGTACACCTACAGTGGGGAGAACAAGTATTTGATACACTGCCGATTTTGCAGGTTTTCCTACTTACAAAGCATGTAGAGGTCTGTAATTTTTATCATAGGTACACTTCAACTCTGAGAGACGGAAATCCAGAAAATCCAGAAAATCACATTGTATGATTTTTAAATAATTAATTTGCATTTTATTGCATGACTTAAGTATTTGATCACCTACCAACCAGTAAGAATTCCGGCTCTCACAGACCTGTTAGTTTTTCATTAAGCATGTAGAAGTCTGTAATTTTTATCAGAGGTACTCTTCAACTGTGAGTGACGGAATCTAAAACAAAAATCCAGAAAATCACATTGTATGATTTTTAAGTAATTCATTTGCATTTTATTGCATGACATAAGTATTTGATACATCAGAAAAGCAGAACTTAATATTTGGTATAGGAACCTTTGTTTGCAATTACAGAGATCATACGTTTCCTGTAGTTCTTGACCAGGTTTGCACACACTGCAGCAGGGATTTTGGCCCACTCCTCCATACAGACCTTCTCCAGATCCTTCAAGTTTCGGGGCTGTCGCTGGGCAATACAGACTTTCAGCTCCCTCCAAAGATTGTCTATTGGGTTCAGGTCTGGAGACTGGCTAGGCCACTCCAGGACCTTGAGATGCTTCTTACGGAGCCACTCCTTAGTTGCCCTGGCTGTTTGTTTCGGGTCGTTGTCATGCTGGAAGACCCAGCCACGACCCATCTTCAATGCTCTTACTGAGGGAAGGAGGTTGTTGGCCAAGATCTCGCGATACATGGCCCCATCCATCCTCCCCTCAATACGGTGCAGTCGTCCTGTCCCCTTTGCAGAAAAGCATCCCCAAAGAATGATGTTTCCACCTCCATGCTTCACGGTTGGGATGGTGTTCTTGGTGTTGAACTCAGCCTTCTTCCTCCAAACACGGCGAGTGGAGTTTAGACCAAAAAGCTCTATTTTTGTCTCATCAGACCACATTACCTTCTCCCATTCCTCCTCTGGATCATCCAGATGGTCATTGGCAAACTTCAGACGGGCCTGGACATGCACTGGCTTGAGCAGGGGGACCTTGCGTGCACTGCAGGATTTTAATCCATGACGGCGTAGTGTGTTACTTATGGTTTTCTTTGAGACTGTGGTCCCAGCTCTCTTCAGGTCATTGACCAGGTCCTGCCGTGTAGTTCTGGGCTGATCCCTTACCTTCCTCATGATCATTGATGCCCCACGAGGTGAGATCGTGCATGGTGCCCCAGACCGAGGGAGTTTGACCGTCATCTTGAACTTCTTCCATTTTCTAATAATTGCGCCAACAGTTGTTGCCTTCTCACCAAGCTGCTTGCCTATTGTCCTGTAGCCCATCCAAGCCTTGTGCAGGTCTACAATTTTATCCCTGATGTCCTTACACAGCTCTCTGGTCTTGGCCATTGTGGAGAGGTTGGAGTCTGTTTGAGTGTGTGGACAGATGTCTTTTATACAGGTAACGAGTTCAAACAGGTGCAGTTAATACAGGTAATGAGTGGAGAACAGGAGGGCTTCTTAAAGAAAAACTAACAGGTCTGTGAGAGCTGGAATTCTTACTGGTTGGTAGGTGATCAAATACTTATGTCATGCAATAAAATGCAAATTAATTATTTAAAAATCATACAATGTGATTTTCTGTATTTTTGTTTTAGATTCCGTCTCTCACAGTTGAAGTGTACCTATGATAAAAATTACAGACCTCTACATGCTTTGTAAGTAGGAAAACCTGCAAAATCGGCAGTGTATCAAATACTTGTTCTCCCCACTGTAGATGACCAACTAACGTTAGCTAGATGGAAAATGGTTGTTAAATGGTTGTACATGAATTCTTAGTCTAACAGAAACAGTAATAGAAATAAACTGCTTAACATTACCCTGTATTGTGAATTTCTCTGATCCCCTACGAATGTTGCACCTCTTGTTGAGATCAGTGGTGCCTTCATAGTACTTAGCCTGGTTGGAAAAATTAAATAAAATCTCCTCGGGATGTCATTAAAGTGCAAGCTAAATACACAGAAAGCAGCTACAATAACAGTAAGCTAGCTAGATAACGTTAGCTAAATAAAACTGTCTGGCTGAGGTAAATAAGTAGCTAGCAATGTCAATATAAAATCAATCTAAAAACAGCTTAAATGACTTATTCCTATTTAACAATATTTTCTTATATAAAGACAAATTTACAGTATATGGTAAATAAAGAGTTATCTTTCCACTTTTCAGTCCTCTGAAGCAGCAGGTAGTTACTTACTAGTTACTACTTACTAGTTAGCAGGTTGTCACTGTCAAAAACACCTTCCTTGGAGAGCAATTCTGAGGTAATAATTTTGCGCGGACAGAGCGAGCGCTTCTGAGGTAAAACAGAACTCGAACTGCCGGCATCCTCCTTCCTTCACGACCACTTCGAGGTAAAATAGAGCCAAGCAACCAGCATAGCAAAGGACGCTTTAGTTCATTACGTAATCCGGTCAGAATTTTGCAAATTCTAGCAACAGCCCTAGCAACAGAAGCTAGAACTCATCGAATCCCATTGTGACGTAGAGGGGACATTATTTGGCATGGGGACGTTATTTGGCATGACAGGCCCCATAAAACTGAATTCAACAATATAAAAGAAATGAATTTAGTAGGAAATGCAATAATCTGACCAAGTGAATCATAAAACAAAATGCTTCAGTGATTTGTATGTTCTTAGATGGCACAGGAATGCCTCTATCTGTGTGTAAGTGTGCGCATGGCGCTACAGAGTGTAGTGCAGACATCCCTGTACATCACTGGGCCCGAGCTCCCTGCCTCTATATCAGGCGGTGTGAAAGGAAGGCCCGGAAAATCGTTAAAGATAACAACCACCCAAGTCATAGACTGTTCTCTCTGCTTCTGCACGGCAAGCTTTACTGGTGCATCAAGTCTGACACCAACAGGCTCCTGAACAGCTTCTATCCCCATGCCATAAGACCAGTGCCGAATTTCAACAGGATCCGGCACCTCTCCGTTTTGGACAGTTTTTTCCGTAACCTATTTGGTTGGATCCAGTACCTCTCATGGCATGAAAAATAATTTTCACTTTTTGCAATGTAAATATTCTAACAAACGCGATCAATGTTCATTTGAGTTACCGCTTCGTAAATTATCTTGCCCCCTCGATCGAATAGCTCTGGAGAGACTTGAAAATAGCTGTGCAGTGACACTCCCCATCCAACCTGACAGATCTGCAGAGAATAATGGGAGAAACTCCCCAAATGCAGGTGTGCCAAGCTTGTATTGTCATACCCAAGAAGACTCAAAGCTGTAATCGCTGCCAAAGGTGCTTCAACAAAGTATTGATTAAAGGGTATGAATACTTATGTCATTGTGTTTTTTTATTTTTTTATATACATTTGGTAACTTTTCTAAAACCTGTTTTTGCTTTGTTTTTATGGGGTATTGTGTGTAGATTGATGAAGGTAAAAAAATATTAAATCTATTTTAGAATACGGCTGTAACTGAATATTTTCAGAATACACTGGATATACAATTTAAAAGTACATTACATTTCATAACACTTTACCCAATACATTTAGTGTGTTCCCTCAGACCACTACTACACTATCACATATTTACAATGCAACATTCATGTGTATGTGTAGAATGCATGTGTATTTGTGTATTTTCCTGTGTGTGTGTGTGTGTGTGTGTGTCTTCACATTCCCTGCTGTTCCATAAGGTGTTTTTTTTATCTGTTTTTTAAATATAATTGTATTGCTTGCATCAGTTACATGATGTGGGATAGAGTTTCATGTAGCCATGGCTCTATGAAGTACTGTGTGCCTCCCATTGTCTGTTCTGGACTTGGGGACTGTGAAGAGACCTTTTGTGGCATGTCTGTGGGGTATGCATGGGTGTCCATTCAACATGTCAATACCTCTCATAAATATAAGTAGTGATGAAATCAATCTCTCCTCCACTTTGAGCCAGGAGAGATTGACATGCATATTATTAATATTAGCTTCCTGTGTACATTCAAGGGCCAGCCGTGCTGCCCTGTTCTGAGCCAATTGCAATTTTCCTGTCCTTTTTTGTGGCACCTGACCACATGACTGAACAGTAGTCCAGGTGCGATCAAACTAGAGCCTGTAGGACCTGCCTTGTAGATAGTGCTCTTAAGAAGGTAGAGCAGCGCTTTACTGTGGACAGACTTCTCCCCATCTTAGCTACTGTTGTATCAACATTTTTGACCATGACAGTTTACAATCCAGGGTTACTCCAAGCAGTTTAGTCACCTCAACTCTCTCAATTTCCACATTATTTATTACAAGACTTAGTTGAGGTTTAGGGTTTAGTGAATGCTTTTAGTTTTAGAAATATTTAGGACTAACTTATTCCTTGCCACCCACTATGAAACTAACCTCAACTCTTTGTTAAGTGTTGTCATTTCATTCGCTGTAGTAGCTGACACGTATAGTGTTGAGTCATCTGCATACATAGACACTCAGGCTTTACTCAAAGCCAGTGGCATTTCATTAGTAAAGATTGAAGAAAGTAATTGGCCTAGACTGCTGCCCTGGGGAATTCCTGATTCTACCTGGATTATGTTGGAGAGGCTTCCATTAAAGAACACCCTCTGTGTTCTGTTAGACAGGTAACTCTTTATCCACAATATAGCAGGGGGTATAAATCCATAACACATACGTTTTTCCAGCAGCAGACTATGATCAATAATGTCAAAAGCTGCACTGAAGTCTAACAAAACAGCCCTCACAATCTTTGTATCATCAATTTCTCTCAACTAATCATCAGTCATTTGTGTAAATGCTGTGCTTGTTGAATTTACTTCCCTAAAAGCATGCTGAAAGTTTGCTGTCAATTTTTTTACTGAAGCATTGTATCTTATCAAACACAATTTTTTCCCAAAGTTTACTAAGGTTTGGTAACAGGCTGATTGGTCGGCTATTTCAGCCAGTAAAGGGGGCTTTACTATTCTTAGGTAGTGGAATGACGTTTGCTTCCCTCCAAGCCTTGGGGCACACACATTCTAGCAGGCTTAAAATGAAAATATGACAAAAAGGAGTGGCAATATCGTCTGCTAATATACTCAGATATTTTCCATCCAAGTTGTCAGACCCCAGTGACTTGTCATTGCTGATAGACAACAATAACTTTTTCAACTCTTCCACACTTTACGGAATTCAAAATTACAATACATAATTTGGTCAGATATACTTGGATGTGTAGTGTCAGCGTTTGTTGCAAGTTTGCTAATCTTGCCAATTTAAAAATAATTAAAGTAGTTGGCAATATCAGTTGGTTTTGTGATGAATGAGCCATCTGATTCAATGAATGATGGAGCTGAGTTTGCCTGTTTTCCCAAAATATCATTTAAGGTGCTCCAAATTATTTATTTATTATTAAAAAAATTGACAATGCATCTCCCGTACAGACTCGGGAGGTCGTGAGGCTTGCATCCTCTGAAACACAACCCCTCTAAGCCACACTGCTTCTTGACACAATGCACGCTTAACCCGGAAGCCAGCTGCCCCAATGTGTCAGAGGAGTACACCGTACACCTGGCGACCGTGTCAATGTACATGCGCCCAGCCCGCACACAGGAGTCGCTAGAGTGCGATGGGACAAGGACATCCAGGCCAGCCAAACCGTCCCATAATCAGGACGACGCTGGGCCAATTGTGCGTGCCTCATGGGTCTCCCGGACTCAAACGTTTTTTACTATCATTATTTATGTCATTTATCTTTGTTTCATAGTATAATTTCTTCTGGAAAGCATTTTTAGGACTATAATTTCCTCCTCATATTGTAGCCTACAATATGTGTCTCTACTGCTCTATGCAACTACTCAAAGCGATGATATAGATGCAATGCTTTATTATTTAAGTTGTTTTTTTCTCATGCATTCCTGTACCTCAAACTCCCCAGGTAACAAAGCAAAAACTGTTTTTTAGAAGAAAAAAAGTATTCAGACCCTTTAGTCAGTACTTTGTTGAATCACCTTTGGCAGCGATTACAGCCTTGAGTCTTCTTGGGTATGATGCTATAAGCTTGGCACACCTGTATTTGGGGAGTTTCTTCTATTCTTCTCTGCAGATCCTCTCAAGCCCTGTCAGGTTGGATGGGGAGCGTCGCTGCACAGCTATTTTCAGGTCTCTCCAGAGATGTTAGATCGGGTTCAAGTCCAGGCTCTGGCTGGGCCACTCATGGACATTGAGACTTGTCACTCCTGCATTGTTTTGGCTGTGAGCTTAGGGGCGTTGTCCTGTCGGAAGGTGAACCTTCACCCCAATCTGAGGTCCTGAGTGCTCTGGAACAGGTTTTCTTCAATGATCTCTCTGTACTTTGCTCCGTTCATCTTTCCTTCGATCCTGACTAGTCTCTCAGTCCCTGCAGCTGAAAAACGTCCCCATGGCATTATGCTGCCACCACCATGTTTCACCATAGGTATGGTGCCAGACGTGATGCTTGGCATTCAGGCCAAAGAGTTCAATCTTCGTTTAATCAGACCAGAGAATCTTGAGTCTTTAGGTGTCTTATGGCAAACTCCAAGCGGGCTGTCATGTGCCTTTTACTGAGAAACAATAAGGCACGAGGGCGGCCAGCTCGATTGCTCAGTTTGGCCAGGCGGCCAGCTCTAGGAAGAGTCTTGGTGGTTCCAATCTTCTTCCCTTTAAGAATGATGGAGGCCACTGTGTTCTTGGGGACCTTCAATGCTGCATAAATGTGTTGGTACTCTTCCCCAGATCTGTGCCTCGACACAATCTACGGACAATTCCTTCGACCTCATGGCTTGGTTTTTGTTCTGACATGCACTGTCAACTGTGTGACCTTATATAGACAGGTGTGTGGCTTTCCAAATCATGTCCAATCAATTGAAATTTACCTCAGGTGGACTCAAGGATTATCTTTGGAAACAGGATGCACCTGAGCTCAATTTCGAGTCTCATAGCAAAGGGTCTGAATACTTATTTAAATAAGGTATTTTTTTATACATTTGCCAAAAACTCTAAAAACCTGTTTTCGCTTTGTCATTATGCAGTACTGTATGTAGATTGATAAAACAATTTTTTGAATAAGGCTGTAACTTAACAAAATGTGGGAAAAGTCAAGGGTTCTGAATACTTTCCGAATGCACTGTACAATCATCAAATACGCTGCTGCTACTCTGTTTATCATATATCCTGATAACTAGTCACCTTACTCCTATACATATCTACCTCTATCGATCCAGTATCCCTGCACATTGTAAATATGGTACTGGAACTGACCCTGTATATAGTATGCTTACTTACTTTGTGTTCTTCCAATTTCTTATTTTTATATCTCGTGTTTTTGTTTTACCTTGTTATTTTTAATATTACATTGTTATTGATTACTGCATTGTTCGGGTTAGAGCTTGCAAGAAAGGCTTTCACCCAAAAACTTTAATTGTTTCAATTTTTCCCAGACCTAAAAAATTGTCTCCTGATGTTGTGTGGACTTAGAATATCATATTTTGTTGTTCTTCTATAAAAAACCGTGTTATTTTGAGAGTGAAAACCTGAGAAAAATGGGGAAAACTAAATGGAGAAAATTGAATTTGGGGAAAAACAAAATGGAATCAGGCAAAAAATAAAACTGATTTTATTGGGCCCTACACATCATATGCATGCCTACAAGCGCACACACACACCTCAACCCTGTCTATCCTCCCACATCTTTTGAAGGCTCTATTTCCCCTCACAGGGGTCTGATTACAGGACCATTAAAAATGCACGGAGCATGTATTAATGCTGTGGAATACTTGACACATCTGAATAATACTACTGTCTGTCTGGGCCCTTGTGGCCCGAGTAACAAACTATTCAAGATATTATCTCCTGATCCTTACCAGCAGCCTGAAAACAACATGACCACTAAAATACAAGTGTATTTCACATATCCTCACCTAACAAGCAAGGTAAATATCAATGTCTTCATAAAGTTGACGAAATGTTATCTTTTCCTTCCCAGTTACACACGAATAGGAGTCAAACATCAAAATAATATATTCAAAGTGTGTAAAGTGGAATATGAGGTGCACTGTCTGGATGTATTTGATGAGGTGACCTAGCTGAGGATACCAACGTTTTTTTATGGGTCTTGTCCCTGTAAAAAAACACCTTTAGATGGAGGACTGAATTGTTCAAGCTTCAGATTTACTGTCTAACTCTGTCCTGTGGATTAACACTTTATACATCTACTTACTGACTTAAGGCTACTAAATTGGGTCACTAGAACACATGACGGGTTTTAAAGATTGTTTGAAGTAGGATATACAGTGGGGAGAACAAGTATTTGATACACTGCCGATTTTGCAGGTTTTCCCACTTACAAAGCATGTAGAAGTCTGTAATTTTTATCATAGGTACTCTTCAACTGTGAGTGATTGTATGATTTTTAAGTAATTAATTTGCATTTTATTGCATGACATAAGTATTTGATACATCAGAAAATCAGAACTTAATATTTGGTACAGAAACCTTTGTTTGCAATTACAGAGATCATACGTTTCCTGTAGTTCTTGAACAGGTTTTCACACACTGCAGCAGGGATTTTGGCCCACTCCTCCATACAGATCCTTCAGGTTTCGTGGCTGTCACTGGGCAATACGGACTTTCAGCTCCCTCCAAAGATTTTCTATTGGGTTCAGGTCTGGAGACTGGCTAGGCCACTCCAGGACCTTGAGATACTTCTTACGGAGCCACTCCTTAGTTGCCCTTGCTTTGTGTTTTGGGTCGTTGTCATGCTGGAAGACCCAGCCACGACCCATCTTCAATGCTCTTACTGAGGGAAGGAGGTTGTTGGCCAAGATCTCGCGATACATGGCCCCATCCATCCTCCCCTCAATACGGTGCAGTCGTCCTGTCCCCTTTGCAGAAAAGCATCCCCAAAGAATGTTTCCACCTCCATGCTTCACGGTTGGGATGGTGTTCTTGGGGTTGTACTCATCCTTCTTCTTCCTCCAAACACAGCGAGTGGAGTTTAGACCAAAAAGCTATATTTTTGTCTCATCAGACCACATGACCTTCTCCCATTCCTCCTCTGGATCATCCAGATGGTCATTGGCAAACTTCAGACGGGCCTGGACATGCGCTGGCTTGAGCAGGGGGACCTTGCGTGCGCTGCAGGATTTTAATCCATGATGGCGTAGTGTGTTACTAATGGTTTTCTTTGAGACTGTGGTCCCAGCTCTCTTCAGGTCATTGACCAGGTCCTGCCGTGTAGTTATGGGCTGATCCCTCACCTTCCTCATGATCATTGATGCCCCACGAGGTGAGATCTTGCTTGGTGCCCCAGACCGAGGGAGATTGACCGTCATCTTGAACTTCTTCCATTTTCTAATAATTGTGCCAACAGTTGTTGCCTTCTCACCAAGCTGCTTGCCTATTGTCCTGTAGCCCAACCCAGCCTTGTGCAGGTCTACAATTTTATCCCTGATGTCCTTACACAGCTCTCTGGTCTTGGCCATTGTGGAGAGGTTGGAGTCTGTTTGATTGAGTGTGTGGACAAGTGTCTTTTATACAGGTAACGAGTTCAAACAGGTGCAGTTAATACAGGTAATGAGTGGAGAACAGGACGGCTTCTTAAAGAAAAACTAACAGGTCTGTGAGAGCCGGAATTCTTACTGGTTGGTAGGTGATCAAATACTTATGTCATGCAATAAAATGCAAATTAATTATTTAAAAATCATACAATGTGATTTTCTGGATTTTTGTTTTAGATTCAGTCTCTGTACCTATGATACAAATTACAGACCTCTACATGCTTTGTAAGTAGGAAAACCTGCAAAATCGGCATTGTATCAAATCCTTGTTCTCCCCACTGTAGCTATAATGCATACTATTTATATATACTAGAGCTCAAGGCATCAAGATTAAGGCTGTCAAACAGCATTGGTCTGGACTTCCATTCTCAGAATTATCAGACCCTGAAGATATCCCTCTCTGTTTTCCCTTCTTGCTCTCGCTCTCAATGTGGCAGCGTTGGCAGTTGGCACAGCACGTGGTAGTTAAACCTGCAACTGTCCTCGCCATGTCCTCCCCAGTTAGCCAAGGTGATCACACCCTGGGCGGTGTACTAACACTTGTCAAAACAGAGCTGGCTGTCCCCTTTAGAGACACGAAGAGGAGGGCTTCCTTTAATCAAAAATGATTAGGACTCCTGTAATGGCACTGTCAGGTAGTAAACTTGCTGGCTGGCATGCTTTCCACTGTTGGCCAAGATTTCTCTCCTCACCTGCTCTCCACACTTTAGGAGGGTAGGTTTAATAGCAGACAACAAGAGGAGAAGTGGTAAACATTTAGGGGGGCAAGTGCTCAGTCTTGGCCATCTGTGCAGGTCTGAGAGGAACAGTAGTAGGGCAATGCTGATAATAGTGAACCTAGTAATACATCTGCATGTTGATTCACACAAGTATATGTATCAATCTTTTACCATATTTGGCATTGAAATATGGGTATACACTCCAAGCAAATTCCTAAACATCTTCCAATTGAAACAGAGAGGTGGAAGGCAATAAAAATACTAACACACAACTTGACTTATCATTCATTTTCAAATGCCTACTGCTGGATTTACCAGCAAGAAATCTGTTATCTTCCGAGCCAGGTTTGCTCCCATTTGGTTCTCCTCTTGCTAGTTCTTTTGTCTGGCCTGGCAGAGGTGGAATTAAGCCACCTCCGGGAGCCAGGGATGAGTCATATAATAAAAGTGGACACAAAATGAAAGTTTCATTATTGATATTCTCGGAATTGGATTTGTAGATGCTATCAATGCTTGGGGCAAGGGGTAGGCAATTGACTTTTTCCCCCTTTACCTTTTATTTAGGCAACAAGGAAGGACATGCTACGCACAGGCTTTGTAGAGTGGACTTTGTTCTATTTATATTTTTTATGAAGATATTCCTACATTTGATACACTGCACAGGAATGTCATTACCCTTACACGACATCACTGACAATGCTAGCCTGTAATTTTGTATTGCTGGGTCGCTAAATCACACAAGTCGGTCTCAAAAAGTCTATCTTTCATTTTATGCATGCACAAGTAACCGTCATCTGAGGATGTTTGATAAAAGCAGCAACTCAACCTAGCCTGTCACATTCAGACATTGAATATAACCTCAATCAATGTCATTTATAGTATGTGGGGATATTACACTACATTAACAAAAGTATTTGGACACCCCTTCAAATTAGTGGATTCGGCTACTTCAGCCACACCCGTTGCTGACAGGTGTGTAAAATTGAGCACACAGCCATGCAATCTCAAAAGACAAACATTGGCAGTAGAATGGCCTGTAATGAAGAGCTAAGTGACTTTCAATGTGGCACCATCATAGGATGCCACCTTTCCAAAAAGCCAGTTCGTAAAATTTCTGCTATGCTAGAGCTTCCCCAGTCAACTGTAAGTGCTGTTATTATGAAGTGGAAACGTCTAGGAGTAACAACGGCTCAGCCGCAAAGTGGTAGGCCACACAAGGTCACTGAACGGGACTGCCGAGTGTCTGTCCTCAGTTGCAACACTCACTACCGAGTTCCAAACTGCCTCTGGAAGCAATCTGGAAGCAACGCCAGCACGATAACTATGTTTCGGGAGCTTCATGAAGTGGGTTTCCATGGCCGAGCAGCTGCACACAAGCCTAAGATCACCATGCGATTCTGTGCTTCCAACTTTGTGGCGACAGTTTGGGGAAGGACCTTTTCTGTTCCAGCATGACAACGGCCCGTGTACAAAGCGATGGCCATAAAGAGATCGGTGTGGAAGAACCTGATTGGCCTGCACAGAGCCCTGACCTCACCCAATTGAACAGCTTTGGGATGAATTGGAACAATGACTGCGGGCCAGGCCTAAATCGCCCAACCTCACTAATGCTCTTGTAGCTGAATGGAAGCAAGTCCCCGCAGCAATGTTCCAGCATCTAGTGGAAGACCTTCCTAGAAGAGTGTTAATGCTGTTATAGCAGCAAAGGGCGACCAACTCCATATGAATACCCATGATTTTGGAATGAGATGTTTGATGAGCAGTTATCCTACATAATTTTGGTCATGTAGTGTATCTCTTAAGAACTTAAAACCAAACGCTCCATCCATAAACTAAAAGGGAGTGGAGGAAATGAGAAGGAAAACGAGGAAGAAGGAGACTCACAGCTTTCAAGCTGCATGGTACAGGTCTGAATATCCATGGGGAAATTCTTCAAGTCCATAGGGCAGGACAGGATGAGAGTCAGCCTGAGATAGAGAGAGAAAAGAGAGAAGGGCAGCTTTAGGTGAAGGTAAAGGGCAAAGGAGAGCATGAAAGAAGAGAAGTACAACATACAGGGAGAAATTAAGACAAAGAGGCAAAGGAATACAGGTAGAATCAGGAATTCCCCAGAGCAGCAGTCTAGGCCCATTGAAAAAAGTAATCTTAATAATGACATGCCACTGGCCTTGAGTAAAGCCAGTGTGGCTATGCTGGCGGATGACTCAACACTATACACGTCAGCTACTACAGCGAGTGAAATCACTGCAACACTTAACAAAGAGCTGCAGTTAGTTTCAGAATGGGTGGAAAGTAATAGATTAGTCCTAAATATTTAAAAAACTAAACTTTGGGACAAATCATTCATTAAACCCTAAACCGCAACTGAATCTTGTAATAAATAATGTGGAAATTTTCTCACGCGTTCAAGTACCTCAAAACTCCCCAGGTAACCCCCCCCCCCCGCACTCACTTTTTCTTCCGACAAAGCAAAAACCTTTTTTTTAGAAAATAAAAGTATTCAGACCCTTTAGTCAGTACTTTGTTGAAGCACCTTTGGCAGCTATTACTACTGTTACAAAGAGGGACCTTTGGCTCAGAACAGGGCAGCACGGCTGGCCCTTAAATGTACACGGAGAGCTAACATGAATAATATGCATTTAAGTCTCTAATGGCTCATGATAAGACATGCACTCTACACACACGTACACATGAATGTTGTATTGTAAATATGTGATAGCGGAGTAGTAGCCTGAGGGAACACACTAAATGTATTAGGTAAAGTCTTATGAAATGTAATGTCATGTAAAATTTTAAACTGTAGATAACTGTCTTAATGTTGCTGGACCCCGGGAAGAGTAGCTGCTGTCTTGGCTAGCTGCTGCCTTAATACATACAAATACAGATGAAAAGGGCAGTAAAGGGACTTCAAAGGTCAGAAATGTGATTTAAAACGTACCTAATGCTTCCACGGTAGCAAGATTTACGGTCTACCCCTAGATTAACTCTGTACTATACATCACGGCATGAGTTGTGTGCGTTTTCTCCGATATTCAAAAAAGGCGACATTGCAAAGGATCCCGTGAGTTACGGTGCCATTTGGTTACAGGGCTCCGCTGTAATAGCAAACTAATTGGTAGACACATCCTTCCCTTTATTTATTGCGGCACTGACGCATTAAGCCTTCAAGGAGCCATGGGGAAGAGAAGGAGCAATTAGGGAGTTTGGGTTTGAAGAGAAGCTGTGTGATTACCTGCTGTAATCCATTGCCCAGAGGAGAGACGAGAGCCACCAGCGCAATGCTACTCGCAGAAGCCTCCATTGCTATTTTACTGCGATAACGTGCAATTTTATGCCCCAAAAAATTGCCCACAAATACACTGATGAATGAGCCTTCAAAGCTTCTCTGCATGTGTAATTTATCCTTGGTTTCAGAGAGGTAGCTACGAAAAATGTATTTGGACTAGTGTGTGATGATAGTTAGCGGATAGATTCGCTGTTGTAATCAATATGGTATGCTTAACTGCATGCTTTTCAATTCCTTTCATGGGGTCATGAATGTTGATGGAGGAGAGATATATCAACTCACAGTGGTGTATGGGTTTGATTGAGGGGCTAATATATTGGTATCAAAGTTATCGTAATGAATAAATCACTAGCGCCCTCTTTGCCCATAGGCAGAATGGTTTTTAATAACTCACTAGCTCCCTCTATGGTCACAGACCGAACTGTCTCTGCTCACCTGATGCTATACAGTACACTTCCATCTTGGAAAATCCGCAGCAGTTTGTTGTCGGTGGTGACCTCGTGAAAGTTAGCCCCCTTCTCGTTAGCGAAGAACAGGTCAGGCTTCCAAATGGAGTCCAACATGGAGGGATCCAGGTCCAAGGAGTTGTCCGGGTACTCCTGGTAAGCCAATCGGGGATCGTTCCATTTTTGCCTTAGGAACACATTGAGCCTGTAGTCCTGTGGATTGACCAAGAAATTGACTCATTGTTTCTTTCTCAATTAATCTTTTCTCGATTCATTGTATCCTCTTTCCTCGCCTCCTCCTCAAAACGCATAGGAGAAGATGTCAGAGGGAACGGGCTTTGGCCTCTCCTCTAATGCCATTGAGAAGGAGGCGAGGAGATGGGATGTGAGGAATTGCGGAAGAGACATTGAGGTTGAGCCATGATATTGTTGCCAGGTTTCAATTATTTAATTAGCATGTTTTGTTCATGATAGTCTGTCAGTGGGCAGTCTGATTAAATTAATAACCTTTACTGTTGTTAATTATAGCCAAGCCAATGTGACAAAGGGAAGCTTATTTTCAATTAGTTCTTTGAAAAGTAGGGTGTATTTATACTTTGAAAAGTAGTGTGTATCTTGATAAGACTGATTTTAATTTAGTTTAGGGTTACAATAATGGAATTAGCATTCATGCAACCACCATTTTCATTTAATTTACATTTTGTCCATTTGTAAAGGGGGAAATAACAGACCATAACCTAGAACACCAACAGGTAACTGCCAAAATAAAGGAAACACCAACATTGTGTCTTAATAACCCCTTACATTCAATCATAGTGATCATAAATGTTGATACTACTGTATATGACATGAGTTTTGTGATATGGAAATGTGAAGTGCACATTTGGACTCACGGGTGTTTGGTTTGCTTGTATGACATCAAAGCGCTATTTACTATAATCCTCAACGTCTCATCTTTCAAAGTACATTGAGTCCTCGCAATTTACTGCATTTCCCCTCACTCTGAATTGTATTTTTGCAAAAGTTGCCCAATTAGCAGGAGGGATTGGAGAAACTTTTTGTTGCGTGTGGTGCTCAAGTTCAGAACGTCTGTCGGTCAAATCCCATACAGAGCTGTGAAGCGGAGACCCAATCCCCTGCAATCCAGTTTAGGTGCTTATCAGTGCTTATCACATTTTTTTACGGGTACAAGTGTAAAGTGCTACTAGTGCGTTGGGCCACCAAGAGCCGCCAGAACAGCTTCAATGCACCCTGGCATAGATTCTACAAGTATTTGGAACGCGACACCATTATTTCATGAAGAATTACATGCATACATACATGCATACATGCATACTGCCCTACCAAGCAAAAAGGCAGTAACTGCTAATTTGGTCGGAAATTAGTTAATGTAATTTTTCTACATTAACTACATGCTTAATCATATGGACAAGTATCCTGCCTCTATTGTATTGTGTTTTAGAGAAAATGGTTTTATTTTGATAGTGATACAATCAAACCTGTATGACACTGACTGACAGCTACACACAAATAACATTGCTAATCTAGGGACACAACATCATGGCACGTCATTCCCCAGGGGAAATTATGGTTGAACTTGGTCTGAAACGTAGACACCCCTTGACACTGGTAAGAACTAGCTAGTTAAGTACATCTGAGTACATAATGAATTAGCTAGCTAACTAGCTAACTAGCTAGCGAGCATAGACTAACAATTCTACCGGCTCCCATAAGAGGAGATCTGCAATTTATACTAACTTCAATCTATTAGCCCTATAATGAATTATATTATTACATTTCATCTGATGGTTTATTTGAATCAGTACACCACACACACAATGTCTAGCCAGTAACAGCCACCTAGCTAGAACTGACGTGGCCCTACCAAAATGAAAAAACCTACTTACCTAGCATTAGCATGAAGTAATAGATTTGTGCTACTTGCTCCCATAAGAGGCGATCAGCACTTTATTCAAGCTTTAATCTATTATCTCTATAATGATTATAATCCCATAATTTTATTCTGACATTCCATGGGTTATTTGAATCAGTAACGTTACACCACACACATGATCTCTAGCCAGCTGAGAGTCAGTTATACGTGGAACCCATACTGAAGAGTCAAAAGCCACACACCCTCATTTTCCGGTTGAGCACACACACAGCATTGCTACCTCATCGATAATATATCTACTCAAATGTCCAGGGTTTCTGTTTTTCTTTTATATTCCAGTATTGAGTTGACTGTCCCGGTCAGGGACTGGATCCATTACCTTTGTTTGTGGCGTATGTAATTAGCACAACAAACTTTAGCCTTGTGTGTTCAATGTGTCTCCTTCGGTTCCATCATTACATGAATGCAGGAAAAAACTGACTCCCACCAGGCACTGTGGTCTGGATGATTATAGTATCTATGGGGATCAAAGTTACAATGTGAGGGTGCATTGGGACTGTACATCAACGTCAATACTAGGTTTTATTCCTGTCAGTCTGTCTATGCAATCTAAATAAGCAATAGGGCTATAAGAGTCCAAGAAGATGGACATCATCAACAAATATCCAATGATGCCTGCAAATCGAAGGCAGTTCTGGAATGCCTTGGCTGTGAACAGCATTGCTGAGGATGAGGAGTGATATGGAAGAGCCCTGAATAAGTTTTACTTAAAAATGAAATGTAACTATTCAGCATTTGATAAATTCTAGTTAAATGTCATTTGTGTCCACTTATGAATATGAAAATATAAATATGTTTAAAATTCATTCTTAAAGCTGTTATTTATTCCAAATTCTCTATGTAAGTGTAATTTTTTTATATATATATATATGTAATTTAATTTGCAATCTCATGGTAATTTTTTATAATTAGTATTACCCTAATTCTATCAAGTTCCAATACATCATTATACTGTATATTACACGATGGGTAATCATTTAATGTAATTCAAACAATTGCAGTGCTGCTTTTCACATTTATTCTTAAACAAGACATGGGCTACTTGTAAAACACAGAATGTAATGTGACTGACGCAGAACCTACATCTCCATGTAAAATGTCACTGGTACCTTAGTGGAAGACACACAAAGGATGCAGTTTCAACTCTGTCAGTAATTACACTGCTCTTTAATTAATAGCATAAATGAGAAGTATAGTAAACTAACAAATGAAAATGTCAGATACTGCTCTTTGCTTTGGTATTAACCTGCAATTTGTAACATATCATGCCCAGGAAGAAGGCAGTAACTGCCGTTTAAGGGTCAAAGGTCATGTCAGAGGTCATGGTCAACATGAATAAATAATTGATTCATAGTAAGACAACAGATCACTACATCTCCAATGATCTCCCTAGAATTAATTTGGCTGGACAATGAAAAAACTTTGAAGACATATTTCTCACTTCCACGCTACGAGCAGTTACTGCCTTTTTGCTTGGTAGGGCAGCACACACACACCCTTTAAACCCCTATGCTCCTTTCAGACCCCTCTTTCAAAGTCACTGAGATCTCTTCTTCTAGCCATGGTAGCCAAAATAATAGGCAACTGGGCATTTTTATACATGGCCCTGCTACACTACAGCCATTTGGCATCCGTCATTGCCATCAGCCATTGAGGGAACACTTCCTTTGAAATCAATGAAAACTGCTATACTGCCCGCGTTGCATCAAGTCCAATTGCAGCGTCCAAACTCAAGAATCGCAGAGGTTCAGCTCTTGAGGGTTGACACGTGCGTTCAATCTACATTGTGAATGGAAATAAAGTAGACTTCGTCGGTTTTTGGTGTAGTAGGTAGAACGTCACAATGACACAATGCTGATGGCAACGCGTGTAGTATAGCAGACTTGTTAGCATGGGATGTTAATTGCTTAATTAATTAGATAGATATATAGATAGATAGATAGATAGGTACTTTATTGATCCCCCAGGGGGGAAATTTCATTGTCAAGCAGCTACAACAAAACACAGGGCAGGTGCAAAATGCCACAACGAAAGTACACAAAAGACAGATACACGGTACATGATACATAGAGCGGCAGTATGAAAAAGTATAGAAATACAAGATATCTGGAGTGCAAAAAAAAATAAAATAAAAAAAAGCTATAAAAGGACATTGCATAGTATGAGTGGTTGGCTGAATATGTACACTATACGTTGGTGGATGTTGGATGGTTAACTATACTATACAGGTCGATGGCAGAGAAATACTTCAGTAGCTAAAAATGCGTATGATATGAGCGAGGGTAATAATAGTTTACTTAATAGACAGACTGGGTAAATGAACAGGTAAGTGAAAATTTTGCATGGTTAAATTAGCTGTACAGTTAGGTATACAGTTATATTTACAGATAAGTGAATACTTGGATGTTTACACAAACTGTACAGGTAAATGACAGGAAGAGATACTTTAATAGCTAAATGTGTGTATGATATCATTTGGGGTGATAATAGTAATTCCCTTAAAATACAGTCCTTAGTGCGCAGGGTTCAAGAACTACACCTGTGTGGAAGCACCTGCTTTCAATATACTGTACTTTGTATCCCTCATTTACTCAAGTGTTTCCTTCATTTTGTCAGTGCCTGTTGAAATGACAATCAGCTCTGTGGGAAGCAAAATGAACAGCTACTTTGAAATTGGGTCAATTCCACAAAAAGTACACGTCCTCATTTAATCACGGGAGTTATTCAAGTAAATCATTCTAGTAAATGCTCATGCCAATGAGAGAATCTGTATCTGTGTTCTTCCCCGGCAGTTTTCAACTGTCTGTCTCCGTTCCCATGAGGTATAACAAATAAACTAAGGACAGCACAACAAACACTGGGACACAGCGTCCAGTGACATCATTAGTGTCCTTTCTGTCCATGCTCACCTAAACTGGGGTCAAGCCCTCTGGGCCCAATAACCTTTAACAGCTCACTGGTACAATCTACTGACCAGGCACTTTCCCCAATTTTTCATTTTAATTGCAGAGTGGACTGTTCACTGAATATTGCTCTGATAGTCTCGAGGAAATGAAGGGAGAGTGGTGAGGGAATTGCTCCAATACTGAGCAGGCCAAAGGTTAGGAATTAACAGGGTATTGTATTAACTGGAGGGGAGCTTCAGATTTTTCTTTTGTAAATTCTGGGATTTAGCTAGTGTAAACCTGGTCAAATATGATCCTTATCAAGGTAATTCATGATTACAGAGCAATGAGATAACCTTAGGGTTATCATGATTCCTGGATAATTATTGTATTTTTAATGTGCATATTCACCCCCCAAAATTATTTCACCTTTCTTTTTATAGATTTGTCTTTTTGAGATCTAATCTCTTTTGCAAGAGAGACCTGTTCAAGATGGCAGTAGTCGGCAACATACAAAATTATTAGGTTTAAATTATGTATGGCTTCTAATTCCAGGATGTTAATTCACTATGGAAATTCAATTCACTTAGTTGACTTTGCTCAGATGTGTCTTCTCACCATTGTCGTTTCCGTGATGGACCCAAAGCTGTTGATAAATATATTGCAGGTGACATTCACAGGCGGACCTGAAAAAAGAAGCAAACTAAAATCCTTATATGGAATATTCCTTTCCATGTTTGACCTGCTGTAAAAAGTTTTCAAATCATGTTTCTTTTGAATGACACTGTGATGTTTATTGTATGTGCAGGAAGTGGATAGTAACTCGCTGTCAACTCTATGTTGTGGAGCAAGTATGAAATATGTATGACACTACTGTAGCTGGGTCATGGTGGGGAACGACTGCAGTAGAGTGTGTACTGATTCCAGTGGCTCTCTAGTAGGGAATATTGTGTCTCTCCTGTCGCTTTGCAAGTTGAAATACTAGGCATGAATCACTTCCTTTTAACTTTTCAACAGAGAACTAGGCTAACAAAAAATGCATCACATTGGTACACAGAACTTTAAGTTAAGCAACCACATGGTATGCGCAGTTCCAAGCTTCCTATCCATTTCTAACTTTTTCAAAATGTTTTACCGGTGGCTGTCTGCTTGCATTAATTTAGTGCAGTTTCAGTGTATTTTTTATGGGAGCTGTGGCCTACTTCTGAACATACCCTTTGACGTACCTTTGAAGTTGGGTCTGATACGGGCGTCATAGCCAGACCTTTTCCCCATGAGCTTGTCCAGGAAGTCAGACGGCGACTGCGAGGAGGGGACTGTCCTACTGGGGGACTTTATCTCCTCCTTACAGAAGCCCAGTCTGAAGAAGAATGAAAACAAATACAAAGAAATAGAGGAGAGAAAGAGAGGGAGAGAGAAGCAAGAGTTAGAAAACAAGAAACTTCAACCGTCATCAGTGGAATACATAGGGAGAGAAAATAACTTTTGCACTGCCACCCCCGAAAACCCATGGAATTTCATGATGTTGTGTTTAATAGAACCTACGTAATTTGTCAACACATTGTGACGTGGAATCAACTTGGAAAATACATTTGGATTTGAAAAAAGTAATCAACCAGTACTGTTTTCATCTCATTTCAACCAGCGTTGTAAACATTGAAATTAGGGTAAAAGTTCATCTTAAATACATGGACTTAACCTGACTAACAGGTTGTTACATCAATCTATACTGAACAAAAATATAATCTCGACATGCAACAATTTAAAAGATTTTACTGAGTTACAATTCAAATGAGGAAATCAGTCAATTGAAATACATTCATTAGGCCCTTATTTATGGATTTCACATGACTGGGAATACATATATGCATCTGTTGGTCACAGACACCTTAAAATAAACGGGCCTCAGGATCTCGTCACAGTATTTTTGTGCATTCAAATCGCCATCGATAAAATAAAATAGTTTTAGTTGTTTTTAGCTTATGCCTGCCCATACCATAACCCCACCGCCACCATGGGACACTTTGTTCAGCAAACCACTTGCCCACGCAATGCCATACACGTGGTCTGTGGTTGTGAGGGCGGTTGGACGTTCTGACAAATTCTTTAAAGCGATGTGACATTAAAACTTGAAACTTGACAGGGTCAAAAGTTTCAAGTTTCTCTGCGTGCACATCACAGAGGACCTAAAATGGTTTCGCCATACCGACATTGTGGTCAAGAAGGTGGAACAGCGCCTCTACAACCTCAGGCAGCTGAAGACATTCGGCACCCTCAAAATCTTTTACAGACGCACCATTGAGAGCATTCTGTCGGGCTGCATCACTGCCTGGTATGGCAACTGCTCCTGCTCCGCCCTCAAACGCATGGCTCTCCAGAGGGTGGTGCCGGCAGCCCAACGCATTACCGGGGGCACGTTGCCTGCCGTCCAGGACATCAACAGCAGGTAAGGCCAAGAAGATCATTAAGGACCTCAGTCACCCGAGCCACAGACTGTTCACTCGGCTACCGTCTGACAGACTGAGGCAGTACAGGTGCATCAGAGCTAAGACAGAAGGACTAAACAACTGATTCTATGACCAGGCCATCAGACGGTTGAACAGCCATCACTAGCGGTCTACCAGGTGATGAACACTCACTCACACAAAACACACACATAAGCTATCACACACACACCTCATACTCACAAACACACGCACATAGACACACACTCACACACACAGTCAACACTGCTGTCCCATGCTATAGAGACATTGAACCACTGGTCACTTCCCATTTCACACTGTGTATTTAAATACTGTATCCCCGACATAGCTCAATAGAATATTTCTACTACTGTAACAGATGCCTCAAGTCCTCAACTGGCAGCTTCATTAAATAGTATACGCAAAACACCAGTCTCAACGTCAACAGTGAAGAAGCGACTCCGGGAAGCTGGCCTACTAGGCAGAGTTACAAAGAAAAAGCCAGTCATCGTTGTGAGGCGTCTGTTTCTCAAACTAGACACTTGTCCTCTTGCTCAGGTGTGCACCGGGGCCTCCCACTCCTCTTTCTATTCTGGTTAGAGACAGTTTGCACTGTTCTGTGAAGGGAGTAGTTCACAGCGTTGTACGAGATCTTCAGTTTTTTGGCAATTGCTCGCATGGAATAGCCTTCATTTCTCAGAACAAGAATAGACAAGTTTCAGAAGAAAGTTATTTGTCTCTGGCCATTTTGATCCTGTAATCAAACCCGCAGATGCTCAACGGGTCTAAAGAAGGCCAGTTTTATTGCTTCTTTAATCAGCACAACAGTTTTCATCTGTACTCAAATAATTGCAAAATGGTTTTCTAATGATCAATTAGCCTTTTAAAATGATACACTTGGATTATCTATCACAACGTGCCATTGGAACATTGGAGTGATTGTTGCTGATATTGGGCCTCTGTACGCCTATGTAGATATTCCATAAAAAAATCAGCCGTTCCCAACTACAATAGTCATTTACAGCATTAACAATGTCTACACTGTATTTATGATCAATTTGATGTTATTTTAATGGACAGAAAATTAGCTTTTCTTTAAAAAACAAGGACATTTCTAAGTGACCCCAAACTTTTGAACGGTAGTGTACATTCAACCTCTTGTGAATAGAAGGAAAATTATGAAACAGAGAGACTAAAGATAAATTATTATTATAAAGAAAAAATGTTGGTACATTTTTTTGGGAAGCCTGGCTTCCCTTGGCATCTATAAATACATGCCACTGTTCTTACACAAGCTGTATGTGAAAGTAAATTCATAGTGATGTTGGGTTTATGTAGGCTACATTGACATCTGATTGGCCCCAAAAAGGACACCGTCATTTCAACTTGTAG
The DNA here is from genome assembly GCA_023634145.1 of Thymallus thymallus. Taxonomy (NCBI): domain Eukaryota; kingdom Metazoa; phylum Chordata; class Actinopteri; order Salmoniformes; family Salmonidae; genus Thymallus; species Thymallus thymallus. The sequence continues at coordinate 13,771,497 of CM042384.1, read as the reverse complement.
CTAGGTATATTATCAATCATCCATGGTTGATTAGATCTTTGGAAGTTTTGTATATGGGTCTTTCTATAAACTAGGGTACCAGTGAGCATTTCCTACACTGGACAACTTGTTGCAGCTGTTGATAAGTCCATCTTTTTCATGTCATTACATGAAGATATAAGGGGGATCATAGCTATATTCAATAAAATTCACAAGTTGATTTAAAACCTGTTTAACCTTTTATCATGTTTGGCTTCTTGAGGGAGATGTCCAAAATCATACAACATTACTTTTCTATCCTTTGCATTTATGGCAGTGTAAATTGTCGTTATATGATATATTAAGCATTATTCAGTTAAATTAGACATTGAACTTGAACCATTTAAGAATCCTGGATCTAGCTGTTGTACAGTTTTTTGTCAAGAGATCTAAGAAATGCTGTGCAACTAAGTAACATTTTGTGTCTCCTTATGTAATGGGGTAAAAACAATTTTCATTTGCACACAAATCCAAAATGATGTATGCGATTGCAAAATCAAATGCTTCTACGGTCATTAAGGTGGTTCTTCAATAATTATGCTTAATACTTGTGGGCTTATTCACAATATGATCTGCAAATGAAATAACATGACATATACATTTTTTCATGTTACACCTGCAATTTTAAACAATACAACGGGCTTGAAGTAGCCAACTTGAAAATGGAGCTCAGAAATGTAATTACTGGAATATAACTACCTTGAAAATCAGATCTGTCCTCAATTTGGTGCTTGAAAAGTCCTTGTAGTTATTGCACACAGAGTGAATCCATGCAACTTATTATGTGACATGTTAAGCCATTCATTTTTAATGAATTAGTAATATTTTTGAAAAACATTATCCACTTTGGCATCATGGGGTATTGTGTGTGTTTTTTTCACCTTTATTTAACCAGGTAGGTCAGTTGAGAACAAGTTCTCATTTGCAACTGCGACCTGGCCAAGAGAAAGCAAACGTACAGTCAATAACACAATAGAAAATCTATATACAGAGTGCAAATGTAGTGCAAAATGCATTAAGGTTAGGAAGACAATAAATAGGCCATAGTGGCGAAATAAATTACAGATTAGCATAATCACTGGAATGATGGAATGTGCAAATGATGATGTGCAAATTGAGATACTGGAGTGCAAAATTGAGCGGAAGTTAAAAAAATAAATATGGGGATGAGGTAGTAGGATGGGCTATTTACAGAAGGGCTATATACAGGTGCAGTGATCGATAAGCAGCTTTGACAGCTGATGCTTAAAGTTAGTGAGGGAGATAGGAACCTCTAGCTTCAAGGATTTTTGCAATTCGTTCCAGTCATTGGCAGCAGAGAACTGGAAGGAATGGCGGCCAAAGGAGGTGTTGGCTTTGGGGGTGGCCAGTGAGATATACCTGCTGGAGCGCATGCTACGAGTAGGTGTTGCTATGGTGACCAGCGAGCTGAGATAAGGCGGGGATTTACCTAATAAAGACTTATAGATGACCTGGAGCCAGTGGGTTTTGCGACGAATATGTAGTGAGGGCCAGCCGACGAGAGAATACAGGTCGCAGTGGTGGGTAGTATATGGGTCTTTGGCAACAAAACGGATGGCACTGTGATAGACTACATCCAATTTGCTGAGTATAGTGTTGGAGGCTATTTTGTAAATTACATCGCCAAAGTCAAGGATCGGTAGGATGGTAAGTTTTACAAGGGCATGTTTGGCAGCATGAGTGAAGGAGGCTTTGTTGTGAAATAGGAAGCCGATTATAGATTTAATTTTGGATTGGAGATGGTTAATGTGAGTCTGGAAGATGAGTTTACAGTCTAACCAGACGCCTAGGTATTTGTAGTTGTCCACATATTCTAAGTCAGACCCGTCGAGGGTAGTGATGATAGTCCGGTGGGCGGGTGCGGGCAACGTTCTATTGAAGAGCATGCATTTAGTCTTACTAGCATTTAAGAGCAGTTGTATGGCATTGAAGCTTGTTTGAAGGTTAGTTAAGTGTTCAAAGAGGGGCCAGATGTATACAGAATGGTGCCATCTGCGTAGAGATGGATCAGAGAGTCACCAGCAGCGAGAGCGACATCGTTGATGTATATAGAGAATAGGGTTGGCCCAAGATTTGAACCCTGTGGCACCCCCATAGAGACTTCTCTGTCTGAGAAGTAGTTGGAGAACCAGGCGAGGCAGTCACTTGAGAAACCAAGGCTGTTGAGTCTGCCAATAAGAGTGCGGTGTAGGCCAGAGACAAAAATATTCTCAATTTAATCCATTTTAAATGCAGACTGTATATTATATACTGTATATTATGAATAACATGTATAATATGCAATATACAAGGTAAAAGTGTATTATTAATGTAATGAATTTGGCATCATAAGGCTAATTGTAACTACTAAACTTCCAAAGATCCAATAAACCATGGACGAATGATAGTATGTATACCTAGCTTCACGTTGAAATGATGGTGTCCTTTTGGCAAATCAGATTTCAATGTAGCCTACATAAACCCAACCTCACTCCGAATTTACTTTCACATACACCTATACATAGTTCTGATGATTATCTTGAAATTAGATTGATGTAACAACCTGTCAATGTATTTAAATTGAAGTGTAACCCTAACTTCAATGTTTACACCGCTGGCTGAAATTAGATGAAAACAGTACTGGTTGATTACTTTTTTCAAATCCAATGTATTTCCCGCATTGATTCCATGTCAAAATACGTTGACAAATTACAGAACGTTAAAACAATGTTGATTCAACCAGTGTGTGCCCAGTGGTTAACTACAGTGAGGCTGCAAAAGGGGAAAAGGTAACTCCACAGCCAACCCCACCCCCTCTCTCACTGTGTACTCCTGCCTGGTTTAGCAGCAGTGGGGCTTGACAGATTGATGGCTCAATTGAAATGCTGTGAACGTCACACCAGGGGAGGAAGGCTTTGATTCCGGCTCCAGCATGGCTTGCAGTCTGCCACTGACAGGCCCGACAGGCCAAAGAGAGAAGAGAGCGGGAGAGAGTGGTTTCGGAGCCCACGGGCCCTGGCTTGTGTGATGGATCTCTCCTGGTTGGCGCGCCGCTGATTTCGCCCCATGCTTTTGATGCAATTGTTAGCGGATTGGTCATATCTGTGACTCCCTCCTGTGAAGTATGGACGGTTATCCCACCCCAATCCCCTCCCCAAGGCTCCCTGTGTGCTGTCTGGCCTGTGTAACCTGGGTTGTGAAGTTCCAGACAGACTGATCCCAAGGTCTCTGAACTGTACTTGTCTGCTGCTGCTGAGTCCCATAGACTCTTTGCAGTGTTGAGCTTTCAAGCGCACAGAGTTGTGGCCGACCAGTGTTCGAACCCCGGTCTCCTGAATGCCACAAGACTGTGTTAGCCAAGCATGGTTCAATGAACCACCACCTCCATTACAGAAGCATTGGCACACCATTATTTGATCTTTTGAGTTGTGTATAGTGTACACTACATGACCAAAGGTATGTGGACACCTACTCTTCGAACATCTCATTCCAAAATAATTTTGATACACCAGAAGTACATTAATTTCCAATGAAACGCTGTGTTTGCCTTGCGGCATTGCGTTGCAGAGGCAGTAGCAGTGCGTTCTGTGTGGTGCATATGTTGGATTTATCGAACTTATGCGTCAAACTGTATGTGTAAATAGGTTGACAGAAATGGTAGCAGAAGGTGAATGTTGAATTTTTGTTGCACACATACAGTGGGGAGAACAAGTATTTGATACACTGCCGATCTTGCAGGTTTTCCTACTTAAAAAGCATGTAGAAGTCTGTAATTTTTATCATAGGTACTCTTCAACTGTGAGTGACGGAATCTAAAACAAAAATCCAGAAAATCACATTGTATGATTTTAAGTAATTCATTTGCATTTTATTGCATGACATAAGTATTTGATACATCAGAAAAGCAGAACTTAATATTTGGTACAGAAACCTTTGTTTGCAATTACAGAGATCATACATTTCCTGTAGTTCTTGACCAGGTTTGCACACACTGCAGCAGGGATTTTGGCCCACTCCTCCATACAGACCTTCTCCAGATCCTTCAGGTTTCGGGGCTGTCGCTGGGCAATACGGACTTTCAGCTCCCTCCAAAGATTTTCTATTGGGTTCAGGTCTGGAGACTGGCTAGGCCACTCCAGGACCTTGAGATGCTTCTTACGGAGCCACTCCTTAGTTGCCCTGGCTGTGTGTTTCGGGTCGTTGTCATGCTGGAAGACCCATCTTCAATGCTCTTACTGAGGGAAGGAGGTTGTTGGCCAAGATCTCGCAATACATGGCCCCATCCATCCTCCCCTCAATACGGTGCAGTCGTCCTGTCCCCTTTGCAGAAAAGCATCCCCAAAGAATGATGTTTCCACCTCCATGCTTCACGGTTGGGATGGTGTTCTTGGGGTTGTACTCATCCTTCTTCTTCCTCCAAACACGGCGAGTGGAGTTTAGACCAAAAAGCTCAATTTTTGTCTCATCAGACCACATGACCTTCTCTCATTCCTCCTCTGGATCATCCAGATGGTCATTGGCAAACTTCAGACAGGCCTGGACATGCGCTGGCTTGAGCAGGGGGACCTTGCGTGCGCTGCAGGATTTTAATCCATGACGGCGTAGTGTGTTACTAATGGTTTTCTTTGAGACTGTGGTCCCAGCTCTCTTCAGGTCATTGACCAGGTCCTGCCGTGTAGTTCTGGGCTGATCCCTCACCTTCCTCATGATCATTGATACCCCACGAGGTGAGATCTTGCATGGTGCCCCAGACCGAGGGAGATTGACCGTCATCTTGAACTTCTTCCATTTTCTAATAATTGCGCCAACAGTTGTTGCCTTCTTACCAAGCTGCTTGCCTATTGTCCTGTAGCCCATCCCAGCCTTGTGCAGGTCTACAATTTTATCCCTGATGTCCTTACACAGCTCTCTGGTCTTGGCCATTGTGGAGAGGTTGGAGTCTGTTTGATTGAGTGTGTGGACAGGTGTCTTTTATACAGGTAACGAGTTCAAACAGGTGCAGTTAATACAGGTAATGAGTGGAGAACAGGAGGGCTTCTTAAAGAAAAACTAACAGGTCTGTGAGAGCCGGAATTCTTACTGGTTGGTAGGTGATCAAATACTTATGTCATGCAATAAAATGCAAATTCATTATTTAAAAATCATACAATGTGATTTTCTGGATTTTTAGATTCCATCTCTCACAGTTGAAGTGTACCTATGATAAAAATTACAGACCTCTACATGCTTTGTAAGTAGGAAAACCTGCAAAATCGGCAGTGTATCAAATACTTGTTCTCCCCACTGTACTTTTGTATAAATAGTGTATGAGAAAACATAATGAAACCCAACATGCTTTGTCCAGCTACGCAAGAAAAGCCACAACACTGACTTGATTCAATACTGGACAAGCCCCCAAACCTGATGAAACTGGGTAGCAAACCTACATAGATATAATTATGTAATTTTTTTTACATGATTGCGATGCTCTGGTTTTTCTGATGACTAAACTGAAACAGGATATAAAATAGTTTAATAGCCTTGAGTAGTATTACACATCACATTTGTAATACATTTGCTTGGGGAACAAACCCTTCTTTATACAAGTGGGTGGGTCAGGAAGTTTTGGGTGATTGTGACAGGCGGGAAGGTGACTGACGAATACCTGAGAAAATCTAACATAAATTCTCCAGGGGGTGTACATTTTATGACTCCCCTGTCAGTTACGACGCAAAAGGGTTCACTGGAGTCAGATAAACTATTATTCAAGTTCTCACACAAGACAGAGTGAGCTGAGCACATAAGCCAACATACTTCCCTCCCATATATCAGCGAGTCAATGTTCTGGAGCCAAATCCATTAGACAAGACATACATTTGAGAGAAAGTTTGAGTGAATTTCAGCCTAGAATCATGGAGCTGCCTTTGGGTGGCTCAATCTGTGCCTGGTAATGCATTTTTTTTTTTTTTGCTGTTACTTTAATAAGCCGTTTTTTACGGGACTGTGAATATCTTTACTCGGGCTGTAGCATACCGACTGCTACTATAATAAGCTATCCTTCAAAGACATTTAAAAAACAATGAGTGGTCCTTTGGATCCTTCCTAACATTATATTGGCTTCTTTCCGTCCACAACAGTTCAGCAGTTCCTAGGTCCTGTTTGTAATGGTCTGGGGTAGAAACAAATTATTCCTGTTAAACCAGTGAAACCTGCCAATTACAATAATTAAGCAGCCAAAAAAACAACACTGACACTGAGGTATGACAACTGAGTCTTTTCAGGCCTCCTCTACCTCTTGTCTGATCTCTGCATCCATATCGAAGCAACGCCAAGAATACCTAACAATCTCTCTCTTTCCCACTCCCCTTCATCCCCCCTCAAAGAACAAGGGCACATATTTTCTGTGTATCAGACTCCTGTAATGAGGTTAGTTTATTATTGAGTTACAGACAAAGAAGAAATGTTGAAGAAAAAAGTCTGCATTTCTGCCACAGTTCAAATGCAATTGGGAACGTCATAAAACTGTGGGATTGGGTAAACCTTGAACAGTGCTGTAGCCAAATACAACAGGAGAATTGCATCATAACTCAACAGATGTTCAGAATGCATTTTGGTGGGAAAATAACCTCGTAAAACATAGTCGTCACTGAATTTTGCATGCAGAATTAAATCGTTTTAGTTTTTAATTTGTGCTTATCTCTTTGAGCAATTACCGAGACAGATAAGCATACAGCAATAATTAGGCATTTCATGCCATGTGACTAATGATTATTAATGTGGAAGTGTATTTAACTCCCTATCTTGAATCTCAGTTTATGTTTAGCCTCAAAGATGGAATTACATAGGAATAATTCAGAAGGAATGCAATATTTCATTAATAGCAGAAAACCACAGGACCAATATTTAACATATCAATAATGGAGGTGAGGGTGTATGGCAGTTGTTCCTGTGTTGATATTGTGTCGAGGCAATGTAATATGCTGACAGTCTGTGGTTTAAGAAGGAAGCACTGTGTCGACTTCTGTCAGCCCTGTCAGGAGCAGTGAGTGCACTGTCATCAAAGCAACAGCATCTGACAGTCCTGTAACTATAGGAAACATCTTTGGAGGTCTCTCTTTGCTGCTAGTGACGCTTTCATCACTTCTTGATTTGACACACAAAATTTCTGATTTCATAAAAAAAAATCTTTAGACTTACAATATAAGATTTTGCTCTTGGGCGTAGGGAGCAAATGTAGAATAAAGTAATGCATTGTAGAACAAAATAACTGCCTGACTGCATTGAATGGCACATTAGATTAACTGTATATCAACTGGAGAAAGGGGGAAGGGTGTCCGGGTCAGTGCCAACTCTTCACTCTACTGTCCCGCCATAGGCATCATTGGACACCTAGGAGTCTGTTACGCACACTTCTTCAGTCCCTCTTTCCTCACATTAAAGCTATACCTTAATTATTACAAGTCAAGCACTGTTGAAATAATTTTGCCTGACAACAGGCAGTCTTTGTGCTAACAGAGCTGGCTATTATTGTGTATGCTCCAAGATTGGCAGCTCCTCTGTGTAAAATTCACAGAACTACATTAGTTTAAATTAAACCTAGCCCATATTCAGCGCCTGAATTGCAAACATATGCTGCTAATTACTTTTCATTAGCGAGCCCAGTGATCAGAAAGCATATCAATTTGGAATACTGGCCTCGCCGCTCCTTGGATTCGGCACGCATCACGGGAAGTCAGTCATTTAGACAGTCATGCAGTGGGACTCCAGGTTTTTAGTGTCATTAGCATAATGCGATATTAAACAAAACAGGTCCTTCCACCTGTTGGAATAGGCCTTAGTAATTTCCGCTAGCCGTGAAATCATCCTTTATGTCCACTCAAGCTTTAGATTATGCTCTATGACAAAAGCCACATTCATGGCAATTTTGTATGCACGCTTGACTGTAAGTCTCTTTGGATGAAAGCATCTGCTAAATAGCATATCATATTTATTGTTATTATCAACCAGACCAGATTGAGTTACAGTTACATCTGTCCTCATACCAGCGCGTTTCATAAGCAAAAAATACACTTTTGTTACATTGCAAAGTACACAGATGCGATGCACAATTGACTGCTCATCTGATCCAATCACACACTCACAAAGCCCCCGATAAAACCAAATAGAACCTTATAATAGACAGACCTTTGACAAGCCCTATTTCATGTTATATCTCCACTGACCCATTATGGTAATACTGTGTATCAACAAGTCATCTTTTGTCTATTGACCTATGTGGACCTTCTCTCTCCATGGCACTGTATGCATGTCGTGGCCTGTAGCGGAAGCCCTTCGCTATTTATCAATAGCCTCATTGGATCATGGGATTTGGAGCACCTTGCAATTTACCCCTGCACATTTGTTTTCAGTGATGTGACCCACTGCCACTCCACTATAGTGATGGCTATGCCTATGGCGACACAAGGCACGGACAGAGATGGAGCGCTATATACAGCAGCAGGCTTCACCAACTCAACCAAAGTGATAGCATCAACAGCTGGACAAAATGCTCTACCTAAGGAATTGTCAAAAATGTATATGGGTCAGATGTAAAGGGAAGATCTATCTTTTGTGAGCATGGGGTGAAAGCACACACCACAGCATACTTGAAAGTCCAGAAAGAAATACAGCGCAAAGGGAGGGGATCACTGCCACAAACTCACTTTCCAATCAAGGTGCATAAATTTAGGAGCAAATTGAAGTAGAGGCCAGAAACACATGAATATTCTAATAGGCCTACTATATGAGAGAACCTTAAGGAATTGTATTTCCTGTTACCGTTAAAGTGTGATGGAAGACTACATAGGACACACAGGATCACATTTTCGACATGACTTTGTTGCCTCGTCATTTGTCTAGGGAGCTCAGAGAAGTCATTCTAGTTCAACACTTGTTTTTCAGAGTAGAGTTGAAAATTGGAGGTATAGAGTGAACAATATTCTTCCATTTGCACCCAATGAACAAGACCCCGGTAACCCCAGTCCAGTTTTAGCTGACCTACTCTTCTTCACAATGAAACCTTTAAACTAACTTTCAAACAATTTCACATCGACTGTTCTCCTCTCTAATGTGATGCTGCTATCAGCTGGGTGTCTGGATGTTACACAATTAGAAGTGAGAAGCTTTCTATCAAGTTGGGTTATATTCAACTCTTAATTGCCACATCTGCTGTCACTTTCAACCGTCTCACTGTCTCACTGACTGCCGACTCGCAAAAACCCAGCAGTTCATTATTTTGTTATTAATCATCATGGCAGTTGTTTTTGTTGCCTCTTTACAGCATTCATCTAAGGAACAAACTGATTAGGTAGAAAACAGTTTAATATGCGCATACATGCTCAAAATGTGAACCACAAATTGTGCCCAAATGTAGGGTTTCACATACAGTGCCTTTAGAAAGTATTCATACCCCTTGACTTTTTCCACATTTTGTTGTTACAAAGTGGGATTCAGTCATTTTTTTAGTCAACGATCAACACAAAATACTCTAATGTCAAAGTGAAAATGTTAACACAAATGTTTTAATTAATGGAAAATAAAACTCAAATATATCTTGATTAGATATGTATTCAACCCCCTGAGGCAATATATGTTAGAATCACCTTTGGCAGCAATTACAGCTGTGTGCCTTTCTGGGTAAATCTCTAAGAAATTTGCACACCTGGATTGTACAATAGTTGCCCATTATTCTTTAAAAAATTATTCAAGCTCTGTCAAGTTGGTTGTTGATCATTTCTAGACAGCCATGTTTAATGTCTTATCATAGATTGTCAAGCCAATTAAAGTAAAAACTGTACCAAGAAACATTCACTGTCTTCTTGGTAAGCAACTCCATTGTATATTTGGACTTGTGTTTTAGGTAATTGTCTTGCTGAAAGGTGAATTTGTCTCCCAGTGTCTGTTGGAAAGCAGACTGAACCATTAATAGACAAGAACAGCTCAAGGACAGAAGTTCATTTTTAGCCAACTTTTTTGGTAGTATTACTTTAGTACCTTATTGCAAACAGGATGCATATTATTTTATTCTGTACAGGCATTTTTACTCTGTCATTTAGGTTAATATTGTGGAGTAACTACAATGTTGTTGATCCATCCTCAGGTATCTCCTATCACAGCCATTAAACTCTGTAACTGTTTTAAAATCCCTATTGGGTGAAATCCCTGAGCGGTTTCCTTCCTCTCTGGCAACTGAGTTAGGAAGGGCGCTGTGTCTTTGTAGTGACTGGGTGTATTGATACACCATCCAAAGTGTAATTAATAACTGTACCATGCTCAAAGGGATATTCAATGTCTTCCTTTTTATAATTTTACCAATAGGTGCTCTTCTTTGTGAACCATTGGAATACCTCCCTGGTCTTTGCGGTTGAATCTGTGCTTAAAATTCACTGCTCGACTGAGGGACCTTACAGATCATTGTATATGTTGGGTACATAGATGGGGTAGTCATTTAAAAATCATGTTAAAAACTATTATTGCACACAGATTAAGTGCTTAAAATGTCAACCACTAATTGTGCCCAAATGTAAGGATTTACATAGGGAGACATTCACATGTTAATTATCCCAACCAGAGGAGGCTAGTGGGAGGAGCTATCGGAGGATGGGCTCATTGTAATGGCTGGAATGGAATAGATGGATTGGTATCAAACATATGGAAACCACGTTTGACTCGGTTTCATTAATTCCATTCCAGCCATTACATCGAGCCCTTCCACCTATAGCACCTCCCACCAGCCTCCTCTGACCCCAACATATTTTTGCTTCCCGATATATTATATAGAGACCTATGGGCCCTGGTCAATAGTGCACTATATAGGCAATAGGATGCTATTCAGGACACACTCCAGATATACAGTCAGCTCAGCCCTCAGTTTTCAGATATCTCCTGTCTGTATTCAACACACGTTCCCACACGTCTCAGAGATCTGATATCAGCACGGTTTGCCTCCTGTCAGTCTGGCTGAAACACTGCTAGCATGGATCTCTGATATGGATCTCTGAGACAGTGATTTTTCTGGCTGTGAAAGATAGCTTTGATGTGTCTGTTTAGGGCTGGAAATATGGCAGGAGCACAGTGATGGGTCAGCCCTATACACACATTAACTGCCTTGCTCAAGGGCAGAACGGCAGATTTCTCCACCTTGCCAACTCTTTGAACCAGGTTACTGGCCCAATGCTCTTAACCACTGGTCTACCTTCCGCCCCCTAGACTATCTGCCGCTTGTATACTCCATCTGAGGTTTACCATCTGCATTCAAATATTCAAATATCAGTCTCATTCTGAAAATCGTAAAATTATAGTCTGCATGAACCCAGTTTTACTGATGAATCATCCATTCACAAATTGGCTCAATTATTTATTTACTAGCTAATTAAACAATTTCAGAATATACAATACATAACATTATACAGTAAATACCGTCCCTAGTGGACTAAACAAAGAATGACAGTTTGGTTATAACACAATCCCTTCAGGGGAAGGGAATGGGACGCTATTCTCACATAAATACGTATGCCACTAAAGATCGCCCGTTCGTATTTACGTAAAGCTGGCTTCGATAGCTGAACTGGTGATTTGAGGCTCCAGTCGATGTCGCAATTGTCCTTTTCTAGAGTCTTCCGGGTCGTCGTGTGAGAGGTTCATCTCACTCTGTAGATGCTTCTTCGTCGGTCAGTGTTCTTACTAGATTTGCACATCTTTCCAGTCTGCAGTCTGTTAGACTATAATCTAGGATTCACTTCTTCTTTAGTAAAATAGTTCAGAGTTCATACCATCTCACGTGGGGAGTAAACCCCCTCATTTTCTGGCCTGTAGAGTTGAAATTATCATTTTTCAAACGTGGGGACAACAGTCCTCCCGTTATTTGGAACTGAATGTAACGATCGTTACGGGGGCTTTTGTACTTGGGTATAAAAGGGGGTTGGTTCATAATTTCTATTGTCTTTGCTGAGGTCACAAGAATGAAACAATGTGAATAGAGTCATAGCTGGCCTCCTCACCGACCGTTTCAACATTCTCTAAATTAGGAATACTGTCCAATTCTCAAATTCTGGGATGTAGTAGAATTGGGAGTGAGAATCCCTTTGTCTCACTGTGACTCTCTCTCCTCCATACTGCATGGTCGAAGGAGAAGAGAGCCTCTGCCAGGAATTCATGACATTGTGGTAAAGTCATAAAACTGATAGAAAGGAAGGGGGTTTATGACCCTAACCCAACAGGGCAACGTTAGCCTAACATGCTTATGGTGTGTGTTGCTCTTCACACACAACATTTACAGCAGATGTTTGGGTTGATGTTGTCCTTTTCACTAACCTTGCCGTATGCAAAGTGGGTGTGTTCAAACGTCATCAGTGTAATCTCACTGATCAAAGAAGCAGGCTGTTTCATGTTCTTGATCTAGTCAAGGTAATGAAATGCAGCAATTAGAGAGGAGTAAGATTGGATTTTCGATCCAAGCTAACTGAATTTGTAATTGGGTTAGTTAATGAAGTTAGTGCATGTGTGTGTGTGTGTGTGTGGTTAGGTGTGTGTGTGTGTGTGTGTGTGTGTGTGCATAAGCATATGTGTGTTTGATGGTGTCTGTGAGCGTGTATGTGTGTGTCAGCGCAAATTCTCTTCCAGTGTGTGCCTTCCCACCACTGACAAGACGCCACCTCTGTTTCAAATCCCATTGGGAACTCTCACCTGCCGGAAATCCCACAAAATCCCATGGGAGGAGTCTACACACAGAACACAAAACCTGCAGGGTGCGTCCCACATAGCGTACCACTTTTGTAAAAGTAGTGTATAGGGAATAGGGTGCCATTTGGTACGCAAACGCAGTCTGCTTAAGTGAGATGTTAAATGTCTTCCACTTGCCACCTGAGCCAGTATGAATATGAATGGGGTTGTCAGCTCCCATCAGTCTCATTGGTAATCACTTGGCCTGATAGCGGAAGATTACTAGCGGTGAACTAGCTGCCGTTAGCCCTGGCTCCTCTGTTTGGTCATTACCCAGCTGAGTCACAGGGTTGTTAGCTTAGCCTCCTGAGATGCTTTCTTGGTGGAGAGGGGGAAGTGAGTCACCCCCCCCCATGCCCCAGGTAACTGAGGCCCATTTACAGTCAACTCAGACTGCGGCAAACCAACATCCCAGCAGGGGTGGGTGAGTCAACCGGTGTTTGGCCCCAATTATGGACCAAGATGCCTAAAACCAATGTGGATACAGCCCTACAGGGTCTGCTGCTCTGGATAACAGAGGCTCAGCAGGTTACGCACACATGGTAACTCAGACAGGCACACAGACAGAGACATTCTGGCATATAGACTTAGAGAGTAGACGCACACAGAGAGACACACACACACACTGGCTGCACTGGGTATGACCCACATTTTGGCCAGGAGAGTGAGAGAGGGAAAGGAACACCAAAGGCATGGCCCCTGGTCTCTCTGTTTCAATGGGATGACCGTGGTGGAAAAAGGCATGGCAAAGCTGGACATGAGTCTGCCAGAGATTGTGTGTGTGTACACATTTAACAATACATGTGAGTACCAGAAGTCCCAAGAAGAATGGTAAACCAACTAAAATTCAGAGAAGTGAGGACATTAGGACTAGGGGTTAGAACTAGGGTTAGTGGTTATGTTTAGGGTTAGGGTTAGGGGTTAGGGAAAATTGAATTTTAAATGGGAATCAATTGTTGGTCGCCAAATAATCCTCACGAATACAGTATAGTATATCACCCATACATTTAATGCTGCATTTGACTGTGTACAAACCCTGGCAGGAGTTATTCCTCTTCTGAGACCGGACAGATGCACAGTAACAGATAATACAGACGGCATGTGAACGTGCTCCATTATAAGTCCTAACAAAACCTGAAACTCTACTGCTCCAGTGGAGAAAAGGACATTTATGTAATACACACAAGGGAGGCCATATTGTTCCATTGAAAGAAAGTTAATCTCAATTATCATTTGCATGAGTTAACAAGCATTTTTGGAAATCTGCAAATGACGATACATACTGTATGTCTAATTAGCCACTGTTAGCATCTATAAAAAAAAAAGTTAAATCTCTTAGGCTATCAGAAATACATGTTTTCACACCCTCATAGCCATGTTACTAACAACAACTGTTCATTAGTTAATTAGTTCATTAATGAGAACAAAGTCTGAGTCTAAAGTCAGACATGGATTGTGTTACTTAAACCATCAAAAGTACCAGCAAAAGTAACCCACAAACACTATGAAAGTATAGCCAATCGAGAAGGATCCACACATGAGCCTTACTCATGGACAGCACTTTGGTCCATTTTAATGGTTTTGAAAGCGCTTTATAAATAAAGTTGACTTGACTTCCATCAAGATGTTTTTTAAATATGGAACACAACAACACCTAAAGTAGATTAGTTCAGCTAGGTCACGTTCAGTAGGGATACAGGTGGAAACGTCTTCAAATTGAAAACCAAAATGAGCTTTCAGATGGATGGTATCTCAAAATGTTTTCTCCCATTTCATGCCTACTGAAAGCTTCCCAGCTCTGCTACACTATCTGTGCCAGCCTTCTGAGATCCCTTTCAGCCTGATAGAGGAGTCATATTGAGCCCAACACGCACAAACGCACGCAAGAAAACACACACACACACACACACACACACACACACACACACACATACAAACACACATCAGTCGACAGCTTCCTGCAACCCGGTGACTCATTGGAATTCCCATCAATGCAACACCCAGAAAACACTAGGAAGCCTAGGAGCTTCTTTTCTTTGTGTTTTTCTATCTTTTAATTTTGCCAGTTGCTGATAAAGGGGAGGACAGAGGAGTGATGGAATACATTTACAAAGGAAATGGCTAGAAATGGAGCACTTGTGTCCTATAGATACTATTGGGTTTGCCTTGTCTCTCATGTTGCCCCAATGGTTCCTGATTCTCTTTGGCATTATGTGTTGATTCACACAAAAGGGCCAAACTGAGCTGGCCTGGTTACGCGTCAACCATAGTTGCTGGAACCATGCAGCAAAGGACTACATTTTAAAAAATATGTCAGAGCCAGAACAGTATTGTTCGGGTCGGCCCTATAGTGTGAATCAGCCAAACGAGTGGAAAGACTGGCTCCACTCCTGAACAGTATAATCCTCACTGACTGGCTGGTCAAACTCCAGCAGAGAGGTCGTGCCAACTCGTATAGTTGTACAGAGGACAAGTCCTCTTTTGTGTGGAGTGCCTTCTGTTTGCAAACTGGCACCACTTCTCACACCACACCACACACACACACACTGCAGCATTGCCATGCCACAGTCCACTTGATTCCTCTGTTGCTCTGGGCATGATACATGTTGAGTACAAAGAGATGTGGACACGCTTTTCCATTTTTGCCATTTAAGGACCGACAAGTGCAGTAAAGTAGAGTACAATGGCATATAGCTAATCCCATTGTGAGTGTGTGCATGCGTGTGTGTGTTTTCCTTATGACCTGAAGACATGAAGAAAAACTCCTTAATGTTTAGGACAAATTCACTTTGTGTAGATAAATACAAAAAGTACCCACCACACAGTGCCATCATTTAATATCTAAGACCTGTTTATCCAACAATCAAATGATACGCCCCCTTATTGAACGGCAAACAACCATCCGGCCAAGTCACTCGTCAGTCAGCGATTTGGCCACGTCCCCACAGCATAACGATGTGCTGGGCATCTAACGGGGGCCAGACAGATGAATGATTTTGGATACAACCAAGGACAAACGGCGGGGGCCCAATCCGCGTCTGTTTACCCAATAAATTAGATACTGCACCGGGGAGGAGGCTGTGGACCCTCTGTGCTGTGCTCAGATAACATGAAGACAGCATGACCATGCATGCCTAATACAGTAAGGTATCACAGTGCCTAGCAGGAGAGGAGACTGGGGAGGTTGTGCAGGGTCATGTTCATTAGGCACCAAACGGAATAAAACTGAACGAAACAAGGAGGGACCACCAGGAGTTGACCAATAATCAACACTCATTTACAACGTTTTTTGTTACACGCCGTACTGAACACAACCCTGCTCTGTGCACATGAGTATGGTAGCAGGATTTCTAGACGGATCAAATCAAATAATACAATTTGTCACACACGCCGAATAAAACAGGTGTAGACCTTACTGTGAAATGTTTACTTACAAGCCCTTAACCAACAATGAAGAGTAAGAAAATATTTTTTTATATGCTAAATAAACTAAAGTAAAAAAAATGTGCTGGATTGAAGTGCATGTACTTGTTAGTGAGTTTGTTTGGACACATGCTCATTGCGGGTGTAGTATTTCGCTACACCCGCAATAACATCTGCTAAATATGTGTAAGTGACAAATAAAATATGATTTGAATTGATTTAATTTGTTTAAACCCACAAATACTGAATTCCCATTAAGATTTCATAATGATAGATTATTTGTCCAGTGTGTCGGCACTGGGTTAGTATGTGTACTGTATATGTTGTTTAATTTTTTCCGTATTATTGGACAGGATTGTGAAATATATAGCGAAAAAGGAAAAAAGAGAGAGAACGCTAAAGAAATGAGTCGGATTCGAATCCATGCTTGCAGTGGAACAAAGACGGTACACGTGATCCAGAGGCAGCGGCTTAGACCACTGAACAACCCCAGACCTTAATCCCCTTACTGTAACAACTTACAGTGCAACTCCTGCCCTCGCCACACTCAAGGACAACTAGTCAATCTCACTAATGGTGTGTATTAGGGTTTCTGGCACCAGACCTGAGGCCACAGTGTTGGGGGCTTGTGATTACAGTTAGCCTTTGCTGTTTTACCCTTGAGAAAGTACCACCTTCAGTTTCTCTGTAAAAAATATACTAAAACCTCTACTAATGGAACACAGGACCATTATCAAAATGTAATGGATAAGGGAGAATGACACCAAACCAATCAATAAAATCCAATTGTCATGGCAACAGATTATTGGAGGATACGTAATTGGTTCTTGGCTGTTGCAGAATGTCAATAAAAAGTTAGAAGACACTTCCTGTGTAGTAGCTAGCTTCAGTAGCGAGGTCAGTGCACAAGTCAGCCTTTGCTACTCGACGGTGGCACGGTTGTGATTAGTGCTATTGGATTTCATGTGCTGTAGCCAGTAGCAGGCTCGATGGAGTCAAGGGTTGTGGAGATTTGCCCTGAAACCAGTCCTGCTAATTTATGCGCCGTGGTAAGGAATTACACGGGCTCCTGCGTGCGCAACAGCTCACTCTCATTTTATGCTGCTCGAGAGCAACAGGGCCCACAGTGCGCAACCATTGTGTTATCTGACGAGCGCTGTTGTAATCCCACCCACCTCCACAAACCTCCCCCTTAACAACACTGCTTTGCTGAGAGAGCGAGGGAGAGGGAGAGAGATATTCCCAAAGAGGAAGAAGCAGCAGTGTCAAAAATCCCTTGAAGGAAGAGATGTTGCTATGAACCAGACCTTGGAAGTGCATAATATGACCATCTAGTCAAGACAGTTGTTCATTTAGGTAGTGCAAGAAGCAACATCTCATCAATCATTTCCTGACCAACCTTTTTAAACTTTTATTTAACTAGGCAAGTCAGTTAAGAACAAATTCTTATTTACAATGACAGCCTACACCAGCCAAACTCAGACAACACTGGGCCAATTGTGCACAGCTCTATGGGACGGCCAATTGTGATACAGTCTGGATTCAAACCAGGTTGTCTGTAGTGACGCCTCTAGCACTAAGATGCAGTGTCTTAGACCACTGCACCACTTAGGAGCCCAAAGAACCTTAAAAAAAACGCAAGGTTAAACTGATATGGTGACCTCATAATTTCATTTCAAATTTCTATAGCTGTCAACTCAGTTCCACCCCTTCCCTCTCACAGTGTTTCATCTTATCTGAGGATTTCTCTCCCTCTTCTCCCCTCCTTGGAATGATTCTACCTGCACTGATATACTTCCATGCTAACAGACTTTGGCCAACTGTCATCTTTCAAAATAGAAATTCTGTAACCACACCATAGCAAATCAGGGTCACACTTAGCATACACACTTTGCACAAAAGTATGTGGAATTGTATTTTTCTTGTTGCTATAACTCATTACACAGTAGCCTAATAAATTACTACAATGGCAAAAATATTATGGAACTATACATAATTGCACTAATTTGTAAGAATTTGATCAGTTAGCCTAGTTCTATATAATAAAAAAAAAACATTCATTGGGAATGGGGTGGGGGGGATGTCCCCCCCACATTCTGAAATTGTTATCATTGGAATGTGATGCAAATGAAGGCAACGGTGTACTTTGGGACCATGCGCACGCCTCTGAGTGGTCGGTTAGGCTGTTTGGAGAGTTTATCCGACTAAAACCAAAGTTGCGCCCCACAGTAATCAACCCAATCAACTATATTATCTCCACAGATGCTATGGTGATTTGATGTGACAAATAAACACAATGTTTTAATAACAGATTTTCTTTATTTATTTATGATTTTTTCCCTCCACCAACACCCTTTAGACAACAAAGCGCCTAAAATGACAAAGTTTGGTCCCTTAACTCAGTGGTTATCACCCTTTTTTGGTTACGATAACCCCTATCACATGATTATTAAAGTACTAATATACTGCCTTATGTTCATTTTTCCATTAGACCATGTGGCGCAGCGGTCTAAAGCACTGTATTGCAGTGCTAGAGGTGTCACTACAGAACTGGGTTTGATCCCGGGCAGTATCACAACCGTGAGCATCGTTAGGGGAGGGCTTAGACATTTTTGTTCTTAATTTAACCTCTTAAGGATCTAAATTTTTGCCCTGAAAAGCCATACCCAAATCTAACTGCCTGTAGCTCAGGACCTGAAGCAAGGATATGCATATTATTGATACCATTTGAAAAGAAACACTTTGAAGTTTGTGGAAATGTGAAATTACTGTAGGAGAATATAACACATCAGATCTGGTAACATATAATGCAAAGAAAAATACATGTTTTTTTGTGTGGTTTTTTTTGTCACATCATGCAAGAGAAAGGCCCTAATATTAGTTAGGAGTCCAGGCACAATTTAGATGTTGGCCACTAGATGGCAGCAGTGTATCTGAAAAGTTTTGGACTGATCCAATTAAACATTGCATTACTGTTGTATCAAGTCTACTCAAATGTGCCTAATTGGTTTATTGATACATTTTAGAGCACAAAACTGTGCACTCTCCTCAAACAATAGCATGGCATTATTTCACTGTAATAGCTACTGTTAATCAGACAGTGCAGTTAGGTTAACTGACTTGCCTAGTTAAAATAAATAAATACTGTAAGGTTCTTACAAGTTTAGTGTTTTGCCCCCTGTGAATACCCTACTACACAATTGTATCTTCTGTGTGCAACCAATGTTTGTTTAAGAAGAGTATTAAAATCATAGTATGCCTTTCATTGTTTAACAGTAGGCAAAATTTAATTAACAGTAATTGAAAGCCACATTCACAATGCTTTTGGTGTTGTACAAATTTACATAAGAACTTCAGCCAGTTTAGTCTAGTGACATGTCTGCTGCTGCTGTCTGACATCCTTTTATGGCTTGGAAAACTGTCTAAATACAGCTATGAACTCGTTGTTAAACGAGTCGGTCTGGGCCCTGGCTGTCCTGTCTGCTGCACTGGCTGCTGCTTCATCTTCAAGCAGATGATTAAAGTGCTGATCCTAATGCTGACGCAGGGACTCAAGTGTCTCCAGGTATGAGGTCTCGGTCTCCCTCATGAAATTCAGGTGTTCGTTGATTGTGCTCGCAGTGTGTTTTCCCTTCCCTGGGAAACACATTACAGGAATGATAAGTTACAGGGAAAGTATATAGGCAGAAGTAATGATGTGTAAAAACCTGAAGGCAGCCATATGAGTGCATTTTTGTTCTCCAAACATGTATTGTCTCACCAAATGTATTAAATCTTATCCAGCAAAGGCCAGTGTGGGGCCAACCAGATCTACCAACCAGATATACCAATGATGCAAATAATAAAGGTCCTGGGTCAGAATATGATTAATTGAATCAGTGGCAAAGTTGTATATATACACTGAGTGGACAAAACATTAGGAATATTGAGTTGCACTCCCTTTTGCCGTCAAAACAGCCTCAATTTGTCTGGCATGGACTTTACAAGGTGCGAAAGCCCATGTTGACTCCAATGCTTCCCACAGTTGTGTCAAGTTGGCTGGATGTCCTTTGGGTGGTGGATCATTCTTGATACACAGGGGAAACTGTTGAGCGTGAAAAGCCCAGTAGCATTGTAGTTCTTGACACACTCATACCGGTGCGCCTGCTACCTACTACCATACCCCATTCAAAGGCACTTAAATCTTTTGTCATGCCCATTCACCCTGAATGGCACACATACACAATCCATGTCTCAATTGTCTCAATGCTTAAAAATAATTAATTAACCTTTCTCCTCCCCTTCGTCTACACTGATTGAAGTGGATTGAACAAGTGACATTAATAAGTGATCATAGCTTCACCTGGTCAGTCTATTTCATGTCATGTTCCTAATGTTTTGTACACTCAGCTAAATTCCTAGATCCACACGGTCTCCTTGAATAATGTTTAGGAACAAAACCCTTCCACGACAAAAGCCCTCTGTGGATGAGCTTGTCCACCCCAAGTTAACATGACAATCAATTGACATTGAACTGTTTACCATCCGAGAATGGACCTTTGGCGCCTGGGGGTGCAGGGCTCAGGGGTTGCAGGAGCATTGATTGTGTCGATGGACCCTGGGTGTCTGGGGGTGCAGGGCCCTGTGGTTGTGGCTTCACTATTTGAGCACGCAGCTTCCTCTGAGTCCGTAGGTTCAGGAATGTCTTCTGAAAAGTATAAATATGTTTGTTTGTATAATCTAAAGTCAGATACTCCGTCAAACGTCAAACATGTAGCTAAGTCCACGGCGTTGTCGACCCTGGTTAATATCTCGCACAGTGCTCACGCTCATACGCTACAGCTAGCTAGGCTGAAGACATTGGTAGCTAGCTAGATAGTAATTTGGCTAAAAACAATGTATGACCATGCTGATCATCGCTGCTCTGGGTCATCTTAGCTTCAAATATCGCTGTCTGATCTATTTTTGTTGTTGTGCTCTTTAAACTTATATATTCTTGTTTGAGTTTCTTAAATTATTTTCCTGCACTGTTTTACCGACCGATGGATTCCAATCTTCGCTAACTCATCTAATATTTTTTTGAAGACCTTTTCATTCCTGATGGAATAATCCAGTTGCCTCTGGATGCTGGAGTCCAGATGCTCAACTGACCAATTTGCTGCTTCCATTATACATTTCTAGGTTTAGAGTTATTAGTTAGTGTAGCTGTACCAAAGATTTATATAATTGTTCCATCTGTGGTTGTACCGTTCATAGTCAGATTTACCTTCTCTTATAAAAATGGCGCGAGTGAGAACGGCCATTTGTAACTCCACCCTCTGGCCTACTTGGTTCGAGGTCAGTACCAGATCTCAAACAAAGCTGAATATCTCGCTTGGTTCAAGGAATCAAGCATGCTTTGAGAAAATGGAATTGAAATAGGAACCGTGATATTTACGGCACGGCATGACCCTGCAGTGGAAAAGCACCATAAGTGTTTTTCACAAAATTCTAAATGGTAGAAAATCCATGCTTATGTGTTCCTGAGGCAAATTTGTTCCTTGTGAGGAGAGGGATTTATGTACGAAATGTCATGACTTTAGGTCAAACGAGGTTAGGCGCATGAATCTTTCAAAGTTAGCATTTTCAATCGCTTTTTAAAGAGCCACCATCTGGGCAATCAGTGTAATTTTGTAAATGCCGGAGCTCTACGGCATACCCATTATTCACCCAAGTATCGTCACAATTGGTCCAGTGCTGTCAGATATCGTGTGTGAAAAAAGTACGAAAGGACGGAGACAGATCCACAGTCACCACCCCGATTTCATTTTGGGGACAATTATGGAGTAATTACATGCATAAGAGCTACTTGTGGAGCCCAAATTGGTAATCCATTGACAAAGCTGAGGTCGAGAGACCCTCAGGATAATGGATCTGCCTGCAATCTCAATCTCTCTTTCATTCTCTCTTCCCCCTCTCTCTCTCTCCCTCTTTCTCCCTTTCCCCCTCTGCCTCTCTCCTTCCCTACCCCTCTCCCTCTCTCTCTCATTCCTCTGGTAGCCTATCTACCAAGCTATATGGTGTGGGCTTAATAAGATGAAAGGCTTTATAATGGCCCCACTACATGTCCCTAATTGCAGTGAACATAATGACTTGCAGCAATGAACCAGGAGCCATTGGCTGGAGTGCTACTTAGCCAATAAAAGGCTATATCCATCATTGAGAGCGAGAGAGCACAGATTCCATGGATTCCCTCAGGTAGCCTATACACTGGCCATTGTGTTCCTAATGAGACAGTATGGAATGGTATGGGCTAATACGAGATGGTTGTAATGACTCCTATGTTAGTAAAGGAAAGGCTGTGACTGTCTCTCTGTGTGTTGTAATGATTGAAGGTGGTGTCATATGACAGGGTTTAGGAAACCCTGCGAGGGGAACACTAATCATTTTACATATCTGTTAATGTAAAATGCCATAATGAACACAACCCAGGTGAGCAAATATGTGAAACGGCTTCTGGTCGTCGAAGATGGAGCTTTGGGAAACACTGTCAGCATTTAGACTGTGACCGCAATAAGACTGTCTCACCTCGTTATCATATACCTCTCTCACACTGCGTTAATTCACTTAGCATTAGTATAATTTTCTCGGCCTTTCTCTTTCTCTCTGTTAATCCTGAGCTGTGTTTGAATACTCATACTAACAGCACTAACCGTAATATTTGTGACGTGACTTGAGTATATAGTATGCTTATTGGTCATAGTATGGATTTAGTTAGTATGCCAAAAGTTCCCTGATGTTGTACTAAATTCACCAAAATACGAAGTATACACGCAGTAGACACTATTTCTGTACTTTTAGGGCCCAAATTCAATTCTTCAGAAATGGGCGTTGCTTCACAACATTTTCAGATTTGAAGAAAATGGTGGAAAATATGCAGCTGAAGTCCAACTAGAGCGGATACAAATGAATTGCTTTAACTAATTATGGCACGTTAAGAAGTTACGTTACACATTATGTTGGCTGACAATGTGTTAGCTATGCTATCCTTACGAACCGCATAGCATTACAGCAGTATGTACCTGAATGTTAGCTAGTTAACTAACGTTAGTTGGCTACTAATACATCAAACTTCCAAAACAGTATATTAACTATCTGCTATCTAACTAACTACCCAATGTTTATTGACTTGATTATTCACATCATTCTTAGCTAAATGGTATAGTCGTTGTGCATTTTCAATGGAGTAAATTCTAGCTTTCTACTCCAATTTCAGAGCACTCTCGTCTGAGTGTGCCATAGCTCCAAATAACTGACAGATTTACGAACGCTCAACACCCGTTGAATATGCACAGTGTCAGTAAACGTCAGCAAATAAATAAAATTGAATTGTTGCCAGCAGCACAGTTACAGTCACAAACGCTTTGGATAACATGAAAACAGCCTAACCAGCTATGCTAGGGCAAGTGAGGTGTTCTCTCATTTGTGTCTGTAAGTAGCTAGTCAACATCAGCCAGTTAGTTTGGGTGCTTGACTGCCGTTGAACGCTTGGATCAACCCTACTCCTCAGCCAGCGCGTCCAGTGTGTACTCTGAACGCTCTGGATTTTCAAACGCCCAGAGCGCACTCTGGCACTCCAGATTGAATGTAATAAAACACCCAAAATCTTAAAATGTCTAGCTATTCATTTGCAATGCTAACAAGCTAGCAAGAGGTTGCATAGCAACAGCATCAACTTCCGGTAGACCGTCGAAGCGCTAGTACGCTCAACTGAAATGAGACCGTTCGTTACAGTATGTTAAAATTAACTAATAGTATATAGTATACACTCATTAAGTACGTAGTGTACAGTATGTTAGTATGGGTATTCGAACACAGCTCTGGACTCAGCACAGCAGCTGGTTAGACACTGGCCTTGGCAGCTTTGGCCACATTTTGTTGAGGCATGTAGTGGTAAAATGTCCTAACTGCTTTCTGGTACCCCTGGTGTCCCTTAGGTTTAGATTTGGAAGAGCAGGTAAGTCGTGAGCACCAACCCAAAACCATATTGGATTTGATACTCTGCAGGCTGTTGAGCCAGACCAGAGCAGCAGCAGCACACCTCTTTCTAAGGATGCATCCCAAATGGCATCATATTTCCTACATAGCGCACTACATTTGACCAGAGCCCTGGTGGTGAGTAGTGCACTTTATAGGGAATAAGTTACTGTTTAGGGCACAGTCCGGGACTCTCTCCGGTTCCAAACCTCGGATGACGCTGCAAACTGATGACTTCTTTCCGACTGCGGTCTAAGACTGCGTCCAAAATGGCACCCTATGCCCTTTACAGTGCACTACTTTTGACCAGAGCCCATAGCATTCACTATGATAGGGAATAGAGTACCATTTGGGATGCAGCCTTAATCATTAGGGGGACTGTCAGGAATGAAAGATTAAAGGTTTACACTGGGCTCCCATCATCTGCATCGGTTACACTTCATGATGGGCGCTTTATTCAGTGGCTCTGGTTTTGGCTCAGGGTTTGGGGCCTGACAGTGGAGAAATGGCACTTTGTCAACTTTGCCTCACAAGCCCGGGGAAGTAGCGGGTAAGGGTTACTACAAGGTAAAAATCCATACACTCTTAGAACAAACAATGCTATCTAGAACCTAAAAGAGTTCTTTGGCTGTCCCCATAGGATAAACATTTGGAGAACCCTTTTTGGTTCCAAGTAGAACCCTTTTTGGTTCCAAGTAGAACCATTGTGGATTCCATTTAGAACCATTTCCACAGAGGGTTCTATATGGAACCCACAATGGTTCTACTTGGAACCAAAACAGCTGAAGAACCCTTTATTTCTAAGAGTGTAGCGTCATTCCTCTCTCAGGGAAGAAGTTGGGTGAAAAATAAGTTGTTACTGTCCATGTGAGGTGATGTGCTTGACATGGAGATATTACAGAATTGGCCCCTTTCCCTGTGTTGCAAATGGAAAACTGAATACTAATTTTCACTTAAATTATTCAGTCTGGGCCTGCTTCAACAGAGGGACACTTAGAATTAGCTAAAAAATAACAGGTCAGATTAGTCTTCTTTGCAATTACTGAAGGTGATCCAATCACTGACACGTTTTGCAAAACACCCCTTATTCCAGACAAAGTGATATTCAGTGTGGATCCCAGGCTACTGTACCGCCCCACATTCTCTCACAGTCAGATCTCAGTGATCTGTTTTTGTCAATCACTTATCCTTCAGTTGTGGACAAAAGAAGGTTGTATGCACATTCCATCTCATGGTAAGGACATGGTAAAGGTCAAACGAGGTGCCGGGTGAAATGGGCTGAGAAACATCCGTCTCTTCTCTCCCAGCCCGAGGTGTCAGCCTCTGCCACGAACACACTTGCTCTCTCTGGAGAGACCATTAGTAAGTTGTCACCACGGGGCCATATATCCACGCTCAAATCTAAGGCTCACTGAAGCACAAGATGGTTTTGTGTCTGTCTTTGTACCCATTCCTACCTCAATGGTTCCATGACCCCGGTTTGCATTTTTTATCCTTTATTTAACTAGGTAAGTCCCATTGAGGTAGGAATCTAGTTTTCGAGTGAGCCCTGGCAAAGAGGAAGCTGCAATGTATGCTTATATTGTATGCCATGAGTTTGTATGCTCATTCCCCCTGTTTGCCTAAATCCGCACCCAGCGACGAAACAAATTTTGACAGTAGAGGGAAACTTTGGTTTGTTCTATACGAAATGAGTGCGGATTCTGTCTGGCTGGACAGAGGGCTATTGAGCTTAAATAAGCTGCAGGTAAACACTCTCAGACAACTATGTGCACAGGGCATGAATGGTAAAATGATAACAGTCTATCCGCAGCAATATTTGCATATTTATGTCTGACTGAAATCAGAAGTCTATTCTGAGAGTGCATGTATTTTGAAGCTGTTATCTAGTGCCCGACTGCCTGGCCATGGATGAAATGTGTGAAGAATGCGTTATGCA
Source organism: Thymallus thymallus (assembly GCA_023634145.1). Lineage (NCBI taxonomy): Eukaryota > Metazoa > Chordata > Actinopteri > Salmoniformes > Salmonidae > Thymallus > Thymallus thymallus. The sequence continues at coordinate 13,745,384 of CM042384.1, read as the reverse complement.
TCCATTTAACTAATTTCAACTTTTGATGCACGTAAAAAATGATCTCTGTCGTCTTTCAACATATGATGAGTCCCACAGACAAACCTTCGCTCAATATGGTTTCAACTGAGGTGAAATTTCTGTGTGCCTGGGCCCCTAGTTTTGGTGGTTTTCTAACAAGAATTATATACATATCTTTGTCGCCACCATATTTTTCAGTCACTCATTTGTATCCATTGTCTTTTTGTACTCCTTATCTTGTTTGAGTCAATCCTCGTAGCACACTCCTTCAAGGCAGAGACGACAGACGGAGGAGAACAGTCCCTTTTCACCACCCACCATCCAACTTGGCCCTCATTTTCTAAACATTAACTCACATCACATCTGTCCTTCCTCTCTCTCCTCCCGCGGCAGGTAGCTTAGGGGTTAGAGCAGCGTTTTCCAGATCAACAGATTTTTCACCAAGTCGGCTTGGTGATTGGAACTTTCGGTCTAACCCTGTGTTTCCCAAACTCAATCCTCAGTACCCCAAGGGGTGTACGTTTTGGTTTTTGCCCGAACACTACACAGCTAATTCAAATAATCAACTAATCATCAAGATTTGATTATTTTAAATCAGCTGTGTAGTACTATGGCAAAAAAACAAAACGTACACCCCTTGGGGTCCCCAGGACCGAGTTTGGGAAACACTGGGTTAGACCGTTGGGTTAGACCGTTGGGCCAGTAATCAAAACTGAAAGTCCCAATCCCCAAGCCGAATAGGTGAAAAATCTGTCGATCTGCCTTTGAGCAAGGCACTTAACCCTAATTGCTCCGGGATTGCCGTCAATAATGGCTTATCCCTGGCCGTGATCCCCCTCTCTCCGAGGGAGTCTCAGCGAGAGTGAGATATGCAAAAAACGAATTTCCATTTCACATCACACACTTGTACAGGTTAAACATATTTGTACATGTGTGAAACAGCACAAATATAAGCACCCCCTTATTTCCTATTTGACATTCCTCCCTTTCCCCAAAACGTCTCCTCATTACTCTATTCTGACTGTGTTTTTGGAAAGGAAGTGAAAATCTCCCAAAATGGCTGAGTCAGAGAAATGTAAGATAATGCTCCTCAGATTCAATTAATCTTTTTTTATTTTTTTATTTCACCTTTATTTAACCAGGTAGGCCAGGCCAAGACAAAGAAAAGCAGTGCGACAAAAAAACAACAGAGTTACACATGAGAATAAACAAACGTACAGTCAATAACACAATAGAGAATCTATATACAGTGTGCAAATGTAGTGCAAAATGCAGTAAGGTAAGGAGGTAGGACAATAAATAGGCCATAGTGGCGAAATAAGTTACAAATTAGAATTAACACTGGAGTGATAGATGTGCAAATGATGATGTGCAAATAGAGATACTGGAGTGCAAAATGAGCGAAAATAATAAATATGGGGATGAGGTAGGCTATTTACAGAAGGGCTATATACAGGTGCAGTGATCGATAAGCAGCTCTGACAGCTGATGCTTAAAGTTAGTGAGGGAGATAGGAACCTCTAGCTTCAAGGATTTTTGCAATTTGTTCCAGTCATCTAATAACAATGTTTTGGTCTCAATAAGCCTTCAGACAAATTTAAGATTAAAATCTGTCCCCTCGTACACATAGGCCCTGATTCAGACTTAACGCCTTTCTTACACACGCCTTTCCTATGCACTTCTCAGTAGTTGGTATTCAGACTTACCTTATTAAGGTGCGCAACGGCCTTTGCAGGCCTGGTTCCCTTGCGCATGCTGAATAAATGTAATTCAACTGCTGAAAACCATTCTACTTGCGGCCAACAGATTTTCTCATGGAGTTTTCATTCACAGGGTTTTCAGTACATTTATTTTAAGCCATCCCTTTAAATACGGTGTACCTTTAATTAGAATTCTGTTGACAAACTAGAATACATTGAGAGAACGGGTTCAGAAAATAGGGATCAATGAAAGAAAGCCATCTAAATGTATGCATATTCATCTCCGTTTCAACAACAACTGGTATATTTAAAAGAGTTTAGGCACATTTTAGGGTTAGGAAAGTATGTATGAATCATGAAAAAAAACAGGTTTGGAGCACAAAATATATTGATAAATAACAAATACAGTGGTTTGATTCATTCTGAAAATAGCGACATTGTTCTTTAACCTATGGTAATGTTGTAAGATTAGTGTACATAGAATTATAATAGAGAGAATGGTGTACAATAGTAGGCAATACCCGCATCTACTGCCTGCACTAAACATGGAACAGTGTGATGACACAGCCAAGTATTTCACCATGCCTGGTTCAAACTGTTATGGCTTGGTCTGTGCTCACTCCATAACAATTTAATAAGCCTACGTGTTTTTTTTAATTAATATCAACTGTTACTAATGATCCGTGATGGCATTTACGGAAGAAGCAAATTATGTAGGCTATACCAACTGAAGGGAACTCTTTTTTTATTTATTTAACCTTTATTTAAACTAGCCAAGTCAGTTAAGAACAAATTCTTATTTACAATGACGGCCTACCCCGGCCAAACCCGGACGAGGCTGGGCCAATTGTGAGCCGCCTTATGGGACTCCCAATCACGGCCGGATGTGATGCAGCCTGGATTCGAACCAGGGACTGTAGTGATGCCTCTTTTACTGAGATGCAGTTATGTAGACCACTGCGCCACTCGGTACATTGGCAGTTGAATATGTGTTGTAATTAGGCCTACTGACGGTCGATACTCATAGAGGCTAATATTTAACATGATTGAAATATTAAACAGAGAATGACGGAGTAGCCTATAATTAAGACATTTGAGAGTGCCCCTTTGCAAGTTAAAACGTTGAACAATAAAAATTCTGCATAATGGCACAGCATTTCATTGTGGGAAAGTTGATATGCTTTAATTTTCTGCCACATGACTGGTTTCACATTTGTCTCCAATGACTATAATTTAAATTATAGCAAATCTAAAACAAGTGTCATTTATATTTACAGTTCTCTTATTCAAACTGATTACTCATTTACCTAGCTCTTATCAATAGATCTTATCAAGTTGTAAATTACAGTGCATGGAGAATGTTGTTATTTCTAATCAGGGAAAAAATCAAGTAGATGCTTTTTCCACATGGAACCGGCAAGTTCGCTAGACCTTATTCATGGTTTCCTTGCGCATAAAGTTGGTGGAATTATTAGGGAATTAAGTCAAGATCAGAATAAGGCGTAACTTTAGACACACCTCCGCCACACCTTAATTTATTCAATCTCCCCCCAAAACTAATAGCAGGTGAATAGAACACTATTCTCATGCTTAAGTTCAAGGTCAGAATACGCTTAAAGAGAAATTAAGTTCCATTTACGTGCACTTAACTCAGGTCAGAATCAGGGGCTTAATTATTAACAAGACATTTTCCTCTTTGTGTATACTGAACAAAAATATAAGCGCAACATGTAAAATGTTTGTCCTATGTTTCATGAGCTGATATAAAATATCAACAAAAGTTTTCATAGATACAAAAATGTAAGTGAGCATTTCTCCTTTGCCAAAATAATCCATTCACCTGACAGGTGTGGCAGCTGATTAAACAGCATGATCATTACACAGGTGCACCATGCTGGGGACAATAAAAGGCCACTCTAAAATGTGCAGTTTTGTCACACAACACAATGCCACAGATATCTCAAGTTGAGGGAGCATGCAATTGGCATAATGACTGCAGGAATGTCCACCAGAGCTGTTGCCAGAGAATTTAATGTTAATGTTAATTTCTCTACCATAAGCCACCTCCAACGTCATTTGAGAGAATTTGGCAGTACCTCCAAATTGTTGAAATTGTTGCGTTTATTTTTTTTCCAATATACAGTGGGGAGAACAAGATTTTGCAGGTTTTCCCACTTACAAAGCATGTAGAAGTCTGTAATTTTTATCATAGGTACTCTTCAACTGTGAGAGACGGAATCTAAAACAAAAATCCAGAAAATCACATTGTATGATTTGTAAGTAATTCATTTGCATTTTATTGCATGACATAAGTATTTGATACATCAGAAAAGCAGAACTTAATATTTGGTACAGAAACCTTTGTTTGCAATTACAGAGATCATATGTTTCCTGTAGTTCTTGACCAGGTTTGCACACATTGCAGCAGGGATTTTGGCCCACTCCTCCATACAGACCTTCTCCAGATCCTTCAGGTTTCGGGGCTGTCGCTGGGCAATTCGGATTTTCGATTGGGTTCAGGTCTGGAGACTGGCTAGGCCACTCCAGGACCTTGAGATGCTTCTTACGGAGCCACTCCTTAGTTGCCCTGGCTGTGTGTTTTGGGTCGTTGTCATGCTGGAAGACCCAGCCACCCATCTTCAATGCTCTTCCTGAGGGAAGGAGGTTGTTGGCCAAGATCTCGCGATACATGGCCCCATCCATCCTCCCTCATTACGGTGCAGTCGTCCTGTCCCCTTTGCAGAAATGCATCCCCAAAGAATGATGTTTCCACCTCCATGCTTCACGGTTGGGATGGTGTTCTTGGGGTTGTACTCATCCTTCTTCTTCCTCCAAACACGGCGAGTGGAGTTTAGACCAAAAAGCTCTATTTTTGTCTCATCAGACCACATGACCTTCTCCCATTCCTCCTCTGGATCATCCAGATGGTCATTGGCAAACTTCAGACAGGCCTGGACATGTGCTGGCTTGAGCAGGGGGACCTTGCATGCACTGCAGGATTTTAATCCATGACGGCGTAGTGTGTTACTAATGGTTTTCTTTGAGACTGTGGTCCCAGCTCTCTTCAGGTCATTGACTGTCCCTCACCTTCCTCATGATCATTTATGCCCCACGAGGTGAGATCTTGCATGGTGCCCCAGACAGAGGGAGATTGACCGTCATCTTGAACTTCTTCCAACAGTTGTTGCCTTCTCACCAAGCTGCTTGCCTATTGTCCAGTAGCCCATCCCAGCCTTGTGCAGGTCTACAATTTTATCCCTGATGTCCTTACACAGCTCTCTGGTCTTGGCCATTGTGGAGAGGTTGGAGACTGTTTGATTGAGTGTGTGGACAGGTGTCTTTTATACAGTGTGGCAGACGGCAGGGAGAGGTGAGGGGAGTGGTCATTGAGGGAAGATATCTGGCAGCCCGTTGGCTCCACCCCCGAGCCTTATAGGGACTTCCTGCACTAACGAGAAGGTGTGAATCATTAAGTGATTGAGTGTTTGTGGATAAGAAGGGAAGCAGACTAGAAGAGAGAGAGAGGTGTGCAACAGAGAGTGTGACAAGTTAAGTGGTGAGCTGTATAACTAGGAAGGAGGATTTAACCCTGTGTACCGAATTGGACTGGCTGAGAACCGTGCTGTGGATTTACCCTTGGATTAATGGACATCGACAACGAACTGTGGACTGTGAACTGGTAGCTAAACCCCCCCCATTTTCCTTTCCCACCTAGGGACTTATTTCCCTAATAAATTCCCAACTACCTTGAAATTACGCTGTTTGTGTCTGTTTGTTATTGAGCTTGATGACGTGGAAACCCCACACCCCTAAACTTGCTACAACAGGTAACAAGTTCAAACAGGTGCAGTTAATACAGGTAATGAGTGGAGAACAGGAGGGCTTCTTAAAGAAAAACTAACAGGTCTGTAAGAGCAGGAATTCTTACTGGTTGGTAGGTGATCAAATACTTATGTCATGCAATAAAATGCAAATTAATTATTTAAAAATCATACAATGTGATTTTCTGGATTTTTTTTTATAATTACAGACCTCTACAAGCTTTGTAAGTAGGAAAACCTGCAAAATCGGCAGTGTATCAAATACTTGTTCTCCCCACTTCTCCCCAAAAATGTTCTAGCAGCAGGACTGTGATCCATGAAGGTATGGTGGCTTCATCACAGCGCCCCCCATCATTAATCTAGTGTATATATAAATCCTTGGTTGGGCCACCATGAGCCAGAACAGCACCTTGGCATAGATTCTAAGTGTCTTGAACTCTACTGGAAGGATTCGACACCATTCTTTCACAAGAAATTCCATCATTTGGTGTTTTGTTGGTGGTGGTGTAAATTGCTGTATCAGACCGCTGTAAACAACTTGTGCCCTGTGGATGGAGGCCTTGTCATCCTATGGGGCCATAGTAGGCCAAATAATAGCCTGCCCAGCATTTTTATGTTAATTGCTTAATTAACTCAGGAATCACACCTGTGTGGAAGCACCTGCTTCCAATACACTTTGTATCCCTCATTTACCCAAGCATTTCCATTATTTTGGCAGTAACCTGTACCTTCCATTTCAAACCTACCCAGATCTCTTCTGCCCATTAAGCGATGACAGGGAGGGCCTAGAATAGGAACAAATTATCTGAATTGGAACCAGGACTCCCCTTTTAAGGGAATTACTATTATTACCCCAAATGATATCATACACACATTTAGCTATTAAAGTATCTCTTCCTGTCATTTACCTGTACAGTTTGTGTAAACATGCAAGTATTCACTTATCTGTAAATATAACTGTATACCTAACTGTACAGCTAATTTAACCATAAAATGTTCACTTACCTGTTCATTTACCCAGTCTGTCTATTAAGTAAACTATTATTCCCTCGCTCATATCATACGCATTTTTAGCTACTGAAGTATTTCTCTGCCATCGACCTGTATAGTATAGTTAACCATCCAACATCCACCAATGTATAGTGTACATATTCAGCCAACCACTCATACTATGCAATGTCTTTTTATAGCTTTTTTTGCACTCCAGATATCTTGTATTTCTATACTTTTTCATACTGCTGCTCTATGTATCATGTACCGTGTATCTGTCTTTTGTGTACTTTCGTTGTGGCATTTTGCACCTGCCCTGTGTTTTGTTGTAGCTGCTTGACAATGAAATTTCCCCCCCCGGGGGATCAATAAAGTATCTATCTATCTATCTATCTATCTATCTATCTATCTATCTATCTATCTATCTACTGAGCAAACAAAGATCTCTGGGCTCTCTCAGATATCCCTCTGTGCGATATCTCATGTGTTCCAGCCACTTGACCATGCTCAACCGAATCCCTTGCTTATATAATTATGACCACTGACCGATTTTCAACGAAACACTGGAATCTCGAAGTTTACTGTCCAGTGTTGAGTCACTGACCATCCAGTTGAATAATCTATTTGCCCCCTTTTTGCATGTTGAGTACATATTTAATAAATGTATGTCCTCGCACGTGTTCTCTGTCGTCCCTCACTGGGGCATGTGATGAGATGGGTCAGAGCGGAAAACCGACATTGGATTGTATAGTCTGAGTGGGCCAGAGCAGGATCCCGTTGCTAATTTCAGAACAGCAGGCCCGGCTACACAGCGGTAATTGATGGGGAGGGTCATGTTCACGCATGTTTTAAAATGTTTTTTTCTTATTGGACAAGTCAAGGTAGTCCCTCTCCCTATTTCAGTATGTTTTTATCCATTTGGTACATAATGAACACAAACCAGCCCAGCTCCGACTCAGTCTGGGTCCCTTCGCTGACGATATACCACTGGGAGCAGGATCTGTGCAGTTTTATGGCTTCTAAATGCCAGTATAGATGCCAGTGTCTGTCTTTGTCTACACGTTGGGTTGCAGTGTAGTACACACACACACACACACACACACACACACACCATCTACTGAGTCTCCTCTACAATGACTGATCACAATGCATGTAATTTACTGAGCCCTGCTCAATGTCCTGGATTGTCAGTCCCTAATAAACCAACCATGTTACCCAGCCACAGAAGCCACAGGTCCCCCCTTACCACTTCCTCCTTCCCCCATCCCCACAGGGCACTGGACGCGTTACAGTCTCTGCCTCTTTCCCGCTCTCTCTTATTTCCCGCTGTATTTTGATTTATCCCAACCCCCACACTGGCTGTCCCCTCCCTTTAGTCTACCTCTCTATCCTTCTCCGTCTCCCCCTCCTCTCTTTCGCTGCCTTCCTTCTGCACTTCTTTCTCTCCTCTTTCCTTCTGCTCTCTCCCCTACACCCCCAGCCCTTCTACCTCTACTCCCTGCCCCCCCTCTCTATGCCTGTCTCCCCTTCCCTCGGTCTCCCCTTCCCTCTGTCTCCCTTTTGTCTTTCCCTGCCTGGTTGGTGGGCTTCTGGGAGGATTTCTCTGAGGAGGTGCTGCCTGGTTGGTGGGCTTCTGGGATGATTTCTCTGAGGAGGTGCTGTCAGTTCCCCTGCTTGCCAAGGCTAAAGGGCTGCTCTCTCAAGCCCCGAGGTTCAACGAGTGTTGAGGCTGGCGGTGGGATTATACAGATCTTAATTCCCTCCCATGCTCACACCTGGGGTTGACAGGGCATGAAATAGGGAAAGCGTTCAATGCAAAAGTTTCCGCTACGCAAGGAGAGCGAGAGATACAGCAGGCGAGGAAGAGGGATAGGGAGAAGGAGAGAGGGACAGAGATGGGGAGGGGGGAGGGCGACTGAGTGAGAGAGTTAAAGAGAGGGTTAGAGCTATAAAGAGAGAGGAAGATAGTGAACGAAAGAGAAAGTGAAAGAGAGTAAAATACAGAAGGCAGGGAAGATGGAGCGAGTGAGGAAGTGCAAAAGAGTCTGTCAACCCAGGCACCCTGTCTAAACAAAACAGAGACCGCAGCATGCCACTGTTTTCCTGTGATAATTAATCAAGCATCACACACTTGCGAGGCTGGCACACTCATTTCCTGTCTCCATTTCAGAAATTTCCTCAGGACTCTTTTTCCGAAGAAGGTATTTGTTATGAAAAACAAAAACAAATGGTTTAGTAGGCTCAGGTTATGGTGACTGTTATATAATGATTATTATATCATGGTTACAATATACATGTATCCACACTGTCTACTTAAAAATAAAATAAAATTCAATAAATAACCGAAGTTCAGCTGGATGCTCTACAGGTAGTTTAGGTCATAACAGGTTATCTCTTATCTTATCTGTTTAGGTGTGGGTGAGATATAGAGGTTCATTGCATTGTGTTAATACAAGGATAACATGCCAGGTAGAATCACATGTTACTTGTCACTTGCACATAAGGAGACAATGCTGTTAATATTCCATTGTTTGCATATAATTTCTGCCTCAACTGTCAATATGTCATTTTGACAAAGGCTGTGGGGCTCAAATATTCTATATTAGAATGTGTTTGCCAAGGTCCGAAGATACAAAAGTCAGGTAGCAATGCATGGTTAGTCTCAAGAGCTATATTAACAACTGATCCAAACTTCACCTTTTATTCCTTTGCTTTCTCACAGCAAAATGTAAGCACAATAACTGATATGGTAAAATAATCTCGATAAGCGAATATATGAAAAAAGAAAAACAACTGCTTCAAATGCACTCTGTTGCAACAGTGAAAGATAACCCACACGCAATGCATTGTCTTTCTTACCTGACAAAGCCACCTTGAAAAAAGCTAAAAGACACAACATATAGAATCCTTATGAGCTGTGGGAGCATTCTCTGGCTCAGTCTCTCTGTCCCTCCTGTTGGAATAACTTGCAAAATATAATCTGAGCGACTACCAAATCCACTGAGCGGCTTTTGAGACTAGGCAAAAAGAAGGCATCGTTTTTGCAAGTCTGCCAAGAGCTTGGCTTTGGGAAAATAAACTTCTTCTCCTCCCACTAAGTACAGAGGGCTGTACAAATCCCAAATCCACAAATGGCTTTTTCACTTGTCAGAGCAGGACTGGAGTCACTGGACAGTGTGTCAGTGTGTTTTTGGCAGGAGTGTGTGCTATTCTTCTTTCTCCCTCTTTTTTATGGCCAGCTGCTTGCTCCAGGAATCATAATGGAGAGGATTTAAAGGGACAGTAGTCCCTTTTCTGATGCCTGCCAGAAAGATAGACGGCTCTGGAAATGATCTCTATGTGTTGGAGATGGAAGGGGAGGTGGGAAGGTGAATGGGAGTTAACACAGGTTGGTCATTTGAGAGGAAGTGAGAAAGGTTCTGTCGTTTTCTCTCCCTTTTTATTAAAATGAAAATATCTGGAGGGAGGAGACAGGCAGAACAAAGAGAGAGTTGGAGAGATAGGAAGAGGGAGGAGAGAAAGAGTGTCTGTGAGAAAGAGTGGCAAAGGAATAGAGAGGTACACAGAGAGAGGGTGGCGGGAGAGAGAGAGAGAGAAATAGAGAGACTGAATAACCCACTGGGCACAAACTGGTTGAATCAATGTAATTTGACAAAGTAATGTGACGTGGAATCTACGTGGAAAATACATTAGTTTTGATAAAAGTCATCAGCATAAATTATTATTTTGAGGGTGACATTTCAGGATTGTCATCATGGTAACCAATTTTCAACATAGATAAACCTTGAATGTAATATGTTGAATTTATACCTTTGAAACAACGCCAGATCTTCAATGTAATATTTTATATTGAAAACAAAAAAAACAATAGTCTGGACAGCACCTCCTACTGGAGAGTCGATCTATCTACAGCTATCTATTTGGTCTCATCCAGGGCTTTAACCAAACCCAAGCCCTTGGCTTTGATATGTCACTGACTAGTACCAACGTGCTATCGCGAGAATGATTATTGAGAGCTCTCTTAATAACTAAATAGATTCACTGTTGACTCAAAGCCATTACAAAGTGTAGGTACAATACGTTTAACAAAGCAAATTAAATGTAACCATACTTTATATGTAATTTATCATCAATAATACTATTTAGGGCCATATATAGCAGTTCAACCCAGGGATCAACTAAAAATAGACAATACATACAGTGCCTTGATAAAATATTCACATACCTTGACTTGTTCCACATTTTGATGTGTTACAGCCTGAATTAAAAATGTAATTTGTAATTTAAAAACATAAATGAATTATGTTTTTAGAAAGTTTTACAAATTAATTAAAAATGAAAAACTGAAATGTCTTGAGTCAATGAGTATTCAACCCCTTTGTTATGGCAAGCCTAAATAAGTTCAGGAGTAACAATTTGCTTAACTAATCACATAAATTCCATGGACTCAATCTGTGTGAAATAAGACACTATGTACTGTATATACAAATGTATGTGGACACCCCTTCAAATTTGTGGATGCGGCTATTTCAGCCACACCCGTTGCTGACAGGTGTATAAAATCAAGCACACAGCCATTCAATTGCAATAGACAAACATTAGCAGTAGAATGGCATTACTGAAAAGCTCAGTGAATTTCAACGTGGCACCGTCATTGGATGCCACCTTTCCATCAAGTCAGTTGGTCAAATTTCTTCCCTGCTAGACCTGCCCCGGTACTGTTATTGTGAAGTGGAAACCTCTAGAAGCAACAATGGCCACACAAGCTCACAGAACAGGTCTGCCAAGTGCTGAAGAAAACATATATTGAATCCATTTTGAATTCAGCCTCTAACACATCAAAATGGGGAATAAGTCAAGGGGTTTGAATCATTTCTAAAGACAATGTATAGCCTAGGGTTTCAAGCTTTGGTTGATTTAAAATGTAATCTTAAAGTTAATTATTAACATGTTGGATTCAAGTCTCCATCTCCGTATTTAAAGTGCATTTAATGCTGGATTTGCTTTCATTTTGTCCTATTCTTTAACTTTGATAATCTTTGGTTGAGGTAGACGTGAATCCAACATATCAATTATTAATTTGTAGACAAAATGGTATCCGCGAGTTCATCTGACTCTTGGGAAATATACTGAGCAAAATATAAATGCAACATGTAAAGTGCTGGTTCCATGTTTCATGAGCTGAAATAAAATATCACAGAAATGTTCAATACGCACAAAAAACAAATTTCTCTAAAATGTGGATTTGTTTACATCCCTGTTAGTGAGCATTTCTCCTTTGCCAAGATAATCCATCCACCTGACAAGTGTGGCATGTCAAAAAGCTGATTAAACAGCATGATCTATACACAGGTGCACCTTGTGCTGGGGACAAGGAAAGGCCACTCTAAAAGTTTTGTCACACAACACAATGCCACGGATGTCTCAAGTTTTGAGGGAGCATGAAATTGGGAAGGAATGTCCAACAGAGCTGTTGCCATAGATTTGAATGTTAATTTCTCTACCATAAGATGCCTCCAATGTCGTTTTAGAGAATTTGGCAGTACATCCAACCAAATTTAAATTTCTGCACAAACTATCAGAAACCGTCTCAGGGAAGCTCATTTGCTTGCTCATCATCCTAACCAGGGTCTTGACCTGACTGCAGTTCGGCGTCGTAACCAACTTCAGTGAGGAAATACTCACCTTGATGGCCACTGGCATGCTGGTGCCAAGCTACAGACAATGAACACAATTGCATTTTATCGATGGCAATTCGATGGCCATTCATCCGCCGCCATCACCTCATGTTTCAGCATGATAATGCCCTGCCCCATGTCACAAGGATCTATAAACAATTGCTGGAAGTTGAAACTCTCCCATTTCTTCATAGCCTGCATACTCAACCAGATATGTCACCCTTTTTGCATGTTTGGGATTCTCTGGATTGACATGTATGAAAGCGTGTTCCAGTTCCCGCCAATATCCAGCAACTTCTCACAGCCATTGAAGAGGAGTGGGACAACATTCCATAGGCCACAATCAACAGCCGGATCAACTCTATGCGAAGGAAATGTGTTGCACTGCATTAAGCAAATGGTGGTCACAACAGATACTGACTGGCTTTCTGAACCACGCACCTACCTTTTTTTTAAGGTATCTGTGACCAACAGATGCATATCTGTGTTCCCATTCATATGAAATCCATAGATTAAGGCCTAATGAATTTATTTAAATTGACTGATTTCCTTATATCAACTGTTACTCAGTAAAATCTTTGAAATTGTTGCATGTTGCGTTTATATTTTTGTTCAGTGTAGATAAAGCGGCTTATTGCCAAAATGAGTGTATTTTTTAAATGATCCATGGCAACATTGTAAGGTTACTGTAACTATAAATGTCTTCTTATATAATCATAGGAAGCGTGCATGTTCAAGATAGCTTGCAAATGCTACAGGTCTGTGAAGATCTTCATAATTGCTATAATAATCTGCACAGAATCTCAAACAGCATCGATCACTTGCACTATGTACTTTTAATGTAATCTCACTCGCAATCCAGGTCATTTGGTTGTGCTATTAGATGAAGCACTGTGATAACATATTAGGTTGTTGTGTAAATACAAAATATCTAACATTTGAACTTTGTTGTGCTTTTAAATGGTTGAAAGTGCAGTGGTAACACATTTAGATGACAACTAAACCAAAAACCAGACATTGTTCAGATGGTTGAATGCATAGTGATAAGACATTGGGAATTTGTGTGAATGAGTGGGTGAATTTACTTTAAACAACCGACAAGCACATATCTGTCACATATTGCAGAGTTGTAAAGCATAGAAATGGCAAAGGTTGTATAAAATGAGACACCAAAGTAGGGGGTCCTGGGGGTGAAATCTATTTAATGCTCAAGACTCCGAACTGGGGATATAGCCTTTCAAAGAACACCAAGGCACTTTGTCACTGTGTAAGACAAGTCATTTTCTCTACATTCTCGTTTCTCTTTTGATGCCACCACTGAGTCCTCAATCACCAATCTGAATAGGGACTCCTTGCAAAGCACTATTTTCTGAAGAGGAGGAACACAAAGCGAGGAGTGATAAAATAATCCATGAATGGGTTTGTAAACTGGGAGATCATAGGGTAGGAGCGCAAGCTGACAAATCACTCACGGGGCCTGACCATCAAATTGCCTCTGTTCAAGTCATTCATCTTCCCCATGGATTCTGCCTTGTGCCCCTGACGCCTCCTAAAGAGATAAATGTCTTGCTAATGTTTTTAATCTATTCGTGGGGAGAAAACTCCCGATTAAACTCTCACCCTTTTTTGTGTTTGTGTGAAAATTATCTGCCTGTTCCTTCTGCACTCAAGCCAGCTTATTAAAGATGCATTAGATTCTGGCAAATGTGAAGCTGACAATCACAAGCTTTTGCACACTTTTTCTCTCCATCTCTCCTTCTATTCCTCACTCTCTCCCTTTCACTTTGAAATGAAAGGCTGTTCTTATTTTATCGTTCAGCAGACAGAGTAGAAAACAGAAAAGAGTTGGAATATTGTGACTGTAAAAATAGCTTATGAGTTGCTACACCTGCCACTGTTGAGTCCCCTGGAAACTGGGGATGGTGACTACGTGTGTTTTGACACACATCCACTGACCCACCTCTCTCTCTCACCCCTCCAATCATGCCCTGTAGCCAACAGCTCCATGGTAACAACCTGCAATGGAGGGAAGGAGTGATGGAGGAGGGATGGAATCCTGTGTTGGAGGGGGTGTGGAAGCACTGATGAGGGAGGTGGATCAGGTTGAGATGAGGCCGTGGAATGGGCTGAGAGGAGTTGATGGTGGAGTCACAATCATGGGGGAGGGGGAGAATATGAAATGAGTGAAGGGAAAGGAAGGAGGAGGGGGAGGGAAATAAGGATGGTGTTTGTTGGCAGCAGCACTTGTGCTGACAGCATAATTTTCCCTGACCGTGGAACTGCACACTTAGGCTTGCTCGGCTGCTACGGCCCCCCTAACAGGAGTGCTGACATCTGGGGCCAGGGATACATCTATCACCCACCTACAGACACAAGGTGATGTGGAGAGCGCAGCGCCGTCCAAATATAGGCGAATATTAATGGCGCGTGACATCCCTGCCCCATTGGCTTGGGGACGGCTTGCTCGACCACAAATCAATCAAGTTGTGAATTTGGAGCTCGCGAGCTGTCACTGTCACTTATGCTGTGTACCTTAGTGTTTTTGTGTGTGCGTACTCTGGTGGAAATCCCCACCAGATGTCAATACCCATTAAAAACAGGCCAGATTGATTAGGCAACAAATGGAAGAAAACGTACTTAAACAAGGAGGAACTACCTGAACTTCTCCAATAAGAAATGCTTGTTTTTGTTTTCCCTTGCTACAGTGTGCTCTTATGAATAAACATTTTCTCAGTGCTACAATTCAACTCTAACATAGACTCTACAAATTAAAGTATATACAGTGGGGAGAACAAGTATTTGATACACTGCCGATTTTGCAGGTTTTCCCACTTACAAAGCATGTAGAAGTCTGTAATCTTTATCATAGGTACTCTTCAACTGTGAGTGACGGAATCTAAAACAAAAATCCAGAAAATCACATTGTATGATTTTTAAGTAATTAATTTGCATTTTATTGCATGACATAAGTATTTGATACATCAGAAAAGCAGAACTTAATATTTGGTATAGAAACCTTTGTTTGCAATTACAGAGATCATACGTTTCCTGTAGTTCTTGACCAGGTTTGCACACACTGCAGCAGGGATTTTGGCCCACTCCTCCATACAGATCCTTCAGGTTTCGGGGCTGTCGCTGGGCAATACAGACTTTCAGCTCCCTCCAAAGATTTTCTATTGGGTTCAGGTCTGGAGACTGGCTAGGCCACTCCAGGACCTTGAGATGCTTCTTACGGAGCCACTCATTAGTTGCCCTGGCTGTGTGTTTCGGGTCGTTGTCATGCTGGAAGACCCAGCCACGACCCATCTTCAATGCTCTTACAGAAGGAAGGAGGTTGTTGGCCAAGATCTCGCGATACATGGCCCCATCCATCCTCCCCTCAATACGGTGCAGTCGTCCTGTCCCCTTTGCAGAAAAGCATCCCCAAAGAATGATGTTTCCACCTCCATGCTTCACGGTTGGGATGGTGTTCTTGGGGTTGTACTCATCCTTCTTCTTCCTCCAAACATGGCGAGTGGAGTTTAGACCAAAAAGCTCTATTTTTGTCTCATCAGACCACATGACCTTCTCCCATTCCTCCTCTGGATCATCCAGATGGTCATTGGCAAACTTCAGACGGGCCTGGACATGCGCTGGCTTGAGCAGGGGGACCTTGCGTGCGCTGCAGGATTTTAATCCATGACGGCGTAGTGTGTTACTAATGGTTTTCTTTGAGACTGTGGTCCCAGCTCTCTTCAGGTCATTGACCAGGTCCTGCCGTGTAGTTCTGGGCTGATCCCTCACCTTCCTCATGATCATTTATGCCCCACAAGGTGAGATCTTGCATGGTGCCCCAGACCGAGGGAGATTGACCGTCATCTTGAACTTCTTCCATTTTCTAATAATTGCGCCAACAGTTGTTGCCTTCTAACCAAGCTGCTTGCCTATTGTCCTGTAGCCCATCCCAGCCTTGTGCAGGTTTACAATTTTATCCCTTATCTCTGGTCTTGGCCATTGTGGAGAGGTTGGAGTCTGTTTGATTGAGTGTGTGGACAGGTGTCTTTTATACAAATAACGAGTTCAAACAGGTGCAGTTAATACAGGTAATGAGTGGAGAACAGGAGGGCTTCTTAAAGAAAAACTAACAGGTCTGTGAGAGCCGGAATTCTTACTGGTTGGTAGGTGATCAAATACTTATGTCATGCAATAAAATGCAAATTAATTATTAAAAAATCATACAATGTGATTTTCTGGATTTTTCTGGAGATTCCGTCTCTCACAGTTGAAGTGTACCTATGATACAAATTACAGACCTCTACATGCTTTGTAAGTAGGAAAACCTGCAAAATCGGCAGTGTATCAAATACTTGTTCTCCCCACTGTATATAAAGTATGAACACCTTAAATATAAAGTATTTATTAACTACAGTTGAAGTTGGAAGTTTACATACACTTGGAAGTTTACATACACAGGTTGAAGTCATTAAAACTATTTTTTCAACCACTCCACAGATTTCATGTTAGGACATCTACTTTGTGCATGACACAAGTAATTCTTCCAACAATTGTTTACAGACAGATTATTTCACTTATAATTCTCAAAAGTTCTGAACCTTTCTATTCTCATAGATTCTACAGCTTCACCTGAAATGCTTTTCCAACAGTCTTGAAGGAGTTCCCACATATGCCAAGCACTTGTTGGCTGCTTTTCCTTCACATTCATCCCAAACCATCTCAATTGGATTGGGTCGGGTGATTGTGGAGGCCAGGTCGTTTGATGCAGCACTCCATCACTCTCCTTCTTGGTCAAATAGCCCTTACACAGCCAGGATGTGTGTTGGGTCATTGTCCTGTTGAAAAACAAATTATAGTCCCAGATGGGATGTGTGTGGTAGCCATGCTGAGTAAGTGTGCCTTGAATTCTAAATACATCACAGAGAGTGTCACCAGCAAAGCACCACCACACCTCCTCCTCCATGCTTCACGGTGGGAACCACACATAAAGATATCATACGTTTACCTACTCTACATCTCACAAAGACACGGCGGTTGGAACCAAAAATCTCAAATTTGGAATCATCAGACCAAAGGACAGATTTCCGCCGGTCTAATGTCCGTTGCTTGTGTTTCTTGGCCCAAGCAAGTATTTTCTTCTTATTGGTGTCCTTTAGTAGTGGTTTCTTTGCAGCAATTCGACCATGAAGGCCTGATTCACAGTGTCCTCTGAACAGTTGATGTTGAGATGTGTCTGTTACTTGATCTCTGTGAAGCATTTATTTGGACTGCAAATTCTGAAGCTGGTAAATCTAATGAAATTATCCTCTACAGCTGAGGTAACTCTGGGTCTTCCTTTCCTGTGGCGGTCCTCATGAAAGATGTAAACGTTTTTCAGGATAAAAAAGAAATAGAATAAAACTAAGCACAGGCAAAATCCTAGAGGAAAACCTGGTTCAGTGCTTTTCACCAGACACTGGGAGATAATTCACCTTTCAGCAGGACAATAACCTGAAACACCAGGCCAAATCTACACTGGAGTTGCTTACCAAGAAGACAGTGAATGTTCCTGAGTGACTGAGTTTTGACTTAAATCTACTTGAAAATCTATTACAAAAACTGTAAATGCTTGTGTAGCAATGATCAACAACCAATTTGATAGATTTTGAATTTTGAAAATAATAATGGGCAAATGTTGCATGATCCAGGTGTGGAAAGCTCCTAGAGACTTACCCAGAAAGATTCAAAGCTGTAATCCCTGCCAAAGGTGCTTCTACAAAGTATTGACTCAGGGATGTGAATACTTATGTAAATTAGATTATTCTGTATTTCATTTTTAAATACATTTGCAAAACATTTCTAAAAACAAGTTTTCACTATGTCATTATGGGGTATTGTGTGTAGATGGGTGAGATTTAAAAAAATGTTATTCAGGCTCTAACACAACAAAATGAGGAATAAGTCAAGGGGTATGAATACTTTCTGAAGGCATTGTATACTTCCTCTGATGGAAAGTCCTTTAAAGGAGCTCCCAGCAACCTTAATTTAACTAAACATGTCCCTTCTACCTATAAAACCCTAATGGAAAGTCCTCTCTGCATCGTTTAAATAAGCAAACACGCATGTAGGCCTACTTAGGTCCTGTACCTAGCTACTTTCATCCCTGTTGCATATGTGGGGACCTGACCTTTTAGTTAATAACCTATTCATACTTTGTTAACATAATATCAGGGTGTTGCTGTAGGTGTACTTGGCTGCTCGAAACAACAACTTTGCCCGGAGACAGAGCGCCAAGGGGTTGGGACCAACCCGTGCGCCAACGGATAGGCTGAGTAAGTCTAAACCACACTCAGCCTCTACCCTGACTGGTCTGTTCGGAAACCGGAACTGACTCTGTCTGGGGTATTTAAAGAAGAACACGTGGAACTGTAGTCAGTTCTCTGTTTGCCCTGCGAGGTGTTACAGTGAGCCCGTATACGAACCTTCATACTTATCATCTATACATTTGCATTTAATAAACTTAGTTTAGTTTGAAACAGCTCCTGATGTCTTATCTTATTCCAATACCAGATTTGAATTGACGCGATCCAACACATACCTGTATCACCCTCTAAACCATGGACAGTTTGAAATATTAATGTACATGCGTCACACTTTTCAAGTCAACAACAACAACCACAGAATGTTTTTGCAGCAAAGGTTGTCTGTTATCAGGGTTGTGGGTAGCACTTTATAATAGCTCCATGCGATAAAGCATTTATAATGGATTAGTCAATTGTTTATTCATTTATGAATCATTACTCCCACATTTGTAAATGTTAGTAACATAGTTATTTACACATTTATAAACAACCTTTAAAGTCTTTAAGAATGGTTCACAGTAGGTCCTTATAAACCATTTACTAATCATTCGTTACGTATTTTTGCGTGGCCTCATCTAAAGTGTGCGCTATTTATACCGCAATCAAGAATGAGAACAACATGGCTGCTTCTGATGACAGTGTTGGGGAAGAAACGGCGATCAACAGAAAGGGAGAAAGATCTGAGGATTCTTATTGCACACGGTAAGTGTGAACCAGAGAGACTTGACACAACGGTCCAAGCAAGCTGTACAAACAAAATGGAAATGACACATTATGCCATTTATTGTGCCATTTCGCATTGCTAGTTATAGCCTAATGGTAGCTAGCTAACTAGCTAACATTGAAGCTATTTGGTTAACTTTAGCTAGCTATGACAATCGGTTTGTATTGCTAGTACTCTGTGGATTAGGATATGGTTAATTGTTTAGCTAGCTAGCTACATGTCTAAACAAAAGACCCCAGCTGGTCAACATCCCACAGCTGGTTGGACTGGAGGATGGTACAGTGCTGGTGGAAAGCTATGGCTGGCAATAACACCTGACTCCGTACTTCAGACCACTGCCACAGATCAAGCAATACCAGCACTTCAGGTGAATATAATTTTCATTGCATTGTATGAGGTTATTCTTCTTATCTAAACGTGTGAGATGAATTGATGTTGTGCAAGGTTGTAATGTCTTCAACATCTTTTGGGGTTATTTCCTGTTGTAAAGCTTTGATGCTCTGGAGCATGGTGTTGTTGTCGCCAAGGAGCGTTCGGACTCAGTCAAAACCAGGTTTCGGCTGCTGCGCAACGCTGACATCCTTCCTCCCATAGATGGTCTGCCTGTACTAGCACCACAAACGTATCTTTTTGAGAAGATCAGTGAGTTTTGCGATGAAGAAGCTATGGACATCACATGTCCTGCACCAAAGTCAAGGGCAGGAAAGAAACAGGTTCTCCGAATATAGATTCCCTTGTTCATGCATGGTTCGGACTGACCAGTCATCAGCACTACCTGCAGTGCCTCTATTCAAATGATTCTCTCCTAATACACACGCCATACGCTACTTTTTAAAATCCTGCTGCTCAGCCACTTTAACCCTGATTTTATGCATATAACTACCTAATCTATCACTGATATTGTTAATGATGTTGTTCTTGTATATACTGTATATTATTATATTTATACTGACACTATCTATTTCTGACATTACTACTATGCAAGAAACCATTTGGCTATACCGTTTACACCTTCTGTAGAGACCCATCCACTTAGCATTTCTTTCACATGATCCATCAATATTTATAAAATATTTTTATCTGGAAACTTTCTGTTTACTTTTAGTCTTAATCTTTACTACACTACTCACTGTTTAGCACATGACCTCACATGTGAATCCTTAAAGAGATGGGGATGGCTTAAGAGGGTGTGAACAATGCTGAATTGGTGTAGACAAAGGAGATCTCTCCAGTAGGTACCAAAACTTTCAAAGCAGACTTACTTTCCCATTGTTCCTCAAAAAATGCAGTGCATGATATACCATTTTGTAGCTCTGAATCTATACTTTTATGTATAGATTGTAAAAAACACAATTTCAAATGTTGCTACATAAGAGAGATTTGAACCAGTCGGTCACATATATAGTGGATATATACAGTATGTTTCCTTTATAAACATTTTAATGACATCACAAAATAACAAAAAAAAATGACATTAGTGTTCGATAGATCGCCTCCGACCATTCCCCACGTTCTATGTTAGAAATAATGTTCCAGTATTCACTTTTGAACGTGTTAGAGTTTCAGCGGGAAAAGTCTGTTGAACAAAGAACATTCCTTTGTTAAATCTTGGTGAGAGAGAGATCTTCTTCCCTTGATTTACGTCAGGGAGTGAGTTGTTAATCTCCACTAGTTCTTTCCTTCCCCCTCTACGGGTTGGAGGTGGTCGGATTGAACTTATTAATTGCAAACCTGATCTGACCTATTTTGATTCTCATGGACAGTCATGACAGTGTATATTCAATATTTTATGAATGGAGTAATAATTGATATTTTATAACAAACTATTTACTAATCCATTATAAATGCTTTATTAAGTGGAGTTATTATAAAGTGCTACCGGGTTGTGTTCATAAATGCATGCAACCGAAAAAGAAAATGAGCATTTATTATAACAAGTCTAGGTAGTCACTCCCTGTTTCATTCCGGTTCCTTCCTTTAGGTGCCAAATTAGCACAATCCAGTCTTGTATTTCCAGGCATTCAGCTCTCTATTCTGTAGTTTATGTGTGTTACAATCCAAGAGAAAGTGGCAATAAAGCAGGCTTACGTGTACCTTCCAAGGGGTGTTGACCCTTCACTTCCCTCTGAAATTGGTACACACACACACACACACACACACACACACACACACACACACACACACACACACACACACACATATCCCTGAGACACACAATCGCCCCAGTCTAAAGCCCCTAAGGAGGGATTGACCTGCGGCTTTAATGCTCTGTGTTTGTAGCTAACATCTCCTTCCACTGATCCTCCATAGCGGAATAGCAGACTTAACGCCACACATTCTGGTTCAGAGGAACACTAAAGGTTTTGTGCAGCGATCCATGTTGTTTATGGCCTTAAGAGGCGATTATCTTCACACTACTTAACAAAGCGACATGAAGGCATGTCAAAGTATCATTTTATTTGGTGGTTGTCTTGGCAGTGTGGATGCACTGTAAAAGCTATGCTGTTCTATACAATGCATGCAGTGTATCCTGTGCTCCTCTTTTTCATCATACAAAAGATATGAGTTTCATGAAAAGTTTAAGGAATTGGACTCTTTCTTTACAGGGTTTGTCTTGGAGAAATTAGTCCAGTTAATTATTTTAATGCTCCCTCCTCTTGAATCAAGGGCAGCGTTTGATAAGGTCAAAAACAGAGGTTAGACAACAAAGTCGTTCCAAATCAAGATTGTGGATGGTGAGACATAAAATCAATGGAAGGTTTAAGATAATGAAGATGAGGGCGTGAAGTTAGATTCACAAATGATCTCTTTATTCTTAGTTGAATGATAGAGTAAGAAACTTATGATCTAAATCACAACATTAAAGGATATATTCAGCATTTCCAATTGTAGGCCTATATAAATACACACCATCTACTTAGAACATGTTATAAAGAAACCATAAACAAAACCAATTATATGAGAAAGTTATTTAAAAGGTATGCAGATAAGCCTATTCAAAGCGGCAATCCCGTATGCGATGAAGAACGTGCCTGCTCATATTTAAGCACCTCATACATAAAGATTGCACTCCTCCCTTTAAGTCTAATCCTCCTGGCCTTTCTCCATTTGCCTGTTCACATTTTGATCTCCAAAAACCTGGCTTTTGGCGACCTATCGAAAGCACAAAATGATTTCTAAGTATAGGTTTATATCATATGATTACATGTGTGTGAAGCTTCGCTCATACAGGAGTAATAAAGGCCTAGATCACACATTTTGTGGATTATTATTTTTTGTATTATTATTATTTGATTTATCAGGGGATGCTACAGCACCCTCTGTGACATGGTGAGGTTGGGCAGGCACCCACACCCACTCCTCGGGGCCGTAGCCCTCCCAGTCCACCAGGTACTGTAGGGTGCCTCAGACCCGACGAGCCTCCAACAGACGCCAGACAGTGTAGGCCGGGTGACCATCAACAAGTCGAGGGGGCAGAGGGGCAGGTGTGGGGGGAGAGAAGGGACTGGTCCTTACCAGCCTGAGATGGGAGTCAACAAAGGATCTCACATCCTCATGTTGGGCCACCAGTGTCTGGGCTTGTTGTACTGTGGTACCATGGGACCCACAATGCGGGAGCTGGGGATGATGAGCTCAGAGTCCCTCCCCTAGTTAGAGACAGTGAAGTTGAACCTGTTAAAAAACAGAGCCCATCTAGCCTGGCGAGCGTTCAACCTCTTGGCTTCTTGAATGGAGACCAAGTTCTTAAGGTCCGTCTAGATCACGAAAGGATGAAGTGCCCACTCCAACCAGTGTCTCCACCCCTCAAGGGCCCACTTGACTGCCAAGAGCTCCCGGTTGCCTACATCGTAGTTGCGTTCCGATGGCGAGAACCACTTGGAAAGAAAGGCACATGGGTGCAGTGTCTTGTCCCCCTCGTTCCGCTGTGAAAGGACAGCCCCTGCACCGGTGTCCGAGGCGTCCATCCCTACCACGAAGGGATGAGTAGGATCAGGATGAACGAGGTGGGGGTCTTAGACATTTTGTCTGGCAGTTCTTACCCCAGTCTAGTAGGTGTCCTGTGGACCAGGAGAATAGTGGGTCATGTAGCGCTAGCCAGGGTTACCCTAGGATAAGCGGGTTCTCGGGAGCAGTGATCAAAAGAACTAAGAGTCTCTGAGTGGTTCTCTGGCGAAGTCTTGATCAATAAAATTATCTGCTGCCCCGGAGTCCACGAAGGCTTGAATCTGGGGCTGATGGTTGTCTCAGTGGAGGTTTGTGGGTAGTGACAGACGATGACTGCGTAGCCAGGGTGAAACTGCACAACTTATCAGTGTCGTGACTTTGACTTTGATTAAATTGCCGACATGCTGTTTTGTAAAATATATTAACTTTTAATTGATGACGTGATTGGATTAAATCCTAAACAATTAACTCATGAATAACCTGGGGGACCACTGGAATCTGTCGTTCACAGAGTTACCAATTCCAGAAAATAACTCTACGGATATTTTATATTTATTTTGATAGTAATGAATTCTTACCTTATCTCGATCAGTCTCATTCTGAAAGTCATAAAATCCTAGTTTGCACGCACCCAGTTTTACTTATGAATCATCTATACACAAATTGGCACAATTATTTATTTACTATCTAATTAAACAATTACAGAATATACAAATACAATATCATCCCTAGGGGACTGCATAACAGTTTGGTTATTACACAATAGATTCAGAGAGGAAAGGGGTATGGAAGGAAGACACGTAATTTAGCTTCTATCGGAAATGAGAACCTAATGACACATAAATCTGACTACATATGTACTTTAACAATCGCTCGTTAGGACAAAGGAATGTAATCAGTATTTACATGACGCTAGCTTCAATAGCTCGTTGAGTTCATGGTTTGTCCAGTCGATGTCGCCATCGTTCCTTTGTAGAATCTTCTCCGTCATCGTGTGAGAGGTTCACGTGGTGTGTGGTTCCTCTCACTCTGTAGAGGCTTTAGCTTTGATCAGTGTTCTCATACTAGATTTGCGCACAGGTTCAGCTGCAGTCTGACATATGCTAATCTAGGATGCACTTTTTCTTTAGTTGATCAATAGTTTCAGAGTTCGTAACATTTTAACCTGTAGAGCAAGCTTGTAGAGTTGAAAATTAGCCCTTTCAACGTGTGGACTCAAGTCCGTCGTTATTTGGAACATGACGGTAACTTTCGTCAATGGGCTCTTGTACTAGGGGGAGAAGGGCGTGTTTCATAGCTCTCAGCCAATGGCTGTTCACTGGATGGTCAAAGACTCGTTGCAGCTCAGCAGTGAAGGCAAATATGGAGCTGCAGGATGGTGGCTGCTGTACACCCGAGCGTAGAGCGATGATATAGGCGATCATGGCCCGATCGGTGTGGAACAAGGAGGACTGTTCACTTGGGTGTGGCTACTGGCTGTACATGAGTTACAATTAAACAAACACTTTTCATATTAGAAGCCTTAAATCACATTGTAATCTTTTCAAAAGTATTCTTATAATCAGTTAAACATTTATACAATATTTAAGATGCAAGCCTCATAATTTAGGGACCTCTAATGACAGAGTTAGGTTAATGTGGCTGTGCTGTTCCTTCGGGCCTTGCCCGAGTGTAGAACGATGATGTAGGCGATCATGGCCCGATCGGTGTGGAACAAGGAGGACTGTAGCTCGAACACCAGAGAGCACTGAGTGAGAAACCCCTTGCATCCTCCCGGGTGGCCGTCATACCGCTCGGAGGCTGGGATCTTGGGTTCCCGGTACAGGTTCCCTGGAGGAACTACGGTGACGCCTGTAGCACTGGGTGATGAGACTTGGGCATTGGCTCCTCCTGGGTTGGGGTTGGACTGTGGTTAGAGGAAGTCGGTAAGTGCCCAGAGGGTATCTGATATTTGGGAGAGTTGTTCTTGCTGCAGCCCCAGCAGTGCTCCTTGTTGGGTTACAACATTCCTGATCTGGATGATCTCTGCTGGGTCCATGTTGGAGGCAGAAGCTTGCTGTGACGTGGTGAGGTTGGACCCAGGAGCAAAGAATAGACCAGACGAGGAACCAGTGGTTAAGGATAAACATAAATACTTTACTGAGAAATGGTAACCGAAGGATCAGTAACACTGGAAATACAACAAACACTAAGTCTCAAACTCACTCAGGAGACAAACGAACACGGCAAACAATTCATTCAAGCTTCTGCATAGGACAACAGAAAACACACCTCTTTTAATGAGTAAATAGGACACACCTGAGTGCCGTTAATGTCTATAGGATGGTCTCTGCCGCCCT
The DNA here is from genome assembly GCA_023634145.1 of Thymallus thymallus. Classification (NCBI taxonomy): domain Eukaryota; kingdom Metazoa; phylum Chordata; class Actinopteri; order Salmoniformes; family Salmonidae; genus Thymallus; species Thymallus thymallus. The sequence goes on along the minus strand of CM042384.1, from coordinate 13,719,852 downwards.
CTGGTGACATGTAAGGAACCATGACATTTAAAAGATGTAATAATATTAATAATAATTTGGTGGGTGCTTATGTTTGTCTTATTTCACCCATGTGTGTATGATATGCATGTGTGTGCATATCCCAACTCTCCCTGAGACACCCTCGGAGAGTGTGTCAGAAGGATTTAAAGGATGTAAGAGTTTGGCTTCAGAAGTGGGCCAGAATGTACTGTAATGTCCGAGTCCTTTTCTATATACTATTACTCAAGGTCTTAAAGCATATCCATTATATCCTCAACGCCATCATTTCTATAGCCTCTGATATATGTGAAAGTGGTCGGAACTCGGAAGTAATGATATGGCAGCACATAAATAAACCTGCTTCGGGAGGATTACAGAATAAAATTATATCTGCCATCGAATTCACCCGGGCCGGCTTCAAGAGCTCTTGGATTGCTTGGGCCATTAATGCAGTGGACGGTGCAGCTTTCTAGCCTGAATGACACATCATTACAAAGGAATCTCTGTGAACTCAGTGGGAGATGGCGATCTCTTCAAGAACAACATAAACCCCTCTTAGATTAGACATGAAATATGCCAGAAGGAAGAAGTGGAAAAATGTAATGGAGAATTATACGATGTCATATACTGTACATGCCCTGTGGTTTTGCTGGCCTAATTTTCTTGAACCACATCATGCCTTTCTCTGACCTTTCTTGGAAAGGGCAGGCAGGCTAGGATGGTGTCAAACAGCTGTGGTGTGGTGAGACTTAAGGAGAGAGCAGAGTCTTGTATGGGGGAGCAGTGAGTGTTAGCATAAATAGCCAGAGTGGCTAAATGAGAGAATAGGGTCAGACCATTGTTATGGCTATGCATGTTAGTAAGTTCACCAACTGAAAGGTCACTGCTGGATTATTGGGATGCCTGCCTGCTTATAGGGCATCGGTACAGTTTCCTTTCTACGTATGGTTTCCTTTCATTTTAAGTACGTATGGTATGCTTTCCTTTTTTTTATGTCCTTACATGGACAGTTTGACTGCATACACTTATTGGGTAAGGATCCCAAGATACCTCACTTGAAGTGGTCCTCCCTCGTCTCAAAGCCAAGTTATACCCCTGCGTTACATTACAGTGAGTGCTCTTAAATCAAATGGAATTATTTGTTTCTTCCCCGCAGACAAAACTGGTAACAACGACGTTACTTGGTCTTGAGGGCTGTGACGTCTGAGGTTTGTCTCAAGGGGAGAAAAATTGGAGCTTCACGTGACGACATAAAATATTTAATTAATCGATATACAGTACAAGGTCCTTTTGCTATACGTTCTCTCATAGTGCGCCCACGGTGACACTGAGTCACAGAGACCTTGACAGCCAGACCAACTGCTCTCCCTACTTTCAGATAAGCACCACAGACCCAAAGACCTCAATCGGTCTCTTCGCCACCTTTCAAACTTTCTCTCTGGCTTATTTCCAGTTGCTTAGCTTGCTTAGCTTGCTTAGCTAGAGGGTCTGTCTCGAACTCAGATAACGCTCCTTTTCAGCCACATGTATGGAAGGCCCAAATGACAATTCCGGAACTCGTCTGCCTCTTCCTACTTCATTTACCTTTCTACGGTCTCGGCCACTACCTTTGTTTGGAAGTTAAGAAGTGGAGGAAGGATTGTGTAGAGCAGAAAAATAGCCTGGGACTCTTGTTCAGGTGTCCTTGTGTAACACCTTCAGTGTCTCAGGGCCTGTGCCTCCCAATGCCTCAGTCCAGTAGCTGACTTCAGAGAAGCCGCTGTTAAAGCCTGGTCAAGCTGCTTTATACTTCCTGTGTTTTTAATGACACACACACATGCTTAAACAGTACATGCACACACACACACACACACACGAGTGTACTTATATGCACATGCACGGACAGACACGCACATGCACACCTTCCATTCTTCATATATCAAAAATAATGATTTGTCCATTGGTCCATTAATCTTAAGTCACTACGTGACAAGACATGTTGGTCATGTTAGCTTTGTTACAGTGGATTTTAATTGTAAAGCCTTTTTATGACATGGCAAGTGGTTGTATGGAGCAATGAAATACAGATCTAATTGTGTTGGCTTGAGCGTGTACAATTTTATGAGACCGAAACATATTGTGGATGTAAATCAACTGAAATGCTGACTAACCCTTGTTGCTACTGAACATTCTACCCTGCTCCTTGTCCTTTTTTTACCTGATGCAAAATGTAAATTGTTTCCCTTTCAGACCTCTCAATCAAAAGAAAATGCTCAATTTGATTATTTTAGTTTTTTTATATTATAAAATACCTCACAAAGCCAAAGGACTATCTCACCGTAAATTGTAGAGGTGGCCGTTTTGAGTCAGATTCGTAACAATGGGATGTGAAGGACTGTTTAACGCCTGTCCCATTTTCCTCAGCTACGCCTGGAATGCTTATGGGGCTGGAGATGGAAAGATGGGGAAAGGCAGCTTTACAATGTCCTGTAGCTCCTATTTAGCTGCAGCGCTGATTATGTAATGTGGACAAATGAATGCAACACAGGCATTAAAGTATTAAAAGTTTAGTTAGCGAACAGCAGTGTAGATGCTGAAGAGTTAAGAATGTGCTCTCCCAAAAGCAGTTTCAACTTTCCGTATATATAACTTTGTCATTTGATTATTGTATGAATTCCCCTTTTTTATGTTTGCTTGACTCTTGCTTGGTGTTGTCACACCTGGAATTTGTAATTTCTCCTTAATTTTTTATTGGATTCTGTCATAATGTGCACTCCATAACGTTAACTTCACTAGAATGAAAATCACATACTGTACATGTGATGCCCTCAAGATGTCCAAGTATTTAAGTATCAAAGCGCACAGTATTTCTCCATGTCAAGTCATGTGACTGTTTGAATTACCTTTAGTGTTCACCTTTATGTTGTTTTATATCAATTGTGTAATCTGGGGCCTGGGCTGATGGAGTAGCTGTCTCGACCAGGGATTAGGAACTGTCATTTTAGGACATGAGTGATGCTCCCTCTTCACCATGTAAACCTCTCTCAGGTAAGCCCTCTGCTAGGCTAGCAGATTTCTGTCTGAGAAAATGCACATGCAATTTGTTTAGCCTTGTATACTCTGCAGGAAGTGTCTTATGAACTGGTATGAGACAAACCACACAGTGGTGGCCAGTGCCATTTTAAGATGAGGGTGGATGATTTTTTAATGAACATGGCCTTATTTCTATTACAGCATATTGGATGACTGTCATTCATATTCCATTCACCCAGCTCAATATAACATCGATAGGTTCTGTCTACTACATGATACTCAAATTTTCCCTATAACCATCATAAGGTTGCTACAATACAACCTATATCGCGTTTGAAGGTAAGACCCAGGCGCAGACAACGTCGGAATAACAATGTTTATTATACCAACAGGGGTGGGCAAAAGGTACAAGACGGCAGGCAGGCTCAGGGTCAGGGCAGGCAGGAATGGTCAACAACGGGAAAACTAGAAGACAGGAACTATAACAAGGCTGGAGAAAAGGGGAAAAACGCTGGTAGGCTTGACCAGCAAAACGAACTGGCAACAGCCAAACAGAGAACACAGGATTAAGTACCCAGGGGATAATAGGGAAGATGGGCGACACTTGGAGGGGGGTGGAGACAAGCACACAGACAGGTGAAACAGATCAGGGTGTGACAGTACCCCACCTCTACGAGCACCACCTGGCATCCTACCTGGGTGCATACCTGGCTGACCGGGGTTCCAGTGGATGAACTCAGAGATGAGGTCTGGATCCAGGATGTCCCTAGCAGGGACCCAGCACCTCTCCTCTGGGCCGTACCCCTCCCAGTCAACCAGGTACTGGACTAGGCTTTGCAAAGGGTCGTCTCGAAATCCTGGTTGGCACGCTCCGACTGACCATAGGACTGGGGATGGAAACCAGAGGACAGGCTGGCTGATGACCCAATAAGTGTGCAGAACGGCCTTGGAAAACCGGTCGACCACCATCAGGATGGCCGTGTTGCCCTCTGAAGGGGGAGACCTGTGACGAAATCCAGGGATATATAGGACCAGGGACGATGAGGGACAGGCAGTGGTTGCAACAGGCCCGCCGGAGCTTGCCGAGGAGTCTTGCTCTTTGCAAAGACTGTGCAGGCGGCGACAAACAAAGCCACATCCAGAACCATGGTAGGCCACCAAAAGCGTTGGTGCACAAAGGCCAGGGTCCGGTGGGAACCCGGATGGCAGGCAAGCCTGGAGAAATGGGCCCACTCCAGCTTAGAGAACACCGTGGCACCTTGGAGCGGCTCGAAGGCCGAGGAAATTAGTGGGAGCATGTAACGATTCTTTACCGTAATGTCATTAAGTCCCTGATAGTCAATACACGGGCGCCGGCGGGAGACGATGAGGGACAGATAAATCCTGCCACTAGAGAGTCCCCAATGTAGGTCTCCATAGCCTTGGTCTCTGGTCCCGGGGATGACAAAATGACAAAGTCCTGCAGTACAGACACCTCTTAGTACTGATCCTGTACTGCCGTTCCGCTGGTGACAGCCCCGCTCTGCCTAGCTGTATCAGCTCGGGAAGCGGTGACTCGGCCGTCTTCGGTGACTCTTGGGGAAGGTCGGGAACTCTCAGCTCCTCTCGGCAACGGGACCATCGGGGACTTCCGGGATGACTCTGAGATCGGGTGGAATCCCTGGACGTATGCGTAAACTGAAATTTCCTCTCCCCCGTCGTTCCCGTAATTGCCCATCTATACGAATAGTCAAGGCGATAAGGGAATCAAGATCAGTGGTTAACTCCCGAGCGGCAAGCTCGTCCTTGACCTCCTCCGAGATGCAGTGCAAAAACATGTCGAATAGTGCTTCCTGGTTCCAGGCACACTCTGCTGCATAAACGGCCACACTGCGATAGTCCTGCCGAAGATGGATTAGGCCTTTACTGAAGTTTGGGGGTAGTTTGAGGGATTTACTTTAGGATACACAAAGCCTAGCCGCAAAGCCTGTGTCAAAATTGTGGTGATTAGGACAGAGTTTTTCCTGACCTTGTGGCCATTAGCTGCAAAAGCTTTAAAGATGTTTTACTTTTTTAGCTTGTTGGTTAAAGTATACAGTATAGTCCTGTGATTATGGTCATAGAGAGGCTTTGGTTTAGCTGTGTGCTGTTGGCCCACTATGTACTCTCTAGTCTCCTCTGTACACTTTTATTCTCAGGAGGCCACCCACCACACCATTGATGCCCTAGTTGAGCGGTAGTCTGTCTCAGCACACTGAGAGAGCAAGGTATGGGAGGTACTGTAATTGAAGCTGTTTTCTCAGATGAGTATGGAGTGAAGTTCCAGTAATTACTATTTAATGAGAGCCGGAGAGGAAGGGAAAGAAAGAAAAGAGAAGAGAAAGTTAATCTTCTGAAGTCCGAGTAAGACAGTCAGGTTTGTTTGAGTTTGCTGTCTCGGTTGGTTAGTCTGTGAATGTAATTTTTGTGATGACTCATTTTTATTTCATTTTACCCAAGTGAATATCTCTTTTTAAACAGTTGTGTGCTGTACACAAGTAAAAGATAGCAATGAAAACGAAGTGATGTCGGGGAATTAAATAACATTATGAAATAAATGTGTACTTGAAAGGAATAGTTTGTCTAATAACCTCAAGCTATCTGCAAAGATGACTTTCGTCTGTCTAGGCAAGGTGCCTACACAGCAAACCAAAATTGGTTCTGGGAAACATTTGTTAGGTGGCGGCAAATGTTCTCATAACACAAAACTGTCCAGTCGTTGTGAGGGTTTGGCTGTGGTTAGACCTTACTCCCAATAAGGGGAGTGGTAGAACCACAGCCGAGCCCTCACACCCTAACTAGAGGAAGCAATGATCCTCAATCAGAGACAGCTGTACAGGGTTGTCTCTGATTGAGGATGGAATTTAGGCACCACACACATCCACCTGTGTGTGGGTCATTGTGCATTCCTCACGTCACAGTAAGCGTGTTTCCTGTTCATTTCGTTCCATTCATTGCCTCTTGTTTATTTAGTTTGTAACATTTGTTTGTTTTATCGTTTAAATAAACGATGTCGAACTATCGCTGAGCTGCTCCTTGGTCTCTCTCTCTACACCCACTCGTGACAGTCCTGCTGATGATTATAGAACGTTTGTATAAAACATTTGCTCTGTTCTTTAAAAGGTTCCCAGAATGTTTTGTTAGGTTGTGGAAACAGTCTGGCAGAAACATTGTGGGGACATCACAAAAGATATGTTCTCAAAACACAAAAACAGTCCAGTTGTGCAGATGATTATACGGTGCTAAAAACATTCGCCTTATTTTACAAGAACGTTCCCAGAATAAATGTTTTATCTTCAAAAGTTCCTATAAAAAATGTTTAGGTTGTGGGAGCAATGTGTGGATATGACATAAGATAGGTTCCCAAAATACTAATACTGTCCAGTTGTGTTGACTTTCAGATAATGTTTGTATCAAGGTACACAACTAAAATTAATTAATGCTAAGAGTGTGCAAAACTGTCATCAAGGCAAAGGGTGGCTACTTTGAAGAATCTCAAATATAAAATATATTTTGATTTGTTTAACACTTTTTTGGTTATTACATGATTATATATGTGTTATTTCATAATTTTGATGTCTAAGCTATTATTCTACAATGTAGAAAATAGTAAAAATGGTTGCAACAGTGTCCAAACTTTTGACTGGTACTGTAAGTCTAAATGACCACAATGTAACATGTAGTGGTCACTTCTAGATGGTTGCAGATATTTTCCTTGGATAGCTGCGTCTTTACAGGTACACCACAACTGTGCCGTGTAGCTCAGATGGTAGAGCATGGTGCTTGCAACGCCAGGGTTGTGGGTTTGATTCCCATGGGGGACCAGTATGAAAAAAGTTATGTACATGTATGCACTAACGAACTGTAAGTTGCTCTGGATAAGAGCATCTGCTAAATGACAAAAGTGTAACTGTCCACACAACAAAGCTACCCAAGGAGACCAACATTGCACTCAGGGCCAGATGTACGTACATTTGCGAACGCAGCGTTAATAGCGCCATGGCCAAGACGCAGAAAGCACTTGATGTTAAACCGCAGTGTGCGTGTTATGTACCAAACCTGCAGTTCATCAGGTAATCAGCGTCTGTCCCCACCCACTATACTGTAAATTGCGCGTATTTAAACGCGCAATTGAATGGGCCTCCTCCTCTCTTTCCATCATGGATCAGCCACCAAGTCAGGCAAAACAGCGAAAACAAAAATTTAGCGATAACGAGGTTGATCTGCTTGTTCATGAGGTAACAGCAAATTTAAACATCATACAAGCCCGGAACTCCAAACCCACTGTAACAGTCACACCTTGTTACAATGCATATTATCTTTTCTGGGGGCTATGATCATCCTAGCCACTAGGGGTCACTAGTAGCACTCCATGTTTATAATAAAAAGAGGAAGTAGCTGAAGAAGAAGATATCCTGTGTGATTTGCCACCTGCTGTAGGCTGATGTATTTGAAAATCCTGGTTTGGGAAACCATTTGTTTGCTGCCCAAATGTAAGTAATGTTATTTCACGTTTCGATCTTTGAATATCTTTAATTTAGCTGTAGACCTGTTTTTTGTATATAGATTGTTTATTTATGGATGAGGAGGTGATCTGTTGTATTTCTTTTCTTCTTCTAGGTCCTCTGATTATTTATCAGAGGACCTAGTTCCTGGATTCCCTTTTGGAGGCAGTAATGCCATTAACCGAGAAATGAATAACTTTTCTATAGGAAGGACATCTACTACTACCTCTTCATTTTCCAGAATCATCTTAGGATCGCCTACAGTTGCTATTAAGGACATGTGTTTGACTGGTGTTATTGTTTGACTTTAACTTGTGTAAATATCGTCTATGTACCAATATATGTCTGGAAAGAGCCATCTTTTGGCGTTTTTTCCCATTATTTTAGTGACTTGATTCTTGAAATACGTCATGTCCTTCCATGGACCTTTTGCAAACATGATCCCCCTTTATCTTTTGTAACCTATCAGTTCAAAGCATCTGGGACAGTTACAGAGTGCCATCCCGACCTGCGCAACCCAGACCTGTGCCATCCCGACCTGCACAACCCAGACCTGTGCCATCTCCAACTATACTGAGGCGAGGTCTCAGAAAGAGAAATTAAGTCTGAACAAACACAGTCACACTGACAAAAGTCCAACATTGCTGTTTGTTTAATGTGTATTTCCTCTTTGTAATAGCGAAAATTATTATATTGCGTAGCTGCTTAATCTGTAACGCTTAATGATTTTGGTTTTCACTCAACTGAAGAAGTGTGATTCTTGTGGCAAAAATCTTTTCAGCTCGTCTCCTTAGCTTATGTCTTCGTCTTGCTCGGATTACTGCTGCCATTTCACCAGGAGGCATATGCCAGGAAACCCGCTTCCTAAGTTACACCTGCTTTTAAGAGAATTTTCAGCACAAAATAGAGGCGCACTTTTCAGTTCCCGCGACAGGCAGTCTGCGCTTTCATCTCAGTGCGTCCCGTTCGTACCTACCTCGCCATGGTTTTATGCGCACTTTGCGAAACAAATACGCCTGAAGTGGGCGCAAAAGCGTTAGTACATCTGGCCCTCAGTGCACTGTCCAAGTGGGCAACAACTCTAACTCAGCAATAGAGTACCCACTATAGCCCTTCTCATAGAGTAGACAGGGGCTATGTCCCAATTTTCAACCCTACTCCAGAAGTATGCACTTGCACACTCCACATCATGGATTTAAAAGCATAGGATTGGTGTAAGAATTGGCAGTATTAAGTTTCCACCATTACTAAATCCATTCAAGTGTGCAAGTGCACACTTAGGGAGAAGGATGAAGAATTGTGATGCAACCTTTGACAGAAACTCCCACGCTCTCCAGTTTTATTTAGGTTAATTGCTTCACGCTCCGGCTGAGTAATTCATTAAATCCTTTGCTGTCCCCTCACAACAGACAACTCCCACCGCTCCCCAGACCACCCAACTTTTGCCCTGCAGTGTTTTTTGGCAGAGCTGCTCTAACTGAAGACGAATCACCCCCCCTCCTGACACTCCTTTGAAACTTGGCTGGTGAAGGGTCAAGGATGATCATTTGTTTGTTTACGAGTTCATTGGAGAGTGGGGAGTCAAACAGTGAACTGCTAGTTGCGATGCTAGCTGCCTTCATACATCACTGAGTAAAATGTCAATAATTCAACAGTATGTTGATGATTTTGTTTGGTTTGAAGGATCCCATGACGTGATTGCGAACTGGAGGGATTGGGTGGAGAGTAGAGGGGGGTGGGTAGAATGAGCAGAGGATTCTCATTAAAGGGCTCGATTCAGGGAGTGGCATGTGTCTCTGACTGAACCAGTCCAGTGTCCCAAATGGCACCCTATTCCCTACATAGTGCACTACTTTTGACCAGAGCCCAATGGGTCCTGGTCAAAACTACTGTACAGTATATAGGAAATAGGGTTTGGATATCTCAACATACAATGTGCTTGTTTACTCCTTGACTGATTGTCAGGACATACAGCAGTAATGCACAGGTAATAATTATGCAACTAACCGACAGCATGATTTGCAAATATTTGATGCTGCATTGTTAGTCATTGGGAGCACAATATTATGCACTCTACACATTCTGAATACTCTCACTTAATTTTCTGCTATTTTCAATGCATACATCCCTTGTCCATCCATGCAATGTGAGACAGCACAGTAGTCAGTGGGGAAACATATTTATTGTCCAATAGAAATTAACTATGATTCACACACATCTCAAGTCGGTGCCTGAGCATTTAGGTCACAGACGCATCTTTGGTTAAGTCAGATTTGGCGGCCTGCAGCAGCAAATGTTTCTATTGTGGGATACAACACCCACTCTGGAGGGACTGCAAACCATGGCAAATGTTTGTTGTGCTTCACACACACCAACATACACCCATTTTCATGATAAACAGATTCAAACAGCTCTAAGTAAAAAAAATTGCATTGGCACATCAACAACTTCAGTAATGAACAATGACGGCCTCCTGCCTATACAATAGTTCATCCCCCTCATCATCACTGTTGTTCTCAAATCCCTAAACAATGGTTTCATACCTCAAACTATCCACTGTGTTTTGATCACTGCTGTCACTGCTGTCTCAAGGCAGACAGATTAAAATACCAAATACCCAAAACAACCAGCAATCTTCCATCTATATTTTTACTTAATGATATGGTTGTTGAGGCTTGGGAGAGATGGGCTTCAAAAACCCATCTTTAGTTTCCATCTCGTAGCTCGCCTTGAGATGGGTGACTCAGAGATAGACCTTACTCTCTTTCCCCCCTCTTCCCCTCTCCTAGAACTTCAATAGGCCTTGGAGCAAAGTCTGTGTGTAAAAGTACTAGCAGGGGTCTCTCTGCTTAGAGCAGCCTTTGAGCCCCACTTCATAGCCCTGCCGAGAGCCTATAGGGAATTTCTTATATTTTTCAGTGAGCTGGAATTAAGAGTCATCTCTGAGGACCCATGTTGGGTCTCTCAGGGAGAGGGAGAGGGAAAATGGATACAAAGCATAGCATGGAGCCTGACTAGAAACCAGTCACTAGGGCATCGCTCCCAGCCACCCCACAGAGATGAACTGATAAGGCTACTGTTAGAGTACACTGACAACGGCCTACCTGAAATAAAGAAAAACAAGAGAAAGAGGCTTCAAAAGTTATTCTTTTATCTCTCTGATGTCGGGATAAATAAAGACAAAAACACTCTGCAAAGGTCTCCAATCCCCCAGCTCAGTCAGTAACATATCATGCCTTCTACCTATAGCGTTTCTAATGGAATGTAGCAAGCAGCTGCCATCTTGAATTAATTCTAGCCTGATTCATAGCTCTACAATGGAAGTCAGATAAACAGGTTAGGGGATCACAAACAATGCTATTGCTTGGTATTTCATCCTTGTGTCCATCCACTCTTTGAGAGACGGGGTGTCACAATGAAATGGAAGAAGATTTTTTTATCAGATACAGTGGGGAGAACAAGTATTTGATACACTGCCGATTTTGCAGGTTTTCCTACTTACAAAGCATGTAGAGGTCTGTAATTTTTATCATAGGTACACTTCAACTGTGAGAGACGGAATCTAAAACAAAAATCGAGAATCACATTGTATGATTTTTAAATAATTAATTTGCATTTTATTGCATGACATAAGTATTTGATCAACTACCAACCAGTAAGAATTCCGGCTCTCACAGACCTGTTAGTTTTTATTTAAGAAGCCCTCCTGTTCTCCACTCATTACCTGTATTAACTGCACCTGTTTGAACTCGTTACCTGGATAAAAGACACCTGTCCACACACTCAATCAAACAGACTCCAACCTCTCCACAATGGCCAAGACCAGAGAGCTGTGTAAGGACATCAGGGATAAAATTGTAGACCTGCACAAGGCTGGGATGGGCTACAGGACAATAGGCAAGCAGCTTGGTGAGAAGGCAACAACTGTTGGCGCAATTATTAGAAAATGGAAGAAGTTCAAGATGACGGTCAATCTCCCTCGGTCTGGGGCACCATGCAAGATCTCACCTCGTGGGGCATCAATGATCATGAGGAAGGTGAGGGATCAGCCCAGAACTATACGGCAGGACCTGGTCAATGACCTGAAGAGAGCTGGGACCACAGTCTCAAAGAACCATTAGTAACACACTACGCCGTCATGGATTAAAATCCTGCAGCGCATGCAAGGTCCCCCTGCTCAAGCCAGCGCATGTCCAGGCCCGTCTGAAGTTTGCCAATGACCATCTGGATGATCCAGAGGAGGAATGGGAGAAGGTCATGTGGTCTGATGAGACAAATAGAGCTTTTTGGTCTAAACTCCACTCGCCGTGTTTGGAGGAAGAAGAAGGATGAGTACAACCCCAAGAACACCATCCCAACCGTGAAGCATGGAGGTGGAAACATCATTCTTTGGGGATGCTTTTCTGCAAAGGGGACAGGACGACTGCACCGTATTGAGGGGAGGATGGATGGGGCCATGTATCGCGAGATCTTGGCCAACAACCTCCTTCCCTCAGTAAGAGCATTGAAGATGGGTCGTGGCTGGGTCTTCCAGCATGACAACGACCCAAAACACACAGCCAGGGCAACTAAGGAGTGGCTCCGTAAGAAGCATCTCAAGGTCCTGGAGTGGCCTAGCCAGTCTCCAGACCTGAACCCAATAGAAAATCTTTGGAGGGAGCTGATAGTCCGTATTGCCCAGCGACAGCCCCGAAACCTGAAGGATCTGGAGAAGGTCTGTATGGAGGAGTGGGCCAAAATCCCTGCTGCAGTGTGTGCAAACCTGGTCAAGAACTACAGGAAACGTATGATCTCTGTAATTGCAAACAAAGGTTTCTGTACCAAATATTAAGTTCTGCTTTTCTGATGTATCAAATACTTATGTCATGCAATAAAATGCAAATTAATTACTTAAAAATCATACAATGTGATTTTCTAGATTTTTGTTTTAGATTCCGTCACTCACAGTTGAAGAGTACCTATGATAAAAATTACAGACTTCTACATGCTTTGTAAGTGGGAAAACCTGCAAAATCAGCAGTGTATCAAATACTTGTTCTCCCCACTGTATATTACATTTTTTATTTAACCAGGCAAGTCAGTTAAGAATAAATTCTTGTTTACAATGATGGCCTACCCCAGGCAAACCCAGACGACGCTGGGCCAATTGTGCGCCGCCCTATGGGACTACCAATCATGGCTGGATGTGATACAGCCTGGATTCGAACCAGGGACTGTAGTGACACCTCTTGCACTGAGATGCAGTGCCTTAGACCACTGCGCCACTCGGGAGACCCATTGCTATTGCTTGGTATTTCATCCTTACGTCTATCCACTCATTGTCCAGGATACTTGCTACTCTGCATGGAATCACTTCTGTGGCGCACAATTTAATAAAAAAGTAGGAACTTAGCCTCCAATCCAATAAGTGGGAATAAATTGAGCTTTTTTACGAGGCCAGGCAAGTGTATCTAATCCCCTAAATGAGACAGAAATGTCCACATACTTTTCTTTTCTGCAAACTGGCTGTTGAAATGTAGGCCTCTGGCTCTCTGTCCTAATCAGATTGCAAATGTTTTTGAATGTGTGTCTGTTGTTGAAAGCTGCTTTGTGTGTGGGAACTGGGGGTGGGATGATACAGGTAGTCTCGATTTGGACACAGAGGATGTATCCCAAATGGAACCTTATTCCCTATGTAGTGCACTACTTTTGACAAAGGCCCATAGGGCTCTGGTCAAAAGTAGTGCACTATGTAGGGAATAGGGCACCACTTGGTATACAATTTAATCACAGAGTCTTGTTAAATGCAACAAATGTGAATTAAATAAGGAAGAAAAGGATTGCCTGCAGATACAAGATCTTTCTATAAGAACTACAACGTTACTCTACAATATATATAGTGCCTTCGGAAAGTATTCAGACCCCTTGACTTTTTCCACATTGTTACATTAGACTTATTCTAAAATTGTTTAAATTGTTTGTTTTTTACTCATCAAACTACACACAATACCCCATAATGACAAAGCAAAAACTGTTTTTTAGAAATTTTTGCAAATGTATCTAATAAAAAAATTCAGACCCTTTACTCAGTACTTTGTTGAAGCACCTTTGGTAGTAATTGCAACCTCGAGTCTTCTTGGGTATGACGCTACAAGCTTGGCACACCTGTATTTGGGGAGTTTCTCCCATTCTTCTCTGCAGATCCTCTCAAGCTCTGTCAGGTTGAATCGAGAGCGTTGCTGCACAGCTATTTTCAGGTTTCTCCAGAGATGTTAGATCAGGTTAAAGTCTGGGCTCTGGCTGGGCCACTCAATGACATTCAGACTTGTCCCGAAGCAACTCCTGCATTGTCTTGCTTGTGTGCTTTGGGTCGTTGTCCTGTTGGAAGGTGAACCTTCACCCCAGTCTGAGGTCCTGAGACCTGCTCTGGAGCAGGTTTTCATCAAGGATCTCTCTGTACTTCTTTCCCTCGACCTTGAATAGTCTCCCAGTGTCTGCCACTGAAAAACATCCCCACAGCATGATGCTGCCACCACCATGCTTCATCGTAGGGAGGGTGCCAGGTTTACTCCAGACGGGACACTTGGCATTCAGGCCAAAGAGTTTAATCTTGGTTTCATCAGACCAGATAATCTTGTTTCTCATGGTCTGAGAGTCTTTAGGTGCCTTTTGGCAAACTCCAAGTGGGCTGTCATGTGCCTTTTACTGAGGATTGGCTTCCATCTGGCCACTCTGCCATAAAGGCCTGACTGGTGGAATGCTGCAGAGATGCTTCTGGAAGGAAGCATCTCTGACAGAGGAACTCTGGAGCTCTGTCAGAGTGACCATGGGTTCTTGGTCACCTCCCTTACCAAGACCCTTCTCCCCCCGATTACTCAGTTTGGCCTGGGCGGCCAGCTCTAGGAAAAGTCTTGGTGTTTCCAAAACGTATTCCATTTAAGAACGATGGAGGCCATTGTGTTCTTGGGGACCTTCAATGCTGCATAAATGCTTTGGTACCCTTCACCAGATCGGTGCCTCGACACTCCTGTCTCTGAGCTCTACAGACAATACCTTCAACCTCATGGCCTCATGATTATATAGACAGGTGTGTGCCTTTCCAAATCATGTCCAATCAATTGAATTTAACACAGGTGGACTCCAATCAAGTTGTAGAAATATCTCAGATGATCAATGGAAACAGGATGCACCTGAGCTCAATTTCGAGTCTCTTAGCAGAGGGTCGGAATACTAATGTAATTAAGGTATTTCTGTTTTTTGTTTTTAATACATTTGCAAAAAAATACAAAATGTATGTTTTCGCTTTGTCATTATGGGGTATTGTGTGTAGATTGATGGTTTCTTTATTATTTTTAATCCATTTTAGAAGAAGGCTGTAACGTAACAAAATGTGGAAAGAGTCAAGGTGTATGAATACTTTCTGAAGGCACTGTATAAGCCTCTGTCAAATTCTGTCTTGAGCAAAATAGTATGCATTTATTTGGCTCTCTTTTTGTGGGAATTTATCTAATTAAAGGGGCGATCTGGAATGACCCATATATCATTCATTTAAAAGTCAAATTGATGTACCAATCCCTGTAAGCAAATGATAACTAACTTAATGTGGTTGTCTTGTTTGATTGTTTTATCACCGCCACAATGAGCATCTAGTTATTTTTCCATTTCAGTAATTTTGTTGGATAGAGAAATTCATTTGTAGGACAACGATAACAATCAAACTGTGTAGAACAGCTGTGCCTACCCACCTCAGCAACACAAATTGTAGAAATGTGAATTATGGAAGATATGATTGACTCAGTGTTTGTCTGCAAGGCAAGGTGGGCGAATAATTTGTTTTTGTGTGTTGTCTGTTCACATTACTTCTAAACACATTGAGACTAACAACATAATTGCAAAGCCCACCAGGAGCCATAATATTGGGCCTCTTGTCTCATGAAATTGTATCAACAAATATGGTTTATAGGAAAACGATGCAAGGCCAAGGCAGTGGACCTCCTTCGCTGAAGGATGTATGACGACAGAGGTGTTCAAGACGTCTAATCACTAAAAGGAGGATAAAATAATATAGCAGGTGTTGCTCGCTAGATGGCCCTGTGCACACTCAGTTTGTACAACTGATGTACAACACATTTGACACAACTGTTTTGATACAACTAAGAGTTTATCTGAACAAAAGGTTTACACAATGGTTGTCGAGACACCGTTGTATGACAAAAATATCAGTTTTATCTCAACCGTCACGTGTTGTACCTCAGTTGTACAACTTGAGTGTTTACAGCATCCTAGATATTGTGTAACAGGGAGGGAAGAAATTAATAAATTGTAACAATAACCTGGCAAACACCGGTGATGTCTCCCCCGGCGCCCGTTCCAATCATCCAACTATTCACTACCTGTCACAAATGGGTGGAAGGAGAGACCAAGGCGCAGCACAGGTATAGTTCGACATTTTATTATACTATGTATAAAATTAACACAATGACGAACTGCAAACAAAACAATGAAATGGAACACACTTACTTCCCTGTGACATGAAACGTACAACGACCCACACCAGAGTGAAGGACAGACAATTATATAGGAACCCTAATTAGAGACAATGCGGTGCAGCTGCCTCTAATTAGGGATCCAACCCAACACCCACACAGAAACAGAAAATAAAGACACTGTCAGACTCTGACCATAGCTACATAGAGAAGCAAATAGGCCTCTCTATTGCCACAGCCTGACAGTACCTCCCCCCCCCCCCCCCCCAAGGCGCGGACTCCCGGTCGCCAACAACAAAAACACAATTACATGTGGGGGTCAGGGAGGGGAGATTAGCTCGCCGGTGGTGGTTCTGGCTCCGGCGATGTCGATAGTCTCTTCCCATAAACCCTCCTTAATCCCAGCCATGGAAGCTGGGAAATTTACCGGGCCCGGACTGGGCACCAGTGGGGCAAACGGCTCCGGCCATGGAGCGGGGAAAACAGCCGGGCCCGGATTGGGCACCGGTGGGGCGGACTGCTCAGGCTCTGGAGCGGAGCAGACGGCTGAACCCGGACTGGGTACCGGTGGAGCGGACTGCTCTGGCGCTAGAGCGGAGCAGACTGCTGGACCCGGATTGGGCACCGGTGGAGCGGACTGCTCTGGCACTGGAGCTGGGCTGTCCTTCGCTGGAGGTTCGGGGCTGCTGACCTTCGCTGGAGGTTCGGGGCTGCTGACCTTCGCTGGAGGTTCGGGGCTGCTGACCTTCGCTGGAGGTTCGGGGCTGCTGACCTTCGCTGGAGGTTCGGGGCTGCTGAACTTCGCTGGAGGTTCGGGGCTGCTGAACTTCGCTGGAGGTTCGGGGCTGCTGAACTTCGCTGGAGGTTCGGGGCTGCTGAACTTCGCTGGAGGTTCGGGGCTGCTGAACTTCGCTGGAGGTTCGGGGCTGCTGAACTTCGCTGGAGGTTCGGGGCTGCTGACCTTCGCTGGAGGTTCAGGGCTGTCCAGTAGCCTCAGCACTAGTGCCCGTCGGCGCTTGACGTCCTTCTCCTCCTCTATCTCCCGTAGGAATGGGTCCTTCTGAGCCTCCAGCGGAAGCGCAACCCAGGCTCTCCACCACCTCGTCTGCTCCTCCTCCGGGTATTTATAGAACCCCTCTGGCTTCTCCCGATCCTGATCTGTGGGCAGACGAAGTGGTGTGCGATTCCCCTTCTTCAGCGTCTCCTGGCTCTGGCTGCGCACCGATGGTGTGGTGCTCGCAGCCACGACGGACCTTTGCTTCTCCATCCTCCTCCATTGCTCCAAAACCCTCCCATGGTCCTCAGGCCTCACCGTAGGCCACGTGGGAACTGGTACTGGCGCTAACTCCTCTTGGTCCGTCTCTCCCCAGTCGCGCTGCTTGGTCTCATGTTGGTGGGTCGTTCTGTCACAAATGGGTGGAAGGAGAGAGACCACAATGCGGTGCAGCTGCCTCTAATTAGGGATCCAACCCAACACCCACACAGAAACAGAAAAGAAAGACACTGTCAGACTCTGACCATAGCTACATAGAGAAGCAAATAGGCCTCTCTATGGCCAGAGCCTGACACTACCGTCTTGTCTCTATGGCAACCATCAGCTTTTAAAGGCCCTGAAAACCCTCCACTGAATTTGTATCTGGCAGGTACATGGCCGCCTGTACAAATGTGTGTAACCGAGTAAATGGGTCTTTCAATGCTTTCAATTAGTCTGTCACGCAGAATTTGTGAATAACTGTGAAGTTGGACCAAATCTTCAAATAAATAAAATGTGTAGTAAGGATCATCGTCTGACGCACTGAACCAGCCTGCATTAATTATTGATGTTAACCTCAGTAATACACGTTGAATCACAAACACAGGAGATTTAAACCTATGCATCCCAAAAGGCCCTTATTCCCTATGTAGTGTACTTCTTTGATGATCGATCCTTGACAAATCAGATATTCTCACTCTTATCCATAATAATCTCATCATGTAGACTAGCCTACCCACACAGCCTACCCGTCCTCATCTGGGAGCTGTTGGTTTAAGCGCACGTGCCAAGACCAGAGTAGGAACATTTGCTATAAAATGCAACAGTTGATTATTCGGTACATGAAAACGTAAGTGAAAAAGTACATTTTGTGTGCACTATGTCAACATAGTGTTTGGTGTAAATGCGCATGTTTTATTTATGTGGATTTTAGAATAGATTATTTGCATGAAAATCTGTCGCCAAATGAATGGAAACCTAGCTACAAGCTCTTACAACCCTGACGTCTGTAGGTGGTGGAGTGTATAACATGTATCCCCTCATGTAGGTTTGTCTTTTAAGGATTTATATGAAGGGGCTTGTCGAGCAGCAGTTTGGAATCTGTGTGTGTGTGTCTGTGTGTGTTTGAAGTCTGTGTCCGTGCATGTATGTGGGTTGGAAGTCTCTCTTTCTGTGGGAGCTAGCCGTTGAAGAAGAACGAGATGTATTATGTGTAATAATTCTGCCCTGCTCGCTCTCCTTCCAATCTGGGAGCCTCGATGGAGCCATCCTGGAGGTTTCTTCCTAGGTTCCTGCCTTTCTAAGGAGTTTTTCCTAGACACCGTGCTTCTACATCTGCATTGTTTGCTGTTTAGGGCTTTAGGCTGGGTTTCTGTATAACCACTTTGTGACATCTGCTGATGGAAAAAGGACTTTATATATACACATTTTGATTTGGTGATAAAGACCCACCCCCCTCTACAGGCTCACCAAATGAGACCCGGCTAGACCCAAGATGAAATAAATAAGATACATTTGACTACATGCACTGAACTGTTATAGCTTTTTCTCAATGATTTGGCTGAAGTTGCTAAACATGTAACTGGGCATGTGGGCCCCCTTTTTTTCACAACATACTAAATGTACATTACCAGTCAAAAGTTTGGACACCTACTCAAGGGTTTTTCTTAATTTTTACTATTCTACATTGTAGAATAATAGTGAAGACATCAAAACTACGAAATAACACATATGGAATCGTGTAGTAACCCAAAAATGGTTAAACTAATCAAAATATATTTTAGATTCTTCAAAGTAGCCACCCTTTGCCTTGACAGCTTTGCACACTCTTGGAATTCTCTCAACCAGCTTCATGAGGTAGTCACCTGGAATGCATTCCAATTAACAGCTATGCCTTGTTCAAAGTTAATTTGTGGAATTCCAGGCCCCCCCAAGGTGCGGACCCCCGACCGTGATATTCCACCCCAACCAAAAACACAAAATCTTAACACAAAAGGGTGGAAAGTGCGGAGTACTGGGGAGGTTGTTGGTGGAGGTTCTGGCTTCAGGCGTGACACAGGCTTTGAAGGCAGCTCCCTCCCTGCCTCCGCGTTGCAAGCCCAGTCCTGTCTGGACCCTGGTGTGGGAGACTCCGATCCTGGAGGGGAGCTGACGACCTGTCCCGGACTGGGACCCGGTGGAGCGGACTGCCCCGACACTGTAGAGGAGCAGATGACCGGTCCCGGACTGAGCACCGGTGGAGCGGACTGCTCCAACACGGGAACGGGGCTGGACGGCAGGTCCTGTCTAGCCCCCGGTCCAGTGGAAAGCCCCAACCTCTGAGCAGGGCTGAGAGAGGAGGATGCAGAGGATGTTTCCAGCCACGTAGCTGGGCTGGCTGCCGGCCCCGGACTAGGCACCGGCATGCTGAGGAGCTCCGGCTCCTGAGCGGGACTGAACGCCGTGCCCAGCCTTGGCACCAGCTCAGAGAAGCTCTCCAGCCACGTAGCAGGGCTGGCTACCGGTCCCAGACTGGACCCTGGCGCTGTGAGGAGCTCCAGCTCCCGAGCGTGACTGGACGCTGTGCCCGGGCTGGGCACCAGCGCAGAGGAGAGCTCCAGCCCTGTAGCCGGACTGGCTACCGGTCCCAGACTGGGCACCAGCGTGGCGAGGAGCTCTGGCTCACGAGCGGGGCTGGACACATGCACTGGGGCTTCAGTGCGAGGGACCGGCACAGGTCCTGCCGGACTGGAGAAGCGCACCGGGGGTCTGGTGCGTGGAGCCGGCACTGGAGGCGTCGGGCTGGACACACACACTGGAGCTCTGGTGCGTGGAGCCGGCACTGGAGACGTCGGACTGGACACCAGAACAGAGGACGGCTCGAGTGCTGAAGCCGGACTGGCCACCGTTCTCAGCCTAAGCACCAGTGCAGATGACAGCTCCAGCTGTTTAATTGGCCTGGCTACCGGCATGGCGAGGAGCTCCGGCTCTTATACCTCCTCCTTTTCCCTGTCGTGGAAGAGGTGAGCCAGACGCTCCCTCCAGATCGCCAGTCTGGCTTCAAAACTGTCCTCCTCCTCTATCCTCCGAATGTGGGGGTTGTGCTCGGTCACGGGAGGAAGGGCCACCCAGGCTCTCCACCACTTCACCTCTTCCTCCTTCGACCGATCGGAAAATCCCTCCGGTGTCATCCAGTTATTGGCCGTCGGAGGCGGAAGTGGTGGGCGCTGATCTACCAACCTGGAGTGACTGACCAAAGGTTGGTTGCATGGAGCCAGTACTGGGGATCCTGGGCTGGGCACACGCACAGGATCTCGGGTACGGGAAGCTGTCGCTGGACGTACCGTGCTGAGGAGGCGCGCTGGACGGATAGGCCTGGAGCGCGCTGGAGATCTGGTGCTGGGGCCGGAAACCGAACGCATCCTCTCGTCGTTCTCCTCGGCCCACCCGAAATATCTCCTCAGCCACTCTCCTCCTCCTCCTTGGCCCCCGCAACCCCACCCCCCCCACCCCACCGTCTATATGGGGGACCTTCGGGGCTGTCCACGGCCGGTCCTTCCTCCCCTTGAATGCATGCTGGTCCAGCCACGTCCTCCTCTTCCCAATCATGGGTCGAGAGCCCCCAAATGCTCCCTACCACCAGTGGCTGTGCTCCATCCGACACCTTCGCTCGCCGACGTGTCCTCCGTCGATGTGATGCTCTCCAGGCTCCTCTGCGATGCCCGGCGTGCTGAAACAACCGTAATCCTCCTCCTCCCTCAACTGCGGGTTCCCATGGTGGTGGATCATTCTGTCACGGTTAGTGGTAAGGGAACGAGGCGCAGAGTGAGATCCGTGTAGACATATTTATTTAACGAAAACAACAAATGAAAACGAACACAAAACGTACCGTGAACTGGTGACTGATAGTAACACAACTGACACAGACAAGGCACACAATGATCCACAACGCAGGTGGATGTCATGTCAACATAAATAGAATCCCAATTAGAGACAACTCAAGACAGCTGCCTCTAATTGGGGATCAACCAAACCCAATACCAATTCCCTGTGTATGTCAGGACCTGACTGTGGCCATCCTAGTCAGAGACCTGGCCTCAGTCAGGCCCTTACAATAATATTGTGTTTTAGATTGCTGACATTTTTCAAGTTAGCATTGATTGTACGTAGTATTGATAAGACTAATAGGCATGGAGTGTAAAATGATTTCACATGGTTAAAATTAACTTCCATACAATGTGAAAAATGTAGAAAAAGATAATGAGCATTTCTCACATTTCTCATAGATTTTATGCTCCCTCTGGGATGCATGTTCAGGTAGCTAATGAAGTACTCATCTCAAGGACAGCTTTATGGCATCTAATTCCAGTTTGATCTGCTCTATTATAAATACATTTCTCAACTGCCAATGGAAATGGCAGTGAATTGGATTCAGAAAAGGCAGCTTTTGAAGAATTCTCGATTTTAGACAGGTTGGAGCAATTGACTGAATATGTAAAATAGTTTAAAAAGCACTCATATTTATTTAGCCTTGAATGGATTTGCAGCAGGGTTTTTCCATTTTACCTCTCCATTACATCCCTCAGTCTCTTAACGTGAATCCCTAATGATTAATACAACCCTAAAATGATTTGATAGCCACTACTAACCCTTCAATGCGCCGTAAAGCCACAAGGTTTTAGCTGTCAGGAGTTGATTGAAGTGAGGCCGCACTACTCCTTGTAGACTGGATTAGAGGTGTTGTACAGTAGTCCATATATCACCAAGTCATGGCAGCTTCTCGTCAAAAATCTATATCTGTTTGAAGGTGGCAAAAAATTGCCTTATATGAGCCCTTGTAAAGGGCATTGGATGAGAAGAGGCCCCTAGAGTTTGAAGTTGCTCAAGGTTTTTCCTCTGTGCAGCCTCCACAATTACTGATCTCTCTCCCTGACTGACACGCTCACACTCTCTGCTTCTAATTATGAATTAGCTGGTCACCTCTTCCACACCTTGGTTAAATAACCTCTTAGTCTGTCCCACAAAAAAATGCAAGTGCCAAAACAAAGCCCTCCCTCTTTCAATCAGAAACTTCCTCCAGTGCCTGCCTGCCAGCTGAACATTGTGTGTGTGTGTGTGTGTGTGTGTGTGTATAGGCTACCTGCCCCTCCCCCCTGACATTACAAGCATGATTCAGAAGATAGGGAGAGAGATGTTTTATTAAATTAGAATGGATTGTCTTTTTCAATGCTAGTTAGGGATACTACAGTTTTTTTATTTAACCTTTATTTAACTAGGCAAGTCAGTTAAGAACAAATTCTTATTTACAATTACAGCCTACACCGGCCAAACACGGACGACGCTGGGCCAATTGTGCGCTGCCCTATGGGACTCCCAATCACGGCCGGTTGTGATACAGTCTGGATTCGAACATGGTTGTCTGTAGTGACGCCTCTAGCATTGATATGCAGTTTCTTAGACCACTGCGCCTTAGAACATATTTCACACTGGATTTATGAACTACAAAAAGGTAAGTGTTGTGTTTTTTGTGGTGTTTTTAGGGGGTAGATCAGCTTTAATATTGCAGATAGATTGTGGCTTCCATCAATGTAATTGTCAGCATCATTTCCAATCTAAATGTATTTTCCTTTATTATTTTCCCCTAACCCTACCACCCCTCCCCTAATCGGAGTAAACTGATGGACAACAATACTTAGGCTTCTACTTCCAGCTTATACATAATACAGTCGTGGCCAAAAGTTTTGAGAATGACAAGTATTTGTCTCCACAAAGTTTGCTGCCTCAGTGTTGATGATGGCAATTTGCATATACTCCAGAATGTCATGAAGAGTGATCAGATGAATTGCACTTAATTGCAAAGTCCCTCTTTGCCATGAAAATAAACTTAATCCCCCAAAAACATTTCCACTGCATTTCAGCCCTGTCACAAAAGGACCAGCTGCCATCATGTCAGTGATTGTCTCGTTAACACAGGTGAGAGTGTTGACGAGGACAAGGCTGGAGATCACTCTGTCATGCTGATTGAGTCAGAATAACAGACTGAAAGCTTTAAAAGGAGGGTGGTGCTTGAAATCATTGTTCTTCCTCTGTCAACCATGGTTACCTTTAAGGAAACACGTGCCGTCATCATTGCTTTGCACAAAAAGGGCTTCACAGGCAAGGATATTGCTGCTAGTAAGATTGCACCTAAATCAACCATTTATCAGATCATCAAGAACTTCAAGGAGAGAGGTTCAACTGTTGTGAAGAAGGTGTCAGGGCGCCCAAGAAAGTCCAGCAAGCGCCAGGACCGTCTCCTAAAGTTGATTCAGCTGCGGGATCGGGGCACCACCAGTGTAGAGCTTGCTCAGGAATCTGCACGCACAGTGAGGCAAAGACTTTGGAGGATGGCTTGGTGTCAAGAAGGGCAGCAAAGAAGCCACTTCTCTCCAGGAAAAACATAAGGGACAGACTGATATTCTGCAAAAGGTACAGGGATTGGACTGCTGAGGACTGGAGTTGAGTCATTTTCTCTGATGAATCCCTTTTCCGATTGTTTGGGCCATCCAGAAAACACCTTGTCCGGAGAAAACCATCAGTCCTGTGTCATGCCAACAGTAAAGCATCCTCAGACCATTCATGTGTGGGGTTGCTTCTCAGCCAAGGGAGTGGGCTCACTCACAATTTTGCCTAAGAACACATTCATGAATAAAGAATGGTACCAACACATCCTCCGAGAGCAACTTCTCCCAACCATCCAAGAACAGTTTGGTGACGACCAATGCCTTTTCCAGCATGATGGAGCACCTTGCCATATGGCAAAAGTGATAACTAAGTGGCTTGGGAACAAAACATAGACATTTTGGGTCCATGGCCAGGAAACTCCTCAGACCTTAATCCCATTGAGAATTTATGGTCGATCCTCAAGAGGCGGGTGAACAAACAAAAACCCACAACTTCTGACAAACTCTAATTCTTGATTATGCAAGAATGGCCTGACATCAGTCAGGATGTGGCCCAGAAGTTAATTGACATCATGCCTGGGCAGATTGCAGAGGTCTTGAAAAAGAAGGGTCAACACTGCAAATATTGACTTGTAATTATACTTCAGTGTACCATAGTAACTACTGACAAAGATCTAAGAACACTGAAGCAGCAAACTTTGTGGAGACCAATACTTGTCATTCTCAAAACTTTTGGCCACGACTGTATATACATTTTACGGACAATATATTTTACAATAGTTATAATTTGTTTGTTTTTAGTCCCATCCTTCAGCTCCACTCAACCCCTCCCATCTACAGTATCTCTGAACACCATCCAGTGTATATTTTTCAACTGTGCTGTTATGTTTCACAAAAGTTCTGAACCGTTCTATTCTCATAAATTCTAAATATTGTAAATTAAAGATCAACATTTTTGCTAAGAGTATTATTATATTATTGATCAATTGACTATGACTTGTTAAATCACCCAGCAGTGCTATTTGCATTGTTAGCTCCAGGTATATGTTGCAATTCTTCTGGCATTCCTGAACCTGCGACCAAAAACAAGTTACATGGACAGTACCAAAACATGTGTTTTCAATTCTGGTGCCGCTCTTCACACACAAGCTTCTTAGCTAGCTACATCCTGGTCCAAAGTTAAGCCAACTCTGAAGTTAAAAGACATTCAAAGTTGAATCAATCAATCAAATGTATTTATAAATTCATTTTTCCATCAGCAGTTCCTCTATAGAAGCCACTCCTCCATAGTTGTAATTCTGTGGGCCTAATTCAGATAATGAATGTCATCACAAGACGCCCAGCGCTTCAAGCCAAGCCTCCTCCTCCACCCTCTCTCGTTTACTCCCCGCCCACAAAATGTCAATTGCATCTCGCGCCCTACACTTGTCTTTCCACAAGGCATTTAAACAACTCACTGAGCTGTAGCTTGCCCGCTCCATAGCAAGCTGCTCTATCTTCACTGCATGATCGCTGAAGTAATTTAATGTTGATCTAAATGTTCAAAAAATAGCATTTCAGAGGTTTAAAAAGGAACAGAAAATAACTGGTACTTTTCTTTGATTCTAATCTACTAGTCTACTCCTGCTCCTCCCCTCCAGCGCGCAACGTTGCCGGAATACTAACCACCAGTCCTGGGATTCATTGCACACCTGCAGATCATCATGATTCACACCTCGACTCCATTACCTTCCTCATTACCTCCCCTTTATATGTCACTCCCATATGTTCATTCATCAGTCGGTATTGTTCCTGTTAGTATGTTTAGACGCCTGTATTCTGTTGTATCTTTCCATGTTTGTTGGTTTAGTGAACATTTCACCTGCTTCCCGACTCACATCGTCATCGTTACATCAGTTCAGAACTTTACTGATCGGAACAGTGGAACGGAAACAAAAAAACTAATGGTTCTCTTCAGAACTAAACGGTTTAAAAAATATTTTGGTTCCAACCCCTGCCTAATATACTAAAATGTATGAGTGCATTATAAGAAGAAACGTGGCATTTTACAATAGGCTTACCTGAATTCCCGCAAATGCCTGAACTCAATTGTTCTTGCCAGTACAATGGTTTATGTACTGTACTATAGGCTAATTCAGCAAATATCTAATGGAATTTAAACATTCAAAAAGTTTGGAGTATCTTTAAACATTGTCCAACTATTGTATTTAGATAGATAGATAGATAGATACTTTATTGATCCCGAGGGAACATTTCTTTGTCAAGCAGCTACGAAAATAAGAATTACTTACAATATTGCACGTGATATGATATAACAACTTTACATGAATATGTATATACAGTCCTGAATTAATGAGGGATTACTGACCAGAGCGTTACTCACGGATGGATGGATGCCTATTTTTTAACTAGGTCCTAACACCCCAACTGTTCCAGGTCTATGTTGCCGACGGCACGGCACCCTGGTGAGGCATTAAATAGTCTAATAGCCGCCGGCAGGGGCCCCCCAGGAAATGGGGACAGGACCGTTCCCTGGGGGGCCCCTGTATTGCTCACCGTTCTGACACACAGCTCTGTAGCCGCACAAATTGTGGCCTACCGGTCAGGTAGTACGTAACCCAGCAGACTAAGGGTGCTTCCACTTTCATCCTTCTCATCTTCTCACCCAGTAGCAGGGGCTGAATGGCATTGAAGGCACTGGAGAAGACAAAAAACATAACCCTCACAGTGCAACCTGCGTTGTCCAGGTGAGAGTAGGCCCTCTGCAGAAGGTAGATGATTGCATCATCCACACCAATGTTGCGCTGCTATGCAAACTGCAGGGGGTCCAGGGATGTACACACCAGGGGTTTGAGGTGAGCAAGGACTAACCTTTCTAGGGTCTTCAGGATGTGGGATGTTAGCGCTACAGGTCTGAAGTCATTCAGGACAGTGGTGTGCACCTTCTTGGGCACTGGGACCAGGCAGGATGTTTTCCACAGCACAGGGACCCTTCCCAGGCTGAGGTTGAAGAGGCGCTGGAGTATTCCACACTGTTGGTCAGCAAAGACCCTAAGCACCCTTGGGCTGATGCCATCAGGGCCCGCCGCTTTCCACTGATGTAGTCTCTCCAGCTCTCTCTTCACTTGGTTGGTGGTGAAAGCTGAAGAGAGAGATGCATGGTTAAAATCCCCAGAAAGAGGCACTGGGATGCGCTGTCTAACCTCGCGATAACAGAGTGGATGACGTTACATGCTGTGTTTGCGTCCGCGGAAGGTGGGATGTAAACAATAACAGAAATCGCAGCCGTGAATTCCCTCTGCAAATAGTAGGGTCTCAGGCTAACGACTAACAGCTCAATGTCTGGGCTACAAAACTGTTCCTTAACAGTAATATGTCTCGAATTACACCATCTGTTGTTAACTAATAAAGCCAGCCCCCCTCCCTTACGCTTACCGGAAGAATCGCTATCCCTGTCCGCTCTAATGGTCTGGAACCCGCCGCTAGTGACGTTCCCTATGGGGATGTTATCATTCAGCCATTTCTCGGTCAGACATACTAGACTATAATTATTATAATCCTTTTTTTTTTTATTATATTTTTTGGGGGATGGCCATTGCCACACGCACACTCATACACTTCAAAATTGAGTGCTGCTGTACAATTATTTTCATGGTATTTTCTTCTTCAGAGACTGAGGCTGGGAACAACAAAGTGGTTTCCCTCATGGGCCGGCAAGGTTTGAGCCTTATAACAGCTCGTTCTGGTTGAGCTATACAACATTGGATGACAGACTAGTCTTTCACTGGAGGCAATATGATCCTGTTGTTGGCAGAGGATCTTTCACCTTGAAGAGGTTGTCCTCTTAAAATATTCACACTGTAGTAGAACATAAAATATGAATGGAACCTGTTAAACAACACAATGGAACACTGTATCTGGCTGTAGCAGTTTTTTCTTACTTGGTCTCCACTTGTAGCAAAATACTGAAGATGCATTGTCATTGTGTATACAGGTATGCTGGCTTTACCAAAGGATTTTATAGGATTGGGGTGCTTGTACATTGTAGTACATCGTAGATCTGAGCCTTCCAAAAAAGGAAGAAACACCCAAAGATGACTGCAGCAATGACCTATTCAGTACATTTCATAATGCTCTTTAATTAATTAAAGACAGAAATTGCGTCCCAAATGGCACCCTATAACCCATAGAGTGCAATACTCTAGTTAAGGTGAAATAAAGGTGAAATAAAATAAAAAATACTTTTGGACAAGGCCTATAGGGATCCTTTGTTTCTTTTCACACTTTAGCCTCGTCATACTTTCCCTGCATTGAGCCAAAAAGCTTCCCTTTGTCTTGACACTCTGGTCCTTGGGTCCTTGGGTAAATCAGCTCCCTGAGCAGTATGCAGCTGTGAAAAAATATCCACTAATTTACTTATTTAGCTTAATTCTGATTAATTTGGAATCTCATCGGTCCTAACTGACTCCCGCTGACTCCCTCTCGTTGATGAGAGAATTCGATTGAACTGGGAGACTAAAACCCACTGTAGCCTATAATCACAAATATGTGAAGCTACCAATTAAAAAAGGATAATCATCTCCAAAGCTCGTTCCATTACGTCCATACATTAGAGGGATGTGCAATAATATTCCATATCCAGTATTTTATCATTCTACCATACATTCATTGCCGACTGAGCCTGTAACCTTGACGGTGCGGTGGTGTGATTTACTTTCCATAATAGAAATAATTGAAATAGATACAATTGCCGAGATTTGTAATTCATACACTAACAATGTTTTGGTTTTCATTACACCCTGTTTGCACGTTTATTCCCTTACTGGGGGAATCCATAATCTTGTTTGGATTATGAGAGGATCTGATCATTAATTGTGTTGTAGTTATTCTAATGAGCTCTCCATTTAGGAAAACACACATTTAACTCTCTGCAAACTACTTCACACTGAAGCCTAACTGGCCATTTCACTAGGACCTTGTGGTTCTCACCTTTCTAGGAGGTGAATGGCATTCTGGGAAAGGTTGGCGGTTGACTGTGGCTAAGGCTAGACAGTGACGGATGGGGCGTGTCTGGAGCTATCGAGGCTGATGGCGAGAGACCAAGGAGCCCCCCTTCGTCCCCCTTCTCGCCGGCCCACTGCCCTTTGCGCCGCGTCTGACGAGCGACTGCTCTATAAACAATGGCAGATTGGAGACACAGGCAGACAGAGCGGAGGGGCTGGTAAGCACTGATAAAGGCTGGGGGTGTCTTTGAGAGGGGAGGAGGAGAACTGAGGAGAGGAGAAGAGCAGGGACGATAAACAGCTGGAGGTGATCTTACCATAGAGGGCTCTTAGAGGGGGCACTGTGGGTGTGTGTGTGTGCTTGTGTGTGTTTGTGTGTGTCTGTATATGTGTGTGTTTGATTGTAGGCCAGGAATGATCAACTACACTGACAAAAAAATATAAGCGCAACATGTAAAGTGTTGGTTCTGTTTTTCATGAGCTGAAATAAAATATCCCAGAAATGTTCCATATGCACAAAAAGCGTATTTCTCTCAAAGTTTGTGCACAATATTTTTTACATCACTGGTAGTGAGCATGTCTCCTTTGTCAAGATAATCCACCCACCTGACAGGTGTGGCATATCAAGAAGCTGATTAAACAGAATGATCATTACACAGGTGCACCTTGTGCTGGGAACAATAAAAGGCCACTAAAATGTGCAGTTTTGTCACACAACATAATGCCAGATGTCTCAAGTTTCGAGGGAGCATGCAATTGGCATGCTGACTGTAGGAATGTCCACCAGAGCTGTTGTTTATTTCTCTACCACTTGCCGCATCAAGTCGTTTTCGAGAATTTGGCAGTACATCCAACCGGCCTCACAACCGCAGACCACGCCAAACCAGGGCCTTCACATCCATCTTCTTCACCTGTGGGATCGTCTGAGACCAGCCACCTGGACAGGTGATGAAATTGAAGAGTATTTCTGTTTGTAATAAAACCCTTTTGTGCGGAAAAATGAATTCTGATTGGCAGGGCCTGGCTCCTCCCCAGTCATGTGAAGTGCATAGATTAGGTCCTAATTAATTTATTTGAATTGACTGATTTCCTTGTATGAACTGTAACTCAGTAAAATTGTTTAAATTGTTGCATGTTGTGCTTAAAGTTTTGTTCAGCTGCAGGCCAATGTTTTCTTGAGCGGATGGTCAGGGAGCTGGAACATAATTACAAATAATTTGTATACTGCAAATTGACCACAAGAAGCCCAAGCAGATATACTATTTGAGTAACACATAATCATTTCAAACCTTGCTTACATTTGTATACAATCATATACAGTGCATTCAGAAATTATTCAAAGCCCTTGACTTTTTCAACGTTTTGTTACATTACAGCCTTATTCTAAAATGGATTTCATTGTTTTTTCCACTTATCAATCTACACACAATACCCCATAATGACAAAGCGAAAACAGGTTTTTATACATTTTTGCAAATTTGCAACAAAAAATAACCCCAGAAATATCACATTTACAGTATTTTGTAGAAGCACCTTTGGCAGCGATTACAACCTCAAGTCTTCTGTGCTATGACGCTACAAGCTTGGTAATCCTGTGTTTGGGGAGTTTCTCCCGTTCTTCTCTACAGATCCTCTCAAGGTCTGTCAGGTTGGATGGGGAGTGTCGCTACACTCCAATCAAGTTGTAGAAACATCTCAAGGATGATCAATGGAAACCGGAGGCACCTGAGCTCAATTTCGAGTCTCATAGCAAAGGGTCTGAATACTTATGTAAATATGGTATTACTGGTTATTATGGGGTATTGTGTTTAGATTGGAGGGGGAAATTATTTAATCCATTTTAGAATAAGGCTGTAACATAACAACATGTGGAAAAAGTCAAGGGGTCTGAATACTTTCCGAATTCAGAGTGTATACAGTGGGGAGAACAAGTATTTGATACACTGCCGATTTTGCAGGTTTTCCCACTTACAAAGCATTTAAGTCTGTAATTTTTATCATAGGTACTCTTCAAATGTGAGTGACGGAATCTAAAACAAAAATCCAGAAAATCACATTGTATGATTTTTAAATAATTAATTTGCATTTTATTGCATGACATAAGAATTTGATACATCAGAAAAGCAGAACTTAATATTTGGTACAGAAACCTTTGTTTGCAATTTCAGAGATCATACGTTTCCTGTAGTTCTTGACCAGGTTTGCACACACTGCAGCAGGGATTTTGGCCCACTCCTCCATACAGACCTTCTCCAGATCCTTCAGGTTTTCGGGGCTGTCGCTGGGCAATACAGACTTTCAGCTCCCTCCAAAGATTTTCTATTGGGTTCAGGTCTGGAGACTGGCTAGGCCACTCCAGGACCTTGAGATGCTTCTTACGGAGCCACTCCTTAGTTGCCCTGGCTGTGTGTTTCGGGTCGTTGTCATGCTGGAAGACCCAGCCACGACCCATCTTCAATGCTCTTACTGAGGGAAGGAGGTTGTTGGCCAAGATCTCGCGATACATGGCCCCATCCATCCTCCCCTCAATACGGTGCAGTCGTCCTGTCCCCTTTGCAGAAAAGCATCCCCAAAGAATGATGTTTCCAACTCCATGCTTCACGGTTGGGATGGTGTTCTTGGGGTTGTACTCATCCTTCTTCTTACTCCAAACACGGCGAGTGGAGTTTAGACCAAAAAGCTCTATTTTTGTCTCATCAGACCACATGACCTTCTCCCATTCCTCCTCTGGATCATCCAGATGGTCATTGGCAAACTTCAGACGGGCCTGGACATGCGCTGGCTTGAGCAGGGGGACCTTGCGTGCACTGCAGGATTTTAATCCATGACAGCGTAGTGTGTTACTAATGGTTTTCTTTGAGACTGTGGTCCCAGCTCTCTTCAGGTCATTGACCAGGTCCTGCCATGTAGTTCTGGGCTGATCCCTCACCTTCCTCATGATCATTGATGCCCCACGAGGTGAGATCTTGCATGGTGCCCCAGACCGAGGGAGATTGACCGTCATCTTGAATTTCTTCCATTTTCTAATAATTGTGCCAACAGTTGTTGCCTTCTCACCAAGCTGCTTGCCTATTGTCCTGTAGCCCATCCCAGCCTTGTGCAGGTCTACAATTTCATCCCTGATGTCCTTACACAGCTCTCTGGTCTTGGCCATTGTGGAGAGGTTGGAGTCTGTTTGATTGAGTGTGTGGACAGGTGTCTTTTATACAGGTAACGAGTTCAAACAGGTGCAGTTAATACAGGTAATGAGTGGAGAACAGGAGGGCTTCTTAAAGAAAAACTAACAGGTCTGTGAGAGCCGGAATTCTTACTGGTTGGTAGGTGATCAAATACTTATGTCATGCAATAAAATGCTAATTAATTATTTAAAAATCATACAATGTGATTTTCTGGATTTTTGTTTTAGATTCCGTCTAAAACGTACCTATGATAAAAAATTACAGACCTCTACATGCTTTGTAAGTAGGAAAACCTGCAAAATCGGCAGTGTATCAAATACTTGTTCTCCCCACTGTATATACAGTGCCTTCAGAAAGTATTCATACCTCTTGTAATGTTCCACATTGCGTTACCTGAATAAAAAAAATGATTAAATAAATAAAAATCCTCACCCATCTACACACCATACTGATGACAAAGTGAAAACATGTTTTTAGAAATGTTTGCACATCTATTGAAATTGAAATACAGAAATGTCTAATTTACACACGTATTCACACCCCTGAGTCAATACATGTTAGAATTACTTTTGGCAGTGATTACACCTCTGAGTCTTTCTGGATAAGTCTCTAAGAGCTTTGCACACCTGGATTGTACAGTACATTGTTGTTAAAACAACTATTTAAGCTCTGTCACATTGGTAGTTGATAATTGCTAGACAACCATTTTTCATGTCTTGCCATAGATTTAAGCCGGTTTAAGTCAAAACTGTATCCTGAAAAACTCCCCAGTCCTTAACGATTACAAGCATACCCATAACATGATGAAGCCACCATTATGCTTGAAAATATGGAGAGTGGTACTGTGATGTAATGTGTTGTAATGGCCCCAAACCTAACGTTTTGTATTCAGAACAAAAAGTTAATTGCTTTGCGCCATCTTTTGCAGTATTGTCAGGCTCTGGCCATAGAGAAGCATAGTCTTCTCTATGTAGTTATGGTCAGAGTCTGACAGTGTCTTTCTTTTCTGTTTCTGTGTGGGGTTTGGGTTGGATCCCTAATTAGAGGCAGCTGCACAGCATTGTCTCTAATTAGGGATCACATATATGTTGAGTCTGTCCTTCACTCTGGTGTGGGTCGATGTATGCACCCAATCTTGACAGAACGACCCACCAGAGCCAGACCAAGCAGCGTAACTGGGGAGAGAGGGAGAGAGAGGAGGTGCTGCCGCGTTATGCGCGACGCGCAAGACGAGGCAACGCCCGCAAACAACCCCAAGGTAATCTTGGGGGTGGGCTATGGGGCTGGTCAGGAGTGGAAGAGGAGGCACCAGTCCCACTTTCCAGGTGGCATTCGCCAGACACGGAGTACGTGGGGGAATACCGACGGAGGGAGGAGTATGAGATGATCATGGAGCTATGTTGGCTAAATATGGAGGAGTGTGAGAGCGAGAGGGAGCTGGCTCTAAAGGTGCCCAAGAGGAGCATCCCCAGTCCAGGTCCAGTTCCGGTCGTCTACTCCACCCTCATGCCAGAGCAGTCCGCTCCACCGGTACCCAGTCTGGGTCCGATCGTCTACACCACCTCCATGCCAGAGCAATCCGCTTCTCCGATGTCCAGTCCGGGTCCGGACCTCTGCTCTACTCCCCGCACCTGACCTCCGGTGCGTGCGCCCAGCCAGGTGCTTCCAGTGCCGGCTCCACGCATCCGACCTCCGGTGCGCCTCCCCAGTCCGGTACGACCCGTGTCGGCTCCCCGCACCCGACCTCCAGTGCGTGTGCCTAGCCAGGTGCTTCATGTGCCTGCTCCACGCACCCGACATCCGGTGCACCTCCCCAGTCCGGTACATCCCGTGCCGGCTCCCCGCACTTGACCTCCAGTGCGTGCGTCAAGCCAGGTGCGTCCCGTGCCAGCTCCACGCATCCGACCTCCAGGTCAGCAGCCCTGAACCTCCAGCGAAGGTCAGCAGCCCTGAACCTCCAGCGAAGGTCAGCAGCTCAACCTCCAGCGAAGGTCCGTAGACCGGAACC
Organism: Thymallus thymallus; assembly: GCA_023634145.1. Taxonomy (NCBI): domain Eukaryota; kingdom Metazoa; phylum Chordata; class Actinopteri; order Salmoniformes; family Salmonidae; genus Thymallus; species Thymallus thymallus. The sequence goes on along the minus strand of CM042384.1, from coordinate 13,685,988 downwards.
TCCAGTCGTCTGCTCCGCCTCAGTGCCAGAGCAGTCCGCTCCACCGGTACCCAATCCGGGTCCAGCCGTCTGCTCCGCCCCAGGGCCAGAGCATTCCGCTCCACCGTTGCCCATTCCGGGTCCAGCCGTCTGCTCTGCCTCAGTGCCAGAGCAGTCCGCTCCACCGGTACCCAATCCGGGTCCAGCCGTCTGCTCCGCTCCAGTGCCAGAGCAGTCTGCTCCACCAGTTCCCATTCCGGGTCCAGCCGTCTGCTCCACTCCAGTGCCAGAGCAGTCCGCTCCACCGGTACCCATTCCGGGTCCAGCCATCTGCTCCGCCCCAGTGCCCGAGCAGTCCGCTCCACCGGTGCCCAGTCCAGGCCCGGTTGTTTTCCCAGCTCCATGGCCAGAGCCGGTTGCCCCACCGGTGCCCAGTCCAGGCCCGGTTGTTTTCCCCGCTCCATGGCCAGAGCCGGTTGCCCCACCGGTGCCCAGTCCAGGCCCGGTTGTTTGCCCCGCTCCATGGCCCGGAGCCGTTTGCCCCACCGGTGCCCAGTCCTGGCCCGGTTGTTTTCCCCGCTCCAAGGCCGGAGCCGTTTACCCCACCGGTGCCCAGTCCGGACCCGGTTAATTGCCCAGCTCCATGGCCGGAGCCGTTTACCCCACCGGTGCCCAGTCCGGGTCCGGTTGTTTTCCCCGCTCCATGGCCGGAGCCGTTTACCCCACCGGTGCCCAGTCCGGGCCCGGTTGTTTTCCCCGCTCCATTGCCGGAGACGTTTACCCCACCGGTGCCCAGTCCGGGCCCAGTTAATGGTCGCGCTCCATGGCCGGAGCCGTTTGCCCCACCGGTGCCCAGTCCGGGCACGGTTGTTTTCCCTGCTCCATGGCCGGAGCCGTTTGTCCCACCGGTACCCAGTCCGGGCCCAGCTATAAGGAGGGGGCATGGAAAAAAATTGTCCACTTCGCCGGAGCCAGAGCCGCCCCCCTCCCTAATTAACCCCCCCCTTGTTTTGTGTGGGGTTTTTTTGGCGTCTGGGAGTCCGCGCATTGGGGGGGGGGGCTACTGTCAGGCTCTGGTCATAGAGAAGCATAGGCTTCTCTATGTAGTTATGGTCAGAGTCTGACAGTGTCGTTCTTTTCTGTTTCTGTGTGGGGTTTGGGTTGGATCCCTAATTAGAGGCAGCTGCACAGCATTGTCTCTAATTAGGGATCCCATATACAGTGGGGAGAACAAGTATTTGATACACTGCCGATTTTGCAGTTTTTCCCACTTATTTTTATCATAGGTACTCTTCAACTGTGAGTGGCGGAATCTAAAACAAAAATCCAGAAGATCACATTGTATGATTTTTCAGTAATTAATTTGCATTTTATTGCATGACATAAGTATTTGATACATCAGAAAAACAGAACTTAATATTTGGTACAGAAACCTTTGTTTGCAATTACAGAGATCATACGTTTCCTGTAGTTCTTGACCAGGTTTGCACACACTGCATCAGGGATTTTGGCCCACTCCTCCATACAGACCTTCTCCAGATCCTTCAGGTTTCGGGGCTGTCGCTGGGCAATACGGACTTTCAGCTCCCTCCAAAGATTTTCTATTGGGTTCAGGTCTGGAGACTCCAGGAGACCCATCTTCAATGCTCTTACTGAGGGAAGGAGGTTGTTGGCCAAGATCTCGCGATACATGGCCCCATCCATCCTCCCCTCAATACGGTGCAGTCGTCCTGTCCCCTTTGCAGAAAAGCATCCCCAAAGAATGATGTTTCCACCTCCATGCTTCACGGTTGGGATGGTGTTCTTGGGGTTGTACTCATCCTTCTTCTTCCTCCAAACATGGCGAGTGGAGTTTAGACCAAAAAGCTCTATTTTTGTCTCATCAGACCACATGACCTTCTCCCATTCCTCCTCTGGATCATCCAGATGGTCATTGGCAAACTTCAGACGGGCCTGGACATGCGCTGGCTTGAGCAGGGGGACCTTGCGTGCGCTGCAGGATTTTAATCCATGACAGCGTAGTGTGTTACTAATGGTTTTCTTTGAGACTGTGGTCCCAGCTCTCTTCAGGTCATTGACCAGGTCCTGCCGTGTAGTTCTGGGCTGATCCCTCACCTCCCTCATGATCATTGATGCCCCACGAGGTGAGATCTTGCATGGTGCCCCAGACCGAGGGAGATTGACCGTCATCTTGAACTTCTTCCATTTTCTAATAATTGCGCCAACAGTTGTTGTCTTCTCACCAAGCTGCTTGCCTATTGTCCTGTAGCCCATACCAGCCTTGTGCAGGTCTACAATTTTATCCCTGATGTCCTTACACAGCTCTCTGGTCTTGGCCATTGTGGAGAGGTTGGAGTCTGTTTGATTGAGTGTGTGGACAGGTGTCTTTTATACAGGTAACGAGTTCAAACAGGTGCAGTTAATACAGGTAATGAGTGGAGAACAGGAGGGCTTCTTAAAGAAAAACTAACAGGTCTGTGAGAGCCGGAATTCTTACTGGTTGGTAGGTGATCAAATACTTATGTCATGCAGTAAAATGTAAATTAATTATTTAAAAATCATACAATGTGATTTTCTGGATTTTTGTTTTAGATTCCGTCTCTCACAGTTGAAGTGTACCTATGATAAAAAATTACAGACCTCTACATGCTTTGTAAGTAGGAAAACCTGCAAAATCGGCAGTGTATCAAATACTTGTTCTCCCCACTGTATGTTGAGTCTGTCCTTCACTCTGGTGTGGGTCGTTGTTGATGTTGTCGTTATATGTTGCAGTCACGGTGAAACTAAGTGTGTTTTCTGTACGTCCGTTAATTAGTGTGTTTTGTTAACGTGACGTTTTTTCCTTTATACATTGTTTTATTATACTATGTAAATAATAAATACTATGTCGAACTATTATCCCTGCACTGCGCCTTGGTCTTTCCACACACACAATCGTGACAAGTATTCCTATTTCCAAACAGGATGCATGTTTTGTATAGGCTTCCTTTTTTTACCTAACCTTTATTTAACTAGACAAGTCAGTTAAGAACAAATTCTTATTTACAATGACGGCCTACCTACAGGGAAAACCATAGTAGTACGGTGCCCCTGGAGCAAATTAGGGTTAAGTGCCTTGCTCAAGTGTGGTCCTCACTGTCAGTTGGGTTACTATTATGGAGTAACTACAATTAAGTTTATTCATCCTCAGTTTTCTCCTATCACAGCCATTAAACTGTAGCTGTTTTAATGTCATCATTGACCTCATGGTGAAATCCCTGAGCGGTTTTCTTAGTCTACGGCAACTGAGTTAGGAAGAACGTCTGTATCTTTGTAGTGGCTGGGTGCCATAACAAAAGTGTTGAATACTTACGAACTCAAGACATTTCAGCTTTTTGTAAAGCTTTTTGTAAAAAAAATGGTAAAACAAACGAAAAACAAAATTCCACTTTGATATTATGGGATATTGTGTGTAGGCCAGTGACACAAAATCTCTATTTAAATATTTTAGTTTAATTCAGGGTGTAGCACAACAACATTTGGAGAAAGTCAAAGGGTGTACATACTTTCTGAAGGCACTGTATAGGTTTTTTCTCTGAAAAATTGGGGGGGACAAATAAAATCACATGCGGGATGCCACTTGGGGAACCCTGGTGTAGGTTATATGGGGGTCTCCCAAGACAGGTGGGTAGCCTGATAACCATGTTTTGTCTGAGAGGATTGATTGCAAAGTGTGACCAATTCTTATAAACCATAACCTTTTTGAAAGCCAATAAATAATGGCTGTACCAAACCTAAAAAGCTGGTTTCTATTGTGTTCAAATTATCAATGTTGTCCTATCCCATTTTTGAATTATGTCATTATTCACTGCCGTGAAGGAAAATAAAGTTATTTCTAATGCGGAAAATAGTACACATTGTATTAAAATAGACAACTGTCTTTAGGATATACCTGTGGGTAATCGTCCAAGAAATGTTGTGCACTACTTCACTTACTCAGGACATTTGCATTTCCCACTGGTCTCCACATTATTCCATCTCTCTTTTCCTCTGTCACTTGATGAATGATCCAGACCAGCTGTCAGTGTAGAGACATGTAACGGCTCTTACATTCACTCTCTCAAGCCTGCAGTCAACAGTCTGTGGCCCAAATGGCACCTGTATTAGTAAGTACACGTTTCTTGTTTTGGTTTTATCAATACTAGTTTGAGTTAATAAACTATGTTCCAGTGCAACCCCGCAGCGTCTTGCTCCCTCTACACCCCACACCGTGACAGCACCCTTCTCCCTATTTGGTCCACTATTTTGAACCAGGGGCCAAAGGCCCATATATAGGGAAAACGGTAACCAGAGAAACCTCTTCTTGTAGAATTATTTCCATAGACGCTTACCAACCTAAATAATATTTTTCTAAAGATTCTCTTCAGCTCTTCGTCTGACAATGTTCGCAAACTAGTGTTATTTACAAAAGCCTTTGGCTCCCTCCTACTTTTCAAAAGAATATAACTTTATTGATTTTGAGTCCAGAGGAAATCATGCCCACCAAATGCTCTATGGACGATGGTGTGTATTTGATATGATCCCTTCTAATCTCTATTGGGACTTGAGTTACTATATAATGGGGAATGTTTGCTTCTCTGTCAGAAGTCGTTTCAGTAACTTTATTGTGGGTGTACTTCTGGTATGTAGACTCTTATGTAGCATAAAGTATGACGTAAGTTGTCATGCAGACTGTGTAATAGTAGTTGATATTAACAGCTGACAGAGTATGACAACAGGATGAACAGTATTCTATATCACCCATTATAACTAGTTTCATATCATCTTATGTCGTTACTCATAACTATTTAAAACTACTTATGAAAGTTTAAAGGCCTGGCATCCAGCTCGGCTCCAGAGGTGGAGTCATCGGCGCTGGGGTCCAGACAGGACCTGGCGTCCAGCTCGATTCCAGAGGTGGAGTCATCGGTGCCGGGGTCCAGACAGGACCAGGCGTCCAGCACGGTTCCAGAGGGGAGTTCTACGCGCAGGGGTCCAGACAGGACCAGGTGTCCTGCACTGCTCCAGAGGAAGAGTTTTACGCGCCAGGGTCCAGACAGGACCTGCGTCCAGAACTGCTCCAGTGTCGGAGCCTCCGCCCGAACCAGTGCCACATCCTGCTCCGGGGCTGAAGCCCCCTGCCCAACCTGGTGCCATGTCCTGATCCAGGACCGGAGCCTCTGCCTGACCTGGTACCGCGTCCTGCTCCGGGGCCGGGGCCTCAGTTGACGCCAGCGTCCAGCGTCCCTCCCTAGACCCTCCCTTTGGTGTTCCTGGTCTTGCGGTCAGGAGTCCGTGCCTGGGGGGGGGTACTGTCAAGTTTAGGTTCAGAGATGCCTATGGGCAAAGACGGATTACTGCAGGTGCACAGGGCCCAAAATCAGAGGGGTCGGGCCCATTGCGGCAAAACTCACTTTGATTTTATTAAGCCTTTTAAATTTTTTTTTATATATAATATAATATAATTGGTTAGCTTAGTAACTATGTTTATGAAGTGACCAATCAAAATGCACGCTGCCTGACGTTTTAAAGGTCACATTGGAGAAAGCAAAGTCAAATCGAAAATCTAACTGTAGTAGACAACCTAGCTAGCTAAGATGGATTGTAAACTGAGTGGTTCAATGAAACGCAAAATTAAAAAAGATACCAGCTATTACTAGTTTTTTCTTTAACGACAGAGGATAAAAATAACACAAATGTTATTCATGCTAGCATTAGCAGTTGCAGTCTGGCATCGCCATCGGAAAAGTGATATGGACCTGAAGACAGCGGTGCGTTTACTTGAATCATTACGCGACTTTGTTTTAGCTCAGCGGGATCGATTCGAACAATTTGAAACGGAAGCTTTAAAAGTGCCAGGTGTGTGCCAGTTCTATAGGCATGACCAACAGAGAATGAGGAAACGCAAAAACTTTGCAGATGAGAGAGGTACAGGTGGATACAAACACTCTCAATGGAAGACAGAAATGTAAAAAGTGGAGACTTTTATTGTTGCTATTGATAAACTCGGGAGCTGCCTTAACCATCGACTTGATGCGTACACGCACTTAAACGACCTGTTTGGTTTTCTGTTCATGTCTGACGAATCCGATTCTCGTAATGTCATAGAACAGGCCCATCGACTAGCTTTGGCTTACCCTGATGATCTGGACAGAAGCCTTGCTGATGAATTGATTCAGTTCCGAGGTTTTATTAAAACAGAGCAAGACAGATCACCAGCACGTTTGCTGAAAATAATCCAAGAATGTGGACTACAATCAGCTTTCCCCAATTTATTTGTCGCTCTTAGAATGTTCTTGACACTGCCAATCAGCAATTGTGAAGGAGAACGGTCATTTTCTCTTATGGCAAGAATAAAAAACGAACTTAGGAGTAAAATGACACAAGGACGCCTCCAGTCGCTTTCGCTGATGTCAATTGGAAGTGAACTTGTCCGAGAAATTGATTTTAGTGACATTGTGGAAATTTCTCGGATCAAATCAAGAAAAAAAACCCATATAAGGTAATACAGGGACCAGATCCCTAGCATTTATTAGGATTTTACTGGTGATGATATTGTTGTGTGCTTTGCATAGACCTAACTGTTTTTTGTTTCATAATTGTGAGCAAGTTCTGAAACTATGAGTATAGTGATGTTAAAATGAGGCCTCGTTGAAACAATGAGGTTTACCAGCCAATTGCTTCGAGAAAATATTAGTTACTCCAGGCCTCGTGTACACTAGGGACACCTGCTGGTATAAATAATACAGAGAATCCAAATAGTTATAGATCGCATGTCACCTGTCCGAGAAACGTTAATGTAGTAGCCATGTCTATGGTGTTCCTAAAAAGTCATGTATGTAGGTTACACCTTCTGAAATGCTGTCACCAACTTTGCTTTAATTTCATTGACTGTAGGCTACATCTGTTATTAAAGTAGCCTATTCAATAAGACAAAATGCACAAACTATAACCAGTTTCTGTCTAGCATTGCCCGAAGCCCCCAGACATAAATACACTACTCAAAAAAATAAAGGGAACACTTAAACAACACAATGTAACTCCAAGTCAATCACACTTCTGTGAAATCAAACTGTCCACTTAGGAAGCAACACTGATTGACAATAAATTTCACATGCTGTTGTGCAAATGGAATAGACAACAGGTGGAAATTATAGGCAATTAGCAAGACACCCCCAAAGGAGTGGTTCTGCAGGTGGTGACCACAGACCACTTCTCAGTTCCTATGCTTCCTGGCTGATGTTTTGGTCACTTTTGAATGCTGGCGGTGCTTTCACTCTAGTGGTAGCATGAGAGGGAGTCTACAAACGTCCTGCACGAGACTCCGTCTCATGCTACCACTAGAGTGAAAGCACCGCCAGCATTCAAAAGTGACCAAAACATCAGCCAGGAAGCATAGGAACTGAGAAGTGGTCTGTGGTCACCACCTGCAGAACCACTCCTTTATTGGGGGTGTCTTGTTAATTGCCTATAATTTCCACCTGTTGTCTATTCCATTTGCACAACAGCATGTGAAATGTATTGTCAATCAGTGTTGCTTCCTAAGTGGACAGTTTGATTTCACAGAAGTGTGATTGACTTGGAGTTACATTGTGTTGTTTATTTTGGGCAGTGTATATTTCTCATATATGTTATTAACATGGTAGTCCATTACAAATTGCTTTCACTCTCCTACACGTGAATGAAAAAGATGCGTTTCGTGTGACAAGTCGCCATGTTCAGTTGTGTTGGATTGAGCACTAAAGATGCTTTTGTGAATTTAGAATAATTCTTTACGCCAACTGTCAGATGGGAGTGCTTCTGTAATCCCTCCTCCCCCCAAAAAACTAAAAATGCCTGTGCAAATAATGTATCCATCCTTCAACTCTCAATATCTACATCAGTAATAGCGTTAACGATTTAATTTGCATTGTCAACCGGCATTCATAATGACGGGCAGCCAGAAATGTTGAATCTAGCGGTAAAATAAGTGTGTCATGTGGGCGCGTGGAGGGGGGGGGGTCTTCGAGTGTTAACAGTGCCCAGGGCCCTAGGAAGTCATAATCCGTCTCTGCCTATGGGCATCTCTAGGGTACTGACAGGATAAGTGTTTAGTATAGAGTTCTGACTATGTGCATTTTGTGTTTGGTCCCCAATTAGAGGCAGCTGCTACGTGTTGTCTCTAATTGGGGATCCTATTTAAGTTCTGTTTTCCCCTGTGTTTGTGGGATATTGTTTTTGTGTTTTGAGCCTGCGTGTGTCAGGCTCTGGCCATAGGGAGGCCTTTGGTTCCTCTATTTAGCCATGGTCAGAGCCTGACAGATCTAGAATTCCTAGATCTAGGTATGTTTTGTGTTTGGATCCCCAATTAGAGGCAGCTGCTATGCGTTGTCTCTAATTGGGGATTCTATTTAAGCTGTGAGGACCCACACCTTTGTGTGGGTCATTATTCACTCAGTGTCATTGGATGTACCAGGAGTGTCTAGTATTAGTAAGTACACGTTTCTTGTTGTGGTTTTATCAATACTAGTTTGAGTTAATAAACTATGTTCCAGTGCAACTCCGCAGCGTCTTGTTCCAGCGTGACAGCGTGCCTCACACATGTTACGTTGGTTGTTTTGCGCCGTTTTCTTGTTTTCTTTAGTCAATAAAAGTGTGACTAACTACAACATCGCTGTGCCTTGGTCCATTCCCACACACCATTGTGACACACACCTGGCATGATAATGACCATAGGAGTTGACAACAGCATAAACTGATCTGGGACCAGGCTAGGATCATAGCCTCTGTGACTAAAATCAACTAACCTTTTTGATATTCAATAAATATGCAGCATCAGATTGTTATAGGCTTGTGGCCACACAAGCCTATGACGGACACATTGAGGTTGGGTCAGTCCAGGGTTGGATACGGCACGCAAGGCAACCTTTTCCCCGTTGCCTAGCCAGGGATGACATTGTTTGTGATGTGGATGAGGTGATGTGGCCAGACCCTAACAGAAGGCGGGATCCATAAACCATCCACCTCATCCTTACATTCCCTTACAATACCATTTTTTGTTGACTATTGCACTAATTTTACTGTAATTATTTTTGTTTCCGTGAGTTTACAGTAACATTGTATTGATTACTGTACTGTAATTCTACTTTTCTTAGTTTTTTTGTTGGAAAAACCTGCAATGGCAAAAAATAAGCTGTATATATTTTTTCATAAGCCTTTCTGTTTTTGTGTTAATTGAAATGTGAGTGATGTACTGTACTGGAACAATCTTTCACAGAAGCATGTGTGAGAAAATTAAAAAGGAAAAACAAAGTACTAAAGACAGTGTTTTGTATAAACTACATCAGTGTGTTGGTGCTGCGTTGAAATAGTATTTCAAATGCTGCATGTGTGTATCATTTTGTTGCAAAAATGACATTTTGAAAAAGGATTGTTAGGTTTTGATTGTAGAGTTTCATTTTGACATAGAAGTGAGATGTTTATCTCCAAGTGTTGTGTCTTATTTGGCTTGTGTGTAGAGTTTTGACACAATGAGCCAAACTCCACAACAAGTGTGTAAGCAATTGCAAAAAACTGTAAACATAGTTAGTTCATTAGAGATAACAGTCCTCAGATTAATGTTTAAAGTCACGTCACAACAACGCTCAGGCGCTGCTCCAGAATCTTCCATAAGTTTTCACTTGGGTTGAGATCAGAGGGGTATTCCAGAAAGCCGGAATAGTGAGTTAGCGAGATCTGTCAAACCAGAAGTTGAGCAATTTAGAATATCCAGTTCCAAAAAGAGAGCTTGATGCATAGCCTGATCAGAAACCATAGCAACGGATGCTCTGAAGCAAACCTGCTACCTACTAGGTGAACTTGATCTTAGTGGTGAATAAATCATATAACATTTTGTCACATGCGCTGAATACAACTAGTGTAGACTTTACTGTGAAAAGCTTACTTACGAGCCCTTTCCCAACAATGCAGAGTAAAAAAATGAAAACAAATGGAAATAGTAACACAATAAAATAACACTAATGAGGCTATATACAATGCGTAAGGGTACATAGTCAATGTGCGAGGGTACGAGGTAGTTGAGGTAATTGAGATAATACTGTATGTACATGTAGGTAGGGCTAAAAGTAAGTAGGCATTCAGGATAGATAAACAGAAGTGTATGTGAAGAGTGTGAAAGTAAGTGTGTGTGTGTGTGTGTGTGTGTGTGTGGCATCAATGTGTGTGTGTGCGTGTATGTATGTATGTGTTTATTGGAGTGTCAGTGTAGTATGTGTGAATGAGAGTCCAATGAGTGTGCATAGAACCAGTGCAAGAATGTCCGTGCAAAAAGAAAGGGGGTCAATGCTAACAGTCCGTGTAGCCATTTGATTAACTGTTCAGCAGTCTTATGTCTTGGGGGTAGAAGCTGTTCAGGAGCCTTTTGGTCGCAGACTCTGCGCTCCGGTATCGTTTATCGTGCAGTAGCAGAAAGAACAGTCTGACTTGGCTGGAGTCTTTGACACGGACTCGGATGCCAAGCGGACATGCAACCAGATAAGATGCTCTCAATGGTGCAGCTGTAGAACTTTTTGAGGATCTGAGAGCCCATGCCAAATCTTTTCAGCCTCCTGAGTGGCAAGTGCCGTTTTCATGCCCTCTTCACAACTTTGTTGGCGTGTTTGGACCATGATATGTCCTTTGTGATGTGGACACCAACTACAGCCCTGTCGATGTGAACGGGGGCATGCTCGGCCCTCTGTTTCCTGTAGATCACAATAAGCTCCTTTGTCTTGCTGATGTTGAGGGAGATGTTGTTGTCCTGTCGGTGATGAGGCCTACCACCGCCGTGTCGTCGGCAAACATGGTGTTGGAGTTGGAGTACAGGAGGGGACAAGGCACGCACACCTGAGGGGCCACAATGTTGAGGGTCAGCGTGGCGAATGTGTACAGTAGTTGCCTAGCCTCACCACCTGTCAGAAAGTCCAGGATCCAGTTGCAGAGGGAGGTGTTTAATCCCAGGGTCCCTAGTTAAGTGATGAGCTTGGAGGGCACTATGGTGTTGAACGCTGAGCTGTAGTCAATGAACAGCATTCTCCCGTAGGTGATCCTTTTGTCCAGGTGGGAAAGGGCAGTGTGGAGTGAATAGAGATTCCATCATCTGCGGATCTGTTGGGGCGGTATGAGAATTGGAGTAGGTCCAGTGCAGTCCGGTCCCCCAGTGTTTTGGCTCATTTTTCAGTAGAGCTCTTTGACCCCAGCCTTCTGGATCAAGCGACAGAGAGGCACCATGGCATCATCTGTGGCTGTCAGCCCATGGGAAGGAGGAGAAGGGGGATGGGGGGCATTTGGGACTGTGTTTGGGGTACATCTGGAAATTGTGCTGTCTTTACAGTCTCTATAGTGGTGCAAACCCAGGCTGGATAGTCCAGCTGCCTGCTCCTCATTAAATGTTGTCCTGTGTGGCTCAGTTGGTAAGAGGGTTGCGCTCCCACAGGGATTACATGTTAATGTATGTACTCGCTTTACTGTTGCTGTGGATAAACAAAATGGGATATATGGCATATATTATTAAATACACTCAAAACACTATAAAACAGGAGACAATAGTGGATTCTTATTCATTTTTCCAGTTGGATTACACTGTGTTGGGTCTTAGTACTGTATTATTGGACTGAGTCAAGGCTAGCCTAGCCATTAGGTTTTGATAGATACAGGAAGTAGTTAACCTCTTCACAAATTGTCTATTTTCATCCAGAATGCCTTGCTCTCGTCAGCCCTCCCCTCCTTCTGGGATCTCCTTCTGGACCCTCCTCCATTTGTATCCACCAAGAGCCTTCTGGAGGCTACTGGGTCAGACACTGGGACAAAAACATTGAATTCATGAAGGGTTTGGTGGTAGATACTTGGAAGGCAATTAATCAGAAGGCCTTTCTCATAGCCACGACAACTGTCCGTTTTGTTTCCCTCATTGGAATCAATATATATCAACAAGGGAAAGCAAATGTCTTAACAATTTATTTAGTATCTTACTTTTGCAGTGGTGATTTTAGCATGTACATGTTGGTGGGGGCAACTCAACATGCCAGCAAATGTCTCTACACAACACTAAACAATACATTAATTACACTATAATGGTGACAAAAGGTGCCCACAAACTGTTAGGGCCTACATACAGCTGTCCCAACAGCAGAGCTTTCTTTTCAGCACCATGGAGTGAATCATTACCACCGCTACACCTGGCTATCAGCAGAGCCTTGTCTGGCAGTGAAACAGTTCATTCAGCCTCATTTACTGCCTTAAAAAAAAACATAACTGATATTGCTGACTTGCTTAAACAAATGTGGTTTCTACTGACAATTGAGATGTACAAACTATGGCATAAGGGAACAATGAGTGGATAAGAGGCAATCCGTAATTTCGATTAAGACATTAATGAGCGAGCTAAGATGGACATAGTCAATATAACAATTTCTTCATCACTTTTGGGCCGTTCTTACAGTATTCTCCCTGTACACCAAGTAAGAACCATAGGATAAATAAAGGGGTCATATAAGCAGACAATGAAAGCTCTTACAATATTTGATTATGACATTTCTCTAAAACAGGCTATAGGCTACATGTGCACCACCAAGTCAGAATAGTAGGCTAAGTTATGAGGGGGAAAGGGACCAAATTATTAAGGTGAAGCACATGGGCTACTAACAGCTCACTACACAACATACGCTTATTATTACTTTTTTAGCTACAGTATACATATCTCCCTGGCATATAACATAATTTACGCAGCAGTATACAATACAATTTTGTCATAAAACCTTTGTCATCAAAGTCTACCGTTCTCGGGATTTATGGTGCTTTCAAGACAACTGGGAACTCAGTGATATTCAGGTCGGAGTTCTAGAAAGATGCCAGAGTTCCCGACTTGGAATTCCGAGTTTGATGTCTGTTCAAAACATGTTTGTTTTCGCAGTCGGAGTTCCCAGTTCTTGAACTCACTGAAGTCTTAGATTTCCCAGTTCCGAGTTTCCAGTTGTTTTGAACGAGGCAGAATCATGCTGGATTGACAGCATGGCCAATGTTTTTTTACCTTTTCTGGCCCATTGTGTTTAATGTGAATGTTTATCCTTTTGACCTAGGAAAAGAGGCCCTTAAACCCAGACTTGGACCACACACCACTGAAAAGCAGGCTAGTGAATGCTTTGCAACACTTGCAGTTAGCCACAGACTCCTTCTAAACCACTCATTGTTGAATTAGCGATGTCCAACTTGTTGTGTAATGTTTATGTCCAATCGCCGATGAGCACTGATACATTTTGATCTATAATTTCTCTTCATAAATTTTCGACTTGATTCATAATGATGACTGCGTGTCCAACTTGCTAGTAAAGATTTTGAAAGTATGATATTGACATGATCAGTCAAATCAAAGCTATGGTTGATATAACGTGATTTAATGTAATTTTATCTGTGGCCAATGACCTTGAGCCTTCTTTTATGGGCATTTATCTTTATTTAACTAGGCAAGTCAGTTAAGAACAAATTCTTATTTACAATGATGGCCTACACCTGCCAAACTCGGACGACGCTGGGCCAATTGTGCGCCGCCCTATGGGACTCCTAATCGGCCGGTTGTGATACAGCCTGGATACAAACCAGGTTGTCTGTAGTGACGCCTCTAGCACTGAGATGCAGTGTCTTAGATCACTGCGCCACTTGCGAGCCATAATTCTAATGTAAATCTATGGAAGCACCCAAGGGGCTTGAACTTTGTAGCTCTCCCTGTAGATTTTCGGCGACCTAGTGTCCCCCATGAGTGACAGAACACTGAGCCAGAGAACATTACCAACCACTGCGCTCTCTATTTTCCGCTGGCTGCCCCACCACCATAGAAAGCACTGAGCTAGGCTGAAACACCTGAATTTTGGAGCTGCCTTACTCTAGAAATGAAGAAAAAAAAACATGTTTGTATATGGCTTATACACAATATTTTTTTTTACATTGTTTGCAAATTGATATGTGACACGTATTAATGCCAAAATAACATGCATAACAGGCACAACATTTTATATATACAGTTGAAGTCGTAAATTGACATACACTTGGGTTGAAGTCATTAAAACTCATTTTTCAACCACTCCACAGATTTCATGTTAACAAACTATAGTTTTGGCAAGTCGGTTAGGACATCTACTTTGTGCATGTGTCAGGTCCTGACCATAGGTAAGCCTCTGGCTTCTCGATGGTTGTCTAGGTCATGGCCTGACAGTAGTATTCTAGTTAAGTCTCTGTAGGTGTTGTGTGAGCTCCACAATTAGAGACAGCTGCCTCTCGTTGTCTCTAATTGGGAATCCTATTTAAGTCTGTTCATGCTCCACCAGAACTGTGGTACATTGTTTGCGTGTTGATTCTAATTGTTTCGGGTTCCTGTTATTACTATTTTTAAATTTGTTTGTGTGAAGTACACCTTTTAATAAAGATGTTGAACTTAACCTGCGCTGTGCCTTGGTCACTCATTTCGAAGGTCTGTGACAGCATGAAACAAGTTCTTCTTCCAACAATTGTTTACAGACAGTTTATAATTTCCCTTATAATTCACTATATCACAATTCCAGTGGGTCAGAAGTTTACATACACTAAGTTGACTGTGCCTTTAAACAGCTTGGAAAATTCCAGAAAAGGATGTCATGGCTTTAGAATCTTCTGATAGGCTAATTGACATCATTTGAATCAATTGGAGGTGTACCTGTGGATGTATTTCAAGGCCTACCTTCAAACTCAGTGCCTCTTTGCTCGACATCATTGGAAGATCAAAATAAATCAGCCAAGACCACAAGTCTGGTTCAATTTCCAAATGCCTTAAGGTACCACGTTCATCTGTACAAACAATAGTATGCAAGTATAAACACCATGGGACCACGCAGCCGTCATACCGCTCAGGAAGGAGATGCGTTCTGTCTCCTAGAGATTAACGTACTTTGGTGCGAAAAATGCAAATCAATCCCAGAACAACAGCAAAGGACCATGTGAAGATGCTGGAGTAAACAGGTACAAAAGTATCTATATCCACAGTGAAACGAGTCCTATATTGACGTAACCTGAAAGGCCGCTCAGCAAGGAAGAAGCCACTGCTCCAAAACTGCCATAAACTGCACATGGGGACAAAGATCGTACTTTTTGGAGAAATGTCCTCTGGTCTGATGAAACAAAAATAGAACTGTTTGGCCATAATGACCATCGTTATGCTTGGAGGAAAAAGGGAGAGGCTTGCAAGCCAAAGAACACCATCCCAACCGTGAAGCGTCATGTGTGGGGGATGCTTTGCTGCAGAAGGGACTGGTGCACTTCACAAATTAGATGGCATCATGAGGAAGGAAAATTATGTGGATATATTGAGGCAACATCTCAAGACATCAGTCAGGAAGTTCGAGCTTTGTCGCAAATGGGTCTTCCAAATGGACAATGACCCCAAGCATACTTCCAAAGTTATGGTAAAATGGCTTAAGGACAACAAAGTCAAGGTATTGGAGTGGCCATAGCAAAGCCCTGACATCCTTCCTATAGAAAAAGCATGTGCGAGCAAGGAAGCCTACAAACCTGACTCAGTTACACCAGTTCTGTCAGGAAACTGGTGTAAACTGGTGTAGCTGTGTGTGTGTGTATATAGGGGTTCAAAACAAGTGGGGCTCTGCCAGGGTCTGAAATCCCCTGGCAAAGCAGAGTGAATACATTAAAGTCTGACATGTTTTGGGATGTTTTAATCATTCTGTTCTTTATTTTTGCTCATTCTTCCATAACCCAAAAGTTTTACCCCATGCCATTTTGCAACCGTTTGAAATGGGATGCTTTGCCATAGTTAATTGAGCTTGAATCATGGGTTTTTGTTGCATAGCAGCTTTTGCTAATACCCTCTAATGTTAATGTGTGATTCAATAGTTTTTCAGGCTCAGGGATTTGTGAGATCAATGATGAATGTTTCTGAGGCTACCCAGACATCTATTAATAATATTCAGTCCCTTTTACTCACAATCTCAACTGAAACAGAACTTTTCTCTTATTGTACTCTACTCTTTCAGGCTGTCCTTCCTCAAAGAACCAAGATACCAAAGGTGATTTTCCGCACACAATGACACGCTGTGAGCGGTTCCGTTTTAAATAGATGGAATTAGTGAAATTATAATCTGCTTTATGTGGTAACTTTTCTTTAATAATGTCCTAGAGAAGTAGGCAATTGTTTAACCAGAGTTTTTAAACAGTGTGGTGTTTGCAAGGTGCAGTATTTGGTTCCCATCTATTTAATGGAATAGTTGTTTTTTTTTGTATTATTTTCAATTTAGCAATGCTGGTGAAAACTGATTGAAAAAGTTAGTGGTGCATTCAAAAGCATTTTAGCCAGGATATTCTGGATGTAGTACAACCTGTATGGTGTCCTTATTAGGACAGCCTCAGTCTGGGTCTAATATGGACACGGTAAACATGTTACCTGGTATGTATGCTGTCTTGAAATCAAAGAGATATAAACATCAGTCTGCTCCTGATCCCTTACGTAGTGAAACCATTTCCATACCACTCATCTTTTCTATATCGCTCTCACAGTACAGCTGTAGGATCCTAATTTGATCACAATTTTGTTGCTAAGAATTTTTCCTGCACGGCAGGAAATGCTAACTTGTAGTGTATTTGAGTTTTAAAAAGGCTTCTAAAGTTTCTAATTTTACATTAGACTTAATTTGCCCTAGTGAAAAATGTATCAACCCCTACAAAAATGTCCATTAATTATAATCCTTATAATTTACATTCCCTGTTGCTACAAGATTATTTTCCTGCTGTAGCAACCTGGCTCAAATTAAGAACTTACATCTGTACAAATCCTGGGAAAACATTTAACATAGAATCATATAGGAATCCCAATATAACAGTCCATTCCTTCCCCCTGTTTTACCCTTGGGAGTGTGGAGGAGATGAGGTCAGAGAGAGCGAGAGAGAGAAACTTTTGACCCCACTGATCCATACATGATGAATACAGGCACACACAAATTATATATATTTTCTTCCTCAAGGCTCCATCTTTTCTCCCTCTATGTAGATGTCTGTCTGGCTTTGTTGTGTGCTTTCATATTTCAGGTGGAAATTGTTCACCCTGGTTTAGAGACTTGCATGGTGTCAGAATCAGAGCACATACCCAGCAGGCAAAACTGTATAAATTACGTCAATGACATTTTTTGACGTCATGTTCAGGTTGTTTACTGGGTTTAGCAACCCCGCCCCCCTCCTCTCTTGGGCCAATTGAATGATGCATTTCTGTTTGTTTACTAGCGCCCCCTTGGGCCAATATTGACAATTGCAAGACGCATGATTCAACCAAGTTTTGTCGAAATCGAGCCAGTTGTGTTTGAGATATCGTGTTTTACTAATGTACATACAGTTGAAGTCGGAAGTTTATAATACACCTTAGCCAAATACATTTAAACTCAGTTTTTCACAATTCCTGACATTTAATCCTAGTAAAAATTCTCTCTTAGGTCAGTTAGGATCACCTCTTTTCTTTTAAGAATATGAAATGTCAGAATAATAGTAGAGTGATTTATTTCAGCTTTTATTTCTTTCATCACATTCCCAGTGGGTCAGAAGTTTACATACACTCAATTACTATTTGGTAGCATTGCCTTTAAATTGTTGAACTTGGGTCAAACGTTTCGGGTAGCCTTCCACAAGCTTCCCACAATAACTTGGGTGAATTTTGGCCCATTCCTCCTGATGGAACTGGTGTAACTGAGTCAAGTTTGTAGGCCTCCTTGCTCACACACGTATTTCAGTTCTGCACACACATTTACTGTAGGATTGAGGTCAGGGCTTTGTGATGGCCACTCCAATACCTTGACTTTGTTGTCCTTTGGAAGTATGCTTGGGGTCATTGTCCATTTGGAAGACCCATTTGCGACCAAGCTTTAACTTCCTGACTGATGTCTTGAGATGTTGCTTCAATATATGCCATCTATTTTGTGAAGTGCACCAGTCCCTCCTGCAGCAAAGCACCCCCACAACATGATGCTTGCAAGCCGTGTTCTTCGGCTTGCAAGCCTCCCGCTTTTTCCTCCAAACATAAGGATGGTCATTATGGCCAAACAGTTCTATTTTTGTTTAATCAGACCAGAGGACATTTCTCCAAAAAGTACGATCTTTGTCCCCATGTGCATGTGCATGTGTTTTTTTTATGGCGGTGTTGGAGCAGTGGCTTCTTCCTTGTTGAGCGGCCTTTCAGGTTATGTCGATATAGGTCTTGTTTTACTGTGGATATAGATACTTTTGTACCCGTTTCCTCCAGCATCTTCCCAAGGTCGTTTGCTGTTGTTCTGGGATTGATTTGTACTTTTCGCACCAAAGTACGTTCATCACAAGAAGACAGAACGCGTCTCCTTCCTGAGCGGTATGATGGCTGCGTGGTTACATGGTGTTTATACTTGCATACTATTGTTTGTACAGATGAACGTGGTACCTTCAGGCATTTGGAAATTGCTCCCAAGGATGAACCAGACTTGTGGAGGTGTCAGGCTCTGGCAATAAAGAAGCCTATTTGCTTCTCTATGTAGGTATGGTCAGAGTCTGACAGTGTCGTTCTTTTCTGTTTCTGTGTGGGGTTTGGGTTGGATCCCTAATTAGAGGCAGCTGCACCGCATTGTCTCTAATTAGGGATCCTATATACAGTGGGGAGAACAAGTATTTGATACACTGCCGATTTTGCAGGTTTTCCTACTTACAAAGCATGTAGAGGTCTGTAATTTTTATCATAGGTACACTTCAACTGTGAGAGACGGAATCTAAAACAAAAATCCAGAAAATCACATTGTATGATTTTTAAATAATTAATTTGCATTTTATTGCATGACATAAGTATTTGATCACCTACCAACCAGTAAGAATTCTGGCTCTCACAGACCTGTTAGAAGCCCTCCTGTTCTCCACTCATTACCTGTATTAACTGCACCTGTTTGAACTCGTTACCTGTATAAAAGACACCTGTCCACACACTCAATCAAATGGACTCCACACACTCAATCAAACAGCTGTGTAAGGACATCAGGGATAAAATTGTAGACCTGCACAAGGCTGGGATGGGCTACAGGACAATAGGCAAGCAGCTTGGTGAGAAGGCAACAACTGTTGGCGCACTTATTAGAAAATGGAAGAAGTTCAAGATGATGGTCAATCTCCCTCGGTCTGGGGCACCATGCAAGATCTCACCTCGTGGGGCATCAATGATCATGAGGAAGGTGAGGGATCAGCCCAGACCTACACGGCAGGACCTGGTCAATGACCTGAAGAGAGCTGGGACCACAGTCTCAAAGCAAACCATTAGTAACACACTACGCCGTCGTGGATTAAAATCCTGCAGCGCACGCAAGGTCCCCCTGCTCAAGCCAGCGCATGTCCAGGCCCATCTGAAGTTTGCCAATGACCATCTGGATGATCCAGAGGAGGAATGGGAGAAGGTCATGTGGTCTGATGAGACAAAAATAGAGCTTTTTGGTCTAAACTCCATTCGCCGTGTTTGGAGGAAGAAGAAGGATGAGTACAACCCCAAGAACACCATCCCAACTGTGAAGCATGGAGGTGGAAACATCATTCTTTGGGGATGCTTTTCTGCAAAGGGGACAGGACGACTGCACCGTATTGAGGGGAGGATGGATGGGGCCATGTATCGCGAGATCTTGGCCAACAACCTCCTTCCCTCAGTAAGAGCATTGAAGATGGGTCATGGCTGGGTCTTCCAGCATGACAACGACCCGAAACACACAGCCAGGGCAACTAAGGAGTGACTCCGTAAGAAGCATCTCAAGGTCCTGGAGTGGCCTAGCCAGTCTCCAGACCTGAACCCAATAGAAAATCTTTGGAGGGAGCTGAAAGTCCGTATTGCCCAGCGACAGCCCCGAAACCTGAAGGATCTGTATGGAGGAGTGGGCCAAAATCCCTGCTGCAGTGTGTGCAAACCTGGTCAAGAACTACAGGAAACATATGATCTCTGTAATTGCAAACAAAGGTTTCTGTACCAAATATTAAGTTGTGCTTTTCTGATGTATCAAAAACTTATGTCATGCAATAAAATGCAAATTTTTTACTTAAAAATCATACAAGGTGATTTTCTGGATTTTTGTTTTAGATTCCGTCACTCACAGTTGAAGAGTACATATGATAAAAATTACAGACTTCTACATGCTTTGTAAGTGGGAAAACCTGCAAAATCGGCAGTGTATCAAATACTTGTTCTCCCCACTGTATGTTGAGCCTGTCCTTCACTCTGGTGTGGGTCGTTGTCGTTATATGTCGCAGTCATGGTGATAGTAAGTGTGCTTGTGTTATGTCCTTTCATTTCGTTTGTGTTTTGGTGAACGTGACGTTGTCTATCGTGTTTGTTTCAGTGTTGTTATAGTTCGTCATTTGGTGTGTTATTATACATAAATATATATCTGATATTATTACATAGTATAATAAATCATGTCGAACTATAATCCCTGCGCTGCGTCTTGGTCTGTCTCTGCACCCGCACGTGACAGAACGACCCACCACTGCGAGACCAAGCAGCGTAACTGGGGAGAGACAGAGAGAGAGAGTGCCGCGTAATAGACGGGGCGCGAGACGGAGAAACGCCCGCAAACAACCCCAAGGTAATTTTGGGGGGGGGGGCTATGGGGGTGGCCTGGCTACAGGCAGGAAGAGCCAATACCACCCCCCATGTGGAGCATGGAGAGGCCGAGGTACCTATGGGGGGCTCAGAGCAAGGGGCAGGAGGAGTATTTAGAGGAGTATTTTGGAGGTGTTCTGGAGGAAATGAGGGAGATAGAGGAATAGGTCGAGAGGGAGATGGCGGAGTGGTCCAATCCGGGTCCGGTCGTCTACTCCACTCCCGTGCCGGAGCAGTCCGCTCCACCGGTGCCCAGTCCGGGTCCGGTCGTCTACTCCACCCCCATGCCAGAGCAGTCCGCTCCGCCGGTGCCCTGTCTGGGTCCGGTCGTCTACTCCACCCCCATGCCAGAGCAGTCCGCTCCGCCGGTGCCCTGTCTGGGTCCGGTCGTCTACTCCACCCCCATGCCAGAGCAGTCCGCTCCACCGGTGCCCAGTCCGGGTCCGGTCGTCTACTCCACCCCCATGCCAGAGCAGTCCGCTCCGCCGGTGCCCTGTCTGGGTGCGGTCGTCTACTCCACCCCTATGCCAGAGCAGTCCGCTCCGCCGGTGCCCTGTCTGGGTCCGGTCGTCTACTCCACCCCCATGCCAGAGCAGTCCGCTCCACCGGTGCCCAGTCCGGGTCCGGTCGTCTACTCCACCCCCATGCCAGAGCAGTCCGCTCCGCCGGTGCCCTGTCTGGGTCCGGACCTCTACTCTACTCCCTGCATCCGACCTCCCATGAGTGTGCCCAGCCAGGTGCTTCCAGTGCCGGCTCCACGCACCCGAGCTCCGGTCCGCCTTCTCAGTCCGGTACCTCCTATGCCAGAGCAGTCCGCTTCACCGATGTCCAGTCCGGGTCCGGACCTCTGCTCTACTCCCCGAACCCGACCTCCGGTGCGTGTGCCCAGCCAGGTGCTTCCAGTGCCGGCTCCACGCATCCGACCTCCGGTGCGCCTCCCCAGTCCGGTACGACCCGTGCCAGCTCCACGCACCCGACATCCGGTGCGCCTCCCCAGTCCGGTACGTCCTGTGCCGGCCATCCGTAGCCCGGAACCTCCAGCGAAGGTCTGCAGCCTGCAACCGAAGGTCCGCAGCCCGCAACCGCCAGCGAAGATCCGCCGCCCTGAACCTCCAGCGAAGGTCCGCAGTCCGGAACCTCCAGCGAAGGTCAGCCGCCCGGAACCTCCAGCGAAGGTCAGCCGCCCGGAACCTCCAGCGAAGGTCCGCCGCCCGGAACCTCCAGCGAAGGTCCGCCGCCCGGAACCTCCAGCGAAGGTCCGCCGCCCGGAACCTCCAGCGAAGGTCCGCCGCCCGGAACCTCCAGCGAAGGTCAGCCGCCCTGAACCTCCAGCGAAGGTCCGCCGCCCGGAACCTCCAGCGAAGGTCCGCCGCCTGGAACCTCAGTGCCAGAGCAGTCCGCTCCACCGGTACCCATTCCGGGTCCAGCCGTCTGCTCCGCCTCAGTGCCAGAGCAGTCCGCTCCACCGGTGCCCATTCCGGGTTCAGCCGTCTGCGCCGCCCCAGTGCCAGAGCAGTCCGCTCCACCGGTACCCATTCTGGGTTCAGCAGTCTGCTCCGCTCCAGAGCCAGAGCAGTCCGCTCCACCGGTGCCCATTCCGGGTCCAGCCCTCTGCTCCGCCTCAGTGCCAAAGCAGTCCGCTCCACCGGTACCCAATCCGGGTCCAGCCGTCTGCTCCGCCCCACTGCCAGAGCAGTCCGCTCCACCGGTACCCATTCCGGGTTCGGCCGTCTGCTCCGCCTCAGTGCCAGAGCAGTCCGCTCCACCGGTACCCAATCTGGGTCCAGCAGTCTGCTCCGCCTCAGCGCCAGAGCAGTCCACTCCACCGGTACCCATTCCGGGTTCAGCCGTCTGCTCCGCTCCAGTGCCAGAGCAGTCCGCTCCACCGGTACTCAGTCCGGGTTCAGCCGTCTGCTCCGCTCCAGAGCCTGAGCAGTCCACCTCACCGGTGCCCAGTCCTGGCCCGGTTGTTTTCCCCGCTCCATGGCCGGAGCCGTTTGCCCCACCGGTGCCCAGTCCGGGCCCGGTTGTTTTCCCCGCTCCATGGCCGGAGCCGTTTACCCCACTGGTGCCCAGTCCTGGCCCGGTTGTTTTCGCATTTCCATGGCCGGAGCCGTTTACCCCACCGGTGCCCAGTCCGGGCTCGGTTAATTGCCCAGCTCCATGGCCGGAGCCATTTGCCCCCCCCCCCCGGTGCTCAGTCCGGGCCCGGTTGTTTTCCCCGCTCCATGGCCGGAGCCGTTTACCCCACCGGGGACCAGTCCGGGCCCGGTTAAATGTCCCGCTCCATGGCCGGAGCCATTGGCCCCACCGGTGCCCAGTCCGGGACCGGTTGTTTTCCCCGCTCCATGGCCGGAGCCGTTTGCCCCACCGGTAGCCAGCCCGGGCCCGGTTATAAGGAAGGGGCATGGGACAAAACTGTCCACTTCGCCGGAGCCAGAGCCGCCCCCGATGGACTAGTCTTCCCTCCTATTAACCCCCCCTTGTTTTGTGTGTTTTTTTTGGCGTCCGGGAGTCTGCGCCTTGGGGGGGGTACTGTCAGGCTCTGGCCATAGAGAAGCCTATTTGGATCCCTAATTAGAGGCAGCTGCACCGCATTGTCTCTAATTAGGGATCCTATATATGTTGAGTCTGTCCTTCACTCTGGTGTGGGTCGTTGTCGTTATATGTCGCAGTCACGGTGATAGTAAGTGTGCTTGTGTTACGTCCGTTCATTTTGTTTGTGTTTTGGTGAACGTGACGTTGTCTATCGTGTTTGTTTCAGTGTTGTTATAGTTCGTCATTTGGTGTGTTATTATACATAGTAAATATATATCTGATATTATTACATAGTATAATAAATCATGTCGAACTATAATTCCTGCGCTGCGTCTTGGTCTGTCTCTGCACCCGCACGTGACAGGAGGTCTACAATTTTGGGCTGATTTCTTTTGATTTTCCTATTATATCGAGCAAAGAGGCCTTGAAATACATCCATAGGTACACCTCCAATTGACAAAAATTTGTCAATTAGCCTATCAGAAGCTTCTAAACATCATGACATAATTTTCTGGAATTTTCCAAGTTGTTTTAAGGCACAGTCAACTTAGTGTATGTAAACTTCTGACCCACTGGAATTGTGAAATAGTGAATTATAAGTTAAAGAATCTATCTGTAAACAATTGTTGGAAGAATTACTTGTGTCATGCACAAAGTAGATGTCCTAACCGACTTGCCAAAACTATAGTTTGTTAACATGAAATCTGTGAAGTGGTTGAAAAATGAGTTTTAATGACTTCAACCTAAGTGTATGTAAACTTCCGACTTCAACTGTAGATCCATAGTCCCCTCCCCGATTTCATCATGGGGGATAATTAGCTACATCAACACTACACCGTTTGGCACACATGGTCAAGCTCTCTCTCTGCATACAAAATAGTTCTTACTAACTACTGTATGCAAATACGGGTGCATACGTCTCATATTACACACACTGAACATTTATGCAAAGTAACTCCAGTAAGTATGTAAATTAGTTGATTAAATCTGCTGCATGTGTCGTGCTCTGAATCAACTTTGTGGTTCGGGGGTGGGGTGGGGGTGTATGTCCTCGGGGACGAGAGAGGAAATCAATGTTCTCCCTCCCCTGGTCTCGTCAGGCTTTTTTTAGCAACTCAATGACCAAGTGTTAATTACTAAGTCAATTGTGTCATTAATCAAATGAGGAGGAGTCCCAGAAGATGTGGGGACAGGTAGCAGCAGCAGTGGTGTCTGTATCTCTCTCTCTCTCTCTCTCTCTCTCCACTGACAACTCAAGAGGAGAGAGGAGATAGAGGTGAGGGTGTCAATGGGCTGATCAAACTGCACCGGGTGGGTTCCAGTACTTAGATTGCTAGCTTGGCTTGGCTTTGCTTTCAATTCTTTTCTTGTCTTTTCCTCTCCTCATCTCATTTCCTTTCTTTCATGCCAACTAATAGCCAATGGTTAGATTAGGACAATTGCTTTCACTTATCAAGTCATTTTTGCTCTGTGTTCATTAAGGAAAGGATATGAGGAGAGGTAGCTATTGTATTAAACCCTACATATACCAGGGTCTTCAGACTCTTCTGAACAGATAAAGTGCAGACACAGGACACAGGATTAACAAGATCCACCAGGACCTCTGCAAACTTTGAAAGAATATGAGTTTTAACAATCCAAGGAAAAGGGAGGTTGGGGGTTCGTACCTCAACTGGAGTAGAGGTACTATATCGTAAACGCATCAGAAATTGAGGCACAACACTTTTGTCTTCTCTCTATTATAAAATATATAGGTTTAAATCAAGAGATAAACAATATATTTTTATTATGTAAAATGTTCAGCCTCAATTTGACCAATCCAACACATTATGACAGAAGGTCTCCACACCAAAGCATCAAACACTGTATTCCTGATCACTCACTACCTGGGTCATGTTCATTGAGGCATGCAACCAAAATTATTTTTAAAAACTTTTGCAATGGAAAAACATATGTTTTTGGGAAAATGTCCAATGCGCCCTCGCAGTTTCAGACCATTTTCTTCCATTTGGTGACTAATGAACACAACCTTGATAGGCTATAAAATACTGCATCTATCATGACCATTAAAAGCGTATAGTTACTGTGTATATGCTACTTTAATCACAATCACAAGCTGGGGAAATCAATGGATCTGTAGATGTAAGATTTTAAATGAAGCATAGTCTGACAAATGCTATCTTATCATGATTTCACATTGCCAAATAATAAATCAATACTATTAGACGTGTGTAGGTGTTGATTGTGTCTGTGGTGGGATCCATAGAGTTTTGAATGGGACTTCTCCATCTTTGTATAATGATGTCTTGGGAAATGATGTTTACTAAGTGAGTATGATGGCAGCCTCGCCCACACCTGATGCCCATCCCCTGATTCCACACACACACACCTGCTTCCACTCACTTGATTGCACACCGTTTATATGCTACCCTCCCTATGTTGTGCATGTGGATTATTGTTTCTGAGCTGCGACTCAGACGTGTCAGTGTATCATTTAAGTATATAGATCGTCTTCGTTGTTCGACCTCTTCAATTTTTTTTGGTGCTCACAAACCTTGCACGGTCACACTACGACAATACACTAGGAAAATACTGCCAGCATTCAGACGAGAATGAATCATATGGCTCATATTGTTCTGTTGAAGAGGTGTCTTTGGGTACAGTCCAGTGACGAATAACCAAATATTTATTAAAGGTGAGTGGGGATATGGCTAGAGGACTGTCAGACTTTTAAAAGCAACCGAATACATGAAAATCAGCCTGAAGCAGAGGCGCGATGCACCTGTTCGATATCTTTGAATTAATTATTTACAAAATAAATATATATTTTCAGCTTACAAATGTAAAACGACTTTCAAAAGGGCTATATACGCCTCTGGCCTGAAGTATTCAAACTGCAGCCGTTGTCAAGAGAGGAATGGCATTCGCATGCATACTGCATACAGTTCATCATACAAGACTGTGGGATGAAGAAGTCTTCGGCACCCTATTCCCTATGTAGTGCACTTCTTTTGACCAGGGCCCATGGCATTATAATGGGAATTAGGTGCTGTTTAAGACTCAGACAAAGTCTTCTTCATCTCTGACAACATGTTTATCTATGGAGATGTACTATGTGGCAAGATTATATTTTACATTGTTTTGTGCATGCCTTAAGAATAATGATGAGAAACTGCCACACTTTGATAACAGAAACAAGCTAATTAACCAGTAAGACACGAGGGGGTGTGGTATATGGCTGATATACCACAGCTAGGGACTGTGGTATATCAGGCACAACGCTCTTTATTGAGAATGCTGGGATTCGCAGACCTTCAGCTGTAGAATTTACACAAATTGATATTTCCTGATTCTGAGACAGCATCACCCTTCATAT
Source organism: Thymallus thymallus (assembly GCA_023634145.1). Classification (NCBI taxonomy): domain Eukaryota; kingdom Metazoa; phylum Chordata; class Actinopteri; order Salmoniformes; family Salmonidae; genus Thymallus; species Thymallus thymallus. The sequence continues at coordinate 13,659,442 of CM042384.1, read as the reverse complement.
CAGTTTGCTAAAGTGAGAAATCTATGCTCTTCTAGGGGCTGTAGCCCTATCTAAAGATTGTGTGCGCTTGAGTGTAATGTAAAATATAAACTGCTTTTGATCAAAGTGTGATGAAATGAGCGGCGTGATGATATTCTATCTTTTAGCACATTCTCATTGACAGCTTGGTAGCGTCAGCAGAAAGTGTGGGGAACTGTTTTGATCAGCTAAAATTCAGAAATTCTAACATGGTGACTCAAATCCAGGAGAAATGCAGTTCAGGGTAGGCAGCAATTATTAAAGTCTTGCCCGCAACACACAGAGATATCTGATAGGAAACAATAAGGAATCCCAGACGTGTGTGTGTGTGACTAAAGGGGCTGGCAGGGTGTCAGCTGTGCCTGATCAACCTGCCACTCATCCAATCTATTGTCACCTCTTACTCGTAACGTCCATTTAAACCCCCACTCGTCATACCTAGGTGTTTACAAAAAATGAAGTGTGGGTTGTCTTCACACCAAATGACAAAGGATGGCTCTTGTTAGTATTCCACTTGTTTCCCTTTAATCTAATTTAACAGAGGGGAGTGCGCTTATCACATTAACCAGCTCTGCTGTTTAACATCTGTCTAACTCTGCTGTCTAACTGCTGTAAGCATGACGGACTGTATACCTTGGATCCTGATCTCTGGCAGAGAGAACAACCAGGGGTGTATTCCACAGGAGGTTGCTGAGGGGAGAACGGCTCATAATAATGGCCAGAACGGAGCGAATGGAATGGTATTTGATACCCTTCCACTCATTCCACCCCAGCCATTACCATGAGCCTGTCCTCCCCAATTAAGATGCCACCAACCTCCTGTAGTGTATTCACTAGGAAACAAACGGCTGAAATGAGGAGGGACTAACCTGAACTTGTCCAATAAGAAACTTTTGTTTTTGTTGCAGAAAGTTTTGCACTAATGAATACACCCCCGGACCTTAACAGAGTTCTCTGGTTGGTGTGTGTGAAAAAAGTGGAGACGTTCCGTGTTTTTATACTTTCATTCCCAATGACTTTGGGCTGAATGGGAATTGTGCTCTGACTACTGAGCTCCAAATCCCATTGTCATCTGATTGGGGTTCACGCAGTCTTAGCTTTGGCGGCTAGGAAGCAAGGAGGAGGAAGTAGAGAGAGAGGGAGGGAAGGAGGGACCAGTTCTATCAGGATAGTATAATATATTGCCTGCCTTATGTGACGTGGAGAGAATAAATTCATTAGGCCCTAATCTATGGATTTCACCTGACTGGGCAGGGGTACAGACAGAAATACTTCTCAGCACCCCCCACCCCCTCAGACGATTGTCACGATCGGGTGTGTAGAGACCAAGGCGCAGCGCAGTGATAGTTCGACATCATAGTTTATTTAAATAATAAACTAAACTTGAATAGAACTATACAAAACAACAACGATACATATACAAAGGAAAACACACTTACTTCGATCACGGACATCAAGACAATGAACCACACCTATGGTGTGGAACATACAAACTTAAGTAGGATCACTAATTAGAGACAATGCATAGCAGCTGCCTCTAATTAGGGATCCAACACAAAACACAGCACAGAAATAGAACACATAGAACTGTCAGACCCTGACCATAGAATTATATAGAAGCAATAGGCTTCTCTATGGCCAGAGCCTGACAACGATCCCAGCTTAGGGTAGAGAAATCAACAATTAATCATCTGGCAACAGCTTGACATTCTTGCAGTCAGCATGCCAGTTGCACACTCCCTCAAAACGTAAGACATCTGTAGCATTATGCTGTGTGACAAAACTGTACATTTTAAAGTGGCCTTTTATTGTCCCCAGCACAAGGTGCACCTGTGTAATGATCATGTGGATGGTAGATGGATTATCTTGGCAATGGAAAAATGCTCACTAACAGGAATTTAAACAAATTTGTGAAAATTAAGAAATAAGCTTTTTATGCATATGGAACATTAATGGGATTTAATATTTCAGATCATGAAACATGGGACCAACAATTGACATGTTGTGTTTATATTTTTGTTCAGTGTAAAAACCTTCTACTTTCAATCAACGTGACAGTGAATGAAGAGCTTCCAAAAACAGATTACATGGTCAGCATAGCAATGAGGGCCAGACTAGCTATTAGCGAGGATACTCTAGCATCGTGGGTGCCTCACTGCTCCAACCCTGGCTCTTTGCTGACAAGATGGCCTCCAGCCAGTTTCTCCGATCTGCTTGAGTGAACATCTGTGCGGTGTGTTTACCATACTGTAAATACCACTGTGTTTACTTCTAATTTTATAAACAATAAGGTGGGGTTGAATGGGTAAACACGGTAAATGCACAGTGTAGTAGCCTCTTGACATTTGAGTCCGACTACTGTTTTGAAAAATGTGCAGCCATAACCTGGATGGATTTCCAAGGCTGATACCATTTTGCACCACTATGCCCTTTTTAAAATGATCACTCTTTATATTTTCGGCGCTGCACTTCTCCACTGATTTCTCACCTCTCCTTGCAAGTCTGCTTCTCTGCCCGCTTAAGCTAACCCCTACTAGTTTCAGATAGATTCATAAAATGAAATGTAGTTGCTGTAACTGCGCTCTCCGCCATCTTTCTGCCAAATCGGCAGATTGTTAAAGCTTCATTTTCATTAACAGTGTAAATGGTTTCTGTGATAGCCCTTGTCAAGTTTGTGCAAAGGGTATATTACTTATTTATTAATATTTTAGCTTTTCATTAAGGGAACTCATCAGTAAAATTGCATCTGTTTATTGCAATGTCAGACCATCATTTACTAGTGAACACACTTGACAAGTCAATTTACAGGTAGGTCATGAAGCTACTGAATACTCATAGGCCACGTTTGTGTAGAGAGCCAGAGGTCGATTATTTTTTTTATTTTTTTCATAAACACGACCATGGGCAAAAATAAGAAACAATTAGTTATAGATTGAGGACACGGAAATTATGAATAAAAAAGAACACTGGATGTTTTACTGGACGACTGATGGGTAAGCAACTAATTGGCACTTCAATAGGACCTTCTATTCAGTTGACTTTGAATAATGATATTCCATAAGAGAACATGAGACAAAAGTGTATACTAAGCACCAAAAGGAGCTTACAACATGTAATCCTCAGTACAATGGATGGGCAACTTCTTAGTTTAAAAAAAGAGAATTCCTTAGTCTAAAGGCAAAAAGTAAAGTGACCCAAATGTTTCTCTCTGTTCGTCTTCTGGCCCTAAATGTGGTTTCTCATGTACACCCACTATTATGATGTAAATGAAATGCAGATTTCTCCCACCCTGCTCTGCATAATATGTTCGTAGGCTCTAGTACGCTAATTCATGTTATTCCATTAACCTGAGCCACCATGCACAACAACACTATCTGCTCTAGTCGGCTTATCACACCATGCATCGCAAAAAACGGGCTACAACACAAGTATGACATGGTCGTCGCTACATTTGGTAGCAGTATCCTCTAACATTATATTTCCCTCATCACTCAGTGTCAAGTCTGTCATTGATAACCATACATATACTTTTTCTACCCGAGCTTCACTGCTTTCTTCTTGTAACAACCCCTTTGTTGGCTGTCATTAAGCTGTAACTTTCTAGTCCTGCAATTTTCAAAATTTTGACAACAGATATGTCTATGTTTGTAAGCCTATTTCATGCACTAGCGCTATTGTATGCACATAAATTCTTATGTTAAGCAGGTTGAGTCAAATACATAAATATACAGTCTACAACATGCATACATTATGTATGAAATGGCAATAGAAATGTATTGGGGCTTAACAACACTGGTCAGCATATATGTGGTTTACTGATAAGGTTGAAGTGAGTGAGACATGCGGTGTACTTGAGGCACGTGACTCTCCTATGTCCTGGGCTCTTTCTCAATTCCTCTTTCCTGGATTCCTTATATCTTCTATCCTCTCTTCCTTTTCAAAACCGGAGAAGAAGATCCCAGGGTCCTAGGGTATGGAACTTCTCCTCCAATACGATTGAAAAGGAGGTGGGGAAATGGGATGCAAGGAATCATAGAAAGGTGAATTGAGATAAAGCCCCTACCTCCTGCTCAACGATTTAAACGTTGTGGATCAAACTTAGTCCCTCAAGCACTGGAAATACTGAGGATGTGTGAAGTCTTGGTATAATCTGATATTTCCTCAGTAGAAGTACTCTGTGTACTATAAATCAAATATATATACATACATACATACATACATACATACATACATACATACATACATACATACATACATACACATGGGACATATCAAAACCATCAATCTTTGATGGCCCCCATGAAGTGACACACCGACAGACCGGCAGTTTGGAAAAACTTTGACAGCAAAATAGCTAGGCGGTGAGACAAATTTGATAAAAACATGGCAGGTGAAGGCGTTAAACCAGCAACACATATGTCGTCCTTGACTTGCAATCTGTTACCTGAAATGATCTATAATTGATGAACCCATTCAGTGCAATCTAAATTGAAATGTGCTCCATGGCAGGCTGCAGGCTGGGAGGAGGATGAGGGCGGAGAAATTACATTTCACAGCATTGAGAACTCAGACGGTGCCATGGAGAGAATAGCTGCAGGGAAAAGTGAATTGGTCTCAGTGAAAACATGGCAGCCGAAGTGCCTTATTTGCTTTTGCTTACCCTGCTCGGTGTGAGTGTACTCTCCTCTACAGTTCAGTGTGCTGATTATGGGCCAAGGCCTTCTCTCTCAGTCCATCTGTCCTTCGGAACAAGGTCAACGCTGATCTGCTTATTTAAATACACATGGCTAAAGTAGGCCCAGAGATGTGCTGTGTGTTTTTGCAGCCCACGATTTTCTTTCGGTGTCCTTGCCAAGACTTATTTTGGTCTGTACAGTCAGGTTCTATTTTGGTCTGTATAGTCAGGTTCTTCAGAGGGTTCTGCCTCCTCATCCCTGTCTTTCGAGACGATGACTACTCCTGTTCCTGTGATTCTCAAAAATGTCCATATCAAAGATTTACTATGCTTCTCCACTCAGGTATAAAGGACTTGACTGTGACTCTTCTTCAGATAGAGCTAGGCAAATTAGTGTGAGAGGTGAATAATGGTTATATTGATAGCCATTATTTGCTGGGCTTGATAGGGCAATTAGTGCCTTGACATAGATATCTAGGAGTAGGAGCCATACTTACAGTGCAGCCTATGCCTATACGCAGACTACGCAATGCTGTGATTATATACAGCGGGTGAAATAAGTATTGAACACGTCACCATTTGTCACAGTAAATATATTTCCAAAGGTGCTATTCACATGAAATTTTCACCAGATGTTGGTAACAACCCAGGTAATCCATACATACAAAGAAACCAAAACAAATAAATTCAGAAATTAAGTTATGTGAAATGACACAGGGAAAAGTATTGAACACACTTACTGATATTTATTTAATACTTTGTACAAAAGCCTTTGTTGGTAATGACAGCTTCAAGACGCCTCCTGTATGGAGAAACTAGTCGCATGCATTGCTCTGGTGTGATTTTGGCCCATTCTTCCACACAAACAGTCTTAAAATCTTGAAGGTTCCGTGGGCCTCTTCTATGAATCTTGATCTTCAGTTCTTTCCATAGATTTTCAATGGGATTTAAGTCAGGTGATTGGCTGGGCCATTCTAGCAGCTTTATTTTCTTTCTTTGAAACCAATTGAGAGTTTCCTTGGCTGTGTGTTTGGGATCATTGTCTTGCTGAAATGTCCACCCTCGTTTCATCTTCATCATCCTGGTAGATGGCAGCAGATTTTTGTCAAGAATGTCTCTGTAAATTTGCCCATTCATGCTTCCTTAATTATGTGAAGTTTGCCAGTACCATTTGCTGAAAAGCAGCCCCACACCATGATGTTCCCACCTCCAAACTTCACTGTTGGTATGATGTTTTTAGGGTGATGTGCAGTGCCATTTCTCCTCCAAACATGGTGTGTATTATGACATCCAAACAGTTCAATTTTGCTCTCATCTGACCACACTATATTCTCCCAGTATTTCACTGGCTTTTCCAAATGTTGTGCAGCAAACTTTAAACGAGCTTCAACATGCTTTTTTTTCAGCAATGGAGTCTTGCGTGGTGAGCGTGCATACAGGCCATGGCGGTGGAGTGCATTACTTACTGTTTTCTTTGAGACAACAGTACCTGCTAATTGCAGGTCTTTTTGATTATTCTTTTCACTCCTCTGTCAGAAATCTTGCGAGGAGCACCTGGTCGAGGCAAATTTATGGTGAAATGATTGTCTTTCCACTTCCGTATTATGGCCCCAACAGTGCTCACTGGAACATTCAGAAGCTTAGAAATGCGCCTATAACCAATGCCATCATTATGTTACGAAGGTCTTGAGACAGCTCTTTGCTTTTACCCATCATGAGGTGTGACACCTTGGCAATGAGACCTTTTTGTAGGCCATCAGTTGGGACTGAACCAGCTGATATTAATTTGCACTGACAGGGGGTTGGATTGCTTTTTAATTACTGATAGTTTTCAGCTGTTGTCTTGGCTTTCCATGCCTTTTTGCACCTCCCTTTCTTCATGTGTTCATTACTTTTTCCCTGTGTCATTTCACATTATTACACAACTTAATTTCTGAACTTATTTGTTTTGGTTTCTTTGTACAGTGGGGAGACCAAGTATTTGATACACTGCCAATTTTGCAGGTTTTCCCACTTACAAAGCATGTAGAAGTCTGTAATTTCTATCATAGGTACTCTTCAACTGTGAGTGACGGAATCTAAAACAAAAATCCAGAAAATCACATTGTATGATTTTTAAGTAATTAATTTGCATTTTATTGCATGACATAAGTATTTGATACATCAGAAAAGCAGAACTTAATATTTGGTACAGAAACCTTTGTTTACAATTACAGAGATCATACGTTTCCTGTAGTTCTTGATCAGGTTTGCACACACTGCAACAGGGATTTTGGCCCACTCCTCCATACAGACCTTCCTCAGATCCTTCAGGTTTCGGGGCTGTCGCTGTGCAATACGGACTTTCAGCTCCCGCCAAAGATTTTCTATTGGGTTCAGGTCTGGAGACTGGCTAGGCCACTCCAGGACCTTGAGATGCTTCTTACGGAGCCACTCCTTAGTTGCCCTGGCTGTGTGTTTCAGGTCGTTGTCATGCTGGAAGACCCAGCCACGACCCATCTTCAATGCTCTTACTGAGGGAAGGAGGTTGTTGGGCAAGATCTCGCGATACATGGCCCCATCCATCCTCCCCTCAATACAGTGCAGTCGTCCTGTCCCCTTTGCAGAAAAGCATCCCCAAAGAATGTTTCCACCTCCATGCTTCATGGTTGGGATGGTGTTCTTGGGGTTGTACTCATCCTTCTTCTTCCTCCAAACACGGCGAGTGGAGTTTAGACCAAAAAGCTCAATTTTTGTCTCATCAGACCACATGACCTTCTCCCATTCCTCCTCTGGATCATCCAGATGGTCATTGGCAAACTTCAGACGGGCCTGGACATGTGCTGACTTGAGCAGGGGGACCTTGCGTGAACAGCAGGATTTTAATCCATGACGGCGTAGTGTGTTACTAATGGTTTTCTTTGAGACTGTGGTCCCAGCTCTCTTCAGGTCATTGACCAGGTCCTGCCGTGTAGTTCTGGGCTGATCCCTCACCTTCCTCATGATCATTGATGCCCCACGAGATGAGATCTTGCATGGTGCCCCAGACCGAGGGAGATTGACCGTCATCTTGAACTTCTTCCATTTTCTAATAATTGCCCCAACAGTTGTTGCCTTCTCACCAAGCTGCTTGCCTATTGTCCTGTAGCCCATCCCAGCCTTGTGCAGGTCTACAATTTTATCCCTGATGTCCTTACACAGCTCTCTGGTCTTGGCCATTGTGGAGAGGTTGGAGTCTGTTTGATTGAGTGTGTGGACAGGTGTCTTTTATACAGGTAACGAGTTCAAACAGGTGCAGTTAATACAGGTAATGAGTGGAGAACAGGAGGGCTTCTTAAAGAAAAACGAACATGTCTGTGAGAGACGGAATTCTTACTGGTTGGTAGGTGATCAAATACTTATGTCATGCAATAAAATGAATTATTAAAAAATCATACAATGTGATTTTCTGGATTTTTGTTTTAGATTCCGTCACTCACAGTTGAAGAGTACGTATGATAAAAACTACAGACCTCTACATGCTTTGTAAGTGGGAAAACCTGCAAAATCGGTAGTGTATCAAATACTCCCCACTGTAGGTTTGTATGTTCCACACCGGGGATGTGGGTCGTTGTCGTATAGTTCGCAAGTCACGGTGACAGTAAGTGTGCTTTGTTACGTTTTTGATGTTTGTTTGTTCGTGTCTGTTTGTTCTGTAGTTCGTCATTGGTGTTTTATTATACATAGTAAATTATATCTATTACATAGTATAATAAATTATGTCGAACTACTATCCCTGCGCTGCGCCTTGTTCTGTGTATGCACCCTCTCGTGACAGTTATTGAGTTGTGCACGACGAGCCCCCAGTGCAAAGTCCCACAGCAAGGACTTGCTCACCCTGCTGCAATCAAAAGAAATGCACAGCACCAGCACATTCACTTTAGCCTTGCTAATCTGCAGCTCTGACTATCCCCAGGTAGAACCGCTGCAGAGTAGAGCGGAAAGGAGGGATTGGGGCTGACGACATGGAGAGCAAATGCTTCTTAAATAGGGTGGATGGGAGATTGCATTGGGGAGAGAGAATAAATGAGCCAGTGAATAATTGTGATGATAGCCCTGTGAACTTTCTCGAGGCTTTTGCCCCTGACCTCATCCCATGACACCCTCATTAAAATTTAAGAGGATGAGGGAATGTGGTGCTCCTTGGCTGTTTCCTTACCGGGATGCCCTTTTTTGCATTAATTTAAATGATGCCAGGAGCGAGGGGTCAAGTTTAAAGAGACACCAAGGAGGGTGTAGACTGGTCCCAGTGATAGAGTTCCTGTGGGATCTAGGGAACATTTTGCTCAGCTACTAAGGTTATTGTGCGTTGGAGCTGAACTTCACTTGTCTCAGGAAAGTATTACATGTGGCCTGTTTAATAGTAATAACCCAGTACTTTAGATAGTGTTCTTGAATTTTTATGTAACCTTTTCATATTGGGAGATCCCTTTGAGATCAATGGTCTCTTTTATGAGGGAGACCTGTACCAAGAAGATAGCAAGCGTGTGATACAATTGATAGATGCCCTAAACATGTTGCAAGGATTACATGCAACCTTGAAAAAAAAGACCAAATTGATTCTGATCCGATTTCTATTTTAATTCATGAAACAAAATAAGTATATTTGGTAATGCTTTCGCAGTCTTCTATCCTAACCTACATCTTAAATTAGTAGCATATTGTCAAGACGAAATTTAAGAAGCTAGTAATAACGAGAGCGAGAGAGAACAAAATGTTGTGATGTGGGAAATTCATTGGATTTGAAAAAAGTAATGAACTTGTTTTGAGGGTGAAATTTGAAATGTAATGATATTGAATTGTATTTGGTTGTCAACGCAACACAATTTCAACATTTGAAGGAGATGTATCTTCTGCTTGGATAGTTCCATCTGTGCCACTAACTACAAATGTATAATGTATATGTTGGATTCACTTCTCCATCTCAACCAAAAATGTTAGTTAAAAGAATAGAACTTAATGGAATAAAATGTTGTTTAATGTGCATTTCAAGTTTAATTTGATTTAGTCTTATTCTTTTAACTTACATATTAATATGTAAGTTGATGATATATTGAGTGATAAAATAGATTCACATTTAATTTGCTCTGTTAAACCTACCCTTTGGAATGACTTTGATAGTAACAGTGAATCTATTTTGTTTTTAAGTTAATAATTGATGTGTTGAACACAGTTGTCAGTTGTATGTAGTTTCCTCCGACACATTTCTGCAGCTGGCTTCCAGATTAAGCTAGCAGTGTGTCAAGAAGCAGTGCGGCTTGGCAAGGTCATGTTTTGGAGGATGCATGGCTCTCGACCTTCGCCTCTCCCGAGTCCGTACGGGAGTTGCAGCAATGGGACAAGAATGTAACTACCGATTGGATATCATCAATAAGGCGGAAAAAAAGGCGGAATAATATACATTAGAAGAAGTGCTGATATTAGTGTTTCTCCTTCTTGAGACATCTTATCAACATCATCGCCATTACACTTCCTCAAAATAGTCAAAATTATTCTAAGATACCGTATTCAATTAAACGCAGTCTCAAATAGCCGCCTGTCCCTTTTAATAGCTGAGCACACATTTCAACAAATAAAGGCCTGTTTCAAGTAAATGCCCGGTCAAAATGAAGGTTAACATGAGTTACCAGGAATTGTTTACAATGTTTAATGTTTAATTAGTTACATTCAATAATTCAGTAATGACTGGAAATCATCTGTTTATATCGCAAGTAAGAAACTGCTAGCCATTGGCTGCTAACAGTTGAGAACTGGTAGCTAACTGGCAAGCACAAAAACAGTCGAAACAGTCGAGTACAAACCCCCAGAAATAATCAGAACGCCAAAGAGCTCTATTTTCATGTCATCTGCATTGAACGGCATTGGCACCTGGATTGGAAGCAGTGCTGGTCATATGACAAAAAAAATAGAGTTCTTTGATCAATGCATATGCAGAAATTCAGATTGACCTTTAGACTTACTAGCTGCTAGTAAGGGGACTCGCAGTAAAGACCCAGGGTATTTATTTTTCACAGTCCCATAAGTATATAGCAAGCCCAGCACCTTCAGTGGAAAAGCTGATAAATATAAAATATCACCTGAGTCCCTGGATGAGACTGCACCGCTTTGCATGACTGCACTCTGTATCTGTCCTCACTAAAGGACAAATTGTGTCTACTATGAACAAGGGCAACATGGCCTACACACACACACACACACACACACACACTCACCTTTTGACCAGGCCCAAAACCCTGGTCAAAAGTGGTTCACTACAAAGGGAATAGGGTACCATTTGGGATGCAGCTTATAGCAAACAAGGCTCAGCCACTGCTGTCCAAACACTAAGCCCCTGCCAGGGAACATTGTTACCCACTCTGACGCAGACAGGCATGCACAGTGTGCATTGTTCCCTCTATATTCACACTATTTACTTATACTCTGTTCAGGCTGCGTTTTCTGTGACTGATTTAGGGCCACACATTTCTACAGAGACAAATTGCTTCAACTCCCAAGACACCCCATTCCCCAAAGGAAAATTGAGACCCCTCAACTGCTTTTTTACAGCTTTGCTGAGGAAAAACAATGCTATACTCTGAATAAGGCATAACACTTTTGGCTTTCTATCTTAGAAATTAGGAAGGCTCCATGGCCTCAAAGTAGGAATCAAATATAAGCTTCACTTGCCAGGTTCCACACCTTATATTGTAACTATCACTTTGTTAGTTTGTATAAAACGTCCCTCCTCATCGCCCTCAATAAGAGAAGGCAATACTGTCCTGTCAGTCTGTGTGCTAGTCACTCAGTTTACACTCCCTTTCCAAGAACCACGGTCACTCAAGTGCTGTCTAATCAGTGCCATGTCTTTAACCCCAGCCAACAGCATCAGCTGGGGCTTTGAGCGAAATGGACTGCTGGACCCTGCCAAAAAAGCTTCAAAGTAATTTCTCCCAATCGGAGTCTCGGGGTAGTTGTTAATCCACCGTTCCCAACTGCCCATCATCTATAAATAAACTGGCTGCGACGCCACAACTTGTAAAGACGCCAGTTAAAAAGAGCCAGGTTTGAGGTCTGAATTTTAATAAAACCGATCATTCTTAATTTCAGCTTGGTTAAACAGCAAATTGGCACAGGAGACAGCACACTGGGAACAGGTTGAGGACGTGTGGATGGTGGAAGACAGGAAGTAGACAGGACATCAAGAGTATGTTGTAATTTGTTTCAAAATGCAGCTTTGTTGCTATGCAAATGTTCTCATATACTGTACTGTACACTGATTGTACAAAACATTAGGAACACCTTCTTAATATTGAGTTGCACCTCCTTTTGCCCTCAGAATAGCCTCAATTTGTCGACTCTACAAGGTGTCGAAAGCGTTCCGCAGGGATGCTGGCCCATGTTGACGACAATGCTTCCCACAGTTGTATCTAATTGGCTGGATATACTGGACCATTCTTGATACACAAGGGAAATTGTTAAGAGTGAAAAATCCAGCAGTGTTGCAGTTCTTGACACACTCAAACTGGTGTGCTTGATACTACCCCGTTCAAAGGCACTTCAATATTTTGTCTTGCCCATTCACCCTCTGAATGGAGCACATACACAATCCATGTCTCAATTTTTAAGACTTAAACATTTTTCTTTAACCTGTCTCCTCCCCCTCATTTACACCGATTGAAGGTGACATCAATAAGGGATCATAGCTTTCACCTGGATTCACCTGGTCAGTCTATGTTGATAGCATTAAATGGACAGGATTACAGTCATGTGTGCATTCATTTTACATATGGGTGGTCCCTGGAATCAAACCCACTACCCTGGCATTACATGCAGCATGCACCAACTGAGCTACGATTGAACAGCTTTATAGGTTTTGAACTATTTCACACAATTTGTCCCTTGGTTGGAGTTCTTCTAAGCATTTCCTGAGCTCTCAAGCACTTTTCATCTACTGGTTTCATAGCCTGGGAAGACCTGACAAGTTACTAATTAGAAAATGTGAGTGAGTATTTATATAGCCATCCTATAGATTAAGGTGTTGGTTAAGAGTTAAGAGTCATGGATGGTTTGGACCTCCAGCTTTCCATTTTTGTCATGTGTCAGTCATTGGAATAGGTGTAGCAGACTTCCATTAACTCTTTCTTTGAATTTCAAATTATTCCTGGTTGGTTGATGGATGTTGTAGAGCAGCCTTTCTTAAAGTATGGGTCCTGTTAATGGTGGGTCACGACCTGTCAGAGTAAATTTGTCATAATTTAATTAATTAATGGAATTGATTTTGGCCAAGTGCAACTGCATTCTCTGTTCAGTGCGCTCTCTGCATCTCAGCGGTGTCTCTGCTCAGTTTGGCAGCTGCACGAGTGGGTGGAAGATGCCCGTGTGCCGGCTCCCTGCACCCGACCTCCAGTGCGTGCGCCTAGCCAGGTGCTTCCTGTGACAGCTCCACGCACCCGACATCCGGTGCACCTCCACAGTCCGGTACGTCCTGTGCCGGACCTCCGCAGCCCGGAACCTCCAGCAAAAGTCCGCAGCCCGGAACCTCCAGCGAAGGTCCGTAGCCCGAAGCCTACAGCGAAGGTCCGCAGCCCGGAACCTCCAGCGAAGGTCCGCAGCCCGCAACCTCCAGCGAAGGTCTGCAGCCCGAAGCCTATAGCGAAGGTCCGCAGCCCGGAACCTCCATCGAAGGTCCGCAGCCCGGAACCTCCAGCGAAGGTCCGCAGCCCGGAACCTCCATCGAAGGTCCGCAGCCCGGAACCTCCAGCGAAGGTCCGCAGCCCGGAACCTCCAGCGAAGGTCCGCAGCCCGGAACCTCCCGCCGTCGGCTCCAGAGCCTGAGCAGTCCACTCCACCGGTACCCATTCCGGGTCCAGCCGTCTGCTCCGCTCCAGAGCTTGAGCAGTCCGCTCCACCGGTGCCCATTCCGGGTCAAGCCGTCTGCTCCGCCCCAGTGCCAGAGCAGTCCGCTCCACCAGTACCCATTCCGGGTTCAGCCGTCTGCTCCGCTCCAGAGTCAGAGCAGTCCACTCCACCGGTGCCCATTCCGAGTCCAGCCGTCTGCTCCGCTCCAGTGCCAGAACAGTCCGCCGCACCGGTGCCCAATCCGGGTCCAGCCGTCTGCTCCGCCCCAGTGCCAGAGCAGTCCGCTCCACCGGTGCCCATTCCAGGTCCAGCCGTCTGCTCCGCTCCAGTGCCAGAGCAGTCCACTCCACCGGTGCCCATTCCGGGTCCAGCCGTCTGCTCCACTCCAGTGCCAGAGCAGTCTGCCCTACCGGTGCCCAATCCGGGTCCAGCCGTCTGCTCCGCTCCAGTGCCAGAGCAGTCCGCTCCACCGGTACCCAGTCCGGGTTCAGCCGTCTGCTCCGCTCCAGAGTCTGAGCAGTCCGGCTGCCCAGTCCACGCCCGATTGTTTTCCCAGCTCCATGGCCGGAGCCGTTTGCCCCACCGGTGCCCAGTCCTGGCCCGGTTGTTTTCCCCGCTCCATGGCCGGAGTCGTTTACCCCACCGGTGCCCAGTCCGGGTCCGGTTCCTTACCCAGCTCCATGGCCGGTGCTGTTTGCCCCACCAGTGCCCAGTCCGGCCCGGTTAATGGTCCTGCTCCATGGCCGGAGCCGTTTGCCCCACCGTTGTCTAGTCCGGGCCCGGTTATTTGCCCAGCTCCATGGCCGGAGCCGTTTACTCCACCGGTACCCAGTCCGGGCCTGGTCATAAGGAGGGGGCACGGGAGAAAACTGTCCACTTCGCCGGAGCAAGAGCCGCCCCCGACGGACTAGTCTTCCCTCCCTATACCCCCCCCCAAGTATTTGTGTGTTTTCTTTGGCGTCCGGGAGTCCGCGCCTTGGTGGTGCGGGGTACTGTCAGGCTCTGGCCATAGAGAAGCCTATTTGCTTCTCTATGTAACCATGGTCAGAGTCTGACCGGTCTTTTCTTTCTGCTTCTGGTGGTGGTTTGTGTGGGATCCCTAATTAGAGGCAGCTGTAGTGCATCGTCTCTAATTAGGGATCCTACATAGGTTTGTAGATTTTCACACGGGTTGTGGGTCATTGTCGTTATATGTCGCAGTCACGGTGGATGTAAGTGTGCTATTTGTTACGTCCGTTCATTCGTGTTTGTTTTTGTGAACGGGACGTTTTGTACATCGTGTGTTTGTTTGTGTTGTATAGTTCGTTCTTAATTTGTACATTTATATACATAGTATATTAAAAAGAATGTCGAACTATAATCCCTGCGCTGCGTCTTGGTCGAGGTATGCACCCTCATGTGACACCGTGTGCTTCACGGTTTACCAGATCTTTTTTTGGCAGTTTTCTTGAAGATCACTTGGCAACGCACACGCTGCAGTGCTGTTGTTCAGAAGCAGATAATTATGCGGGGTCAGCCACTGGCTTGTCATTCCTACTACCCATCACTCACCGCTGTCAATGAATGGACTCAACCTAGCCACAAGTTCTGACTGAGCTCAACTGTCATGAATCGCAAATACAGCGATGAGTTTCTCTCTCTTGGTTTAATACAAACTTTGAGAAATAATGAGAAGTGCCCACAATGTGTTTTGTGCAGGGAAGTGCTTAGTAATGAGTCTCAAAATGAACAAATTAAAACGACAGGTCCTGACCAAACATCCACAGCATGACGGTAAACCCAGGGAGTTCTTTCAGAACAGGGCAGAATGCTTCAGGAAACAATTATTCTACAGTGAAAAAGCTAGCAATGCATTTTTGGCATTTTATAACAGGGGATGATAAGAAGAAATAAAAGAGTACTATCTCTCATACAAGTCGATGTGAGTTTTTCTTTCAAACAATCTCCTTGTACACAGCTAATAGCTAGCTAGCTAAAGTTATCCAAGGCAAGCCATCTAGTAACAGTTCAGATGAAGATGAGAAAAACAACTTTTGCTGTTAAAATACAAGTAATCATTTTTATTCTGAAATGGAATACACTGATTGATTCAAGATGCTTTTTGAGGCAAACACACTCACACAGTTCTGGGTCGCTCATCTACAGCAGGAAGCAGTTTCCTTCCTGGCTGAGGAAGCAGCAGATGTTCTGATCCAGTTTGGCACCACATACCTATACGAGTCAGGGTTCTCAACTGTGCATACTTAATACACAAGTAAAGAAAAAGACTCAATGCTGTGCATAAACCTCAGGGATGCACTGTCAAAAACTGAGCCCAGAATATACCTGCTTGTTGAATACTTCAAACAGTCACACACCTCTCATTAGGACTGTGTGTGTGTGTTTTCTGGTCTACATCTGTGTGATGTGATCAATTAGTTTATTCAAGTTCAGAATAAAAATATGTTTTGTATTTTAACAGCAACAGTTCCAACCTAGACTTTTTTTCAACAATAATTTCTACAGTAAGATGTACAGTAGGCCTGATCATTTTTCATCTGTACTGTTACTTAGTACAACCCTATCAAAAACTGAGCCTGTGTGTTATGTTATACATCTGTATGACGTGATCAATCAGTTCAGAATTCCAATTATTTATTGTATTTTAACAGCAACAGTTCCAATCTAGACAGATATTTAAGAGTGTTTTTAACTGGGGGGGATTAACATTAATAGCTATTTTAAATAGTATTTTATTTAATTGTTATTTGTCTATGTTGCCTTTGTTAATGGGAATAAGGGCAATAAAATATACCGATATTTACGCATAGTTGCATGTTTCTGTATGCTTTGGTCCCAGGAAAACACAGAATGTTTAATTTGGGTCCCAGGCTGAAAAGGTTTAAGAACCCCTGTTATAGAGGAAGGAAAAAAGATAATCCAGCAATGCCTTGGGAAGGAAAATTAACTTTTAAGTCAGTTCAACATATGTGATCTTGAGGCTATAGCTTTTACACTATTTATTAATAAGGCTGAATTATCATTGCTATACTGGCCTTAGTTTTGCCTTTTTTATATGTAGCTGCACCAACAGGCAACGATTAATGCTTTGGTATTGACTCACTTTGGTATTATCCAACAGTACAAAATTTTTAAAAAAGTGAGCATAGTTACATGTAAAGGATACCAGCATTTTATGCATTCTGATGGGTTGAGTATTCTCGTTCCCAATGCGCTAAGCAGTGCAGCATCTCGTTCCGCTTTTTCAGGGAACAGGGTTACAGTCAAGTAACCCGGAACGTTCCCTTTCAAAAGTTACAATCGATGCTGCACTGCTTAGCGCATTGGGAACGAGAATGCCCACGCCGCCGTGCTTGAAGGTGTCTGGACTCCTTACGGTTGTGTAGGTGTGCTCACAAGAACGCAGGAAAACCCTAGACATTAGCTTGTGATGTCGACACAAGGACGTGAGAGCCCGGAGTGGCATGAACATCCAAACTATAAAATCTTATGAATGTGTGCGGAGAGGACCAGCCTGCCGCATCACAAACAAACTGCAAGGGGGCACCTCTTGCCAAGGCAGCAGAGGAGGCGACCCCTCTGGTGGAGTGAGCCCTTAGACCCGTTGGCGAAGCTTGGCCACGTGCCTCATAGGCAAGAGCAATAGCATCCCTGACCCAATGTGACAAGGTCTGTTTGGTGACGGCAGCACCCCTGTTGCCACCCCCATAACAAACAAACAGTTGCTCTGACTTACGCCACTGGCTGGTGCGGTGGACATAGGTCTGAAGAGCACGGACTGGACACAGTCTGTGAGATCTCTCCTGCTCCGGCGTTGTGAACGGCGGAGGGCAGAAGGTCTCAAGAGTGACCGGATGTACAGTCGAGAAAGGTACCTTAGGCAGGTAATCAGGATTAGGATGCAAAATCACTTTCACCATTCCTGGGGCAAAGTCTGAGCAGGATGGCGATATTGACAGAGCCTGCATATCCCCGATTCTTTTTAGAGAGGTTATAGCCATAAGAAAAACCATCTTTAGGGTCAGATGTTTGTCAGACGCTGACTCTAGAGGTTCAAAGGGGGTCTCAACCAGACCCTCGAGGACTATAGCTAAGTCCCATGAAGGGATCTTGGTTCTTACGGGAGGCCTCAGTCGTCTGGCCCCACGAATGAAGCGAGCGAGCAGAGGATGTCTCCCGAGTGGCACATCGTCAACCAAGGCGTGGCAAGCCGACAGAGCGGCCACATAAACCTTGAGAGTGGCGGGGCATGTGCCTGTTGATAATTTTTCTTGCAGGAAATCCAGAACTGAAGCAATCCGGCAGTTGACCGGATCTGCATTATGCACAACACACCACCTTTCAAAAACACCCCATTTGTTGGTATAAATCTTTCTAGTGGAGGAGGCCCTAGCACTTAGAATGGTCTCAATAACGGCAGGCGAAAGCCCAGTGCCCCTCAGTTGGTACCCATCAGGGGCCAAACATGAAGGTTCCACAGGTCGGGCCTGGGATGGAATATCGTGCCCTCCGCTTGGGACAGAAGGTCCCTCCTCTTCGGAATCGCCCATGGCGAGCCGTCGAGGAGAGATATTATCTCCGAGAACCATACTCTGTTCGGCCAACGCGGTGCTATCAGTAAGAGGCAAGACCCTTGCTTGCGAACTCTGGCTAGAACTCCCGGGAGCAGAGTCACAGGAGGAAACGCATACAGGCGCATTTTGGGCCATGTGTGTGCCATCGCATCCAGACCCAGGGGGGCTGGGTGACTCAGAGAGAAGTAGAGGGGACATTGCGCTGTCTGCTGGGAGGCGAAGAGGTCCACCTCCGCTTCGAAAAATCTGGTCCAGATCTGTTTTACTACATCTGGGTGGAGTTTCCATTCCCCCGTGTGTAATTTCTGTCTGGACAGTAAATCTGCTCCCACATTCAGATACCCCGGAATGTAAACTGCCCTGAGTGACAGGAACTTTTCCTGTGCCCAGAGAAAAATCTGCCTCGCTATTCTGTTCAGATTGTGTGAGCGCAGACCTCCCTGGTGATTTATATAAGAGACTGCCGTTGTGTTGTCCACCCGCACTAGGACATGACAACCTCTCAACTGGGGGAGAAAATATTTCAGGGCCAGAAATACAGCCATCAACTCGAGTCAGTTGATGTGCCAATCGAGCTGATGACCCTCCCATTTCCCTTGAGCTGGACGACCACTTAAGACCGCTCCCCAGCCCAGCAGGGAGGCGTCTGTCGTTAACAATCTGCGACGACAAGGCGCCCCTAGAGTGGGACCCAAGGCGAGGAACCGGGGTCTGAGCCACAGAGATAGTGTACGAAGCCCGCGGCGCGTCACTTTTATTTGCCTTTGAGGATTGGCCCTTGGATGAAATCCCCTGGCTTTTAGCCACAACTGAAACGGTCTCATGTGCAACAGCCCCAAAGGAATCACCGTGGATGCTGAAGCCATGAAACCTAACATCTTTTGGTACTGACGAACAGTGCGATCTTGGTCTAGCCTGACTTTGCTCATGGTTAGCCGAATGGTCTCGATTCGAGCGGGGGACAGTTGTGCCCGCATCGTGATCGAATCCCAAATGATCCCGAGATAAGTCGTTCTCTGGGCAGGAGAAAGAACACTTTTCTTGGTGTTGAGTCTCAACCCTAGAGAAACTAGGTGAGCTAATACGATGTCTCTGTGTTGAAGCGCCATCTCTTGCGATTGTGCTAGTATTAACCAATCGTCGATGTAATTTAAAATGCGAATGCCCTGGAGTCTTAATGGAGCCAGTGCTGCATCCATGCATTTTGTGTATGTGCGAGGTGATAAGGCTAGGCCGAATGGAAGAACCCGAAACTGGTATGCTTCGCCCCCGAAAGCGAACCTCAGGAACTTCCTGTGTTGTGGCAATATTTGTATGTGAAAATATGCGTCCTTCAGATCGATCGTGACGAACCAATCGTGATGTTGAATTTGCGACACGACCGTCTTGACGGTTAACATCTTGAACTTGAGTGCTTTGACTGTACGGTTTAAGCCTCGAAAGATCTAAGATTGGACGTAACCCCCCGTCCTTCTTGGGGACCAGGAAGTATCTGCTGTAATAGCCCAACTCCCTCTCTGGAAGAGGAACATGTTCTATGGCCTCTTTGTTCAGAAGAGTTTCTAGCTCTTGTGACAGTACATGCATCAGCTCCGGTCTCACGGAAGTGGAGACCACGCCGTTTAAACGCGGAGGACGATGAATAAATTGGATTCTGTATCCTACTTGTACTGTGCTTAATACCCAAGCAGAAATGCCTGGCAGAAGTTTCCTTTTGAGGGGATGTTATATGTTCCGTGTCCTGTATGAGAGCAGAAAACATCGGAACAACTAACATTTCACTGGAAACCGCTGCCCCCCAAAGCACCAGATGTGGCGGGGATGGAGAGGTTTCTTGGGGGTAACGAGAAGGGGCGGTCAGATATAATACGCGCCCCATCCCGTGGGGGGGTACCCCCACCAGACTGGGCGCCAGACCATCAGTACTTCCTCTTTTTATTGAAAAAAGTCCTGCGGTCTGGCCTGGGAGGCTGCTGAGTGCGGCGAGCCGGTCCCCCATCCTTAACCTCCCTAGCTCTTGAAGGACCGGGGAGAGGTTGGGTGGCTGATGGCCCCTCCCCTTGAGTGCGGCGAGGAAGGATTTATTACTGCACAAATGCTTCCTCATGCTTTTTAACTTCTCTGAACCTGGTGACGACGGTGTTGACTGAGTCGCCAAACAGGCCAGAGGGTGAGATTGGGGAATCCAATAAGAAAACTCTGTCTTTATCTTTAATTCCCGTCAGATTCAGCCACAGATGCCTCTCCGTGCTAACCAGAGCTGATATAGAACGGCCGATTGCACGGGCCGTCTGTTTGGTAGCACGGAGAGACAGATCCGTGGCTCTACGCAGTTCGGAGAAGGCTTCCTCGTCAATAGTACTGCCAACACTCAAGTCCTTCAACAAGTCAGCCTGGTACGCCTGCAACACTGCCATAGTGTGCAGTGCAGCACCAGCCTGACCTGCAGCTTGATAAGCTTTTCCCACGAGCGCTGATGTTGTTCTACATGGCTTCGTGGGGAGGGTAGGTCTCTTAATCGAAGATGCCGATGCGGGTGAGAGATAGCTCGCGAGCGTCTCTTCAACCTGAGGCATCTCCGAATACCCCCGCGACTTCGCACCCACGATAGTCGAAAAAGTCGACGTCGAGGGCACAAAGACACGGGAAGTATATGGTTTACTCCATGACTTTGATAGTTCGTCATGGAGGTCCTCGAAGAAGGGAGAGACTGGTGTTTTAGTCCCTCCCCCCTGCCACCGGACAGAAACCTATCCTCTAGCTTAGACTGTTTGGGTATCTCTTGATCGCGTGGCCAGTCAAGCTGTAACCTGGCCACCGCTCGAGTAACCACCTCGAGCAATTCCTCGACAGATTTAGTTTCGCGAGAGGAATGCTCAGAGGCTGGCTGCTCATAGTCCACAGACCCAAGAGATATTTCATCATCCCCCGCATAAGCCGAAGAAGCACCGGGGTGCGCTTCGGGATCACGCGAGGGAGTACGTGATCTGGTGACAAAGCAAACGAAAGGGACGGACCCGTCTCTTGCTCGTCAGCCAGATCCATGCGAGAGCCCCACGTTGGTAATGTGGGTGCGGTCTGGAAGTAGCTAAGGCGAGCGCGCAGCGTCCTGATTGTAAACAACTCGCAATGCTCGCACTCCCCTTGCTCAAACGCAAGCGCCGCATGCTCTTCCCCCAAACAGACAAAACAGTAAGCGTGTGTATCCAGTTCTGACATGGGACGAGAACATGGAGGGACACAATGCTTACCTTTTTGTTGACTCATTTCTTCTTCTCTTACTTTTTCTAAGCTCCTTTTTAGAATGTTAAGAGATGAGAAAGAGAAAATCTGCACACTGTCAGCTTAAACTAAATAACTCCTAGCAAAGATCTGAAGAAGATAGATAGGAGATAAATGCTTGCACACCAAACAAAGAGAGGTCTGAAAACAAAAAACTTGACGATGCACCTGCGGCTCATCTATTTATAACCTCGCGTCGCGGGTGCGCGCCGATGACGTCACCGACCGAGGCTATAGATTTCATGGTGTTTACACACTATATTCACAGTGGGTCACGATTAAAGACGTTCCCAATGCGCTAAGCAGCGCAGCATCGATTGTAGCAGTTCACTGCTTGAACGTCTAAGGCTTGTTCAAGTCTATCAAGAAATCTCATGAGCAGAAAATCCTTGAAAATAAATGAATAAAGGCTAGAAATGACACAGTGTTATCCAGAAAGTGAATTGAAATCCCTGAAAATCTCTTCAATAACTTGAAGTACTGAAGGTTGCCAGGGATGGTGGAGAGAAAAGGATTACATAAAAACACAGAAAAGGAAAATGACAGACCTACTTTCTACTCCCACAGTGGGACACAGCAACTGTAGGCAATATAGGCATGATAGGAAACTAACTTCCAATAACTGTACAGTACCTTCCATCAGAGCCCCCAGAAAGAATGTACCCAAACCAACAATGCTGCGCCTTAGTATTATTTCTAATTAAAATTATTAGAAATTATATGATTGTTAACTACACATCAGTATGATATGTGATATGATGGAGGATTTCATGGCCTGCACTCTCAGAAAAAACGTTTCTGCATAGAACCAAAAAGGGTTCTATCACGTGCTTCTTCTTTTTCACCTAACCAAAATTGGTTCCATATAAAACCCTAAGGGCCTCCTGCTCAGACAAGGCTGCTTACTTACTGCAGAGTGAAGATCTGAAGATCTTTATGCATGTTTAATGCACATCAGTGTTAGCCACCTAGTGCTTGTAAGCCTATTCAGCCCTCTCCTCAGATTTGGTTTGAGTGTGTGCCACATGTTTTTGCACCCGGTATAAATGGTTTGATTACACTTTTTAACGTCGGTGTAATTGGTAAGACCAGCTGGCACTCTCTCTTTCTTCCCTCGAGCAGTGCCCGCTGCCAGCACGCCATACTTTTCCAGGCAGTGCCAGTTGTTCTACCATTGATTGCATACACATTAGTCAGGAGTTTTCTGCAGCTGAGTTTGTGTGAAATGAAGAGGGGATAATAATAAATTATCTCTTTAGTATAATTACTGTTGTATAACAACAGCTTAATGTACTAGTACACAGGATGTTAGGTCTATGAGTCTTTTATGTAGGGAAACTGAACTATGATTATCTCCAACACTGTCTCTCAATAACATGTGGGGGTGTATTGGATATATACAGTATATATGGTATCATAAATACCTCAGTGTTTATCTGACTCCATAACGATGATTTAGCAATATGCAAGAACACTAAGTTAAGTTACAGTGTAGTAATATTAATATTATATATAAATCACATGCAACTCGTAATGAGACTAAGCAATTAACCAATTAAAACGTTTATCTGACTACATAAATATAATTAAAATATACAAGCAAGCATTAGGCTTACATTTACTACCAATAAATGGTCTGAGAATTGCATTCCATTCATAACATCTGAAGGTGTAACCTTTCAACCCAAAACCAACCACCATAGACCTATGAAACGATACAAAGTTTACAGTAACCTAAACACACTCAGTGTCACAGCATTTAAAGGCTTGTGTGGGGAGTGAGACCAATGTAAATAAAATAGAGTTCCTGACCTTTGCATAACAGAGTAATTCAGAGTTCACCATGTACAGATACAAGTAACCACAGAGATCATACATCCATATACTGTAGATAGCATCAGAGTTACCCTCAGTGAAGAAGTTTCAGATAGAATAATACTATAGTGGCACTGCATCTCAGTGTTGCGGTGTCTCTACAGAGTGGGTGTTAAGAAGCACGGCTTGGTGGGTCATGTTTCAGAGGACGCATGACTCGACCTTAGCCTCTACCGAGCCCGTTGAGGAGTTGCACGATAAGACAAGATCAGAATCACGAAATTGGGGAGAAAAAGGTACTATAGTATCCATGTTTGGTATCTATCACATTTGAACTCGACTAGCCGAGTGTGCTCGCATACTCCCTTAAAAGACCTTCGTTTGAAAAACAATCCAGTATACACTTCCTCAAAGAAGATAACTCAAGAAATCTGTCATTAATTTTGATGAAAAGATCTAAGTTGCGGAATTTTACATCTAACTTAGATTGCAGTATTTTTCAATGAAAAAATGTGGATTAAAACGAGTCGTCTCTCATTGAATGACAACAAAGACTTTTATTGAAGAATCCCTACTGTTGACCAACCACCGACGAAGGGGCGAAAGGGCTTGCCTCCAGAAAACATGTTGTGTGCCCGAACAACCAGAAAAACCCTCAACAAAGTCAAAAACTAACAAAAACGTCACAAAATGCTGTCATAATATAAGCACAAACTCTAACAAACTGTTTCGGCTGGGAGGTATGCGGACACCTTAACAGAGAGATCCATTTTGGCACCTCAGAGCGGGAAGGGCTGACTGGTCCTTGGGCATTGTCCTTTGTGCCTGGACTATTTGACATGCAACTCCAGATGTCAGAGAGCACATAAATTAAGGCAGAGCCTACAAGGGGTTCTAACTGGGGATGAGCTTTTATTTTCCAGTGGAGTTGGCCTCCCACTGGTTCTCATTATCTTTCAATCATCTGACATAGATCTTTCATATGAATGAACCCATCAAGCTGGAAAGGAATGATACCGTAAATATGCCTAAGCTACAGCATTTCCCACAGGAGGCAATCAAAACCCCTCCTTATTTCCTCATCCTACTCCCTCTTCATACATGAAGTCAACGTTTCCCTGATCGGGGAAACACCATGGGTGTCCAAGCAATCAGGGGCCCTTATACGCATGAAGTTGGAACAGGAGTCGGCCCCCTCCTGCTGTCAGCCTGTTAGCCCCCCACTCTACAGGCTGATCCAAGCTGACACACAGGCTGCATGGGACACCTCACTCTGCCTTTGAAACCAATTAAATCCGAGGCCCCTTTATTTGAAAATCCATTAAAGAAGTCAAGCTCAAGCAGTGGAGTAATGATATAGAACTAATAATAGCCGGATCACTCTCTGTCGCGGGAATTAGTCAATGCCAGTACGTATGATGTCTGTGATGTCAGGGACTTTATATGTTTCCTATATGGACCAGACGGTAGAGTGAATAAGAACAGGATATAGGCTATATGGTAGTCAGCAGGATATAGACTCTATGGTAGTCAGCAGGATATAGGTTATATGGTAGTCAGCAGGATATAGGTTATATAGTAGTCGGCAGGATATAGATTCTATGGTAGTCGGCAGGATATAGATTCTATGGTAGTCGGCAGGATATAGACTATATGGTTGTCCACAGGATATAGGCTCTATGTTAATCAGTAAGATATAGGCTCTATGGTAGTCAGCAGGATATAGGCTATGTGGTAGTCAGCAGGATAAAGGCTATATGGTAGTTGGCAGGATATAGGTTATGTGGTAGTCGGCTGGATATAGGCTATATGGTAGTCAGGAGGATATAGGTTATATAGTAGTCGGCAGGATATAGGTTATATGGTAGTCAGCAGGATAATGGCTATATAGTAGTAGGAAGGATATAGGTTATATGGTAGTTGGCAGTATATACAGTCGTGACCAAAGGTTTGGAGAATGACAAGTATTGGTCTCCACAAAGTTTGCTGCCTCAGTGTTGATGATGGCAATTTGCATATACTCCAGGATGTCATGAAGAGTGATCAGATTAATTGCAATTAATTGCAAAGTCCCTCTTTGCCATGAAAATGAACTTAATCCCCCAAAACATTTCCACTGCATTTCAGCCCTGCCACAAAAGGACCAGCTGCCATCATGTCAGTGAATGTCTCGTTAACACAAGTGAGAGTGTTGACGAGGACAAGGCTGGAGATCACTCTGTCATGCTGATTGAGTCAGAATAACAGACTGGAAGTTTTAAAAGGAGGGTGGTGCTTGAAATCATTGTTCTTCCTCTGTCAACCATGTTTACCTGCAAGGAAACACGTGCCGTCATCATTGCTTTGCACAAAAAGGGCTTCACAGGTAAGGATATTGCTGCTGGTAAGATTGCACCTAAATCAACCATTTATCGGATCATCAAGAACTTCAAGGAGAGAGGTTCAATTGTTGTGAAGAAGGCGTCAGGGCGCCCAAGAAAGTCCAGCAAGCGCCAGGACAATCTCCTAAAGTTGATTTAGTTGCGGGATCGGGGCACCACCAGTGCAGAGCTTGCTCAGGAATGGCAGCAGGCAGGTGTGAGTGCATCTGCACGCACAGTGAGGCAAAGACTTTTGGAGGATGGCCTGGTGTCAAGAAGGGCAGCAAAGAAGCCACTTCTCTCCAGGAAAAACATAAGGGACAGACTGATATTCTGCAAAAGGTACAGGGATTGGACTGCTGAGGACTGGGGTAGAGTCATTTTCTCTGATGAATCCCCTTTCCGATTGTTTGGGCCATCCGGAAAACACCTTTTCTGGAGAAGACAAGGTGAGCGCTACCATCACTCCTCTGTCATGCCTACAGTAAAGCATCCTCAGACCATTCATGTGTGGGTTTGCTTCTCAGCCAAGGGAGTGGGCTCACTCACAATTTTGCCTAAGAACACAGCCATGAATAAAGAATGGTACCAACACATCCTCAGAGAGCAACTTCTCCCAACCATCCAAGAACAGTTTGGTGACGACCAATGCCTTTTCCAGCATTATGGAGCACCTTGCCATAAGGCAAAAGTGATAACTAAGTGGCTCGGGGAACAAAACATCTACATTTTGGGTCCATGGCCAGGAAACTCCCCAGACCATAATCCCATTGAGAACTTGTGGTCGATCCTCAAGAGGCGGGTGGACAAACAAAAACCCACAACTTCTGACAAACTCCAAGTATTGATTATGCAAGAATGGCCTGCCTTCAGTCAGGATGTGGCGCAGAAGTTAATTGACAGCATGCCAGGGCGGATTGCAGAGGTCTTGAAAAAGAAGGGTCAACACTGCAAATATTGACTCTGCATTAACTGAATGTACTTGTCAATGAAAGCCTTTGACACTTATGGAATACTTGTAATTATATTTCAGTGTTCCATAGTAACTACTGACATAAAGATCTAAGAACACTGAAGCAGCAAACTTTGTGGAGACCAATACTTGTGTCATTCTCAAACCTTTTGGCCACGACTGTAGGTTATATGGTAGTCGGCAGGATATAGGCTATATGGTAGTCGGCAAGATATAGGCTATATCGTTGTTAGGAGGATATAGGTATATAGTAGTCAGCAGGATATAGGTTATATGGTAGTCGGCGAGATATAGGCTATATGGTAGTCGGCAGGATATAGCGTATATGGTAGTCGGCAGGATATAGGCTATATGGTAGTGATCAAGATATAGGTTATATATTAGTCGATAGGATACAGGCTCAATTGTAGTCAGCGGGATATAAGATCTGTAGTAGTGAGCAGGATATAGGTTCTATGCTAGGCGATAGGATACAGGCTCAATGGTAGTCAGCAGGATATACGTAGGCTCCTCACTCCCTAGGGTCAAATGGATGTTGAGTCTCACTGTCAGCTTATTGTTTAAATATGTCAGCAGTAACTTAAAGATCCCTTGTGCATGCTGTTTTATTGGCAAATACCCCATGTTGGGCTAATAGCTCATGTTCTCTGTGCTCCCCCAACTTCTGCATAAATTCCCTCTCCTCCAGGAGTTTGCAAATGGTGTGCCTCGCTCCACAATATCGGAAAGGGATTTCCTTTCCTCCCAACCCTCATTTAGACGGGTTGGTTGTTTAGCAACAAAACTGCGTGTGCAACTATTAGGCAAAAAAGACGCAGTTGGCTTAGACTGTTGACAACATGCACACTATATTTAGTCTCCATATGTTTATTGAAAACATAAATGCATTTGCACCAATGAGCACTTGTTAGCTAGCTAGCAAATGTTTGTCATATTAGCATAGACATGACATCATTCAAAATACCTCAAAACAAGACATGGTCACAATAACAAGATACAACGAGCTGAAACGAGCCACCTACAATTCCCCACATGCCATATTCTTGTCATTATTTTAGCTATCTGACTGTTCAGAATCATGACAACGCACGCCTTCTGGCCACATCGATGCTAGACATGATTTTCCTGACGTTGTCAACCAACCCATCTATGTTCCAATACTGCACATACCGACTTTTCTCCCATCTTTCTTTCATGTTATGTGCTTTCCGCCTCATTGTTTGATCCTGTCAGACTCTGGCCATAGAGAAGCCTATTTGCTTCTCTATGTAACCATGGTCAGAGTCTGACAGGTCTTTTCTTTCTGTATCTGGTGGTGGTTTGCGTTGGATCCCTAATTAGAGGCAGCTGCTGCGCATTGTCTCTAATTAGGGATCCTACATAGGTTTGTAATTTTCACACTGGGTTGTTGGTCGTTGTCGTATGTTTCGCAAGTCACAGAGGAAAAGAAGAGTGAGTACGTTTTGTATTACGTTGCTGGTTTGTTTTGTAAACGCTCGTATTCTTTTTGTTTGTGTAGTTCGTACATTTTATTATAATTATACATAGTATAAACAAAGAAAAAATTTCGAACTACTATCTCTGCGCCATTCCCACACCCACATCGTGACAGAACGACCCACCTCGGGCCTTCGCGATGCTTTGTTTTAATTAAACAGTCGGATTCCCCTGGTCCGCACCAGTTCTAAGTCAGCTGCTAGGTGCCGGCCGAGGCGACCCGCCGGCGAGCACCGTAGCTGGGGAGATCCGCGAGAAGGGCCCGGCATGCGTCCAGAGTTGCCGCCGCCAACCGCCGGATCCAACCACCCACCGGTCCGCCTTTGGCCCGCCGACAGACACCACCCCAAAGAACCCCCACACGCAGCCCCTTGAGAGACCACGCACGAGAGCCCCCGGGGCGGGCCGCACTACGAACTTCCAACGGTGGAGAGAGGAGGACGACGGAGCGACTGCTCCCCAAGCCGCGGCTCGAGCCCAGCCCCGCTTCGCACCCCAGCCCGACCAACCCAGCCCTTAGAGCCAATCCTTATCCCGAAGTTACGGATCTGACTTGCCGACTTCCCTTACCTACAGTGTTCTAACATGCCAGAGTCGTTCACCTTGGAGACCTGCTGCGGATATGGGTTGACAGAATGACCCACCAGTACGAGACCAAGCAGTGTAACTGGGGAGAGACGGAGAGAGAGGAAGTGCCCGACGCGCGAGACGGAGAAGAGGCCGCAAACAACCCCAAGGTAATTTTGGGGGGGGGGGCTATGGGGGTGGTCTGGCTACAGGCAGGAAGAGCCAATACCTCCCCTCCCGTGGAGCATGGAGATGCCGAGGTACAAATGGGGGGCGCAGAGCAAGGAGCAGGAGGTGTATTTGGAGGAGCATTTTGGAGAGGTTCTTGAAGAACTGAGGGAGATAGAGGAAGATGTCGAGAGGGAGATGGCGGAGTGGTCCAGTCCAGGTCCGGTCGTCTACTCCACTCCCGGGCCAGAGCAGTCCGCTCCACCGGTGCCTAGTCCGGGTACGGTTGTCTACTCCACCTCCCTGCCAGAGCAGTCCGCTCCTCCGGTGCCCAGTCTGGGTCCGATCGTCTACTCCACCCCCATGCCAGAGCAGTCCGCTCCACCGGTGCCCAGTCCGGGTCCGGTCGTCGTCTCCATTCCCATGCCAGAGCAATGCTTCCAGTGCCGGCTCCACGCATCCGACCTCCGGTGCGCCTCCCCAGTCCGGTACGACCCGTGCCGGCTCCTCGCACCCGACCTCCAGTGCGTGCGTCCAGCCAGGTGCTTACTGTGCCGGCTCCACGCATCCGACCTCCGGTGCGCCTCCCCAGTCCGGTACGACCCGTGCCGGCTCCACGCACCAGACCTCCAGTGCGTGCACCCAGCCAGGTGCTTCCTGTACCGGCTTCACGCAACCGACAACCAGTGCGCCTCCCCAGTCCGGTACGTCCCGTGCCGCCTCCCCGCACCCGACCTCCAGTGCGTGCGCCCAGCCAGGTGCTACCTGTGCCAGCTCCACGCACCCGACATCCGGTGCGCCTCCCCAGTCTGGTACTTCCCGTGCCGGTCCTCCATAGCCCGGAACCTCCAGCAAGGGTCCGCAGCCCGGAACCTCCAGCAAAGGTCCGTAGCCCGGAACCTCCAGCGAAGGTCCGTAGCCCGGAACCTCCAGCGAAGGTCCGTAGCCCGGGACCTCCAGCGAAGGTCCGTAGCCCGGGACCTCCAGCGAAGGTCCGTAGCCCGGGACCTCCAGCGAAGGTCCGTAGCCCGGGACCTCCAGCGAAGGTCCGTAGCCCGGGACCTCCAGCGAAGGTCCGTAGCCCGGGACCTCCAGCGAAGGTCCGTTGCCCGGGACCTCCAGCGAAGGTCCGTTGCCCGGGACCTCCAGCGAAGGTCCGCTGCCCGGGACCTCCAGCGAAGGTCCGCAGCCCGGAACCCCCAGCGAAGGTCCGTAGCACAAAGCCTATAGCGAAGGTCCGCAGCCCGGAACTTCCAGCGAAGGTCCGCAGCCCGAAACCTGCCGAAGTCAACACCGCTCCAATCCAGGTCCAGCCGTCTGCTCCGCTCCTGAGTCAGAGCAGTCCACTCCACCGGTGCCCAATCCGGGTCCAGCCGTCTGCTCCGCTCCAGTGCCAGAGCAGTCAACCCCACCGGTGCCCAGTCCGGGCCCGGTTATGTTCCCCGCTCCATGGCCGGAGCTGTTTACCCCACTGGTGCCCAGTCCATTCATTTGAAAGTACGTTGTTGAACAGTGACAACGCCAATTTGTCAATTTCCCATCTTTGCTCATGTAGCTAATTGCATTTTTTGGTTGTTTCTGTCAAATTTCCTGTCTCGAACATCAATAGGCTTCCAAACATTGAGCCAGGCAGCCTATGAGTTGAAGACTTAAAGTCTAGACCACATTTTTACATTATTAGCAATACATTAGAATTAAATGCATGCTGTGGAGATTTATGTATCTGTAATGAATGGTCTCTAGCAGACAGCAGTTACTTGGTCTACTGTGTAATGCTCTCCTCTACTGTGTGTCTGAAATTACTCATTTATTTTATTTATGGTGTTCTGATAACACTGACTGTAAATAAGCCCCCATAATGCAAAGCTTTCTCTCTAGTGGTGAATGACAAAAGACGGGATTGCCACAATACCATTTCGAGTCATTAATGTCCATCTTACGATGTCTGCGTTGATGGTTATGCATATTTTCTTGATTGTGCTCTGTCTTTTGTTTCCCACACTCTACTCCAATCAATTGAAAGTGATCTACCCTATCTCCAAGTGGCATGTTTAATTCATTCATTTAGAGTCCGAGCGGTAGAAATGGCGAGAGAGAGGGTAGTACTTTGTGTTGTAGTTGTTTGACTAAGGGAAACAGGGAAGCCAGTGCTCTGTCAGATTCGGTGCCTCCTCATGACAGGCCCCTAGGCCCGAGTCGCCACATTCAGACTTGTTTTCATGAAGAAGAGAATGAGGGATTTACCCCCGCTGTTATTCACACACACACACGCCTGGGGATGGTGCCATTCTTCTTCTGTTTGGAATCATTTTGCAATTATATTTTTTCCTTTCGCCTTATTAAATTGTTGACTTTGGATACAAGGACAGAGAACATAAGAATTGTGTTTGAATGTACTCACTCAGATACAACATTAGATCTACATGCATGCATGCATGCATGCATGCATACATTAGAGTATACACGCATACACACATACAGTATATACCTGCACAAAACACATGGTCAGCTGTGCTGAAAATTGCACATACCACTGAGTCAAACAATGTTGTTGTTGACATAGGCAATACAACAATGGTTCAACATGCGTTACATATCAAACCAGACAATGATTTCAACATGGAAAGCCTTCAAAAGAGGCGCTGCAGAGAATGTAACACTTTCACTCTCTGACTTTTCTGTCTTGGCCTTACTCCCAGCAGAAGAAGCAATACTTTCAAAGTAAGGGTGGTGTGTGTGTGTACAGAAAACAGCCTTGTCAACAATCCCTGTGGAATGCATTAGAGACTCATCAACGTCAGCTGGGGCTTAAAACCATCCGCTCAGCTCTTTCCCTTGACCGTCCTCTCGTGGCAAACATATTCTCATTAAACAACTAACATAATAGGGAAGGAGCGCCGAGCGGGAGATGGGGAATTTTACAGCAGCCTCAGGGGGGTAAGGGGGATACAGGAAGGAGGCATGGATTGAAGCATGGAACCAGGAAATTATTGATCTATTTCCACTGGAGAACAAAGAGGAGAAGAGAAGATCCTGAGCACATACTGTAAGTGTGTGTATCACATAAAAATGTACCACAGGAATATACATTTGACTATTTTTTCCCTAACTGCTTTTCCATGTGACTTCTAAAAATGTATGTCCTATTTTTCAGTCCATGAAGCATATGGTGATGATATGCACATCCAAACTCAAGAAAACAGGTGTTGAGCAAAAATGTATTTTAGATTAAGAAAAGTCTGTACTAGAAATAGACCTGTTATATTCATGCTGCACCATTTTACACAAACAACATCATTTTGACTTTAGTCTTTGTCCAATCCAGGTTGCACCTGTCTTAAACACATTCAGTGATAAGCATGACAGTCAGCAAAAACTTTTTTTCAAACCCCAAAATTGAGTTTTCTTATGTTCAGCCTTGAAACGTCTGATTATGTGGCATATTATTAGCTATGGCTTAACCTCATTGGTACCAAGGGGAATAGCCATCCTAAAACAATAGTGTACCATTTAAAATCCACTTTCCAGCACCATAAAATTGTCCCATCAAAGTTAGCCGAAGGACTTGTAAGAGGGAAAAAAGCAAGATGATTGTAACTTCTATGAAGACCATCCTTTCTAGTGTCGTGGTCAACCACTGGGGGGACCCACTGGTTTTTCAAATAAAAGGATATTTGTCACATGCTTCGCAAACAACTGGTGTAGACTAACAGTGAAATGCTTACGGGTCTATTTTCCAACAATGCAGATTTTACCCTCATCTCTCTCTCTCTCTCTCTCTCCACCATGTTTTTCTTTCTGTCTCCCATTTCTTCAGCCAGACAGCAATAAAGCAGAGCTTTGCTTAACTGTTGGTAGGTCAGGGAATCAGTAGGGTATTAAAATACAGGTTTTGGTGATAAGAGAATGGGGAGAATTTTTCTCTCTTACTCTCACTCTCACTCTCACTCTCACTCTCACTCTTACTCTTTCACTCTTACTCTCACAATTTTACTTTATGCCCATGAGAAGCTTGGAGAAGAGAGGGAGATTGGGAATTGCCTTCTCCACGGGTTCCACGACTCGAATTGGCAACATATTCATCTAATTATTGAGAGACATAATTACTTTCCAAGCCAGGTCTATAACAGGTCTCAACCTATGGCCAAGGTTACTGTATGAAACACTTATATATTTGGCTGATGTAACCTCGCATGGCTGGTGCTCCCTCGCTTTACTTTGATGATGCCTGCCAAGGAATGGTTCAGGTTGCCCGGGCAACTGCAGGTGCCTTTGCCTCCTGTTGTCAATTTGACAACCCTCACTAAATATGCAAATTGGAGCACCACAATTGTGCCCTATTATGTACATGTAAATGTGGGTAAGAACATTTTGAAAAATGGCATACAGTCGTATGAAGAAGTTTGGGCACCCCTCTTTGAGGCTTCATAATAATTTACTCTGTCATCACAGAAAATGATCACAGTGTCATGCCATTCATTTTCTAATAAAAGCTGAGTACTGGGGTATTGTCCAGACAAATATTTTTAGTGTAGCAATATTAAATTGTATGAAATTAAATCAGATGTGAAAAATAGGCTATGCAAAAATTTGGCACCCTTGTCATTCTGCTGATTTGAATACCTGTAACTACTTAGCACTGATTAATTGGAACACACAATTCTTCTTCTTCTTCTTCTTCTTCCTTTTTGTTTGGCGAATCGCATCGATTTCGTGCATTACCGCCACCTACTGTGAACTTGATCCAGAGACTCTAACATCTACCCATTCCTCATCCTTACCCACTATATTAAAACATTATGTGCTACAGCCAGCGCTGCGTGTTCAGCTCCTCTGGCTCAAAACAATTAATTCAAATTTAAATTAACTAAAAAAATAATACAAATATATCTATATATACACAAAGGAACACACAATTGGTTTGGTGAGCTCATTAAGCCTTGAATTTCATAGACAAGTGCATCCAATCATGAAAAAGGTATTTAAGGTGGCCAATTGCAAGTTGTTGTTCTCTTTGACTCTCCGCTGAAGAGTGGCAACATGGGGGCCTCAAAACAACTCTCAAATGACCTGAAAACAAAGATTGTTCAACATTATGGTTTAGGGTAAGGCTACAAAAAGCTATTGCAGAGATGTAAGCTGTCAGTGTCCACTGTGAGGAACATAGCGAGGAAATTGAAGACCACAGGCACAGTTCTTGTTATGGCCAGAAGTGGCAGGCCAAGTAAAATATCAGAGAGGCAAAGGCGAAGGATGGTGAGAACGGTCAAAAACAGCCTACAGACCACCTCCAAAGACCTACAACATCATCTTGCTGCAGATGGTGTCACTGTGCATCGTTCAACAATTCAGCGCACTTTGCACAAGGAGAAGCTATACGGGAGAGTGATGCGGAAGAAGCCTTTTCTACACACACGCCACAAACAGAGTCGCTTGAGGTATGCAAATGCACATTTGGACAAGCCAGCTTCATTTTGGAATAAGGTGCTGTGGACTGATGAAACAAAGATTGAGTTATTTGGTCATAACAAGGGGCGTTATGCATGGCGGCAAAAGAACACAGCGTTCCAAGAAAAACACTTTCTACCCACAGTAAAATGTGGTGGGGGTTCCATCATGCTGTGGGGCTGTGTGGCCAGTGCCGGTACTGGGAATCTTGTTAAAGTTGAGGGTCGCATGGATTCCACTCAATATCAGCAGATTCTTGGGAATAATGTTGAAGAATCAGTCACAAAGTTGAAGTTACGCCGGGGCTGGATATTTCAACAAGACAACGACCCAAAACACTCCTCAAAATCTACCCGGGCATTTATGCAGAGGAACAAGTACAATGTTCTGGAATGGCCATCCCAGTCCCCAGACCTGAATATCATTGAGAATCTGTGGGATGATTTGAAGCGGGCTGTCCATGCTCGGCAACCATCAAACCTAACTGAACTGGAGATGTTTTGTAAGGAGGAATGGTCCAAAATACCTTCATCCAGAATCCAGACACACATTAGAGGCTATAGGAAGCGTCTAGAGGCTGTTATTTTAGCAAAAGGAGGCTCTACTAAATATTGATGTGATTTTTCTGTTGGGGTGCCCAAATTTATGCACCTGTCTAATTTCGTTTTGATGCATATTGCACATTTTCTGTTAATCCAATAAACCTAATTACACTACTGAAATATTACTGTGTCCATCAGTTATTTGATAGATCAAAATGAAATTGCTGATCCAAACACCCAATTATTTATATATGGAAATCATGGAAATTGTCAGGGGTGCCCAAACTTTTTCATACGACTGTATATCCCAGCCAATGTTTACTTCCTTTTTTTCACTCCAGTAGCTTATTTGGTACGGAACCCATTGAAAATTGTGTCACAGTGTCTTCGTCTGGGTGACTGGTGGGTGTCACTGTGAAATGCTGAGTCAAAAGCTTTTGACGGGTGAGCGGGAAAATGTAATTGTGCAGAGTAAGCTGCCTTAGATCCATGTATCAGCTGTGGAAAGGATTTGCTAGATGCTAGCCTCCATGTGGCGAATAGTATCATAACTAGCCACTAGTTTGGCCATCCCCATTAAATGGAGAATATTTTTTTTTCTCTGTTTTTCAAAGGGCATTCTCAGTTCACATATTGTTCCAAATTAATGTTGTACAATGTTGGTTTAAAAAGTGAAATAAGCCTATTTGTTTAAAAGATTAGCTA
Source organism: Thymallus thymallus (assembly GCA_023634145.1). Classification (NCBI taxonomy): domain Eukaryota; kingdom Metazoa; phylum Chordata; class Actinopteri; order Salmoniformes; family Salmonidae; genus Thymallus; species Thymallus thymallus. Next base: position 13,623,962 of record CM042384.1, on the reverse strand, counting down.
GCCTAGTCTCTTTGTCGCTAATAGTAGCATAATTGGGTCTCCCAAGTGGAGCAGTGGTCTAAGGCACTGCACAGCTTTTTTTTGCACTCCAGATATCTTGTATTTCTATACTTTTTCATACTGCCGCTCTATGTATCATGTACCGTGTATCTGTCTTTTGTGTACTTTCGTTGTGGCATTTTGCACCTGCCCTGTGTTTTGTTGTAGCTGCCCCCGGGGGATCAATAAAGTATCTATCTATCTATCTATCTATCTATCTATCTATCTATCTATCTATCTATCTATCTATCTATCTATCTCTGTGCTAGAGGTGTCATTACAGACACCCTGGTTCAAATCCAGGCTGTATCACAACCAGCTGTGATTGGGAGTCCCGTAGGGCGGCGCACAATTGGCCTATCGTCGTTCGAGTTTGGCCTGTGTAGGCCGTCATTGTAAATAAGAATTTGTTCTTAACTGACTTGCCTAGTTAAATAAAGGTTAAATAAAAAAATAACTACCTACTAGACTAGCCATCCATAACTTCGCCTCAGTTATTCAAAGTGCATTGTCAGTTCAGAGTTGTGAAATGTTGTTACAAAATGGAATATCTGTGTGTTTCTTTTCTTCTAGGCTTGTTTTTCTACCCAGAAGCCTTTATCTTTGACTGTATGTACTGGCAAAGAAATGGATGTAACACCATGCAGAGCTGTCCATTTACAAATAATTTAGTGGATTGAAATTACCAGACTGTTGATGCAGTTTGAGAACATTTACTGCCTCCACCTTCAATAAGATAAGAACATTTACAGTCAATGGAATCACAGCCATACAAGAGCTCACAGTCAATGTAACATATAAAAAATAAAATAAATAAAAATTAAGCTTATTATTCACACATATACTGTCATGTCCTGATTTGTTTCACCTGTCTGTGTTTGTCCCCTCCCCACACCAGGTGCACCCTATCTCCTTCGTCAATCAGTTTGGGTATTTAGTCCCTTGGGTTCTGTTAGGGTTTTGCCAGATCGTCTTGCCTAGTCAGTCGTTTCCAGCACTCTATCTCGTACTACTAACTCTGCCAGTCTGTTTCCCGGTATTTGGACCTCTACCTGCCTGTTGGATTACGTTCCTGTCTAGCCCCCTCATGTGCCTTCGACCATCTGATCTGCTGCCAAACGAACCCTGCCTGCATTACGGATTACGAGACTGTCTACTCCTCTGTACTGCCATCCTTCTGATTCCCGGTACCGAACTCTGCCTGAACTACGACTACGAGCCTGACTCCCCTTATTGGACGACTGCCATTCTGATTCCCCGTTACGAACACTGCCTGTCATTTACTACGAGCCTGTCTTGCCCCATATCCACTATTAAACAGTCGATCATATCTCTGCCTCCGTGTCCGCTTTTGGGTCCCATATATCTGTCGTTCTGTCAGAACGATCTGGCCATGACGGACCCAGCGGAGTTGGCCCATCTACAGAACGCAATAGCCCACCAAGGGGTTGTTGTGGGTCGGCACGAGGAGGTGCTACGTTCAATAGCAGAGGAACTCAGCGAGCAGAGAGAGAACCAGCAGCGAGCCACCGAATGCCTGCTCAAACACTTGGAGAGGTTAACACTGGCACTACCGGCACAGAGCGCTTCCCCCCCGTCTCCTGTCCCACCTATACCCAGCAACCCAACACCTTCCCCGGTATCCCTAAGAGAGCCGCACTTACCTGCTCCCGAACGGTTCTCTGGTGATTCTAGTTATTGTCGTCCTTTCTTGTCCCAGTGCTCGCGTATCTTCGAGCTGCAGCCATCCTCTTTCCCCACAGAAAAGTCACGGGTCGCCTATATGATAACCATGATGACGGGGCGAGCCCTGGCCTGGGCTACACCGATTTGGGACCAGCAACTTCCCGTCTGTTACAGCCTGGCAGCGTTTACTGCGGAGGTAAAAAAAGTTTTTGATGCTCCATTATCCGGAAGAGAAGCGGCACGTCAGCTGCTACATCTAAAACAGGGGACTAGCAGCGTGTCGGATTACTCCATCAAATTCCGTACCCTGGCAGCGGAGTGCTCATGGAATTCCGAGGCTCTGCTCGATGCCTTCTACGACGGATTATGTGATCCCATCAAGGATGAACTCGCCGCCCGAGAGGTGCCTCCCAGTTTAGACAGCCTCATCGCCATTGCCATGCGAATTGGCAGTAGGCTTCAGGAACGTAACCGGGAGAGAGAAAATCGTCGTCCTGCCCAGGCACTTCCGCATTTCGGCGGATTGGGTAGCAGAGCGTCACCGGGAGTAACGGCACCACCCGAATACTTCCGAGAACCTTCGAGTGAGTCCGAAGTCCTGACATCTGAACCCATGCAAATAGGAAGGACACAACTGACGGCCGAGGAACGTCAACGCAGGATAGACAGTCGCAGCTGCCTCTACTGTGGAAAGAAGGGACATTATGCAGCCGGTTGTTCTTCAAAAAGGGCGGGCTCATTCGTAACTGCAGGAATACGGGTGAGTCAAACCAAAACCCCGTGGGTACCCCCGGTTCGTTTTCCTTTTCCTGCCACAATTATTTGGGATTCCCAAACCCTTAGAGTAAATGTCCTTATGGATTCAGGTGCTGACGATTGTTTTATTGATAATTCCCTTCTGGTCAAATTAGGCATTCCCTCACGCCCTTTAAGCACACCCATCGAGGCCACAGTTCTGGACGGTCGTTCTATTGGGCGGGTGTCACAGATATCGATGCCCGTTACTCTGATTCTGTCTGGCAACCACAGGGAGGAGATCCAGTTCCTGCCCCTACATTCCCCTAATGCTCCAATTGTGTTAGGCCATTCATGGCTTGTTAAACACAACCCTCACATAGATTGGACTACCGGTTCTGTTACTAACTGGAGCCCTTTTTGCCTTGCTCATTGTCTGAAGGCTGCACCTCATGATCTTACAAGACAGGTTTCACAGGCCACGGAGGACATCGACTTGTCATCTGTTCCCCCCGAATACTGGGATCTAAGGGAGGTCTTCAATAAGTCTCGGGCTACCTCGCTACCACCTCATCGGCCATACGACTGTGCCATAGACCTCCATCCAGGCACATCACCCCCCCGTGGACGTCTGTATTCCTTGTCCGGTCCGGAAACTAAGGCCATGGCAGATTATGTGGAGACCTCCCTCAGGGCTGGGATTATTCGGCCATCTTCCTCTTCTGCTGGCGCAGGGTTTTTCTTCGTAGCCAAAAAGGATAAGACTCTTCGCCCATGCATTGATTACCGGGGTCTTAATGACATCACGGTGAAGAACCGATATCCACTCCCTCTGCTGGCCTCCGCTTTTGAATTGCTCCAGGGAGCCACAATCTTCTCAAAACTGGACCTCCGAAACGCGTACCACTTGGTACGGATAAGAGAAGGTGATGAATGGAAGACTGCGTTTAACACTGCTAGTGGACACTATGAATATCTGGTGATGCCATTTGGGTTGACTAACGCCCCCGCTGTCTTCCAGGCTCTGGTAAACGATGTGCTCCGGGACATGATTAATCATTTTGTTTTCGTGTATCTGGATGACATTTTGATTTTTTCCCACTCGGCTCAGGAACACACAGCACACGTACGTCAGGTCCTCCAGCGATTATTAGAGAATCAGCTGTTTGTAAAAGCAGAGAAGTGTGAGTTCCATCGCTCGGTCATTCCTTTCCTGGGTTACATAGTGGCCGCGGGTAGCATCCGGATGGATCCTGGCAAGATCCAAGCCGTCACTGATTGGCCACAGCCTTCTTCACGGCTGGATCTGCAACGCTTCCTGGGATTTGCCAATTTTTACCGACGATTCATTCGGAATTACAGCATTTTGGCAGCCCCCCTCACTGCTCTGACCTCAACTAAAGTGAGTTTTGTGTGGTCACCCCAAGCAGCCCAAGCATTCACTGCCCTCAAACAGCGCTTCACTTCAGCCCCCATTTTGATTCACCCAGACCCAGCCCGGCAATTTGTAGTGGAGGTGGATGCCTCCAATATCGGCGTGGGGGCTGTGTTGTCGCAAAGGTCGGACAACGATCAGAAGCTGCATCCGTGTGCATTCCTCTCCCGTCGTCTGACTCCTGCTGAGGTAAATTATGACGTCGGCAACAGGGAACTGCTGGCGGTCAAGACAGCATTGGAGGAGTGGAGACATTGGCTGGAGGGGGCGGAACAACCATTTATTGTGTGGACAGACCACAAAAATCTGGAGTACCTACGCTCAGCCAGGAGACTCAACGCCCGACAAGCCAGGTGGGCTCTGTTCTTTAACCGATTTGATTTCACCCTGTCTTATCGGCCCGGCTCAAAGAATACGAAACCTGATGCCCTCTCCCGGGTGTTCAGTCCTACTGCTGCGGTCCAAGGAGATGAACGCATTCTTCCGGTCTCTTGTCTGGCTACGTCCTTGGTCTGGGGCGTTGAAGAGGCGGTACGTAATGCGCAGCAGTTGAGCCCTGACCCAGGAGGGGGTCCGCCGGGTTGCTTATTCGTACCTGAACCTGTTCGGTCCAAAGTCCTGGAATGGGGCCATTCGTCGAGACTGACCTGCCACCCCGGCGCTCGTCGGACCTTGGCATTTATACGGCGACGATTTTGGTGGCCCACCATGGGGGTGGATATTCCCTCTTTTGTCTCGGCCTGTACGGTATGCAACCGAAGCAAGACGTCCCGCCAGGCCCCAGCCGGTCTCCTGCAGCCTCTCCCTGTCCCTCATCGTCCATGGTCGCATCTCTCCCTGGACTTTGTCACAGGTCTGCCACTATCCGACGGCAATACCGCCATCCTCACCGTTGTAGACCGGTTTTCGAAGGCGGCACACTTTATTCCCCTGCCTAAGTTGCCATCGGCCAAGGAGACGGCCCAATTGATGGTGCAGCACGTTTTCCGAATCCACGGACTACCCACTGACATTGTCTCCGACCGGGGGCCTCAGTTCACCTCCCAGTTCTGGAGGGCTTTCTGCACCCTCATTGGATCCTCTATCAGCCTGTCCTCAGGATTCCACCCAGAGTCTAACGGTCAATCAGAGCGGGCCAATCAAGACCTAGAGACGGCGTTACGTTGCCTGGTTTCAGACAATCCCACCACCTGGAGCCAGCAACTTGTTTGGGTGGAATATGCCCGCAACACCCTGCCTTCCTCCGCTACTGGGCTTTCCCCCTTCGAATGCTCCTTGGGCTACCAGCCTCCGCTGTTTCCAGAGCAGGAGGAGGAGGTTGGCGTTCCGTCGGCCCAGTTGTTTGTAAGGCGCTGCCGTCGGACATGGAGAAAGGCCCGGGCGGTTCTACTACGCACCAATGCCAGGTATCGGCGGCAGGCTGACCGTCGCAGGACCCCGGCTCCCCACTATCGTGTGGGCCAGAGGGTGTGGCTGTCCACCCGAGATCTGCCCCTTCGGGTGGAGAGTCGCAAGCTCTCATCCCGTTACATCGGTCCCTATCAGATCTCCCGGATTATCAACCGTTCAGCCATACGCCTCATATTGCCCCGGTCCCTCCGCATTAATCCCACCTTTCATGTGTCCCGTGTAAAACCTGTCTCTCATTGTCCTTTGTCTCCTGTTCCTAGGCCTGCTCCTCCTCCTCGGGTTATTGACAATCAACCTGCCTGGACGGTGCGTCGCCTCCTGAGAGTCCGTCCCCGGGGCCGGGGTTTCCAGTACCTGGTTGACTGGGAGGGCTACGGGCCAGAGGAGCGGTCTTGGGTCTCTACCAGGGACATCCTCGACCCAGAGCTCATCGCCGACTTTCATTGACGGCATCCCGGTCAGCCAGGTATGCACCCGGGTCGGTCGCCAGGTGGCGCCCGTAGGAGGAGGGGTACTGTCATGTCCTGATTTGTTTCACCTGTCTGTGTTTGTCCCCTCCCCACACCAGGTGCACCCTATCTCCTTCGTCAATCAGTTTGGGTATTTAGTCCCTTGGGTTCTGTTAGGGTTTTGCCAGATCGTCTTGCCTAGTCAGTCGTTTCCAGCACTCTATCTCGTACTACTAACTCTGCCAGTCTGTTTCCCGGTATTTGGACCTCTACCTGCCTGTTGGATTACGTTCCTGTCTAGCCCCCTCATGTGCCTTCGACCATCTGATCTGCTGCCAAACGAACCCTGCCTGCATTACGGATTACGAGACTGTCTACTCCTCTGTACTGCCATCCTTCTGATTCCCGGTACCGAACTCTGCCTGAACTACGACTACGAGCCTGACTCCCCTTATTGGACGACTGCCATTCTGATTCCCCGTTACGAACACTGCCTGTCATTTACTACGAGCCTGTCTTGCCCCATATCCACTATTAAACAGTCGATCATATCTCTGCCTCCGTGTCCGCTTTTGGGTCCCATATATCTGTCGTTCTGTCATATACAGTACATTGCGTTATATTGTATAGCTTTTTGCCAGTGTAGGCTAGATGTACATTTACTCATACATCATTATGCGTTCAAATACGAAGCAGAAACATTTTTTAATAGTGAGCTCAGGCTACCTAAATACTTCCATAATATTATAACGGTTTGCAGTGGAACTTTGTGATAATCATGAAAGATTGATTCACTTTTTCCGTATGATAGGCTACACCATTCTGCCTTCACTCACAAGATATTGCTTAATTTGCGTCTCCTCTCCATGTCCTAACTAGCTAACCAGAAGAACAAGAAGACGGTAGGTCACTGTGTGTTCCCTCTCCTCCAGTCCATTTCCAGTCTGTCCCCTCTCTCACTGTCATCCCTGTTCCAAAACCCATGACAATTTCATTATGATTGCCCTGTGAGGTTCCCATGTCCTTACCAGTCCTTGGATCTTGCGTCCGCTGTCTCGCAAACACACACGACAGACCTATTGACAATGCCTTAGCCAGTTGTACCACTGAAAAGTTATTTGATAGCCCGGGTGTGGTTACCAATCCAACTCTGTTACACAGGGTCGCTACAATATGTCTGGTGAGATATCTGTGTATTCCTTTTTGTTTTCCCATCTGTGGCTGCAGTACATCAACAGCTTGGATGCTCATTCGTAGACTGTTGGTCTCTTGAACGCTATCCCACAGTGATAAGGCAAAGTGTGCCATGATGTTAAAGGAAGCGGGCAGGCCACAGAGTGTTGTGTACCAGAGGCAGGGCTAGGGAGGTTCCCTCGTGAATAAGTAGGCCACTCCTAATTCGAATGTGACAGACTCCACTGGAGTGCTCTGTTACCCCATTTCTGCACTAACATACACACACAGGCAGCCTGGAGCAGCCGAGCCGCCTGCGTAGGTCACACACTCTGCTTTCTCTCCCACTCACTGCACAGCATGGGCCAAGTCAGATACAAGACGAGGAGAGTAAGTTACTCTCATGGTCGTGCGTGCGTGCAGGTGTCTCTGACGGTCAGTCATCCTACAGGTGCTAATTAAGGTCACCAGGTTTGTGTATACTGCCATACTGGTGGACAGAGCAAGGGAAATAGCAGGCTATTCATTTTCTGTGTGAGTAAATGTTGTCGCGGGAGGGAGGCCACGCATTTGGCTACAAATGAATTAACAACAGGGACAGATGGACGATACAACACTACTCAGTGTGTGATGGCCAACAACGTAATCGTACATCCGAAATGCTGGCAAAACATGCCTGGGGCCAGGGGTGTCAAACTCATTCCACAGAGGGCCAAGTGTCTGCGGTTTTGGGGGTTTTCCTTTCAATCATGACCTAGACAACCAGGTGAGGGGAGTTCTTTACTAATTAGTGACCTTAAATTATCAATCAAGTACAGGGGTGGAGCGGAAAACTGCAGACACTTGGTCCTTGAAATAATTGAAAAATGGATTTCAGTATGTGTGTGATGCAGATTGTGAATGGACAAGACAAAATATTGAAGTGCCTTTTGAATGGGGTGGACAGGCCATGGCTCGGGTTGCTGAGGTCCTAGATGTCCTGGAGGGCAGGTTCCCCTGGTGATGCATTCTCTATTTGGACACTATTAAAAATGAGATGGTTCATCTCAAGAGATTTAATTCTGCACAAATTTCAAGTAAATAAATAATATGTATTTGCTGTGATACTCAGGAGTCCAATACATTTGACATTTTAGTCATTTAGCAGATGTTCTTTTCCAGCTGTCCATGACATCGAATGTTGCATTGCCTTTGAAAAAATGGTGTGTTACTGTGACTTAATCACCAGTGATTTGTTGTCCATGGCAACTAAACATGGTGCTATTGAGAACTCAGTGCCTGTGTCCCAAATTACACCCTATCCCCTAGTGCACTAGGTATTGCCAAGGATGTAGTAAGGTGTTGAAATGTGCAGATTATACCATTTTTCACTTGAATGGAGGGTGAAATGTGTGTTTCCAACAATGTTTTCTCTCAATTTCACCTTCCACATAGAAATGTGATATACTGACTGTTGCTTTAAGGAATTAATGATTTATTAAAATTATAAACTGGCTCTCAGCATTCAGCAGACAAATTATGTTTGTGTGTGTGTGTGTGTGTGTGTGTGTGTGTGTATGGGCATGCTCAATGGTGTATGTGTGACCTCAATAAGCCTCCAGTCAAATATGGAGATTTCTCTATTTTACAATGTACAAAGCGGCCTCTTGTATGGTTGTTCTTCTCGAGGTAACATAGAAAAAAAGCGTATTTATTATTGATCAGAAGACCTGAGGCTGCCACTCCTTGTATTCTTAGGTTGCACAGTTCATCTACTGAACTTTTTATAAGCATGTCCTACCACCAAGTGGCGAAAATAAGAAATTCTCTCTTCCATTCTGTCTTTCTCCCTCCCTCAGCCAGTAGTGAGCCTTTACCACATTGTATTTATTAACTATCAGATAAACCAAGTGTATATAATCCCTTTCATTATAACTATTTTTCATTATGTGTAATACTAATGCTACCTTATCAATTGCATCACTTGACTGCTAATTGCCATGTATGCAGATTGGCTGTGTAGATCAGTACCACATCTTGACCTAATAACTGAAGGCAACGCATTCAGGAGGTGTTGTGGATGGAAAACGGTGTCTGGAGGAAATTGAGACTGTTCTTAAATCCGAAAGTGCGGCAAGTGAAGCAATAATGAATGGTGGAATTAAAGAATGGAACAAAATGAGCAAAAGTTGTAGTAGAAGACAATAGCCGGTCCAATAATACATTTCTTATTGGGCTGCGTTTTTTGGACAAGGAGATTCATTTGGGAAATCCATTTGTAATATCGAGACCTGTGAAGAAAGCAGTGGGAAAGGTGGATTCAGTCAAGGTCACTAGAAGCTGCCATATTTTTATAAATTTTGTTGATGAAGAACAGAAGAACTGTACACTGGATCTGGCAAAATTGCAAACATTTGTCTAATATATACTTCCATATTTCCAAGTCCTATTCTTGAAGATCAAGGAGTATAACATTTATTGGAATGACTGGACTTCTGATAGACTTGGGTTAGAAGAAGCCTACAGTACTTAACCAACCCATAAAGTAAAATGTAACATCCATATATGGCCAGCTATGTAAACTTTAACATTGATTCATCGTTCAATTGGTAACTTACATTGTTGTCTTCTTCTAATGCCTCTTAAGGGGAAAGTTATCTAAAAGTAACGGAATGTAATCAGATTACGTTACTGAGTTTGGGTAATCCAAAAGTTACGTTACTGATTACAATTTTGGACAGGTAACTTTGTTTGGCAGGTAGCCTAGTGGTTAGAGCGTTGTGTAAAGCTGTCATCAAGGCAAAGGGTGGCTACTTTGAGGAATCTAAAAGATAAAATATATTTTGATTTGTTTAACACTGTTTTTGGTTACTAAATTAATCCTTGTGTGTTATTTTATAGATTCTGCAATGTAGAAAATAGTACAAATAAAGAAAAACCCTTGAATGAGTAGGTGTGTCCAAACTTTTGACTGGTACTGTCTATATAATTTATTAGTCCAAAAATGTATGTAGCAACCCCTTTAAGTATATCAAAAGTTTGAGCAATAAAACCCCCACTTTTATTCCATAGGCCTGGATCCGCACTATGCAGTTGTTGCAAGAGCACATTTTTCACTGATTTCAAAAACAATGATTGATAGGCAGCTTAAACTTCTTGAATTCAACCATTATTGGCTTCAAATACACATTTAGATTTGTGAACAGCAATCCACAACAACCACAATCCGTAAGGCGCAAATAGCTAAATGAGAGAGCAGCAGTGGTATTCACATCAATGCGCTATTGTAGATCAGTAATAAGTGATATCCGTATCGCCGTCATCCTTACCTCGAAGCGTTTGTTCAAGTTGGATAATCTTTGGATGTCGACAGCAGTCGCACCATTGGAAGACATAACTTGGACTTTAGCCTACAAAAGCCTATTCCTGCTCTTTTCCCTCGATCCATCAAACACATTTGGTGTGTCATCATAGTGGTCTCTGACCTGTGGTCAGACTCGCTCAGTTGGAACAAACTTAAATGTGTGCCTTTTTTCAATGCTGATTTGAATGTCATTGAGAAAACAGAGGTGTCAAAGATTTTTTTCTGAATTTAAAAGTAATCCTCGAAGTAAACATTTTTCAAAAGTATCTGTAATCTGGACTTCCTTGAGTGTTCTGTTACGGCAAAGGTCGGAGGTCGAGGTGTCAAGGATCAGGGATGCGCAGCAGTTCTCCTATGTGGAGGCGGTGAAGAGAGTTGAAGGGGAAAGAGGCAACAGTGTTGAAGATATGGCGTTGGATGCATTGCAACCAGTTGCTAGTGTTTTAAGTAAATCGGTTGATCTGGATGCACTCATTGTGAAGAAGGTGGATTTTGTGTTATTTATAGCCACAGTGATTAATTGTGCAGTACAGGTGTCTAAGAAGTCAAAGAATCATTATATCTGCAGCGGTGAAGTTTTTTGGTCTCCAAGACTTCACGGCAGAAGCACTACAAGGACGTTTGTCACTAGGAAATGTCCCACCCTCACAGGAGGCTTCTGAGCCTGTAGAATTATTTTTTGTTTACAGAAAAGCAGTGTGATTTTGTTTAGGTTATTTTATTTATTTTTACCCAAATGTTTTCCTTTTTTGGAATCCTTATCCACCCGCACAGTAGGTGGTGGAATTCACATAAAACATTTTGCTTATGCCAATATACCATAGAAAAAGGAGGTGTTGTGCCATTGTTTGAGAACGTGTCGTCTGATGTGAGACACATTTTAGATAGATACAGTGGGTATTTGATACACTGCCAATTTTGCAGGTTTTCCCACTTACAAAGCATGTAGAAGTCTGTTACAGAAACCTTTGTTTGCAATTGCAGAGACCATACGTTTCCTGTAGTTCTTGACAAGGTTTGCACACACTGCAGCAGGGATTTTGGCCCAATCCTCCATACAGTTCCTTCAGGTTTCGGGGCTGTCGCTGGGCAATACGGACTTTCAGCTCCCTCCAAAGATTTTCTATTGGGTTCAGGTCTGGAGACTGGCTAGGCCACTCCAGGACCTTGAGATGCTCCTTACGGAGCCACTCCATAGTTGCCCTGGCTGTGTGTTTCGGGTCATTGTCATGCTGGAAGTCCCAGCCACGACCCATCTTCAATGCTCTTACTGACGGAAGGAAGTTGTTGGCCAAGATCTCGCGATACATGGCCCCATCCATCCTCCCCTCAATACGGTGCAGTCGTCCTGTCCCCTTTGCAGAAAAGCATCCCCAAAGAATGATGTTTCCACCTCCATGCTTCACGGTTGGGATGGTGTTCTTGGGGTTGTACTCATCCTTCTTCTTCCTCCAAACACGGCGAGTGGAGTTTAGACCAAAAAGCACTATTTTTGTCTCATCAGACCACATGACCTTCTCCCATTCCTCCTCTGGATCATCCAGATGGTCATTGGCAAACTTCAGACGGGCCTGGACATGCACTGGCTTGAGCAGGGGGACCTTGTGTGCGCTGCAGGATTTTAATCCATGACGGCGTAGTGTGTTACTAATGGTTTTCTTTGAGACTGTGGTCCCAGCTCTCTTCAGGTCATTGACCAGGTCCTGCCATGTAGTTCTGGGCTGATCCCTCACCTTCCTCATGATCATTGATGCCCCACGAGGTGAGATCTTGCATGGTGCACTAGACCGAGGGAGGTTGACCGTCATCTTGAACTTCTTCCATTTTCTAATAATTGCTCCAACAGTTGTTGCCTTCTCACCAAGCTGCTTGCCTATTGTCCTGTAGCCCATCCCAGCCTTGTGCAGGTCTACAATTTTATCCCTGATGTCCTTACACAGCTCTCTGGCCTTGGCCATTGTGGAGAGGTTGGAGTCTGTTTGATTGAGTGTGTGGACAGGTGTCTTTTATACAGGTAACGAGTTCAAACAGGTGCAGTTAATACAGGTAATGAGTGGAGAACAGGAGGGCTTCTTAAAGAAAAACTAACAGGTCTGTGAGAGCCGGAATTCTTACTGATTGGTAGGTGATCAAATACTTATGTCATGCAATAAAATGCAAATTAAGTATTTAAAAATCATACAATGTGATTTTCTGGATTTTTGTTTTAGATTCCATCACCCACAGTTGAAGAGTACCTATGATAAAATTTACAGACTTCTACATGCTTTGTAAGTGGGAAAACCTGCAAAATCGGCAGTGTATCAAATACTTGTTCTCCCCACTGTATATACAGACCTGCATGAATAAATAGGTCCTGAGTGAATGAGTGATGACGGAGCAGAGTTACTCACAGATGGATGCATAATTGTTAAACTAGGTCCTAGCACCCCAACAGTTCCAGATCTCTGTTGCCGACGGCACGGCACCCCGGTGAGGCATTATATAGTCTAATAGCCGCCGGCAGGAAGGACCTCCTGTAGCGATCTCTGGCACACCGTGGTGGGATTAGTCTGTGACTGAAGGTGCTCCTCTGCGTCATAACCATGGCGTGCAGAGGATGGGTGACGTTGTCCATGATGGTGTAACGTTTGATCAGGCACCAGTCCATCAGAGGGAGCCATCACCTGAATATTGAACTCTGTTACTTCCTGTTCCTGCCACATCAATTCATGTCTTGTCATTTCCTGTCACCCTGTATTTAAGCCATGTGCTATCACTGCCTTATTGCGAAGTATTGCTAATTCTCTGCCTTACTAAGTGTTCGACCATTCTCTATTGACGATTACCGTTATGACCATTGTTTTGCCTTTCGACTCATGCTTTTAGATTGCTGATTTTTGGATTTGTCTAACATTGGATTGCTTTACCTGTGCTTCGACCAAGGCCTGTGACCAGACTACGAGTAGTGACTATTGTTTGGATTTGATGCTCAGATCCTTTAATAAAGACCCGCTTATGGATTCCACTCAGCCTCCATCTTCCTTACAGAATACTTCGCCCGGCGTGAATCCAGCGGAAGTCTCTCAACTCCCCTCTACCATTGAGTATCAAAAGGATCTGCTCAAGGGTTTTCAACACCAGTTATTGACACTGCAAGCCTCAAACGAGCATCTGACACAGTATATTCATTCTCTTCCTGCCCCACGTCCTGACCCGGTAAGATTTGCTTTACCCGATAAGTTTGATGGCTCTCCTGACAACTGCACTGGTTTCCTACGACAGTGTTCTATTTATTTTTCCAATCAAACCGAAAAGTTTAGCCAAGACCATACAAAGTGTTCCTTTATCATGACTTTGCTTACTGGGAAGGCCTTAGAGTGGGCCACAGCTGTTTGGGATCACGACACCCGTATCCAACAGTCATACAACTACTTCATTCAATTGATTCGTGATGTCTTCCAATATCCTGCTGGGGGCATGGACGCAGCTTCCCAACTAACTCAGCTACGTCAAGGCAACAGACCTGCTTCTGACTATGCTATCCAGTTTCGCACCCTAGCAGCCCAAAGTGGGTTTAATGATGTTGCTTTGAAGCACATTTTTCGTTCAAGTCTGTCTGCTAAATTACAAGCAGAATTGCTATGCAAAGATGTCTCCCTTGACTTCTCCCAGTTCGTTACCCTTGCTATCAAAATTGACAATCTTTTACGAACACAACCAAGTCCCAAGTCAGGTTATTATGTGCCTGCTACTACTGCTCCAATGCCATGCAAATAGGACAAACTCATTTACCACCTGATGAACGGAGAAGAAGATTACTCAATCAACTCTGCTTCTACTGTGGTGAATCAGGTCATCGTTGTTCCAACTGTCCTGTTAAACCCGCTGCCAACCCCTCTCCAAATTATCGAGTGAGTTCCATGTTTAATACTTTACAAATCGGTTTATGCTTGTCACTTCCCATCAGTTGTTAATCAAGACCACCATTTCTCAGCGTTAATAGATTCTGGAGCAGCTGCTAATGTGATTGATCAAGATTTAGTGAAGCAATGGAACATTCCTACAACCAAATGTGAATCACCTATTGCTGTTACTGCCGTTGATGATGGTCCCATCGGTAAGGGTCATATCACTCATCAAACACTCCCCATTAAACTCAGAGTTGGCCTGCTTCACACTGAAGAAATCACTTTCTATGTCATATCATCACCACGAAACCCAGTCATCCTTGGATATCCTTGGTTATCTTCTCACGACCCACAAATTTAATGGAAGGAAAAGGAATTGGTCCGTTGGTCCCCACATTGTCCCGCTCACTGTCTGGAACTGCCCACCAAACTTCCAGTCTGCACTACCCATCTAACCAAGAATCCCTTTCCATTACCAGATAATGTCCCCAATGAGTATGCTGACTTGGCTGAGGTATTTAGTAAAGACAGGGCCAGCAAGTTGCCACCTCATCGCCCTTCGGACTGTGAAATCGACCTCCTTCCTAACACCTCTCCACCTAAAAGCCGTGTTTACCCATTGTCCATTCCGGAAACCAAGGCCATGGAAGAATATGTTGAAGAAGCCTTATCTTATGGATTTATTAGACCATCCACCTCTCCTGCAGCATCTGGGTTCTTCTTTGTTGACAAGAAAGACGGTAGCTTAAGACCTTGTATTGACTATCGAGCACTCAACGCAATCACAGTTAAGAATCGCCATCCCTTGCCTCTTATTCCTTCTTCCCTGGAGCAATTACGGGAGGCCCAGTATTTCACCAAATTGGACCTCAGGTCTGCCTACAATCTCATCAGAATCCGTGAGGGTGATGAATGGAAGACGGCTTTTCTCACCACAAGGGGGCACTACGAGTATCTGGTTATGCCTTATGGGCTGGCTAATGCTCCTTCAGTTTTCCAGTCCTTCGTTAATGAAGTATTCAAAGATCTCTTGAATCAGTATGTGATTGTCTACATAGACGATATCCTGATCTATTCACACTCCATGGAAGAACATATCTGTCATGTAAGAACTATCTTGTCACGCTTGCTCCAGAATGACCTTTTTGTCAAGGCCGAAAAGTGTGAGTTTCATGTTACGTCAACCAAATTCCTGGGATACAATATTAGTTATTCTGGAGTTGAGATGGATGATACCAAGGTGAAAGCTGTCATGGATTGGCCCATACCCAGCACTGTAAAGGGGTTACAACGATTTCTAGGATTTGCAAACTTCTACCGTAGATTCATCCGTGACTTCAGTACCATAGCTGCACCCATCACCTCACTTCTTAAAGGAAAACCCAAGAAGTTAGTATGGCCGGATGTGGCTACATCAGCATTCAACAGGCTCAAGTCCCGTTTCACCACAGCTCCAATTCTTAAGCATCCTGACCCAAAACGTCCTTTTATCGTAGAGGTTGATGCCTCGGACTGTGGAATTGGTGCTGTCCTCTCCCAGCGTCATGGAACGCCAGGCAAGTTACACCCCATGTGCATTCTTCTCACGAAAGTTAACTCCAGCAGAGACCAATTACGATATTGGTAACAAGGAATTACTATCTATCAAGGCCGCTGTTGAAGAATGGAGACACTGGCTAGAAGGTGCCCTTCATCCCTTTCAAGTCATTACAGACCACAAGAACCTAGAGTATATCAAAGACGCCAAGCGTTTGAATCCTCGCCAGGCAAGATGGGCACTCTTTTTTACACGTTTCAATTTCTCAGTCACATACCGTCCAGGAAGCAAAAATAGTAAGGCAGATGCATTGTCACGTATCCACGACCCTGTTGATTCACAGATCAGACCAGAAACTATCTTACCACCCTCCATCATCATCGCACCCATCCAGTGGGATATTATGGAAGAGATTCAGCATGTCCTACATGAAGAGTCATCCCCTCCAGAGTGTCCACCTGGGAAAGTCTATGTTCCATCCAGTCTTCGCAACAGAATCATTCAATGGGTCCACACATCCCTTGCTTCTGGACATCCTGGAATTAATCGCACCACCGCTTTGGTCAGAAATTCATTTTGGTGGTCCACATTATCTGCAGATGTTAAGAGCTATGTAACTGCTTGTCGGATCTGCGCTCAGTCACGTACACCTCGACAACTGCCTGCAGGACTACTAGAACCACTACCCATTCCTCAACGACCCTGGTCACACCTATCCATTGACTTTGTCACTGATCTTCCTAACTCTCAAGGATTCACCACCATCATGGTCTCCATTGACCGCTTCTCTAAGTCTTGTCGTCTCATTCCATTGAAAGGTTTGCCCACTGCCATGGAAACTGCCCAAGTTCTGTTCAATCAAGTTTTTAGAATTTATGGATTACCTGATGATATCGTAACGGATCGAGGGCCACAGTTTACATCACGGGTTTGGGGAGCCTTTTGCAAACATTTAAACATCAATGTCAGTCTCACATCGGGCTATCATCCTCAAGCTAATGGACAAGTGGAACGTCTTAATCAGGAGATTGGTAGATTCTTGAGATCATACTGTAGCCAGGAACAGGAAAAATGGAGCATATTCCTCCCATGGGCAGAGTATGCCCAAAATTCCCTCAAGCACTCTTCAACTGGTCTGACCCCCTTCCAATGTGTGCTAGGATATCAGCCTCCCCTATTCCCCTGGTCTGGGAACCATCTGAAGTGCCTGCTGTGGATGATTGGATTAGGAGAAGTGAACAGGTCTGGGACAATGCTCATGTCCGTCTCCAGCGAGCTGTTCGATCTCAAAAGATCCAAGCTGATCGACACCGACGTCCTCATCCTGAGTATCAGCCAGGTCAAATGGTTTGGCTTTCCACTCGTAATCTACGCCTGAAACTCCCTTGCAAGAAATTAAGTCCAAGATATGTTGGCCCTTTTAAGATTCTACGTCAAGTTAATCCTGTCACATACCGTTTACAGTTGCCCAATAACTACCGAATCTCTCCTTCCTTTCATGTGTCCCTCCTGAAACCGGTCCACGGCCCATCGAGCCCCGAGACCACTGACGAAGAACCTCCTCCACCGCTCGAGATCGATGGAGCTCCTGCCTACCTAGTTCGGGAGATCCTAGATTCTCGCAGGAGAAGGGGTCAGATGCAATACCTTGTAGATTGGGACGGATACGGCTCGGAGGAGAGATCGTGGGTAGCAACTAAGGACATCTTGGATTCATCACTATTCAGAGACTTTCACCAAGCTCACCCAAATCGTCCGGCACCCAGACCAAGGGGTCGTCCTAGGAGAAGAACACCAGGAGGTGTTCCTAGGGGAGAGGAATCTGTAACGTTTGATCAGGCACCAGTCCATCAGAGGGAGCCATCACCTGAATATTGAACTCTGTTACTTCCTGTTCCTGCCACATCAATTCATGTCTTGTCATTTCCTGTCACCCTGTATTTAAGCCATGTGCTATCACTGCCTTATTGCGAAGTATTGCTAGTTCTCTGCCTTACTAAGTGTTCGACCATTCTCTATTGATGATTACCGTTATGACCATTGTTTTGCCTTTTGACTCATGCTTTTAGATTGCTGATTTTTGGATTTGTCTAACATTGGATTGCTTTACCTGTGCTTCGACCAAGGCCTGTGACCAGACTACGAGTAGTGACTATTGTTTGGATTTGATGCTCAGATCCTTTAATAAAGACCCGCTTATGGATTCCACTCAGCCTCCATCTTCCTTACAGATGGCCAGCAGTTTGGCCAGGATCCGTCTCTCCGCCACCTCCTCTAGAGTGTCAAGGCTCATCCCCAGGACAGAGCTAGCCTTCCTGATCAGCTTATTTACCCGAGTTTTACCCGAGTCACCGGCTTTAATGTTTGCTCCCCAGCACACCACTGCAAAAAAAACACAGACTGGTAGAAGGTATGCAGTAGTTTACTGCACATGTTAAAGGACCTAAGCCTCCTCAGAAAGTAGAGTCGGCTCTGGCCCTTTTTGTACAGGGCCCCGGTGTTACCAGCCCATTCCAGCCTGTTGTCCATATGGACTCCCATGAACTTGTATGACCCAACCATTTCCACATCCATCCCCTCTATAGGGACTGCAGTCAGTTGTTTCTTAGTTCTCCTGAAGTCCACCACCATCTCCTTTGTTTTGGTGATGTTGAGCTGAAGGTGGTTCTGCTCACACCACAAAACAAAGTCACTGATTGTGCTCCTGTACTCCTCCTCCTGCCCACCCCTGATGCACCCTACAAAGGGTCCGAGAACTTCTGTAGGTGGCATGTTTCAGAGATATATCTGAAGTCTGAGGTGTAGAGGGTGATCAGGAAGGGGGACAGGACCGTTCCCTGGGGGGCCCCTGTGTTGCTAACTGCCCGTTCTGACACACAGCTCTGTAGTCGCACAAATTGTGGCCTACCGGTCAGGTAGTCCGTGACCCAGGAGACTAAGGGTAGTTCCACTTTCATCCTCCTCAACTTCTCACCCAGTAGCAGGGGCTGAATGGTATTGAAGGCACTGGAGAAGTAAAAAAAAATAACCCTCACAGTGCAACCTGCGTTGTCCAGATGAGAGTAGGCTCTCTGCAGAAGGTAGATGATAGCATCATCCACCCCGATATTGCGCTGGTATGCAAACTGCAGGGGGTCCAGTGATGTACACACCAGGGGTCTGAGGTGAGCGAGGACTAACCTTTCCAGGGTCTTCATGATGTGGGATGTTAGCGCTACAGGTCTGAAGTCATTCAGGAGAGTGGGGTGTGCCTTCTTGGGCACTGGGACGAGGCAGGATGTTTTCCACAGCACAGGGACCTTTTCTAGGCTCAGGCTAAGGTTGAAGAGACGCTGGAGTCTTCCACACAGTTGGTCAGCACAGACCCTAAGCACCCTTGGGCTGATGCCATCAGGGCCCTCCGCTTTCCACTGATGTAGTCTCTCCAGCTCTCTCTTCACTTGGTTGGTGGTGAAAGCCAGCCCCGGTGGAGAGGTGGGGGGAAGTGGGGTGTTGAGGATCAGTCCAGTGGGAGCAGGGGTGGAGGAGGGGTCACTGATTGTCTCAGCAGAGGTGTTGTGAGCAAAGTGGGGGTGGGACAGCCGTGATGGTGTGTGGTCTGGGGAGCTGGAAGGGAGGTGGACAAGGCCAGCTCATTGGCTCTGTCCTGGGTCCCCTCCGTCTGCCCACTGTTTGACTTTTTGAAGCCAGTGATATTTCTCATACTCTTCCACACCTCTCTCACCTGGCTATGTCTCATCTTGTCCTCCATCTTCTCCATCTTCTCCTTATACCCTCTCTTCCCCTCAGCAATCTGCAACTTCAGCTCCCTCTGGACGCATTTCAAAATGTCCTTGTCCCCCACCTTGAAGGCCCTCTTCTTCTCATTCAGCAGGGCCTTCAGGTCGCTGGTGACCCAGGGTTTATTGTTTGGGAAACAGCGTACCTTCCTGGTGGGTACAGTGTTGTCTACACAAAAATTAATATAGTCTGTTATGCAGTCAGTAAGTCCATCGATGTCCTCCCCATGAGCCTCACAGAGCACATCCCAGTCTGTTGTTTCAAAGCAGTCCTGTAGTGCCTCATTCGCCTCCAGGGACCATCTCCTAATGGTCCTGGTGGTCGCAGGCTGCTGTTGGACCAAAGGCCTGTAGAGTGGAGTGAGGTGGAAAAGGTTGTGATCCGATCTACCGAGGGGAGGGAGTTCAGTGGAGTTGTATGCATCCTTCACATTAGCATATAACAACTCCAGAGTTTTATTATTCCTGGTTGGGCACTTCACAAACTGTTTGAACGTGGGCAGCGTTGAAGAGAGAGATGCATGGTTAAAATCCCCCGAAATGGAAAAGAAAGCACTGGGATGCGCTGTCTGTAACCTTGCGATAACAGAGTGGATGACGTCACATGCTGTGTTTCGTCCACGGAGGGCGAATAGTAGGGTCTCAGGCTAACAGCTAATAGTTCAATGTCCGGGCTACAAAACTCTTCCTTAAGTTTACGGTATAGCTGGCTTGTACTTCCTCCGCTTCACCTTACACTTCAATCCCAGTTGAAGTGTACGGCGTCGCCTTTTCAACTGGTCCGGAATATCAAAGTTTTCCCTGGGGTGCAGCAGCGCTGCATGTGCTAAATCCAGGAGCTGGGCTCTGTTGTAAATAATAGTAGTTGACGACTCCTGTCGACGTTTAGCTGCGAGAAAATCCATAATCCTGAACTATTATAGTTCAACTGTAGCAAACAAAAACTAAAGAAATTAGACAAAAAAAACGATCTAAAACTAACTAAAACAACAATGTATGCACGGACAACGGGAGCTGCTTAACAGGCGACCACTCAGGGCGGTGCCAAAACGGCAACTGTAGCCATCAGTTTGTATGTTTTACTTGTTTTATCCTGCATTAACAAAAAAAAATAACATGAGCCATTGCAATGGCTGTGGCTGCAGAGGGAGATGCAGTGTACAAGCCATCTGGCTCAGATGGGGCCTGACCAACCCGATCGGTGCATCCTTTAGTGCCGAAAACAACTAAAGACGAAGGGACCTCACCTGAGGATGATTTGGCATTTGGATTTCATACCCTCCTTTTAAGTAAAAAAATATGTCAAATGTAACTCACAGGGGACAATCCTAACTTCCACTTAAATCTTCACTTGCACGACTAAGTAGAAATTCTACTTATGTCAAAGTTAGGTTCCCCTCTATGGGTAATATTATATTCTCTATAATAGCTCCATCCCTTTGACTCAATAATACTTTTAAAATTCATGAGGGTAGTGAAAACTACTATAAATACAGCTAAGTCTCTCTCCTCCACTCACTTGAACTGCATACAGTACATCAGAAATACATCAGTGGTGTGAAATATACAGTGTACAAAACATTAAGGTAAAGGCTATGATCCCTTATTGATGTCACCTGTTAAATCTACTTCAATCAGTTTAGATGAAGGGGAGGAGACAGCTTAAAGAATGATTTTTAAGCCTTGAGACAATTGAGACTTGGATTGTGTATGTGGCTGTCAGAAGCCCAATGAAGAAACGGCTGGACGCAGGTGATATTGTATTGACAGTTCTGGTTACGGGAAATAGAATCCATAGTTTTATATTGTGGAAGGCGGTTTTAGCAACAGCTGTGCTGGACTGTGGACGACATGGATGATAGTTCTGATGGTATGGGTAGGGATGATGAAAGCCATGGACCTGGATGGTCTGTGGTGAAAGGTAACAGAATGGCCCTGCCATAAGCGCTGCTCACAGAAGTGGCACTTCTAGTGTTGATAATGTGAAGAGGGTGAAGGTAGTGAAAAACAAAAGTAATGATGTGTCGGAGTGGAAAGTTGTAATCATGTTTGATGCGACCAGGGGGTCTCATCTACACCCTATTCGATTAACCAATGCCGTTAACATAGAGATAGGTGACGTCACATTAGCCCGGTTCATTGGTAATGGTAGACTGTTAATATTCTGTGATTACCATGCTCAACAAGGGAAGATTCTGAAAATGAAAACTCTCAATGGAAAGAAAATGTCCCTGGAGCTTCGGGTAAGATGAGGGGGGTCAATTCTGGGTTTCCACTGTCAATGTCCATAGATTATATAAAACATTTAGAGGGGGCATAGTAAAGCCCAAAGGCTGTTCAGTGAGAAAGAGGGGCAGAGAAGTGAAAGCCTGTCAGTATTATTAATGTTTGAGAAGGTTTTACCTAAGAAAGAACAGGTGGGCTTCCTGGCTTTCACTGTTAAGAGTTTGTCCAACCTCCAGAGATATAAAGATATAAAGATATAAAATGACTCATAATGTCTCTTCTGCAGAGGCTGCAAGATAGATTGGTGGAACTATTAGGCAGAATGATAGACATAATAGGGTTACTCCTGGAGTAAGTGAACCTACTGTAGGAAATGTTGCTTATGTTGGTCCAGGCACGGATACCAGACCTGTTCAGAAATCTTGTTCTCACAAATGTGTCATATAAAAGGACACCTTATTAGTTAATCAGATTTACATTATAGTCTTCATTGGAAAGGTTATCAACCTGACTGTGTTTGTGGAAAGAAGAACTGCCAAGTTGAAGGTAATTCTGGAAGCAGCACCAGAGTTTTTAGGAGTAACAGATGTTACTGTCGCCATGATGGTTGATATGTTGTCCTTCAGTGCAATGCCAGAAGCCTTACTGCTAACGGTCAGGAGTTTAAGAAATATGTAATTGATTTAGAGATCCAACCCGATGTGTTCAAGAAACATGGCTCAGATCACGTTTTGATTGTATTACTCATGGTTATTGCTCATTCAGATCTGATACATCAATTGGACAGGGTGGTGGGTGTGCTACGTTCATAAGGGGAAGGCCTTGTATGTCGTAATACACCTGTCCCATCTGAATATGAATGTGTGATGGTGTGAATCTATAATGCAGGTAGGGATATAAAGTAAACATTTTTACAACCCGTGTCGTCAACTATCTGTAGCGATGTTTGATGAAATATATGTTCCTCCTTATCAAATCTATAATGAGCTTTACAGTATAGTGGATGTTGAAAGATGGTCTATTGACTGGGGTTTTAAATTGACAGTGGCAAAGTCTTGTTGTATGTTCTTCTCGAAGAAGAAAGTTGATGATGATAATATAGAGTTGTTTCTGTATGGACAGCCTATGGGGAGGGTTTCTAAGTATAAATATTTGGGTCTATGGTTCAATGAGTGATATACATGGAAAGATCATTTCATAAATGTTGAAACAAAGTGTACGCAAGATGGCGCCAACAGATATGGCAGCTCTGCTTCTAGCTCCTAAGCAACTTTGCAGTATTTCGTTTTTGTTGTGTGTTACAGTGCCTGCAAAGGTATTCATCCCCCTTGGCATTTTTCCTATTTTGTTGCATTAAGACCTGTAATTTAAATGGATTTTTATTTGGATTTCATGTAATGGACATACACAAAATAGTCCAAATTGGTGAAGTGAAATGAGAAAAATAAAATAAAGGGAAAAGTGGTGCGTGCATACTGTATGTATTCACCCCCTTTGCTATGAAGCCCCTAAATAAGATCTGGTGCAACCAATTACCTTCAGAAGTCACATATTTAGTTAAATAAAGTTCACCTGTGTTCAATCTAAGTGTCACATGATCTGTCACATGCCATGAGTGTGCAAAGTTGTCATCAAGGCAAAGGGTGGCTACTTTGAAGAATCTCAAATATAAAATTGGTTACTACATGATTCCATATGTGTTATGTCATAGTTTTCACTTCTTCACTTTTATTCTACAATAACATTTTTAGCAAATAACGAAAAACCCTTGAATGAGTAATATTCCAAACTTTTGACCGGGGGTGTAGATATGGAATCACTGGTCACTTTAATAATGGAACATTAGTCACTTTAATAATGTTTACATACTAATTTACTAATTTCATATGTCTATACTGTATTATATTCTACTGTATTTTAGTCAATGCCTCTTCAACATTGCTCATCCTAATATGTATTTATTTCTTAAATCCATTATTTTACTTTTAGATTTGTTTATTGCTGTGAATTGTTAGATATACTATAACTGCACTGTTGTAGCTACAGTAGGAACACAGCATTTCGCTACACTCGCAATAACATCTGCCAAATATGTGTATACATTTTTATTTGATTTTATGAAGGTGGTGAATCTTATGCGCTCGGTCTCTGGTTATGAATGGAGTGCTGACAGACAATCGATGGTTATTATTTTTAGAGCTCTGATCAGGACAACAATTGATTTACGGGTGTATGGTTTATGGAACAGCGGCAAAGAATAGGCTTCAGAAGCTGGACAGAATCCAGTATATAGCTCTAAGGGTATTGGTGCAGTTAAATCAACCTTTGTACGTGCCTTACTGGTGGAAGCAGGTGAGATGCCTTTGGATACACTGTGTAAGAATTCTCATTAGCTTATTGGGTTAGGTTGAAAGGCCGTGAGGTTGAGCATCCCACTGCTACTGTTCTAGATGACTGTTGGGAATATACTAGTAGACAAGGCAGTGGTTTTGGTTGGACAGTTGGAAAGCTTGCTGATGAGAGTGGTTTGAGGGAGTTGGAGGTTGGCCCTTCTGTGGTGATAGGGGATGTTCCTCCATGGTTACTCCCAGATCCTGTTGTTGATCTTACCTTGGTAGAAAAAAGGAAAGATTGGTCAGAAGTCAGTGATATAGGTTAACTGGTTGACAACTACATTGGGAGAAGTTTTTATGATCCAAGGACCCAGATAGTGGACGCACAGGAGCAGCTGTTTATGTTCCTCATTTGATACATAGAACACTAACAGATGAACTGTCAGTATATCCAGTAGAACTGTTGCCGATAGTAGTTGCCCTCCAGTGGGTGGAGGACATACAACCTGTTAGAATTATAGTATGTATTGAATAGTTTATCATCTGGTCAATCTTATAGGAGGTATTAATGTTATTATGGAGAAATTGAGAGACTGTGTGTAGTAGTGAGATTCTTTTTTTATTTTCTTAGAAGTACTGAGTTAGGTAGGAGGAATGTTGTAAACTGTGATTGACCACACACTTCAGCACAGTAGATGGCGGCATGCACCTTTTAACGTTTGTTTGCAGACCACCATTATATCATAGAAGAAGCAGCTTGTTTATGTGTGCCATTCAGAGAGGGTGAATGAGCAAGACAAAATATTTACGTGCCTTTTGAATGGGGTAGTACGTGCCAGGTGCACCGGTTTGTGTCAAGAACTGCAACACTGCTAGGTTTTTCATGCTTAACAGTTTCCCCTGTGTATCAAGAATGGTCCACCACCCAAAGGACATCCAGCCAACTTGACAAAACTGTGGGAAGCATTGGAGTCAACATGTGCCAACGTCACATGTTGACTGTGATGACCATGAATGTCATCCCTGTGGAATGCTTTCGACACCTTGTAGAGTCCATGCCCCAACGAATTGAGGCTGTTCTGAGGGCAAAAAGGGGGGGGTGTGCAACTCAATATTAGGAAGGTGTCCTTAATGTTTTGTACACTCAGTGTAGATGGGAAGTGGTTTATAAACCATGTACTTTGTATTGGGTCTATTATTGCTCACTGTAGTGCGGTACAGCTCTTGTTTGAGCACAGTAGGGAGCATTTATACCTCTAATTGTTTAGTAATGGAGAGGAGGAGAGGGATGTAGCCTGGTGAGTTTAAAGAAGGACATCTTCATTCATGGTTACAAAATATGTATTGAACATACCGGCAATGAAAAGGAAATATTATACATATTTTTTACAACACATTAGATAGAAAACATTACATATGTTTTACATGTATCATATTACATGGAATTACCTTAAAAGAAATGTTGCTCTGGAGTGTATTGCATTTTGAATTGTTTTTATTGAACCTTTATTCATGCACAGTCGATTCCACGTAGGGCTAACGGTCCAAATGGAAGAGGGTTCGCTGACCACCATGGGTGAGCTCCCCCCGATGATCATCTAGGGGGAAATGAGATTTTCAGCATTTTGATGCTATATTTATAATTATGTAAAATATATGCAACAAATTTTCCGCCCAAATGTTTCTGTGCCAATGCACCACACACAACCAATAAGCAGCGCATCACTGCATACCGACTTTGAGCGCTTATCATCAAGGTTTGCGTCACCAACACCACAATCAAGTAGAGTATGTCAATCTCGACAAACAGAAAATGTATCCTTCCCTACTCAGTCAAACCAAGCCTTCGATACTATCTCCGAATGTCATTAAACTTGTTGGTGTTTTGTAACAGATGTCGCTTTCCTTTAATCGAATGGCCGTTGTGCAGTTTGGATTCTGGAATTATATTAGAGTGGAGTGGATGAACGTGAGCAGGTAACTTAATCAGATGAAAACATTGTGGCTTGTTGTGTTTATGCCACACATAAAAGGTAATACATGTTTTAAAGTTAAATGACAAATATTAAGGCTATATTGAAGTGTAAGGTTCTAAGGTTGAGGAATAGATGATCGGCAGCAAAAGTGTTAAGTTTACCCGAATAACTGGGCCTGCTGGGAGCATATAGGTGTATGTGGCCACACTATATAGGACGACTTGGGA
The DNA here is from genome assembly GCA_023634145.1 of Thymallus thymallus. Taxonomy (NCBI): domain Eukaryota; kingdom Metazoa; phylum Chordata; class Actinopteri; order Salmoniformes; family Salmonidae; genus Thymallus; species Thymallus thymallus. The sequence goes on along the minus strand of CM042384.1, from coordinate 13,597,724 downwards.
GAATGATGATCGGCAACAGACAATGCATCAGTATCAGAAGTAAAAATACAACCAAACTTGCCTGCTACTGTGTCTTTCTGTAATCTGTCGAGTGGACCCACAACTGATCTGAATGGAATTCAAATAACAGGCCGCTTTCTCTGCAGTTTACAGCCTAGAGTAGAATTGTACGCACTTGAAAACAATAATGCAATTATTCATTGGATTGTGGTGTTGTAGTCTAGGTAGGTTACTTTTATTGTCCCTAAACCAGATCAATAGGGGAGCTTTTTGAGCTGCTGTCTTTACTGTTATTTAATGTGCAATGACGCACCTGGCTGTCATTGCCCATCAGCTATTCCTCTATCTTGTGGATTTATATAGAAAACGTGTGAATGATTTTATGTGTGGTATGATTAGGGCTGTTGCGGTGACCATATTACCGCCACACCAGTAGTCATGATCGCTGTAAAATTCCATGTGACTGTTGAGTCACAGTAATCTCCTCTTATGGGCTCTGGACATTTTTTGGTAGTACCCAACTTTCTAATGACCATCAGGTCCGAATGGCCTGGTACTCAGGGCTCTATTGTCCCTCTAACCACTCTGACATCAATGCAAATGCAATTGAAAATCACATCAAACAGTATCCTGCTTTTAAAACCCACCTCTGTCAATTTGAAAAGCAGGTTGAAACTGAGTGTAAAACACGGTCTTTGTGGATGTTGTTTCAAATCCTAAAACAACGAAATGGACAGCGCTTTCTAAGGTGAAGATCAATTCAAAACACCCATACACATATTAGCGTTTATGCATACACATAGGTTTATAAGACCAAGCAAAAAAAAAATAGTTTTTTAATTATGATTGTGCTTATACAATATATAGCTTAATGCATGTTATGCATGGCAGAGAAACATGAAACAAAACTGATTTAAGATGCCTTTCGTACATAATTGGTCCTAAATTCAAGTAATTGCCTTTGTGGACTGTATTATGCATACTGGATGGACTGGTTACCTTATGCTACGCTCCAAAATGTATATTCATGAGTCTGGGAGAGAACATATAGCCCTAGGCGATGCTGTTGGTTCATTGATTGTGCAGGGCGGCTTACAATGAATGAATTTGATTTTGAATAGCCTAGTAATAGGTCATTATATATACTTATAATGAATCAACTGGCACATTACCACCATGTGTTTCCATTTCCTCCTCTCTTCTTTATTCCTCTCTCAAGTGTGCAGAGAGGCTGTCAACAGTTTAGTGAAGTATGTTTGTTGCATGGTGTGAAATATATTTATTTCTCAGCTGCTCGTATTATGCACAGCTCCGCTATCAAACCGAAGTATCCTACCAGGCATCATTGAAAAGTGTATGATTGCTAGTTAACTTATTGCAGATCTGGACAAATGATACAAATGATATGGATAGAGGGCAGGATAGACAGTTGACTGGTAGAGGTAGGTAGGTAGGTAGGTAGGTAGGTAGGTAGGTAGGTAGGTAGGTAGGTAGGTAGGTAGGTAGGTAGGTAGGTAGGTAGGTAGGTAGGTAGGTAGGTAGGTAGGTAGGTAGGTAGGTAGGTAGGTAGGTAGGTAGGTAGGTAGGTAGGTAGGTAGGTAGGTAGGTACTTACTTTAGTACTTTATTAATTCCCTTAAAATACAGTCCTTAGTGCGCAGGGTTTAATTACAGACAACTGCACGTATTGCACATTCGATATACTAAAAGCAATGAGAAAAGGTGCAACTGGAAGGATACTAATATGCATTCCTGAGTGAATTCCTACGTAAGTTAAGTCCAATAATTACTTACAATATTGCAAAATTGCATGTGATATGATATAACAACTGTACATGAGTATGTATATACAGACCTGTATGAATAAATAGGTCCTGAGTGGATGAGTGCTGACGGACCAGAGTTACTCACGAAAAGTGAGTAACTATAAAAAGACATTGCATAGTATGGGTGGATGGCTGACTATGTACACTATACATTGGTGGATGGTGCATGGTTAACTATACTATACAGGTCGATGGCAGAGAAATACTTCAATAGCTATAAGTGTGTATGATATGAGTGAGGGTAATAATAGTTTACTTAATAGACAGACTGGCTAAATGAACAGGTAAGTGAATATTTTGCATAGTTAAATTAACTGTACACGTAAATATACAGTTACATTTACAGGTAAGAGGATATTGTATGGTTACATTAACTGTACAGGTAAATGACAGGAAGAGATACTTAAATAGCTAAATGTGTGTATGATATAATTTAGGGTAATAATAGTAATTCCCTTAAAATACAGTCCTTATTGCGCAAGGTTTAATTACAGATAAATGCACGTATTGCACATTCGATATACTAATAAAAACGAAAAAAAGATACAATTGACAGGATACTAATATGCATTCCTGAGTGAATGACTACGTAAGCTAAGTCCAAGAATTACTTGCAATATTGCACGTGATATGATATAATAACTGTACATGAATATGTATATACAGACCTGAATGAAAAAATAAGTCCTGAGTGAATGAGTGATTACAGACCAGAGTTACTCACGGATGGATGCATAATTGTTAAACTAGGTCCTAACACCCCAACAGTTCCAGGTCTATGTTGCCGACGGCACGGCACCCCGGTGAGGCATTAAATAGTCGAATAGCTGCCGGCAGGAAGGACCTCCTGTAGCGATCTCTGGCACACCGTGGTGGGATCAGTCTGTGACTGAAGGAGCTCCTCTGGGTCATAACCATTGCATGCAGAGGGTGGGCGACGTTGTCCATGATGGTCAGCAGTTTGGCCAGGATCCGTCTCTCCTCCACCTCCTCTAGAGTGTCAAGGCTAATCCCCAGAACAGAGCTAGCCTTCCTGATCAGCTTATTTACCCGAGAAGCATCACCAGCTTTTATGTTGGCGCCCCAGCACACCACTGCAAAAAAGACAGCGGTAGACTGGTAGAAGGTATGCAGTAGTTTACTGCACACGTTGAAGGCCTGAGCTTCTCAGAAAGTAGTGTCGGCTCTGGCCCTTTTTGTACAGAGCCCTGGTGTTACCAGCCCATTCCAGCCTGTTGTCCATATGGACTCCCAGGAACTTGTATGACCCAACCATTTCCACATCCATCCCCTGTATAGGGACTGCAGTCAGTTGTGCCTTGGTTCTCCTGACGTCCACCACCATCTCCTTTGTTTTGCTGATGTTGAGCTGAAGTTGATTCTGCTCACACCACAACACAAAGTCACTGATTGCGCTCCTGTACTCCTCCTCCTGCCCACCCCTGATGCACCCTACAATTGCGGAGTCATCCGAGAACTTCTGTAGGTGGCATGTTTCAGAGTTATATCTGAAGTCCGAGGTGTAGAGGGTGATCAGGAAGGGGGACAGGACCGTTCCCTGGGGGGCCCCTGTGTTGCTCATTGCCCGTTCTGGCACACAGCTCTGTAGTCGCACAAATTGTGGCGCCTACCGGTCAGGTAGTCCGTGACCCAGGAGACTAAGGGTGCTTACACTTTCATCTTCTTCACCTTCTCACCCAGTAGCAGCGGCTGAATGGTGTTGAAGGCGCTGGAGAAGTCAAAAAACATAACCCTCACAGTACAACCTGCGTTGTCCAGTTGAGAGTAGGCCCTAGGCAAAAGGTAGATGATAGCATCATCTGATATATCCCTGATATGCGAACTGCAGGGGGTCCAGTGATATACACACCAGGGGTCTGAGGTGAGCGAGGACTAACCTTTCCAGGGTCTTCATGATGTGGAATGTTAGCGCTACAGGTCTGAAGTCATTCAGGACAGTGGGGTGCGCCTTCTTGGGCACTGGGATGTTTTCCACAGCACAGGGACCCTTTCTAGGCTCAGGCTAAGGTTGAAGGGGCGCTGGAGTATTTCACACAGTTGGTCAGCACAGACCCTAAGCACCCTTGGGCTGATGCCATCAGGGCCCACTGCTTTCCACTGATGTAGTCTCTCCAGCTCTCTCTTCACTTGGTTGGTGGTGAAAGCCAGCCCAGGTGGGGAGGTTGAGGATCAGTCCAGAGGGAGCAGGGGCGGAGGTGGGGTCGCTGATTGTCTCAAGAGAGGTGTTGTGAGCACAGTGGGGCACAGCCGTGAGGGTGTGTGGCCTGGGGAGCTGGAGGGGAGGTGGACAGGGCCAGTATCGAACCCGTAAAAAAATTGGTTCAGCTCATTGGCTCTGTCCTGGGTCCCCTCCGTCTGCCCACTGTTTGACTTTTTGAGGCCAGTGATATTTCTCATACCCTTCCACACCTCTCTCACCTGGCTCTGCCTCAGCTTGTCCTCCATCTTCTCCTTATACCCTCTCTTCCCCTCAGCAATCTGCAACTTCAGCTCCCTCTGGATGCATTTCAATATGTCCTTGTCCCCCACCTTGAAGGCCCTCTTCTTCTCATTCAGCAGGGCCTTCAGGTCGCTGGTGACCCAGGGTTTATTATTTGGAAAACAGCGTACCTTCCTGGTGGGTACAGTGTTGTCTACACAAAAATTGATTTAGTCCGTTATGCAGTCAGTAAGTCCATCGATGTCCTCCCCTTGACCCTCACAGAGCACATCCCAGTCTGTTGTTTCAAAGCAGTCCTGTAGGGCCTCATTCGCCTCCGGAGACCATCTCCTAATGGTCCTAGTGGTCGCAGGCTGCTGTTGAACCATAGGCCTGTAGAGTGAGGTGAGGTGGACAAGGTTGTGATCCGATCTACCGAGGAGAGGGAGTGCAGTGGAATTGTATGCATCCTTCACATTAGCATATAACAAGTCCAGAGTTTTATTATTCCTGGTTGGGCACATCAAACTGTTTGAATGTGGGCAGCGATGAAGAGAGAGATGCATGGTTAAAATCCCCCGAAAAGGCAAAGTAAGCACTGGGATGCTCTGTCTGTAACCTTGCGATAACAGAGTTTATGACGTCACACGCAGTGTTTGCGTCAGCGAAGGGCGGGATGTAAACAATGACAGCAATGGCCGCCGTGAATTCCCTCAGCAAATAGTAGGGTCTCAGGCTAACAGATTACACCATTTGTTGTTAACTAATAACTAATAAAGCCAGCCCCCCTCCCTTGCTCTTACAGGAAGATGGTCCGGAACCCGCCGATAGTGACGTTCTCTATGGGGATGTTATCATTCAGCCAGGTCTCAGTAAAAAACAATAGGCTCGCTTCCCGATAGTCCCTTTGTCCAATAACCAAGCCCTGAAGCTCATCCATCTTGTTATGTAGCAACCTCACATTGCCCATAATGATAGACGGTATAACTGGCTTGTACTTCCTCAGCTTTGCCTTACACTTCAATCCCGCCCTACATCCACGCCGTCGCCTTTTCAACTCGACCGGAATATCAAACTTTTCCCTGGGGTGCAGCAGCGCTGCGTGTGCTAAATCCAGGAGCTGGGCTCGGTTGTAAATAATTGTAGATTCACGTGAATGTTCGGCGCTGAGAAAAATGAAAAGTGCCTCAGTGATAAAAAGGACCACTAAAACCTTTGTAAAACAGTAGCACTCCATAATCCTGAACTATTATAGTTCAACTGTTGCAACAACAAAAAATAATCACGAAAAACATACTAAAACAACAATTTATGCACAAACAATGGGAGCTACTTAACAGGCGACCACGCAGGTCGGCGCCAATCGATATGATTATATTGATATGTGGTATAGTAAGCACACGGAAAAGCGTAGTACATAAGGGATTTACCAAAACACCTTGATAGGAGAGGCACATGCAAACAGATGTGGAAATATGTCTATACAGAATGAAATTATATAGTAAAACCTGCAAAATAGCAAACGTAAAGCATGGAAAAAACGCAATAACCTCCCCTATATATATATTTTAAGCACACAACCCTCCCCACAGAAATATCTATTGGTCAAGCCCCCCAATACATTTCGAACTGTCTTTAAAAGAAATGTTGTTTTGAAGTATTCAATAGGCTCCATTGGACTAGATTTCCTGTGATACAATGCATGATGCCATGTAGGCAGTGGCACAGTGGCCACTAGGTGACACTCCAACACAAGGAAGGAAGCAGCTTTGTGCACCAAGGTAAACTGAGGCTGTCTTAATATAGACAACATATATTCTAGTTTTAGAAGGAGAATGATACAGTAGGCCTACTTGCATGACCGTATCACCATAGAGACAAATTGTTGTCCACTTGACTTGTGAGAGCAAATCATCCACAGGAATGAGGCTCTTGCTTATATCAGACTATAGCTATTACTAACCAAGGCTCAACTGATAACATTTTAAAGGATAAACCAGTCACATATAGATGGAATAATAAATCGAAAGCACACCTAGCTGAGGTCGAGGTGTTTGGAAGCAACAATGATGTACTGCGGTAGGACAAAATATGCTGAATTAGTAAGTTCCTAATGATTGGTGTAGTCGGTGTACATCAATGAGTAGCAGGAGCCAAGAACTTGTCTGTCCTGACTTTTGAGCCATCATGGTGCCAGAGTGCCAAATATTCTCTCTATTTTACATACAGTATACTGTAACTGAGATTTGATCCCTTCTGTCACTTACCCAGACACCATTGCTGTTGTTGACCAATCATGGTACTACAGTGCCAAATTATTCCTATTTTTTACATAGTTTGCTGTAGCTGAGCCCTCTGAGTGCTCACCACAGCCAAAGGTGTAGTTTGTCTCTCCACTTGAGTAATTGGTTTGCAATCAGCCTAAACTCTTAGTCACCTTTTGTCAGCCAGCCTCTGTGAAACATAATCCGCCTGAGGACGCAGTCAGTCAGCGCCACTTTTACAGTGGACACCGGGTAATTACATATTTCAGGCACAACAATATGACAAGTGCAATATTAAAACGGGAATTAATTTTCATTTATTTGCTGGGGTTATGTGTTTGATTAAATTAATCTTTTCGACAAATTGAGTTTGAGTTGAGGCGGTGGTGGCATCACGAGTGAATTGTTGGGCAGGCAGGTGCTCTATAATAATGGATTCTGTCAGTGTCACCACTCTGAAGCACTCTGAAATCGATTAGTTTCCCCAAGAACTTCTTTGTTCACTCAATCCCTCTTTACATGTATAGAATATTTATTCCATACTTCAAGAGTGCTTTCCCTAATTGAATGAGGGAATACAGATCTGTCTAATACAGATCTCACTTTGAGCTGTTCATCAAAACATCATCAATCTACCCATCACCTGCTCCTCAGGACCTTGCTTGGCTGAATCGGGTATGTTTGTGTAGGGCTGGAGCAAAAGCCTGCATTCTCATGTTTGCTTAATCTAAAAACATTGACTTTGACTTTGCCTATGCATGTTTACGGTTCCCCCTCTAAAATCCCCACTCAATCATTCATTATTCAAGAGATTCAGTCAACAGATTTCAGAAACACAGTGGGTTTTCTCCCTGTGTTGATGGAAGAACCCTTTAAACAAACATGGGCATGTCTGGGTGATATCATCAAATGCTGAGCGTTCCACCCACCAGTTACACTGATGCTTCAATGGAAAATGAAATGACAATGCATCATTCAGGTTTCTGCTTCTCTCAATGTTTGACTACAGCCTTTATTGATGTTGGTGGTAAAAGAACACTGACTCGATGTTGCACTCTCTCAGCATTTCAATGAGTAACGACCACCATTTTGCTTTTGACTTCATGGAACTGCGACAATCATATCTCGCAGCATTGTAAAAACAATCTCTTACATTTTGTGAGAGAGTAAACTTAAATGAGTCAACTTGTTAATTCATGTAGCCTACGGGGAGTGGTACAGAGCTCTTGGTAGGAATCATCAGGATCCTGAAGGGGCTATGTAAATGTATCCTGAAACATTGCCTAGCTGCTCTGAGCAGCGCCTTAGGCCCTCTTTTCATGCTCAATTGCCCAGATTTCCCATCTCTAGGTACTGGATCACTGAGACAATCAACAAGACATAATTGTTCTGACGACGCAGCCCTCTAGTAAAAACAAAAATTTGATTAGCTAGGTAGACCCTCGATTAATTTATTTTCCTTGTCTGATGCGAGTGCGACATGGGAATGAGCTGCTGGTTGTTAGATTTGGTTGTTACTCAACTACAATTTGGGCCTTGTTTCATCATTATTTCCTTTAAGTGGCCTCATATATTTGGGCGCCTTAATGAGCTTTCAATTGGCTCTTTTTGTTTTCGCCCATTACCTGGGTCGAATGGCTCCCTCGTCATGCTGCGCCGTGGCAATTTACTCTGTGTTAAGTCTTAATGAAAGCTCTTTCTCTCTCCGCCATTGTGGGCCCTTACTCGAGGATCCTTGCTATACTTCCCATTCCCGTGTTTTGTAATGCACTGCTTAAGCCGTGGCGATATGGTGGTCCACCTTTGAGATACGAGCTCCCCTTCTGCGATGATATACGTAGCTGTCTCTTTCTCTTATTGCCCTGAAGTTTAGTGCACCTTTGCGCGCCGGGTTCGAAGTGCCTGTAGTGTCAAAGCCATTTCTTCCCAGCTCCTCTCGTTAATACTCTGTCTGACTCGGCAAAGCTGACCATAGTCTTTTCCCCCCGTCGGTTTCAGAGGGGCTGTGAAAAAGCACCAAGGGAGTCTGGGTAATAGCCTTCAGAAAGGGTCTGTAATTGCACTTCCATTTTACACGGAGAGCCCTTGCCTCGCTTGAATTGCCTCCCCAGAGCACTAAATGCTAGATGGTGGGCTCTATATGGGAGCGATGGTGTGGTGGTGGTGGTCATTGTGTGTTGTTGGGGATTGTATGGAGAGGATGCTGCTTAGGGTGGGTTGTATGTTGGGAGTCATTGAATGCACTTAGTGCCCCCTCCTTCCACACACACACACACACACACACTCCATCCTCCAGGAGTAGTGATTAGCTAAGGGCTGGTAGAAACTGTTGACAGGTGCGATGGGATTCTAAGCCAAATGGGTGGCCATGGGCACCGTGTAACCCCTGTATGGATGAGATGAGTAAACCTGGAACAGGCCACCACACAACTCGGCCCTCTGGCACTGCTGACTAGGGACAGAGCTCTGATAACATTCTCGCCAGAGCTCAGAACAAATGAAAGAGAACTCACCTGCTACCCTGTTATACACGGCTGTTGGGGGAAATCAATTTAAAATAAGCAATGTTTGATGAAAGTGCTTGATGCCAGAAGAGAAACGTGTATAACTCCCCCTATTTTGTAAAGGTAGTGTAAGTTAAGGGTGACGAAAGTCTCAGACAAAGATCTGATAACGAAAGCAAGAAACATTTCTAACCCTAACCCTACCCCTGGAATGTTGAATGTTGTAACTCCATACTGTGCAATTGTGCAAAACTAACTGTTTCTTTCTTTACTCCCTAGACTGTAGGTGATATTACTCTCTCTGCCATTGTCACAGTATTATCTCTGCTATTGTCGGAATGGAGCATCAAACGTTTCCCCCACAAACCCACCCATATGTAGCCACCGCTGACCTTGCCGTGGGTTAAGCAAGGCCATTTGGCGGAGGATGACTGTAATTTGGCCGGCCATGCCTCATGAAGCCATCTGGGGCATTATTCCAACATATTCCTTGCCTTAGAGGTTGCTGCTCGCCGCCGTTGTGATCGCCAACAATGCAGTAGAGCATGACTAAGTGGATGGGCTGTGGATGGGCTCCAGGCTGCAGCCGTAATGTGGCTCCAATAGCCCCATGTTCCATTTATGATATGATGTTCTCCCACAGTATACTGCCTGGAAGGTTTATCACCACACCTGTGCTTCAGAGAACATTGGCACATTGTAGTAGTAGCCGTTAAAGTGAAGGAAGTTGATCATGCTGTGTTCACTGTCAGGTTTTCAATGGTTCCGTCTGGAGCGCATTAACTGTTGAACTTTGAACAGTTGAGTCTGGTGGAAGGAGAAATGGGGAGGATGGGTTCATCGTAATGAAATAAATGGAAACATTTTAAACACATGCAAAAGTTGTGTTCATAATCAAGTTGGGCATCATAAATATTTTGAAAACACAAATGTCAGTGTAAGGGGGTGATGCGTCTTCGGTTTCTGTAGTTAGTTTTGTCACAATCCTCTAGGTGTCAGTGTAAGACAGCTTCTGTGATGAGTCTAGCATCATATTTGTATCTGTTTTGTATGGGTAACCAGACCCCTACAACAGCAGATGGTACTGATCATTGTGGAGCACATCATAATCATCTTTCTTTGTTGTTCATCGCAAAATAAAATCCCCCCCCCTAAACATTTTGGGGAATGCACATGCAGAATTCAATTATTGCTAACTGACAAAATATACAAACATTTGGCTGACAGCTTGGACTACCAACTTATTAAACAACCATAAAGTTCCAATAATTCACTTGTGGAGTCATGTATATCATTCTTTGTAAGAGGAAAACCTAAACTAAAAGCTAAATTGAACAACCAGTTTGAAAAGGATTATACTCAAAGGACATTTATCAGAGAATCACATGGTCATAAAATATTTCTCATAAATGTTCCTAGCCTGTAGGGTATCTTTGGAAAGCTGTTTCTCTCTCTACTGCCTAGTTCAAGATTTTACAAATGAGAGACGGGAATCAATATTAAATTCTCTTATCACAACCAACTCTATGTGGGATCACCCAGCGACGGTAAAACTGTGTAGAGAGAGTCTGTATCCCTCAGGGTGGCTACACACACACTGTCTGATTCTCCAAATACAGAGCCTATAGGGACATATTTTTTACAATTTGTGTTACAACCTGGAATTAAAATCTATTTAATTGGGATTTTTCAATACGGATCAACACAATACCAATACTAAAAATAGTGATTGAGAAAACACAAAACTATTTTATTTTAAAATCCATTTTAATTCCATGTTGTAACTAAGGCTGTGGCGGTCACAATTTCATCAGCCGGTGATTGTCAAGCAAATAAACAGACAGTGTGGTGAAGAAGGCACAACAGCGCCTTTTCAACCTCAGGAGGCTAAATAAATTTGGCTTATCACCCAAAACCCTCACAAACTTCTAAAGATGCACAATTGAGAGCATCCTGTCATGCTGCATCACTGCCTAGTACAGCAACTGCACCGCCCATAACCGCAAAGCTCTCCAGAGGATGGTGCGGTCTGCCCAACGCATTACTGGGGGCAAACTTCCTTTTCCCTCCTGGACACCTACAGCACCCGTAGCCACATGAAGGTCAAAAAGATCATCTAAGACATCAACCTCCCGAGCCACTGCCTGTTCACCCCGCTATCATCCAGAAGGCGAGTTAAGTACAGGTGCATCAAAGCTGGGACCGAGAGACTGAAAAACAGCTTCTATCTCAAGGCCATCAGAATGCTAAACAGCCATCACTAACACACCAGAGGTGACTGATTAGAAGTAAACACATTTAGCATCTCCTGGCTTCCTACAAGCCACTGGTGCAGACCTTTGGAACATCTGCATTTTAAAAAGTCTAATAAATCCACGTAATATAGCCTACACCTTCACAATAAATCCATTATTTATTTTAGACAGGTCTAAAGAAGCATGATATGAAGAAAATGTAGTCTATTTCAGAAGAACAGAATAGCATAGCCAAATAGCTGTGGGCTACACTAGTTCATTTAGCAAGATTTGCTTAGAATTCCGTGGCATTATTTTATAGTATGAAGAATACAATTGAACAAAGGTGAATACAATAGAAAGGATATTTTCTCCTAACGATTTGAGGGAGTGCGGCTGTTCTGTGTTGAGCGGTTAACAAAGAAATAGGTTAATTTAGATGTAATGTAACTTGTGTTAATGTAACTTTAGTTCTACAAACATTGGACTATATGTTTAGATTTTATACAGTATATTGTAAGGCTGCGTGATGCAATAATTTAAACGTGAACCCTTCTGGGAATGCATAAAAGGCAGATGAAAAACACTAGTAAAGGATAATATCTAATCAATCTAGTTATTTTTGTCTCCCTGTTTTGCAGATGTTTTTAGTTGTGCCATCCCACTTAAAAGCATCTCACTTTAAAGGGGAATGGAAGCACTAGGCTCTAGAACACCAGCTGGGCAAACCCTACTTTACCTCCGCTTCAATTAAAGCAAGGCCATGAGGAGAGTTAGAATATTTTGTGGGACAATCAAAAACCATTTGAGCCCTTAGAGGCTCATAAGAGACAGGAGTATAATTGTAATTTTACCAGGTGCTCTTAAAGCACACCAGTAATCACGCTGCAGGACTCTCCCCAGTAACGGCTCCAAAATGTTGCTTTTTCGCCCATTAATACTTAATAGCATAACAAAACATAAATGGACAGAGACAGATTGACACACACACACACACACACACACTATAAAGAGACTGCAATTCCTACAGTAAACCCCTGCTTTGGCGCAGAAAACTTGGAGCAGGTTTATTTTTGGAGGAAGGTCACTTGTGGAAGGGTCGGTCAGAGGGCGGGAACTTTCCACTGTTTTCCCCATAGTGCTGTGACCAACAAGGCCCTCCCAGAGGAACCCTTCCATTTCCTGTCCAGGGCTGCTGCCCTTCACTTTCTTCCTCCCTCTGTCAGCTGCTCTTCCACACCCCTTTAGTGTCACACTATAGGCTCTGTTCAAATACTTAAACGCATTCTTCCTTTCTTCCTACTTTTGCTGTGTCAATCATCATAGAGCTAAGATACATTGATTGTTTTAAAGCAATGAGGTGGCAATAATGCTTACACTTATCCAGTGGTTATACCAAGGAAGGAAGGAAGGTGTTTTAGATAAATTAAATCAATTTTAATTCCATGCTGTAACACAACAAAATCCTTAATGTAAAAAGTCCAAGGAATACTTACTATTGGCACTGTTTATGCTTGGATTACTCTATGAGAATGTTCCCAGAAAGTCTGGGCCAGAGCTGTTACTAAGCTCTGTGACCTCTGCGGCCACAGCATGCTGGCGCAGCGGTAAATTACTCAAGATACAGTAGGAACTCTATACACCCACTGTTCCATCAGATATCCACTCCTGCAAGTATTGATATTGAAATCTCCCTTTGTGCTATTCCAGGGAAGTCCAGGCAAGTTCTATTGGACTGTGTGGATAGGTTTACAAAGCATTGTAAATGCAGGAAGTACCATGAATGTAGGGGGGAAACTGCTGGTGGTTGGCAAAAAAATGTGTGTTGCGCAGTAGCGTGTTAAAAAATATATTTCATTTCATTAGAGATGCTTGACTTGAGTGACTTCATGTTGAGACAATGACTTATACAGTGGGGAGAACAAGTATTTGATACACTGCCAATATTGCAGGTTTTCCTACTTGTATGTAGCATGTAGAGGTCTGTAAATCACATTGTTTGATTTTAAAATAATTAATTTGCATTTTATTGCATGACATAAGTATTTGACCAGCTACCAACCAGTAAGAATTCCGGCTCTCACAGAACTGTTAGTTTTTCTTTAAGAAGCCGTCCTGTTCTCCACTCATTACCTGTATTAACTGCACCTATTTGAACTCGTTACCTGTATAAAAGACACCTGTCCACACACTCAATCAAACAGACTCCAACCTCTCCACAATGGCCAAGACCAGAGAGCTGTGTAAGGACATCAGGGATAAAATTGTAGACCTGCACAAGGCTGGGATGGGCTACAGGACAATAGGCAAGCAGCTTGGTGAGAAGGCAACAACTGTTGGCGCAATTATTAGAAAATGGAAGAAGTTCAAGATGACGGTCAATCTCCCTCGGTCTGGGGCACCATGCAAGATCTCACCTCGTGGGGCATCAATGATCATGAGGAAGGTGAGGGATCAGCCCAGAACTACACGGCAGGACCTGGTCAATGACCTGAAGAGAGCTGGGACCACAGTCTCAAAGAAAACCATTAGTAACACACTACGCCGTCATGGATTAAAATCCTGCAGCGCACGCAAGGTCCCCCTGCTCAAGCCAGCGCATGTCCAGGCCCGTCTGAAGTTTGTCAATGACCATCTGGATGATCCAGAAGAGGAATGGGAGAAGGTCATGTGGTCTGATGAGACAAAAATAGAGCTTTTTGGTCTAAACTCCACTCGCCGTGTTTGGAGGAAGAAGAAGAATGAGTACAACCCCAAGAACACCATCCCAACCGTGAAGCATGGAGGTTGAAACATCATTCTTTGGGGATGCTTTTCTGCAAAGGGGACAGGACGACTGCACCGTATTGAGGGGAGGATGGATGGGGCCATGTATCGCGAGATCTTGGCCAACAACCTCCTTCCCTCAGTAAGAGCATTGAAGATGGGTCGTGGCTGGGTCTTCCAGCATGACAACGACCCGAAACACACAGCCAGGGCAACTAAGGAGTGGTTCCGTAAGAAGCATCTCAAGGTCCTGGAGTGGCCTAGCCAGTCTCCAGACCTGAACCCAATAGAAAATCTTTGGAGGGAGCTGAAATTCCGTATTGCCCAGCGACAGCCCCGAAACCTGAAGGATCTGGAGAAGGTCTGTATGGAGGAGTGGGCCAAAATCCCTGCTGCAGTGTGTGCAAACCTGGTCAAGAACTACAGGAAACGTATGATCTCTGTAATTGCAAACAAAGGTTTCTGTACCAAATATTAAGTTCTGCTTTTCTGATGTATCAAATACTTATGTCATGCAATAAAATGCAAATTAATTACTTAAAAATCATACAATGTGATTTTCTGCATTTTTGTTTTAGATTCCGTCACTCACAGTTGAAGAGTACCTATGATAAAAATTACAGACTTCTACATGCTTTGTAAGTGGGAAAACCTGCAAATCGTCAGTGTATCAAATACTTGTTCTCCCCACTGTACGTACAGGTGGGAAATATGAATCTGTGATCATTTTAAACTTGAACCCTTCTGGTAATTCATAACAGGCAGACGAAACACTGTATAACAAAGGATCAAATCCAATCAAACTGTTCCTTTTTGTGTCCCTCTTTGCAGATGTTTTCAGCTGTGCCATAAAAAGTATCCCTCTTTAACGGTGCTTCAACAAAAGCAAGGCCATGAGGAAGGATATAATATTTTGTGACAACCGTTTATGAGCCCTTTGAGACGAGAGGAATATGTTCATGTTGCCAGGTGCTCTTAATGCACCCCAGTAATGATCACGCTGCAGGACTCTTCTCAGTAACGGCTCCAAAATGTTGCTTTGTCGCCCATTAATACTTTATAGCATAACAAAACTTAAAACGGACTGAGACTGAGATGGACACACACACACACATACACACACACACACACACACACACACACACACGACAGAGTGCCATTCCTAGCACTAAACCCTGGCTTTGGTGCTGGAACCGCGCAGGTTATGTAGCGTAGGCAGTAGGGATCACGGGGGGGGGGGGGGGGGGGCCGTCACTCGTGGAAGGGTCGGTGAGAGTGCGGACACTTTCCGCTGTTTCCCCCATAGTGCTGTGACCAACATGGCCCTCCCAGAGGAACTCTTCCATTTCCTGCCAAGAGCCGCCATTTTCCTTCTTCCTCTGTCAGAGCTCACCGGCTGCTCTTCCACACCCCTTTACAGTCACACTATAGGCTCTGTTCAAATACCTCAATGCATCCTTTCTTCCTTTCTTTACTGTAAGTCAGTCATCATATATCCTAAGACGAATGGATTGGTTTAAAGCAATGAGGTGACAATGTTGCTTACACTTATCCCCTCAATGAAGGGAGGAAGGAAGAATGCATGTTAAGTGTTTTCCCAAGGGCTACGTCTAGGATAAGGCTGCTCTCTGGTGTCTTGCAACTCACCATTAAGCATTTATTTGCATAGTATGAAACTGGAGGGCCGGTACGAGTTATAAAACAAATCAAGATGGATGACTAGACAAACTAACATCTGTAACCACAGTATGTCCAAGAAACATACAAATATATGGTTTTATGGAAGATCATAGAGGTTAAATGTAGTATTAAGATCTAGTAACTAGTCTCCTCTCTACCTTATTTTTTCAGGTTATCTCCCCCATCTGGACAAGTGAAGCCTCAGTTTACCCCGTCTCCCCATTTTAAGCCTCCATTGTTAATCCAGATCTGGATTCAAAAAGTATTTGAAATCTTTCAAATACATTATCTGTGCTTGATTGCATTTGCCTGAAACCAACGGAATAGACCCAAAAGTAAAAATCCTGCCCACCCGGTTCAAGTAAATGCTTGATGAATGATTTCAAATACCATTTGAACCCAGGTCTGAATCTTTCAAGTCTTGATGCTGAGACAATGAGAATAGGATGCCTGTCTTGCGTTAGTAAGAAAAGTTACATTTGGACAGGGAATTCAGGACACCTCTTCTCTCCTACAGCCTGTTTTGACTGTTTTTATGAGCCGAAAAAGCAAGATAATTATACGCTGCTGTTATTCACACAGTATTTATTCAGTGTTCACAGATCACTACAATCCTTTCTTAGAGGCCATGTAGCTTCCCTGCCTGAGTTCATCTACACTGATATTTTTGCCCCATGTCTACCACAGTGCGCTTTAGTTTTTCATCATTATTACACCAAAAATCTTGGAATGGTGGCGTAGTTTCGTAAAAGCTCAGGATCAGAGACACTAAAGGAAAAATGGGCTATGTTTTTCATGTGAAATTTGTTCCATGTCCCACTGTAAGAGCTACTGCTTCATGTGGTGTATGTGTGCGCACATGTGCTATATGGAGCACTCTCTGATCTAGTTTGATGTCAGTTTGCAGCTTTCTTTTCACTGATCATAGAAAAAAAACTGTTCAGATCTGTGAAATTGTGACGTTCCTGACGTACTGAATACAACCTTTCTACAAATCTAAAATGTTGTTCCCCATCAGCTGAATCAAGGAAGTAACTGAAATACAAAATATATGGGGTAAAAGTGTTCCATGTTTAGTGATTGTATCTTTTGGTACCCTGTCAGTTGTGAGAGAACCTGAGTGCATGATAGAATAATTTGATTGTACACTAGACAACAGGAAGGATGAGATACTGTTCAGAGCACCTAAAATGTACAGTACATTTTTTTAAGGATATTGTTGGCACATCTTCAATTGTATAGAAATAAACATTAAGTAATTAGTCAAGTAAAGTTATTTCTGACCTTACTGTGTAGTGGAACCCCGTCAACACTGCAATGCAACATGCAACAACATGTTACAGTTCATATAAGGAAATCAGTCAATTGAAATAATACATTCCTTAGGCCCTAATCTATGAATTTCACATGACTGGGAATACAGACATGCATCTGTTGGTCACAGGTATCTTAAAAAAAGGTAGGGGCGTGACCACCATTTGCCTCATGCAGTACAACACATCTCCTTTGAGTTGATCAGGCTGTTGATTGTGTGGCCTGTGGGATGTTGTCCCACTCCTCTTCAATGGCTGTGCGAAGTTGCTGGATATTGGTGGTAACTGGAACACGCTGTCGTACACGTCGATTCAGAGCATCACAAACCAGTTCAATGGTTGGTGACATGTCTGGTGAGTATGCAGGCCATGAAATAACTGGGACATCAGCTACCAGGAATTGTGTACAGATTCTTGCGACATTAACATGGGGTGATGGTGGGGGATGAATGGCACGACAATGGGCCTCAGGATCTCGTCACGATATCTCTGTGCGTTCAAATGCCATCGATAAAATGTAATTGTGTTCATTGTCTGTAGTTTATGCCTGCCCATAGCATAACCCCACCACCACCATGGGGCACTCTGTTCACAACGTTGACATCGGCAAACTGCTCGCCCACATGACGCTATACACGCTGTCTGCCATCTGCCCGGTAGTGTTGAAACCAGGATTAATCCATGAGGAGCACACTTC
This sequence comes from Thymallus thymallus, assembly GCA_023634145.1. Lineage (NCBI taxonomy): Eukaryota > Metazoa > Chordata > Actinopteri > Salmoniformes > Salmonidae > Thymallus > Thymallus thymallus. The sequence continues at coordinate 13,580,001 of CM042384.1, read as the reverse complement.
TCCAGCGTGCCAGTGGCCATCAAAGTTGAGCATTTTCCCACTGATATCACGTTCGAAGGTAAGACTCAGGCGCAGACAACGTCGGAATAACAAATGTTCATTATCACAACAGGGGTAGACAAAAGACAGTTCAGGGGCAAGCAGAGTTCAGTAATCCAGAGTAGTGGGGTAACGGTACAAGACAGCAGGCAGGCTCGGGGTCAGGGCAGGCAGGAAGGGTCAAAACTGTGAAAATCTAGGAGATGGTAACAATAGCAAGGCAGGAGCAAAGTGGAAAAACGCAGGTAGGCTTGAACAAGCAAAACGAACAAAGAATACAGGTTAAAGTACCCAGGGGATAATGAGGAATATGGGTGACACCTGGAGGGGGTGGAGACAAGCACACAGATAGATGAAACAGATCAGGGTGTGACAACTGAAGTCGGTTACGATGCCGAACTGCAGTCAAGTCAAGACCCTGGAGAGGACGATGAGCATGCAGATGAGCTTCCCTAAGATGGTTTCTGACCATTTGTGCAGAAATTCTTCAGTTGTGCAAACCCACAGTTTCATCAGCTGTCCGGGTGGCTGGTCTCAGACTATCCCGCAGGTGAAGAAGACTGACGTGGTTACACGTGGTCTGCGGTTGTGAGGCAGTTGGACATTCCTGCAGTCAACATGCCAATTGTATGTTCCCTCAAAACTTGAAACATCTGTGGCGTTGTGGTGTTTGACAGAACTGCACAATTTATTGTCCCCAGCAGAAGGTGCACCTGTGTAATGATCATGATGTTTAATCAGCTTGATAAGCCACACCTGTCAGATATTAATAATCTTTAATTTCAGATCATGTAACATGAGACCAACACTTTACATGTTGCATTCATATTTTTGTTCAGTATACCTCATCCTTTCATGTTTTGTTGAAGGATTCGTCTGTCTGGACAGTCTGCCGACTTCCCCCTTTGCTTCCCTCTTTGGGGATAATAGTTTCCATAACTGCTAATCATACTGTAACAATAGTAACAATTGCCCATGCTATTTGCATGATTGAGTACTTGCCTTTGTGAATAATGGCAATGGCAATCAAGTGAAAGACACTTGACTAATAAATACAATGTTTACTTGAGTACAACAGAGACATTTTCCCAACCAGTGTTTATTGTCAAGGGTGCTAATTATAACTTGGTGTTTATCCCCAGTCCAACTGAACTAGCCCTTTTATAATGTACAGTATATCCATGGGCTGACACCCCCCCTCAAGTCTATGGGAAGTGAGTACGTGCCAAGAGGCCAATGTGGGCTATGTATGCCTTTACAATGTCCAATTAAATCCCTTTACCAGCGGGATGCAAGCTTTCTTTGTAACAATTACATCTGTCCCGAATTTGCATTTTAATTATAAGTAGTCGATTGCAATCGTGTCAAGTATTAGGTGACTTCTAATTACAAAGGCCATTGGTGAATTTTCTCCTGAAAAGTCAGGAATTCAATTATGTGAATTCCAACTGGCCATGGGTGTGAGCATGGCATGGGCCCATTCATGGCAGTTTTCTTATTTATGAGACCAATGGAAATGGAAACATGGTCTAGTTAAAAGCTGCTCAAGTACAGCTGTTGCACCCCATGAGGGCACGGATATGTGGTTGAATACAATAGCACCCCTATGTTACCTTTACTCATCATTGTCTACATCACAGTCTCATGAGACCATGGATATCTTGTGCCTTGGATGTCAGGTCTGTGAAGTTCTATTTGTGAGAGGCAGACTGCCTCATTTGTTTGACGGTCTGGATGTTGGTAAGGTAAAAGTTAGACTTCTATGTAAAGGGTGCAGAAACCAGTCAAGGACACACCCTTACCACAAAGCATTTGTTCCAGACTCTTGTTTGTGTCCGTTGATCTGAGTGGGGATCTTGAGCTAGTCTCCTCCTCTGAGTTTCCTGTCTAAGGCGAGTACAGTGTCATGCCTGCCTGGGCTCTGTTCTGTTGGAAACCCCTCCATATGTCCTGTATCCCCTCTCAGCCCAAGACAGAACAATAGGAAACACTTAGAGTGAGGCAACCTGCGGATGGAGAGCTAGTCTGTTGTGTAACTTGATTGCTCTCCTCATACGGCGGTGTTCAAAACCAAGGCATCCTGACCACAGGAAAAAACAGGGTCATCAGAGGTGGTTGACATTACTTTTTATAGGTCTGTTTTGCGCTATATTCCCATGATGGGTGTAGCTCTATACCCAATTGTACTTCTTTAAAGTCTGCTGTGTTTTTCCATTGCGAAATGGCTATATTGGATTGTTCAAGAAACGGTTCACGTAATATTATCGATACTTAAAATTTAGTCTATTGGCCCAAGCATATTTATTAACTTAGCTATAGCTAATCAGTTAGCATGCTCCAAATAGCAATGTAACTTTACCAGCTACATATTCCATCAATTATGCATGTTGCAATACTTAAGTAACATTTCATAAGTAAACTCCGGCACCAGTTGTCTGGCTTGCTTAGCTGATGTTGTGGACCATGTGTTTAATAAATGCAGTCTTGGGTCGCTATTAGCCCAATGCTGCGCTCTGAGTGCAGCATCCATCCGCAGTCAGCCAACTGTCTTGGTCACGAGGCCGCTCTCCATGCTCAGGGCTGTTCAAAGCAAAGTGGCCTTGCAGCAGAATCCTCAAGTAGTTGGCTGCCATGGTAACCGATGGCTTCTCTCTCCCAGACTGCTGCTGCTGTTGGTGAGTCATTAGAAGTAGACAGTCTGTCCTTCAATCTCTTTTGTTACATCAGCTCAGAGGTGACCCAAGTTGGGTCATAAACAACAAAGCTGCAAGTGAAATGAAAAGACAAAGGTCTACTGGCTAGGCCATCAGAAGCTTGATAGAAGACATCTGCCATTCCCCTTTATAGGGGCAATATTTTTGAGGGACAGTGGAATCATCCAATCACATTGACTTGTAATGGCCAATAGGTCGAAGGCCAACAGGTCACTGCAATAGCGAACAGTAGTTTTCCAACGTTCTAGCTAGCTAGCTAGCTAGCTTTCGTTTTAGGCTAGTTTGCAGCGGCTGCAGCAGGTGTTATAGAATAGAATGTTGTTGCTAATTTGTTAGCTCTCCCTTTTCAAGAATAACTTTCAACAAGAATTTAAGTTTAAAATGATCATCTGGTGAGTGGAACTGTGTTTTTTTTATTGCAGCTCGCATGATGTTAGCCACCTCTTTGAAAATAACATTTAAACTTTAAACCGATTACTTTGTGTGCTAAACGTGAAATGTTTTTTTGCAATGGGTTGTGCAATAGTTGTGCATTTCAATAGGAAATGTTCAGCCTAATTGTTGTGTTTTTGAATTCTTATGATTGGGACATACAGGCTTATTATGTTCGAGTGAATGGACTGCAGTCTTTCCATTGGCACTTTGCAGTGGTGCCTGGAGAAGTGTGGTTCTGTGTGAAGGAAAGGCGCCCTATAGATTTTTCAGCTTTCCACTCTCAAAATCACATTGACATTTTTTTTAACGCAACAAATAAATATAATGTGATAACAATGCTTAAATAATGTGATAATGTGATAACAATGCTTAAACCACATCAGGAGACCATTTTTTCAGTCTGGGAAAAATATAAATATATTTTTGGTGGGTGTAGTTGCCCTTTAATTTAGCAAAACAAATGCCCTCCCCATTGATACAGATCAGCATTACCTGGTTTGCATACCCATTGTTGCCTTAGTTAGCATTTACTGGTAGATATAAGTACTACTTTAAAGTACTACTTAAGTAATTTTGGGGGGTATCTGTACTTTACTTTACTATTTATATTTTTGCCAACTTTACTCAAGTAGTATTTTACTGAGTGACTTTCAGTTTTACTTCAGTCATATTCTATTAAGGTATCTTTACTTTTACTCAAGTATGCCAATTGAGTATTTTTTCCAACACTGACGGCTACCGATGTCATTCTTATGTGAGCTGCTCCATGCCACAATCATTTGAGAGCTCCATGCTCTTGCTGCCTGCAGATGATATTCTGCTGAAACTAATCTATGTGTGATGCACGTGAATATATTTCATGTGCTTTGCGATTGTTTAGGCCACTTTGTGCATGATTTCTCTTTTTTACTACATAAGTCGTATACCTTCACTAAACTACTTTGTTATGCAACAGAAGGGATTAAGAAGTGAGTATAGGAAATGCCCACTGGAAAAGAAAAGTGGGTATAGGGCGTATACCTACACGTATAGCGTCCACTACACCACTGGCCCTTTGTGTTTTACACTCTCCTACATGAGTGCGCTGGTATTACGGTTGTTGTCCTTTCAGTATCACAAGCCTCTCATACACTGAAGGCCTAGGTCCACTAGTGTCGCCACTGCGTAGACATGTCTATAATAAATATAGACTGTTACAATTTCCCCCTCTCTTACTAATGAGCACGTAACTTTCCAACAATTTCCCCCACTCTTCCCTACCAGCGAGTCAAGGACATTTGAGGATATTTTTCAATGAAAGTAAAGGACAGTAATGTTATGAGTAAGTAGGAATCCCAGATTTCAATAGGCCATAAGATGTTCATGTTTCAAGAAAGGATTGTATATATTTGGCCTGGCGAAGCGCTTTTACTTGCTGACTGAATGGAAGCTGATAATTATGAGTTTTTTTTACTCTACTGGTCTCTGGAAGAAATTACCACTCCTCACTGTATCATGTTTCAGGAGAAGACCCAGATGCAGACAGTGTCGAAGGAAAAAAAGTTTATTACAAAAACAGGGGGCAGGCAAAACGACAGGTCAAGGGCAGGCAGAGGCCAGTATTCCAGAACAGAGTCCAAAAGGTACAGAACAGCAGGCAGTCTCAGGGTCAGGGCAGACAGAGGTCAATAATCCAGATTGTGTGACAAGGTACAGAACTGCAGGCAGGCTCAGGATCAGGGCAGGCAGAATGGTCAAAACCAGGTAAACTAGAAAACAGGAACTAGAGAAATGACAGGAGCAAGTGGGAAAACCACAGGTAGGCTTGATGAAACAAACAAACTGGCAACAGACAAACAGAGAACACAGGTATAAATACACTGGGGATAATGGGGAAGATGGCCGACACCTGGAGGGGGTGGAGACAAGCACAAAGACAGGTGAAACAGATCAAGGTGTGACACACTGTCCATGACCAAAGCTGTGTTCGAATACCCATACCAACATACTGAATACTACATGCTTTATGATATTGGATGACTGTCATTCATATTCCATTCACCCAGTTCAATGTAACATCGACAGGTTTAGGCTACTACAGTGGTTGCTCGTTTAAAAGTTGCAGCATACTGCAGCATGGCTTGCAAGATGCTGCGGTATGGAACAGCATAGTATTTTACTGTCGGCCATTTTTGCCGTTAATGCTGTTAACACTTGTTGAAACCACCAGAGGGCATCTTTAAGGATGTCTTTATGAAGCTTGTTTGAGCTTGCTTTCTTTCCCAAATAATCCTACAGTACAGATGCCAATGCAGGCCAGACGTTTTGATTCCTATACACTACCTGAAAGAGCATAACAAGTTAATTCATTTTGTTGACATGAAGCAAATAAAGGTTAAATAAAACCATAGCCTCTGCTACTATAGCACAGATAAATACATCTTAAAACAGGCTTTTCTGTTATTTTGAAAGACAATTATCTTAGTTTCATTTTTTTATGACCTTCCTAAACTAAATATTTATGGATGTCTTTGTGATTGTGTGTATAAAATTTGTGTATTATACTGGCGGCTATTGGTAGCTATTCGTTGAGTCCCGGATATTCTACTGTTAAAATGCATTCTATATACAGTGGGGAGAACAAGTATTTGATACACTGCCGATTTTGCAGGTTTTCCCACTTACAAAGCATGTAGAAGTCTGTAATTTTTATCATAGGTACTCTTCAACTGTGAGTGACGGAATCTAAAACAAAAATCCAGAAAATCACATTGTATGATTTTTAAGTAATTAATTTGCATTTTATTGCATGACATAAGTATTTGATACATCAGAAAAGCAGAACTTAATATTTGGTACAGAAACCTTTGTTTGCAATTACAGAGATCATACGTTTCCTGTAGTTCTTGACCAGGTTTGCACACACTGCAGCAGGGATTTTGGCCCACTTCTCCATACAGACCTTCTCCAGATCCTTCAGGTTTCGGGGCTGTCGCTGGGCAATACGGACTTTCAGCTCCCTCCAAAGATTTTCTATTGGGTTCAGGTCTGGAGACTGGCTAGGCCACTCCAGGACCTTGAGATGCTTCTTACGGAGCCACTCCTTAGTTGCCCTGGCTGTGTGTTTCGGGTCGTTGTCATGCTGGAAGACCCAGCCACGACCCATCTTCAATGCTCTTACTGAGGGAAGGAGATTGTTGGCCAAGATCTCGCGATACATGGCCCCATCCATCCTCCCCTCAATACGGTGCAGTCGTCCTGTCCCCTTTGCAGAAAAGCATCCCCAAAGAATGATGTTTCCACCTCCATGCTTCACGGTTGGGATGGTGTTCTTGGGGTTGTACTCATCCTTCTTCTTCCTCCAAACATGGCGAGTGGAGTTCAGACCAAAAAGCTCTATTTTTATCTCATCAGACCACATGACCTTCTCCCATTCCTCCTCTGGATCATCCAGATGGTCATTGGCAAACTTCAGACGGGCCTGGACATGCGCAGGCTTGAGCAGGGGGACCTTGCGTGCGCTGCAGGATTTTAATCCATGACGGCGTAGTGTGTTACTAATGGTTTTCTTTGAGACTGTGGTCCCAGCTCTCTTCAGGTCATTGACCAGGTCCTGCCGTGTAGTTCTGGGCTGATCCCTCACCTTCCTCATGATCATTGATGCCCCACGAGGTGAGATCTTGCATGGTGCCCCAGACCGAGGGAGATTGACCGTCATCTTGAACTTCTTCCATTTTCTAATAATTGTGCCAACAGTGGTTGCCTTCTCACCAAGCTGCTTGCCTATTGTCCTGTAGCCCATCCCAGCCTTGTGCAGGTCTACAATTTCTTACACAGCTCTCTGGTCTTGGCCATTGTGGAGAGGTTGGAGTCTGTTTGATTGAGTGTGTGGACAGGTGTCTTTTATACAGGTAACGAGTTCAAACAGGTGCAGTTAATACAGGTAATGAGTGGTGAACAGGAGGGCGTCTTAAGCAGCTTGGTGAGAAGGCAACAACTGTTGGCGCAATTATTAGAAAATGGAAGAAGTTCAAGATGACTGTCAATCTCCCTCGGTCTGGGGCACCATGCAAGATCTCACCTCGTGGGGCATCAATGATCATGAGGAAGGTGAGGGATCAGGCCAGAACTACACGGCAGGACCTGGTCAATGACCTGAAGAGAGCTGGGACCACAGTCTCAAAGAAAACCATTAGTAACACACTGCGCCGTCATGGATTAAAATCCTGCAGCGCACGCAAGGTCCCCCTGCTCAAGCCTGCGCATGTCCAGGCCCGTCTGAAGTTTGCCAATGACCATCTGGATGATCCAGAGGAGGAATGGGAGAAGGTCATGTGGTCTGATGAGACAAAAATAGAGCTTTTTGGTCTAAACTCCACTCGCCGTGTTTGGAGGAAGAAGAAGGATGAGTACAACCCCAAGAACACCATCCCAACCGTGAAGCATGGAGGTGGAAACATCATTCTTTGGGGATACTTTTCTGCAAAGGGGACAGGACGACTGCACCGTATTGAGGGGAGGATGGATGGGGCCATGTATCGCGAGATCTTGCCCAACAACCTCCTTCCCTCAGTAAGAGCATTGAAGATGGGTCGTGGCTGGCTCTTCCAGCATGACAACGACCCGAAACACACAGCCAGGGCAACTAAGGAGTGGCTCTGTAAGAAGCATCTCAAGGTCCTGGAGTGGCCTAGCCAGTCTCCAGACCTGAACCCAATACAACATCTTTGGAGGGAGCTGAAAGTCCGTATTGCCCAGCGACAGCCCCGAAACCTGAAGGATCTGGAGGAGTGGGCCAAAATCCCTGCTGCAGTGTGTGCAACCTGGTCAAGAACTACAGGAAAAGTATGATCTCTGTAATTGCAAACAAAGGTTTCTGTACCAAATATTAAGTTCTGCTTTTCTGATGTAACAAATACTTATGTCATGCAATAAAATGCAAATTAATTACTTAAAAATCATACAATGTGATTTTCTGGATTTTTGTTTTAGATTCCGTCACTCACAGTTGAAGAGTACCTATGATAAAAATTACAGACTTCTACATGCTTTGTAAGTGGGAAAACCTGCAAAATCGGCAGTGTATCAAATACTTGTTCTCCCCACTGTATGTATCTTAATGTTTTAAAACTGTTTGAAAATGTATATGTTTATTAAGCTTATTGTAACCACAATGTCACAAATAATTGAAAACACACAACATGAGCAGATTAACTTGGTCAAAACATTGTCAGCCTTTAAATGCTTTATGATCCTTGACACTCTAGAGGAGGTGGCGGAGAGATGGATGCTGGCCATCATGGACAACGTCACCCACCCTCTGCATGCCATGGTTATGACGCAGAGGAGCACCTTCAGTCACAGACTTATCCCACCCCGGTGGGATTAGTTTTTTTTTGTAGCTGCTTGACAAAGAAATTTCCCCTCGGGGATCAATAAAGTATCTGTCTCGTCTATCTCGTCTGTCCCGTCTCGTCTGTCTCGTCTGTCTGTCCCGTCTGTCTGTCTCGTCTGTCTGTTCCGTCTGTCCATCCGTCCGTCTATCTAAAACGCATTTGGGCGACGGACAGAAATAAAACCATCAGTCCACATGTATTTTCCGTTAGGGCAAATCTGTCTATTGAGTATATGTTTCCATTTTAGTCATTTTGCAGACTCCCTTATCCAGAGAGATATTAAGCTTATGGTCACAGCATTTGTTTTAAAAATGCAACCAGCTGTCCATCACTACTGTAAATAGTTTTATCGAATTATCATTTAATTCGATAAAAGAAAATTGCATACAATTCTTTATGCATTTTTTGTTAGGTCAAATCTGGTATTTTATTAATGAAAACTTAAACATGTTGAACAAATACCAACGTTTCGTAGTCCCGTGTAGCTCAGTTGGTAGAGCATGGCCCTTGCAGCGCCAGTGTTGTGGATTCGATTCCCACGGGGGGCCAGTACAATAATGAAAATGTATGTACTCAGTACTGTAAGTCGCTCTGGATAAGGGTGTCTGCTAAAATGTAAATGTACTTTTGTTTTAGAGTACTTAAGCATCTCTACAGACCCAGCCTGCCACCTACCTCTCTACAGACCCAGCCTGGCCCCCTCCCCCTCTATGCTAGAACACAGAGGTATGTCATTGAGATCACCAACAGTAGCTTCCATTTGTTCACATGTTCATAAGGCCAGTAGAAACCCCACCCCCCCCATTGTCCCCTGGATTAGGGCAGTTAAAAGTGTACACACACACACATCGGCAGGCGGCTCAGTCACCATGGAGGCCTAATCTCCCGTTTATGTATTCATTTGTGATGCTATCCTTCATATGATGTGTAGGCAGTCATTGTAAATAATAATTTGTTATTAACTGACTTGCCTAGTTCAATAAAGGTTAAATAAAACCATTGCCTCAGCTACTATAGCACAGAAAAACATGCTTTTCTGTTATTTTGAAAGACAATTGATGATATTCGAATTTTCCCTATACCCATTACGAGGTTGCTACAACCTAGCCTATGAATGAACAGACGGTGACACATGGACAGACAGTGACACATTCAATACCGCCTTGCACACTCTTGCCTGCATCTAGCTGATCTAGGGTGTAATCATGTCCAACAGTTGCAAAGGAGAGTTCCCATTGTGTCACGATGTGGGTGTGGGAATGACCAAAGCGCAGCGCAGGGATAGTAGTTTGACATTTATTGCCTGGTATATTTATACTATGTATAATTTAACACAAACAAATGACGAACTATGACAACACTGAAAACAAACACTATAGACAAAACGTCACGTTCAAATAGGCTTCTCTATGGCCAGAGCCTGACAGTACCCCCCCCCAAGGCGCGGACTCCCGGACGCCAAAAAAACACACAAAACAAGGGGGGGTTAAATAGGGAGGGAAGACTAGTCCAACGGGGGCGGCTCTGGCTCCGGCGAAGTGGACAGTTTACTCCCATGCCCCTTCTTTATAACCGGGCCCGGACTGGGTACCGGTGGGGCAAACGGCTCCGACCATGGAGCGGGGAAAACAACCGGGCCCTGACTGGGCACCGGTGGGGCAAACGGCTCCGGCCATGGAGCTGGGCAATTAACCGGGCCCGGACTGGGCACCGGTGGGGTAAACGGCTCCGGCCATGGAGCGGGGAAAACAACCGGGCCAGGACTGGGCACCGGTGGGGCGGACTGCTCAGGCTCTGGAGCGGAGCAGATGGCTGAACCCGGACTGGGTACCGGTGGAGCGGACTGCTCTGGCACTGGGGCGGAGCAGACGGCTGGACCCGGATTGGGCACCGGTACGGCGGACTGCTCTGGCACTGGAGCGGAGCAGACGGCTGAACCCGGAATGGGTACCGGTGGAGCGGACTGCTCTAGCACTGGGGCGGAGCAGACGGCTGGACCCGGAATGGGCACCGGTGGAGCGGACTGCTCAGGCTCTGGAGCGGAGCAGACGGCTGGACCCGGAATGGGCACCGGTGGAGCGGACTGCTCAGGCTCTGGAGCGGAGCAGACGGCTGGACCCGGAATGGGTACCGGTGGAGCGGACTGCTCAGGCTCTGGAGCGGAACAGACGGCTGAACCCGGAATGGGTACCGGTGGAGCGGACTGCTCTGGCTCTGGGGCGGAGCAGACGGCTGGACCCGGAATGGGTACCGGTGGAGCGGCCTGCTCTGGCCCTGGAGCTGAGCAGACGGCGGGAGGTTCCAGGCTGCGGACCTTCGCTGGAGGTTCCGGGCTGCGGACCTTCGCTGGAGGTTGCGGGCTGCGGACCTTAACGACCTGCACGGGTCGTACCGGACTAGGGAGGCGCACTGGAGGTCGGGTGCGGGGAGTAGTGCAGAAGTCCGGACCCGGACTGGACATCGGTGAAGCGGACTGCTCTGGCATGGGGGTGGAGTAGACGAACGGACGTGACAAATGCACACTTACTTTAACCGTGACTTGCGACATATATCGACAACGACCCACACCAGAGTGAAGGACAGACTAACATATATAGGATCCCTAATTAGAGACAATGCGGTGCAGCTGCCTCTAATTAGGGATCCAACCCAAAACCCACACAGAAACGGAAAAGAAAGACACTGTCAGACTCTGACCATAGCTACATAGAGAAGCAAATAGGCTTCTCTATGGCCAGAGCCTGACACATTGGGATAATGCAGGTATGTTTGTCCCTGTTTAGTTTAGTTTGCTTCCGTTTTAAGAAACGTTTTTCAAAAGAATTGGCGGAACGGGGAGAAACATACGAAAAAAGATTGCAGTGAGAGTGCAGTATAACTGCAGTACACTGTAGTTATTCTGCCATTACTGCATCCAAAATACCACAGTCAACAGCAGTTACTGCACTTTTACTGCAGTTAGAGTGCAGTATGCAGCAAATACTTCGTCCAAAATATGTTTTGTTTACTGCAGTAATTTTGCAATGTAACTGCAGTTAGAGTGCAGTATAACTGAGTACACTGCAGTTATTCTGCCATTACTGCATCCAAAATATCACAGTCAACTGCAGTTACTGCACTTTTACTGCAGTTTCAAAACTGTAATATTGTTTGTAATAGCAGCCACGTTGTATTCCTTCTCGCATCTATGCGCTCTCTTCCTCTCACCTTTTCCCTTTGTTTGTGGACTTCAATGCATAACACATCAGCTGTATGCGACCAGGTGAAAAAATATTTCCAAGCCAAACCATATCATAACCGCTACACACAGCCTACATTGTTGTCACCATATCAGCTAAAGTAACGTGTTAATCACCATAGCTAATAGAACTAACGTGTTAGTAAACCCGCTACAATCATGCAGCAACATTACAGTGTATATAGTCAGTAAGCAGTTTAGCAGTTACACCAGTGGTTCCCTGTGGCAATAAATTAGTCAAACCAAAAGCTTACCTTGATTTGGAAGAGTTCCAGTGTTGTGCTGGATAGTCATAGCCAGCTAGCCAACATAGCATCCCTCTGTTTGAGCAGGGTGTTTGAGTAGGCTAAACTACCTAGCTGCATTTGCTAGCTAAGTAAGTGAAAGTGAAAAATAATTACAAGCTCTCTTTCTTCTCAATTTTTAACTATTCAACTATTGTCTTTTTCTCTCTCTCTTTGAGTCAACTACTCACCAGATTTTATGCACTACAGTGCTAGCTAGCTGTAACTTATGCTTTCAGTACTAGATTCATTCTCTGATCCTTTGATTGGGTGGACAACATGTCAGTTCATGCTGCAAGAGCTCTGATAGGTTGGAGGACATCCCCCGGAAGATGTCATTATTATTGTTTAAGTCTAAGGAAGGAGGTGAGAACCATGAGCCTCCTAGGTTTTGTAATGAAGCCAATGTACCCAGAGGAGGACGGAAGCTAGCTGTCCTCTGGCTACACCATGGTGCTACCCTACAGAGTGCTGTTGAGGCTACTGTAGACCTTCATTGCAAAACATGTACAGTTGTTATATCATATCACGTGCAATATTGCAAGTAATTCTTGGACTTAACTTACGTAGTCATTCACTCAGGAATGCATTTTAGTATCCTGTCAGTTGTATCTTTTTTTTTTTCATTGCTTTTAGTATATCGAATGTGCAATACGTGCAGTTATCTGTAATTTAACCCTACGCACTAAGGACTGTATTTTAAGGGAATTACTATTATTACCCCAAATTATATCATACACACATTTAGCTATTTAAGTATCTCTTCTGGTCATTTACCTGTACAGTTAATGTAACCATGCAAATATTCACTTACCTGTAAATTTAACTGTATACTTACCTGTACAGTTAATTTAACCATGCTAAATGTTCACTTACCTGTTCATTTAACCAGTATGTCTATTAAGTAAACTATTAATACCCTCACTCATATCATACGCATTTTTAGCTATTTAAGTATTTTTCTGCCATATAGTATAGTTGCACTCCAGATATCTTGTATTTCTATACTTTTTCATACTGACGCTCTATGTATCATGTATCGTGTATCTGTCTTTTGTGTATTTTCGTTCTGGCATTTTGCACCTGCCCTATGTTTTGTTGTAGCTGCTTGACAAAGAAATTTCCCCCCGGGGTTCAATAAAGTATCTATCTATCTATCTATCTATCTATCTATCTATCTATCTATCTATCTATCTATCTATCTATCTATCTATCTATCTATCTATCTATCTATCTATCTATCTATCCCTCTCTCACCCACAGAAGAGGGGAAGGGGACAGTTTTTGACACCTCACACCCGGTCGTAAATTAGGTATCCAAAAAGTTAACACTGGAAAAATATTTCTAACATCCGAATGTGGGGAATGATGTGTCTATGGAAAACTAATGTTTATTTTGTGATGTCATTAAATTGGTATAAAAATGGTATAACGAAATTACTGTAACTCGAAAACTAAAATCACATTCCTATCTTATATGTTGTGCATGAGATATGAAAAATTATGAAAGTATTTTTGTTAAGATAGGAATGTGTTTGGTTACTATAAGCGTAGTTTCCAATGTACAATAAGTGATCTTTGTCTCTCTCTCTCTCTCTCTCTCTCTCTCTCTCTCTCTCTCTCTCTCTCTCTCTCTCTCTCTCTCTAACCCTCCTTCTTTTGGTAAACAAACAGTAATGTTGTTGTTAGTCTGCTAGGGACCTTTTTTTCATGTATTAAGTGTCTATGTTATTCTGTGTTATTATTTAGTTAGCTAGTAAATAAGTAATTGAACCAATTTGTGTGGTGCTGAATCATAAGTAAAGCTGGTTTGTTTTGCAGATCCAAGAAGGTTGTGACCTTTCAGATTATGAGACTCATATGAGGTAATGATTAATAAGTGACTTATTCTGTGATGCCCCAAATTCCTAATGAGTTCATTGTTACATGATTAATTTAATCGGGTAACAATTAAACATAGTTAGTTGATTCCATACATAACTCATCACATTAATCAAAGTCACGTCGTAACACTAGCTAACATAGCGGTACATACAAGCAACTGCTGTAATGATATGCAATGCAGTTAGTAAGGCTAGCATAGCTAACAAATTGTACAAATAATGTGTAACGTAACTTATTTGAAAAGTCATTACTTTTTTATTACAGTGGGGAGAACAAGTATTTGATACACTGCCGATTTTGCAGGTTTTCCTACTTACAAAGCATGTAGAGGTCTGTAATTTGTATCATATGTACACTTCAACTGTGAGAAAATCCAGAAAATCACATTGTATGATTTTTAAGTAATTAATTTGCATTTTATTGCATGACATAAGTATTTGATACATCAGAAAAGCAGAACTTAATATTTGGTACAATTAATATTTGGTGCAAATACAGAGATCATACGTTTCCTGTAGTTCTATACCAGGTTTGCACACACTGCAGCAGGGATTTTGGCCCACTCCTCCATACAGATCCTTCAGGTTTCGGGGCTGTCGCTGGGCAATTCGGATTTTCAGCTCCCTCCAAAGATCTGGTCATTGTAAATACGAATATGTTCTTAACTGACTTGCCAAGTTAAAGGTTAAATATAGATCACCATAGTCCCTGTTACCAAGAATGCCAATATAACCTGTCTAAATGTCTATTGCCCTGTGGCACTCACATTTGTAGCCATGAAAGGCTTTAAAAGGCTGGTCATGGCTCACATCAACAAAATCATGACACCCTGGACCCACTCCAATTTGCATACCGCCCAAACCATTCCACAGATGACGCAATCACGCTGCCCTCTCCAACCTGAATAAGAGGAACACCTACAGTATGTAATAATAATAATTAGGGGTTGCTTATATAGTCCACTATACAAGTGGATAACCTGTACAGGTGTGAAATTAAAATGTGTTTTTTGCATATCCTACTCCCCCGAGACACACTCAGAGATCTGCAACTGGATCATGGACCTCCTGAAGGGCCATCCCCAGGTGGTGAGGGTAGGCAACAACCCTCAACACTGGGGCCACTCAGGGGTGCAGGCTTAGTCCCCTCATGTACTCCCTGTTCACCCGCGAATGCATGGCCGCGCACAACTCCAACACCATTAAGTTTGCTGGCGACACTACGGCCTGATCACTGACAATGAGACAGCCTATAGGGAGCAGGTCAGTGACCTGGCAGTGTGGTGCTAGGACAACCTCTTCCTCAACGTCAGTAAGACCAAGGAGCTGATTGTGGACTATAGGAGAAAGAGGGCCAAGCATGCCCCCATCCACATCGACAGGGTTGTAGTGGAGCGGGTCGAGAGCTTCAAGTTCCTAGGTCTCCACATCACCAAGAAATTAACATTCGGCCACACACACCAACACAGTCGTGAAGAAGGCACGACAATGCCTCTTACCCTTCAGGAGGCTGAAAAGATTGGGCATGGGTCCTCAGATTCTCAAAGTTCTACAGCTGCAAAATTGAGAGCATCTTGACTGGCTGCATCACAGTTTGGTATGGCAACTGCTTGGCATCTGATCGCAAGCCGCTACAGAGGGTAATGCGTACGGCCCAGTATATAACTGGGGCTGAGCTCCCTGACATCCAGGACCTCTACCAGGCGGTGTTAGAGGAAGACTCCTATCACCCATGTCATAGAATGTTCTCTCTGCTACCGCAAGGCAAGCGGTACAGATTCATTAAGTCTCCTCATGGTATCTCTGTGAATTCAAATTGCCATCAATAAGATGCAATTGTGTTCGTTGTCTGTAGCTTATGCCTGCACATACCATAACCCCACCGCCACCATGGGGCACTCTGTTCATAACGTTGACATCATCAAACAGCTCGCCCACACTACGCTGTCTGCCATCTGCCCGGTACAGTTGACATTGGAGGCAGTTTAGAGTAGAGAAATTAACATAAATTAACAGCTCTGGTGGACATTACTGCATTCAGCATGACAATTGTACACTCCCTCAAAATGTGAGACATCTGTGTTATTGTGTTGTATAACAACTGGACATTTTGTGCACAACATTTTGTGTGTATGTAACATTTCTGGGATATTTTATTTCAGCTCAAGAAACATGGGATTAACACTTTACATGCTGCGGACTATCTGCATTAACCCCCTTTTGCACTAATTATTTTGACTCATAACATAAGCTGCTGCTACTGCTTATTATCTACATTATCCTGTTGCCTAGTCACTTTACCCCTACCTTGTCATGACTTCCATCTGATCTGCTGTGTTTTGTGTTTTTTGAGCACATGTGCCTTGTTTTGACAGCTGGCCATGTGCTCCCCTGTCATTGTAGTGTCTCCCCTCCCACTCGTTATCCTTAACTATCCTTGTTCTCTTCTCCTATCTCTGTCCGCTCCCTTAATGGTCTCCTCATTACCTCCATCACCCATTCCACTCCTTCCGTAAGTCTTCTTGTCTCCGGCAATCACCGTGAGGTGATTGAGCTGTACCTCCTAGATTCCCCAAGTGCCCCCGTTGTCCTAGGGCATCCGTGGCTGGTGCAGCACAACCCTCACGTGGATTGGTCAGGGAATTCTGTGTTCTCTTGGAGTCCGTCTTGTCTTGCGTCATGTTTAGGTTCTGCCTTGTCTCCTGGCTCTGTGTCTTCTGTTTTTCAGGTTGAGGAGGCCGATCTCACCGGAGTCCCGGTGAAGTACCACGATCTCTGTCAGGTCTTCAGTAAGTCCCGAGCCACATCCTTGCCTCCTCATCGGCCATATGACTGCGCCATCGATCTCCTCCCAGGCACTTCTCCACCCAAGGGTCGTCTGTATTCCCTTTCTGGTCCTGAGAGAGAGGCCATGGACAAGTATATTCAGGAATCCTTAAATGCCGGCCTCATCCGTCCCTCTTCCTCGCCCGCTGGGGCTGGGTTCTTCTTCGTTAAGAAGAAGGATGGCTCCCTGCGACCCTGCATTGACTACCGGGGTCTTAATGACATCACCAGAAAGAACAGGTATCCTCTGCCTCTGATGTCATCAGCTTTTGAGTTGTTACAGGGAGCCAGGGTCTTTACCAAGCTAGACCTCCGCAATGCCTACCATTTGATCCGGATACGTGAGGGGGATGAGTGGAAGACAGCCTTCAACACCCCAACGGGACACTTTGAATACCGGGTCTTACCCTTTGGGCTCACCAACGCCCCAGCTGTCTTCCAGGCCCTGGTGAACGATGTGTTGAGGGACATGGTAAACAGATTTGTCTTTGTGTA
This sequence comes from Thymallus thymallus, assembly GCA_023634145.1. Taxonomy (NCBI): domain Eukaryota; kingdom Metazoa; phylum Chordata; class Actinopteri; order Salmoniformes; family Salmonidae; genus Thymallus; species Thymallus thymallus. The sequence goes on along the minus strand of CM042384.1, from coordinate 13,562,712 downwards.
CCTGGATGATATTCTCATCTTCTCTCCCTCCTTGCAGGTACACACTCAACACGTCCGTCAGGTGCTACAACGGCTGCTGGAGAACCAGCTTTACGTGAAGGCAGAGAAGTGCGTGTTCCACGCCAAGTCTGTTTCGTTCTTGGGGCATATCATTTCAACGGAGGGGATCAAAGCCGACCCCGCTAAGGTAAGGGCCGTGGCCGAGTGGCCAACCCCTGACTCTCGGAAGGCGTTGCAGCGGTTCCTGGGGTTCGCCAACTTCTATAGGCGATTCATCCGGAACTTTAGCCTGGTTGCTGCACCCTTAACAGCACTCACCTCTCCTAAGGTACTGTTCAGATGGAATTCTCAGGCTCAGGAGGCCTTTGATGTTCTTAAGTCCCGTTTCATCTCTGCTCCTGTTCTGTGTCTTCCAGATTCTGAATGCCAATTTATTGTTGAGGTGGATGCCTCCGATGTCGGGGTAGGCGCGGTCCTATCTCAGCGGTTCCCCAGAGATGGGAAGGTGCACCCGTGTGCCTTCTTCTCTCACCGTTTGAGCCCTGCTGAGCGAAATTACGACATAGGTAACAGGGAGCTGCTGGCAGTCAGGCTGGCTCTGGGGGAATGGCGTCACTGGTTGGAGGGAGCAACGCGGCCCTTCTTGGTCTGGACGGATCACAAGAATTTAGAGTATGTCCGTTCGGCCAAGAGGTTAAATGCTCGCCAGGCCCGCTGGGCACTCTTCTTTGGGCGGTTTAACTTCTCCCTCTCGTATCGGCCGGGCTCCAAAAATGTTAAGCCTGACGCCCTCTCTCGTCTGTTCGAGGGTCCTGGCGGGGAGGCGACCCCCAAAACCATTCTCTCCAGGGAGTTGGTGGTGGGGTCCCTTTCCTGGGACGTCGAGCGGCGGGTGAGGGAGGCCATCGAGGGCGGGGAGCCCCCGAGGGGGTGCCCAGGGGGTCGGTTGTTTGTGCCGGCTGCGCTGCGTCCTGAGGTCCTTCGGTGGGGACATGAATCCAGAGTAGCCTGTCATCCGGGGGTTCGGAGGTCGCTGGCTGTCATCCGTCAGCGATTTTGGTGGCCATCCATGGCCCAAGATGTCAGGCAGTTTGTGTTGGCTTGCTCGGTATGCGCTCAAAATAAGACGTCTAACCGTTCTCCTGTTGGTCTGTTGCAGCCTTTGCCCATTCCCTCTCGCCCTTGGTCACACCTAGCCCTTGATTTTGTCACTGGCCTTCCCCCATCGAGAGGTAACACCGTGATTCTGACGGTGGTGGACCGCTTCTCCAAGGCGGCCCATTATATCCCCTTACCCAAGCTCCCCTCCGCCAGGGAGACAGCACAGGTGGTGGTGGACCACGTCTTCCGGATCCATGGACTTCCGGTGGACGTGGTCTCCGACAGAGGACCCCAATTTGTCTCCCGGTTTTGGAAAGAGTTCTGTAGACAGATCGGGGCCTCAACGAGTCTGTCTTCAGGTTTTCACCCTCAGACCAATGGGCAGGCCGAGCGAGCCAACCAGGATCTCGAGCGAGCTCTCCGCTGCCTGGCGTCACATAGTCCGAGCTCCTGGAGTCAGCAGCTATCGTGGGTGGAATATTCCCACAACTCCCTGCCGGTAGCGTCTACGGGTATGTCTCCTTTTCAATGTTCTGTGGGTTATCAACCGCCCCTTTTCCCCACACAGGAACCCGAAGCCGCGGTCCCGTCTGCCTTGGCCTTTGTCCGTCGGTGTCGTCGCACCTGGAGGAGGGCTGAGGAGGCCTTGGCCCGGGCTTCCAGACGGACCAAAGCGGCGGCTGACCGTCACCGGACTCCAGCTCCCCAGTATGTGTGCGGTCAGAAGGTGTGGCTATCCACCAAGGACCTGCCTCTCCGGGTGCCTTCTCGTAAACTGGCACCCAGGTTCATTGGGCCATACCGCATCACCAAGGTCCTGAGTCCGGCAGCAGTGCGGCTCAAGCTTCCCCCCACGCTTGGTCGGGTTCACCCTGTCTTTCATGTGTCCAGGGTCAAGCCTGTGTTTCGGTTCCCCCTTAATCCTGTTGTTTCTTCCCCGACACCGCCCCCTCCTCGTCTGGTGGATGGTACTCCAGTGTACACTGTGAGAAAGCTTTTGGACGTTAGACGCCGTGGTCGGGGTTTCCAGTATTTGGTGGACTGGGAGGGCTACGGTCCGGAGGAGAGGAGTTGGATTCCGGCTCGGGATATTCTGGACCAGACTCTGATCGAGGACTTTCGTCGGAAACGAGGTGAGCCCCTCCCGGTTGCGCCAGGTGGCGCTGCTGGGGGGGGGGGTACTGTCATGACTTCCGTCTGATCTGCTGTGTTTTGTGTTTTTTGAGCACATGTGCCTTGTTTTGACAGCTGGCCATGTGCTCCCCTGTCATTGTAGTGTCTCCCCTCCCACCCGTTATCCTTAACTATCCTTGTTCTCTTCACACCTGCTGTCAATTAATCCCTCATTACCTCCCCTATTTTAGGTCTTCTTGTGTTCAGTCTTTTGTCAGACCGTTGTTGTGAGTATGCTTTTCCTGTGACCTACTTATCCTTGCCTTGTCTTGCTGTTTTTCTTCAGACTCCAAGTGTTGTTTTGTTTTTGTTTTGGCATTTAGATTTTTGTCCTGCTTCCACTGTGTCCTGCCAGGCCTGGTTTCCTAGTCTGCCTGCCCAGGTGTTTTCTCTGTTGGGACTTGGATGTACCACCCCAGACCCTCACTGTCTGCTCATCACCATTCCCAGGGAACTCAATGTAACTCGGACACTGCGTCGGATGACGCCATAATTTGTTTCTTTTGAGAAGTACTCTCCTGGCCCAGAGGACATTTATTTGGACTTCCTCTTTTCTTTTGTGTTCCTGTTTATTTTTTCCTGGGCTCATTTAAGAGCAAAATAAACACTGTTGCCTGCAACTGAATCCGTGTCTCTCCCTGACATACCTAGTAGTATGTACAGTACATACAGCAGGGTCATTTTTTAAATTACTTTGAATTTTTATTGTTAGGCATAAAATACTTTTAAAACTCCAGGAAATCAGCTCCAAGTGATTTTAATTTTGGAAATCTGTTCACAAGTATTCCCACACATAATCGAGACATATGTGATCATATACTACTAATAATAACTAATAATAATTGATTGAATTGATCTAGCACTTTTCTACCAACTGAGGTAATCCAAGGGCTTTACATAATGGACGGTGATCATTTTTGTGCCAGAACTCTCACCACACATCAGCTATCAGGTGGAAAGGTGAGGAGTGATACAAAGTGCATTCGGAAAATATTCATACCCTTTGACTTTTTTCACATTTTGTTATGTTACAACCTCGTTCTAAAATGGATTAAATTGTTTTCTTTCCCTCATCAATCTACACACAATACCCCATAATGACAAAGCAAGAATAGGTTTTTAGAAATGTTTGCACATTTATTGGCCAGTTGATGAGTGGTGCCTGGTTTCCTCCAGACGTGACGCTTGGTATTCAGGCCAAAGAGTTAAATCTTGGTTTCATCAGTACAGAGAATCTTTTTTCTCATAGTCTGAGAGTCCTTTAGGTACCTTTTGTCAAACTCCAAGCAGGCTGTCATGTGCCTTTTACTGAGGAGTGGCTTCCTCTGGCCACTCTACCTTAAAGGCCTGATTGGTGGAGTGCTGCAGAGATTGTTGTCCTCCTGGAAGGTTCTTCCATCTCCACAGAGGAACTCTGTCAGAGTGATCATCCGGTTCTTGGTTACATCCTTGACCAATGACCTTCTCCCCCGATTGCACAGTTTGGCCAAGTTGTAGAAACATCTCAAGGATGATCAATGGAAACCGGATGCACCGGAGCTCAATTTCGAGTCTCCTAGCAAAGGGTCTGTATACTTATGTAAATAAGGTATTTCTGTTTTTTGACAAAATCACATAAAAACTGTTTTCAATTTGTCATTATGGGATATTAAATCAAATCAAATGTTATTGGTCACATACACGTGTTTAGCAGATGTTAATGCGGGTGTAGTGAAAATGCTTGTGCTTCTAGCTCCAACAGTGCAGTAATACCTAAGTAATATCTAACAATTACACAACATATACCCAATACACACAATAAGGAATAAATTAGGACTATATACATATATAAACACATTCACCGTATCCGTGTATGCGTCTAGATTATTTTTGCAAGCACCTAGACTGGTAACGTATCCCAGTCCATGTGATCAAAACAATCCTGAAGCGTGGATTCCGATTGGTCAGACCAGTGTTGAATAGTCCTTAGCACGGGTACTTCCTGTTTGAGTTTCTGCCTATAGGAAGGGAGGAGCAAGATGGAGTCGTGGTCAGATTTGCCAAAAGGAGAGCGGGGGAGGGCTTTGTAAGCATTCCAGAAGTTTAAATAGCATGGTCGAGAATTTTAGCCGCGCGAGTACTACAGTCGATATATTGATAGAACTTCGGCAGCCTAGTCCTCAAATTTGCTTTGTTAAAATCCCCAGCTACAATAAATGCAGCCTCAGGATATATGTTTTCCAGTTTGCATAAAGTCCAGAGAAGTTCTTTGAGGGAAGTTGTGGTATCGGCTTGAGGGGGTATATAAACGGCCGTGGCAATGACCGAGAAGAATTCTCTTGGGAGATAACACGGTCAGCATTTGATTGTGAGGTATTCTAGATCGGGTGAACAAAAGGAATTGAGTTCCTCGTAAGCGGTGGGTGGTGTGCACGCCTCCTAAGTTGAACCAGCAGGCCACTTCGAGTGCCTCTCCTCCGCCGGCATTGTTTTGAGTCGGCCTAAGTTCAATTTCTCTGGGGAGATGCAGAGATTGAGGTAAAAAAAAATGTTTTTATCAATTTCAGAATAAGGCAGTAACGTAACAAAATGTTGAATAAGTGAAGGGGTCTGAATACTTTCCAAATGCACTGTATGCCAATTAGGAATGAGGGGAGTGATTAGGTGGCCATCATGGAATGTGGCCAGGTTGGGAATTTATCCATGACACTGAGGTGAACACCCCTACTCTTACAATAAGAGCCATGGGATTTTGAATGACCACAGAGTCATGACACCCGTTTTAACGTTGCATCTGAAAGACTGCACCCTACACAGGACAATGTTCCCAAATGTAATCCAAGTTTATTTATTTTTTTATTACGTTCTGGCACCCCAAACATCCGCTCAAGAAGAAATTGGCCTGCGGCTGAATCTAGTTGATGATCCCTGACATACAGTATCTACCTCAATTACCTCGTAGCCCTACACATGGACTCGGTACTGGTACCCCATGTATATAGCCAAGTTATCTTTACTGTATTTATTCCTCATTATTATCTTTCTATTTTTCAGGCTAACTTACAGACCCTTCCCAACAATGCAGAGAGAAATAAAAAAAAAAATAACAAAGATAGTCTACACCTGTTGTTTACAAATCGTGTGACAAATAAAATGTTATTTGATTTTGATTGAAAAGGACAGGGCTTACAGGCGTGCTCAATTAATTGCAGCTGACCTCATTTGAAATAATTAAATTAATATTCAAACCCAGGTCTGGTATACTATGGTTCAATATGTGAACGCCTAGTGTTTTGCAGCAATAGTAAAAGTACAGTGTAGCGTTTACCCTGAATTGGCCTCTATCCTCCCTGTGTTAACTCTGCCAGCCAAGAGTTAGAGCCAGACCTGCCTTGTAGTACAGCGGGAGGGCAATGAATAATGTACTAGTCATTTCCCTTTCATCTCAAAGGTCTAAACACAGTTCTTTCTCTCTACAACCCCTATGATGCCGGGTAACTGGGAAGACATGTCAGTGCATAATGAGTGCAATGAGTCGAAATTGAACTTTCAATGCATGAATGCAAGTTATTTGAAAATATTAGTACAAGTTATATTTAGAATAAACCAACAGGGGCCTCCCGAGTGGCGCAGTGGTCTAAGGCTGCGTTGCTACAGATGTGGGTTTGAGCCCCGTCTGTGTCGCAGCCGGCTGTGACTGGGAGACCCATGAGGCGATGCACAATTGGCCCAGCGTTGTCCGGGTTGTCCTTGTCCCATCGTGCTTTAGCGATTTCTGTGGCGGGCCGGAATTACTTAAAAATTGTATGATTTTTAAGTAATTAATTTGCATTTTATTGCATGACATAAGTATTTGATACATCAGAAAAGCAGAACTTAATATTTGGTACAGAAACCTTTGTTTGCAATTACAGAGATCATACGTTTCCTGTAGTTCTTGACCAGGTTTGCACACACTGCAGCAGGGATTTTGGCCCACTCCTCCATACAGACCTTCTCCAGATCCTTCAGGTTTCGGGGCTGTCGCTGGGCAATACGGACTTTCAGCTCCCTCCAAAGATTTTCTATTGGGTTCAGGTCTGGAGACTGGCTAGGCCACTCCAGGACCTTGAGATGCTTCTTATGGAGCCACTCCTTAGTTGCCCTGGCTGTGTGTTTCGGGTCGTTGTCATGCTGGAAGACCCAGCCACGACCCATCTTCAATGCTCTTACTGAGGGAAGGAGGTTGTTGGGCAAGATCTCGCGATACATGGCCCCATCCATCCTCCCCTCAATACGGTGCAGTCGTCCTGTCCCCTTTGCAGAATCGCATCCCCAAAGAATGATGTTTCCACCTCCATGCTTCACGGTTGGGATGGTGTTCTTGGTGTTGAACTCATCCTTCTTCTTCCTCCAAACACGGCGAGTGGAGTTTAGACCAAAAAGCTCTATTTTTGTCTTATCAGACCACATGGCCTTCTCCCATTCCTCCTCTGGATCATCCAGATGGTCATTGGCAAACTTCAGACGGGCCTGGACATGCACTGGCTTGAGCAGGGGGACCTTGCGTGCGCTGCAGGATTTTAATCCATGACGGCGTAGTGTGTTACTAATGGTTTTCTTTGAGACTGTGGTCCCAGCTCTCTTCAGGTCATTGACCAGGTCCTGCCGTGTAGTTCTGGGCTGATCCCTCACCTTCCTCATGATCATTGATGCCCCACGAGGTGAGATCGTGCATGGTGCCCCAGACCATGGGAGTTTGACCGTCATCTTGAACTTCTTCCATTTTCTAATAATTGCGCCAACAGTTGTTGCCTTCTCACCAAGCTGCTTGCCTATTGTCCTGTAGCCCATCCCAGCCTTGTGCAGGTCTACAATTTTATCCCTGATGTCCTTACACAGCTCTCTGGTCTTGGCCATTGTGGAGAGGTTGGAGTCTGTTTGATTGAGTGTGTGGACAGGTGTCTTTTATACAGGTAACGAGTTCAAACAGGTGCAGTTAATACAGGTAATGAGTGGAGAACAGGAGGGCTTCTTAAAGAAAAACTAACAGGTCTGTGAGAGCCGGAATTCTTACTGGTTGGTAGGTGATCAAATACTTATGTCATGCAATAAAATGCAAATTAATTATAAAAAAATCATACAATGTGATTTTCTGGATTTTTGTTTTAGATTCCGTCTCTCACAGTTGAAGTGTACCTATGATAAAAATTACAGACCTCTACATGCTTTGTAAGTAGGAAAACCTGCAAAATCGGCAGTGTATCAAATACTTGTTCTCCCCACTGTATATATATAAAAATATGAAAATAAAAAGAATAAACCAATAGTTTCAGAGGCATTTGGAGGGTTTGTTTTTACATTAACGACTCATTATCATGCTCTGGCCATACAACAAATATAAAGAATGAACGTCCAACTCTGACCTACACCTAGTCTATGTGTATAGAGATGTCAAACTCATATAAGGTGCATTGATTGACAGGATTCAGCTTCATAAGTTAACGCCCAATGTTAACTTTTAACTGTCCGCTTCCATTGAAGCAGTGGTCTTTCATGTGTATCTATTCTATCATTTGTAGGGTAAGAGCATCACACACCTCGGAATATCTGAATGGTGCTGCCTTTGCTGCAGAATTTTAACATTTCAGAAAGATTTGTCATGGGTTTAAGTGAACCGAAGTGTCCTCTTTGCAAAAATGGAAGTCCTTTCATTAACATCCACAGGAAATCATCCGACAGGGCACTGTGAACCTGGATAAACAGAGCAGTGAAATCAATTCCAGGCCCACAGGAGTGTAGTTAAAACGGGCACACTGACTCATGGGAGAGTGATGTCCAGTATCCAGCTAGAATCCAGCGCAGCTCCAGTTATTTAATTATAGACATGGCAAGCGGATGTCGACTCTGATGCATGCAGTGCTACTAAGAGATGGATGAAAACAAACAGGACAAAGCAACGTTTCAAACCGCCTGTGTGTCCAAGGTTGTTGTCCTTCGGCTTCCTGCTCAACAATATGTTACATGGACTCACTCTGTTTGAAATAATAGGGGTTGACATGATTTTTGAATGACTGACCCTTCCTCTGTCCCCCATACATACATCTGTACAGCATAGGAGGTTGGTGGCACATTAATTGGGGAGGATGGGCTCATGGTAATGATGGGAGAGGACTGAAGATGGATCAACAACAGTGTAGTGACTCCACAATAATGACCTAAATGACAGTGAAAAGAAGAATACAAATATATAGAATAAAAAAATTCCAAGACATGCTTTTTGTATGCAACAAGGCACTAAATCAATACTGCAAAAAAACACAGCAAAGAAATACATACTTTTGGGCCTAAATGCAAAGCCTTATGTTTGGGACAAACACAAAACATCACTGAGTAACTGCCATGTTATGGGTATGCTTGACAATGGCAAATACTGGGGAGTTTTTAAGGATAAAGAGAAACGGGATGGAGCTAAGCACAGGCAAAATCCTAGAGGAACTAGTCTGCTTTAGAGGAATTCATCTTTTCAGCAGGACAATAACCTAAAACACAAGGCCAAATCTACACTGGAGTGGCTTACCAAGAAGACAGTGAATGTTCCTGAGTTGCCAAGTTACAGTTTTGACTTATCTGCTTGAACATCTATAGCAAGACTTGAAAATTGCTGTCTAGCCATGATCGCCAACATCTTGACAGAGTTTTGAAAAGAATAATGGGCAAATATTGGACAATCAAGGTATGCAAAACTCTTATAGACTTACCCGCAAAGACTCAGTTGAAATCAATGCCAAAGATGTTTCTAACATATATTGACTCAGGGAGCTGAATACTATGCAATTACTATTTTAGTTCTTGAATTGTTATTTATCTTTAAAAAATGAAAATTGTTCTTCTACTTTGACTTTAGAGTATTTTGTGTAGATTATAGACAAAAAAATGTCTTAATCCAAACTTTGTAAAACAATAAAATATGAAGAAATCCAAGGGTCTGAATACTTTTGCAAGGCATTGTAAATATGATTATGCATGTGTATCATGTAGCCTTAGGGCTCCCAAGTGGCACAGTGCTAGAGGTGTTGCTACAGACAACCTGGTTCGAATCCAGACTGTATCACAGTCCCAAAGGGAGTTTGGCTGGAGTAGGCCATCATTGTAAATATTAAATTGTTCATAACTGACTTGTCTAGTTAAATAAAAAAAATAAGCCTGGAAACCAAAGGGCAGAGCATTCTCACACCAGTATCTCACTCCGACCACAGAGTGCTGCATCACCTCTTAGAATGTCAAAATCTGTTAAACTTATAAACTTGTTTTTGATTGAAACTTTCCATTGAAATAACTTTGGGTGATATGAGTACAGTAGGGACAGAATTACCTAGTTCAGTGTTTTGGAGCAGCTTTGGGACAGCTGCAGCCTAAAACCCCATTATAGTACAGTAGATACTTACAGCGAATGTCTTTACGTGTGAAAGGGCGAGGATGTATTCTAGAGAAACACGCAACCATTGATTGGCCACTAAAGAAATGTTGTGTTCCAGTTTAAAAGTCTCTCTGAATTTCAGAGCGTCTAGTCCACTCTTTCATATTAAATTCGTATTTCATATTAAATTGTACATGGTCTGATCACAGGCTAAATGAAAGTTTTAAGACTTTGCAGGATTAATCATAGCTTGATGTAGTTACAATTATTGACCCAGGGCTAATATTTATCTAACTGTGAGATTTTATTCATTTGTAAAAATGTATAGCATTTTCTTTTCACTTCAAATTTATTATTTTTAATAAATAAAAATAACACTTAGACTACTAAATTAAATATACTAAGGAAATGCAAACTTACACTTAATCTGCATACTTACTCTAGAGTAAATCATTGAACAACATACAGTATAACCCTACTAGACTACTGTCCCATTCCATGCCCCAGTGTGTGATTAGCTGCCTGCCTAAACTCTAGACAGACAGAGGTGTCTTCAAAGAAGACTGGAGGTTAAGTGAACAACTGGACACAGGCAGTGGGTCATTCATCTTCCACTGTCAGGATGTTGACTGACAGGAGATCCAGTAGTGTTCACTCTGTCCCATCCTGGCAGTCTTGGAAATCCTACTTGGAGTAGGTCCATACAGATACTTATACTGAATGGTAGTTGTTTCAGCCAATGTCACGTGAGGGTGCATAGGAAGACCAAGGCGCAGCGCAGGGATAGTAGTTCGTCATATTTATTATTTATACTATGTATAAAATGTCACAAAATGAACAAACTATACAACACCAAACAAACACTAACGACACAATGTCACGTTCACAAAAACAAACACGAATGAACGGACGTAACAAATAGCACACTTACATCCACCGTGACTGCGACATATAACGACAATGACCCACAACCCGTGTGAAAATCTACAAACCTATGTAGGATCCCTAATTAGAGACGATGCGCTACAGCTGCCTCTAATTAGGGATCCCACACAAACCACCACCAGAAGCAGAAAGAAAAGACCTGTCAGACTCTGACCATGGTTACATAGAGAAGCAAATAGGCTTCTCTATGGCCAGAGCCTGACACTACCCACCCCCCCCCCCCCCCCCAAGGCGCGGACTCCCGGACGCCAAAGAAAACACACAAATACATGGGGGGGATATTAGGGAGGGAAGATTAGTCTGTCGGTGGAGGTTCTGGCCCCGGCGAAGTGGACAGTTTTCTTCCATGCCCCTTCTTTATAACCGGGCCCGGACTGGGTACCGGTGGGGCAAACGAGCGGGAAAAACAACCGGACCCGGACTGGGCACCGGTGGGTCCAAAAGCTTCGGCCATGGAGCGGGACCATTAACCGGGCCCGGACTGGGCACTGGTGGGGTAAACGGCTCCGGCCATGGAGCGGGGAAAACAACCGGGCCCGGACTGGGCACCGGTGGAGCAAACGGCTCCGGCCATGGAGCTGGGCAATTAACCGGGCCCGGACTGGACACCGGTGGGGTAAACGTCTCCAGCCATGGAGCGGGGAAAACAGCCGGGCCCGGACTGGGCACCGGTGGAGCGGACTTCGTGAGGTTTCGGGCTGCGGACCTTCGCTGGAGGTTCCGGGCTGCGGACCTTCGCTGGAGGTTCCGGGCTGCGGACCTTCGCTGGAGGTTTCGGGCTGCGGACCTTCGCTGGAGGTTCCGGGCTGCGGACCTTCGCTGGAGGTTCCGGGCTGCGGACCTTTGCTGGAGGTTCCGGGCTGCGGACCTTCGCTCTGGGCTTCGGGCTGCGGACCTTCGCTGGAGGTTCCGGGCTGCGGACCTTCGCTGGAGGTTCCGGGCTGCGGACCTTCGCTGGAGGTTCCGGGCTGCGGACCTTTGCTGGAGGTTCCGGGCTGTGGAGGGCCGCCACAGGAAGTACCGGACTGGGGAGGCACACCGGATGTCGGGTGCGTGGAGCACCTGGCTGGGCGCACGCACTGGAGGTCGGGTGCGGGTAGCCGGCACGGGTCGTACCGGACTGGGGAGGCGCACCGGAGGTCGGATGCGTGGAGCCGGCACCGGAAGCACCTGGCTGGGCGCACGCACTGGAGGTCGGGTGCGGGGAGTAGAGCAGAGGTCCGGACCCGGACTGGACATCGGTGAAGCGGATTGCTCTGGCATGGGAGTGGAGACGACGACCGGACCCGGACTGGGCACCGGTGGAGCGGACTGCTCTGGCATGGGGGTGGAGTAGACGATCGGACCCAGACTGGGCACCGGAGGAGTGGATTGCTCTGGCAGGGATGTGGAGTAGACAACCGGACCCGGACTGGGCACCGGTGGAGCGGACTGCTCCGGCCCGGGGGTGGAGCGGACTGCTCTGGCCCGGGAGTGGACCACTCCGCCATCTCTCTCTCGACCTCTTCCTCTATCTCCACCAATTCCTCTAGAACCTCTCCAAAATGCTCCTCCAAATACTCCTTCTCCACCTTGCTCTGAGCCCCCCATTTATACCTCGGCCTCTCCATGCTCCACCGGGGAGGTGGTATTGGCTCTTCCTCCCTGTAGCCAGACCACCCCCATAGCCCCCCCCCCAAAATTACCTTGGGTTTGTTTGCTGGCGTTTCCCTGTCTTGCGCGTCGTGCATAACGCGGCACCTCCTCACTCTCCGTCTCTCCCCAGTTACGCTGCTTGGTCTCGTAGCGGTGGGTCGTTCTGTCAATTGAGGGTGCATAGGGAGACCAAGGCGCAGCGCAGGGATAGTAGTTCGTCATATTTATTATTTATACTATGTATAAAATGTCACAAAATGAACGAACTATACAACACCAAATAAACACTAACGACACAACGTCACATTCACAAAAACAAACACGAATGAACGGACGGAACAAATAGCACACTTACATTCACCGTGACTGCGACATATAACGACAACGACCCACAACCCGTGTGAAAATCCACAAACCTATGTATGATCCCTAATTAGAGATGATGCGCTACAGCTGCCTCTAATTAGGGATCCCGCACAAACCACCACCAGAAGCGGAAAGAAAAGACCTGTCAGACTCTGACCATGGTTACATAGAGAAGCAAATAGGCTTCTCTATGGCCAGAGCCTGACAGTCAAGGACTTTAGAAAGGGCATGCTCTAACAGTTAGCCAAAATCCTGGTTTCAACTAAGCTTTATTTAAAATTTGAATAGAATAAATGTTTCTCTATTGTAGCGAACGGAGTGACAGGGAAGTAAACCTGGGTTGCTGGCATGAAAGGTTATCCCACTGGGAATTGTAATGTGGCTCATATAGAGAGGATCGCTACACTGCCCCCTCTGAACGGGAATGCACGACTCCGTGCTTTGACCTAACGCGGCCTCCTCAATCAATCAATCAATCAATCAATCAATCAATCAATCAATCAATCAATCAATCAATCAATCAATCAATCAATCAGTCAATCAATCAATCAATCAATCAAATGTATTTATAAAGCCCTTTTTTTATCAGCTGATGTAAAAGTGCTATACAGCAACCCAGCCTAAAACCCCAAACAGCAAGCAATGCAGATGTAGAAGCACGGTGGCTAGGAAAAACTCCCTAGAAAGGCAAAAACCTAGGAAGAAACCTAGAAAGGAACCATGCTCTGAGGGGTGGCCAGTCCTCTTCTGGCTGTGCCGGGTGGAGATTATAACAATTCATTGCCATTAAGGCCAGATCTTTCTCTAAGATGTTCAAATGTTCATAGATGACCAGCAGGGTCAAATAATAATCATAGTCGTTGTAGAGGTTGCAACAGGTAAATACATCAAGAGTAAATGCATTTAGATGAGGTAGAGAGCGCAGGTGCGGTGCGATAGAGCGCAGGTGCAGTAGAGAGAGAGAGAGATGAAAACAGCAGGTCTGGGACAAGGTGGCACGTCCGGTGAACAGGTCAGGGTTCCATAACCGCAGGCAGAAGAGTTGAAACCGGTGCAGCGGCACGACCAGGTGGACTTGGGACAGCTAGGAGTCATCAGGGCAGGTAGTCCTGAAGCATGGTCCTATGACTCAGGTCCTCCAGGAGGGGAGGTAGAGTGGGAGAGTGGGAGAGAGAGAGAATTAGAGGGAGCATACTTAAATGCACACAAGACACTGGATAATAACATCAGATTTAATATACTGACCCTAGCCCCTCGGCATATAGACTATTGCAGCACAGATACTGGAGGCTGAGACAGGGGGGGTTGGGAGACAATGTGGCCCCTTCCAACAATACCCCCGACAATACCCCCAGACAGGGCCAACCAGGCAGGATATATTCCCACCCACTCTGCCAAAGCACAGCCCCCACACCAATAGAGGGATATCAACAACCACCAACTTACTACCCTGAGACATGGCTGAGTATAGCCCACGAAAGATCCCCTCCACTGCACAAGCCCGAGGGGGCGACAAACCGGACAGGAAAATCTTAAAATCTCCACCTGGCACAGCCAGAAGAGGCCTGGCCACCCCTCAGAGCCTGGTTCCTCTCTAGGTTTCCTCCTAGATTTTGCCTTTCTAGGGAGTTTTTCCTAGCCACCGTGCTTCTACATCTGCATTGCTTGTTGTTTGGGGTTTCAGGCTGGGTTTCTGTATTGCACTTTGTGACATTGGCTGATGTAAAAAGGGCTTTATAAATAAATTTGATTTGATTTGAGTAAAGACTTAAAGGTCGAGACCGAGTCTGTATCTCTCACATGGATTGGCAGACCATTCCATAAAAATTGAGCTCTATAGGAGAAAGCCCTGCCTCCAGCTGTTTGCTTAGAAATTCTAGGGCGTTCCAATAGCCTTATGGCCACCATCCCACTTCTGACACCAATGGTGTGAATGGAGGGACAGGGAAGTGAACCTGGGTTCCTCTCATGAAAGGCAGACACCCTACACATTGCACCAATAGGGTTAACCCACTTGGTGGAAATTGTAACGTGGCTCATACTGTATAGCGAAGATCGCTACACTATTTTCCAGACATAGTAATTACCCTCTAAAAAGTGGTACTTGGATCACGTCTACAGTGCTGCTCAGTGCTCACACAGTGAATGGTAGTTACTTTCTATTCTAAAATAAATAAAACATTTCAGGGCATAGCAATTAGATTCCTTTATCTCATTATAAACATAGTTACTGAAGATACATGGGCAATTATTTTATTTTTTTTACCTTTATTTAACTAGGCAAGTCAGTTAAGAACAAATTCTTATTTATAATAACGGCCTACCAAAAGGCAAAAGACCTCCTGCGGGGACGGGGGCTGGGATTAAAAAATAATAATAATAATTAAAAATATATATATAAATATAGGACCAAACACATCACATCAAGAGAGACAAAACAACACTACCAAAAGAGAGACCTAAGACAACAACATAGCAAGGCAGCAACACATGACAACACAGCACGGTAGCAACACAACATGACAACAACATGGTAGCAACACAACATGGTAGCAGCACGAAACATGGTACAAGCATTATTTGGCACAGACAACAGAACAAAGGGCAAGAAGGTAGAGATGACAATACTTCACGCAAAGCAGCCACAACTGTCAGTAAGAGTGTCCATGATTGAGTCTTTGAATGAAGAGATTGAGATAAAACAGTCCAGTTTGAGTGTTTGTTGCAGCTCGTTCCATTCGCTAGCTGCAGCGAACTGAAAAGACAAGCGACCCAGGGATGTGTGTGCTTTGGGGACCTTTAACAGAATGTGACTGGCAGAACAGGAGTTGTATGTGGAGGATGAGGAACACTTGATCTATCCTTATTTTTTTTAAACTGGGATTGGTAAACACTCAATAACCAATTAGCAATTTATTTTTTTTATTTCACCTTTATTTAACCAGGTAGATCAGTTGAGAACAAGTTCTCATTTGCAACTGCGACCTGGCCAAGACAAAGCAAAGCAGTGCGACAAATAACAACACAGAGTTACACATTAAACAAACAATCAAAAACACAATAGAAAAATATATATACAGAGTGCAAAATGTAGTGCAAAAATGCAGTAAGGTTAGGAGGTAGGACAATAAATAGACTATAGTGGTGAAATAAATTACAGAATTATCATCATTAACACAGGAATGAAGGATGTGCAAATTATGATGCGCAAATAGAGATACTGGAGATTAGTGAAAAATAAACAAAAATAAATATGGGGATGAGGTAGTAGTGTGGGCTATTTACAGAAGGGCTATATACAGGTGCAGTGATCGATAAGCAGCTTTGACAACTGATGCTTAAAGTTATTGAGGGAGATAGGAACCTCTAGCTTCAATGATTTTTGCAATTCGTTCCAGTCATAGGCAGCAGCGAACTGGAAGGAATGGCGGCCAAAGGAGGTGTTGGCTTTGGGGGTGACCAGTGAGATATACCTGCTGGAGCGCATGCTACGGGTGGGTGTTGCTATAGTGACCAGTGAGCTGAGATAGGGCGGGGATTTACCTAACAAAGACTTGTAGATGACCTGGAGCCAGTGGGTTTGGCGACGAATATATAATGAAGGCCAGCCAACGAGAGCATACAGGTCGCAGTGGTGGGTAGTGTATGGGGCTTTGGTGACAAAACGGATGGCACTGTGATAGACTACATCCAATTTGCTAAGTAGAGTGTTGGAGGTTAGTTTGTAAATGACATCGCCGAAATCAAGGATCGGTAGGATAGTCAGTTTTACAAGGGCATGTTTGGCAGCATGAGTGAAGGAGGCTTTGTTGCGAAATAGGAAGCCAATTCTGGATTTAATTTTGGATTGGAGATGGTTGATGTGAGTCTGGAAGTTGAGTTTATAGTCTAACCAGATGCCTAGGTATTTGTAGGTGTCCACGTATTCTAATTCGGATCCGTCGAGAGTAGTGATGATAGTCCGGTGGGCGGGTGCTGGCAGCGTTCGATAGAAAAGCATGCACTTAGTTTTACTAGCGTTTAAGAGCAGTTGGAGGCCACGGAAGGAGTGTTGTATGGCATTGAAGCTTGATTGAAGGTTAGTAAACACAGTATCCAAAGAGGGGCCAGATGTATACAGAATGGTGTCATCTGCATAGAGATGGATCAGAGAGTCACCAGCAGCGAGAGCGACATCGTTGATGTATATAGAGAAAAGGGTTGGCCCAAGAATTGAACCCTGTGGCACCCCCATAGAGACTGCCAGAGGATCGGACAATAGGCCCTCCGATTTGACACACTGAACTCTGTCTGCAAAGTAGTTAGAGAACCAGGCAAGGCAGTCACTTGAGAAACCAAGGCTATTGAGTCTGCCAATAAGAATGCAGTGATTGACAGAGTCGAAAGCCTTGGCCAGGTCGATGAAAACGGCTGCACAGTACTGTCTTTTATCGATGGCGGTTATGATATCGTTCAGTACCTTGAGCGTAGCTGAGGTGCACCCATGACCAGCTCGGAAACCAGATTGCATAGCAGAGAAGGTACGGTGGGATTCGAAGTGGTCAGTTATCTGTTTGTTAACTTGGCTTTCGAAAACTTTAGAAAGGCAGGGCAGGATGGATATTGGTCTATAACAGTTTAGGTCTAGAGTGTCTCCTCCTTTGAAGAGGGGGATGACCGCGGCAGCTTTCCAATCTCTAGGGATCTCAGACGATACGAAAGAGAGGTTGAACAGGCTAGTGATAGGTGTTGCAACAATTTTGGCTGATAATTTCAGAAAGAGAGGGTCCAGATTATCTAGCCCAGCAGATTTGTAGGGGTCCAGACTTAGCAGCTCTTTCAGAACATCAGCCGTCTGGATTTGGGTGAAGGAGAAGCGGGGGGGGCTTGGGCAAGTAGCTGCCGGGGGTGCAGAGCTGTTGGCCGGGGTAGGGGTAGCCAAGTGGAAAGCATGGCCAGCCGTAGCAAAATGCTTATTGAAATTTTCGATAATCGTGGATTTATCAGTGGTAACAGTGTTTCCGAGCCTCAATGCAGTGGGCAACTGGGAGGAGGTGCTCTTATTCTCCATGGACTTTACAGTGTCCCAGAACTTTTTGGAGTTAGTACTACAGGAAGCAAATTTCTGTCTGAAAAAGCTGGCCTTTGCTTTCCTAACTGACTGTGTGTACTTGTTCCTGACTTCCCTGAATAGCTGCATATCGCGGGGGCTATTCGATGCTAATGCAGTGCGCCACAGGATGTTTTTGTGTTGGTCTAGTGCAGTCAAGTCTGGGGTGAACCAAGGGCTATATCTATTCTTAGTTCTACGTTTTTTGAAAGGGGCATGCTTATTTAGGATGGTGAGGAAAGCACTTTTAAAGAACAACCAGGCGTCCTCTACTGACGGGATGAGGTCAATATCCTTCCAGGATACCTGGGCCAGATCGAATAGAAAGGCCTGCTCGCAAAAGTGTTTTAGGGAGCGTTTGACAGTGATAAGGGGTGGTCGTTTGACCGCTGACCCATTGCGAACACAGGCGATGAGGCAGTGATCGCTGAGATCCTGGTTGAAAACAGAGGAGGTGTATTTGGAGGGCAAGTTAGTCAGGATGATATCAATAATGGTACCCATGTTTACGGATTTTGGGTTGTACCTGGTGGGTTCCTTGATAATTTGTGTGAGATTGAGGGCATCTATCTTAGATTGAAGAACAGCCGGGGTGTTAAGCATATCCCAGTTTAAGTCACCTAACAGTACAAACTCTGAAGATAGATGGGGGGCAATCAATTCACATATGGAGTCCAGGGCACAGCTGGGGGCTGAGGGGGGTCTGTAACAGGCGGCAACAGTGAGAGACTTATTTCTGGATAGGTGGATTTTTAAGAGTAGAAGCTCAAACTGTTTGGGCACAGACCTGTGCCCAATGCCGACAAGTGTTTGATGATACATTGTGTACACAGTCTAATCTTTATCCTTCCTTAGTTTAACCCACCACACATATGTAATTATTGGATATCTCACTGCATTACATTTCTGGTCTATTTAGGCCTACTACTTAAAAAACACTGTGTATTTAATTGAAATTAAGCAAAAGTACACATCCTCTTAAAGACGTCCTCAAATGAGGTGAAAAGGAGACTGGAGTGCCACTTTAAAGAAACTTGAAACTGGGAGAAACTGTCTATGTGATCAGTCTTATAAGCAATTAAATGTGATAATGAGCTTACTGTAGACTCACTCTCTTTCTAAACAATGGGAGTCTGATCTTTCACCCACCCCAGTGTCTGCCTATCTACTAGTGATGGTGTTGTCATCACCCACACAGCCTAACAGCTTGGACAGCAACAGCTAGGGCGGGAGAGGCAGCGTTGGTATTTTCCTGCCCAAGTCCTGCCCCTGGATTCAGGCAAAAGAACTGGACCGTCAGCCCTGGGATGTGTTCAATTAGTCATTATTTTATTGGATAGGATCAGGTGGTTCCCTCCTTGTTTCACTCTATTTCAGAATGTTGTCTACCTACTGAACAAGACCCTAGTTTACAAACAGAGCAAGCTTATCACACCAAGAATATCCAGATGGTGCCCTCTGCATGCCAAACTACCCCACCCTCTCCCAAAATAATAAAATTGAATATATACTGGTGTTCACCAGGGCACTCATTCTAGAAACAGAAGCTCTTGTATAGTTCTTCAAGAAGGAACCACCACACATTTTGTGGATATAATACATAGTGCCAACTTGAGTCTATATTTGCCCGTGTTGTATTTTGATTGACGTACTTACAAAATGTCTGCCCTACAGGACATCTACAGCACCAGGTGTCACAGGAAGGCCAAGAAGATCATCAAGGCCCCCGAACCACGGCCGCTACTATCTAGAAGGCGGAGACAGTACAGCTGCGTCAAAGCCGGGGCAGAGACTGATAAACAGCTTCTATCTCCAGGCCATCAGACTGTTAAACAGTCACCACTAGCCGACCTCCACCCAGTACCCTGCCCTGAACTTTAGACACTGTCAATAGATGGCTACCACCTGGTACTCTACCCTGCACCTTCGAGACTGCTGCGCTATGTACTGTACATATTCAATTTGTGGGAAGAACTGAAAAAGTGTGTGAATGCAAGGAGGCCTACAAACCTGACTCAGTTACACCAGTTCTGTCAGGAGGAATGGGCCAAAATTCACCCAACTTATTGTGGGAAGCTTGTGGAAGTCTACCCGAAACATTTGACCAAAGTTTAACAATTTATAGGCAGTGCTACCAAATACTAATTGAGTGTATGTAAACTTCTGACCCACTGGGAATGTGATGAAAGAAATGATATAAATCATTCTCTCTACTATTATTCTGACATTTCACATTCTTAAAATAAAGTGGTGATCCTAACTGACCTAAGACATGGAATTTTTACTAGGATTAAATGTCAGGAATAATAGTGTATGTAAATTTCCAACTTCAACTGTACATGCATTTACAATATATTTTAACACATCTCAAAGTAATGGCCACAATGCATTGCATCAATTTGCTTCCATCGTGTGTGTACTCTGTTGTAAATCAATGACTGGATGGCACATCAATAAATGTCTGTGGGAAAATGGCACCTGCAGTCTGTGGCCAGAGTGGGGGACAGTTTTCTGCTCCAGTAACTGTATTTCTGTAAGGCAGACCGTGCATGATGGCGATGCTTTAAAATTTCCTGTCATGGGACAAAATAAGTCTGACTGGAATCAGACTTTAGAATACTAAATATCTCATGTGACAATGCAATCAAACATGCAAATCCAGCTATAGTCTGTGAACAAAAATGGTGTAATACAATGAAAAAATTGGAGTTAGTGGAGTAGAGTTTATGATTTATATTGGATCAGTCTAAAATATTATTAATATTTTTCCCTCCTCAATTTGTCGTGTTGCTAAGTCAAATATAAGTAGCCTTTTGTGTCGGTTCGCTCTCTCGCGCTATCCCTCTCTCACAAACACCCCACAATGAACAGAAACGTACATGCGCGCGCGCTTGCATGCTGGATTTCTTTATATTCGCTGCCAGTCTTTTATGATTAAACCCTATCCAGTCGCTGTGAAATCAGTCTGACCTCTCCGTTACAACAATAGTCTCCTCCTCGTCGACGCCAGCAACCCGACCCCCGAGTGATCGCTGATGTGGCCAATGGCTGATGCAATCCCTGCTTCTTCACATGGCTCGTGGGCGAATCGGAATGTTCGGTGAGCAGAACTACAGTGGGCCTGGCTCTCAGGTTTGGTTGAAATGGTAAGCTTGGGATGGGATTTTGTGAGTTTTCTTTGACAGATTTATTTAATTGTTACATTGTATACAATGGTAAGCTATTGCACCAAGTCAATTAAGTTTATTGAAGCTATTCTGGTAAAGAAACATGTCTTTGCTCCCCGTTTTGTAATGTATTTCTAAAGTAAGCGTTTAGACAGCAACGGTGGTTTTCCTGTCCAATAAAATGTTTGCTATTTCAAATACATTTTATTTATATTTTAGATTTGTTGGTAGTAATGTTGCATGTTACAATTTGTCTTGACAGCGTAAACTCTCCATATAACCATGGTAACACTGCTACATTTGAATTGGGTTGTTACATTGTTCCTATCCATGCTACATTGTCAGCTACTAAGTTTGTTTTGTGTAACAGTAATACATTTATTTAACTGTATTCCACGCTAGTAAATGACAACATTTTTGCTTTTTCTTAAAACAAACCGTTGACTGGCTGTTTTAATACATTGCTGTACAGTATTATGATGTACGCTATTCACAGCAAAGGTACCTGCATAATAATTAGGTTATTCCTGAAAGCAGGTGTCAACATGGGGCGGGACAGTGATTTTAGATAAACATTTGTGCACTACAGCTGAGAACGATTGATGCTGACATTCTAAAATAGAATTTGTTCTTTTTGCGACAGATTTCTCTGCGGTGTGGACTGAGACAGTTGCTACTGTGATAAAGGGACATCTGGACTTCTACAGGTCTACCCTACCACACCTTTCTTCGTCAAGCAAAAGTGTTTTACTTCTCAGCTGGATACAATTCTAAAGAACAAACGGACCGTTATTTGGAATACTTTTAACCTACATTTTTATTTTAAGCCAAATTGAATGGCATGGGTTTTGAGGAAACCTAACTGGTGTTTTTGAAAGTGTACACAAGAGTGGTGGAGTTTACTTTTGAGGAGTCTTCTGAAGTCTTCACAGGAACTAAATCTCAAAATGGATCAAGCAAGCGGTGGAGATGATCCTAATAAACCTAATAAAAAGAAAGAAAAAGAGGATGAAAGTAAAAACAAAAAACTGGTAGGTATTTTCTGAGTTATGCAATAGCCAACTTTCTTTGAAAAGTTAAACTGAACTGTCTCTCCTGTTATTTGACATTCAAGGGTTAACTGATATATAGACTTTCCATTGCAATATAATGTAATTTTGTCCAAATTAGGTAAATTGTTACATAGTTTTCGCATGCTACTTGAATCAGCTTTACAACTGATAAGTCCCGTGTTGAAAGCCATGGAAAGGAATTTATGAGCATGCCCCATTCATGGTTTTACTGTTGTGTAGTAGTCCTTTTTTATCAGTCACCTCAATGGTAAGCCCTGCTGTTAGTCAATCCATCCCAGCAGTTTATGAACCAACCCACTGCTCACTCTCTAGTAACCCTGGGGAGTTGACTACATCAAGTCATACACTGCATCCCTGTGGTGCAAGACACGCTTAAAAATATCTATTGATGGGCTGACGTATTACTATTTAATTTAATAGTCACATTTTAACCTAGATGGCTGCTCGTATTTCACTCAAGTTACTTTTGAAAACCCTGTGAGTTTTTTTTAATCAAAGTCCTTCCTACAAGTACAACCTGAGGCCTTTGAAATTGTCTCCATTACAGTAGATAGTTTGAACCTCAAAACATTCCTGTTGCAGAGAGATAAAGTGGAAAGTTCAGCAACTTGCTGACCCTGAGGGTAGAACAAGTCCTTGTGGTTTGCAGAGCAGTCTTTTGTGCTGTGCATGAGTGTCAGCATTATAGATATAACCTGAGCCAAACTAAACGGCATTATCATTGCTATGACATGAACAACCACCAAGCAACAGTGCATAGGATAGGCAGCTAAGTTACTTGTTGATAATAACTGATAGCTAGTATCTAACGGACTTTATTTAATTCTTAAATTCAGCTGTGGAGTCTCCCTATCGGCCTAGTCATTGTCTAGTGTTGTTTAGTGACCCCCACACTGGTGACCCCCACACTACAGTCCCTGGTTCGTATCCAGGCTGTATCACAATTGTCCTTGATTGGGAGTGCCCAACGGCACACAATTGGCCCAACGTTGTCCAGTTTTGTTCGTCATTGTAAATAAGAATTTGTTCTTAACTGACTTGCCTAGTTAAATAAAGGTTAAATGTAAAAAATAAAAAAAAAAGAAGAACAAAAATAGATAATAGTCTGGTATAGTGTCTAGTATTTTTTACTTACCCACACACCGGTTGATTATAGTCTGGTACAGTGTCTAGCGTTGTTTAGTTACCCACACACTGGTTGATTATAGTCTGGTAAAGTGTTTTTCGGGGCATGGAAACGTTGCTCAATTGATATCAAGAGACCTAACTTGTGCCAGGAAAACATTCCCCACACGTTTCTTTTAGTTTTAACTTGATAGGAGTGGAACCTGGTGTGGTCATCTGCGGCGATAGCCCATCCGTGACAAGGATCGACAAGTTGTGCGTTTTGAGATGTCGTTCTGCACACCACTGTTGTACTTTGTCATTATTTGCCTGTTTGTGGCCCGCCTGTTAGCGTGCACGATTTTTGCCATTCTCCTTCGACCTCTCATCAACTAACTGTTTTCGCCCACAGGACTGCTGCTGACTGGATGTTTTTTGTTTGTCACACCGTTCTCGTTAAACCCTAGACACTGTGAAAAGCCCAGGAGGCCATCCGTTCCTTGAACCGGTGCGCACTCGTTTTGCCCATTATAACGTTCAATCGAACAGTAACTGAATGCCTCAGTGCCTGTCTGCCTGCTTTATATAGCAAGCCATGGCCACGTGACTCACTCGCTGTAGGGGCAAACCATTTTCGTGAACGGGGTGGTGTACCTAATAAATTGGTCTGGTACAGTGTCCAGTGTTGTTTAGTTACCCACACACTGGTTGATATAGGAGGTGTATCGTTTTGACACTCATCGTAGGGTCTCAAGTGTCAGTAGAGCTATTACTGCACAGTGCATGTCATCTCTTACCTGGAATTTAAATCAGTGGGGAATAGATCATTATTCGTATTTCACAAACTACTTCGACTGAATTTCATGTGATTAACTTGAACAAAGTTTACTTAAAAATGAAGCCATTGTAAGTAATGATTAGTGACCAGTGTATGTAGGACACTTACAGGATCTATTTAAAGGGGACTTTTCCCATGTCTTAATTATAACACTGAAGAGATGTGTGGTCATAATAATGTCAGCTCCACCCTCCCTGGGGGAAACTAGAACTGGTTGGAAAGACGGGCTGTGAAAGAAGCAGGTTACAAACCGCGGCAGAAACGCTAGGGGAGGGAAAGCGGAAATTGTACATGGGAACACGCCGGGTATTTGCCTCTGCCACTTGAATTAAACAAAGTTGAACTTTTGCCACTTGCTACCATAGGGCTTTCTGTGCCACCAGAGTTGTCAATCAACTGCGGTACAGTGGAAGGTTCTTGCCCTGCTGTTTGTAAGCTTCTTGAGCAAAAGTAAGGCAAAAGTTGCCTCCTCTGCTCAACCAGGATGTGTAGGCCTACAGTTGAGCTGACCACGTGTCATGACACTGCTCCATTTCCTATCACTGATTTACTGTAGTGTAACCTGGGAAAGGTTCCTGTACAAAGCCAGCATGTTAAGTCTAGTATGACAGCGAGTTAATTCTGTTAATCTGTGGATCAAGGGAGATGATGATTTATCCAGGACAATGCCCTAACCTTGGCCACCACTAAGGTAAAGAAGATAATCTGTTTAGCCTAACGTTAGAGTTGGATGGCTATCTGGCTGACTTTATGGTTTTGTTTCCCAAATATACCATTCAAATTTTTGCAGAGCCAATTACTCAACTATGTCCTGGCTGTAATGGGTGGGACTCTTCTGTCTTGAATCTGTCTGTTGGTGAGCTGCTCCATTGGGCTTCTGCACTTGCAAACCTCTCATTGCCCCGCAGATCCCTGTGAGCCCCAGGGAATAACCTTTCGGGGCGGGGGGGGATATTGATAGTTACATATCGGGATATTATTTTTGATTAATTAGTATCACTTTGACAATATTGCAACATAATTTTTGCGCAAGTCGGCTGTGCCTGTACCAAAACTCCCATATTTTTCCTTCATAGCTAGTTAAATAGTAAGCCAATTTGTTTTCAGCACTTTTATTTCAATACAAATACAATCGGAATGCATATCGTATCGGCACCTAAGTATCGTGATATTGTATCGCTAGGTCCCTAGCAATTCCGAGCCCTAGAATGACCGTGACGAGAAGTACAAACAAAACAAATAAATCATTTCTCTAGCTCTTGGGTTGCAGGCTACCTCACAGTGGGGAGGGGTTGGAATGGGGTACATTGCTGCAGGCCCAAAACTTGTAATCTCTGGTATGTGCTCCAGCAGGGTTAACTAACGTAAAGAGAATGGCTGTGATTTCTAGCCAGCAGAAAGCCCAGCCTTTAGTGTTTTTTGGGGCTGCCTCACTGCTGCCTTGCTGAATGCTGATGTCATCCCAGGACTCTCTCATTCGGTGAGCTCACTGCGAGCTACAAAATCCTTAAGAGGTCTCAGGGCCAGGCATGTTCACTGTTGTTGCCCAATTCTCAACAGTGCAGCCGAGGCAAAGAGATGCAGGCCTGTGCTCTGGCTCTTGCAAACCCAGATGGCCTGAGAGTGGAGGGAGGAAGTAATCATTCATCCCTGGGTGGAGCCTTGATCTGACTTATTTTTTCCCTCCTTTTTTCTCCCCCCCCCCTGTTTTG
The DNA here is from genome assembly GCA_023634145.1 of Thymallus thymallus. NCBI lineage: Eukaryota > Metazoa > Chordata > Actinopteri > Salmoniformes > Salmonidae > Thymallus > Thymallus thymallus. The sequence continues at coordinate 13,537,131 of CM042384.1, read as the reverse complement.
GATGACATTTAAGGCATATATATATATATATAAAATTTCCCAAGACTTTGCCACCCTTGATTTCTTCCAGAGAAAGAGATTCAGAGATTGTCAGTGGGAATGTGGATCGAGGCTAGAGTATAGGGACTGTGATGAGTCTATTTTAAAGCTAGGTTAGAGGTGAAGGTTGTCACTTCAATGCAGCGCTGCTGAGAGTTGTGGTGGCAGGGCAGTAAGATTCCATTTAGGGTGGGTATCCTTTAGACTTCAGCAAAAGGCTCAGTCTGACCTGTTAAAAGTGACTCTTGTGAGGAGAGAAGCTTTTTGAAAGATGTGTTTGTTTATTGAGTCACCGGGCAGGATAACGTCACAACATCAACACTATCTGGGCTTTGGTTTGTGATGTGGACACTAAATAACAGCCAAGGACATCAGGATAACACCTCAGGTGATTTGAAGGTTAAGGCCACTTTTATCAAGTTGTCTGTCACAAATGTCATGTATGTGTTGTTTTTTGGGTTGCCCCAGGTTTGCGGTTATCAAAGTATAACCGCCAAGCCCCTTTGACTTCTAACGGAATGGACAGAAGGAATGAAGTCATTTTAGAGGAATTCAGGAGATCCGGTTTGTCAGAGCTAGAGCCCCCCTCCTCTGCATTCCAGAGTAAATTGTGACCTCTGAGAGAGCACGAAGTGTTCCGACATATGTACCCCAAGATCCCTTGTTAACTGGAGGATTATGTGGGTTATACTGTCTTAGAGAAATTGAGTAAATGCTAAGCTGTATTTCAAGTCCTTTAATGTAAGTGAATCTCAAATAAAGATTTTGATTCAGTTAACTTAAGTGAAAAATTGTTTCACTTAGGTGTAAAATTGGTTAAGGCCAATTTAATTAACTGAAGCTTATTTTTCTCTACATTTCAGTGTGTAGTAGTCATAATTGTATTTGAATAGAGCTGCTCTCAAAACATGTCAGCATAATAATAATGTTGACATTCACATACTGACATGTTTTGAGACTCCATTTTAACTGGTATGACTGATGACATAATTGTATAATACATGGAAAATATTCTGAACTTATTCTCCTCCAAATCTGGAGTTGGTTGATTTGTCAAATACGTACTGTAGCCTAGCCCAATGTTTCCCAACTCCAGTCGTTGAGTACCTCCAACAGCACACATTTTAGTTGTAGCCCCAGACAAACTCAACTGATTCAACTCATTGATGGCATACATTTTTTTTATTTAATGTTTAGTCCTATTTTACATGTACTACTGTGTAATTAATAGGCATGTGAATTGGTAATGTTACAACAAAAATGTGTACTCGAGGACTGGAGTTGGGAAACACTGGCCTAGCCCATATGTCATATATACAGTATTATATTAATGATTAGACTTGCACACAACATGTATATGAAGCACAGCACTTAGGCCAAGCATTCATGTGAATGAAAGATATTCCAAGCCTGATGACGACATGCTTATTTGCAGATCAATGGCTTTTTACTTTGAGTTCTCTCTGGTTCTTCTCAATGGCAAACTGAATGTTGCTGATATGTATTGCTGCAAAGGGGGGCTTTAGGATGCACATCAGGTCACAGCTAGCATGTACAGTTGAAGTTGTAAGTTTACATACACCTTAGCCAAATACATTTAAACTACGTTTTTCACAACTCCTGACATTTAATCCTAATTCCCTGTCTTAGGTCAGTTAGGATCACCACTTTACTTTAAGAATGTTAAATGTCAGAATAATAGTAGAGAGAATTATTTATTTCAGCTTTTATTTCTTTCATCACATTCCCAGTGGGTCAAAAGTTTGCATAGACTTAACTAGTATTTGGTAGCATTTCCTTTAAATTCTTTAACTTGGGTCAAACGTGTCGGGTAGACTTCCACAAGCTTCCCACAATAAATTGGGTGAATTTTGGCCCATTCCCCCTGACAGAACTGGTGTAACTGAGTCAGGTTTGTAGGCCTCCTTGCTCGCACACGCTTTTTCAGGTCTGCCCACAAATATTCTATAGGATTGAGGTCAGGGCTTTGTGATGGCTACTCCAATACATTGACTTTGTTGTCATTAAGCCATTTTGCCACAACTTTGCAAGTATGCTTGGGGTCATTGTCCATTTGGAAGACCCATTTGCGACCAAACTTTAACTTCCTGACTGATGTCTTGAGATGTTGCTTCCACATATATCCACATCATTTTCCTTCCTCATGATATCATCTATTTTGTGAACTGCACCAGTCCCTCCTGCAGCAAAGCACCCCCACAACATGATGGTGCCACCCCCCCGTGCTTCACTGTTGGAATGGTGTTCTTCGGCATGCAAGCATCCCCCTTTTTCCTCCAAACATAATGATGGTCATTATGACCATACAGTTCTATTTTTGTTTCATCAGACCAGAGGACATTTCTCCAAAAAGTACGATCTTTGTCCCCATGTGCAGTTGCAAACCGTAGTCTGGCTTTTTAATGGCGGTTTTGGAGCATTGGCTTCTTCCTTGCTGAGTGGCCTTTTAGGTTATGTCGATATAGGACTCGTTTTACTGTGGATATAGATACTTTTGTACCTGTTTACTCCAGCATCTTCACAAGGTCCTTTGCTGTTGTTCTGGGATTGATTTGCACTTTTCACACCAAAGTACGTTCATCTCTAGGAGACAGAACGCGTCTCCTTCCTGAGCGGTATGACGGCTGCGTTGTCATATGGTGTTTTATACTTGCGTACTATTGTTTGTACAGATGAACGTGGTACCTTCAGGCATTTGGAAATTGCTCCCAAGGATGAACCAGGCTTGTGGAGGTCTACAAAAACATTTTCTGAGGTCTTTGCTGATTTCTTTTGATTTTCCCATCAAGGTAGGCCTTGAAATACAGGTACACCTCCAATTGACTCAAATGATGTCAATTAGCCTATCAGAAGCTTCTAAAGCCATGACATAGTTTTCTGGAATTTTCCAAGCTGTTTAAAGGCACAGTCAACTTAGTGTATGTAAACTTCTGACCCACTGGAATTGTGATTATAGTGAATTATTATGAATTAAATAATCTGTGTAAACAATTGTTGGAAGAATTTATTGTCATGCACAAAGTAGATGTCCTAACCGACTTGCCAAAACTATAGTTTGTTAACAAGAAATCTGTGGAGTGGTTGAAAAATCAGTTTTAATTACTTCAACCTAAGTGTATGTAAACTTCCGAATTCAACTGTATGAAGGTGGGGCGTGATACTTCCATTTAAAAAAATACTGGAAGAAAGAATAGGCCTAGTTCAAACACAGCTATCATGATATGTCCACCGCAGAGTGACAGTCTATGCCTAGTTCTTACTGTATACAGTAGCCTACCATATCAATAGTAGTGGATGCCTACATTTCAATTACTCTGGCAGTTGTGCTGTGGTGTTACTGTTGTGGAAAAAAATTACTTGGCTGATAGATATAGATATCAATTCTTCTATCTGATACTGCTATATGTAATTTTGTATGGTGTCCCTTGTGGCCTGGTCCTTCATTGTGGAGAGAGAGAGTGTCTGTGTGAGAAGAGAACAGCAGGAAACGGACCATGTGAGTTTTTCATGCCACTCAGGAAGTGGGAGAGAGGAAGTGGTGAAGAATGCTTTAGTCACGTCGGCTGTGGAAGAAACGGCTCCTTCTGCTCTGACATCACCCTGTCGTGTGTGTGTCTATATCTATTGAAGTTGAAGTCGGAAGTTTACATACACTTAGGTTGAAGTCATTAAAACTCATTTTTCAACCACTCCACAGATTTCATGTTAACTAACTATAGTTTTGGCATGTCGGTTAGTCCTGAAGGAGGTGCGCGGCTTAGAGGGAAGTACTGTCGGCAGGCAAATATTTGACAATCCTACCGGTGTGTCTGAGCTTTAAGGTCTCAATGTGCACATATATTTCCCACCCCTTTCCTTTCAGACAAACCCCAGATGCTTTCATCTATGAAGCTAACTGACAGGGAGCACGGTTTAGTAATGCCTTTTTATTTAGTAATGCCTTTTTTTTTATCCTGGAAAAAAAACAAGCAGGGCAGTGCTCGTCCCTGATCACGTGGTCAGATCATCCAAAGAAAAGCCATTTAAATCAGAGCGCCGCTGGTCATTGTGTGCTTCCCATTTTCAATAGTTGCTGTTTTAGGAAAATGTAAACAGCACAACCGCTTCCCTGAAATAACCGACGTGCCACAGATTCCTGCCCATTTAAAGGCACTTGATCTTTCAACTAAAGCTAATAGAGCTTTTTCGACTAAACCTTACACTGCTATTCTTTTTGAGGTTATTTTTTTTCTCATAAGGGGTGATATCTCATTGGAAGTTCAAACCTTTAACAATTAAGTTAACCCTGCCCAAGTGAAATTTAGTTGTTTTTGGAAATGGCTTTTGGTATTTCTCCCATGATTCAATCCATTTGACCCAAATTCAGTTTGCAGAGAGAGTACAGATCTCCATTAACCCTAACCCTAGGGTATGGCAGATTTGTTTGTACTAAGAGAGAGGCTTTCTTCACTTCCGTGTGTGTGTGTGTGTGTGTGTGTGTGTGTGTGTGTGTGTGTGTGTGTGCGCCTGTGTGCACATGTTTGTTTGTGTGCGCATTAGGCTTGGGTGGTATCCAGATTGTTATACCTTCATACTGACCTTGTCATACCGGGATATTCAGTAATACCGGCACTGAACACAATGGGCGCTTTTTTTCAAACCAGACTGAGCCTTTGTAATCCGAAGGTTAGCAATGATAACAAGTACATCTAAAATCCTATAGAGAATGCTAAATAAATGGTAACGAGCGCAATGCAAGCATTTTATACAGTCTCTGCAGGACAGACATCCCAGGTCATAAAGTTATACAAGTAACTCAGAAATGCTACTCGCAGTTTGTTGCACGCACAAAACAAATATTAGACAGCAAGGCTCTTAATCCAGAAGGGGATTCTCTGCTGTTACCAAGCGAGCTTGATTTTGGAAGAAGCTAACCGCTAACTAGCTAGCTAACTAACTAACTAACTAACTAACTAACTACTAAATGAAATGCATAACTGCAGAGCATATGTGACTCGTTAAAGGAAACCAGGCGTATGTCACGCGTCACTACTTCACAGGAGAGCCATTTCAATGTAAACTTTGAAATATAATATATATTTCAATATATATAAATGCCTTCTGGAACATGGGAACTTTCATGTGCCTTAATAAAAAACTTGTATGCAATCTGTAAATACAAATAATATTGTTAAATTATGAGTCTACTTGGTTTAGCCACGGAAAAAGACAGCAACATTCCCGCTAGCCATAATTGTCTGAGATAATGAGTGGGCTGGACATGCTGAGAGATGTGTTTGGATTGGTCTGCCATGTAGCACTCTTTTGTCTATAACATGAGCTGGTCAGTATGTGTAGGTAATCCTTTTTAACACAGCTTTTTTTAAATCAGTGAAATTTGAGTATTATAGCTAAGGAGATGGAGAAAAGTATGGCGTTTGATTGCAAATATGCAGACGTAGTTGAAAAGAGAACACAAAGAAGGCTGTTGTATAAAACACCTGTCTCCGGATTACATCTTCAAACTAAGGGCAACCATGGCATCCGTGACAGAGAAGGAGAAGCGTCCATCCATGTATATGGGTAAGATAGTCTAGCTAGCTACATTTTCAAATTTTGTCAGTCGTTTTCATTTAAAGTTTGTGTACTGTTAGCTAGCTAGCTATTATTTTTGTATCTCAGAGCCATTTACATCGCTAGCTATAGCCTAATATTAGCTAGCAAACATTGAACCTGGTATGATTTCGGATTATGGTTAATTGTTTAGCTAGCTTTGTCTAAACAAAAGACTCCTCTATGCAAGTAACCATTTCAATAGAATGTTCATGATGTCACTGCGACGACTGTCGATAGATGTAGCTGGTAAATTCGCTCTGGCTATCTACTCTGACTTCAGAGCACTCTCATTTGAGTGTGCCAGAGCGCAGAATAACTGAATAATTTACGAACGCTTAACACCTGTTGAATATGGCCGGTGTCAGTAAACGTTGGCAAAAAAGCTAAATTAAATTGTTGCCAAAAGCACAGTTTCAGTCACCACCCTGGGTAACATAAAAACAACAGCCTAACTAGCTCTGCTGGGGTGAGTAAAATGGTCAGTCAGCTGTTCTCTCATTTGTATCTGGAAGTAGCTAGCCAACCTTAGCTTGGGTGCTTGACTGCTGTTGTTAGGTCAGAACGCTCAAATCAACCCTACTCCTCGGCCAGAGTGTCCATTGTGTGCTCTGAATGCTCCGAGAGCGAAAAGCTCTGAATTTACGAATGGACAATCTGACAAAGCTCTGACTCTATGAACGCCCAGAAAACACTCTGGCACTCCAGATTACATTTACGAACACACCCGTAGTATAAATCAGCCTTTAGTCTTGAAATCTTTGGTTGTTTAGTACATGGCCTCACATTTGAATCCTTAAAGAGATGGGTGGGTCTAAAGCTTAAGAGGGTGTGAACAATGCTGAATGGGAGTAGACAAAGAAGAGCTCTCCAGTATATGTAGTATAAACATTCAGTATATGTACCATTTTCTCAAAAGTGATTTTACAAGTTTATTAACTTTCAAATCAGAATTACTTTCCTATTATTCCTCAACTGTAGTGTATGATATACCATTTTCTAGCTCTGAGTCTCTACTTTTATCCCATGTAAAAAATAAAAAAATAATTCAAATTTAGCTACATAAGACCGAATCGAGCCGATCGGTCACATATATAGCACATTTTAGACAGTTAACTTCTTAATTTAATCTTAATTTAACCTTTATTTAACTAGATAAGTCAGTTAAGAATAAATTCTTATTTACAATGAATGTTCAATTTCAATTTACAATGAATACCAAATGGCCTCCTGTGGGGATGGGGGCTGGGATTAAAAATATAAATAAGTTAAATAAAAATATAGGACAAAACACACACCACGACAAGAGAGACAACACATAACTACATAGAGAGAGACCTAAGACAACAACATATAGTAGCTTGGCAGCAACACATGACAACAACATGGTTGCAACACAACATGTTAGCAGCACAAAACCGGGTACAATCATTATTGGGCACAGACAACAGCACAAAGGGCAAGAAGGTAGAGCTAACAATCACGCAAAGCAGCCACAACTGTCAGTAAGAGTATCTGTGATTGAGTCTTTGAATTAAGAGATTGAGATAAAACTGTCCAGTTTGAGTGTTTGTTGCAGCTCGTTCCAGTCGCTAGCTGCTCGCGAACTGAAAAATTATAAGATATCTAACTGGCAATCATTTAGTTGTGAATTCCATATTGTAACTAAAACACCTGGCGCGTGCTGCACAACAGTGAGTGACTCAAGTCTCCGATCTCTCATTGGTGTGTGTGCTTGTAAACAAACGCCATGCGACTGGGGGACTACCGGTAAGCTTCATAGTGACCGGTGAAATGAAGAACTCAATGTTCTTTATCTCCTGACGTATTGCACAAGTTGACTACAGGTATTTATTTAAAAAGTAGCTACAAATATTCAAATGTATTAAAAAACATAAGTTTGTTGTATTGACAGTATTGAAAACCATCCCGTGGCTATTTCCAAATACCTCGTTATACGGTGTATATATATGGTATACCGCCCAAGCCTAGTGCGCGTGTTTGTTTTTTTATGTGTTTGGCAGTGTTTGAGAGAGACTCTGCACTCCCCTGTGTGTGTGTGCATTTGTGACTGCGATATATACACACATGGCCTCTCCACGCTCATAGCAGCTGGACCTAAACATGGTAATGCCTGGTTTCTTACTCAGTCACCACTTTTCAACATAGTAAGTCTTAATCTCACTCCCATTGGTATTATATTAACACCACTGGCGAGAACACAAAAATGATAAACTCAAATGTGAGTTGGATTTGAAGGCAACCTTTTACAGACCTGAATGCTAGGAAAATATAAACTTGTCTTTAAGGTCCCAAGGGGGAAATTGTCTTAGACACAACGTACTGCTTTACGTTCGGCTACACACTTTACATACACAATTCAAACAGAGCATTTTCCCAATATTATATACACTGAACAAAAATATAAGGGCAACATGTAAAGCGTTGGTACCATGTTTCATGACCTGAAATAAACATATGCACAAAAAGCTTATTTCTCTCAAATTTTGTGAACAAATTTGTTTACATCCCTGTTAGTGAGTATTTCTCTTTTGCCAAGATAATCCATCCACCTGACAGGTGCCGCATATCAAGAAGCTAATTAAACAGCATGAGGTGCACAGGCGCACCTTGTGCTGGGGACAATAAAAGGCCACTTTAAAATGTGCAGTTTTGTCACACAACACAATGCCACAGATGTCTGCATCCTTGCCCTAATTTAATTTATTTTAATTTACCTATTTCCTTATATGAATTGTAACTCAATAAAAACATAGAAATTGTTGCATTTATATTTTTCTTCAGTATACATTGTGCACATCTCATACATCCACATACGTATTATAATGCTGTTACACGTTTTGAGTGATGGTGCTCATTCATCTTGCAGAATCCTATAGGCTTGGCAATAGTGCTTTCCCATAGGGAAACAGTGGAGGGTTTCATGAAATGGGTGGGGTGGAGGGGTGACGACAGGTGTTAGCGGTGCTCTGGCACTATTTACAAGCCTTGGTCCTGATCTATACATTTTCCTCACTCACTACAGACTAAAATGTAAGATGACTCCCTAAGCTATAAGGGGCCTAGCTCTAGTGTAGTCAATATAAGGCTACAATAGACTACATTAGAGGTAGAACCGAAGAGTACTTGAGGTCACCAATCCCATTTTTCTGCTCATTGATTAATGAGTGACTAAGACTGCAGGACATTATTGATTGACATTTTTTTTTATTTCGTTGCTCTTACCCATTAATATTTTGTATGCTCATGGATTTTAGTTTGTACTGACTGCTGTATGAGTGTAATCAATCAAACACTGTCATTAGGTTCAGACCGTTTATAATAGAATGAGTAATGGTGGGCCTTATCTAGACATTTGCTCAATCACATCTCTAAGATGACTCTGTACTGGTTATAGAGGCAGAGTATTGAATAAAGGAAATGGAAATAACACAAATTATATATACTATTATTATTATATACAGTGGGGAGAACAAGTATTTGATACACTGCTGATTTTGCAGGTTTTCCTACTTACAAAGCATGTAGAGGTCTGTAATTTTTATCATAGGTACACTTCAACTGTGAGAGACGGAATCTAAAACAAAAATCCAGAAAATCACATTGTATGATTTTTAAATAATTCATTTGCATTTTATTGCATGACACAAGTATTTGATCACCTACCAACCAGTAAGAATTCCGGCTCTCACAGACCTGTTAGTTTTTCTTTAAGAAGCCCTCCTGTTCTCCACTCATTACCTGTATTAACTGCACCTGTTTGAACTTGTTACCTGTATAAAAGACACCTGTCCACACACTCAATCAAACGGACTCCACACACTCAATCAAACAGCTGTGTAAGGACATCAGGGATAAAATTGTAGACCTGCACAAGGCTGGGATGGGCTACAGGACAATAGGCAAGCAGCTTGGTGAGAAGGCAACAACTGTTGGCGCAATTATTAGAAAATGGAAGAAGTTCAAGATGACGGTCAATCTCCCTCGGTCTGGGGCACCATGCAAGATCTCACCTCGTGGGGCATCAATGATCATGAGGAAGGTGAGGGATCAGCCCAGAACTACACGGCAGGACCTGGTCAATGACCTGAAGAGTGCTGGGACCACAGTCTCAAAGAAAACCATTAGTAACACACTACGCCGTCATGGATTAAAATCCTGCAGCGCACGCAAGGTCCCCCTGCTCAAGCCAGCGCATGTCCAGGCCCGTCTGAAGTTTGCCAATGACCATCTGGATGATCCAGAGGAGGAATGGGAGAAGGTCATGTGGTCTGATGAGACAAAAATAGAGCTTTTTGGTCTAAACTCCATTCGCCGTGTTTGGAGGAAGAAGAAGGATGAGTACAACCCCAAGAACACCATCCCAACCGTGAAGCATGGAGGTGGAAACATCATTCTTTGGGGATGCTTTTCTGCAAAGGGGACAGGACGACTGCACCGTATTGAGGGGAGGATGGATGGGGCCATGTATCGCGAGATCTTGGCCAACAACCTCCTTCCCTCAGTAAGAGCATTGAAGATGGGTCGTGGCTGGGTCTTCCAGCATGACAACGACCCGAAACACACAGCCAGGGCAACTAAGGAGTGGCTCCGTAAGAAGCATCTCAAGATCCTGGAGTGGCCTAGCCAGTCTCCAGACCTGAACCCAATAGAAAATCTTTGGAGGGAGCTGAAAGTCCGTATTGCCCGAAACCTGAAGGATCTGGAGAAGGTCTGTATGGAGGAGTGGGCCAAAATCCCTGCTGCAGTGTGTGCAAACCTGGTCAAGAACTACAGGAAACGTATGATCTCTGTAATTGCAAACAAAGGTTTCTGTACCAAATATTAAGTTCTGCTTTTCTGATGTATCAAATACTTATGTCATGCAATAAAATGCAAATTAATTACTTAAAAATCATACAATGTGATTTTCTGGATTTTTGTTTTAGATTCCGTCACTCACAGTTGAAGAGTACCTATGATAAAAATTACAGACTTCTACATGCTTTGTAAGTGGGAAAACCTGCAAAATCGGCAGTGTATCAAATACTTGTTCTCCCCACTGTATATATTTATTTATTTACATATTTGGATATTTGAGCTAAATTCCCACCACATTCATTAATAAAGGTAACCCAGTTTAACAAATCACACTAACAATAATTTACTTTTAAAATGTTATGCAATTAAAATAAACAAAAATGCTTTTTCCTTATGCCTAAAAAGTAAGTACACCCCTACCTCACATAAAATTGCAGAAATTTGAATCAGGTGCACCAAAACAGATGCAAATTATTATAATATCATTAGAGAGAAACTTATGAGTGTCCAGCATTCCATAAAGATTAAAAACTTGGTCTGGTTTGGTCTTAACCATATGGGTGTGTGGTAAAACATGCCACGATCATAAGACCTACCCGAGGCCCTCAGAAGAAATATTATTGATGCCCATGAGTCTGGGAGGGGTTAAAAACTGTCAGAAAGAGACTGCACAAACTTGGCCTACATGGGAGGTCAGGAAGGAAGAAGCCTCTGCTCTCAAAAAATAATATTAAGACACGACTGACGTTTGCCAGACAACACCTGGGTAAAGACCAAAACTGCTGGAACAATGTGCTCTGGACAGATGAGTCAAAGGTGGAGTTGTTTGGCCGCAATGCCAGACTAAATGTTTGGCAAAAACGAAACACTGCCTTTGAATAGAATAACCTCATACCAATCGTAAAGCATGGAGGCGGAGGCATTATGGTTTGGGGCTGCCTCAGGGCCTGGCCAACTTGCCATCATTGAGTCAACCATGAATTCTATATTGTACCAATGAAATCTTGAGGAGAATGTGAGGCCATCTGTCAAAAAGCTGAAGCAGAACCAAACATGGATCTTACAACAGGACAATGATCCAAAACACCAAAGCAAAGCTACAACAGAATGGATCAAAAATAATAAATGGAATGGCAGAGTCAAAGCCCAGATCTCAATCCTATCGAAATGCTGTGGGGAGACTTGAAGCGGGCTGTGCATGCAAGAAAGCCCTCGATCATGACACAGTTGAAGCAGTACTGTAAAGAATGGGCACAAAGTCCTTCCAGTCGATGTAAGAGACTGATAGACAGTTACAAGAAACGTCTACATGAAGTTATTTCAGGCAAAGGGGGCAACACAAGCTATTGAAGCTAGGGGTGTACTTATTTTTTCCGCAATATGGAATTGCATTTCTGTAGATTTTTTTTTAATGAAAAAATGGTTGCAAAGTATAATCTTTGAGTGTCATTTGTTAAATCAGGTTACTTTATCTGTCAATAGTGTTGAAGTGAAGATTACATATCCATCTATCCAAATATGTAAAAAAAAAAAAAAAGACAACTTTCCAGGGGGTGTACTTACTTTTTCACATGACTGTAGGTCCATCAGTCTATAACCACTCCTTATGCAATACTGAGTAATGAAGTAGGCCAATCTTCTCATTCACTAGTGCACTGTGGAAACCTCTCTACGCTAACAAACGCTTAATTGGAAAATGGAAAGTCACGGTCAGCACAATATTAGGCCTGTGTTTGAGAGAGAACATCCCACATTACATACTCTCTTTCTCTTTAAAAAATATATGTTTATTATTCCCCCGCCCAAAAAATAAAAAATACAGAGATACAAACATTGACATTCATTGTACTGTTGAATGGGATGGCAAATTTAACTCACACATACAAAAAATACAACTAAATCCTCTGAGGTGGTACATACAGCGGGTGAAATAAGTATTGAACACGTCACCATTTTTCTCAGTAAATATATTTCCAAAGGTGCTATTGACATGAAATTTTCACCAGATGTTGGTAACAACCCAAGTAATCCATACATACAAAGAAACCAAAACAAATAAGTTAATAAATTAAGTTATGTGTAATAATGTGAAATGACACAGGGCAAAGTATTGAACACACTTACTGATATTTATTTAATACTTTGTACAAAAGTCTTTGTTGGTAATGACAGCTTCAAGACGCCTCCTGTATGGAGAAACTAGTCGCATGCATTTCTCTGGTGTGATTTTGGCCCATTCTTCCACACAAACAGTCTTCAAATCTTGAAGGTTCCGTGGGCCTCTTATATGAATCTTGATCTTCAGTTCTTTCCATAGATTTTCAATGGGATTAAAGTCAGGTGATTGGCTGGGCCATTCTAGCAGCTTTATTTTCTTTCTTTGAAACCAATTGAGAGTTTCCTTGGCTGTGTGTTTGGGATCATTGTCTTGCTGAAATGTCCTCCCTCATTTCATCTTCATCATCCTGGTAGATGGCAGCAGATTTTTGTCAAGAATGTCTCGGTAAATTTGCCCATTCATCCTTCCTTCAATTATGTGAAGTTTGCTAGTACCATTTGCTGAAAAGCAGCCCCCACCATGATGTTCCCACCTCCAAACTTCACTGTTGGTATGGTGTTTTTAGGGTGATGTGCAGTGCCATTTCTCCTCCAAACATGGTGTGTATTATGACATCCAAACAGTTCAATTTTGCTCTCATCTGACCACACTATATTCTCCCAGTATTTCACTGGCTTTTCCAAATGTTGTGCAGCAAACTTTAAACGAGCTTCAACATGCTTTTTTTTCAGCAATGGAGTCTTGCGTGGTGAGCGTGCATACAGGCCATGGCGGTGGAGTGCATTACTTAATGTTTTCTTTGAGACAACAGTACCTGCTAATTGCAGGTCTTTTTGAAGCTCTCCACAAGTGGTCCTTGGCTCTTGGACAACTCTTCTGATTATTCTTTTCACTCCTCTGTCAGAAATCTTGCGAGGAGCACCTGGTCGAGGCAAATTTATGGTGAAATGATTGTCTTTCCACTTCCGTATTATGGCCCCAACAGTGCTCACTGGAACATTCAGAAGCTTAGAAATGCGCCAATAACCAATGCCATCATTATGTTTTGCAACAATTAGGTTGCGAATGTCTTGAGACAGCTCTTTGCTTTTACCCATCATGAGATGTGTCTTGTGTGACACCTTGGCAATGAGACCTTTTTGTAGGCCATCAGTTGGGACTGAACCAGCTGATATTAATTTGCACTGACAGGGGGCTGGATTGCTTTTTAATTACTGATAGTTTTCAGCTGTTGTCTTGGCTTTCCATGCCTTTTTGAACCTCCCTTTCTTCATGTGTTCAATACTTTTTCCCTGTGTCATTTCACATTATTACACACAACTTAATTTCTGAATGTATTTGTTTTGGTTTCTTTGTATGTATGGATTACTTGGGTTGTTACATACATACTTAACTTTCATGTCAATAGCACCTTTGGAAATATATTTACTGAGAAAAATGGTGACGTGTTCAATACTTATTTCACCCGCTGTGTGTATATATATATATATATATATATATATATAAAATTAAAAAAACACTTCAAAACTCCTATATAAATATATGACAAAACATACATCACAAGACATAGCAAGGCAGCAACACATGACAAACGGAGCGTGGTAGCAACACAACATGGCAGGACCACAAAACATGGTACAAACATCACTGGGCACAGACGACAACACGAAGGTAGAGACAACAAGACATCAAGCAAAACAGCCACAACTGTCAGTAAGAGTGTCCATGATTGAGTCTTTGAATGAAGAGGTTGAGATAAAACTGTCCAGTTTGAGTGTTTGTTGCAGCTCGTTCCAGTCGCTAGCTATAGCAAACTGAAAAGACAAGCGACCCATGGATGTGTGTGCATTGGGGACCTTTAACAGAATGCGACTGGCAGAACGGGTGTTTGTATGTGGAGGATGAGGAGAGCTGCAGTAGATATCTCAGATGGGGGGGGTGAGGCCTAAGAGGGTTTTTATTAATAAGCATCAACCAGTTGATCTTGCGACAGGTATACAGAGATGACCAGTTTACAGAGGAGTATAGAGTGCAGTGATGTGTCCTATAAGGAGCATTGGTGGCAAATCTGATGGCCGAATGGTAAAGAACATCTAGCCGCTCGAGAACACCCTTACCTGCCGATCTATAAATTATGTCTCCGTAATCTATCATGGTAGGATGGTCATCTGAATCAGTGTTAGTTTGGCAGCTGGGGTGAAAGAGGAGCGATTACAATAGAGGAAACCAAGTCTAGATTTAACTTTAGCCTGCAGCTTTGATATGTGCTCAGAGAAATACTGTGTACTGTCTAGCCATACTCCCAAGTACTTGTAAGAGGTAACTACCTCAAGCTCTCAACCCTCAGAGGTAGGAATCACACCTATGGGGAGAGGGGTATTATTCTTACCAAACCACATGACCTTCCGGATAGCCTGAGTGCACTTATTTCTCATTTGCCTGAACGAGAGCCAGTCAGCCTGAGTATGCGTGTTCCGGGCCTTTCGCCAAATGCAAATCTTGACGTGGAGTAACAGGTTCAACCAGGGGCTGAACTTCTTTTTAATTCTCATTTTCTTTATGGGGGTGTGTTAACAAATTCAGTGGGTTTCCCTTTCTCAGTGTCCTCCTGGATCCCAAATATTCGGATGTTCTGGCGTATTGAATGCGACTTGAGCGTTAACAGTCGGGCTTTCAGGGTTTTGTTGTCATTTTTTACGTTGTGCACTGTTTTTCTATGTCCTGTAGCCTGGCCTCATGATCGACTGTCTGCTCGACCTCATACACCCTGCCCTTAGTTGCCTTCACAGTTTCAGTCAAAGTTCCCAATACTCTTTGAGATATCGGCCAACCTTGTGTCCACCTTCTTGCTTAGTTTATTGCAGCCAGTAGGTCAAATGGAGTAGGTTCTGTGGGGACCTCTTTGGCGCTAGCATCTTCAGTTAACTCCTCGCGGGTCGGCGGTGTTGAAATTGGTTCGTTGTCTTATCTAATTCAAATGATCTGGTTTAGCTCCCCCTTTTTTTGGTACCTTTTTCCCTTTGTCATATTGCCAGACAACGTTTGAAATTATACTCACTTTCTCTCTCATCAAACCTTGTAATGCTTTTGGGAAACTGGGCTCTGGTTAATTGTATTTAGTTTATTTTATTTTTGACCCAGACACTTCCACAAGCAAGGTGATGATTTTCAACACACCATCATTCTCATAACATTACCTTGGCCAGCTGAAGGAAAAAGAAATAGCCTCAAATAAATTAGCCCTGATTATAAGTAACTTCAGCTTTCTGGGACCAGTGTAGCTCTCTGTTCCTATATACATAGCTCCCCTTATTCCCCCTCTGATCCAGTAGTATTACTCTTTAAGACTGACTGACTCCCCCTCTGTCTCCCTCTGGTGCAGCAGTCTTATAGCCTGGACCCAGGTCGAATGACAGATCTGGGACCAGGCTAGTAGTAGTATTACTCCTTAGAGCACATGAGTCAAGCTCATTCCATGGAGGGCTGAGTGTCTGCTGGTTTTTATTTCATGACATGTCAAATTAAGACCTAGACAACCAGGTGAGGGGAGTTCCTAACTAATCAATGACTTTCATTGATAAGTCAAATACAAGGGAGGAGTGAACATTTGTAGACACTCTGCCTATGAGCATCCCAGTCAGTGATTATTTTCTCCCCTCATAGTGAAGGCTTCATTTCATTGCAGCCCAGTATATAATTGGGTCACTCAGGGATGAGTGATCAGGGCCCCTCGTATGATTCGCTTTGCTCTCTGCAGGCCTAATGCCTGGCTGTTATATATATTTTTTTAAACCTTTATTTCACTAGGCAAGTCAGTTAAGAACAAATTCTTATTTACAATGACGGCTTACACCGGCCAAACTCTGATGATGCTGGGCCAATTGTGCGCCCGCCCTATGGGCCTCCCAATCACGGCCGGTTGTGATACAGTCTGAATTTGAACCATGTTGTCTGTAGTGATGCCTTTAGCACTAAGATGCAGTGTCTTAGACCACTGCGCCACTTGGGAGTGCGGCATCATTGAGTCTACAACCTTATTAGCTAATGCTTCTATAAATTGAGAGATAATGTTTAGCCTAATCAATGTATCTTTGTGATTATCCACAGTCACATGTTTAGTGGTCATTATCTGGCAGTAAAGCTAACCATTGTAGTTAACAGCACAACAGTTCTTCTGACAATGCTTTGGCCCTATTGTATTGTATTTATTATGGATCCCAATTAGCTGCTGCCAAGGCTGTAGCTACACCTCCTAGGGTCCAGAAAAATGAAGGCAGTTATACAGTTTTAAAAACATTCCAATACATTCACAACATATTTCACCACACATTAAGTGTGTGCCCTCATGCCCTTACTCTACTACCACATATCTACAACACAAAATCCTTTTGTACGTGTGTGTATAGTGCGTATGTTATCGTGTGTGTGTGTGTGTGTGTGTGTGTGTGTGTGTGTATGCATCTTTTTTCTTTTTCTCTTTCTCTTTCTTTCTTTCTCTTTCTCTTTCTTTCTTTCTTTCTTTCTTTCTTTCTTTCTTTCTTTCTTTCTTTCTTTCTTTCTTTCTTTCTTTCTTTCTTTCTTTCTTTCTTTCTTTCTTTCTTTCTTTCTTTCTTTCTTTCTTTCTTTCTTTCTTTCTTTCTTTCTTTCTTTCTTTCTTTCTTTCTTTCTTTCTTTCTTTCTTTCTTTCTTTCTTTCTTTCTTTCTGTGATATTGCGAGGTGTGAAAGTGAGAGGAGGCGAAAGAGTCAAAAAGGTATTTAGCGAAAAGGAAATATTTAATAAGATCAGCAATACACAATGAAAGAAACAATAACCCGCGAGGGGTGAACCAAAACAGACAGTGCTAAATAGTGACCCTGATGCCCAATGTGGAACAGGTGTGGATGTGCTACCATTTTACCACGACCGCCGGCTAGAAGGCTGGAGAGGAGGAGGGACCGCAGCACTGTGCGGGGCATTCGTTACACTTTCTCTCTCTCTCTCTCTCTCATATAACTTATTTTGTATGCGATTTTAAAATAATCGGTTCAAGGACATACATCTGGTGTTTTATAAGTAATTATTGGTACTATGATTGTCTTCTAAAACATGTTTTATTTACACAAAGATTGACCATGAAGATTGCCATTTTTCCATTAATTATAATGGGGATCCTGTTTTCTGCAAACAAGGCCTGCAGTACCGCGGTATGCCTCAAACTTCCTTGGCTTCAGTGAGAGGGAGGGGGAAGTCGTTTTCCCCTGCTCTCTCCCCATCTATCACAGAGACCAGTGAAAGGGGGAGCCCCTCAGTCTAAACATTATCTGATGGATTTCATCAACAGGGGAAATGTTAGTGGAGCGCTCAGATGAATCTCTGCATGATCCTGGCTATGTTTACTACTAGGGTCACAGTACCTTTTTAAGTCACTGTAATGAGCCTATGTCAGACTTGATTAATTTAGATCCTATAAAATTAAATTGAAGAGGAGCAACGACATGTAGCAATAGCAACACACCATAGCCTGCCTGCCTGTAGTTTTATCAATACCAAGTTTGCATTGACTAGTTCATGTGACATGCAAGTTTTTCTGTCAATGTGTCCACAATATAACTGTATATATTATTTTGACCTTGCCTGTATTTTCAGCTTTGTAGTGCAAGGCCATCATTTTGTCAGATGTGCTGGGGTGTCTGCTGCCTTTACATATAATTAGGCTGTATCTGTTTCGCGCTAGCACACACACACACACACACACACACACACACACACACACACACACACACACTGTTCTGTACTCCAGTCTGTCAACCGAAAGGGTCCTTTAGAAATATACAGTACATCCTGGTTTTGTTTACTATGAACAAGCTGTGTTGATGGGTCCATATAAGCCAGTGAGGCCAAAAATATATGCGGTGTAAACTGTGAACAACTATGTTCAAGCTGTTTGGTTTAACTAAGGGGAAAGTGCTACATACATTCTAGCAGGTTTTCTGATTCACACTCAAGTCAATTCTGTGAGCATGTCCCTGGGTAGAAGGATTCGTCACTTTCTTTGCCCCAAATGGAAATCCAATGGTGATGAATGAAGACTAACTGTGATTGCAGAGTGGAAGTGAAAAGTTAGAATACTAGAGGCTATGGAGCAGACTAGGAATAGTGGCACATGGCAGTACAGTCATTAGTGCCAACAATGCCAGGCACTCCCAGTCATCCTTTGTTTGTTATGAATTACAAGTAATTAAAGCAAAACCCTGATTTCCTTGTAAGCATGTTGCCATGCTGCTTTTTAGATGAACTCTGAAAATGCCATTCTTTTTTAATGGGGATTTTTTTTTACCATTGAGTGAGCAGGAAGGGCTTCATGTGCAGATGGCGTAATGGTGTAAAAAAAATGTCTCTGAATCTAGGCCTACTTTTGCAATGTTTGGCATGGAAAGATGTGAATTGATAGTATCTAATACGGTTGTGAAAATTATGTCATGCACCACCTAGTGGTATCACTTTGAGCAAGCCAATTGAACCTCTGGACCCATATGTATCAAGCGTTTCAGAGAAGGGGTGCTGATCAAACTGATCCTAGATCAGCACTCCTACTCGGAGACGCTTTATAAATACAGCATTGCTAAAACATTTAGATTTGCCAATGCAGGCCGGTATCTGGAATTAAAATAGGCCCAAATCCTTTTGCCCAGAAGAAAGCAAACTGAATAGTTATTGTAATCCTTTGTATTTAAAAACTCTTGCCAGGTGAGGCATACTCGTGATATTCCCCATACTCAAATTTACCCATAAATCCAGCAAAATTGCAGTGGGTTTTTCAATTTTATTGACCTTTATCGAAACAAAATCCTATTTCGGTAACGAAGGAGCCGAGGGCTAATTCAATTTGGGTTATTTTGAAGAATTAATGTTGTGCAATAAACATTTATTACAATGAAAGAGTTGGGGTTTTAATAAGCCAGAGAAGCCCAGAGGGCGTGCGTGGTTAATTGTTATGTGGTAAATTGCATTGTTGCAGTGTTGCTGTGCGATAATGACTGTGCAGAAGTAAACTGATGGTTTCCCCTAAAGGAAACAAAATTGCATTGTTGCTATGTGATGCCGTGCTATAATGACCCTGCAGAAGTAAACTGATAGTTTCCCTTAAAGCCAAGACGATTAGCTCAACAGAGGTTCCCTTGTTGTTAAATTGATTCAAATATGTTTAATTAACCCATTTGAAAAATGTGCAATGTTTTACACACTTGTAGAGACGGTGGTAGAAAGTATTGATGGGGGGATAAAATCAATACAGTTACATATAGGGAAATTCTGGATATTATTTCTGACAATATATAGTTTTGACAATATCACAGTAGTTGGCTGTACCTGCACCTGCACCATTTTTTCCAAAGTTCAATTTGTTTTCAGCAGTTATTTCCATGACTGATCAAAACTTGTCCCTCTGCAGGAGACATAATGTATGGTGAGCAATATGTTTGGAACATAAAATCGCAATATCTACAATGGTTAGCTTTACTGCCAGATAATGACCACTAAACATGTGACTGTGGATAGTCACAAAGATACATTGATTAGGCTAAACATTATCTCTCAACTTATAGAAGCATTAGCTAATAAGGTTGTAGTCTCAATCATAATGCTAACGTAATTCCTAGTTTATGGCTCATTGACTATTTTCCTCTAGGGCTGGGAATTGGCAGGGAACTTACGATACAATATTATCACAATACTTTGGTGCTGATACGACATGTATTGTGATTCTCATGATTTTATATATATTGCTATTCTATACTGTGATTTTATTGCGATTTATCAAACATCAAATCTCAATAATTGCAATAAAATCACAGTATCGAATCACAATAAAATCGTGAGCAACGCAATGCAATTCGTATCGGCACCAGTGATAATATCATATCGTCCCTGGAAATTCCCAGCCTTAGCGGAAAGTAGTCAATGAGCCATAAACTAGTTAGGTTAGTCCGGACAAAGTTGAATTGCTGTTTAACGGATGGCCTGCCTCACTTTTCTCCAAACCTAAATTCTTATTTTTTGGGCAATATATGCGGCGCTTTGTTTTATAATGCACTGTCCGTTCTCCCTTGAGGCTTTCCCAAGTTGATGCCTGAGAGACCAAACAGCCTCGGATCACACGCATCATTTTCAGATCTATTAGAAGTGATTCATATATGAAACAACAATGTAATTGAACCAGAGGTCAAGGCATTCATCAGCAAAGATGCAGTGCAAGTTGATAGTATTGTAGACAAACAAATTGAAGTCAAAATGATTGATGAAATGTGTCAGCTGTATGGTGATTTGCGATTCATAATTTACATTTTACCGGTACTACCAGCAGTAGTAGGCCAACCGATAACACCACAATGGAATGCGTTTGAAGTTTGAACAGCTCGCATGTCCAACGAAGTACATCGCCAGGGGCACGCACACACTTCGCAGTTCCACAATGATGCGATTGACTGTCTCTAAGGTGGGGGCTTTTCGTGGAAGCCAGACGAGACAATCGAAGGAGGATGCGGTGAGCTAAGTTACTGGGCTTGAATGTAATCACGCTTGCTCTATATAGATTGATGCTTCTAATTGTGCATGTTATCTGGCTATTTTTTCCAATGCTACATTAATTTGGCAGACCTAACTTGATTGACCCTCTTTCTACAAGGCCTAGTCTATGAGAGGCCTAATCATATTAATATTTTGTTAAAGCCTATAGGCTATAGAGATGCATTTAGGTAATGAACACATTATTATCCATCAACATACATTTGATTACAATGATTTATTGTCAATCATTCTTGAATTTGTTAGGCTATACAATTAAGTAGATTCATGAACTGATTAATAAAAGGTAAAAAATAAATAAATTAATTAATGTTAATTTGCGTACTAACTAATAATAATAATCTGAATTTGAATATTTCTCCTATTGTTCATGTCCATATAGCCTAGGACAATGTGGTAAAGTACTGTTATTCCTTATACACTTAATCTATTTTTTATTTAATTTGTTTTGGGGGTAATATTCGTTAAACAGTGAAGTAATTTTGCCTGGCCATTATATATATATATTTTTTATTATTTTTTATTTTATTTTATTTAATAGTCAGTTAAGAACAAATTCTTATTTACAATGACTGCCTACACCGGCCAAACTCGGACGATGCTGGGCCAATTGTGCGCCGCCCTATGGGATTCCCAATCACGGCCGGTTGTGATACAGTCTGTATTTGAACAAAGTTGTCTGTAGTGATGCATTTAGCACTAAGATGCAGTGTCTTAGACCACTGCGCCACTTGGGAGCGCGGCATCATTGAGTCTACAACCTTATTAGCTAATGCTTCTATAGATTGAGAGATAATGTTTAGCCAAATCAATGTATCTTTGTGATTATCCACAGTCACATTAATTTATTTTTAACCATGTAAGCCAGTTGAGAACTAGTTCTCATTTAAAAATGTAACCTGGCCAAGATAAAGCAAAGCAGTGTGACAATAAAAAAACAACACAGAGTTACACATTGTATAAACAAACATACAGACAATGACACTATAGAAAATCCAAATACAATGTGTGCAAATGTACACTGGGGGCCAAAAGTTTGGAATATTACACATTCAAGGGTTTTTCTTTATTTGCACTATTTTTTACATTGTAGAATAAAAATGAAGACATCAAAACTATAACATAACATGTATGGAATCATGTAGTAACCAAAAAAGTGTTATTTTAGATTTATAAAAATCAAAATATATTTTAGATTTGAGATTCTTCAAAGTTGCCACCCTTTGCCTTGATGACAGCTTTGCACACTCATGGCATTCTCTCAACTATGACATAACATTCCATATGTGTTATGTCCTAGTTTTAATGTCTTCCCTTTTATTCTATAATGTAAAAAATAGTGCAAATAAAGAAAAACCCTTGAATGAGTAATATTCCAAACTTTTGGCCCCCAGTGTAGTTAGATTAGAGAGGTAGGACAATAAATAGAGTGCATCTTCAAGGATTTTTGCAATTCTTTCCAGTCATTGGCAGCAGAAAACTGGAAGGAATGGGGGCCGAAGGAGGTGTTAGCTTTGGGGGTGACCAGGGAAATATACCTGCTTGAGCGCTGGCTATGGGTGGGTGTTGCTATGGTGACCAGTGAGCTATGGCAGGGATTTACCTAGCAATTAACCAGTGGGTTTGGTGACAAATATGTAATGTGGGCCAGCCAACGAGAGCATACAGGTCGCAGTGGTGGGTAGTATAAGGGGCTTTGGTGACAAAACGGATGGTTCTGTGATAGACTACATCCAATTTGCTGAGGAGAGTGTTAGAGGCTATTTTGTAAAAGACAATGCCGAAATCAAGGATCAGTAGGATAGTCATTTTTACGAGGGCATAGGCCCCCGTCTATCCCCCATAGAGACTGCCAGAGGTCTGGACAACAGGCCCTCTGATTTGACACACTGAACTCTATCTGAGAAGTAGTTGGTGAACCAGGCGAGGCAGTCAAACTTCAGTCTGAGTCTGCCGATAAGAATGCTGTGATTGACAGAGTCGAAAGCCTTTTCCAGGTTGATGAAGATGTCTGCACAGTACTGTCTTTTATCGATGGCGGTTATGATATCGTTTAGGACCTTCAGCGTGGCTGAGGTGCACCCATGAACAGTTCGGAAACCAGATTTCATAGCGGAGAAGGTACGGTGGGATTCAAAATGGAAGGTGATTTGTTTGTTAGCTTGGCTTTCGATTTCTTTAGAGAGGCAGGGCAGGATGGATATAGGTGTGTAACAGTTTGGGTCTAGAGTGTCTCCCCCTTTGTAGATGGGGATGACCGCGGCGGTTTTCCAATCTCTAGGGATCTCTGATGATACGAAAGAGAGATTGAACAGGCTAGTAATAGGGGTTGCAACAATAGCTGCGGATAATTTTTGAAAGATTATCTAGCCCAGCTGATTTGTAGAGGTCCAGATTTTGCAGCTCTTTCAGAACATCAGATATCTGGATTTGGGGCAATGGTGAAGACTGCTAAAAGTGGCTGACAATGGCTAATAGCTAATAGCTAGTTAGCTGGCTAGTTTCTGTCAAAGGGGTCCAGTTATATGGCATGAAGAAATTAAGAAATAGCAGATCCTTTCCACATTGGATGAGGTGGGTTGCAGGAAAGTATATTTAGTTCGTAGAGGAGATGTTTGATGGAAGTGAAATTAAGAAATGTATACGGATAAATACGAAAAGCAAAAAAAACGTATATTATTTACACTGGACAAGACAAATACACGTCCACACTGCTACGCCATCTTGAAAATAGTTTAGTGGTCATTATCTGGCAGTAAAGCTAACCATTGTAGTTAACAGCACAACAGTTCTTCCGACAATGCTTTGGCCCTGTTGTATTGTATTTATTATGGATCCCAATTAGCTGCTGCCAAGGCTGCAGCTACTCCTCCTGGGGTTCAGACAAATGAAGGCAGTTATACAATTTTAAAAACATTCCAATACATTCACAACATATTTCACCACACATTGTGTGCCCTTTTTTTTATTTTTTTATTTCACCTTTATTTAACCAGGTAGGTCAGTTGAGAACAAGTTCTCATTTGCAACTGCGACCTGGCCAAGACAAAGCAAAGCAGTACGACAAAAACAACACAGAGTTACACAGTAAACAAACATGGTCAAAAACACAATAGAAAATCTATATACAGAGTGCAAAATGTAGTGCAAAATGCAGTAAGGTTAAGAGGTAGGACAATAAATAGACCATAGTGGTGAGATAAATTACAGATTATCATCATCACATCAACACAGGAATGAAGGATGTGCAAATTATGATGTGCAAATAGAGATACTGGAGTGCAAGATTTGTGAAAATAACAAAAATAAATATGGGGATGAGGTAGTAGTGTGGGCTATTTACAGAAGGGCTATATACAGGTGCAGTGATCGATAAGCAGCTTTGACAGCTGACGCTTAAAGTTATTGAGGGAGATAGGAACCTCTAGCTTCAGTGATTTTTGCAATTCGTTCCAGTCATTGGCAGCAGCGAACTGGAAGGAATGGCGGCCAAAGGAGGTGTTGGCTTTGGGGGTGACCAGTGAGATATACCTGCTGGAGCGCATGCTACGGGTGGGTGTTGCTATAGTGACCAGTGAGCTGAGATAGGGCGGGGATTTACCTAGTAATGACTTATAGATGACCTGGAGCCAGTGGGTTTGGCGACGAATATATAATGAAGGCCAGCCAACAAGAGCATACAGGTCGCAGTGATGGGTAGTGTATGGGGCTTTGGTAACAAAACGGATGGCTCTGTGATAGACTACATCCAATTTGCTGAGTAGAGTGTTGGAGGCTAGTTTGTAAATGACATCACCGAAATCAAGGATCGGTAGGATAGTCAGTTTTACAAGGGCATGTTTGGCAGCATGAGTGAAGGAGGCTTTGTTGCGAAATAGGAAGCCAATTCTGGATTTAATTTTGGATTGGAGATGGTTGATGTGAGTCTGGAAGTTGAGTTTACAGTCTAACCAGATGCCTAGGTATTTATAGGTGTCCACGTATTCTAATTCGGACCCGTCGAGAGTAGTGATGATAGTCCGGTGGGCGGGGCCCTCATGCCCTTACTCTACTACCACATATGTACAACACAAAATACTTTTGTACGTGTGTGTATAGTGCAGTGCGTATGTTATCGTGTGTGTATGCATGTGTCTGTGCATATCTTTGTATTGCTTCACAGTCCCGCGGTTCCATAAAGTGTATTTTTATCTGTTTTTTAAATCTAATTGTACTGCTTGCATCAGTTACTTGATGTGGAATAGAGTTCCATGTAGTCATGGCTCTATGTAGTACTGTGGGCCTCCCATAGTCTGTTCTGGACTTGGGGACTGTGAAGAAACCTCTGGTGGCATGTCTTGTGTGGTATGCATGTGCCAGTAGCTCAAACAGACAGCTCGGTGCATTCAAAATGTCAATACTTCTCATAAATACAAGTAATGATGAAGTCAATCTATTCTCCACTTTGAGCCAGGAGAGGTTGACATGCATATTATTAATGTTAGCTCTCTGTACATCCAAGGGCCAGCTGTGCTGCCCTGTTCTGATCCAATTGCAATTTTCTTAAGTCCCTCTTTGTGGCAACTGACAACTAGTGCCTTGTTGATAGTGCTGTTAAATAGGCAGAGTAACGCTTTATTATGGACAGACTTCGCCCCATCTTAGCTACTGTTGTATCAATGTTTTGACCAGTTTACAATTCAGGGTTACTCCAAGCAGTTTAGTCGCCTCAACATTATTTATTACAATATTTAGTTGAGGTTTAGGGTTTAGTGAATGATTTGTCCCAAATAAAATGCTTTTGGTTTTTGAAATATGTAGGACTAACTTATTCCTTGCCACCCATTCTGAAACTAACTGTAGCACTTTGTTAAGTGTTAGTCATTTCAGTCGCTGTAGTAGCTGACGTGTATAGTGTTGAGTCATCCTCATACATAGACACACTAGCTTTACTTAAAACCAGTGGCATTTTATTAGTAAAGATTGAAGAAAGGAAGGGGCCTAGACAGCTGCCCTGGGGAATTCATGATTATATCTGGATTATGTATGAGAGGCTTCCGTTAATTAACGCCCTCTGTATTCTGTTATACAGGTAACTCTTTATCCACAATATATCAGGGGGTGTAAAGACAAAACACAAGTTTTTCCAGCAGCAGACTATGATCGGTAATGTCAAAAGCCGCACTGAAGTCTAACAAAACAATCATCAGTCATTTGTGTAAGTGCTGTGCTTGTTAAATGTCCTTCCCTATAAGCGTACTGAAAGTCTGTTGTCAATTTGTTTACTGTAAAAGAGCATTGTATCTGGTCAAATACGGGTTGGGTTGGCTATTTGAGCCAGTAAAAGGCCTGAGGGTACACACTTTCTAGTAGGCTTAAATATGAAGATATGGAAAATAGGAGTGGCAATATCGTCCTCTATTATCCTCAGTAATTTTACATCCAAATTGTCAGACCCCGGTGGCTTGTCATTGTTGATAGACAACAATAATGTTTTCACCTCTTCCACACTCACTTTATGGAATTCTAAATTACAATGATTGTCTTTAATAATTTGGTCAGTTTTATACTTTGATTTGTAGTGTCAGCGTTTGTTGCTGGTATGACACTATTGGCATCACCTGACCAATACAGTCGAGACATTACTCTCTGATACCTCACATAACCTTTTTGAGCAGTGACGGTATGCAGGTATCATCTTGACAAGACTGCCTCAAAGGAGTCATTCAATAACTCTTTCACATAGTCCATAGGCCCTAGACCTAGATGTGGAAATTCATAGAGGCTCTATCCCTGACACAAAACACCTCCCAATTGTTGATACACAGTCAAAGAGATTGCAGTGATAGATATGGCAGTTTGAGCGTCAGATAGTTGCAGTCTTTAACCTCAGGGAGCTATGGAGCTAATGGCTCGAGGAGTTGCAGTGTAAAGCCGCTGAGAGCGATAGCCTGAGATTAACCAAGGAGAGAACCCCCTGGGCAGGAGGTCCGCTTTATGGCCACAACACCCCACATTCCCCAATCGTTAGCGCTTCACAGCCCTCACAGCCTAGCGACACAGCATATGGTGTTTTGTTGTTTCCTGCTTCCTGTGTCAGTGTGTGACTGAGGCGTCTTTTACAAATGTCCGTCCTCAGCAGAGCCACAGGCCATTGGCAATGCATGCCTTGTGTCTTGAAAGGAAACAAACATCTGTTTTGGGAGATTTTTTCCAGTGGTCTATATGTCTATTATTGTTGTTGTTTAAGTGTCTGAAGTGGATTTGAATGTGTTTGTTAAGCGGTTTTGTGGACTAGAAAGGAGGAACTTAGCCTACACGTGGTTCAGGGCAATTCCATGGTAACAGAAAAATTAAAGATTTTTCACTTTAAAATGTATGCCAAACAAAAACCATTGATTTCAAACCATACAACTCTATGCACAACGACTACTTTGAACAATTTGCACCGAGAATTTCACAAAAACACATTTACTGGAAGAACTGTGCAGATGCTAAATTTGGTAACAGAATTATGGGAAAATCACCCTTTTTTTTATGCGACCACATGTTCCAATTAATTTGGAGCAGATATTTAAAGATTGTTAAATATCTGCTCTGAATTAAGATTCAAATATGTCTGCAATGTCTGCTGTGATATGACACTTTGAGTTTGGAAAAAATATATTTTAGTTACTAAACTACAGTAGGTGAAGTGGATTTACATCCGGTAATGGAATTACGGTAACGGATCTGTACGATACAGAAATGCATAATTATGAATATGGATATCATTCTCTTTATGGTGTTTGTATCCTGATAGGTACACAAAGGTTAAAACATGCAATATCCTTATTTTGGATATTATTCTACACACTGGCTATTATTGTAATGAGCGCCACCAAAGAAGACCACATTTGTTTGGTCCGGACCAGACCAAGCTGAACCAATCATAGACGCCTATGTTTCAAAAGTTTGGACATTACAGTACAGAACAGTAAAGTAGCGTACAGCAGAGTAGAGTAGAGTACAATATAGTAGATTAAACTGTGCTCTGGTGTACTGTACTCTACATTTCTTTACTTTACTGTACAGTGATCTACTGTCCAAACTTGTGAAACATACGTCTATGATTTGTTCAGATTTGGTCCGGCCACGGTGGACTGAGGGCAGACTGACCGGTGTCGGTCAGTGCTCTGTGGGTGAGGATGCTTGTTACAGTAAATGGAAAGAGGGTTGGTGTCATGGTAGGTGTCAACAAGAGCCGGGAGAGGTGACATTAACTGGAGATAGTGAGCGCGAGAACGGCAGAGCGAGAGAGAGAGGGAGGGATTGTACTGACTGTTTTTTCAGTCTTGTTTTGACCACCAGACGACAGAAGGAGAAATACAATTGTTACGAGCTGAACATAAGCGTATACCAGTGGAGGGAGGACATTAGCAGATGACCCAACTGTGGTTTGTGTCTTCAATTAAATTGCAATAATTCTGTTACCGATTTGGTTTTGATCACTTAATAATTCATTATCAAACTTGATATCAGTAAAGACACCAACTGATTGGTAGGTCTATCTTTACTTTTTAATTCTGTGACCTTTCATTATCCGCCCCCCTCACGAGGGAGAGAAATTAGAAAATATCTTAAAGATACTGTGCCGTCGGAAAGTATTCAGACCCCTTGACTTATTCCAAATTGTGTTACGTTATAGCCTTATTCTAAAATGGATTTAAAAAAAATCTTCTTCTTCCTAGATCTGGCCGCCCGGCCAAACTGAGCAATCGGGGGAGAAGGGCTTTGGTCAGGGAGGTGACCAAGAACTCTAGAGCTCTGACAGAGCTCTAGGGTTCCTCTGTGGAGATGGGAGAACCTTTCAGAAGGACAACCATCTCTGCAGCACTCCACCAATCAGGCCTTTATGGTAGAGTGGCCAGACGTAAGCCACTCCTCAGGAAAAGGTACATGACAGCCCGCTTGGAGTTTGCCAAAAAGCACCCAAATAGTCTCAGACCATGAGAAACAAGATTCTCTGCTCTGATGAAACCAAGGTTGAACTCTTTGGCCTGACTCCCAAGCGTCACATCTGGAGGAAACCTTGTACCATCCCTACGGTGAAGCATGGTTGTGGCAGCATCATGCTGTTGGGATGTTTTTCAGTGGCAGGGACTGGGAGACTAATCAGGATTGAGGCAAAGATGAACAGAGCAATGTACAGAGAGATCCTTGATGAGAACCTGCTCCAGAGCGCTCAGAACCTCAGACTGGGGCGACGGTTCACCTTCCAACAGGACAACGACCCTAAGCACAAAGCCAAGACAACAGAGGAGTCGCTTCGGGACAAGGCTTCCTTGAGTGGCCCAGCCAGAGCCTGGACTTTAACCCGATCAAACATTTCTGGAGAGACTATTAACCTATTTTTGCTTTGTCATTATGGGGTATTGAATAAGGCTGTAATGTAACAAAATGTGGAAAAAGTCAAGGAGTCTGAAAAATTGCAAATGTATTACAAATAAAAAACAGAAATATTACATTTACAGTTGAAGTCGGAATCATTTAAACTCAGTTTTCAACCACTCCACAGATTTCATGTTAACAAGCTATAGTTTTGGCAAGTCGGTAAGGACATCTACTTTGCACATGGCACAAGTCATTCTTCCAACAATTGTTTACAGACGGATTATTTCAATTATAATTCACTGTATCACAATTCCAGTGAGTCAGAAGTGTACTCACTGGAAAGTTACACTAAGTTGACTGTGCCTTTAAACAGCTTGGAAAATTCCAGAAAATGATGTAATGGCTTTAGAAGCTTCTGATAGGCTAATTGACATAATTTGAGTCAATTGGAGGTGTACCTGTGGATGTATTTCAAGGCCTACCTTCAAACTCAGTGCCTCTTTGCTTGACATCATGGGGAGGACCTCCACATGTCTGGTGCATCCTTGGGAGCAATTATTTACACAATAGTATGCAAGTATAAACACTATGGGACTATGCAGCCGTCATACCGCTCAGGAAGGAGACACGTTCTGTCTCCTAGAGATGAACGTACTTTAGTAAGAAAAGTGCAAATCAATCCCAGAACAACAGCAAAGGACCTTGTGAAGATGCTGGAGGAAACAGGCACAAAAGTATCTATATCCACAGTAAAACAAGTCCTATATCGACATAACCTGAAAGGCCACTCAGCAAGGAAGAAGCGACTGCTCCAAAACCGCCTTAAAAAAGCCAGACTACGGTTTGCAACTGCACATGGGGACAAAGATTGTACTTTTTGGAGAAATGTCCTCTGGACAGAACTGTTTGGCCAAAGAACACCATCCCAACCGTGAAGCACGGGGGTGGCACTATCATGTTGTGGGGGTGCTTTGCTGCAGGAGGGACTGGTGCACTTCACAAAATAGATGGCATCATGAGGAAAGAAAATTATGTGGATATATTGAAGCAACATCTCAAGACATCAGTCAGGAAGTTAAAGCTTGGTCGCAAATGGGTCTTCCAAATGGACAATGACCCCAAGCATACTTCCAAAGTTGTGGCAAAATGGCTTAAGGACAACAAAGTCAAGGTATTGGAGTGGCCATCACAAAGCCCTGACCTCAATTCTATAGAAAATTTGTGGGCAGAACTGAAAAAGCGTGTGCGAGTAATGAGGCCTTCAAACCTGACTCCGTTACACCAGTTCTGTCAGGAGGAATGGGCCAAAATTCACCCAACTTATTGTGGGAAGCTTGTGGAAGGCTACCTGGGAATGTGATGACTATTATTATTCTGACATTTCACATTCTTAAAATAAAAGTGGTGATCCTAACTGACCTAATGCAGGGAATATTTACTAGGATTAAATGTCAGGAATTGTGAAAAACTGAGTTTTTTTTTTTGCTAAGGTTTATGTAAACTTCCGACTTCAACTGTACATAAGTAATCATACAATTTACTCAGTACTTTGCTGAAGCATCTTTGGCAGGGATTACAGCTTTGAGTCTTCTTGGGTATGACTACAAGCTTGGCACACCTGTTTTTGGGGAGTCTCTCCCATTCTTCTCTGCTGAATCCTTTTGTCTCGGAGCTCTACGGACAATTCCTGCGATCTCATGGCTTGTTTTTTTTCTCTGACATGCACTGTTAACTGTGGAACCTTATATAGACAGGTGTGTGCCTTTCCAAATCATGTCCAATCAATTGAATTTACCTCAAGGATGATCAATGGAAACAGGATGGCACCTCAGCTCAATTTTGCGTCTCATAGCA
Organism: Thymallus thymallus; assembly: GCA_023634145.1. Classification (NCBI taxonomy): domain Eukaryota; kingdom Metazoa; phylum Chordata; class Actinopteri; order Salmoniformes; family Salmonidae; genus Thymallus; species Thymallus thymallus. The sequence continues at coordinate 13,505,829 of CM042384.1, read as the reverse complement.
AAGGGTTTGAATACTTATGTAAATAAGGTATTTCTGTTTAAATTTTTTATACATTTGCAATAAAATCTAAAAAACTATTTTTTGCTTAATGGGGTTTTGTGTGTAGATTGATAAGGACGTTAAAAAAATAAAAATTAAAATAAGTAGAATAAGCAGTCATTGTAAATAAGAATTTGTTCTTAACTGACTTGCCTAGTTAAAAAATGTAATAAGTGTTTGTTCGACAAGTGTTTATGTCAAAGACACTGATGAGGGTGTGATGCATTATGTAACTATTCTCTTCCTTTTTCTACACTCTTAGTAGGGAGGGTCATAGGTTAGTTGTATAATACTTACCTCCACTTTCAACACGCTACTACTGTATGTATGACTTGCAAGAGCCAAACTTGCTGTTATTCATAGGTGTGGTTGTTCATGGGTTCATTCATATGGGGCTTTATTTCTGTCACGTTTGCATGTGTGGCCATCTGTTACTATGTACTGTGAAATTTAGGATATTCTCCTTCACATGCACACTATGGGAGTTTCATTTTCAGTTGGATCTTATTTTTCACGATGTGCCTTCCCTTCAACAGAACATACACATAAAAACATTGGCTGACGACATGGTAAGGCGTCCTGTTTTAATTTCTTTGTGTTTTTTGTTTTGCATCATCGTCTTTTCTTTGTGTCATGGCTGCTCAGGAAGTTGAACTGAAATCTGTGGATGGATCAATGAAACGAGTGACACGGTGCCCTCTGTTAACCAAGTAGGGTTGCTGTATTATTGTATGGTTATTTTACTTTCCCTAAACGATAACGTCATTTAATATGAAAAAAGTTCAGATGAACTTCCAATTTATTTTATGAATGCCTAGCCTGGCTCCCAAGTGGCGCAGTGGTCTAAGACACAGCATCTCCGTGCTAGTGGCGTCACTACATACAACCTGGTTCGAATCCAGACTTTATCACAACCGGACGTGATTGGGAGTCCCATAGTTTGGCCGGTGTAGGCCGTCATTGTAAGAATTTGTTCTTAACTGACTTGACTAGTTAAATAAAAAATAATAATCAGTCAAATATCATCCCAACAGTATTCTGAATAGGTTATGATAGGCTTATATTATATACACATTATTCCTCTTAATAATTATTTAACAAATTAAAGTGCACTCTATTTGGGTCAAACACTGGTGCTGTTTCAATTAATTGTATTACATGTAGGTACTACAATCATGTTGAACATCATTGGTTTGACTAGCACTGGTCCTTCCACATTGATTTCTGTGAAGATTCAAGTGTGCTATCATTAATTAAATGTTGTCTTAATTTATTTGTCTTACTCTATTTCATATGCATGTTCATTCATTCCACACAAGCATGACCCCTAAAAAATAGCTAATAGCTAATACCACTGACGACTAACTAACAGCGACTGGTGCATGGACTTACTCTCTTCTGACTCTGTAACAAAGGTGTGTGCTGCTGGTGGCATCTCGTTTGATCTTGTTCTGTTTTCCTTCATCGGACCTGAATACATCTGAGGTGTGCTTGATTTAGCGCTTGCAGTTTGCACTTTTGGGACTATTCCATTTGTTCCATTGCACCAGCCAAACTAAACCAAGCACAGCTCAGGTAAATGTATTTCTACTTATGCGATTGACTTCTGTCTGTCACGTTAGACTTACATTCGTTCTTAATTCATCGGTGTAGCTCGAATAGCTAGATACTGTGTGAGGAGAGAGTATCTTTCTAAAGCATATGTAGGTGAGCATTTGTTCATCTGTACTTAAGTTATGCAGACTCCCATAACAGTCTGTGAATTTTGAACAATCCTTATCTACACGGTTAATAGTAAGTGTGAAGGTAAGTAAAATCTATGACGGCACTGTATTTTACAGTGTACCATTTCATTATGTACCATGTTTTCATTCAGATACACATGAACTCTACATATGAATAAATCAAAGCCAGTTTGAAATAGAGCAAGCAATGTTACCTATTGTTCAAGCACATTTATTATTTAACAGAAAAGATGAATGACAAAACAGAAAATTAACACACATTATCTCCAAAGGCAAAACCCTTTACTTTAGCTGGCCTGTGGTACCATCCCAACCTGTAATTGAGCCCAGCTGATGGTTGTTTAAAGGTTGGAAAGACATGGCAGGAAAGGCATATGACAGTATCACACAACCCTACAGTATGCAAGCATTTAGAAAGCCTAAAGCCTATGGAAATATTCCTAGTTAAATACTATGTCATAACATTTACCATACACACTTAAGTAACGCCACTCTCTCTTTCCCCTTCAGCGTGACCGGATCACCAGTTTCCGGAAGACTGGGAATAAGAAGGACAAGCCCCTGATCCAACACTCCACAGACCCTCTGTCCATTCAGGTAGAGATGCCCATGCCCCAGCCTCTCTTTGATGACCGCTCCATGAACCTCTCCGAGAAGGAGATCAACGCCCTCTTTGAGAAGATGATGGTAAGTCCAATACTGGAACTCTCCTTTTAGCCACCATTATCCACAGTGCTCCCCTATTAGAATATTCCAACATGTTTTCAGCACTTTTATTTCCCTGACTGATAAAAACGTGTTTTCTCACGTTCTCTCTTGTCTCTCCGAAGCAGACATACAGTCATGTGAAAAAGTAAGTACACCCCTTGGAAAGTTCTCTCTTTTTTTCTTTCTTTCTTTTTTTTTTACATATTTGGACAGATGGATATGTTATCTTCACTTCAACACTATTGACAGAGAAACGTTACCCAATTTAACAAATGACACAAAAAAAAACTTTTAAAATGTTATGCAATTAAAATAAACAAAAATACCTTTTCCTTATGGGGTAAAAGTTAGTTCACCCCTACCTTTACCATCACATAAAAAGGCTAAAATTAGAATTAAGTGTACCAAAACAAGTGAAAATGATTAGAAAACATTAGAGAGAATCTTAAAGATAAGAAAATTGGTCTGGTTTGGTCTTAACCGTAAGGGTGTGTGGTAACACATCATTCAAAGATCAAAATACCTACCTGAGGCCCTCAGAAGAAAGATTATTGATGCCCATGAGTCTGGGAGGGGTTACAAATCAATTTCCAAGCAATTCGTAGTACAGCATTCCACTGTCCGACTACAATTCCAGACCACTGCCAAACTACCTAGAACCGGTCGTCCCACCAAAGTCAGCCCAAGAGCTGACCGAAAGATGCTCATAGAAGTCTCTTAGAACCCCAGGGTAACATCAAGGGATCTACAGGCCTCTCTTGCCACAATCAATGTCGAATTGCATGGGTACACTTTCAGAAAGAGACTGCACAAACTTGGCCTACATGGGAGGTCAGGAAGGAAGAAGCCTCTGCTCTCAAAAAATAATATCAAAACACAACTGACTTTTGCCAGACAACACCTGGGTAAAGTCAGTTGTGTCTTGATATTATTTTTTGAGAGCAGAGGCTTCTTCCTTCCTGACCTCCCATGTAGGCCAAGGAATGATGTGCTTGGAAATGGAATGATGTACTTCGAATTGCTTGGAAATGGATTTGTAACCCCCCCCCCCAGACTCATGAGCATCAATAATCTTTCTTCTGAGGGCCTCAGGTAGGTATTTTGATCTTTGAATGATGTGTTACCACACACCCATATGGTTAAGACCAAACCAGACCAATTTTCTTATCTTTATGGAAGGCTGGACCCCACCAGGTTTCTCTATAATGTTTTCGAATCATTTTCACTTGTTTTGGTACACCAAATTCTATTTTTGCTCATTTTATGTATATGGTAAAGGTAGGGGTGTACTAACTTTTCGCCATAAGGAAAAGCCATTTTTGTTTATTTTAATTGCATAACATTTTCAAAGTATTTTTTTGGTATGTGATTTGTTAAATTGGGTAACCTTTATCTGTCAATAGTGTTGAAGTGAAGATTACGTGTCCATCTGTCCAAATATGTAACAAAAAAAGAAAACTTTCCAGGGGGTGTACTTACTTTTTCACGACTGTATAGTGAGAAATATGTTTGGAACATAAAATCGCAATAAAATTGCAGTATCTAATCGTAGTCCATATAGAATCATGAGAATTGCAATCCATATCGTATCGGCACCTTATTATTGGCACCGATCGTATTGTGAGGTCCCTGGCAGTGTACACTGAGTTTACAAAACATAAAGAACACCTTGCTAATATTGAGCTGCACCTGAGAATATGGACTCTACAAGGTGCCGAAAGCATTCTTGTAGAGTCCATATAGTCAGGTGCAGCTCAATATTAGGAAGGTGTTCTTTATGTTTTGTAAACTCAGTGTACACTGCCAGGGACCTCACAATACGATCGGTGCCAATAATAAGGTGCCGATACGATATGGATTGCAATTCTCATGATTGCCCTTGTTGACTCCAATCCTTCCAACAGTTGTGTCAAGTTGGCTAGATGTCCTTTGGGTGGTGGACCATTCTTGATACACATGGGAAACTGTTGAGCATGAAAAACCTAGCAGTGTTGCAGTTCTTGACATAAACCGGTGTTCCTGGCACCTACTACCATACCCTGTTCAAAGGCACATTTGTAATGGCACATAGTAATGGCACACATACACAATCCTTGTCTCAATGTTTAAAAATCATTCTTGAACCTGTCTCCTCCCCTTCATTTACACTGATTTAAGTGGATTTAACAATTTACATAAATAAGGGATCATGGCTTTCACCTGGTCATGTCATGGAAAGAGCATGTGTTGAGAATGTTTTGTACACTCAGTGTATATGTACTATTGGATTACTATTGCTCCCCTGTCCACCTTCCACCACTATTTGTCTTGAACCATAGAGATGTAATGGACATGGTTACTGCTTCTATGTCTGCAACTCCCTGTGGGTCCTTTTTAGTACTAGCTACCAATCACATTGTTCTTTTACTGTTCACCTGAGAGTCTCTGATCTTTAGATGGATCGCTGGTCTCCACTGGTTGTCATAGTAATGATGTCATTAGATGTGGTGTGTTGACAGATTGCTGTGGCACATTCAAACATATTTTGCCAAGGAAATGTAGCAGTTTTCTTTTCTAAATCCCTCCATATTCACATCTTGTCAATGTGGGTGCTTTTGTGTCTCAAACTATGCACCACTCTTCTCTTCTTCGTAATCTGCAGGTAGGGAGCTCTGCTCAAGCTAAGCCTCTACAGAACAGTACTTACCTGGTTCGCTGCGCAGAACCGAGTCACATCACTGAAATCATACTGACGCTTAGCATAGAGAGCACATAGATCAAAGAGGGAGAACGGAGTAAGTGTATCAGCGTAACCCTGTCGTGACTTCTCACTTAACTCGGTAACTCAAGTTCGCTTGACTCAGCCCTTATTCAAATAGAGAGCTCCAGAGAGCTCCCTCAGAGAGCTCCCTCAAAAAGCTACAGAGAGCTCCATCAGAGCTACAGAGAGCTTGCCTGGCTACCCAGACTCCTTGCTCCGGCCAAACGTTACGCCATGCCTACAGACTTTCTTTTCCGCACTGAGTCTGGATTTGAGTACCTTTCTGACTCTTCACCGAATGTGAACACATTCGGGGCCATCTGATTGATCCAGAAACCTATGGGTAAATGCATTTCTATAGCTACCAAAATATTTTTTACAATGGAGGAAGAGTACCAAGATGGCTGCACGGTGGCTTCATTACATCACTGGTAACTACTAGACAACCATAAAATAGCGAGGGTGATACAAAGAGTTTGGTTACTGCACTTTGTTACTACTTCCTGTTACCAGTAAAGATACCCTATAAATGTCTATCTGCTGATATTCAGTAGAAAATGGTGTAACACTCATATGGCTTTAACATGAAGGTCGAGCTCCTCCGGTTGTGTAATGCTATAGAAGAGTGTGCCTATCTAGCATAGTGTGATAATTTTAGCCCAGCAGGCTGTGAATCTCCATCATAGAGAATAGAAGATTACTCCACTAATAACATCTAAATAATTGTAGCTTCTAACCACTGTGCAGTTACATTTCGCAACAAAGCCTCCTTCACTCATGCTGCCAAACATGCCCTTGTAAAACTGACTATCCTACCGATCCTTGATTTCGGCGATGTCATTTACAAACTAGCCTCCAACACTCTACTTAGCAAATTGGATGTAGTCTATCACAGTGCCATCCGTTTTGTCACCAAAGCCCCATACACTACCCACCACTGTGACCTGTATGCTCTCGTTGGCTGGCCTTCATTATATATTTGTCGCCAAACCCACTGGCTCCAGGTCTTCTATAAGTCTTTATTAGGTAAATCCCCGCCCTATCTCAGCTCACTGGTCACGATAGCAACACCCACCCGTAGCATGCGCTCCAGCAGGTATATCTCACTGGTCACCCCCAAAGCCAACACCTCCTTTGGCCGCCATTCCTTCCAGTTCGCTGCTGCCAATGACTGGAACGAATTGCAAAAATCATTGAAGCTAGAGGTTCCTATCTCCCTCAATAACTTTAAGCATCAGCTGTCAAAGCTGCTTATCGATCACTGCACCTGTATATAGCCCTTCTGTAAATAGCCCACACTACTACCTCATCCCCATATTTATATTTATTTTTGTTATTTTCACAAATCTTGCACTCCAGTATATCTATTTGCACATCATAATTTGCACATCCTTCATTCCTGTGTTAATGATGTTAATCTGTAATTTATTTCACCACTATGGTCTATTTATTGTCCTACCTCCTAACCTTACTGCATTTTGCACTACATTTTGCACTCTGTATATAGATTTTCTATTGTGTTTTAGACTATGTTTGTTTACTGTGTAACTCTGTGTTGTTTTTGTCGCACTGCTTTGCTTTGTCTTGGCCAGGTCGCAGTTGCAAATGAGAACTTGTTCTCAACTGACCTACCTGGTTAAATAAAGGTGAAATAATAAAAAAAATTAAAAAAAACATGTAATTATACTAAGACATGACATGCAACTTACGTGGTGTTCTATCGTTTTGAGCCCACATTTCAATGTAGGCAAGGGTAACTATGGTCCCACATACACATCCAAGGAGAGACATGGTCTTAGTAGGAGATGTGTTGATCAATGAGAATTTCCATGGAACTCTGTTTAAAGCTCAATATTGCCCCCTTGTGGGGTTTTATGCATGACCTTCCCCCATCTTTACAGTTTGTTCACCTTGTTGTTTGACTCAAGGTGATCCCCAAGTACTAGGTAGTATGACTTCTTGCTCTGCCAGACTCATAGGTAATAGTTACCTTGGACCTTTAAAATGAATGACTTTATGGATGAAAACATTGGTAAATTTTCAATATGTATATACTGTCCTCGCCTTTCCCCTTGTTGATGACGGACTTTGTTGAATTTTAAGTTCAACTCGTACCCATCTCCAAGGTCAAACCTCTTTTGCAACCCTTGCTTTTTACTCCATAGAAATTGGCTCTGGCTGGCTCTCTGTGTATACCGCCGGATTGAAAATGTAACAAAAAGCTTTCAGCCCATCTCTTTGAAGCGCAATGCCAAATTACCCAGACTTCATTGCATAGGCCTCTGTGTGTGTGTGTGTGTGTGTGTGTGTGTGTGTGTGTGTGTCACCCGGTGTACCTTTTCTCATACAATGGTTATTGTTGCGAGAGCCAAAGTGATGCTGCTTCTCTTCTTTTTTGCCTCAGCGCGCCTCATCCACTGTCACTCAGCTCACCTCTCAATTACTGTGTTTGTGCTCAACACGCTGTGACATTAAACTCAGGCTTCCATTTGCTCAGTGACAGGAAAGGCATGTTTCTCAGCGGATGAAAATGTGTTGCGCCGAGATCCTTCACTGAAAGCTTAATTACAGTAATGACATTTTAAGTAAAGTGATTTGTATTAGCTTTACGTGCTTTTGAAGCCACCAGCACCAACATACCCCTATCTATAGGTTGCAGAGCATTTTCATAGCTAAAGTACCACCAACAGCCTATGATGAAATTATAATACAGATATAGCACTGTCTGTGTATGAGCTTGAATTGGAATAGCTAAATTAAGTCAAATGATATTGAAAGTGCGTTGTCTTAGTCTCAATACATAGATACTCAATACAGAGGGTTTGCTTTCAAAAACCGTAGCATTTGGTTGTTCTCTGTGTATCTCCTCGTATCCCAATGCTCATATTGATCAATAACATGACATGCACTGCTGCTTTAAAGCTCTAGTTCCAAATTGAGGGTGTTGGTGTGTTGACCAAGGTGCCCCCTTGTTGTGCTTTAATGATTAGGACAAATCCAAATGTGTTTTTCCTTCAGCATGCAAACTAAAACAAAGCTAGAGTAGCCGATATTGCTGCCAGGTCATCAAAAGGTTATGGGAAGAAGAGCAGCACTGGGTTGGTAGATACGGACAAATGAGCTCCTCCAGGCCTGTTAAGAAACCACTGGAGGAGTGTTAGTGTAGGGTTTATTTTTTGTGTAACAGTAGTGCTAGTGTGTTGTGTTTGTGTTAGTGTCATATTAGTGTGTAGTGTTTTTGGAAGTGGTGGTGTTGAGTGTTAGTGTTTGTGCTAGTGCTAATGTTAGTGTTACGTTATTGTTCATGTTAAACCAGTAGCCTGAGAGACACATTACGGCTGCTGTGGCTTCCACTCTACCACAAGGAGAGTGTGTGTTATCTTGTGCGGCGTCCTTGGACTCTTTAGATGTGCACAGCTGGACCCGGAGTCGGAGCCCCTGATATAAATTCACAGCGGTAAATCCTCTGAAATCCCCCATTGGATGGAGCGTCTTTGGCGAGAAGGAGGCACGGTGGCAGAATTCTTAATGCGGAATGTCGTGCTGGGAAAACAGTGAGCCGCGATGTGACACACACGTTTACATCCTCATTTAGCCAGCGGCAAACCCCCATCTTTATGAATCTGTACCCTTCCCTATCATCTCCATCGCCCCATCTACCATTTAATATTCAGACACATTTATCTCGTACAAGGGTAGGACTAGGAGGGAGAAGGAAGGGGTTGTAACGACGGACGAATGGACAGACGAGCGGGTCACTCCTTGTCTTGTCTAGACTGTGCCCTCCAGATCACACGTCTATCTGTGTGAGAATGTTGTGATTGGAAGGGCCGTCTCTCGCCTGGCCGATCGCTGTGAAGCGCATTACATGCAGACAAACAGTGAGGGGGGTGAGCCATAGGCAACAGCGTTAGTGCTGCGAATTGCCAGGGACCTCACAATACGATATTACCACGATACTTAGGTGCCGATTCGATATGTATTGCGATACTCACAATTCTTATGACTCTATATGTATTGAGGTTCTATTTTTTTTCTTCCAAACATATGGCTCACTATATGTCTACTGCAGAGTGACAAGACGGACCGTGAGAACAAGTTTTGATCAGTCAGGGAAATAAGTGCTGAAAACATGTTTGCTCACTATTTAAAGATAAAGAACAAAGCTATAGGATGACAAATACTGGAGTTTTGGAATTTAACAATCAATTTAATATCCCAAAATAATGTTGCAATATGTAACTGTATTGATTATTTTTTATTACCCATCACTAAACAGCATCACACATGCGTACAGATATTATTCTCATTTGTCAAACCGCTCTCCTACATGTTGGCATAGAACGTTCCAAGGGATGCGTCCCAAATGGCAACCTATCACAATCTGTTATATAGTGGATATCATACAAACCTGTCTATATTGTGGATGATCATTTCCATTGCTGCATTCCTAATGGCACCCTATTCTGTGTATGGTGTACCACTTTTGACCTAGTCCAATTGATTTATCATACTCCATCATCACCCTTCTGTTTCCAGGGGTAGTTATTACTGTCACTACCTGTGGGCTTGTCGACATTACCTCCTATTACTATGGCTGTCTGTCATATTGCCTCTCTGTCATATTCCAGGTATTCTAGAGGGAGAATACCTGGAATTGACTTACAGTATAAACTATTAACTCTTGCCATCAACATGCCTTCATCTGCTGTTGTAGTTTTTTAGTTTTTCCTCCCCCCTAGTTGTCACTGACTACTGCAGAGAGAGATAGTTGGTGTGTGTGAGTGTGTGTGTGTGAGAGAGACAGAGAGCGAAAGTGACCATTACAGAATGCTGTGCTGATGAGGCTAGTTTGAGCCTTTTATGTGCCTATGTCTCATTGCCAGGAGCAGCATTCTCCGTAATAACAGCCTCTGTGATCCTCCATTGCAGTTACACTTTCTCTGTCTCTTAAACCACAGAGGAGAAGAGCCATGATGTGCCCCTAAACTCAATACATGAAACTTGGGGGGGGGGCTCCGGAAGAAGTAATGGATTTGTCACAGTCGAAGCAAATCAAAACAATGTTTTCTCTCCTCCTCAACATACTTCTCTCGACCTGGATATTTTCTCTTGTCCATATCCTTTTCAACGGCAGACAGATATGCCGGCACCCCGTTTGATTATCCCTTGCATTGGAAGCCAATGGAAGCCCCACGCTGTGTTCACAGGCAGCACATTTCTCCCCATTGCTTTGTGATTTCTGACGTATCCAAGGTAGTTATTTCCTCTGACGCCTCCGAGTCTCACGTTGTTTCCCACAATAGTAGCTCTGAATGCTGAATCAGGCCATACAGGGTTGAGGCCCAGTCCGTTTGGCTGTTAGGCCAGCCAAGCAGTGGTGGATTGAACCATCAGGCAACATAAGAGAACACACGCATGCCCACACACACACACACACACAGACACACACAGACACACAGACAGACACACACCTCCACCACCGCGAGATTACAAACACATGGCAGTGTGTGGAGTTGAGTGCCTGTGTAAACATTTCAATCACCTGAGTCTACTGCCAGGGGTATGTTGGGATTCTTCCACATAGACTTGCGAGGATATAATTAATAATAGTGTAATTCATAATTTTGGGGTGGCAGAACACAGAGGCCTCTCGCTCGCTACCAGTTGGTAGAGAGGGAGCTACCCTAATGAGTACCCCTCAGAACCCCCCCCCTTATCTCTTCCCCCCCCACATCCCCTTTTACTCTCCGCTCCGCGTTTCGCCTCGTTTATTGAATGCCAATTAACCGGCCACATTAGCAGAGTTCAGAGATTAATTAAAAAGCCTGCTGGTCCCGCCATTAAAAAACGGCCAATTGGTTAAAGTTTCCCCCCACGAGTGCGCCCCAACAAAGATGTTAGCTAATGGTTTTCCAACTCTTGGGATATTTATTGGGAGGGAGGAGGAGGAGGAAGAGGACATTGGGTCATGATACCCTTAATGGTAATACCCATGATGCTGTACCTAGTGTCTTTCAACAGCCACAGACTATACTGTACCAATCAGTAGCCTACAAACTGAATTAAAGAACAATGGAACAAAGAACAGGAATTTAAATCTCTTCACCAAATGTTAGATCATACGTACGTTGGACATATAGGGTTGATTTATCTATGTCTGTGTCCCAAAATGGCACCCTATTTCCTTCATAGTGCACTACTTTTGACAAGGGTCCATAGGGCTCTGGTCAAAAGTAGTGCAATATATAGGGAATATGGTGCCATTTAGGATGGGGCCTATCTCAATGTTATATTCTAGACTATACATCCAACACCACCACCATACAGCAAAAGAAGCTAGCCAAATGGTGCGGCAGGTAGCCTGGCGGGTAGGAGCATTGGGCCAGTAACCGAATGGTTGCTGGATCGAATCCACGAGCTGACATGGTAAAAATCTGTCGTTCTGACCCTGAGCCCCTGAGCAGGGCTGTTAGTCCACTGTTCCCCGGGCGCCGATGACGTGGATGTTGATTAAGGCAGCCCCCGGCACTTCTGATTCAGAGGGGTTGGGTTAAATGCGGAAGACACATTTCAGTTGAATGCATTCAGTTGTACAACTGACTAGGTATCCCATTCAGAGGGGTTGGGTTAAATGCGGAAGACACATTTCAGTTGAATGCATTCAGTTGTACAACTGACTAGGTATCCCCCTTTCCCAAATCACTGTACAGAACGTTGGAAAACAAAACAGAAAAGCACAATACCTCCTTATCCCACTAGATGGCACCATGATTTCACAGTGGCTCCACTCAGCCACAGGACTTCAGCCATGTGTTTTTCTGTGTCATTCAGTCCATACCTTTGTCTGAGAGTGATCCGAATAAACATCCTCCCATCATCCTACTATCCTCGTCATCATGTCATTACCCTGCTTTTAGTGCTCTTCTTTCTATCCCTGCCTCACTGCTTGCATCCCTCCATCCATCCCCTCATCTCTTTGACAAGAAAGGGCCTTTTTGTGAAGCAGAATAAAACGTAGAATGTATGCTACGGCATTGTTGTATGATAGCCACTCTGCTGAATAACAGAGGGTGATGCATCATACTTCAGCCTCACTTCTGGTTCCAGGGGTAGTTATTAATGTCACTAGCTGTGGGATTGTCTTCATTACCTCCTGTTGCTATGCCTGTCTGTCACATGAGAGAGGGAGAGAGAGCGCAGAGGGACAGAGAGCGCGCAGAGGGAGAGAGAGCGCGCAGAGGGAGAGAGAGCGAGCAGAGGGAGAGAGAGCGCAGGGGGGAGAGAGAGAGAGAGCGCGCGCAGAGAGGGGGGAGAGAGAGAGAGAGAGAGAGCGCGCGCGCGCAGAGAGGGGGAGAGCGCGCGCGCGCAGAGAGGGGGAGAGAGCGCGCGCGCAGAGAGGGGGAGAGAGCGCGCGCGCAGAGAGGGGGAGAGAGCGCGCGCGCAGAGAGGGGGAGAGAGCGCGCGTGCGCGCGCAGAGAGGGGGAGAGAGCGCGCGCGCAGAGAGGGGGAGAGAGCGCGCGTGCGCGCGCAGAGAGGGGGAGAGAGCGCGCGTGCGCGCGCAGAGAGGGGGAGAGAGCGCGCGCGCGCGCGCAGAGAGGGGGAGAGAGAGAGCGCGCGCGCAGAGAGGGGGAGAGAGAGAGAGCGCGCGCGCAGAGAGGGGGAGAGAGAGAGAGCGCGCGCGCAGAGAGGGGGAGAGAGAGCGCGTGCGCAGAGGGAGAGGGGGAGAGAGAGCGCGCGCAGAGAGAGCGCGCGCAGAGGGAGAGAGCGGGAGAGAGTGCGTGCAGAGGGAGAGAGCGCGCGCAGAGGGAGAGAGCGCGCGCAGAGGGAGAGAGCGCGCGCAGAGGGAGAGAGCGCGCGCAGAGGGAGAGAGCGCGCGCAGAGGGAGAGAGCGCGCGCAGAGGGAGAGAGCGCGCGCAGAGGGAGAGAGCGCGCGCAGAGGGAGAGAGCGCGCGCAGAGGGAGAGAGCGCGCGCAGAGGGAGAGAGCGCGCGCAGAGGGAGAGAGCGCGCGCAGAGGGAGAGAGCGCGCAGAGAGGGAGAGAGAGAGAGAGAGCGAGCGCGCAGAGAGGGCGAGAGAGAGAGAGAGAGAGAGAGAGAGAGAGAGAGAGAGAGAGAGAGAGAGAGAGAGCGCGCGCGCGCAGAGAGGGGGGGGAGAGAGAGAGCGCGCTCGCAGAGAGGGGGAGAGAGAGAGAGAGAGAGAGAGAGAGAGAGCGCGCTCGCAGAGAGAGAGAGAGAGAGAGAGAGAGAGAGAGAGAGAGAGAGAGAGAGAGAGAGAGAGAGAGAGAGAGAGAGAGAGAGAGAGAGAGAGAGAGAGAGAGCGCAGAGAGGGAGAGACAGAGAGAGAGAGAGCGCGCAGAGAGAGAGGGAGAGACAGAGAGAGAGGGAGAGACAGAGAGAGAGAGAGAGAGAGAGAGAGCGCACAGAGAGAGAGAGAGAGAGCACGAGCACAGAGAGAGAGAGAGCACAGAGAGAGCACAGAGAGAGCACAGAGAGAGAGAGAGAGAGCACAGAGAGAGAAAGAGAGCACATAGAGAGCACATAGAGCACAGCGAGAGAGAGAGCACAGAGAGAGAGAGAGGGAGCGCACAGAGAGAGAGAGAGCACAGAGAGAGAGAGAGAGCACAGAGAGAGAGAGAGAGAGAGCACAGAGAGAGAAAGAGAGCACATAGAGAGCACAGAGAGAGAGAGAGAGAGCACACACACAGAGAGAGAGAGCACAGCGAGACAGAGAGCACAGAGAGAGAGAGAGCACAGAGAGAGAGAGAGAGCGCACAGAGAGAGAGAGAGCACAGAGAGAGAAAGAGAGCACATAGAGAGCACATAGAGAGCACAGAGAGAGAGAGAGAGAGAGCACACACACACAGAGAGAGAGAGCACAGCGAGACAGAGAGCACAGAGAGAGAGAGCACAGAGAGAGAGAGAGAGAGAGAGAGCACACACACAGAGATTGACAGAGAGCACAGAGAGAGAGAGCACAGAGAGAGAGAGCACAGCGAGAGAGAGAGAGCACAGAGAGAGAGAGAGCACAGAGAGAGAGAGAGAGCACAGAGAGAGAGACCAGAGAGAGAGAGAGAGAGAGCACAGAGAGAGAGAGTACACAGAGAGAGAGAGCAGAGAGGGAGCACACAGAGAGAGAGAGAGCAGAGAGGGAGCACACAGAGAGAGAGAGAGCAGAGAGAGCACACAGAGAGAGAGAGAGAGAGCACACAGAGAGAGAGAGAGCACACAGAGAGAGCGCACACAGAGAGAGAGAGAGCGCACACAGAGAGAGAGAGAGCGCACACAGAGAGAGAGAGCGCATACAGAGAGAGAGAGAGAGAGCGCATACAGAGAGAGAGAGAGAGCGCATACAGAGAGAGAGAGCGCACACAGAGAGAGAGAGAGAGGGCGCACACAGAGAGAGAGAGCGCGCACACAGAGAGAGAGAGAGAGCGCGCACACAGAGAGAGAGAGAGCGCGCACACAGAGAGAGAGAGCGCGCACACAGAGAGAGAGAGCGCACACACAGAGAGAGAGAGCGCACACACAGAGAGAGAGAGCGTACACAGAGAGCACAGAGAGAGAGAGAGAGAGAGCACAGAGAGAGAGACCACAGAGAGAGAGAGAGAGAGAGCACAGAGAGAGAGAGAGACCACAGAGAGAGAGAGTACACAGAGAGAGAGAGCAGAGAGGGAGCACACAGAGAGAGAGAGAGCAGAGAGGGAGCACACAGAGAGAGAGAGAGAGCAGAGAGGAGCACACAGAGAGAGCAGAGAGAGCACACAGAGAGAGAGAGAGAGCACACAGAGAGAGAGAGAGCACACAGAGAGAGCGCACACAGAGAGAGAGAGAGCGCGCATACAGAGAGAGAGAGAGAGAGAGTGCATACAGAGAGAGAGAGAGAGCGCATACAGAGAGAGAGAGCGCACACGACAGAGAGAGAGAGAGAGAGCGCACACACAGAGAGAGAGAGAGAGCGCTGCACAACAGAGAGAGAGAGAGCGCGCACACAGAGAGAGAGAGCGCGCACACAGAGAGAGAGCGCGCACACAGAGAGAGAGAGAGCGCGACACACAGAGAGAGAGAGCGCACACGACAGAGAGAGAGAGCGTACACAGAGAGCACAGAGAGAGAGAGAGAGAGAGCACAGAGAGAGAGAGAGAGCACAGAGAGAGAGGGTACACACAGAGAGAGAGAGCAGAGAGGGAGCACATAGAGAGAGAGAGAGCGCGCACACAGAGAGCGAGAGCGCGCACACAGAGAGAGAGAGCGCGCACACAGAGAGAGAGAGCGCGCACACAGAGAGAGAGAGCGTACACAGAGAGCACAGAGAGAGAGAGCACAGAGAGAGAGAGCACAGAGAGAGAGAGCAGAGAGAGAGAGAGAGAGCACAGAGAGAGAGAGCACACAGAGAGAGAGAGAGCACACAGAGAGAGAGGGTACACAGAGAGAGAGAGCAGAGAGGGAGCACATAGAGAGAGAGAGAGCAGAGAGGGAGCACACAGAGAGCAGAGAGAGCACACAGAGAGAGAGAGCAGAGAGAGAGAGAACGCACACAGAGAGAGGGCACACAGAGAGAGAGAGAGAGTGCACACAGAGAGAGAGAGAGCGCACACAGAGAGAGAGAGAGAGAGCGCACACAGAGAGAGCGCACACAGAGAGAGCGCACACAGAGAGCACAGAGAGAGAGAGCACAGAGAGAGAGAGCACAGAGAGAGAGAGAGCACAGAGAGAGAGAGAGCACACAGAGAGAGAGAGTACACAGAGAGGGGGCACACAGAGAGAGAGAGCAGAGAGGGAGCACACAGAGAGAGAGAGCGCAGAGAGAGCACACAGAGAGAGCACACAGAGAGAGAGAGCAGAGAGAGAGCACACAGAGAGAGAGAGCAGAGAGAGAGCACACAGAGAGAGAGAGCACACAGAGAGAGTGCACACAGAGAGAGAGAGCGCACACAGAGAGAGAGAGCGCACACAGAGAGAGAGAGCGCACACAGAGAGAGAGAGCGCACACAGAGGGAGAGAGCACACAGAGGGAGAGAGAGCACACAGAGGGAGAGAGAGCACACAGAGGGAGAGAGAGCACACAGAGGGAGAGAGAGCACACAGAGGGAGAGAGAGCACACAGAGGGAGAGAGAGCACACAGAGGGAGAGAGAGCACAGAGAGAGAGAGCGCACACAGAGAGAGAGCACACAGTTAAATATAGCACACAGTTAGAGAGAGCACAGAGAGAGAGCGCACACAGAGAGATATAGCACACAGAGAGAGAGAGGGAGCACAGAGAGAGAGGGCACACAGAGAGAGAGAGCACAGAGAGAGAGAGGGCACACAGAGAGAGAGGGCACACAGAGAGAGAGAGAGCACAGAGAGAGAGAGAGAGCACAGAGAGAGAGAGAGCGCACAGTTAGAGAGAGAGCGCACACACAGAGAGATATAGCACACAGAGAGATATAGCACACAGAGAGAGAGAGCACAGAGATATAGCACAGAGAGAGAGAGAGCACACACAGAGAGCGCACACAGAGAGAGAGAGAGCGCACACAGAGAGAGAGAGAGCGCACACAGAGAGAGAGAGCGCACAGAGAGAGAGAGAGCGCACACAGAGAGAGAGTGTGCACGCACAGAGAGTGCGCACACAGAGAAAGCTCCACACACCTAGAACACACCTACACCTACACATATTTAGGACTAAAAATAAGCTCCACAGGAAATTTCAACTTGGCTGTGAATGAACTGAGAGACAAGGCAAGAAGAGCTGTTCCATTAAAAGAAACATAAAATTAGACATACCAATTAGGATCTGGCTCAAAATATTCAAATCAATAATTGAACCAATTGCATTATATGGCAGTGAAGTGTGGGGCCCACTTACCAAACAAGAATTTGAAAAATGGGACAAGCATCCAATTGAAACCCTGCATGCGGAACTTTGTAAGAATATCCTCAGAGTCCAGAGAAAAACTACAAACAACGCATGCAGGGCAGAATTAGGCCAATTTCCCCTTTTAATTAATATTCAAAAACGATCCACCACATTTTATAACCATTTAAAAATAAGCGACCCCAACTCTTACCACCACAAAGCCCTCCAATACCAAGAGGTGACCATAGAAAAGAGTCCCCTTAGTCAGCTGATCCTGAGACTAAACTCACAAACCAACAGTAACCCAACAAAGCCTCAGGACAGCACTCAGAAAATCTGGCCCAACCAAATTATCAAAAAACAAAAAGAAAATTACATGACCTATTGGAAAGACACCACAAAAAATCAAAGTACATTTCAATGCTATGTGGCACTAAACAGACAGTACACAGTGGCAAACTATCTGACCACTGTGACTGAGGAAAACATTGACTATGTACAGACTCAGCGAGCACAGCCTGGCTATAGAGACCGGTCGTTGTAGACAGATTTGGCAACCCAGAGATGCCAGGTTGTGTTTACTCTGCCCACAAAACGCAATTGAAACGGAAACACACTTTCTCCTAAAATGTGATAATTATGCAGACATACGGGCAACTTTCTTTCCCCAAATTAGAAATAGAAATAAAGAATTCTGAAACAGGAACAGACGATGAAAAATTACAATGCCTATTGGGTGAAAAGGTCCATTGTGCCAGTTATTGTGCAAAATATGTTGCATCATGCCACACCCGTAGGGACAACCAGTTGACCCAACCTCAACCAATAATCCCGTAAGGACAACCAGTTGACCCAACTACAACCAATAATCTCCCAACAAACTTACACACACAAAACAAACTATTTTGAATATGTTTGGTTGTGTATGTGATAATCAATATGTAATGGATCTATATTTTTGTTGTTGTTGTTAATAATAGTATGAACCTTCTTTTATTTTTATTGTTACATTGTAACGTGCTTTGGCAATATTGTTAAGTTGTAACTTTCATGCTAATAAAGCCGGATTTGAGAGAGAGAGAGGGCACACACACACACACAAAGAGAGAGAGGGAGAGAGAGAGAGAGAGAGAGAGAGGGCACAGAGAGAGAGAGAGAGAGGGCACAGAGAGAGAGAGAGAGGGCACAGAGAGGGCAGAGAGAGAGAGGGAAGTGAGAGAGAGATGGCAGAGAGAGAGAGAGGGCAGAGAGAGGGAGATAATTATATTTTAAAAAATATACAGTGGGGAGAACAAGTATTTGATATATATATATATATATATATATATATATATACACATGTATGTATATATATATATATATATGTATATACATGTATATATATATATATGTATATACATGTATATATATATATATATATATACACATGTATGTATATATATATATATGTATATACATGTATATATATATATGTATATACATGTATATATATATATGTATATACATGTATATATATATATATGTATATACATGTATATATATATATGTATATATATATATATATATATATGTGTGTATATACATGTATATATATATGTGTGTATATACATGTATATATATATATATGTATATACATGTATATATATATACATATATATGTATATACATGTATATATATATACACATGTATGTATATATATATATGTATATACATGTGTATATATATATATGTGTATATACATGTATATATATATACAGTGGGGAGAACAAGTATTTGATACACTGACCATTTTGCAGGTTTTCCCACTTACAAAGCATGTAGAAGTCTGTAATTTTTATCATAGGTACTCTTCAACTGTGAGTGACGGAATCTAAAACAAAAATCCAGAAAATCACATTGTATGATTTTTAAGTAATTAATTTGCATTTTATTGCATGACATAAGTATTTGATACATCAGAAAAGCAGAACCTAATATTTGGTACAGAAATCTTTGTTTGCAATTACAGAGATCATATGTTTCCTGTAGTTCTTGACCAGGTTTGCACACACTACAGCAGGGATTTTGGCCCACTCCTCCATCCAGATCCTTCAGGTTTCAGGGCTGTCGCTGGGCAATACAGACTTTCAGCTCCCTCCAAAGATTTTCTATTGGGTTCAGGTCTGGAGACTGGCTAGGCCACTCCAGGACCTTGAGATGCTTCTTACGGAGCCACTCCTTAGTTGCCCTGGCTGTGTGTATCGGGTCGTTGTCATGCTGGAAGACCCAGCCACGACCCATCTTCAATGCTCTTACTGAGGGAAGGAGGTTGTTGGCCAAGATCTCGCGATACATGGCCCCATCCATCCTCCCCTCAATATGGTGCAGTCATCCTGTCCCCTTTGCAGAAAAGCATCCCCAAAGAATGATGTTTCCACCTCCATGCTTCACGGTTGGGATGGTGTTCTTGGGGTTGTACTCATCCTTCTTCTTCCTCCAAACACGGCTTGTGGAGTTTAGACCAAAAAGCTCTATTTTTGTCTCATCAGACCACATGACCTTCTCCCATTCCTCCTCTGGATCATCCAGATGGTCATTGGCAAACTTCAGACGGGCCTGGACATGCGCTGGCTTGAGCAGGGGGACCTTGCGTGCGCTGCAGGATTTTAATCCATGACGGCGTAGTGTGTTACTAATGGTTTTCTTTGAGACTGTGGTCCCAGCTCTCTTCAGGTCATTGACCAGGTCCTGCCGTGTAGTTCTGGCCTGATCTCTCACCTTCCTCATGATCATTGATGCCCCACGAGGTGAGAACTTGCATGGTGCCCCAGACCGAGGGAGATTGACCGTCATCTTGAACTTCTTCCATTTTCTAACAATTGCGCCAACAGTTGTTGCCTTCTCACTAAGCTGCTTGCCTATTGTCCTGTAGCCCATCCCAGCCTTGTGCAGGTCTACAATTGTATCCCTGATGTCCTTACACAGCTCTCTGGTCTTGGCCATTGTGGAGAGGTTGGAGTCTGTTTGATTGAGTGTGTGGACAGGTGTCTTTTATACAGGTAACGAGTTCAAACAGGTGCAGTTAATACAGGTAATGAGTGGAGAACAGGAGGGCTTCTTAAAGAAAAACTAACAGGTCTGTGAGAGCCGGAATTCTTACTGGTTGGTAGGTGATCAAATACTTATGTCATGCAATAAAATGTAAATTAATTATTAAAAAATCATACAATGTGATTTTCTGGATTTTTGTTTTAGATTCCGTCTCTCACAGTTGAAGTGTACCTATGATAAAAATTACAGACCTCTACATGCTTTGTAAGTAGGAAAACCTGCAAAATCGGCAGTGTATCAAATACTTGTTCTCCCCACTGTATGTATATATATGTATATATGTGTATGTATATATATATATATATATATATATATATATGTGTGTATGTATGTATGTATGTATGTATATATGTATATATGTATATATGTATATATATATAAAAAAAATTGATGTATGATACTTTGGCAATATGTACATTGTTGCGTCATGCCAATAAAGTGAATTGAATTGAATTGAGAGAGAGAGAGGGCACAGAGAGAGAGAGGGCACAGTGAGAGAGAGGGCACAGAGAGAGAGGGCACAGAGAGAGGAGAGAGAGAGAGGGCACAGAGAGAGAGAGAGAGAGAGAGAGAGGGCACAGAGAGAGAGAGAGAGGGCACAGAGAGAGAGAGAGAGAGAGGGCACAGAGAGAGAGAGAGGGCACAGAGAGAGAGAGAGAGAGAGGGCACACAGAGAGAGAGAGAGAGAGGGCACACAGAGAGAGAGAGAGAGAGAGAGAGAGAGGGCACAGAGAGAGAGCACAGAGAGAGAGCACAGAGAGAGAGCACAGAGAGAGAGAGCGAGAGAGAGGGCACAGAGAGAGAGAGAGAGAGAGGGCACACAGAGAGAGAGAGAGAGGGCACACAGAGAGAGAGAGAGAGAGAGAGAGAGAGGGCACAGAGAGAGAGCACAGAGAGAGAGCACAGAGAGAGAGAGCGAGAGAGAGGGCACAGAGAGAGAGAGAGAGAGAGAGGGCACAGAGAGAGAGGGCACACAGAGAGAGAGAGAGATGAGGTTTATTGGATTAACAGAAAATGTGCAATATGCATCAAAACGAAATTAGACAGGTGCATAAATGTGGGCACCCCAACAGAAAAATCACATCAATATTTAGTAGAGCCTCCTTTTGCTAAAATAACAGCCTCTAAACGCTTCCTATAGCCTCTGAGTGTCTGTATTCTGGATGAAGGTATTTTGGACCATTCCTCCTTACAAAACATCTCCAGTTCAGTTAGGTTTGATGGTTGCCGAGCATGGACAGCCCGCTTCAAATCATCCCACAGATTCTCAATGATATTCAGGTCTGGGGACTGGGATGGCCATTCCAGAACATTGTACTTGTTCCTCTGCATAAATGCCCGGGTAGATTTTGAGCAGTGTTTTGGGTCGTTGTCTTGTTGAAATATCCAGCCCTGGCGTAACTTCAACTTTGTGACTGATTCTTCAACATTATTCCCAAGAATCTGCTGATATTGAGTGGAATCCATGCAACCCTCAACTTTAACAAGATTCCCAGTACTGGCACTGGCCACACAGCCCCACAGCATGATGGAACCCTCACCAAATTTTACTGTGGGTAGCAAGTGTTTTTCTTGGAACGCTGTGTTCTTTTGCCGCCATGCATAACGCCCCTTGTTATGACCAAATAACTCAATCTTTGTTTCATCAGTCCACAGCACCTTATTCCAAAATGAAGCTGGCTTGTCCAAATGTGCGTTTGCATACCTCAAGCGACTCTGTTTGTGGTGTGTGTGCAGAAAAGGCTTCTTCCGCATCACTCTCCCGTACAGCTTCTCCTTGTGCAAAGTGCGCTGAATTGTTGAACGATGCACAGTGACACCATCTGCAGCAAGATGATGTTGTAGGTCTTTGGAGGTGGTCTGTGGGCTGTTTTTGATCGTTCTCACCATCCTTCGCCTTTGCCCCTCCGATATTTTACTTGGCCTTCCACTTCTGGCCTTAACAAGAACTGTGCCTGTGGTCTTCCATTTCCTCACTATGTTCCTCACAGTGGACACTAACAGCTTACATCTCTGCGATAGCTTTTTGTAGCCTTCCCCTAAACCATAATGTTGAACAATCTTTGTTTTCAGGTAATTTGAGAGATGTTTTGAGGCCCCCATGTTGCCACTCTTCAGAGGAGAGTCAAAGAGACCAACAACTTGCAATTGGCCACCTTAAATACCTTTTCTCATGATTGGATGCACTTGTCTATGAAGTTCAAGGCTTAATGAGCTCACCAAACCAATTGTGTGTTCCAATTAATCAGTGCTAAGTAGTTACAAGTATTCAAATCAACAGAATGACAAGGGTGCCCAAATTTTTGCATAGCCTATTTTTCACATCTGATTTTATTTCATACAACTTAATATTGCAACACTAAAAATCTTTGTCTGAACAATACCCCAGTACTCAGCTTTTATTAGAAAATGAATGGCATGCCACTGTGATCATTTTCTGTGACGACAGAGTAAATTATTATGCAGCCTCAGAGGGGTGCCCAAACTTTTTCATACGACTGTAATTGGCAGTCTTGACACCCTTTAAGTCCATTTGCCCAATTATGTGTAGTAGTCATCTGCCCTCACTTTCTCTGTTTGTTTTTCAGGAGGACATGAACCTCAACGAGGAGCGTAAAGCTCCCCTGCGTGGGAAGGACCTGAGCACCAAGCGAGAGATGGTTGTCCAGTACATCTCCACCACCGCCAAATCTGTAAGTCCTTGTTGTATACCAATGGGCTTTCTGTATTATATCTGTAATGCAACCAATGGGCTATCTGCATTGTATTGTAACCAAAGGGCTTTCTAAGCTACTCTCACCCAGTGTAGTTGTATTGAGTGGGCTGAAAAATATTACATTCTATTCTACCAAGACACTACAGAATAATGACCTTATCCTGATCTACTTTCTTTCTGTGCCCCTCTCTCTCTTTCTACCACTCTTTCACACCCTCACTCCGTCTCTCTCTCCTTGCTCGAGCTTCCAATGTTTGATTACCGCCTCCATTACATTTTTTTCAACCTTTTTTCCCCCAAGTTCTTATCAAACTGCTTTTGTTGTAGCACAACCGTAACTCTCAGTTGCTATATATTGAGGAAGGAACACGTTTTTTAATTCGAATTTGGAATGCATCGCCTGTCCCGGTGGGGAGTAATCTTGAAACATTACACTTTCAACAATCGAAACCGATAGGAGCGGTAAACCCAGCACGTTTTAGGAGTTATACGATTAATTCTCTTTATGAAGTTTAAAGACCCTACCGAGGGTAGACTCTCATACTCATAGACTCCCATCAACACAAAAGGAAAGGTGATTTTTTTTTCTCCTGTCTTAAGTCACTCACCGGCCTTTGACATGATAATTTATTTCCCTTCTCATTGTTATGGTAATTAACTGGCACTATTAATAATGATGATGATCAGCATCCTCCCTACCCCTCACATTCTATAGGCCCCTATATTATTCAAATTAACAGTATCCTCTGTCTGGGTGAAAGGGAGTAGGGCTTGGCTGTCTTTCAGCATCCTCCCTACCCCTCACATTCTATAGGTCCTGTAGGTGGGAGCCCGTTGGATGGATTCTAGAATACAATATAGAGACACAGACAGACAAAAACCGACCTACACACTATGACAGGGTTGGAGAGCTTAGCCATCCAGGGGACAGATCTGTTTCTGTCTGCAACATGGCAGAGCATATCCCAATCCATCTTTACTGGTTTCTGTAAATTAAGGAAGACATAGGATTACAATTAGACTCCTGTAGGTGAAGAGTATGGGGTATGGGGTCGGCTAGGCTTTGTTCCTAATAGCACCCTTTACCCAATGGGCCATGGTCAAAAGTAATATATAGGGAATAGGGTTGCCATTTGGGATGAATATGTTTCGGTGAGCGCAGTGTGACTGGAGGCCTTTTTATTGATGGTTTTTGTTCATACTTGAAGGACTAAGGCAGATTAAAATGATTATAGACGTTTCGTTGATGTTGATTTACAGTGGCAAGAAAAAGTATGTGATGCCTTTGGAATTACCTGGATTTCTGCATAAATTGTTCATAAAATTTGATCTGAACTTCAGTCTGTGTGCACTCTCTCTCTCTCTCTGTCACAACAACAGACAAACACAGTGTGCTTAAACTAATAACACACAAATATAGCATTTCTCTTGTCTATATTTAATAAATCATTTAAACATTTTCAGTCTAGGTTGGAAAAAGTATGTGAACCCCTAGACTAATGACTTCTCCAAAAGCTAATTGGAGTAAAGAGTCAGCTAACCTGAAGTCCAATCAATGAGAAGAGATTTGAGATGTTGGTTTGAGCTGCCCTGCCCTATAAAAAACACTCACAACATTTGAGTTTGCTATTCACAAGAAGAATTGCCAACAACCCAAAACACAGAAGTAAATCAGAATGGCTTCAACAGTAGAAAATACGCCTTCTAGATTGGCCCAGTCAAGAGTTCAGACCTCAACCCGATTTGAAATGCTGTGGCATGACCTCAAGAGAACGGTTCACACCAGACATCCCAAAAATATTGCTGGTGTGCGGTGTCTTTTTTTCTCCACACATAGTTGTGTGTGTGAAATAGATTTGTTAAGAGGAATGGTCCAAAATTCCTCCTGACCGTTGTGCAGGTCTGATCCGCAACTACAGAAAATGTTTGCTTAAGGTTATTGCTGCCAAAGGAGGATCAACCAGTTATTAAATCCAAGGGTTCACATACTTTTTCCACCCTGCACTGTGAATGTTTACATAGTTTAAGCACACTGTGTTTGTCTATTGTTGTGACTAATAATGTGAACAATTTATGCAGTGACTTATTCCGTGGTGTCCTCCCATGAACACCAATTTATGCAGTGACTTCTTCCGTTGTGTCCTTTCGTGGTGTCCTCCCATGAACACCATTCTTGTTTAGTGTTTTACGTACAGTGGGGAGAACAAGTATTTGATACACTGCCGATTTTGCAGGTTTTCCTACTTACAAAGCATGTAGAAGTCTGTAATTTTTATCATAGGTACACTTCAACTGTGAGAGACGGAATCTAAAACAAAAATCCATAAAATCACATTGTATGATTTTTAAATAATTAATTTGCATTTTATTGCATGACATAAGTATTTGATCACCTACCAACCAGTAAGAATTCCGGCTCTCACAGACATGTTAGTTTTTCTTTAAGAAGCCCTCCTGTTCTCCACTCATTACCTGTATTAACTGCACCTGTTTGAACTTGTTACCTGTATAAAAGACACCTGTCCACACACTCAATCAAACAGACTCCAACCTCTCCACAATGGCCAAGACCAGAGAGCTGTGTAAGGACATCAGGGATAAAATTGTAGACCTGCACAAGGCTGGGATGGGCTACAGGACAATAGGCAAGCAGCTTGGTGAGAAGGCAACAACTGTTGACGCAATTATTAGAAAATGGAAGAAGTTCAAGATGACGGTCAATCTCCCTCGGTCTGGGGGAAGGAGGTTGTTGGCCAAGATCTCGCGATACATGGCCCCATCCATCCTCCCCTCAATACGGTGCAGTCGTCCTGTCCCCTTTGCAGAAAAGCATCCCCAAAGAATGATGTTTCCACCTCCATGCTTCACGGTTGGGATGGTGTTCTTGGGGTTGTACTCATCCTTCTTCTTCCTCCAAACACGGCGAGTGGAGTTTAAACCAAAAAGCTATATTTTTGTCTCATCAGACCACATGACCTTCTCCCATTCCTCCTCTGGATCATCCAGATGGTCATTGGCAAACTTCAGACGGGCCTGGACATGCGCTGGCTTGAGCAGGGGGACCTTGCGTGCGCTGCAGGATTTTAATCCATGACGGCGTAGTGTGTTACTAATGGTTTTCTTTGAGACTGTGGTCCCAGCTCTCTTCAGGCCATTGACCAGGTCCTGCCCTATAGTTCTGGGCTGATCCCTCACCTTCCTCATGATCATTGATGCCCCACGAGGTGAGATCTTGCATGGTGCCCCAGACCGAGGGAGATTGACCGTCATCTTGAACTTCTTTCATTTTCTAATAATTGCGCCAACAGTTGTTGCCTTCTCACCAAGCTACTTGCCTATTGGCCTGTAGCCCATCCCAGCCTTGTGCAGGTCTACAATTTTATTCCTGATGTCCTTACACAGCTCTCTGGTCTTGGCCATTGTGGCGAGGTTGGAGTCTGTTTGATTGAGTGTGTGGACAGGTGTCTTTTATACAGGTAACGAGTTCAAACAGGTGCAGTTAATACAGGTAATGAGTGGAGAACAGGAGGGCTTCTTAAAGAAAAACTGTGAGAGCCGGAATTCTTACTGGTTGGTAGGTGATCAAATACTTATGTCATGCAATACATATTAATTATTTAAAAATCATACAATGTGATTTTCTGGATTTTTGTTTTAAATTCCATCTCTCACAGTTGAAGTGTACCTATGATAAAAATGACAGACCTCTACATGCTTTGTAAGTAGGAAAACCTGCAAAATCGGCAGTGTATCAAATACTTGTTCTCCCCACTGTATATGATTCACATACTTTTTCTTGCCACTACTTTTACTTGCTCACTACTAATAATCCGCAATTGACAAACAATTGGCAGGTGATAGAGTGAAATTGAGACAGTATCTGCACTGCATTTAGTTTTTGGGTTCATTTTGGGATCTTGTGGTGGGGTGTTTTCACAACTAATATGTGCCTTAATTAAATCTTTGTGTGTTCTTTTCATCTACCAAAGATGATTGCTGTCCTATGGAATCACAGTATTTAGGGTCTTCTTTGTATGCCTGATTGCTTTCAAGGGAGTTTGCAGGAAAACTGACTAATAACGTGCACTCACTCACTCGCATCAAATAACATTTTATTGGTCACGTACACATGTTTAGCATACATCACTTCTTTCCTGTGTGTCTTTCTGTTCTGGATTGGATCATTGCACCAACTAATAGACCATATAAATACATATAAATATAAAAAGTAGAATGACAAAAAGAGAATGTCATCAAAAGAATGGGACCTGTCTGTTTACTATCTATATTGTAGGTTGTTCCCTATGTAAAGACAGAGAACAAAGGGTTAATTTGAGAAGACAACAGGGAATTCCATCAACTCTACCTCAACATCTAAAATCCACCTAGATTAAGTTGTAAATCAATCTAGCTTCAGCTAATGCTCAGAATGTGGACCAGATTACATTAGGAATAGACGTTTAAAGTGCAAATATTAGTGGAGCGACAAACGTGTCCCCAAAGTCCTTGGCCTTTTCTGCTTGACTGTCAGACTCACAGACCTAAGGACCAGTTTCGGGAGGGGATCACCATTTTAGATTTAGCTACAAAATCAAATTCACCCTTTTTGAGATCCTTTTTGTGTTTCTATAAAGAGAGATTTAGAGTTATCCTTTATTGTTCTGGATAAAGACGTAATTTATTTATTCTCCAAATCTATATATTCAGCCAATATATTGTTTTTATTATTCTATTATGAAAAATATGGCCATTAACTTCATGTACTGTATTATATTTCCCTGCGACTATTAGGCTGTTAGTACTGCTTTATTAGTTTGTTTATTCTCTCCCAACATGGCTCCTCTCGAGAGTTGTATTTTTCATGTGTTGCCACCTCGCTAGTTTATCACCTGGCAAGATTGAGAACTTTGCCCATATACTACCAGGATCCTTCTGTGGGAGCCTTTCTCAAGTTACCCACCAACACAAAACACAGAATGTCTGTGTCCCAAATGGCACAATAATACCTATGTAGTGCACCTCTTATGACCAGGGCCCATAGTAGTCTAGTGTTCTACAGTCGTGGCCAAAAGTTTTGAGAATGACACAAGTATTGGTCTCCACAAAGTTTTCTGCCTCAGTGTTGATGGTGGCAATTTGCATATACTCCAGGATGTCATGAAGAGTGATCAGATGAATTGCAATGAATTGCAAAGTCCCTCTTTGCCATGAAAATTAACTTAATCCCCAAAAAACATTTCCACTGCATATCAGCCCTGCCACAAAAGGACAAGCTGCCATCATGTCAGTGATTGTCTCGTTAACACAGGTGAGAGTGTTGACGAGGACAAGGCTGGAGATCACTCTGTCATGCTGATTGAGTCAGAATAACAGATGGAAGCTTTAAAAGGAGGGTGGTGCTTGAAATCATTGTTCTTCCTCTGTCAACCATGGTTACCTGCAAGGAAACACGTACCGTCATCATTGCTTTGCACAAAAAGGGCTTCACAGGCAAGGATATTGCTGCTGGTAAGATTGCACCTAAATCAACCATTTATCGGATCATCAAGAACTTCAAGGAGAGAGGTTCAATTGTTGTGAAGAAGCCGTCAGCAAGCGCCAGGACCGTCTACTAAAGTTGATTCAGCTGCGGGATCGGGGCACCACCAGTGCAGAGCTTGCTCAGAAATGGCAGCAGGCAGGTGTGAGTGCATCTGCACGCACAGTGAGGCAAAGACTTTTGGAGGATAGCCTGGTGTCAAGAAGGGCAGCAAAGAAGCCACTTCTCTCCAGGAAAAACATCAGGGACAGACTGATATTCTGCAAAAGGTACAGGGATTGGACTGCTGAGGACTGGGGTAGAGTCATTTTCTCTGATGAATCCCCTTTCCGATTGTTTGGGCTATCCGGAAAACACCTTGTCCAGAGAAGACAATGTGAGCGCTACCATCAGTCCTGTGTCATGCCAACAGTAAAGCATCCTGAGACCATTCATGTGTGGGGTTGCTTCTCAGCCAAGGGAGTGGGCTCTCACACAATTTTGCCTAAGAACACAGCCATGAATTAAGTGGTACCAACACATCCTCCGAACTTCTCCCAACCATCCAAGAACAGTTTGGTGACGACCAATGCCTTTTCCAGCATGATGGAGCACCTTGCCATAAGGCAAAAGTGATAACTAAGTGGCTCGGGGAACAAAACATCAACATTTTGGGTCCATGGCCAGGAAACTCCCCAGACCTTAATCCCATTGAGAACTTGTGGTCGATCCTCAAGAGGCGGGTGGACAAACAAAAACCCACAAACTCGAAGCATTGATTATGCAAGAATGGCCTGCCATCAGTCAGGATGTGGCCCAGAAGTTAATTGACAGCATGCCAGGGCGGATTGCAGAGGTCTTGAAAAAGAAGGGTTAACACTGCAAATATTGACTCTTTGCATAAACTGAATGTCATTGTCAATGAAAGCCTTTGACACTTATGGAATACTTGTAATTATACTTCAGTGTACCATAGTAACTATTGACATAAAGATCTAAGAACACTGAAGCAGAAAACCTTGTGGAGACCAATACTTGTGTCATTCTCAAAACTTTTGGCCACGACTGTACATAGGAAATAGGGTACCATTTGGGATGCACTCAATGTCTTTTCAAAGGAGAAGATTTTGTAATATTGCCATTGACCCTGTTTATTTGAATATGAGCTCTGTACAATGAAATCCAGCATGGCTGTTGCAGCAAGTTTGAATGTCCTTTGCCATTAACTTTGCATGAGGCACTTTTATTATCTCTTTTTTCTCTTTCGTTCTCTCTTAAATTCTTTCTGACAAATGCATGCCAGTGTCATTAAATGTGCCAAATGCATGGATTTCACGCAATCATTTAGCTTTTCTTACCATTGGGATGGAAAAACAAACTTTGCTTCTCTCTCACTGCTGCCTTTGTACTAACACAATTTTAAATTAATAATCTGGTATTTAAAAGAGATTTGACCAATTACCAACGTGCCACATCAACATCCTGTTATTTCAAAGAGTAATTTGACCAATCACCAATGTGCCACCCCATTCTTGCAGTGAAGCCTGACGGTTCGTCAGAGAATCAAGGCCTTGTTATTCTTCTGTCACACTGTTATCTGCTCTAATGAATAAATAACTTTATTTTCCCCACACCATATGAGAAATGATGCTAATGGTAATGATAGTAAGGGGAGAATATCAATAAATGCCACCGCTCCTGATAAGATGACATTTCCCTCAGAAGTTTGTTTACTAGGGAGTTGTTCTATAATGGAGCACTAGAGATGCTCATTAGCATACAAATATCCAACAATAACCAAGCATTAGTCCAATTATTATTAGGACTACCCTTTTAAGGTTGTTTTTTAAGGTGTTACCTTGCGTGGGGAAATGGATGTTAGCGTACATAGTGCTATTTCCCCTTGAGCTCCTTCCTGACAGTGATTCTACTTTGGGTTTTTTAAGATAATGTCTGATCTTTTTGGTCAAGCTGCCAAAACAGTAATTCAGAAGAGAAACATGTTTTAATGTTCTCACCATGTAGTCTTATTAACACTAAAACAACACCAGAACAATGCTGGAGACAGTAGTCACTCACCTCTATGTGATTCAAGGTCCTGATTCTCCCGATTAATAACCAGACCGTGTGAAGATATCCTTAAAGTTAGACAATGATACGCTAGATTCATCAGAGGACGACTGGGGAAATGTGGATTTATGGTGAAAAGAACAGAGCACACGATCAAGCGGCAACACAGTTAAAACTGACTTTATTGCCGCCATAAACTCTGATAGAGGAGAGGGAAGCCGAGCGTCAAATGGGAGAGTGGGAGAGGGAGACGGAGAGAGATTGATAAAGAGAGCGAGAGAAAGAATGAGAGCGAGGGAATAACAGTCGGCTACAGAGAGCCAGGGAGGAAGAAAGAGAAAGAAGGGAGAGAGAGAGAGTGAGTGAAGGAATGCAGAGAAGACAGAAAGTGTGATAGAGTGAGTGATTGAGCGAAAGAGAGAGAGAGATGGAATGAGAGGCAGAGAGAGAGATCAAGCGATGGAGAGAGCGAGTATGTCTTCGCTGTCTTGATGTGCAGTGACTTTGTAACTTCCTGTGATCAGTGTACTGCACAGTGCTTCTCGGAATGCAGCTGGCGGGCAAGAAAGAGGGGTGTGCTCAGCTGCAGATTAGAATACATTTACTGGGCTGACAGACACCCTCCCACTGCGAGACACTCTGCCGTAATAGAGAAAACGCTCCCCATTGCCCACCACTATTGACAGATAACAAGGTTAAACTCCCGAAATCATGCTGACTGCATGAGCTCCAAGGTAAATCTGACAACAGAAGTCAAGCACAGATGGCAGCTGATTGATTTTGGCCTTTGGGAGATGAGAGCAATTAGTTTGTTTCACTGTGGAAAAACTGGCATTTTAGGGGTTAAATCCATGGGAAATCAATCAAGCGCAAAGACAATTCGATTAGTGTTAAATGTTTATGTTTTCCAAAATGACAGTTTGTTGGACTGTGAACAAACGGAATATACTGATCTGAACATGTTTGTCAAATCATCATGATACCGATAATTTGATAATCTCTTTAAATATTATATTATATTGTCATTAACATTGAGATCCTGTACAGGCTAATTAAAGTCCACAAATATTAAACTACAGTCCCAAAATATGAAAATTATGAAAATTGGAACCGACTCACATAGAGGTGAAGTGAACAGGGAACTACATATATTGTTTCAAAAGGGCTTCCAAACGAACAGACACGGTCTTACCATGATGCACCCTCAATGTTTAGTACAGCTATGTTACCCTGTGTGTTTAGTAGTGTATGTAGCCGTGTGAGTGCAGTGTGTAGCCTATGTAATGTCAGAATAAGGTGCGCTTGATACCTCTTATATTTGAGAGGAAATTCTTGGCCTACTAATGATTGTGCCGTTTGTTGTCTTTTTGCACATTAACTCCTCTCCGCTGACCGCTGCATGCAGATAACTGGGAGCAAAGTCACCGTAAGTACCCCTTTATATTATTACGCTTTGTGAGTCTTGTTCCTCTCATGCGTCTCTCCCTCTCCTCCCTCCCCTCTCTTCTCCTTTCCCTTTTTAAAAAAGTCAGTTTGTCCCCGAATCTACAAGTAAGGTCATCTTTTTTATGGCTTACATATTTTTTTCAGCATTGAAATCGCTAATAGGCTGTGATTTGGAAAGGCTATAAATTGTTGACACAATTCTTGCATGCAAATTGGACTACTTTTCAAATGAGGGATTTCTATATTATACAGCCTTGCAAATGAACTGGGGGCCCTTTTGTTGGTCTAAGCTGTTTCTCTTTCTGAAATGGATTGCAGACTAACCCATATTAGCATTTAAATATTGTAATACCAGGGATGAGCAATAGTTTTTTGGAAATAATAATAATCTGCAATCGAATCTGTTTTTTTGGAATGTTTTGCATCTAAATGGCTTTCATTGTGTTCATTCTTTCCATGAGACAGCACACTGAGAGAAACGATCACTTAATTAGATTGCATTACACACACACACACACACAATGCGTTCGCTGATTGAACTGTGGAAAATATATTGAGTGCATTATTCCTCAACCTTCCAGAAATGTCAGCCTGGTTTAATTTAGCGGCGGGGTATTCGCCGCAATACATCTGAATTTGTTGTCAACACCCCCTGTCTCAATCCTACAACATTAAGGCATGTCTCCTCTGTCTCAGAAATGTACGCCGTTGTTTGTGTTGTGGCTGTCACTTTTCTCCCCCACTAGCTTGCAAACAACCCCAATAATCTTAATAAATATACACTGTCCAAGGGGCTGCCGAAGTTTCTTCATTTCTCCGCCACTGTAATACGGTAATTGCAGATCTGCTCTGGCAATTTCTTACAAAGTAAATCCCTATTGCCTATTGTGAGAAGGCATTCCTGTTTTTTGGGGCAGGGCTTTGGGAAAAAAAGCTCTCATTGCTTTTTGCTAGTGTGAATTGTCACCTTTAATGGCGTTTTATTGCTTTCATAAGCCTCCTTCAGGATTAAGGAGGCCCAGAGGCTTAGAGGGTCTGGGTCCCAAATTACACCATTTTCCCTATGTAGTACAATACTTTTAAGACTCCTATGGGCCCTGGTTAAATCTAGTGCACTACCTAGTGAGTAAGGTGCCATTTTGGATGGAGAAGACCTGGTCTGTGCTCTACTGATGGGCCCAGACAAACCTTCTTGTTTTTTTGACTTGCTCTACAGACAGAGGTTTTTTGTGTCGATTCTTTGCCAAACTGTTCTTTTGTGCCGGGTTATTTCTGTTGCAAAAGTAGATTTTTTTAAGATGACATCTTGATCAGCAAGAACAGGGTTGATTGTACACAGGAAATAGGTTGTAATAGAGGTGTGCGAAAACTGTTTATCCGAGAGCAGCAGAGGCCTAGTTTGAAGTTTTGAACTGTCTCAGTGTGCCACTCAGACAGCTCTCACTTTGAAGAAGTTTCTCAAAAATCTGAGGGTGCTAGTAACATTTCCCCCAACGTCTCTGACCTCTAACCTCTCCCTTAGTCAGGCTCACATCAGTGCCTCGTGGAGCGGACTAACACAGAGCTAACACTGAGAAAGCAGGGAACTGTCAGTCTGAAGATTCTAAAAAGCTCCACTCAGAACCTAAAGAACCAGTCAAGAGAGGCGTTTAGCTCAGTTAGCCTGGTGTGGATACGGTTAGCTTCGGCTTGGGCCGGAATATTCCAATTTTCACGCTGTGGTGTCTGTAGGGAGCCTGCAAAACGTATTCCTCTTTCTTAGGCATGAAAATCTCTCTGGCACCTTCCCTAGGTGGGGAGGCTGGGGAGCGGGCGGTGTGAATTGCCTCTAATTCAGCCTGGCCAGTGTGTCCACATTCACCTCCACCACTGCTGAGTGTGTCTCATCTGCCTTTACACCTTGTTATTAGAGCTAGCGGGGAAGATGTGGACCACAAAGTAGCTGACTGCCAAGTTGCCTGCAGGCAAACCAGACTGGTAAATAGACAGGCAGATAGACAGACAGGCTGGTTGCAGTTCTGGCGTCTATTGACCAGCTTGATGACTTCATAGGTCGACTCTTTTTAAAACAAGGATGATTTACATCACAACTCAACCACCACGCTTGGAACAACAGTGTTTCAATGGATCCTGTGGTGCGTTAGTGAGAGCTGCCTCAGCACTTCAATAAACCACTAGTTACACGCAGACCGAGGCAGGGCAGCCCCAGTCGGAATGCAGCTCCTGAAGCCCCCTGTACCGCTGTTTCCAGAGAGATGGGTTTTACGGGGTTACACGCCCTGCACTTGAGGAGCTGGTCTGATCAACTGGAGGAGATCGATATCCATATAACCAGCCGTTCCTGAGGCCGAACCCGTTTCCAAGGTAACATACTGGTCAGCCTACAATATGTCAAGGGGTGAGGAAAGGGGTGAGGAAAGGGGTGAGGAAAGGGGTGAGAAAGGGGGAGAGATGGGGAGGGAGGGGTGGAGGGAGCTTAAAACACCTCAGACCTCGGGGACTGGAGGAGTCTGTTGGACTGGTGATGGCTGACTGGGTCCATTTCAGAGAATCATGTTTTTTAATAGTCTGCCAGAGTAATGGACAAAGCTTGTTGTTTAAAAAATGAATTACATCTGGCTCACCCCTGGGATGCAGGTCTAACCTCTTCACTTGTATAAAATAGCCGAGGCCGGTTTTTAAGGATGACCTCTTTTTAGTGGTGTGAAAGTGAACTGTATGTATCGGCTGACAAGGCCTCCCCAAGGAGCGCTAGAATGGTTTAGTTACAGAATAGAGCTTTGAAGTGATTGGAGGGAGTAGTTTGTTTTCCCCCGAAAGTAGAGCTTCGACAGTATTTACAAGGAGGAGAAGGACATTCAACGAATGTAGGAAGAACCGGACATAAAACATATTGCATACAGCATATTTAATGATTGGCTTTGGCTTGAGTGTATTGAGTGTATTATACAATTTAACAGATGATTCTTTCATGAACTTGAATCTTTTAACATGTAACTCCTGCTCATTGTGTTTAAGGCCTGTTTAAGGCCTTGATGGATTGATGGAGGGAGGGATGGCTGCAGAGACAGAGTTAGAGGGAGCATCAACTGCTGCCACTTCTTTCACTCGCTACCCTTCCTCGCTACCAGCAGCAATTTGGAGGGCCTTTTGAAAAAACAAAATCTGAATGAAACCAAGGCCACCCTCCCTCATCCACTCTTCCTTCCAAGCCCAACACGTCTGAAAATACATCTTTTTTTAGGCTATTAAACTGTGTGTAGACCGTCAAGCAGAGTTGATGTGGCACATGTCCTTGGTGCTTTGAAAGGCAATGAAGAACTGAATCAACGGTGTATGTCCCTGCATGCTCCTGGCTAATGTTCAGAATGGACTCAAGTTTAAAATTTAGATCATCGCTTTTAAATGTGTTGTGAGACAGGTGGACTTCAATCAAGTTGGAGAAACATCTCAAGGATGATCAATGGAAACAGGATGCACCTGAGCTCAATTTCGAGTCTATAATGAAAGGGTCTGAATACTTATGTAAATAATGTATTTCTGTTTTTAAATTTATAATACCTGTGTTCGCTTTGTCATTATGGGGTATTGTGTGTAGATTGATGAGGGGAAAAAACGATTTAATACATTTTAGAATAAGGCTGTAACGTAACAGAATGTGGAAAAAGTCAAGGGATCTGAATACTTTCCAAATGCACTGTATATTACTTTTACGTTTTATATTTTACCTGTTGAGGTGATATTTTCATGATATCTAGTCACTATGAGTCAAGGGACTCTAATGGGATCAAGACTTACTTTCTCTCATTTCAGTCATTACTAAGAACATATCTATCTTCTTCAAGCCATGTTGTTCTGTCTATAAGCCTATGATTCCCTGCTATAACATCAGCAATGCAGCGCCATTAGGCCTATATTGAGTCTGTAGATCAGTGGTGTTTGTGTTGTGCGCTAGGCCATCAATCATGTTCAAGTTTCCCAGGGCTCAGCACGGTTTGACAGTAAAACAATATTAATTTTCATTCTTCCCCCAAGCCCTTGATTAATATTTCAATATAGAAATTTGGCACGCAGACACCTTTTTGCATACAATTTTAATGTCTTTCAGTCCAACTCTAATTCAGAAATGTCAAGTGTAGATCTGATTGATACATGCTTTATACAATTTGGAGACCTTTTCTAGGATTATTATACGTCTGTTGAGTCTGTCTGAATTCGGCAGCATATTGGTTTTGAGAGAGCAAAGGGATTTAAATATAGTGCTCATGAATTGAATTAAGCAGCATTGTGCAGGAGTTTGCATTTCTGCCTCTTGATGAGACATGTTATTTATTGACTTCCTCTCTTGTCTACATGGCATTGTAGCTTTTCTGTCACTCCAAGTTGAATGTTTCAACTGAACAAAAAACTAATAATTCAATATCTTCCAATGTACAGTGCATTCGGAAAGTATTCAGACCCCTTGACTTTTTCCACATTTTGTTACGTTAGAGCCTTATTCTAAAACTGATAAAATATTTGTTTTCCCTCATCAATCTACACACAATACCCCATAATGCCAAAGCAAAAACAGGAAAAAAAAGAAAACACATTTACATAAGTATTCAGACCCTTTACTCAGTACTTTGTTGACGCACCTTTGGCAGCGATTACAGCCTTGAATCTTCTTGAGTATCACGCTACAAGATTGGCACATCTGTATTTGGGGAGTTTCTCCCATTCTCCCCTGCAGATCCTCTCAAGCTCTGTCAGGTTGGATGGGGTGCGTCTTTGCACAGCTATTTTCAGGTCTCTCCAGAGATGTTTGATCGGGTTCAAGTCCGGGCTCTGGCTGGGCCACTCAAGGACATTCAGAGACTGGTCCCGAAGCCACTTCTGCGTTGTCTTTGCTGTGTGCTTAGGGTCGTTTGGAAGGTGAACCTTCGCCCCAGGCAGAGGTCCTGAGCGCTGTGGAGCAGGATTTCATCAAGGATCTCTCTATACTTTGCTCCATTCATCTTTCCATCGATCCTGACTAGTTTCCCAGTCCCTGCCACTGAAAAACATCCCCACAGCATGATGCTGCCACCTCCATGCTTCACCGTAGGGATGGTGCCCAGTTTTCTCCAGATTTGACACTTGGCATTCAAGCCAAAGAGTTCAATCTTGGTTTCATCAGACCAGAGAATCTTGTTTATCATGGTCTGAGAGTCCTTTAGGTGCTTCCATCTTGCCACTCTGCCATAAAGGCCTGATTTGTGGAGTCTTGCATATATGGTTGTCCTTCTGGAAGGTTCTCCCATCTCCACAGAGGAACTCTGGAGCTCTGTCAGAGTGACCATCGGGTTCTTGGTCACCTCCCTGACCAAGGCCCTTCTTCCCCGATTGCTCGGCCATCTCTAGGAAGTGTCTTGGTGGTTCCAAACTTCTTCCATTTAAGAATGATGTAGGCCACTGTGTTCCTGGAGACCTTCAATGCTGCAGAAATGTTTTGGTACCCTTCCCCAGATCTGTGCCTCAACACAGTCCTGTCTCGGACAATTCCCTCGACCTCATGGCTTGGTTTTTGCTCTGACATGGACTGTCAACTTTGGGACCTTTATATAGACAGGTGTGTGCCTTTCCAAATCATGTCCAATCAATTGAATTTACCACAGGTGGACTCCATTCAAATTTTACAAACATCTGAAGGATGATCAATGGGAACAGGATGGCACCTCAGCTCAATTTTAAGTCTCATAGCAAAGGGTCTGAATACTTATGTAAATAAGGTATTTCTGTATTACATTTTTTTATGAATTTGAAAACATTTCTAAAAACCTGTTCGCTTTGACATTATAGGTTATTTTGTGTAGATTGAAGAAACAAATTATTTAATCCATTTTAGAATAAGGCTGTAACGTAAAAAAATGTTGAAAAAGGCAAGGGGTCTGAATTACGTTCCGAATGCACTGTATTCTACTGTATTACTACTACACTATTACTATAATATTGTTTTTAACATCTTGGCAGCATTTCTTCTAGATTACTTGGCTTGGCTAACCTTTCACTAGATAAAACTGAAATGTTCCTGTCTTCAAACGCCCACCTTGGTCGTAAGATGAGTGTAACTGTGGGAGAAGGTAAAGTGCAACACATATAGAACATGATTCTGAGCTGTGGTAGGTAGCAGTCTAACATGTGGGAGTAACCTTTCTGAGTGAACACCGTCCCCAACTCCCACTGCAGAGGAAAAGTTAAAGTCCCTTCTCTTTTAAGTGTGATTATCTTTTCTCTTCTCTTCTCGCCTCACCTCCCCTCTCTTCTTATTTTTTCTCCTTACCCCGTTCTCTCATCTATACTCTCCTCTCCCCACCACTGCATTATACTAAATAGAGTGCCTTCAGAAAGTATTCAGACACCTTGCACCTTGCCTTTTTCCACTGATTTTGTGTTACAGCCGGAATTTTAAATGGATTAAATTGAGATTTTGTGTCACACATAATACCCCATAATGTCAAAGTGGAATTATGTTTTACAAATGTATAAAAATTTTAACTGAAATGTCTTGAGTCAATAAGTATTCAACCCCTTTGTTATGGCAAGCCTAAATAAGTTCAGGAGTAAACTGCTCAGGTATTTCACTATGGGTCCAATGGTGACTTTGAAACAGTTACAGTTTAATGGCCGTGACAGGAGAAAACTGAGGAAGGATCAACAACATTATAGTTACTCCACAATACTAACCTAAATGACAGTGAAAAGAAGGAAAACTGTACAGAATACAAATATTCCAAAACATGCATCTTTGCAATAAGACAATAAAGAAAAACTGCAAAAATGGTGTCAAATAAATACATTTTATGTCCTGAATACAAAGCGTTATGTTTGGGGCAAATCCAAAACAACGCATTACAGAGTACCATTGAGTACTAATCTTTTAAAACGTGGTGGTGGCTGCATCATGTTATGGTTATGCTTGTCATCGGCAAGAACTAGGGAGTTTGTTTTTGGGGGGGGGTAAACTTAATAGAGCTAAGCACAGGCAAAATCCTAGAGGAAATGTTGTTCCAGTCTGCTTTCCAACAGACACTG
Organism: Thymallus thymallus; assembly: GCA_023634145.1. Classification (NCBI taxonomy): domain Eukaryota; kingdom Metazoa; phylum Chordata; class Actinopteri; order Salmoniformes; family Salmonidae; genus Thymallus; species Thymallus thymallus. The sequence continues at coordinate 13,466,861 of CM042384.1, read as the reverse complement.
GGAGGCAAATGTACCTTTCAGAAGGACAATGACCTTAAACACAAGGCCAAATATACACTGGAGTTGCTTACCAAGACAACATTGAATGTTCTTGAGTGGCCTAGTTACAGTTATGACTTAAATTGTCTTGAAACTCTATGGCAAGACTTGAAAATGGCTGTCCTGCAACGATGAACAACCAACTTGAGCTTGAAGAATTAAAAAAATAATGATGTGCAAACATTGTACAAACCAGGTGTGCAAAGTTCTTAGAGACTTACCCAGAATTACTCTGTAATCGCTGCCAAAGGTGATTCTAACATGTGTGAATACATATATAAATGAGATATTTCTGTATTTCGTTTACAATAAATCTGCAAAAATGTCTAAAAACATGTTTTCACTTTGTCATTATGGGGTATTGTGTGTAGATGTGAGATTATAATTTTTTTAATTCATTTTGAATTCAGGCTGTAACACAACAAAAGGTGTAATAAGTCAAGGTGTATGAATACTTTCTGAAGGCACAGTACATCTCTTTTCAAAGGAAGAGAGACAATCAGGCTTCGTGCTCTCAAAGGTAGAGAGCTGTATCTCATTATTTTGAAGGGAACATGAAAGGGCGTCTGTAGTGGACATAGTATGCTGATATTGGACGCACTTGGATTGCGGCACTACCTGTGTGTGTGTTTTGATGTCCTTTGTTTGTAAGTAGCACTGCCATTGGCCCTGTAGCAACATCATGACTCGAACATGTCCTCTCCTCTCAGATTTGGATATTAAGGAGAAGAGGGAGGTAGAGAGAGTGTGATGCAGAGAAAGTGCCAAAGATGGAGAAGTACAGAGAGGGAGAGAGATACTACATGTGTGTACCTGCTTTTTCTGTATGTAATCTTGTGTGTGTGTGGCACGCCTGCTTGCCTGTGTTTCTTTGTGTGTGTGTTTGGCATTGTTTGTGTCTGCTTGCCTGGTGTGTGTGTGTGTGTGTGTGTGTGTGTGTGTGTGTGTGTGTGTGTGTGTGTGTGTGAGTGTGATATTGGGGCTGTCAGTAATGGGGCTGGGTTAACACTGCCTACGCGCTCAGTGGTACATCTCCCCCCACGGCTCTCTCTCGTAACACAAGCCACGGCACGCTGGCTCCACAGGGTGCTCCTGCAGGCTGCATTAGGCTCCATAAACTTTATGGCATATTTTTATAACCCGCCTCTGTCTGCGATTCCACCACCGCATCCCCAGCCTCCTCTGCTTTAACTGTTCACACAGCTGTGAAATCCATTGTATCCCTTAGCTTTTTATGGTCGCGTGGACAGGCTTGATTCAGTCAGTGCCCCCCGCTGGAGGGAAGGATTGGTTCCTTCCCTCCACCGCCACATATGTTTATATTTAATAAGTTATTTGTTTTGGGTTACAGGCGTGTTTAGTTTTTTTGCAAGGTGGTGAGTGGTTGCTAGAGATGTCTCTCTCAGTATATCACGTCGCCTGTGTGTGTGTGTCTGTGTATCGTCGGTGTGTGATGACTGAGTAGTCCTTTCCCTAACCTTGTCTGACTCCATCTCCTCCCGTGAAGCTCTGTTGCCCATGCCAAACGCAGTACAACTCCACTATGGCGGAGCATATGTGGCTTTGCCTTCGACCGCGAGCAGCGGTCACAGGAATGTGTGTGCGCTGGGCAGCAGTTCAAAACATCTGTTGATTTCACCACTGAGTCCAGCCAGTTGCGTGAAGGAGGAGGTAGCTACTTCCCATCATCCCAGAGAGACTCTTAGTTGTTGTTTGTTTCACTCACTGACCCAGAAGCATCGGTTCATAAGTCATAAGGACATTTCTGGGATAAACCAAAGTCACTCCAGCTCGGGGGTGGAAAGAGGTGTAGGTGGAAAGAGCCACATCGATGCTGGCTGATATATCATAATCTCCCCTCGTAAGCCCACCCCTCTTCTTGGAGCTCCCCTTATTTGCCCCCGCCGCAGTTAATAAGCCCACCCAGCACATCTCTAGCAAGGTGTACCTTGCCTTCTCCCTTTCAGTCTCCTCCGACATGCTCCACTGCTGTCATACCAGCCGCACAGGAAGTAAGTAAGCCCCATAATCGCCTCATCAACAGCACTGCTTCCACTGATTCCCAGACAGTTCCCTGGTTGCCTTTAATGATCAGTGATCTGATCAAGGCTGGGTGACTCAGCATTATAATTTCTGCCTTTGCAGTTTTCCCTTTTAAGGGTGCCCTGGAGAGATGGGTCGGCCGGTTAAAATGGCAGATTGTAAGTTTTACGACTTCTCCCTTTGTGTCGTCCGCCTAGCTAGAGAGCCTGAAGAGCTGAGAGTCCGCCTTTTCGCTTACCTTTCAGGCGTACTTACCAAGAACAAACAGTACACTATTTTGACATTAGAAATATTTATGACAAAGATACTTTCACATTGGCTTCTGTCTGTGTACGCATGCAGACGGCTTATTGCCTGTATCGCTCCCCATTTCTATAGACACTGTCTTTAGACATTTATTCACATTAGAGTGTTGATGGCGATGGTGTTCAGCAGCATCAACAGCTTTCTGTCCCTGGGGTGAAGTACTGGAGGTTGCCGCAAGATGGCAGTAGAAGTCCATTGAACTCTCCATGGCACAAAAGAGAGGAAAAAGGTAGGGAAAAAGCCGACGTTCTGCCTAGCAGCCTACACAGACACACACACACCACTATGTCTGGCTCCCGTATGCCATTTGTAAGAAGTAGTCTGATCTTTAAAGAGGAGAATAAGTGTGAAACGCCTCAACAGGATCCGTCTTTCACCGATCGATACAGCGATCAGCCTGACTTTGCAGTTGAAAAAAACTACAAGAAAACAGATTCTTCACCGTTTACATTTTTTCTGATAACTCCACAACCAATGGCCTCTAACATAGCAGACAGATATGTTCTGCTCTGCTTTTGTTCTTAAGCCTCAGACACAAGTCTCAAACACAATGGTACGACAGTGAGGAAGCTCAACGTAACACAACTTCGCCTCACATATTGACCAGACATTTATGTAATCAGACCTGAATCAATAATCTGTGGCGCCGGTGTGATGAATGAAGAAAACACACTCCTCACTATAAAAACATGATATCTGCACAACTCAAAATCTCATATCTTTATATCCACCTATATATCCATTCCTTTGAATCCCTGTATTTGGGTAGTGAGGCCCCTGATCAAACTATGTTGTTCTGGGCACATACAGTTGGTCGGAAGTTTACATACACTTAGGTTGAAGTCATTAAAACTCATTTTTCAACCACTCCACATATTTCATTTTAACAAACTATAGTTTTGGCATGTTGGTTAGGACATCTACTTTGTGCGTGACACAATTAATTCTATCAACAATTGTTTATAGACAGATTATTTCACTTATAATTCACTATATCACAATTCCAGTGTGTCAGAAGTTTACTTACACTAAGTTGACTATGCCTTTAAACAGCTTGGAAAATTCCAGAAAATTATGTCATGGATTTTGAAGCTTTTGATAGGCTAATTGACATCAATTGAGTCAATTGGAGGTGTACCTGTGGATGTATTTCAAAGCCTACCTTCAAACTCAGTGCCTCTTTGCTCGACATCATGGGAAAATCAAAAGAAATCAGCCAAGACCTCAGAAAAAAATGGTAGACCTCCACAAGTCTGGTTCATCCTTGGGAGCAATTTCTAAACGCCTGAAGGTACCATGTTTATCTGTACAAACAAGTATAAACACCATGAGACCACGCAGTCATCATACCGTTCAGGAAGGAGACGCGTTCTGTTTCTTAGAGATGAACGTACTTTGGTGCGAAAAGTGCAAATCAATCCCAGAACAACAGCAAAGGACCTTGTGAAGATGCTGGAGGAAACAGGTACACAAGTATCTATATCCACAGTCAAATGAGTCCTATATCGACATAACCTGAAATGCCACTCAGCAAGGAAGAAGCCACTGCTCCAAAACCACCATTAAAAAAGCCAGACTACGGTTTGCAACTGCACATGGGGACAAAGATCGTACTTTTTGGAGAAATGTCCTCTGGTCTGATGAAACAAAAATAGAACTGTTTGGCCATAATGACCATCGTTATGTTTGGAGGAAAAAGGGGGAGGCTTGCAAGCTGAAGAACACCATCCCAACCGTGAAGCACGGGGGTGGCATTATCATGTTGTGGGGGTGCTTTGTTGTAGGAGGGTGCACTTCACAAAATAGATGGCATCATGAGGAAGGAAAATGATGTGAATATATTAAAGCAACATCTCAAGACATCAGTCAGGAAGTTAAAGCTTGGTTGCAAATGGGTCTTCCAAATGGACAATGACCCCAAGCATACTTGCAAAGTTGTGGCAAAATGGCTTAATGACAACAATGTCAAGGTATTGGAGTGGCCATCACAAAGCCCTGACCTCAATCCTATAGAAAGCTTTTGGGCAGAACTGGTACACCAGTTCTGTCAGGAGGAATCGGCCAAAATTCACCCAACTTATTGTGGGAAGCTTGTGGAAGGCTACCCGCAATGTTTGACCCAAGTTAAACAATTTAAAGTCAATGCTACCAAATACTAATTGAGTGTATGTAAACTTCTGACCCACTCGGAATGTGATGAAATAAATAAAATTCTCTTTACTATTATTCTGACATTTCACATTCTTAAAATAAAGTCGTGATCCTAACTGACCTAAGACAGGGAATTTTAACTAGGATTAAATGTCAGGAATTGTGAAAAACCGAGTTTAAATGTATTTGGCTAAGATGTATGTAAACTGCCACAAGGATTCGCTAGAACGCAATGGGACAAGGACATCCCGGCCGGCCAAAACCTCCCCTAACCCAGACATCGCTGGGCCAGTGCCTTAGACCGCTGCACCACTTGGGAGGCCCCATTTCTATGTGTCTCTATCCATTCCACTCTGTGTTTTGATATTGACGTTCCTGATACAGGACTAATTCAGTGTCACACGAGGGTAGTGGTGATGTGGATGGCAGTGGGCACTACTCTATTTCTCTATCAATCTGTCTATCCCTCCACTCAACTGTTTGTATTTGGGTATAGAGGCTCTTGATAAAGGACTGATTCAGTGCCACATGAGTGTGTAGTGGAGACGTGTGGTAGGTAGGCAGCGGGCTTGTTTTTGTCAGCTGCGCTACTCTTAACTATCATTTTGTCTGTCTTATCTATCGTGCATTCGGAAAGTATTCAGACCCCTTCCCTTCTCCACATTTTGTTATGTTACAGCCTTATTCCTAAATTGATTAAATTAATGTTTTTCCTCATCAATCTACACACAATACCCCATAATGACAAAGCGAAAACAGGTTTTTAGAATTTTTTGCTAATTTATATAAAAAACAGATACCTTATTGACATAAGCATTCAGACCCTTTGCGATGAGACTCGACATTGAGCTCAGGTGCATCCTGTTTTCATTGATCATCCAATAATTCTTAAATTGAAGAAGTTTGGAACTACCAAGACTCTTCTTAGAGCTGGCCTCCCGGCCAAACTGAGCAATCAGGGAGAAGGGTCTTGGTCAGAGCTCCAGAGTACCTCTGTGGAGATGGGAGAACCTTCTAGAAGGACAACCATCTCTGCAGCACTCCACCAGTCAGGCCTTTATGGTAGAGTGACCAGACGGAAGCCACTCTTCAGTAAAAGGAACATGACCGCCCGCTTGGAGTTTGCCAAAAGGCACCTAAAGACTCTCAGACCATGAGAAACAAGATTATCTGGTCTGAAACCAAGATTGAACTGTTTGGCCTGAATGTCAAGCATCACGTCTGGAGGAAACCTGTCACCATCCCTACGGTGAAGCATGGTGGCGGCAGCATCATGCTGTGGGGATGTTTTTCAGTGGCAGGGACTGGGAGACTGGTCAGGATCGAGGGAAAGATGAACAGAGCAAAGTACAGAGCAATCCTTTATGAAAACCTGCCCTAAGCACACAGCCAAGACAACGCATGAGTGGCTTTGGGACAAGTCTCTGAATGTCCTTGAGTGGCCCAGCCAGAGCCCAGACTTGAACCCAATCAAACTTTTTTTGCAACCAAAAAATACAAACCTGTTTTTGCTTTGTCATTATTGGGTATTGTGTGTAGATTCATGAGGGAAAAAACTATTTAATACATTTTAGAATAAGCCTGTAATGTAACAAAATGTGGAAAAAGTCAAGGGGTTTGAATACTTACTATCAATCTATCTGTCTAATATACAAATCTATCTAATATACAAATCTATCTAATATACTAATCTATCTAATCTATGGATCTAATGTAATCTAATCTATCTAACCCTCCACTCAACTGTTTGGGTTTTGAGACTCCTGATACAGGACTGATTTAGAGACACATGAGTGTGTAATAGAGTTGTGCACTAGGTGGCTAGGCAAGGCTGGCATAGCCTGGCAGAAGGCTTGTTTGTGGATGTCTGTGTTTCTTCTCAGACGGGGACACAACGGCGCAGATGCCGCTTCACCCGCCCAAGCCCCCCTCTGCTCAGGTGCCCACCACCATCACGTTGCATACATTTTAAAAACACAACCATATGGCAATCCTGTTGTCTTCAGGCGTCTAATAATATGGGTTAAAAAACAGAAAAATCGCCATCTTGTCTCTATCGGTCTAAGCTTGACTGACAGAATAGGGCCGTCATACTACTCTACTAGTTGGTGTTAAAAAAACATAAAGCACTTCTTTAGAATGGAACCAATTACTGAATATTGCCCAGAGGGTTATTTAGCGTTTCCCGAAATGCAGATGTCCTAGACAGCATTTTAATGGACATCTGCCGCCCTCAGATTTTTCTCAACTGTAGCCCCTCACCTACGAATCATGCTATATCATGTTGTTTGCCAAATTGTTTAATTCCCCTCTAGGAGTTCAGTGTCAGGGATAGGGTTGCATTTCCGCAAAAAAAAACAAAAAAACAACAACCAAATCCTTTCATACTTAGCAAGTAGAACAAAAGAAAGAAGAAAAATATTGATGCTATTATGCTCAGCAACATATCGAAAGCTTCTTCTGACAGAAACAAACTAAAATTGTCATTTGAATTGCTCCTTTCATGTCCTCATGATTTTTGGTTGAACAGTTCAGCCCAGGCCTCTAGGGAAATGTTTTCCCCCTCTGTTTGCATTTCTGAACAAGCCTCCGTAACGGTAATGAATTATATTATTTTAAAACCAATTACTGTTAGTTGGGAGGCTTCTTTACCAACGTTGTCATGTTCTCTGTGGAATAGTGTTCTGTCGTGTCTGCTGCTCTCTGCTGCTGCAGTCAAACTTGATGCTATTTCCTCCTATTCCCCAAACTGTCTATTCTATGCTAATGTGTCTCTTTTGGTATTCAGATACCTCCCCTTTTAAACAGAAGCACCTCTCAAGGGAGCCTGATTTCCAGGAATTAGAGCAAAGTTAATGAATGACTGAAACTGTTTGCCATATTTGTATACCCGACCAAAAATACATCATTTGGCAAAAGCTTGAAATAAAATACAGGCAAAGCTGCACAGGTTAGACATCATGTTGATGGGTAGTTGTAATGAAGATAGTTTGTGGTAAAGTCTACTCAATATGACCTCTACCGTCGCTGTTGAGTGTCTGAGTAGGGATAGGCGTGCTATTCTCTTCTATTTCACACACGTGAATTGAGATATTGTGTTCCGTTGAATCATGATAAAATACTAGAATGTTAAAGCATAGAACATTGCCTCTGTTATGTGGGAGAAGAAAAGGCATACTTGTATCAACATTGGAAAGGGCGTCTTTTGAGGGAGAGGGAGAGAGAGAGGGACAGAAAATGAGTTTGATTTCCTCCCTGTATTCACAATAAATATAATTAATGGTTTGTGGTAATAAAAATTGGGTTTCTCTGAGAAGCCGATGGCATACTACACTGCATACTTTGTTAAGCTTAATTATATGTATTAATGATTACCAAAGACTTGTATAGCCTATCCTCTATTCTTCTTTTTTGTATAACTTGGTCCTTAATTGTCTGCCTCTCGCATAGACTTTTAGGAGGTGGACTCTGGACTCGCTAGCTTTGATTCTCTGCTTTTGTTTAGCTTTTCTAATCAATGGTGTATAGGCTTAAAAGATGTGCTTTGCACAAGGATACACAATGTCACATGACTATCTGAATGGTAAGTGTACTGTATCTATGTCCATAAATGAAAGCGTATCCCTATCTCTCTCTAACAGCCACCCACGCACGCGCACATACAATCATTAAAAGCCACGAACGCCTCTCCTTCCGAAAGGTTGATTTATACCTTATTTAATAAGATGAAACGTTACCTGAAAGCAGCTTTCTTAATTGACCAATTTTGATGCTACTCAATAAGCATTTGTCATAGCAAACCTTGACACAGTAGTGTTCTCTCTCTGTCTCTGTATGGCATCCACATACTCACACTCTCACACACACCCAAAGCTATTACTGATATTACTCTGTCATAATTAATAGAAGAGATGTGAAATAGGTATGAAATATTCAGTGTGTTTTGTTTAAGGGGTTGACGGCGCATTTCCAAAATTTCCTGCATTAGTCAGCATCTCTCAACCCAAACCCTAATTATCCCACTTTGCCCAGCAGCTGTCTGCTATTAGGGGCCTTTGTTCCAGATGTTTTCTCATTAGAATGGAATTGATCATCCTAATGCCTTCAGGGGTCAAACCACAAAGATTTGGTTGCCCTTTTCTCATGGCAATGGGCCACAAGTCTTGCTGATGTAATTGTACGCTGCTGTATTTCATATATGGGAGAGCCACATGAGTGTGTAGTGGAGACGTGTATGGGAGTTTATCAATGTTTGATTTGTTTTCAAATTCTTTGTGGGTCTTTGTGATCTGTGGGAAATATGCATCTTTAATGTGGTCATACATTTGTCAGGTGGTTAGGAAGTGCAGCTCAGTTTCCACTTCATTTTGTGGAATGTGTGGGCATCGCTTCCTTTTAGGTGGTTGTAGAATTTAGCAGCTCTTTTCTGGATTTTGATAACTGTAATCCTAATTCTGCTGTTTATGCATTGTTTGGGGTTTTGCATTGTACACAAAGTAGATTTTTGCATAATTCTGCTCCTTCCCTTCCGCTCTCTCTATATATCTCTCTCTTTCTCTCTCTCTCTCTCTCTCTCTCTCTCTCTCTCTCTCTCTGTCCCACTGTCTCTCGCTCTCCACCCTTCCTCTCTCTGTCTATCTCTCTCCCTCCCTCTGTTTCGGTCTAAGTCTGCATGTCTCTTTAGACAGATGGTCAGAGGAGGTCTGTGAATAGAGCTACTCTCTCCTTCCCCTCTGTAGTAGAGATAGGAGAGGAGAAAGCTGCGTTTCATTCATCTCTTTTTCTCCCTCTCTCTCTGTGCCTGGCCTCCAGACCACCGCCGGATTTTGTGGAGCTTCTGCCAGCGTGCAGTGAAGCCACCGAGGCATCCTGCGCCCATTCACTCCAAGATGGGAAAAGAGGGGAGAGGGGGAGAGAGAGAAGCAGAGAGGGAGAGATGAGCGAGCACAGACAACAGTGAGAGGGAGAGAGAGAAAACAGAAAGACAGAGAGAGCTGGGGTTTCCTATTGCTCTGGCATTGTCTTGCCTCTCATCACACTGTAGTGTATCTAATCCCTACAAGGCTGACATTTCCTTACATCACTGTATAGTGGTATCTGCTGCATCACAATACACTCTATTGTAGTTAGATGTATATGGCTGCACTTGTGCCAACACAGTGAACGTGCCACGTCTCTGACTCCTCTCCATCTCCACACGTGTTCCCTACGTCAGTATGATGATACCCGGCTTCGCACTTCAAAAGTCAAATGAGCCAAACACTCATCTCAAGTGTACTGGTTCAATCATTTTAATTCCTTTACCATTTGCCTTCCGCCACTGCTGCGGCTGACATTTGAATGTGGCACAAATATTTGTGTGTAAACAATAGGTTGGATAGCTAGTGTGAGAGATGACAGCTTAGGTGTTTTCTGACCTAACAACAAAATAATAATTAGTTGAAAACAAACTAGCCCGTGCATTTAGATCAGGCTGATTTAACATGTGTTATCTTTCCCGTCTCAAGTTCATTTTTTGGTTTTACTAGAGAATTTGCGTGCACCTTCTCTCAATAGCTACAGTGCCTTCCACATTTTATTACATTACAGCCTAATTCTAAAATCAAATGAGCGAAACAACATACGTCACGCTTAATTGCATCCGTCTTTGTCGTTCCGTGTTCATTTTATTCGGTATTCTCTGAAAACGTAATGAAAACTGAGGCATCCGCTTATAAGACACTCGCCTAGTGTTTGAAATATTATAATATTTGATTTGTTATATTATGCATTTTTCATCTCTTTATTATTATAGTCTGGCACGTGGAAGCAGCCAATTACATAGCTTTATTCTCCTTGATGGACAAGTGTTTGTTATTTCCAGTTTGAGAAATCTTGTATGAGTTCAGGAGGGATTGCAATTCCCCCACACCAACCCCCTTCACCTTTCCAAACCATTTTCTACTTCAGGGAGATGGAAGAAGAATTGGTGATCTCATGTGAAAATCAATACACATATAGCAGCTAGGTGGGGTTTTCCGTGACTGATCGGTGAAGGGTGAAGTTGCCCTTAGATGCTGGTCTTATGGTTAAGGTGAGGATTGGGTAGAGGAATCTGATCCAGGATCTGTATCTAGGGGAAACTTCACCCCGGCGTAGTCGGATCAGTCTCTTAAAACGGGGACATGTTTCCTTTTGGAAAACGATGATAGTGGGCAGATCTCTAATGATTTAATCTGTACAAAGAGCATCAAACCATGGGCTGGTGGTGTGTCTGGACACAAACAGATTCCTCCAAGTCTCCCACATTAGACATGGTATTAATGAATTAGCTAGAACAGTGTGCCATATTATTTATTATTGCTCCTTGGATGGCTTTCTTGGGCTATTTATATACTTGGCAGTATCTATTTAGTTATTTTGTTGTTCTGTGGGGGGAAGATGGATTGTGTGTCCCAAATGACACCCTATTCCCTATGGGCTCTGGTCAAAAGTAGTGCTCTGTTTAGGGAATAAGGTGCCATTTGAGACGCAGCCAGAGAGTTGAAAATAGCCGCGTGATTAAGTGTCAGCCACTTTAGTGTCTCGATGTTTGACATGCTTAACCACAACTTGAACCCGAGTCCCTATTTGGCAGGCATTGTGACCCCCTTCCCCCCCACTATTCACTCATCCTAATGGCTTATGAACCAAGGCCCCTATTTGGCATCCATTGTTGCTCCCCCACCCATCCACCCCACCATTTGGAGCCATTTTAATGGCTTATGAAGGCAACATAATGATGTGTGTGCTTTGTTATTTGCTTTTTTTTCCACAAAACACTTCCCTGGGTTATTGCATTTTTACGGATGGGGGCCTTGATCACTCATATTACGGGGCTGTGTAAATGGGAGTCAATAAATTACCCACCGATTTAAAGATGATGCCCTCACTTTGGGCGCCCGGGCACCATTCGCCATGCATAGTTAACACAAGTCTTTTCAAGTGTACTAGTTCAATCATTTTAATTCCTTTACCATTTGCCGCCACTGCTGCAGACTTCTCTGGCTGACATTTGAATGCAGCACAAATATTTGTGTGTAAACGATATGCTCGATAGCTGGTGTGAGAGAGGACAGCCAAGTTGCTTTCTGACCTAACAAAATAATAATTAGTTGAAAACAAACCAGCCCGTGCATTTAGATTGGGCTGATTTAACATGTGTTATTGTCTTGCCCGTCTCAAGGACTTTGTCCATGTGCTCAAGTTCAGTTTTTTGTTTTATTGGGAGAATTTGTGTGCACCTTCTCTCAATAGCTACAGTGCCTTTGGAAAGTATTCAGACCCCTTGACTTTTTCCACATTTTGTTACGTTACAGCCTTATTCTAAAATGTATTAAAAACAAATTCCTCATCAATCTACACACAATACCCCATAATGACAAAGCAAAAAAATTGTATTCGAAATGTGTGTTAATTTATTTAAAAAATCACATTTACATAAGTATTCAGACCCTTTACTCGGTACTTTGTTGAAGCACCTTTTGGCAGCGATTACAGCATTGAGTATTTTTGGGGATGATGCTACAAGCTTGGCATACCTGTATTTGGGGAGTTTCTCCCATTCGTCACTGCATGTCCACAGCTATTTTCAGGTCTCTCCAGATATTTTAGATTGGGTTCAAATCCAGGCTCTCAAGGATATTCAGAGACTTGTCCCGAAGCCACTCTTGCGTTATCTTTGCTGTGTGCTAAGGGTTGTTGTCCTGTTGGAAGGTGACCCCTTTGCCCCACACTGAGGTCCTGAGCACTCTGGAGCAGGTTTTCATCAAGGATCTCTCTGTACTTTGATCCGTTCAGCTTTGCCTCGATTCTGACTAGTCTCCCAGTCCCTGCCGCTGAAAAACATCCCCACAGCATGATGCTGCCGCCACCATGCTTCACCATAGGGATGGAGCCCGGTTTCCTACAGAAGTGATGCTTGGCATTCAGGCTGAAGAGTTAATTCTTGGTTTCATCAGACCAGAGAATCTGGTCTTTAGGTGCCTTTTGGCAAACTCCAAGCGGGCTGTCAGGTGCCTTTTACTGAGGAGTGGCCTAATTGTTGGAATGCAGCAGAGATGGTTATCCTTCCAGAGGGTTCTCCTCCCATCTCCACAGAGGAACTCTGGAGCTCTGTCAAAGTGACCATCAGGTTTTTGGTCACCTCCCTGACCAAGGCCCTTCTTCCCTGGTTGTTCAGTTTCTTCCATTTAAGAATGATGGAGGCCACTGTGTTCTTGGGGATCTACAATGCTGCAGACATTTCTTAGGTATCCTCCCCCAGATCTGTGCCTCGACATCTCAGAGCTCTACGGACAATTCCTTCGACCTCATGGCTTGGTTATAATTAGCAAAAATGTCAAAAAACAAATTTTTGCTTCGTCGTTATGGGGTATTGTGTGTAGAATATATTTTTTAATAAGGCTGTAACGTAACAAAATGTGGAAAAAGTAAAGGGGTCTGAACACTCTGTTTCCATTAACTTGTCCAATGTCAACATTTAGAACGTTGTTAAATGGAAACTATGGTGTGTTTCCATTTAACCATCTTGTGTCGATAAAAACAGCTGGACCTGGACGTAATGACTTCACACCTAAAAAGAGTTGAATAAAGTTTGTGGTTGAAATGTTTCCATTACCCATTTAGGCAAATTGCACACACTAAATTGGTGACAGCCTGTTTGCCCTCCCACCTACAGTGGGGAGAACAAGTATTTGATACACTGCTGATTTTGCAGGTTTTCCTACTTACAAAGCATGTAGAAGTCTGTAATTTTTATCATAGGTACACTTCAACTGTGAGAGACGGAATCTAAAACAAAAATCCAGAAAATCACATTGTATGATTTTTAAATAATTAATTTGCATTTTATTGCATGACATAAGTATTTGATCACCTACCAACCAGTAAGAATTCCGGCTCTCACAGACCTGTTAGTTTTTCTTTAAGAAGCCCTCCTGTTCTCCACTCATTACCTGTATTAACTGCACCTTTTGAACTCGTTACCTGTATAAAAGACACCTGTCCACACACTCAATCAAACAGACTCCAACCTCTCCACAATGGCCAAGACCAGAGAGCTGTGTAAGGACATCAGGGATAAAATTGTAGACCTGCACAAGGCTGGGATGGGCTACAGGACAATAGGCAAGCAGCTTGGTGAGAAGGCAACAACTGTTGGCGCAATTATTAGAAAATGGAAGAAGTTCAAGATGACGGTCAATCTCCCTCGGTCTGGGGCACCATGCAAGATCTCACCTCGTGGGGCATCAATGATCATGAGGAAGGTGAGGGATCAGCCCAGAACTACATGGCAGGATCTGGTCAATGACCTGAAGAGAGCTGGGACCACATTCTCAAAGAAAACCATTAGTAACACACTACGCCGTCATGGATTAAAATCCTGCAGCGCACGCAAGGTCCCCCTGCTCAAGCCAGCGCATGTCCAGGCCCGTCTGAAGTTTGCCAATGACCATCTGGATGATCCAGAGGAGGAACGGGAGAAGGTCATGTGGTCTGATGAGACAAAAATAGAGCTTTTTGGTCTAAACTCCGCTCGCCGTGTTTGGAGGAAGAAGAAGGATGAGTACAACCCCAAGAACACCATCCCAACCGTGAAGCATGGAGGTGGAAACATCATTCTTTGGGGATGCTTTTCTGCAAAGGGGACAGGACGACTGCACCGTATTGAGGGGAGGATGGATGGGGCCATGTATCGCGAGATCTTGGCCAACAACCTCCTTCCCTCAGTAAGAGCATTGAAGATGGGTCGTGGCTGGGTCTTCCAGCATGACAACGACCCGAAACACACAGCCAGGGCAACTAAGGAGTGGCTCCGTAAGAAGCATCTCAAGTTACTGGAGTGGCCTAGCCAGTCTCCAGACCTGAACCCAATAGAAAATCTGAAAGTCCGTATTGCCCAGCGACAGCCCCGAAACCTGAAGGATCTGGAGAAGGTCTGTATGGAGGAGTGGGCCAAAATCCCTGCTGCAGTGTGTGCAAACCTGGTCAAGAACTACAGGAAACGTATGATCTCTGTAATTGCAAACAAAGGTTTCTGTATCAAATATTAAGTTCTGCTTTTCTGATGTATCAAATACTTATGTCATGCAATAAAATGCAAATGAATTACTTAAAAATCATACAATGTGATTTTCTGGATTTTTGTTTTAGATTCCGTCACTCACAGTTGAAGAGTACCTATGATAAAAATGACAGACTTCTACATGCTTTGTAAGTGGGAAAACCTGCAAAATCGGCAGTGTATCAAATACTTGTTCTGCCCACTGTATCTGTTTCATGTCGCAGGGAGCCTGCAAAAGCCAGCATGGAATGACGGCTGCGTGGTCCCATGGTGTTTATACTTGCGTACTATTGTTTGTACAGATTAACGTGGTACCTTCAGGCATTTGGAAATTGCTCCCAAGGATAAACCAGACTTGTAGAGGTCTACCATTTTTTTTCTGAGGTCTTGGCTGATTTCTTTTGATTTTCCCATGATGTCGAGCAAAGAGGCAACTTCCGACTTCAACTGTATGTATGTACAGTGGGGAGAACAAGTATTTGATACACTGCCGATTTTGCAGGTTTTCCCACTTACAAAGCATGTAGAAGTCTGTAATTTTTCCAGAAAATCACATTGTATGACTTTTAAGTAATTAATTTGCATTTTATGGCATGACATAAGTATTTGATACATCAGAAAAGCAGAACTTAATATTTGGTACAGAAACCTTTGTTTGCAATTACAGAGATCATACATTTCCTGTAGTTCTTGACCAGGTTTGCACACACTGCAGCAGGGATTTTGGCCCACTCCTCCATCCAGATCCTTTCAACTCCCTCCAAAGATTTTCTATTGGGTTCAGGTCTGGAGACTGGCTAGGCCACTTCAGGACCTTGAGATGCTTCTTACGGAGCCACTCCTTAGTTGCCCTGGCTGTGTGTTTCAGGTCGTTGTCATGCTGGAAGACCCAGCCACGACCCATCTTCAATGCTCTTACTGAGGGAAGGATCAGGAGTTGTTGGCCAAGATCTCGCGATTTGTTGGCCAAGTTGTTGTTGGCCAAGATCTCGCGATACATGGCCCCATCCATCCTGCCCTCAATACGGTGCAGTCGTCCTGTCCCCTTTGCAGAAAAGCATCCCCAAAGAATGATGTTTCCACCTCCATGCTTCACGGTTGGGATGGTGTTCTTGGGGTTGTACTCATCCTTCTTCTTCCTCCAAACACGGCGAATGGAGTTTAGACCAAAAAGCTCTATTTTTGTCTCATCAGACCACATGACCTTCTCCCATTCCTCCTCTGGATCATCCAGATGGTCATTGGCAAACTTCAGAAGGGTCTGGACATGCGCTGGCTTGAGCAGGGGGACCTTGCGCGCGCTGCAGGATTTTAATCCATGACGGCGTAGTGTGTTACTAATGGTTTTCTTTGAGACTGTGGTCCCAGCTCTCTTCAGGTCATTGACCAGGTCCTGCCGTGTAGTTCTGGGCTGATCCCTCACCTTCCTCATGATCATTGATGCCCCACGAGGTGAGATCTTCCATGGTGCCCCAGACCGAGAGAGATTGACCGTCATCTTCAACTAATAATTGCACCAACAGTTGTTGCCTTCTCACCAAGCTGCTTGCCTATTGTCCTGTAGCCCATCCCAGCCTTGTGCAGGTCTACAATTTTATCCCTGATGTCCTTACACAGCTCTCTGGCCTTGGCCATTGTGGAGAGGTTGGAGTCTGTTTGATTGAGTGTGTGGACAGGTGTCTTTTATACAGGTAACGAGTTCAAACAGGTGCAGTTAATACAGGTAATGAGTGGAGAACAGGAGGGCTTCTTAAAGAAAAACTAACAGGTCTGTGAGAGCCGGAATTCTTACTGGTTGGTAGGTGATAAAATACTTATGTCATGCAATAAAATGCAAATTAATTATTAAAAAATCATACAATGTGATTTTCTGGATTTTTGTTTTAGATTCCGTCTCTCACAGTTGAAGTGTACCTATGATAATAATTACAGACCTCTACATGCTTTGTAAGTAGGAAAACCTGCAAAATCGGCAGTGTATCAAATACCTGTACTCCCCACTGTATATCCAGAGTAAAATTAGTCCTATTGACATAACCTGAAAGGCCGCTCAGCAAAGAAGAAGCCACTGCTCCAAAACCGCCATAAAAATGCCAGACTACGGTTTGCAACTGCACACGGGGACAAAGATCGTACTTTTTGGAGAAATGTCCTCTGGTCTGATGAAACAAAAATAGAACTGTTTGGCCATAATGACGTTATGTTTCGAGGAAAAAGGGGGAGGCTTGCAAGCCGAAGAACACAATCCCAACCGTGAAGTACGGGGGTCGCAGCACCATGTTGTGGGGGTTCATTGCTGCAGGAGGGACTGGTGCACTTCACAAAATAGATGGCATCATGAGGAAGGAAAATGATGTGGATATATTGAAGCAACATCTCAAGACATCAGTCAGGAAGTTAAGGTTTGGTCGCAAATGGGTCTTCCAAATGGACAATGACCCCAAGCATACTTCCTAAGTTGTGGCAAAATGGCTTAAGGACAACAAAGTCAAGCTATTGGAGTGGCCATCACATAGCCCTCAATCCTATAGAAAATTTGTGGCAGAACTGAAAAAGCGTGTGCGAGCAAGGAGGCCTACAAACCTGACTGTTACACCAGTTCTGTCAGGAATTCACCCAACTTATTGTGGAAGGCTACCTGAAACGTTTGACCCAAGTTAAACAGTGTAAAGGCAATGCTAGCAAATACTACTTGAGTCTATGTAAACTTCTAACCCATGGAATGTGATGAATGAAAGAAAATAAATCATTCTCTCTACTATTTCTCTGTCATTTCACATTCTTAAAATTAAGTGGTGATCCTAACTGAGTTTAAATGTATTTGGCTAAAGTGTATGTAAACCTCCGAATTAAACTGTATAATATATATATATATATATATATATATATATATATTATACAGTATATATATATATTTATAATATAATATGAAAAGATCTAAATAGCAAACAGATGGCCTAGGTCTATCAATTGGGCCTTGTCCCTTTCTGCATTGTTGGGGGGGAGAGAAGCCGTGTTGCTGAGTATAATTTTTGCTGACCCTCTCTATTAGGAAAAAAAACTGCTGATTGGCCCTGCTCATTTCATGCATCTTCAAAACTCTGCCACACTGATTGATACACTGTGGAATAGCCCCGCTCCTTTTTCACTTGAAAGAGCAAAGAAGTTCTCCAAGGCACAGGAGACCGTGCAAGCCATTTACTCAGTGGCAAAAAAGCAGCACAAGATAATAATCTGTTTTTCTTTCTCTCCACCCACAACCCTATTATTTGCATTCCGTTAATGGAGATAGGAAAATGTAGCTTTTTATTTTTCACAGTTTACATTGTTCATCACATCGCTGAGCACACTAATTGCGAAAGATAATGAGGAATCTTTTAAAGAGCAACTGCCCCTAAAAACCAACTTCTCATTTAGAAAACAGCCTATGTGGCATCGATATGAGTCAGAACCATTTATTCTACTGGCAAAGTTTACTACAAAGTGTAAAAAGGGCTTCACAACGTAAAGGAAGGTTGGTTTTGTTTCATACCTGTCCACAGTGGCAGCACACAAGTAATTATCTATTCGGAGTGCAGGTGCATGCGACCCGATCGTAAAGCCTGTGGTAAATGTGGGTTGTCTTTGGGTATCACTATGGACTTGCCTCTGAAATGTAGCTGCTGGCTTGCCTCTGAATCTTAGCAGGGTTGGTCCTGGTCGGTCCCTGGATGGGAGATCACATGCTGCTGGAAGGGGTGTTTGAGAGCCAGTAGGAGGCACTCTTTCCTCTGGGCCCCCAAAAATATCCCAATGCCCCAGGGCAGTGATTGGGGACAATGCCCTGTGTAGGGTGCCGTCTTTCGGATGGGACTTTACACGGGTGTCCTGAATCTCGGGGCACAGGAGGGGCCCGGAGGCGTGAAGGGAGAGCTGACCAGTTGGATCCTTTTCTGTCTGTGTCTGCATCTCAAATGGCACCTTGTTCACTATGTAGTGTACTACTTCTTACCATGGTCCTTGTCAAAAGTAGTGCAATATTTAGGGGATAGGGTGCCATTTGGGACTCAGCCTCTGTCTCTAATCCTCTTAACTCACCTCGGGTGTAATTGGCAACCAATAGACTCTCCCCTCACACAAAAGTCTAGACCCCAACCCTACAACTCCCCTACTCCAGCACCATTGCTGTAAGAGAGTAATCTAATACATGCTTTTCCACAGACACCTGTACATCCAGGTGCTGCCGAGGAAGCAGGAAGCGGCATCTGGCCTCGTTGAGTGAGCGAGGGAGCCCGGTTTTGCTCTGTGCTGACTAGGCTTATTGGCTAAATTGCTTTCAAAGGAAGCACCAATTAAGCTCCCCATGATAATTACACTACCTACTAAACATGTTGATATTGAGCAAACGTGTAGGTAACCTGTTCCCTATTGTGGGGGTTTTGGTACGAGCCTAAAGCACTAGCATGTCCCTATATTGCCCTGTGCTCAACAGCAGACTGGTTTCAGCACCATAGGGCGAGTGGACAGCTCCCTGTTTGAACAACATAAATGACAGAGTTGAGTTTAGAAAGAGTGGTTTGGCTCCAAGGACAGTGCTCCTGTGCTCCTTGCTCAATAAAGACAGCCCAGACTAATTTGTCTTAATTTCTATCATCCATGATTCTGTCTTTGTATTATTGTTTGACTGGAGCATTTATTATCATTATAATAATTTCTCATTGCACTGAGATGAATGCGATGTTGGGCTATTCATGAGGGCTTCAGCAATGGCAGGAGATTAACAATTTTAATAGAGAAAACCTTAATTATGTTTGGGAGCTTTGGATAAAAAGTTTTTGTTTTTGTTTATGTGGGTGCCTGAGGGTTCAGATTTAGACATACAGGTAGCGATTGCTGTTCCAATGTTAAAACCTTGTAGGCTTTGCTCTAGATTCTGGCCAAAATGAATGAAGTCGTCAAGGCTAGTAGAAATTACGTGTCTGTGATTTTCTTTGTGCATAATGTCTTTGCCTAAATGTTTGTGTGTTTGTTGTGTATGGTGTATGTGTGCCAATGTCTATTTTTGTGTGTATGCGTGCTTGTGCGTGCGTGCGTGCGTGCGTGCATGTGATATTTGACTATCGACATATCAGGACCATCCTGATTACCTCATTCATGTGGTAGTAAATTAAACCCCAAATCGCTAGTCATTTGGTGCATCCTCACGCGCCTACAGCGGCTTCCAAACTAATGTGTTAAAAGTCATTAAACAACACTCAACTTAATTTAACATTCTCTTACTTTTCATAATTAGGACTGGAGGCTACTGTCAGTTCCGGTGCGGCTCACGTCTTGGCTTTTGGCCACAAGTTAACTGGTGCTAAATTAGATGTGATGACTTTGTTACGAAGGCGTCTGCAGCCGCGTCCATAGTCTTAAAATTGGGGCTTCGTCTTATATCGAATAATCTTCCACGTGGGTTATTGATGTGTCATTTCCTGTTTTGTCGAGAAAGTATGTGATACACGACCTGAGATTGCAAGCGCTATTTCTGTTAACGTTTCATCCCATCTTGACAGTTCGTGTTGACATTATTAGCATGCTGGGTTGAGATATCTGACAGGTGTCACTGAATAGATCCCGTCAGCTCTTCCAATCAGTGGTTGTTTGTTGTTTTCCTTCCTTGAGCACCGCTACAAATGATTCCCTGCTTTTCTAGACTCAGTAAAGGCATCTTCCTAGTGTTGCTTTCTTGCAGTCACCAACTGACTGTATGCGGATGTATATATAGCTACTGTACATTTCCCCTTCTTGTCAATCATCCTGCTTGTCAACCAAGCAGTACATTAGAGCTGCCTCCTATAGAGGCATGTGTATAGGCCTGTTATGTTTGAGCTCAAGGCACCCTGGGAGTCTTTGTGGGGCTCATTCGAATCACTATGGAACATGCCATGCTGGGGATGATGTTTGGTGTGTGTGCGTGTGCCCGTGCGCGTGCGCATAGAAAGTTGCTGTGGGATCAGTGCAGACGCCTGTCATGTGTATCGCTATAGTCCCGCTCTCTAAGCATTGCCACT
Source organism: Thymallus thymallus (assembly GCA_023634145.1). Taxonomy (NCBI): domain Eukaryota; kingdom Metazoa; phylum Chordata; class Actinopteri; order Salmoniformes; family Salmonidae; genus Thymallus; species Thymallus thymallus. The sequence continues at coordinate 13,446,203 of CM042384.1, read as the reverse complement.
CCTTGGGTGCTTTGTACATGTTTGTACACTTCCTCTTCATCCTCCCCTCCTCTTCTCCAAACCTGTTTGTGGCTGCTGTCAGTCAATTGTCAGTCCATCCATTAATCGTGTCTTATGTCAAGTCAGACATATTCAAGTGTTATTTATTCTGACATGGTGACACCTTCTCCTTTACACAACCTCAATTAATCACATCATTAAGTCACCACTAATATGTTTGGAATTCCAGGAAGTCATTATGACTTTACCTCATGTACATGAAGCTTGCCAATTACCAACTCAATATGACCTCCATCTTCAACTCTTCTGGGAAGTGTAGCGATGTCTTTGAGTTCACTGAAGTCAACCTACACTGTGGGCCAAAAGTTTGGAATATTACTCATTCAAGGGTTTTTCTTTATTTGCACTATTTTTTACATTGTAGAATAAAAGTGAAGACATCAACACTATGAAATAAAACATATGGAATCATGTAGTAACCAAAAAAGTGTTAAACAAATCTAAATATATTTTATATTTGAGATTCTCAAATATAAAATATATTATATTTGGCATTCTCTCAACCAGCTTCACCTGGAATGCTTTTCCATCAGTCTTGAAGGAGTTCCCACATATGCTGAGCACTTGCTGGCTGCTTTTCCTTCACTATGGTCCGACTCATCCCAAACCATCTAAATTTGGTTCAGGTTGTAACCAAAAATTTGGACTCCAGACCAAAGGACAAATTTCCACCGTTCTAATGTCCATTGCTCGTGTTTCTTGCCCAAGCAAGTCTCTTCTTCTTATTGGTGTCCTTTAGCAGTGGTTTCTTTGCAGCAATTCGACCATGAAGATCTCATGTTGAGATGTGTCTGTTACTTGAACTCTGTGAAGCATTTATTTGGGCTGCAATCTGAGGCTGGTAACTCTAATGAACTTATCCTCTGAAGCAGAGGTATTTCTGGGTCTTCCATTCCTGTGGCGGTCCTCATGAAGCTGGTTGAGAGAATGCCAAGAGTGTGCAAAGCTGTCATCAAGGAAAAGGGTGGCTACTTTGAAGAATCTCAAATATAAAATATATTTTTATTTGTTTAACACTTTTTTGGTTACTACATGATTCCATATGTTTTATTTCATAGTTTTGATGTCTTCACTTTTATTCTACAATGTAAAAAAATAGTGCAAATAAAGAAAAACCCTTGAATGAGTAATATTCCAAACTTTTGGCCTCCAGTGTATATTTATTCACTTTGAAAACTATCGAATTGCAAACATTGTCACATGGTGCACTACATTTCAGAAACCTTTCCAAAGAGTCCAAGTTCACCTTGTGACATACAGGGAGATATTGGCTGCATGCTTACAAGGCTGTAAAGGCAAGAGAGAGTGGCAGATAACTCGACTATTAGACTTGTAACTGTCACTCTGAGTCAGGGAGCGTCAACTAGAGAGATCCCCCAACCACAGTTTTTCTCGAAAGTGACAGTTTCAGTGTAAATTATAGCTTGACATGTCTGCCTTTTGAATTAAGTCAAAACTAACCAAATCAGATGCAGAAACAATGTCTGCTGTGGCAGGGAGCATGAAGCACGTGATGCATTTGTCACCTAAATCTACATGGTTTCAGGGTTATGTATTACCGGCTTGACGCAACAGGGTTAAGGCATGTGGCAAGGCAGGTTGTTAGTGTGATACAAACATTGCTACAACAATGCTACAACATTGGGGTTGTTAAGTAACTGCTAAAGTGGTGTTTATGATGCTGTCGAAAACCCCCTGGAGCAACCAAATACTGTTGAACTAACATTTGTTTGGCTAAATACTAGCTATAATGAGACTTCATTGAAAGTCATTGGAATGGGAAGTTGCCAGTTTCAGTATCAAGAGGGCATAGTTTCGTTGTCAGATCAGATTTGATCTTCTCTTGACCACTCTGATAACAAATCACATCATTGTCATTTCTCCGTCCGGAGTTAATTTCAACACAACCTCTTTAAATCGGAACGTTTGCATTAATGTTTCTTGAAGAAGGTGAACCCTCCAGCTATAATATGTTTAGATTTGTATGAACCATCTCATTTGTTAGTGATCTGCCCTGGATTCTCCTTCTCTTGCTCTCCTTTCTCCCCCCCACACCCTCACGAACAACAGAAGAGAATACGAGTCGCCCAAATCTCTCATTACTCACATTAAGACATCATTAATTTCCGCACGTGTCATGAAGCGATTCGTTTTCCCTGGAAGGTTTCTCCATATTCTCTTAACTCAATTCAAAGGTACATTTTAAGAATGGCATGTGTGCCAAGGGTTGCTTCCAAATAATTGCCATCAAATGGCGGAAGAATCCTAGGGGTGATAAGATGTCATCAGGGAGAGAGGAATGCACACACATATATATACACACACACACACACACACACACACACACACACACACACACCAGTTACTCCAATTGAAACAAGACAATATGTTTTCCTTTGGGTCCTCCTGAGAGGTGTCAGACAGTACCTACAGTTGAAACCCCGGGCTAGATTGCTCTGGGCTAAGATAGTGGAGTGGATTGAGAAAACTTAAGCAGGATTGATTGCTTTGCAGTAATTTTCAATGCTGCAACGCCCAGGCCGGACATTGATTTTGCAGGGCCAACTTTTCAGAAATGGCGGTCTTACATTTATATTACTGTTACTCATTACTCTGGCTGGCGTTTTATCAAGAGTGTCACAGTGATTTAAGAGTGCTAATACATAATTGATTAATTTCTCAGGCGTAAGCTAGCACATGGTTTGTGTTTTTTACAATTCTCCCACCCCCATCATGCTATACCCATCTGCCCAACCCCCTACTTATGCAAATACACACACACAACACCCCTGCTTATAGAAACACATCTGTGTACACAAGTATGTCTAATGTCTTGCCCTCTAACCATGCTGTTCTCACACGCCTTCAACTCCACAATCCCCCAACAGGGTTACCTCGTACCGATGTAATAATGTGACGTTTCTGACATTACAGCCTTGCCACCGTCTTCGATATCTCAGATTTGCCGTCAGCCTGCCCCGCTTACTTCTCCTTTTCTTCCTCATCAGCCGAGCCCATCGTCTGAATCTTCTGACACTTCAGAGGCGCGCCTCTTCACATGCCTGTCATTCCCCCCATCCCTCCCTTCCTCTGCCCCTCTTCTATTGCTTTCTTTCCTGCCAACACACCAGCCCACCATGCTGAGACTTTTGTACTTTGTAAGTTAACACATCTCCAGTTCCATCGCCTTGAAGTTGGTAAGTGGTACTAAGCAAGGGAGAATCCGAATGGTTCTGTCTCTTAATGCAAAGAGGAGGTATGAAGCTGGTGTCACACCAAAAAAGAGGGTTGCTTTTACCGCGTAACTCCTCCTGTGCCCTTTCAACAGGCGTGGTGTTCAGTAGTGTGTAATTAGGCCTAGCCTCACCTAGGCAGTTCTATAGGACCCACTTTTGTTGCCTGTGTGCCAGTCTGTTTGGGCTATCATGCCAACTCTTTGTTACTCATTGTCATGCCAAACAATGACAGGAATGGAGTTGGCAAGAGCACAAACAGATCTGGGACAAAGCTACCAATTTTGCTCCCCTTCTCTTGACTTGAGGAGTGACATGGTGTGCTTTCGACAATGCTCATCAATGTTATGATATAAAGAAGGATTTTTAAGTTTTGAGACAATTGAGACATGGATTGTGTATGTGTGCCATTGAGGGTGAATTTAAGTGTCTTTGAACAGGGTATGGTAACAAGAACTGCAACGCTGCTGTGTTTTTCACACTCAACAGTTTCCTGTGTGTATCAAGAATGGTCCACCACCCAAAGGACATCCAGCCAGCTTGACGCAACTGTGGGAAGTATTGGAGTCAACATGGGCCAGCATCCCTGTGGAACGCTTTCGACACCTTGTAGATTCCATACCCCGACAAATTTAGGCTGTTCTGAGGTTAAAAAGGGGGGTGCATTTTAATATTAGGATATGCTCCTAATGTTTGGTATACTCAGTGTATACCTCACTGCAATATATCTATTATGTATTTTAGAGCGTGATACTAAGTGTTTCCTGTTGGAACACACCTTCCATAAAATGAAGAGGTTTTAAAATTGCTTGATAAAGATTGCATACATACACAACCTCATCAGAGCATGTTTTCCAGGGTGGTATATTATCCAGATCGTGTTTGCATCTAAAGATATTCTGTCATATTTTATACAATGTATCCCCAGCTGAGACGGTGGCTGCTTCCCGACTTCCACGTGCCCACTTAGGAGGCCGCTTGGCTGTGATTCGGAGTGAGAGCGTACACGCTACCTATGGTACTGCTGGAGATGCTTCTTTGTTTTTTGCTTTAGGCCTGTTGATGTGTGTGTGTGTGTGTGTGTGTGTGTGTGTGTGTGTGAGAGAGACACATACCATATGAGGTATTTATCAAGAGATCCACATCTGGCTCTGTGTTAGTTTGGCTACCTGTAGTGGCCTTTTCAACACTGTCTCTTCCCTCACAGCCTGTAGGGTTGTTGACTGAGTGGGTTCCATTTCCATGGTATTAGGCTCTCCCCTGTAAAACCATGGCTCCTGAACGGCTCTAATACCCAACAGGGGGAGAAAAAAGGCATTTAGATTTCAGTTTTTACACACAAAGCTAAAGGAATCCTAGGAATGCAGCTCACGCCACAGTGTGTGATCAGTGTGTGATCAGTGTGTGCACAGAGGCAAAATAGGATTCCGGCTGGGAGGGACGCAAAGATGAATAAAAAAAAATGTAGTGCAGGACTTAAATATTCCATTCCAGGAAGCTTTACTTCATTATCAAGAAAGTTAATTTAGTATTCCCTGCAGCAATGCAAACATTAAATGAGGCTTTTTTAATATGCTGGTCAGACGCGGTGCTGCTGCCGGCCGTTTGAGCTCGGAAAGGAACAGACACAGGGGAGCAAGACTTAAAGAAGCAGCCAAACTTCTGTTGAGGATTTTCTGTCCCTCTGCCTAGATTTTGCCTGGCATCCGTTAAGTAGAAGGAAGACGAACAAGGTTCTTCTTGATTATAACCCATCGCTTTTTGTTTTCTACAGTGAACAATAGCATAGTGGCATTTTTCCTCAACACTCAATAAACAGCTCGATAGAGTGATATTATTCTTAGGGATGAGGAATCATGCCCTGGAGAAGCAGGGTTTTATTCGAAAAATATTAATCTTGTCAGCCGGTCCTAAGGAATATAAACGACAGTCGCTAGGTTGGATGGCATTTGCAGATAAAGTGGAGCTTAATATTCAAAATTATCATAGTGATATCCACAACATCCCTCCAACCCGGTTGGCTCCCATGCTATCGATTGGGGATGCTTATTCCAGGAAACAAACAAATTAATTAAAGCAGATCAATTTTTTTAATCACTGATGTGTTTTGCGCACTGTCCTTGTAATGCTACATTTGCAAAGGTTTGATGATGGATATTAAGAGTATGGTGGTCAGAATACCGACTGGTTCTTCCATTTCTTCCAATTGGGTGGGAAATTCAGTTCAGCAATTTTAAATCCTCTGTCTTGTAGAGCACATTGGTGGTCCTAAGTAAAACTATAACTATACTGTTTGTCTGCTGTGTTCTGTTTATGTGGCGTTGTCATGGATTCCCATGGTACTGCTGCTCCATCCGTGCACCAGCTCCGCAAGTTTACTTCAAACCTTGTTCCCAGTCCGCCTGATTAGATTGTTATAAGTGTGCCCTTTGTTTCACCATTGGGTTGTCGATTATTGTTCCAATGTCTGTTGGTCGTGTGAGTACATTGGCTTTGCTATTTTGGCTTTCGCTGCCGCGTGTTGTGCATGCATGATTACGGGTCTCGTCCCGTGTTGTATCATTGTGCACTTGTGTTTTCGGGTCTTGCCCTGTGTATTTATTCAAGGTACTCCTCGCCTTTTTGTTTGGGTCTCAACCCTGTGTTTTGTATACATTCTTGTTTTGGGGTGTAAATTAAAAACCACCATGTGGGCGTCATGTGGGCACAATGTGTAAATTATTGTCACTGCTGTCTATTAAGCTATTAAGTTGCCAAAAGTTGCTCTGTTGTTATTAGTGTTTGCCTAATGTCATCAGCCGGTGCGACCGTCAGAAGGGGCCTCTCGATATTGCCAGGTTCTCTCGTTTATTGTGATGCTTTCCTGAATTGGAGCAAATTAAGAATCATTATTTTATTTGCCGGATGTTGGCTTGTTAATGATCTCTCAACAAATTAAATAACCTAGATGCACGGGGGATATTCATTAGATAATAAGATTCACATCTCAGCTTTTATCTTTTGTTTAAAAAATACATTACTTGATGGTTCCAGCATTTTAAATATGGGTTTTCATTTGAAAGCTGTGATCCAAATACAGGCTGTATTGAATCAACACAGCAAGGGAAAAAAACATACTAATTACTTTACTACAAAATATTGAGTCATTTCTGCACTTGTCATGGCTTGTGACCACCTTGTCATTTTCCCCCAAGGAGGATAACTGCTGAAAACAGACTGAGGGAAATGTTTAAGATCAAATTTGTCACAGATTTGTGGTCTTGGCGATGTTTGGTTGGATATGCATCATATTTAGAGGGCCCCCTGTGCTGAAAGCAGTAAATATTGAACTCTCTCGAACATAATGTGAAGTCCAACTAAGAATTGGTAAAGTGAAGGGATGTGTGTCTGCTGGGAATCACACATAATAAAGGAATACTGCAATAATTCACAAACCACAGTCAGATACGAAGGCCCCACAACATATGAGCTAAAGCCCCCTTGAACATATTCACACCAATTTGTAGGGGAGAGTGGTGTAAGCTGAGCCAAAGGGGTAAGTTGAGCCGCCCCTGTTACTATCAAACCATACCCAAAATGTATAATTTGACCAAATATTTACAAACAGGTCATCATTTCATAGTCTGTGAAGGAAGAAACTACATGGAAAAAGTGGTAAATTAGGTTTAAGTGAAATTAATGTATTGTGTTAGAGGTTTCATGAAGCTTGTTATTAAATGATTAAAATGATGAATCAACTTAATGGAATTATTTAATTGTGATTAATCACAATTTTATAATTTTGTAAAATGTGGCCCTAACTAAAACATTTTTTAATGTTTTTAATGTCATTTTCACCATAAACAACACAAAGGTCACTGTAACGTATACATATTTTAATACTCCCAATGTTTAAGTAGGCCTACTCCTTCTTATCAATGTTCTTGAAGTTTAACACTTGTGTGCACGCACACGCACACACACTGAAGTACTGTTAAAACTTCAGGCATTCTAAATGAGTGTTCTCCCAATTGCTGATTGGAGGGTTGACTATAAGAAAAAATAACTGTCTCTATGGATACAAAGAACAAAGAGGGTTTTAACCTGTCCAACAATGTTATGATTTCCACAGAAGACAATAACAACAGATCAGCCATGTCTGTTAATGTAAAATATAGCCTAGGCTACTTATTCATGTTCTTCTTCAACATGAACTAGTCACAAGCTACTACTACTAGAATTGGGATAATTTGCTGAAGTGTTTTGACCTGAGAACTACAACAAAAAGTAGCTTAATGGAATGGATGTCCTGTTCTGAATAAAATAATTGTGGGAAGTTGAATCAAGAGGCATTCAGCCATGGCATTGTAAATGTTATTTTGGTTAGCTAGTTAACTTTAGCATAACTAGCTAGCTACTTCTAAACAAATTATGTTTGGTTGTAGCTGTGTGGGCTATTATAGGCTAAATGTTTCCCTTGGGGTAATTTGAGCCAATGGCAATTTGAGCAAATTTAAGTTTTTTCTTCCCAGGCATAATGCAAGGCATCATTATGGCTTATTTTAAAAGTGTTTAGAAAAGTGCAAAGTGTTTGTTAGGGTTAAACCTGTGTTAAAATATGATTAAAAGACAAAAAAGTGATTGTGTTTGGGAAATAAAGATAGACATGGTTTTAATAAGGCTCCCAAGTGGCGCAGTGGTCTAAGACACTGCATCTCAGTGCAAGAGCCGTCACTACAGACAACCTGGTTCGAATCCAGAATGTATCACAACCGGCCGTGATTGGGAGTCCCAGAGGGCTCAGCGTTGTCCGGGTTTGGCCGGTGTAGGCCGTCATTGTAAATAAGAATTTGGTCTTAACTGAATTGCCTAGTTAAATAAAGGCAAAATAAATAAATAAAAGGTAGTGGTAATATTTAATTCAGTGCAGACATTTGTAGGCGGCTTAACCTACCTTGGGTAAGCTGTGGCAAGAAGAACAGTTTTTTTGGACAAGTTATGTTTTCATAACTATAATGTTAACATATATTAATATTATTTCCCTTAATACACAACATCCTGAAATATATGTGGATATCTTTGTTAAAAAGAATACTGTATTTCCCTTGACGGATTGATGCTTCATGTAAAAAACTCCAAGGCTTTCCTCAATTTGTTATGTCCCTCAGTTTATGTTCTCAACCTTGTCTTAATTGAATTAGAGAGTTATATTGTTTCATTATTGGTCGAAAAAGCCATCTGCAGTTCTGCACTCAGTCGGTCACTTGTTCACTTGCTCACTCACTCGCTCATTGGAAATTGTTTGCAACAATGTGTGTGGACTTTTGTTTTTTACCCAGCTTTTATTTAATTTCCTACTTAAAAAAAGTAATAATTGTACCTTTATTTAACTAGGCAAGTCAATTAAAGACAGATTCTAATTTACAATGACGGCCTACACTGGCCAAACTCGGACTACGCTGGGCCAATTGTGCGCCACCTTATGGGACTCCCAATCACGGCCGGTTGTGATACAGCCTGGATACTTGAGACCACTTTGCCCAAGGCCGCTCATCTACAGCCTAAATAACTCAGCTTTGCAGCTAGCATGATAAATTATTCTTATAATTAAACTACATAATTCAATTGCAAATATGCAAATCTCTAATTTCGACCTTGATTCAATGAAAATACCTAGATTTCTGCCCATACTTATGCCAACCTATTGAATGGAAAACCTTGGGATTGAGTGAAATGACATGGCATTGACACATTTGTACATTTTATATAACGGATGACTCATAGAACTGAAGATCCCATCATTCAGTGCGTAGGATAGGACCTGTTCATGTTAATGGTGAGGGGAGTGGAGAGTGAGTGAGAGGAGTTAGTGAGTGTGAAGTGAGAGAGGCAGGGAATGAGGGAGGTAGGAAGAAGGGATGGGAGAGAGATAGGATGGTAGTTCATGAGGGAGCAGCGCGCCGCGATAAGCAGGCGTATTAGAACACTACTCGGATACGTGCGCCAGTACAATTAACAGTGACCCCCTCCTTTCTCAATCCTATTAGCCCAGTGTCAGAGAATGAAGGGGGAACAAGGAATATGAAAAAACGCCTGACCTATCTTTATTAGATTCTAGACAGAGGGAACTAAGCAGATTAAAACCAGCATGTATCAATCTCAGGCCGACTCCTCTGAGATAAACCCATTACTCTCCAAGATATCAAGGCCCAACAGCGACAATTACACAGCCGCTCTCTTTGTACCTTTGGTGCCATGGAATGTTCGGCATCTGTGGAACAATGCGTTGAACAAATCGGCGCAGAAAGCTGATTGACAAAGATACTTTTGTGTATATATAGTATATGTGGACACCCCTTCAAATTAGTGGATTCTGCTATTTCAGCCACACCCGTTGCTAACTGGTGTATGCAATCGAGCACACAGCCATGCAATCTCCATAGACAAACATTGGCAGGAGTATGGCCTTACTGAAGAGCTGAGTGACTTTCAACGTGGCACCATCATAGGATGCCACCTTTACAACAAGTCAGTTCATAAAATGTCTGCCCTGCTAGAGCTTCCCCAGTCAACTGTAAATGCTGTCATTGTGAAGTGGAAACATCTAGGAGCAACAACGTCTCAGCCACACAAGCTCACAGGACGGTTCCGCTGAGTGCTGAAGCACGTAGGCCGTAAAATGGCGGATGCCAAGAAAACAATACCTGCCCGACTGCATAGTGCCAACTGTAAAGTTAGGTGGAGGAGGAATAATGGTCTGCTGCTGTTTTTCATGGTCCGGGCTAGGCCCCTTAGTTCCAGTGAAGGGAAATCTTAATGCTGCACCATACAACGCCATTCTAGACGATTCTGTGCTTCCAACTTTGTGGCAAAGTTTGGGGTAGGCCCTTTCCTGTTTTAGCATGACATTGCCCCCCCCGTGCACAAAGCGAAGTCCATACTGTAATGGTTTGTCGAGACCAGTGTGGAAGAACTTGATTGGCTTGCACAGATCCCTGATCTCAACCCCATCGAACACCTTTCGGATTTATTGTAACGCAGACTGCGAGCCATGCTTAATCACCCAACATCAGTGCCCGACCTCACTAATGCTCTTGTGGCTGAATGGAAGCAAGTCCCCTCCGCAATGATCCAACATCTAGTGGAAAGCCTTACCAGAAGAGTGGAGGCTGTTATAGCAGCTAAGGGGGGACCAACTCCATATTAATGCCCATGATTTTGGAATGAGTGTTCGACGAGAAGGTGTCCACATACCTTTGGTCATGCAGTGTACTAATGCTAGAGGAATGTCTGCTCGAGTTACACAGGGGGGGTTAGTTGTTCCTTTTCCCTCCTTCCTTTCTCTTCATTTCACCTCTGATTCCCTCTTTTTTTCTCTGTCAATTCCTCTCTATCCAACTCTCTTTCTTCTCGCTCTCGCTCTCGCTCTTGCTCTCTCTCTCTCTCTCTCTCGCTCTCTCTCTACTCTCTCTCTTCCTCTACTCTCGCTCTTTGTCTACTCGCTCTCTCTCTCTCTCTCGCTCTCTCTCTACTCTCTCTCTTCCTCTACTCTCGCTCTTTGTCTACTCTCTCTCTCTCTCTCTCTCTCTCTCTCTCTCTCTCTCTCTCTCTCTCTCTCTATCCATCCAACTCTTTCTTTCACTCTCTGCACTCTCTCTCTCTCTCTGTGTGCCACTGTTTCAGCTGGAGCCCCCTGTATCAATATTTATTTGCCGGTGAATTGCAGAATGACGCCCGGGGGAGAGGCAGGCAGTAGAGGGAGCAGACTGTGGGGACTTTGCCCTGGCAGACAATCGCTAAATCATGCATAGAAGCCTATTCTCTTTGAATGAGTTTGTGTGTGAATGCGGATGCTCCTCTCTCATTAGACTGTGTGGCTTTTAAATTGATCAAGGACCCTCCTCTGTTGGATGACCCCTCTTGACCCCCGACCAGAGATTAACATCTGTAGAGTAGCATCAGAAGCCACTACCCCACCCGACCCAGACTACAGTGTCTGCTGTACCATCTCATATCAGTGAAGGGTTTAGCTCAAGGACTGGATTTGATCAAACATCAAACACAGTCTGTAGAAATAACCTTGTTCCTTGAATCCAATGGAATGTAATCATCTCTAGTGTCAAGTTCAAATTGGTATCAAGGACACTGAAGGGAGGCTTGAAGAACCAAGGGCCGTATTCACCTGAACTGGATTCAATCTGCTATTGAGTGTTTCTTCACAACCCAAACTATTTAATCATAGTACTTCACATGGTCATATTCACAGTGCAGGAGTAAAAATGTCTACCCAATGTGCTGGGTAGTATTCACTAGGAACCAAATGAAAGGAAACATGCTTAAATGGGGAGAGACCTACCTGAATTTGTGACAAAACGTTTTGCTACAGTAAGCACTAATGAAATGACCCTGGTTTGATTTAATTCTAGACTCCTGACATACTCCTGCCCCACTTTAAAGGGGTTTCCAGTTTAGTTGCATTGACGTTATGTTAGTGTATTCCGTTTGATTTGTCTTATCGAGGGTAGGCATATCACAGGGTTTCATCAAAGCGACAGACTGAGAGGCACATTTATGGTGCATTTAAAACGTTTATGATAGCCCGAACTGAACTAATAACTGGAATGATGTTGCCGCGTGAAGTGACGCTCGCACAAAAAAACAACATTGCGGCCCTTTCAGTTGTTCGAGAAATACACTTCACATGGATTGCTGAAAGAAGAAATAAAAGATGGTTGATTCATGTGGAACAATGATTTGGATTGAGAGAGAGAGTGTAGAGAGTGCATTGCAGTGAGTTAGTGTAATCTGGGAGGAAACCGTGAGAAAAGTTGTAATGTTTTGTGGAGAAGTTGTGAAGAAGCCATTTGCACTTGATAATTAGGTGTGGCTGTACCACAGTGAGTGCTGATACTCAGGGAGAAACAGCCCAGCAACTCATCTTAATGACCTTTTCACTGAAGGAGTTAATTATTTAATTCCATCATGGTGTAAAACTTCCCCCACTGTCTCTCTCTTTGACTCTGACTCTCTTTCTCTTTCTCAATTCAATGGGCTTTATTGGGCTTTACATTGCCAAAGCAAGTGAAATAAGATAATAAACAAAAGTGAAATGAACAATCAGAAATGAACAGTAAAAATTACTCTCACAAAAGTTTCAAAAGAATAGAGACATTTTAAATGTTAAATTATTGCTATGTACAGTGTTGAAGTAAAGGGGAAAATGAACATAAATATGGGTTGTACTGTATTTACAATGGTTTTTGTGCTTTTTGCCCCACGTCTCTGCATTGTACGCAAACTATTCCCCACACCCCTCTCCACCAATCGGAGAGATCTTATTGATAGAGGACAGGGTTTTCTGACACTTACTGTAATGAGACCATATATGGTTTCAAGTATAAATGTATTGTCTTTTTCTTTTCTACTTCTGTCGTTCTTCACTTGCTGTCTACCCAATGGTGGTATCCCTTTTATTTTTCCATTTAAAATCAAAAACCACCTCAGCCTCTCAGTTTATCATTCAGGCCAAATCCCACCAATCTGCCGCTTTGTAATTAGCCAATACCAGTTTTCCAAATTTCTAGTTGTAAGTATACGCTCTGACACATACTCAAGTTGAATGTTCCACCAGTGAAAATAATTTTTTATAAATTGCATCGCCAACTGCAATTAGGGGGACATTTACATACACATTGAGGCTTTTTTCAATAGCGGCGCCCACCACTTGCCGTCGCAGAGCGAGTTATAGCACTGACGGCTACGCCGTTCATTGACACGCAATTCAATTAGGCAAGGAGGAGTCCTGCAGGCGAGAGTTCATTTCCTAAAATTAAACTTAGCATATTAGGGGCTGGGATTTATGCTAATCAAACCAGTTAGGGTCTCTGAGGTACCGCTTTTTTCTCTTTATTTATTTTATCACAACGCTCGTGGCCGTTGGAATAGAAACTGAATGGGGCGGTTGTTATAAACTGCTGTACTGTGCCGTCTGGCAGAGAGAAAGGAAAGGAGGGAGCCTTGGTGGGTTAATTGATGCTTACCCCATCCATAGCGGTTTTGTTCAACTCCATGTCCTCTGTAATTGACACCTTTGACTATCAACCACAGTGGAGGGATAATGACTGTTGCATAGATTTTTAGGCCTCAGCAGCACTTTAGATTAAATATGTAGGGGTCTGCGAGAGATGGCACGTTGCCTGTTTTGTCTGGGAAATTCTAAAGAAAGCCGTTGAGCTTCTTTAGCTGTTCTATAAGAATGTTCTGTGTTCATCTAGATTGCAATGTATGAATATTAAATTGCAGGAAGACCCAGATATATTCCATCTATATCTCGCAATTAGCACTCTGTTCAGTGTTAGTTGAGTGATGCACTTTATTATTTCACATGTTAGCAGCTATGCTAAAGTTTGCTCGGTGAACAACCTGTAAGTGAAAAGTTATACCTGTAAGTGAAAAGTACATCAGTTGTTACTAAACTGTTTATTTTATGCTTGGTTATGTAGTTGGACTGTACTACAGCACTGGCCATAGAGATTCTTTAGGATGTGGCATAATGATTTGGCCCAGGCAGTGATGTAGTAAAAAAAAAAAAAAAAAAGGTGGGTAAATTCTGATTGCTAATCGTGGTGGAAAAAGTAACGTACTTTCAACGTGAAAGGTGGGCAAACTGTCAAGCTAAATAAAAAAGTTAGTCTGTACTGCAGTACTGGCTATTGAGATACTTTAGGATGTAATGTAATGAGAAGGTCCAGATCTTTCTGCAGGGTGAGAGTTAACGACACAGTTTTATTGAGCACCTTTATTAGTCCATTATTGTTCCTCCTCTCCTCGAAGATCCATGACTTTGAGATGACGCTGCAGGAGGTTGTCTTATGCAATTGCTATGACTGACTCTAATGGATGGGTTTCATGTTGACAGAGATGAAACAAAACTATATCGATCTCTGAGTACTCATAAGTGTGGAGAAAAAAAAAAACATACCATTCCAGAAGTGATGGAACGCAAACCTGCTGAAATTGTCAGGCCTGAAGAACCTTTGGGACGTTTGTTGTTGTTTTGGGAATATTTTCCCTCCGTTTTCCCTATTTCTTCTTTGTTGACCAAGTGGCGCTAGTCTGCTGGGCAATGAAATATTTATAATCTCTTTCCACAAGATCCCATGCTTTTGGATTGTTGACCATGATGTCAAAATATCCTTTTTGCTATCCCTCCCTTAACCAAAGCGTCTGGGAGCGTCCGCTAACTCCGTCACGGCCGTTTGAGACGTCACGAGGAAATGGATGGCGAAACATGTTTGCTGATCATAGCTTGAGTGGTTACCGGCGAAATGTGTTTGTGTGCCGTTATGCAGAGCTCCCCTGTGATTTGAAGTCAAAATAAGGAAATCGGTTTTTTTCCCCCCTCTAAAAAAAGCAAATGTTTGGAGGTACTTCACCACTTTACAGGGGTGTTGGGTAGGTGTTTTTCTCCCTTAAATGTTTCTCCATCGAGGGATTGTTCTTTGATCAGCAGACTGGGGGAGCCATGTTAGTCTTTAGTCTCTGCCTCTGTTCCTCTAGCGATAGAGCTTAACTGTCTTTACCGCGCTTCACTCCCACACCCCTCACGCTGTATGTTTGTGTCTCTGTGTGTGTGTGTGTGTCCTCCCCAACACCAACTGCAAACTCCCCAACACCACCTGCAAATGACTGCAGGATTTCCCCCTCGGGGGAGGGGGGGGGGGTTGTTAACCGCCAGACTTCATTGTACATTTTATTTTATTTTTATTTAACCTTTATTTTACTAGGCAAGTCAGTTAAGAACACATTATTATTTATAATGACGGCCTAGGAACAGTGGGTTAACTGCCTTGTTCAGGGGCAGAGCGACAGATTTTGTTACCTTGTCAGCTCGGGGATTCAGCCCAACACTCTAGTGAGTGAAAAAAAAACAACCACACGCATTCAATCCACACATCCTATTTAGGAGTGATTCCAGGTGAGGCAGGTTTACTGGGGGATCCTGGGAAACAGTTTTGGGTTGGGAGGAGGGGCCGACGTAGCCGCCTAGCTGGCGAAGTGAAGATGTACTGTATTCACATTCAAAGGGCCAATACAGTTGACTTTGTATTGCCTGGGATGCCAGAGTATACGGATGACTAATAAATCAAATTCAACAAGTCCCTACTACTCTCTGGCCTGTGGCGCTAGCCATGCAGGGGCTAGCGGTAGTCGCAGTGGTTTAATTAAAACACATAGAGGATACCATTAACGATACCTGTAGATTCCAATTTGCCTGATTTGTGATAAAGCTATTTAGTATTCCTGATCAGACACCTGGGAGAAGAGCGGAGAGGCTGAGTCACTAACACACGTGGACTTCCTGGCGCACATACACACTAACACACACACACACCGCAGGTACACAGTCATCAGACCCGGCGCTTGGATAAAGTGACGAAGGGGGAAGTTGAAATCAATGAGGGTGCACATTTTTAGGGAGTCTGGCATATAATTCTATATCACGCTATACCACAATAAACATAATGTTCAAATGCAGAGATTCTGAGACCATTGAGTACCTTTGAAGTGACAGTTTGACGTGAAATCTGTAGCAGCACAATGGACAGCGCACTGCACACTAAGCAAGGCCGTTTTGGTAATCAATATAGGCTGTTTGTAATACCCTATGTGAATACAGCGTACACAGAGCTGTCTTACCAAAATAATGCAAACTTAATGCTGAATAGTAGTAGCCTAGTTATTCATGCATGCAAACCAATACTAAATAGCAGTGCTAACATAACAAAACAGCGGTACCAAGTAGGCCTAGTAAACAAAATATCAGATTGATTAAGGCATGACACAATCTATATTTAGGCTAGTTACATTAACAGTAAACAAATGCAGTAAACAAAAGGTGAATGGAGATCCAAATAACCAATATCAAACATGGAAAATCATGAGTTGTGAGATGTGAGTTTTAAGCAATGCCAGCCTACCATAAACACGTTTCCAAGCTATTTCTGTGATGAAACATACCAATATGTAGTTATTCCCAGGGGTGTCATTTGGGTTCATGCATTGGAATTATATTGATTTCTGTAGTAACTGAGTATTCTTATGAACCACTTGCTATTAAACCTACGGTAGGATTCTAGGCTAACTTGGGCTGGCTCCTCTGTTCCGTGATTGTCAGGAACAGTCTGAGGTTGAGGGTGGCTGTGGAGTCATTTTCCTGTGGAAGGGTGTGTAGGCTCTGCACACGGAGCTATCTGGACATCGGCAGCATCATGGGGATTCTGAGGGGCGCAGTGGCATCACTACAGTCCTGGGTTCGATCCCGGGCTGTATCACAACCGGCCGTGATCGGGAGTCCCATAGGGCGGCGCACATTTGGCCCAGCGCCGTCCGGGTTGGGGTAGGGTTTGGCTGGGGCACGCCGTCATTGTAAAGAAGATTTTTTTCTTAACTGACTTGCCTAGTTAAATAAAGGTTAAATTAAAAAAAAAAAAATCATCGCTGCTGGGATTGGCGGCGGCCTCGGTGGTTTGATGCTGCTGTTGCTCATCGCTCTCCTTCTACCTTTTTAGCTTTGTTTGGGTACTTTGGCGAAACCAATTTCTGATATCCACCGTGGCAGTGGCAGATTAGCTAGTTCAAGCTAGCTAAATAAGGCTAGTAACACTAACACTTTTTAGAGCTAGATAAGAAGCTAACTAAACTCTATAGTTTGGGCGTGAGGCAGAGTTGAGTGAAGCAGCTTCAACGGCAAACTTGACCTCGCCCTTATAAATCAAATATTACAGGCAGAGGCGTCTCACGTCATTCACTTAGCCTAACAGAGATGAGAAGCGTTTTTTCACGCTTTTTATACCTAACCACCCCAGTGGCTTTCCCTAGCCCCTCCACACACGCCGCAGTGTGCTCTGTCCATTGTGCTGACACAGCACAGCGGAGATACAGATTTTGCGGCAACCTGTCACTCAATCATTTGAACTTTTTAGCTACTTTTATGAGGGGGCACACGTTTTTTGCCCCCTTGTGTAGCTGGGCCTGTCAGGCAAACACAGGCGCACACATTTTTTCATATTTTACTACCGCTCCTGTAGCCAAATTCTTGCCAAATGTTTTTAGGTATGCCTTATTTTTCAGCTAAAGAAAATTACACACATTGGTTCTGTTTTGTAGTATAAGCAGGATAGAACCCCAGGTGAAAGGGAGTTGGTTAAGTTTCTGTCTTTGCTAGAACCACTACTAGGGTGGGCCATATCAGCTAAACATTGCTAATGTGTAGGCTAGATGATTCAGATACTTAGCTAAGCTATGCTGTCAAAACAAGATAACTAGTCTTTACTTGATTTTGAAGTTGTTCAGCTACTGACAAACAGTCAAACTGCAGTTACCCCCTTCCCTGTCCCTGACCATGAGACAACACATGCTAGGAACTCCCAACGTAACCTACTGGCGATATTAATTAAAAACTCACCACCTGGCACCGGTGGGTAGCTAGTTTGTGCATGCGACGAGGATGAGAGCAGCAATGCACTGCCACACTCGCAGTGGGGGAGAGGATTACAGTATAGTTTAGGAAATCATGTAGTTTAATAGGTAATGCATTGCCTTTAAAAAAAAAAATATTAAAAGTAATTTGTTTAAAAATAACGCCTCTAATCAAAAGGGAACCTTTGTCATAGAAGGGCAGAAGTGCGGGTGTTCCAAACACCACTAGGGGCTCTATCTGTGCATGTGCCTGGGTACACACACACACACACACACACACACAGACACAGACACAGACACAGACACAGACACACACAGACACACACAGACACACACAGACACACACACACAGACACACAAACACAGACACAGACACAGACACACACACACACACACACACAGACACACAGACACACACACAGACACACACACACACAGACACACACACACAGACACACACACACACACACACACACACACACACACACAGACACACACACAGACACACACACAGACACACACACACACACACACACACACACACACACACACACACACACACACACACACACACACACACACACACACACACAGACACACAGAGACAGACAGTCACACTAGACTAGACTCAAGTCAAAAGAAGGTTGCTGAGAGAACGATGATTCGTAATTAAGAGCTTTATTCACTTTCAGACAACACTGGGAAAAGGAGCTAGACTTGGCGTAGAGCTTGATTGATTCGCTATCACTTTGATTCCCTCAAACTTCTATGGAAGTCATCAATAATTCATATTTTATATCAATGTAAATCTCTTCATAAAAATCTTTAATATCACACTTTATGGGCAAAGTAATAAAACTGTTTACCAGACAACATTATGTCTTTGTTTAATGCATTTTTAGTTTTTCAAATGACAGATACGAATAACTGCAGTTAAATCACAACATGGCATTCCAATGCATAAACCCAATCTTCGTCACCCCCTACCTTCCTCATATTTGGCTCCGGGGCGTAAATGTGAGTGGGTGCTGTTTAATGCGGCGTAGTATTTTTTTTTACTGTAGCTGGAGCAGGCATTTAGAATGATGTATGCAGAACTGTCAATCAGTCAGTCAGTCTGAATGTGTGTGGTTGACAGGTGGCCCATAGGGAGGATCGAGTGATCTCTGGAAGTACAGAGACCTTCACAGCTTCATCAAGCAAAACTCATCAAATCTGCTCATTAACTGAAATGATATACGGAGTTTGTGTGTGTGTGTGTGTGTGTGTGTGTGTGTGTGTGTGTGTGTGTGTGTGTGTGTGTGTGTGTTAAGACACTGAGTGGAATGACATACTGAGTTTATTCTTTCAGTGAGTGTGCTTCTCTCAATATACAGTATTTGTATAACCGTACTTGTGTGTGAGTGTGGACAGAAATGCAGGAGAATGTTATTCCAATGTCATCTTTTTGCCATTGTATCATCTCTCCCAGTCCAGAGCTCAGGGTATTGAATATCAATGTGGTGTGCTGTAGTGATTGGGACTGGAGCTGACACTCTGTCACACTATGATGAAAAGCACTCTGAGATGATGTGGCGGTAGTATTCCTCCTGTCCACAGAGAGACAAGGAGGGTGTGTGTGCTTGTGTGTGCATATGCCTATGTCCTTACATTATGTGAGCGCATGTAGGAATTGCACTGAGAACATGTGGGGAGACCTTCCTCTCCTCTCTTTGCCTGTGTTCCTATGTTTCGCAAGTACTCCATCACATCCGACCAGACTTAAAGTTCCTCCAGCCCGAACCCCCTATAGAGCCCTGTGAGGGGGAAAGCGCAACATTCCTGGGCTGTGTTGACAGCCCTGTTCCCTGCTAGCCTCCAGATGAGTGGACTTAGATGGGTAGATATACTGAACAAAAATATAAACGCAACATGTAAAGTGTTTCATGAGCTGAAATTAAAAGATCCCAGACAGTTTCCATACGCACAATAGGCTTATTTCTCAAAAACATTGACCACTAATTTGTTTACATCCCTGTTAGTGAGAATTTCAGGAAGCATTTCAAGAAGCTGATTTAAACAGCATGATCATTACACAGGTGCACCTTGTGTTTGGGACAATAAAAGGCCACTTTAAAATGTACAGTTTTGTCACACAACGCAATACCACAGATGTCTCAAGTTAAGGGAGCGCACAATTACCTTGCTGATTGCAGGAATGTCCACCAGACCTGTTGCCAGAGAAATTAATGTTAATTGTTCTACCATAAGCTGCCTCCAACGTCGTTTTAGAGAATTTGGCAGTGCGTCCAACCAGCCTCACAACCATAGACCATGTGTAACCACGCCAGCCTAGGACCTCCTCCTTCACCTGCGGGATCATCTGAGGGGGTGCTGTGGAGTATTTCTGGATTTAATAAAGCCCTTATAACTGCGCCCTTGCCCAGTAATGGAAATCCATAGATTAGGGCCTAATGAATTTGTTTACCTTAAATAAAAGGTAACTCAGTAATTGCTGCATGTTAAATTTATATTTTTGTTCAAGGTTGTGTTCAATAGGACAAACCGTAGCAAGAGTGTTTTGCAGCAAAATACGAAAAAACAAGCCTTAATAATTGAAAAAGTCCCTCCCTGTTTCAGTCAATTTTCTTCCGTTTGGTACTTTATGAATACATCTGGTCCTCTCTGTTCCTTTTTTGGGGGGAAGGACTGGTGAAAGGCTTGGTTCTCACATGGCCCAGGCCTGTAAAAAGCTTTCCTTAATGCACTGTTCTCCCAGAGGACCCAGACAGAGACGGGGACAGGTCACCACCTGTCTCTGTTGCTTTCATTATTGAACACTGGAGCGTGAAGGAGACATGACTGACCAAGGGGTTGGCACACACAGGCCTACGTACCCACACACACACACACACACACACACACACACACACACACACACACACACACACACACACACACACACACACACACACACACACACACACACACAGGAGTCATGATGTCAATAAGATAGATGGGCATGCTCATTCCACCAGGGAGATGAAGAGTAGGAGAGTAGAGCTGTGGTCATGATGAACTGATGAAGGTGATAGCGTAAGAGCATGTGTTAGAGTATATGGGCTGGACGCCGGGAGACTAGCGGGTAGAGTCATTCTTGGTAAAAAACGATGGAGACAGACAGTGCAGTGCTGCAGAACAGATGAAGCGTATGGAGTTAATTCAGGGCTTCGGTGTAAGCTCAGGACAGGAATGGCTTAAGGGGTGAGACAGCAGGCACTGTGTGCCAACAAGATTCCCTACTTTACATTTTACATTAACATTTTAGTAATTTTATCAGACACTTTTTTTTCATCCACAGCGACTTACAATTTAGTGCATTCAATAGCTAGGTGAGACAACAATATATATATATATATATATATATATATATATATATATATATATATATATATATATATATATATATATATATATATATTTTGTTTACCTTTATTTAACTAGGCAAGTCAGTTAAGAACAAGTTCTTATTTACGATGATGCCCTACACCGGCCAAACTCAGAAGACGCTGGGCCAATTGTGCGCCGCCTTAATATATCACAATTGTAACAAGTACATTTTCTCTCCAAGTATTTATCATCACTCAGTGCTAGAGGTAAAAAATAAGTGCCTTGTTTTGGGGAGGGGGCGCCGTAGGAGTTTTTTAAGATACTCAGAGGTAGGATTTCAAACGTTACCCTTACCTGTGTGTGGGTGTGTGTGTTTCTCCGTGTTTGTGTTTGTTGGGTTTATGTTTGTAGTTGTGTGTGTATTGTGTGTGCCTCTCCCACTGCTGCATATATAATAGCATCAATCAGGGATTTGAGGCTCCTGCTCAGCCATCCTAACTGCACTAGTAACACAGTCTCTCCTAGCCCTTTGGTTGTGTTGTAACATAAAGATTTGCATTTCACCCCGACAGATGAGTGCCTTTTTGATATAATAGTCTCATTGAAGTACTCTCTTTCTCTCCAGATGTTTTCCCATAGAAGAAATCAGCTATTCAGATCTCTATAATAGATTGTAATATGCAGAATTAATGCTTGAGGTTATAAAGAGAATTCTTAGAGCGCCACGCCGGTCCCATTTTGAAATTCCAAATAAGACGACTTTACCACAATATACTTTTCCTCTCTCTCTTGCTCAGCATACATCTGATAACGTCTACTTGCATATCATATAGCTAATTATGTGCAAACAGATCTTGTTGTTTTCTTTCTTTTCTTCTTGCTCTTTCTCTCCCGCGTAGTCGCGCAATGTACATTTTTGTGCCATTTCAGCATTTCCATTTAGATTTAAATTATTAACCTCGCCTTTCGTTCCAATAATATAAGTTACAATGAGGGTTAGAGAACCCATCTCAGTTGAAACTGGAAGTCAAGTTTATTTTTCTGTTTTGCAGAGTCTTCTTTGAAGGAAGCGTAACTACCGCCTTTGTTATTTGTTCACGTTTCACAGTTAATAACTTAAGTAATACGTCTCCGTGGTGGAATGGTGAGTTGGGCCCCAGTTGATTATTGAAATGTAGAATGGAGAGAGAGAGAGAGAGAGAGAGAGAGAGAGAGAGAGAGAGAGAGAGAGCATGAGACAGAGGCATAATGAGAAAGAGAATGAGCGAGATGGAGAGAGAGAGCGCTGGCTAATATGGTATTCCAGTCTGTCAGTAATAATAAGAGAACCTTGACAGCCCTTGTTGAATTATAGATCACACTAGCATGATTGGATGAGGTTAGGCCATTGTAACTCCTAACTTAATAATTTACAGATTGTATTACTATGGCTATAATTGCGTGTGCAAGGTAAGGTGTATATTTCCTTCCCTACCGGTCAGAATGAATAGAGCGATGTCATGTGGAGAGGTGAGGCAGACAAGGTTGGAATGTTTTTGGATACTTACCATTAGTGTTGTCACGATACCAGAATTTTGACTTCGATACCAGGTTTAGAATTCGATATCAATTACCATCACGATACTTGATACCAAAACGATAGTACGGCATTAGCCAAAAGTCACATAATAGCACTTGATTTTACTAATCTAACTACATGGTCATCATTTATTTGAATGGTAAATCTCTATTGATAAACTGGGTAAATCAAGATGTAGCCCAGGCCTATTCACAATACAGGTTGATTAATATTCAATAGAAGTGTGTGCATTAATTGAGTTATTTAGCTTGTTTTGGCTGATTTCATGACGCTACAGATGAAAAACAATCTGTTTTAACATCCATTTGGGACATATTATATTGTACTGATCAACATAATTTGCATAGAAGATACAATATTTTATTTTATACAAGTGCTCGCTGTCTCTTTAAGACATAATGGCATTCACACACAATGTCAGTTTGAGGCTTGAGCAAAGATGACCATGAGTGGGGCAGGCGAAGTCCATGAATAAAGTTTTTGGTGACAATCAGCTTTGTAATCGGAAATGTTTTGCATTATGGTTTGCATATTATCACAATTATGGTTTGTTTAGTAAGCTCTTGTCTTGTGACGTAGCATATGGCTCCTCATAGCATACGGCTCATGCCCTGCCTGCAAAACACTGAGTCCCCCTATTCCCTGTCCTCATTTAGAAGATCAGTTAGATCTTCATGGGGGTGCGTCACCTAAGTGTAGGATCCTCTGATTCAACCCAGTTCCCTATTTTTACCTCTCTTTCTGTGTCTCACACACACACACATACGCGCACACCGACTGACCTTGCATGGGTTGAGTCAGACAGACACAAGGTTCTGTAAACACACACAGGCCCTGAACACGGTAGCCCCCTAGACACTACATTGCCTCGATCTCCTTGTTTGCGCCTCGTATGGCAGGGCCCCACTGCTTGCCCCAGCTTGAGCCAGAGTGGAGTGGACACTCACTACTCGCTTACACGCCCCCCATGTATGTGTCCTGTCCCCTCTGCTCACCTCTGACGCACTGTTTTCCCTGCGACAATGCTGGACCAAGTTCATTGGCGTAGTAGTAGACAGGACTGGGGAGGGAGAGGGTGTGTGTGTTGGAAGAGGGACTGATAGAACAATGGAACAACCTCATCAACTGCTACCCCCCCCCTCCACAACCACCTGGTTGGAAGAAATCTAGTCAGGCAGCCTGTCGCTGGCGTGGGCCACTTCTCTCTCCAGACGGAGTGCTTTTTCCCTGGCCCTAATGCAAGCTGACACACAGTTAAGTATCCCCACTGCACAGGTGTGTGTGTGTGTGTGTGTGTGTTTGGGCTGCTGTCCAGGAATCCTCAGGAGGTACTAAAGAGGTGATGGACTCTACATCATACGTATCGTAGCATTAAGTCGAAATAGAGAGGACTTTTCATAGAATTTGCAAATAAAGGATGTTTAGATTGTTTGGCCGTTTGACGGTGTGGGCTTAATGTAAAAAGTTTGATGCTTATGACAACCAGTTTATCTCTACAACTCATCTAAAAGGTAAATAAATTACCACTATGGGTCACAAATGTACATGTTAAATTGTCCAGCCCCTGGCTAGTCTGGAGAGAGAGATGACCGCTTTTCCCTTTAATCTACCGTCTTTTACCATTCTAATGAGTTGGACCTTCGCTGTTATGCTCTACATAGAAGACAACGTTATGCATTAAAGGTGTGTAACATCTTGTTTCTACCGTATACACTCCAAAAAAACCAAAATACACTTCAGGCTTCATCTTTTAATAGCCTCTGTTTATAGTGATCTGTGCAAACAACTTAAAAAATCAATCGGCTTCAACAAAGCTGTTACTCTCTGTGAAGCCCAGTGGCTACAGAGCATATTTGTGTCTGTCTGTTTCATTAGTTTATAATGATAAGGATGAAAATGAAACACTGATGCACACAGAAACGATGTTGTTACTCCTAAAGAAAGGCCAAATCCACCAGTCAGGTTTTTAGTTTCTATCTATTCTCTAACATATAACAGAAAAAAAAAAAAAACACAGCCCCTAATAGATATCCTTTGCAACGCATAGACAAAAGCGATGTTGTGACCTGTAAAAACAATCAAGAGAATAGTGTCCCCATTAACGAACTGGAGGTCACAATCAATAGCTTTTATTATAACTCCAAAATACTCAGAGATGAGTTTGCACTTCAGGTCTACAGCCTTTTGCTTCATTGGAGCACATAATGCATGAATTAGTTTTAATGGAATAATAGCTAACAATTCTATTCCTTGAGCTAATGACCTATGTCAACATGTTCTCCACATCCGTGGACACCAAGAGCAGCTATTTATTACTTATGTGAGGCAGAAACAGTGGGAAAAGTACACATCTAAAATACTACAAAGAAGGTACAAAAAGTATAAATAAAGGTTATTCTATTCGGACTATTCTTCTACTTAATGACTTTAGAATCAGGTACAGGATACATGTACTGTACATATTCAATGTATCTGTTGTCAACAAAACAAGGAGAGGCTGGTTATGCTGTTGTCGAGCACTAACAATATAAATACCACTTCTTAATGAATGTTAGTGTAGATAAAGATTTAAATTGTAATGTTATTCTCAATACAAACAGTCCTGCATGTATTATTACTAGGACTCCATCTATAAATTCCATAGAAGATGTATTGGGTTGCCCCAACTTGGATGAACTTTTAAACTGGGTTAAATCAAGGTTTATCTATTAATCACGTTGGCATAAAACTTCTAACATAGTTCCTAGTTAAATGTAATCCTTTTTGTAAACTAATAAGTGTTCTATCCTAAAATACAACTTCTTTATTTAACCCAGCATGAAGGAAGGTGGATAGTGATGAAAGAAGTAGCTCTCAGGCTCTCTTATACTTTTAATTAAGATGACATGACTGAGTTTGGAAGTGTCTGAGGACCCACAGGGACTTTTACGCATCTCTGTAATCCAACAGCTCTGAACTCTCTTCACCCGCACGTTAATGACCGCTAGACCGGCCAAACCGTTATTATTTGAACAGCTCGGTCGACTCACATTGTCTCATATGTCTCAACCTCAACACCTTTTCTTTCCCCTCCAAAATAAGCTGTGCATCGCCATCTTAACTCCCTAAGCAAAACTTTAGAAATTGTCAACTTTGTTGAGTGTGCCAATTCCCCCCGTTAAATCGTGGTGGAATTATGGGAGCTGTCACACATAATTGGGAGCCCCTTTGTAATTTCACCGCCCACGCTCTCTGAGGAGAGGATCGTGATCTGAAGTGGGCCACACTTCCAGAATAGTCCAGGGTCTTTTTGAGGAGCCTATAGGTGGAAGTCACAACACAGCAGGGAACCTGGCCATCAGCAGTTTTTAATATTTGGTACTCTTATGCAAGACTCATAAAAAAAGTTTTGACAGATTTTTGTCTTAGTGGTCACCGGTCGGATAGATAGATAGATAGATAGATAGATAGATAGATAGATAGATAGATAGATAGATAGATAGATAGATAGATAGATAGATAGATAGATAGATAGATAGATAGATAGATAGATAGATAGATAGATAGATAGATAGATAGATAGATAGATAGGTACTTTATTGATCCCCCGGGGGACTGTGCAAGATTTTTGTTGGGTAACCTCACAGTGCTTTAGAGTGGGCTGAGATGACAAAGTCACATATGAACATTCCACTCATTTGACGACAGGAGTCTGTTCAAATCAAATTCTATTTGTCATGTTTCATAAACAACAGGTGTAGACTAACAGTGAAATGCTTACTTACAGGCCCTTCCCAACAATGCAGAGAGAGAAAAAAGATAAATAATAGAAAATAAATACGCAATGAGTAACGATAACTTGGCCGTGTCCTTCCATCTTCCCCCTAGATGGGCTGGTGGGGTTAGCATGGTGGTTAGCTGGTGGGGTTAAGATCACCCCCCCCTCCTCCAGGGGCACCACACACATCCTCCCTGATTAGTCATTTTCAGCTCTGCCGCGCTGGGTAAACATCCTCAGAATGGTAATTTTCAGCTCAGGGAGAAGGAGGGGAGGATGGGATTCTTCCTTTTCCCTCATCTCTTTCTATCGCTTTCTCTCTTTTGTCCTCCAGGGCCTTGCTTTGACTGTAGCTCTCCCTTGTTGTTTTCCCTCTGAGGCTTTCTTCTCTCTCTCTTTCCCTCCCTCCCTTCCTACCCCCATCTCTCAAACGGAGGTGTGGGGTCCAATGAAAGAGTGATACGGTTGGGAATGGTGAAGAGGAAAACCTCTGGGATTCTGGGGATGGAATTGGATAGTTAGAAGGTTGCCACAGTGCATTAGTGCCGGGAATGGGAAGCGGGAATGCCGGGATGGCTTTTTTTCCACCATTGAGTCGGACTCCTGTCACAGAGCCACTGTGTAAGTGACGACTGTCTAATGGAATGAGCCATACTGTATCGCCTGCTTCGGAATGTGCAAGAACCACAAAGTCAATTCTTCCCTTGCCTTTTCCCCCAATGTTATTAGTGCTGTGACCTATATTTGGGACTGGTGGTTTGGTGTCCAACCGGAAACGATAACATTACCCACAATGCAACTGTGTTTCAGTCTATTAGGACTAGGACTAGGACTAGGACTAGGCTATCACTTTGAGAGTACAGCAAGGGACTCTGAGAAGACTGGAGTCCCAGTTGTGTTTTTAAGTCATTTTTGCTTGTCCTGTTCATGTTAGACAATTGAACTTATTTCAAACTAGATCTCACGCATTTATCTCGCAGACCCTGCACAATTATGGTTTCCACGTTGTCCTCTGTGTATCAGAATGATGAAATCAGATGGCAACTATGTAGTCAAGCCACTTAACGTACATTGCAGTACATTGATGTACATTAAAGTACATCTCCGAGATGAACCAGCTCTTAAAATGAATTAGGAAACAATTTCCAGGGATTACTGTAGTATTTCAGACCCAAGTTAAAATGTGACATCAAATAAATTCACTCACTACTCGGATAAGAGGATTTAGTGGCTTTCCTTTTCATTATGTCTGGATGCTGTTGAAACGTCCAGGACAGCCCCTGTTGCAAGATGTTTCAGAGAGAGATCGATCCCTCCCTCTTCAGAAGCTAGGGGTATCCCGGGACTGCCTTCGCCACCGCAGATGCATTAGAATATTAAAAGTAATGTTCTGAATGCGCCTGGCACACCTCCCTACAACCCCCCCCCAATCCCCGAAGACAAGGTGTCAGTCTGTATCGATCCTCACCGCCAATTTCTTGATTGTAGGATTCTGATGTGAAAGAATTCAGCCTAATGCCATAATCATACACTCTTCTCTTCTTATCAAACAGGTTCTAGTCCTAGAGCCAGAAGTCTGCTTACAAAGCAATCAAGCATTTGTTTTAAAAGACTATCTGACAACCTTCAGAGGGGTGTTGTCTATCCTCCCTTTTGCCTTTGAATAGTTTGATCTATAATTGTGATTGCGGAGTGACAACAACGTACTGGGAAGTGTGTCGATGCACTGGCTTGGTTCCTGTGTGTTTTGATGGATTCGCTAATTGCTATGTGTATGTTGCATTGGCTCACTCATCAGCTTTGAGGTGTCATCCAGGGACCAACAGATGATGCTTTCAACATCGGCTCGTCTATGGTTGTAAACATATATTTGAGGAAATTGTGTCGATGTTCATCGTAACGCTACAGGAAATGGCGTGTCGTGTGTAACTGCTTTTAATTAAATTTGTATAGGCATAATTTGATTAAAGGCCTATACATGCGTTGTCAGAGCTTTGAAGGTGTCAGCCTTACACAGTATACGATCACGTGCTATACAAATTATCCCATCTTTTCCTCTACTCAACAACTTTGTCTAAGAAAACAACATGATTAATTATGTTTTCGGTTTTGGTCCCAGACATTAGCAAAACTTAACTAATAAGTTTCATGAAGTGGTTGTATGGGACTGCTTGATCGTGGTCATCAGTGAACTTATCCAAGTTCACTTCTAATAAGGAGAGTCTTCTGTTAAACCGGGCAGCAAGACCCTGACACCAGCTTGACCTCCACATTGAACTTGTTTTAAGAGTTGGTTGGTGCAGTGGGCCAGAAAATAAGTTGATAAAATGAGAAGAGCGTCTTACTAAGGGAAATTTACACAACAAGACTGACTGTATAATTCAGCCAGCACTGAGTTCATTTATTCAGCCTTTGTTTTTTTTCCCTACGTTTTTTCCCTCCAAAAAATGATTTCCCCAATATGTACTGAGTCGTGAGCAAATCAAAATGCAGTGCCAGACTTCGCTAGGCAATATCACACTGTCAATCACGTCTCTGTAATGCAATCGGGAGAAAGACTTGGTGTTCCTCCTCGGTTCACTTGCTTTTCTTCAGTATGCCGCAACAGTAAATAATGCTAAGCGTTCCAGGAATTTCTCTTTGTCTAGAATGCTACAGTACCATTTTGTTTTTCAACATCACAAAAGACCAAAGAACCAAAGCACTTCAATTCGTTTTGTTGTTTAACCTTTAGGTAATGGGCTTGATTCTTCCCATCAATGTGTGTGTGAGTATGTCTTTCAATACTATCGATAGGCGACGACCTATTGACAACAATATTCAAGACGCTTGTCATGACTCTGTGTTGTTCTGAAAATGCAGCCATTCTATTGGTAATAGGTGCTAAGGGGCTGCAATGTTGTTTCTCCTGAATAGGTAGCCAGTGGTATGCCAACAACAGTTGTTCCTGTTGTTTTCTTCAGGCCGCAAGTCTTTCCTGTTTCAAGGAACACAACGGAGGAAAAATAAATGTCGTGCTACTCAGAAATGGTGTCCCTGGGCGTTTTAATTATTTCAACGTTTACTCAACTAGGCCTGTGTCATGGTCAGTCACCGTTTTCTCTTTACTAGGCAGAGATGTGTTGTCATTTCAGAAACACTTAACAATGTTCTCAGACACAAATGGCTGACATCTGAACAGCGAGCAATATAAATCAAATCAAATGAAATGTTATTGGTCACATACACATATTTAGCAGATGTTATTGCGGGTGTAGTGAAATGCTTGTGTTCCTAACTCCAACAGTGCAGTCGTATCTAACAATTCACAACAATACACACATCTAAAAGTAAAAGAATGGAATAAATAAATATTAGGTCGAGCAATGTCAGAGTGGCATTTAATAAAATACAGTAGAATAGAATACAGTATAGACATATGAGATGAGTTAAGCAGTATGTATACATTATTAAAGTGACTAGTGTTCCATTATTAAAGTGACCAGTGATTCCATGTCTATGTACACAGGGCAGCAGCCTCTAAGGTGCAGGGTTGAGTAACCGGGTGGTAGCCGGCTAGTGACAGTGTTGAAGTTCAGGGCAGGGTACTGGGTGGAAGCCGGCTATTGATGGCTAATTAACAGGCTGATGGCCTTAAGATAGAGGCTGTTTTTCAGTCTCTCAGTCTCCGCTTAGATGCACCTGTACTGACCTCGCTTTCTGGATGATAGCGGGGTGAACAGGCGTTGACTCGGGTGGTTGAGGTCCTTGATGATCTTCTTGGCCTTCGTGTGACATCGGGTGCTGTAGGTGTCCTGGAGGGCAGGCAGTGTACGGGCGGTGCAGTTACCGTATCAGGCGGTGATACAGCCCGACAGGATGCTCTCAATTGTGCATTTATAAAAGTTTGTGAGGGTCTTAGGGGCCAAGACACAGCCTTCTGAGGTTGAAGAGGCGGGTGGACCATTTCAGATTGTCAAATCAAAATAAATGTTATTGTTCACATACACATTTTTAGCAGATGTTAATGTGGGTGTAGCGAAATGCTTGTGATTGTCAGTGACATGTACGCCGAAGAACTTGAAGCTTTTCACCTTCTCCACTGTGGTCCTGTTGATGGGGATGGGGGCGTGCTCCCTCTGCTGCTCCGGAAGTCCACGATGAGCTCCTTTGTTTTGTTGACGTTGAGGGAGAGGTTATTTTTTTGTAGCACCAATCCGCCAGGGACCTCACCTCCTCCCTGTAGGCTACCTCATCATTGTTGGTAATCAGGCCTGCTACTGTTGTGTCATCTGCAAACTTGATGATTGAGTTGGAGGCATTCGTGGCCATGCATTAATGGGTGAACAGGGAGTAAAGGAGGAGGATGAGCACGCACCTTTGTGGGGCCCCTGTGTTGAGGATCAGTGTAGTGCAGGTGTTGTTTCCTAACTTCACCACCTGCGGGCGGCCCTTCAGGAAGTCCAGGACCTAGTTGCACAGGGCGGGGTTCAGACCCAGGGCCCCATGCTTAATGATGAGCTTGGAGGGTACTATGGTGTTGAAGGCTGAGCTATTGTCAATGAACAGCATTCTTACATACAGTTGGTATTCCTCTTGTCCAGATGGGATAGGGCAGTGTGCAGTGCGATGGCGATTGCATCATATGTGGATCTATTGGGAAGGTATGCAAATTGAGGTGCTGTAGGTGTTTTTTTTTTTCGTTTCTTGAGTCATGATATTGAATATGGAAATAAATGTAACTGTAACATCTAGATAGTCCATCATTGTTTTTTATTTTATTTTTATTTCACCTTTATTTAACCAGGTAGGCCAGTTGAGAGCAAGTTCTCATTTACAACTGCGACCTGGCCAAGACAAAGCAAAGCAGTGCGACAAAAAACAACACAGAGTTACACATAAGAATAAGCAAGCGGAACTGACAGTCAATCATGTTTAACCGTTGTCCTTTCTTAAACACAACAACTATGCCAACAACATGCGTAGGCTCATTATTCAATCAAATAAAACACATTAACATTTTCAATATATAACCTTGGGCTATATTATTGAGAAGGCTAGTAGATAGAAAATGTTTCTACATATACTAGCGACTTTCGTATTGTCAATGTCTTTGCTACAAGGCCTGTTAATTCTCATGGTCAAACCAGAAGGCAACAAACATACAACACTATAGCACTTTTATGCTTGTGACTCACCCAATACATACAGTACAGAGACTCCGAGTCATCCAGCCTCTACTCTCTCTACCTTCCACCCCCTACTCCATCCCTGGCCTGAAGTTCTCCCAATCCGCCTGCAGAGGGTACTCTGGGACTGCTGTTGGATCCAGAGCCCCCCTCATCACATCCTTTTGCCCTACGAGTATACACACACACACACACCATCACTCCCTCCTTTCCATCTCTTAGTCTCAGATATCTTTTAGTGATGCTGTATAAACTATGCTCTAGTATATCTTATAGGGAGGTAAGTAGATAGGAGGCTGTGGTAGCTAATGACCATGCGTTACATGTGGACAGCCTTAGAGACCGCGGTGATGGTGCTGGAAGCCTGGTCCTTGACGCGTGTGTCCGATAGGAAAGAGTAACAGTGCACCAGGTTGGAGCCAACACATTTAACGGTTTGCCTGGATTCAAACTAATGGGATTTGATGTAAACTGGCTTGTCAGCACAGACACACACTGATCCTTTTTTCCACGGGGCTAGGGGGTTTGGGGAGTTAGCAAGCAGGATGGGGGTTCCTATACTTCAGATGTGGGTTTTGGTGTTTGTGTGTGTGTGTGTGTACACGCTTGCCGTTGCGGGAAAGGAAAGGTCTGCCTGTCAAATATGATGTGGAAGTGGGGCTTGATAAATAATGGATGTGAGCAGCAGCTGGATAACCATTGATTTATACCTGCAGGTTTCCTGGGATTTTTATAGGATTGGCTAAATGTCATTACTTGCCAGGTGGGAAGGTGATGAACTATAGAGGTAGCGCATGGCGCTTGCAACGCTAGGGTTGTGGGTTCAATTGGCATGTGGAATCAGTATGGAGAAAAAAAGTGAAAATGTATGCAGTACTGTAAGTCCCTCTGGATAAAAGCGTCTGCTAAATTACTAAAATGTAAGTGTGTGGGTGTATGTCTCCTGACATTGGTCCATAAACGTGCAACACAGTGATAGATTGTGAAAAATCTAGCCTCCCATCACCTCGCACTCATACACACAACGTAATGTGTTCAAGAGAACATGTAGTTAGGTGAACTGCTGTTACGATAGCAGTGAAAGTACATGTAGTTAGGTGAACTGCTGTTGCGATAGCAGTGAAAGTACATGTAGTTAGGTGAACTGCTGTTGCGATAGCAGTGACAATACTTGCAGTTAGGTGAACTGTTGTTGTGATAGCAGTGACAGTACTTGCAGTTAGGTGAACTGCTGTTGCGATAGCAGTGACAGTACTTACAGCCTGTCATATCTAGCTGTAATAGCTACTCTGTGTGTGCGTTGGTGTGAAAAGGTCTGTTCGCTACAGCCAGACCCTGTACAGTACATTACTAAAGGCCATGTCGAGTCATAAGACACAGACAGGTTGGGGCCAAACTAAAAGACGCTTCCTGGCCCCTCACTACTAACGGCCTGGTTCGGTCCTCTGTGTCTCCCATCCAGTAATCCTCTCCTAGATCCCTCCACATGCATCCTGATGTCACCCAATATTAACTAAAGATGATTAATTCAACTCTCCAAGATTGTAATCTCTTATGAACAAACCTGTCCCCGGATCCCATCAACAAACACTGTAGTGGATACATCTTGAAGGTCAAGCACCCATTTCTAATTAATTGCGTTTGGGCTTTTTGATAATGTTTCCATGGCGAGAGATCAAGCTAAGCCCGCCATTAATATTCACCCAACCTTGTTTTCTTGCCACTGTATTAGTTGTTTGTTTCTTTTCTCTTTTTTTCCCTACCTTGTTTCATGGCCCAGGTGTTATTTGGATCTCGTATTCAGACGAAACCTTGTTGCTGGAAAAGCTCTGTAGGATAGTTGTCAATTACCCCCTTGTTTCAGATGCGGTCGTTGTCTTCATTAGGCAGGCTGGGTGCATTCTGGGAGACCCACTCGGGAGGTTGCCTTCACTTGTGTCGGCACAGAGGCCCTTACCCGGGGAAATCTAGAGGAACGCTACCTCCGTCCGATCCAGGGGATTTTGCAGGAAATCTTCATTTAAAATCGCTGTTAATGCCTAAGGAGCAGAGCGAGGGGATCGGCAAAATAGAGCAGGGACAGCTTGAGTTGTGGTGGAGGTGTGTGTACACACCAGTGAAGTGACTTTACCTTTTTCTATCCACTTTGTTGGAGTTTTGGATCTTGTTTTATTAAAGGCTCTCTGACTCACTTTCCCTCCCAATGCACGATTTCCAACAGGCTTAAAGAGTTTTACACCTCAGTGCCTGTGTGTCCTTAAGCGTAATTCAGGGAACGGGGGGAAATTGTGTGCATTTACAATGCGATAAACCTCATTATGTCTGCCCACTAACCATTTTCGCATTATCG
This sequence comes from Thymallus thymallus, assembly GCA_023634145.1. NCBI lineage: Eukaryota > Metazoa > Chordata > Actinopteri > Salmoniformes > Salmonidae > Thymallus > Thymallus thymallus. Next base: position 13,412,227 of record CM042384.1, on the reverse strand, counting down.
GGAAATGGTTTACGGCAGGCTTATACGGCCCAATTGAACCGCAGTGCATCGGTCCATTGTTGGATGGGTGAATGTGATGCTTGTCTTACCCTGACTGAGTTTAATGTTACTCCAATGCCTTCTGAATGGGTAGGAATTCCTCGACCGGGTGCCTTTTGTGTTCAAGTGATTAAACCAGGGGGAATTTGCGTCTGCAGTGGGACATCAGTGCTGTCGCTGGTGCGTGGCAGACAGACATACCTTTTTGCATGCTAATTGTCGAGCCTTGTTCCAACCGACGGACGTACTGTGTAGTACAAAGAGACATGGTGCATGGTGATCAGAGCTCGCAAAAGGAATATGACAATTTCACAGCTATTTGGATGGAATGGGTGAAATTATTTGTATCCATATTTCTATGGATGTTATGAAGTAATTAAAGCGATCGACGCAAGCATGGATTGAATATGGATTAGGCAAAGTCAGAATAGACACAGCTCAGAGGTTAGAACAGCTACTTGAACCGTGTGTATGTGTGTGCTCGGCACATGTTGAGCGGTGACAGATCGATTGGGTATTGGATTTATGGCAGGCGGTAAAGCTGTGGATTTTATAAGAGGGTGAAAGAGTCTGATGACCTTTTGATGTAGCCCAAAGAGAATATGATCAGCATCATTTATGAATGAAAGCCTAGTTCTAGATCAAAATGATGAAAGCATTTGAATGGAGGTATAGTGTTTTCCACAAGCATATGGAGTAGCCAGTCAAATAGAAAAAGTTGCCAGCCAGGCTCCCCTAGGAACAAACTCTATTTTGGTGGCCTCTGGTACATTCTAAGCCTTCATTCTATCCGAAATACACAGCGCAATACGATCGATTGGTATAGTGTTTGCAATTGAAATTATTTAAAACGTATGAACTCAGTGTATTGTTAGGCCTCTATGATCAGGACTATTTTCTAAGTAAAGTAATATTAAACCTTATTTAACATTTAACCTGTTCTAAATGAAATGAAAGTATTTTACTGCAAGATAAGAATTGGCACAATAATATTGGTTCTTCAAATGATGTATTTTATTAAAACAGAACAATGAAGTAAATAGGCCAAATTATCTTGGAAAAATTAATTAAAGGTTACATTTAAAATCATACAAATTGTGTGACAGGAACCTTTTCAAATGACAAAAGAGTCTAAAATAAACGTAACAGATGCTCAATTAAATTCTGGGTCCATACGTGTTAACATCTGTTGAATTATTGAAAGAAATTCACAAGTTTGCAGTATGTCATTTATTTAAAAAAATACTTGTTTAGCAACAGAAGCCACAGATTTCTTCTTAAAGAATCCTGTAATAGTCTGACTTCCACAGGCTTCAAGATTCCTTTTAAGAGGCTATTTCTCAGCTAGCTGCAGTACAGATATGATTAAAGAATGAAGCTGGTGTTAAACATGGGCTTTGCTACACAGAAACAATTCGATCTGTTTTCTGTTATTATATTTTTGACCAGAGTGAGGTTATCTCTCCACTAGCCTACCAATTGTTCCTGCTGTGATCTCACACAGTGGTGTAGTGGTGCCTGGAGAAGTGGGTATGAACTAAAATTATAAATCCCATATTGGTCATTCACAGTAAGGCCGACCCAATCTGTACTGTGTAAGTAGTAGGTCTATAAATTCACAGGTTTCTAATAGAAGTCACACTTTCTTTTTATATAACATCCAATTATGATGTTTTTCTAAGGCCACAACAATGTTTAAACCACATCAGGAAACCACTTTTGACGTCTGGGAAAAATCTAGGACATTTTGATTTGAGTGTAGTTACACTTTAATTCAAATGTGCAGGCTAGTTAACATTTAATTGAGAAGGTGTTTTGGAAAGCACCTGTATATTTTTCCTGTTCCTTAATTGTTTGAAACCTGGACCTTTTACTTATTATGAGGCATGACTTACCTTGCTTTAAAAGTAGTCTAACCAAAAATTATCTTATAAAGACTTCCTCTTCTATTGGTCTAGCAGCCAAAGGCATTATCCTAGTCATATTAGAAACCCATAATAGTTGTGGTTTTTGGGGGGGGGGGGGGTTTCTGGAAAAGAAAGTGAGTATAGAATTTCAGAATTTTCAGAATATATCTACAGATAATGGCCAAAAAACCTAACAGTATGTAAATTAGGGAGCCAAATGAACAACTCTCTTACTGACAAGTCACTCACTTTAACATCCCTGTCTGGCAAGTCCTGATGGACTTTATATCGAAAATACAAACAAGATCTTCAGTTTACTTGTGTCGATAGATAGATAGATAGATAGATAGATAGATAGATAGATAGATAGGTACTTTATTTATCCCCCGGGGGGGAAATTTCATTATCAAGCAGCTACAACAAAAACACAGGGCAGGTGCAAAATGCCACAACGAAAGTACACAAAAGACAGATACACGGTACATGATACATAGAGCGGCAGTATGAAAAAGTATAGAAATACAGGATATCTGGAGTGCAAAAAAAAGCTATAAAAAGGACATTGCATAGATGCGATACTATAGACAAATAACTAGGTTGTGTGATTTATGAATGGCAAGGATATATGAGATCGACTTTATTCAGTCAGTTCGACACCTTTTTATAAACTAGTCAACCTTGCTGTTCGTCAATAATACCACAGTAAATAGCCTATGTGCCACTTCTCCTTGGCTGCATATGAAACACTTGAAAGAAAACAAATGAATGTGCCAGAAAACAATAGGCTAAGTGGATTTTGTCTCAACATTACCACATTATATGGGACATGCCAATTCACTCACAGAGACGATGAAGGAGTATCATGCTCTCTCCCTCCATGTAAAGAAATGTGACTGCAACTACAGCGCACACAACCCACACACCCAGGTACCGGAAGGAAGGACAGACAACAGACTGTCAAATCTGCATTGTCACCCTGTCATTGCTCTCTTTGTGACTGACAGGCTCCTGTCCTATCAATAGATCGCTAGAAGATGCATTTTGTTCATTCTAGTGGGAGAGAGCTCTGCAGACTTTTTCCTGACTAGCGAATTGGAAAGTAGCCTAGTTAATTTAACCCTTTACACTCATGGGAATTGGCCTATATGGATAGGGATAAATTGAAATGTTTCTTACAGAGAAAAAGGAAAAGCATATGCATAACCATAGAAGCGATTTAAACCGTTTGGAGTTAATGTGGAAATTATTAGACCAAAGGTGAGGATAACAGTTTACCTGACACAAGACTGAATCCAAACATTACAATGTTGATTGTATGTGCCTTTTACATTTACTGTACTTTTGACCGTCTTTGTTGATGAAGAAATCTGAAAATACTCTTGATACATTCAATAACATGATAAGAATATGGAAAATGTGAGGTATTTGCAACATAAGACAACAAACATTTTTGTTTGTGTGAGAGGACTAACTGGTATCTCCAAGTGGCCACACACCTCTCCAAGGTGTTCCCATTACTGAAGTAATTTCAATGCACTTTTATGACTCAAAGAAGAGTCCTCAACTATAAGGTGCTTTTTTTTCAGCTCTCTTAGCTGTGCCTTTGAGGAACTAGAGCAAGCACACTTGTAGTTGATTTGGTTGGAACACAGCCCTGCAACCCTGCCATCACACAATTTCTGATATTGTTCAATCAATCCAAAAATGGACCATTATAAATTGCAGTCTGGTTCAGGTGGGCATCATTTGAAAGCTTGTTCTATTGTTCAACATGACTAGCTAAGTAATAAAATATGATATTACAGTGTTAGCTTTCACAATGCAATTCAGGGAAATGGATCGTAATTTTGGTGCACGTAGAAAGGAGTCATGAGTGCATTCAGGTGCGTGTGCTGCGGCAAATTTTCTTCACAATAGACAAACAGGCTCGATCTGTTCAGAACTATCCAGAGTATAATGCCTTGTCAACGTGTGACTGTACAACAAACTTAGTGATCATTAAAAAATAACAAAAACATCAAAGCGGAATTTATTATAATCCTCAATGTCTCATCTTTCTAAATAAATAGTCCTCTTAATTTACAGCATCCCCCTCACTCAGAAAACAAAACAGTACAAAAATTGCCCAATTAACGGGAGGGGTGGGGGCAACTTCTGGTCGCGCGAGTTGCTCAAGCTCAGAACAGCTGTCAGTCAAAACACATACAGTGCTGTGCAGTGCAGAGTCAGAGCTCTGACGTCATGTATAGCATGTTACTATACAGGCGCTACGCTCCGCCATCTACAACCCGTATACAGGTACAAGTGTAAAGGGTTAAGTAGAAAAGAGGATGTTGATGTAAACTATTTCACATTTCCTATCAACTTTCCTATCAAGCACGTATCAGGTAACAGAAACCCAGCTCTGTCTGTCCATCGTTTTCTTCTCTTCCATGGCCACGACAGCCCACTCCAAACAGAGAAACGATCCCTTCAAACCTCCGGCGATCTGGATTGTAATTTTTACAGTCACACAAGGCTGATTATCAGATTTCACAATTCCTGGAGAAGTATGCAACATCTGCACATCTCGACTGCAAAAACGACCACCTGGAATGCGACCAACGACAGTACTCAATTGGGAGGGTGGGACCACAATGTTCTTCAGCCTCTGATTGGCTCTCATCAGGACTCCTTCCTATCATCCCCGCTAACGCTATGGCAAACTCTTGGCAAACGCTAGGATATCTCTAGCTGTTAAGTGGCAGAACTCCAGACAGGGCCGCGCTAAAGGGAGGGAGATGGACGCTGTCGCCGGGTGCCCGTTTTAATATTGATTGAGGAACCATAATGTAATTTCGCCATCCGTTTTCCTCTTTGCAAATATTGGGGGTAAAAGGTGACCGCTGTCCATTGTAAATCCTCTTTCTCTCTCGCTGTCAGCCATTGGGTGGCGGCCCAAAGCAGTAAAGTCCTCTGGCTGATAGCCGTTTAGAGTTGGCATCGGGCTCCGCACAAGCGCCTTCATTTCACTTTTACCCTTGTCAGTCTTCTTTCGGTCGGCCTGGAAACCACCTGTACGGAAAAGCCATAAAATCCTGTCCCTGTCACGGGGACAAATTTAGAGAATCAAATTATACATCTTTTAACTTGGCGGGCAGAACTTTGAGTGATCTTTGTCTGCTCATCACTCTCTTCCCAGATCAGCGTTTCACATTTCACACCCTCAGAGAAAGCCGTGCCGGCGGAACCAGACAGAGCGTTACAGCCCAATAAACCAAATGGAATGAAATGAAATACTGAGTGGTTTTGCTTAAAAGGGACATGTTCATGTTCTAGTCTACTCTGGTGTCGTTCAATGTCAGATACCAGTTGCTAGTGACACTCTTGCATGATGGAGGTTGATATGATTAAGCAGTTTTCACCTAGATGTTTTTCTTCTTCAGGCGAGGTGAAAGGGCTCCCAAAGCAACATCCAGGCCCTGTGGCAAGAAAATTGCCAATCAAAATAACTCTTTTAGGCTAGATAGCTTGGGACGAAGGCCCGTCCCTTCTTTAAAAAGGTAGGGGATACACTGTGTTGAAGAGCATCAGGATCCTATACTTGACACCATTGGTAAACATGTTTATATTTGTGAAGTGTGTGTGTGTAGGTAAACGTTTGTGTGTGTGGCGAAGAGATGTTATAACTTGTGTGTGGGCCTTTGTGTCGGTGTGTGGCGTGGGTGGCTGGCTGGGTGAGTCACGCTGTGTCGTAAAAATAAGTGCTCACCTGCTGCTGATATCCTCCAACATCTGTTCAGCTCTCTTTATTACAGTAGGGCTGCTGTCATGCCTTTAGTGTATGCAGCCATGCTTATGTGTATGTATGGACGAGACAGCGGTGCTGCTGTGTATTTAATGTAGAAGCAACAGAAGGAGCTTTATAGAATTGAATGATGATCACCGTATCACATACACAACACACGCCAACGCACATCGACTTGGATTGAGTTAGAATAGACACATCCAGGTCTATTCCCTCCGCTGCTCTCCTCTTTCCACACACACCTTCTCGCTCTCGCTCTCTCCTAATTTAGTGTGTGTAATGTCCGACAAGCATGTGGTGTTTATAATGCGCCCAAGACCCTTTTGTCCTTTCTCCAACGCACACACAACACATGCACTGCTCAGTGTGCCACAGAAGGAGTCTGTTTTTAAATGAACTTCGTTAAAGCAGCACTGCATTTATCCACAGGAAAGAGAAGCACACGCAGGAGGAAACCGTGCCCTTCTCCTCTTTGAAGCAGCTAGTGCCAAATCCCATTCTCACCGAGCGTTTAACCCCCTACGTCTGACAGCCAGCCCCCCGGTACACAGGCTGAGAGAAAGAGGGAGAGCACATACACTCAGACATGTATGAACTGTTTACACTATAAGCTGCACACATGAATGATCACACACACGTGCGTGCACACACACACACACTACCACACACCAATTTCACACACAGACAGAGCACACACATCTGGATGCAGACACACACTCGCATATGATCTAACGATGCATTATCACTGCAATAACACTGCATAAAATGAACGGCTTTGTCAATTGCAGCAGCAGGGATGCTATGGGTGGTAATGTTTTGCCAAACATGGCCTCACGATTGGGTTGTGTATTGTGGAAATACCTACTATTTCAGCAGGGGCTCTCGCAGCCAAGGGGATCAGAAGTTTGATAGAGAAAAAGCTGAATATGTGTGGATGGATGGATGGATGAGGGAAGTATCTTCAAAAGGCTCATCGAGATCTTGTGTTAGTCAGTGTGGCCTGTGTGTTTGATTTCCTGCCCTCTATATCCCTTTGCATATCCTGTAGCATTTGTTATGTACAGGCCCAGTTAGAAATCCTCTCCTCACCTGTTCTCTGTCAGAAAATGACGACATAGTCATTCCAATGTGGTGTGTTGTATGTTTAAAGATGCTAAGGGATGCAGCCTTTAGACTTTTATAAAATTTTTGAGAACGCTAGATAAAGGTAAGATTTTCTAATTGAAGGGACTAAGTCAAGAGTCTGTGCTTAACATTTGGGGCATATTTTTTGTGTGTATCTTGCTACAGTATCATCACTTCTCTGTTAGTACATTCTCTCTGTGTAGTTGAACTCCGCTGCTCCTTCTGTTCCAGAAGTTGGACTTTATTACTATTTTACCAGGCGATGCAGCAGTCCCAAGGTACCAAACCTTCAGACTTTGATATTTCCAATATTTCCAATTTCCTTTTCTGATTTCTCTCACCCTTCTTGTTGGAGGAGCCAGAATTTGAATAAACGAAGGGAGCAAGGCGATATCCCACATGCATCATGCTATTCCGGCGCTAACTTGGGCAGGTTTTTCTCACTAGAGCTAATTCATATGTGACACGCCAGGATCAACAGAGCGAAAGATGGAGAGATGGAGAGGAGGGATGGAGCTGATGGATGGAGGAAGGGTAGACACATTATTACCGAGCCCTACCCCAGGGCCTAGTGGTTCACCGCAGAGGTTAACTGGTTGGGTTGCTCGGTGCCAGTTGGCATGGCTACGGTTTCCCAGGGTACGTGCCTCGCCTTACTCCTTGTGTCACGCGAGCCCATTGTTAGCGCCAGCAAGTGTCATTCAAAAGACAGCCAATGGCGGCGCCCAACTGCACCTCGCTCAATGACGGACAGCCGACTGCACTGTAGGCTCCACTCCCACTCAACTTTTGAGACGAGACAGTCAACTACAGTCTAGCCTGTGATATCACATCTTTAAAAACAGTCGTCTAATGAAACTCCCCATCTCTCTTTTATGATCTCACCCACAAATAATTGAGTTATTTCTGCATTTCAAGCGATATGGAGAAATGTGGGAACTGGGATGGCGGCCCACTGCGCAGACTGGGGCTTCCGTCGGTTGATGAATGTCTCTATCTGCAGGCATTAGGTGTTCTATTTTTCATACCGTGGCCTTGTCGGCCTCGGCGGCGGGAACTGCGCACTCGCGCACAGCCCTCATGATCCTCGGAGAGGCTGACTAATCCCGGGCCTGTGTCTGGGGGCGAGAGCGGAGAGAACAGGCACTGCTCACCCAGCCGAAAGGTCACACCTGTCAGCGGTGCCGAAGAAAAGAGGGCAGAGAAGAGGAGGAGGAGGGATCCGCTAGTGGCCGCTAAAGCCTGGAGAGCCACGATGTCTCAGTGTCTCAGACACACAGACAAAGAGAGACATGCATGAGACTCCGACAGACACTGGCACAAACAAGCCTAGGACACGCACACAGATGGAGATACACAGCATAGATAAAGACAAAGATATCATACAGACATGCACACATATACAACCAGTGTTTCCCCTATGATTTTTGTGAACGACTGTGAGAAGGTCACTTCTGGTGTGACTTTTTTTTAAAGGAAATTCGAATCCAAAATGCATTAAAAAATGATGTTCTCTTCCTTTGAAACTCAGTTTAATTGTAACTTAACCCAGAATTTTGCTAGAATATGCCATGGCTGTCTCAGTCACCAGATTTCAACCCAATTGAACACTTGTAGGTGATTCTGGAGTGGCACCTGAGACAGCGTTTTTTTTCATACTCATCAAACCAACCAGTCATGTCCTGTGGCAAAATAATGGCATGCCCAGCATTTTTATACATGACCCTAAGCATTGCTTAATTCACTCAGGAACCACACGTACATTATTTTGGCAGTTACCCGTATGTCACTATGATCTTAAAAGCGCGTGTCTGCAGAAATTGTAAAAACATTTATTCAAATATATTCATTTAGCAGCAGTCCAACGCTGCTAAATTAATATAGGGGAAACACACACGTGCAGCCAGTGTCTCTGTATTAGTCACAATTGTGTTTCTTTAAAGCCTCTGATCTGTAGGAGCAAACGGGAGGAACATTGCCTCTTTACGAGTCTCTCTCTCTCTCTCTCTCTCTCTCTCTCTCTCTCTCTCTCTCTCTCTCATCAACTCTTCTCTAAACAAAGCAATTATTTAGCCCTGCTCTTGTTCAATATGCACTTTGTACTTCATTGAATCTTTAAGGGTGGGTGGCGCCATGTGCTTTGAGTCCTGAGGCACTCGAAGAGCTCAGTGGAGTACTCAAGCTCTCTCCTCCAGCCTCTCCATATTGGTCCACATTCTAGGTAGTGTCCATCACAGATACAGGCAATAGTTGCTTTCCTTGGTTCACTACAAAAAGCTTTAGGCCCTACTGTTATATTGGACGTCTAGTAGCCAGCTAATGGGGATACTTGTAAACACTACAGCTAGGTCGTTCCAAATGTTATGATAGCGTTATTGTAGGGTTGTTCTAGCGATACGAGCGTTATTCGAACATTATCGCACCATTATGAGCGTTATTCTAGCATTATTCTAGCGTTATTCTAGCATTATTTTCCAGTCCACAGGAGGCTTCTCGCTTCCGCATCACTTTGGGCAGGGCAACCTGCCATTACTCCCAAATCATTATTCTAGTGTTCCTCAAGGGTTCTTCCATCATTATTCTCCAGTCGACAAGAGGCCCAAACTCTCACTTCAACATCACTTGGGCCGCAGAAAGGCAACCTGCCATGACTGAAGCTCTATTTTCCCATTCAACAGGCTAATTAATCTTGCTTTGTTGGCGTAGTCAAGCCAAACCTGAAGAGAGCCCCTCTCTGCTGATGCAAGGGTTTTTATCTGCAAGTTGTAGCGTTCATTTATGGGTGGTTAAAGATCTCTCCATCTGTTATAAGGTTTGTGTGTGTGTATGTGTGTCGGGCAGCAGACTTGATGAATAGGTATTTCTACTGCTATTGAATGGACGCAGGCTCCCTAGATGGAGGCGGTGTAATGGTGCGGATATTAGACGAAACAGCTTTTGTTTGCCCCTCATCGCGGGCTGAATGAGTCCAATAAGAGTTGATTAGGAGAGGAGCCTTTTCATGTGTGTGACCCACACAGGCACGCACGCACAGATACACACACACACACACCACATAATTCCCCCACAGAACACTCTCACCTTATCTGTCGAGTGATGAGAAGATCATCTGTGTGCATTTTTTACCATCTGAACATAATATTCCATATATTATTATTTTCCTGCCGGATACTGGTGGACAGTTTTTAAAAATCATATTTACTTCCCTTGCGGGAAAAAAAGAACGGGGAAGAAATTGGTTATTATTACAGACAACCCCAATATACACATAAGAGGAAGATCAAAGCCAACTGGAATTTAGAAAATAAGCTAATCATACTGTATGTTTACCCAACAGAGTGGTTTGATATTTAGGAAACTCCATCCTCGCATGTGTGTGTGTCTGAGTGTTTGCGTGCGTGTGGCCAATACTGAATACACACACACACACACACACACACACACTATCATCACCAGGTCTAGGAGTCTCATTGTCATTAATCACGCCCGTCAGCGGGGGCAGCCCATCTATCCACTAACACTTGTGGGGATCGGAAATCATTAGTGTCCCAGCCAACACAACGCAAGCGTACATTCCTACACACTAATACTGTATAACACACATTATACATATTCTTAAAACACATTGAAACATCTCCTTTGTTCATTAAATAAATCAAATAGTGTCAAATTAATAATATCACAATGGTACCCATTGTAGCTTTTGGACCAGAGAAAGACAGGGCTCTCTTAGGTAACTTGGTCCTTAAAAACAAAGCAGTACATTTGTGTCAAACTTATTCTGCGAGAAATGTAAAATATCTCTCTCTTTCTATCTCCCTCTCTCAGGCTTTTTTGTTTGTTTGTCAGATAAGTTGAATCGTGTCATAGCGGATACTTACTTATCACAAATGGTGTGTATCCCTTTCATTCAGACATCTGGTTGTAGCAGAACAAAGATCCGGAGCAACAGATCGTTTGAAGTCAACAAAAGATGATTGGAATCTTGGTTACCTGTTGAAATGTTGTTCTGTCAAGTTTCTGGGGAATGAGGGGGGAAAAAAACTGTGCGAACCACAGTTACTCAGGCCTCATGCCCAAACGCTGGATCTGGGTTAGCCCCTTACAGAGGGCTTTGGGAAGAGGTGTACATAACATCAAAGAGCACATCTCTACTGTTGTCTCCCTTGTTTATTTAAAAAATATATATAAGCCAGAACTTTGTTGCTATTTAGAGTGCTACGCTGCCCCCTTGACTGCCCCTTCTGCGGTCCCTACGCAGGAGATGTAAGGAGCGGAGACCAGTGCATTAGGCCCTCATAGTCCAAAAAATGCAAGCGAGGCTTCCGCCCAACTCTTTAAATGAGATCCACTGCGACTTACAGTTAAACAACCAGCTTGTTTACCCCTCTGTGACATAGTATAAATATGCTAAATAATACAGTAGGGTATGTGCATAGATTTCACAAGCGACCCTTCCCTTTGAGGTGCCTTCTAATATATATATATATTTTTTTTTTCATTCCCTTTATTTTCTTATTTCTGGACAATTTACATATTGAACATTGTGCTTCGTAGCCTCGCAAAGACTTTTCAGGGTTTTATTGAGCCACTGGCGGCTGACCTTCACCAATTGATTGGCGGAAGGAGGAGACCGACGGAGTACCGTTGAAAGCAAGACGCTCTACGCCGGGCAAGTGTTGGGGCTCGTTATTATATGGCCGTAGGAAAATCCATAACCTGTCCTCAACGATCATGCTGTGCCTTTTGAAACACAAAAGGCACCTGTCCATGAAATATTGTGTCTGTCTGTCATGGATGATGAGTGTTATTGCTGTATGTGGCGTTGTCTTGTGTGAGGTTTCAGCGCCATATCCTCTTTTTTTTTCACTATCACACAGGGTTATCTTTATAATAAGCAGTGATCTCATGTTTCCCATTGTCAGTTTGTGCTTCTAGTGCCTGTAGCTCGGTAGTTATAGCACAAGGATCTGCAGTGAGAAGTTGTATGACTTTAAATGACGCTCTCGCTCTCGCTCTCTCTCGTCTCAGGCGGATATGCTAGCTGGCTCTGGCTGGCGTCTGTTATTTTCTTTATTAAGGTGTCATTGAGATTTAGTGCAGACAGGAGTCCTGGGAGATTAGAGCAGGATTCCCCCACTCAACACACACACTCGCATGCATGCATACATACACAATAGTGCAAACTCAGAAGACTCTTCTAAACTCCTAAATCATGCAATGCAGAGACTTAATTGAAAGGGTTGACTAAAATGCACTTAAAATGTTATCAAGAGAGACAGTAGGAGATTATTCTAAAACGAGACACACCTAGTACAGCTCTATTGTATTGGCTTGTGATGTTTGTTTGCTTGTTGTGTGAGTATGTATGCACTTGCAGGGATTTGTATGTATGTGTGTATGCATGCATGCATATCTCTTTGTCTGTGTGTGGGTGTGTGCACGATCGTGCATGTGTTTGTGTCTGTGTCTATGTATGTGTATGTGTGCTGGGATGTAACAAGTCCCCTCTCTACTCCAAGGAGGTTGGTATAGATATGGAAATCAATAGAGCAAGGCCAAGGTCCTGACCCTGAGTGTGGAGAGAAGCTCTACGCCACAGTACCCACGGCATAAAAAAAGCTAATGATCTCAAGAGCCAGTTGAGAAAAGTACTGACGCAATGCCTCTGTCAGTTAGAACTTAAGTGAACTCACTCAATAGCTTGGCCAGGTCTCATTTGAAAAAGAGGTCACGTAAAATGGAAAAGGAAATAATGTTTCCTGAGTGTACACCTGACCATTCTGTCTTTTCAAATTTGAGATGTCACCCAAACAAAATGCAACAAACAGAAGATGCTCTATCGTTCCTCCCTGTATATCCTCAAAGCTTGAAACATAGCAGGGATTGAGAATGTCAGTGGGAGTTGTTATGGGTCGTTCCACAAAATTTCTTAGCCTTTAAGTGATATCACAGGCTAGACTGTAGTTGACAGATTTTTTACATTTTCGAACACCTGTAACTGCCATTTCCTGCAATCTAGAGCAAAACATACTCTATTAGGGTGTGGTGTCTGTCCTTAAATGATAACAAATAAAGTAAAATAAATAACATTTATATATATAGATATATAGATATAGATATAGATAGATATATGTATACAGATATAGATATAAAAATGTAATTTTTTTAACTTTATTTGTTATCATTTAAGGCCAGCCACCACACCCTAATAGAGTATATATATATACACATACACCATCGTTCTGTTTGGAGGAAAAAGGGGGAGGCTTGCAAGCTGAAGAACACCATCCCAACCGTGAAGCACGGGGGTGGCAGCATCATGTTGTGGGGGTGCTTTGCTGCAGGAGGGACTGGTGCACTTCACAAAATAGATGGCATCATGAGGAAGGAAAATTATGTGGATATATTGAAGCAGCATCTCAAGACATCAGTCAGGAAGTTAAAGCTTGGTCTCAAATGGGTCTTCCAAATGGACAGTGACCCAGAGCCCTGACCTCAATCCTGTAGAACATTTGTTGGCAGAAATGAAAAAGCGTGTGCGAGCAAGGAGGCCTACAAACCTGACTCGGTTACACCAGTTTTGTCAGGAGGAATGGGCCAAAATTCACCCAACTTATTGTGGGAAGCTTGTGGAAGGCTACCTGAAATGTTTGACCCAAGTTAAGCAATTTAAAGGCAATGCTACCAAATACTAATTGAGTGTATGTAAACTTCTGACCCACTGGGAATGTGATGAAATAAATAAAAGTAAATCATTCTCTCTACTACTCTTCTGACATTTAACATTCTTAAAATAAAGTGGTGATCCTAACTGACCTAAGACAGGGAATATTTACTAGGATTAAATGTCAGGAATTGTGAAAAACTGAGTTTAAATGTATTTGGCTAAGGTGTATGTAAACTTCCGACTTCAACTGTATATACAGTGGGGAGAACAAGTATTTGAAACACTGCCGATTTTGCAGGTTTTCCTACTTACAGAGCATGTAGAGGTCTGTAATTTTTATCATAGGTACACTTCAACTGTGAGAGACGGAATCCAGAAAATCACATTGTATGGTTTTTAAATAATTAATTTGCATTTTATTGCATGACATAAGTATTTGATCACCTACCAACCAGTAAGAATTCTGGCTCTCACAGACCTGTTCGTTTTTCTTTAAGAAGCCCTCCTGTTCTCCACTCATTACCTGTATTAACTGCACCTGTTTGAACTCGTTACCTGTATAAAAGACACCTGTCCACACACTCAATCAAACAGACCCCAACCTCTCCACAATGGCCAAGACCAGAGAGCGGTGTAAGGACATCAGGGATAAAATTGTAGACCTGCACAAGTCTGGGATGGCTACAGGACAATAGGCAAGCAGCTTGGTGAGAAGGCAACAACTGTTGGCGCAATTATTAGAAAATGGAAGAAGTTCAAGATGACGGTCAATCTCCCTCGGTCTGGAGCACCATGCAAGATCTCACCTCGTGGGGCATCAATGATCATGAGGAAGGTGAGGGATCAGCCCAGAACTACACGGCAGGACCTGGTCAATGACCTGAAAAGAGCTGGGACCACAGTCTCAAAGAAAACCATTAGTAACACACTACGCTGACATGGATTAAAATCCTGCATCGCACGCAAGGTCCCCCTGCTCAAGCCAGCGCAAGACCAGGCCCGTCTGAAGTTTGCCAATGACCATCTGGATGATCCAGAGGAGGAATGGGAGAAGGTCATGTGGTCTGATGAGACAAAAATAGAGCTTTTTGGTCTAAACTCCACTCGCCGTGTTTGGAGGAAGAAGAAGGATGAGTACAACCCCAAGAACACCTTCCCAACCGTGAAGCATGGAGGTGGAAACATCATTCTTTGGGGATGCTTTTCTGCAAAGGGGACAGGACGACTGCACCGTATTGAGGGGAGAATGGATGGGGCCATGTATCGCGAGATCTTGGCCAACAACCTCCTTCCCTCAGTAAGAGCATTGAATATGGGTCGTGGCTGGGTCTTCCAGCATGACAACGACCCGAAACACACAGCCAGGGCAACTAAGGAGTGGCTCCGTAAGAAGCATCTCAAGGTCCACTTTGTAAGTGGGAAAACCTGCAAAATCGGCAGTTTATCAAATACTTGTTCTCCCCACTGTATGTATATGTATATATATGTGTATATATATATGTATGTATGTATGTATGTATGTATGTATGTATGTATGTATGTATGTATGTATGTATGTATGTATGTATGTATGTATGTATGTATGT
The DNA here is from genome assembly GCA_023634145.1 of Thymallus thymallus. NCBI lineage: Eukaryota > Metazoa > Chordata > Actinopteri > Salmoniformes > Salmonidae > Thymallus > Thymallus thymallus. The sequence goes on along the minus strand of CM042384.1, from coordinate 13,397,113 downwards.
ATGTATGTATGTATGTATGTATGTATGTATGTATGTATGTGTATATATATATATATATATATATATATATATATACAGCGGGTGAAATAAGTATTGAACACGTCACCATTTTTCTCAGTAAATATATTTCCAAAGGTGCTATTGACATGAAAGTTTCACCAGATGTTGGTAACAACCCAAGTAATCCATACATACAAAGAAACCAAAACAAATAAGTTCAGATATTAAGTAATGTGTAATAATGTGAAATGACACAGGGAAAAGTATTGAACACATGAAGAAAGGGAGGTTCAAAAAGGCATGGAAAGCCAAGACAACAGCTGAAAACTATCAGTAATTAAAAAGCAATCCAGCCCCCTGTCAGTTCAAATTAATATCAGCTGGTTCAGTCCCAACTGATGGCCTACAAAAAGGTCTCATTGCCAAGGTGTCACACAAGACACATCTCATGATGGGTAAAAGCGAAGAGCTGTCTCAAGACATTCACAACCTAATTGTTGCAAAACATAATGATGGCATTGGTTATAGGCGCATTTCTAAGCTTCTGAATGTTCCAGTGAGCACTGTTGGGGCCATAATACGGAAGTGGAAAGACAATCATTTCACCATAAATTTGCCTCGACCAGGTGCTCCTCGCAAGATTTCTGACAGAGGAGTGAAAAGAATAATCAGAAGAGTTGTCCAAGAGCCAAGGACCACTTGTGGAGAGCTTCAAAAATACCTGCAATTAGCAGGTACTGTTGTCTCAAAGAAAACATTAAGTAATGCACTCCACCGCCATGGCCTGTATGCACGCTCACCACGCAAGACTCCATTGCTGAAAAAAAAGCATGTTGAAGCTCGTTTAAAGTTTGCTGCACAACATTTGGAAAAGCCAGTGAAATACTGGGAGAATATAGTGTGGTCAGATGAGTGCAAAATTGAACTGTTTGGATGTCATAATACACACCGTGTTTGGAGGAGAAATGGCACTGCACATCACCCTAAAAACACCATACCAACAGTGAAGTTTGGAGGTGGGAACATCATGGTGTGGGGCTGTTTTTCAGCAAATGGTACTGGCAAACTTCACATAATTGAAGGATCGATGAATGGGCAAATTTACCGAGACATTCTTGACAAAAATCTGCTGCCATCTGCCAGGATGATGAAGATGAAACAAGGGTGGACATTTCAGCAAGACAATGATCCCAAACACACAGCCAAGGAAACTCTCAATTGGTTTCAAAGAAAGAAAATAAAGCTGCTAGAATGGCCCAGCCAATCACCTGACTTAAATCCCATTGAAAATCTATGGAAAGAACTGAAGATCAAGATTCATAGAAGAGGCCCACGGAACCTTCAAGATTTGAAGACTGTTTGTGTGGAAGAATGGACCAAAATCACACCAGAGCAATGCATGCGACTAGTTTCTCCATACAGGAGGCATCTTGAAACTAATCCAACAAAGGCTTTTGTACAAAGTATTAAATAAATATAAGTGTGTTCAATACTTTTTCCCTGTGTCATTTCACATTATTACACATAACTTAATTTCTGAACTTATTTGTTTTGGTTTCTTTGTATGTATGGATTATTTGGGTTGTTACCAACATCTTGTGAAAATGTCAAGTCAATAGCACCTTTGGAAATATATTTACTGAGAAAAATGGTGACGTGTTCAATACTTATTTCACCCACTGTATATGTAGGACATTATTATACAAAGATTAAGTGCACAGCAACCCTCTTACATTCTTTGGGGAGAACCCTGCAATTAAATTGTTTGTGTGAAGCTTGCATTTAATTGACACTTCTTATTGCACACGCAAGCTTCCATTCCCCCTGTCAAAAGGGGATTCAAAGCTGACTTTAGAAGAAATCGGCAACCCTTTTACGGTCAACCCTGTTACGGTCAACCCTTTTATTTTGCACTTACAATATTATTATTTTTGATTTATACTCTTGCGATGGGTTAGTAATTTTTTTAATGAAGTTTAAAATCTGCTCTTTATGACTCAAAGTAAAAAAAAAAAAAAAAGGTCTTCTCCATTGGTCTAATGATATCTTATTTTTCAAAGACCAGTTGCTACTTTTACATTTTCCATGTAAAGAACACAAGCAAGACAAAAGTGGTAAGAATAATAACTTCTTTGTATAATTATGTCCTTGTAGTCTCGTTAGAAACTCGTCTTAGAGTGCTACACTGTGTAATTGACTATTTACCCTAAAAAGTTGTCTCCCAGCCTGTCAATGTGTACTGCATACATACATTCTTTAAAAAGAAAGTCTTTGATGTTTAAATATTTTATTTACATATTAATTTGCCATGCTTAGATCGCCAGCGGCCCCCTATTTCCAGGATTTTCTTTTATTTATCAGTCAACAGCCTCTGGTTGGTTTTGGAACCAGTTGGTTTTGTCCTGTCATCTCTGAGATGCATTTCAGAGTTGCTTTCCGAGGTTGTTTCTGATTCTCTGACTCAAATAATGTTTTATTGATATTTTCATATATCTGGATCACCAACATTTAGAGTCCATCTTCAAATCCTTGCTTAGTTTCCGCTTGATATCCTCTTTCCAGCAAAACAGCTAAACTGACTTTTAAATGTTCTCCTTCTTGTTCGAGGGTGACTTTGCAACAGTTGTGACCTCACAAACTTTTCCTGAAGGCCCTATAGGAATGACCTTTCCTGATATGATCATGCCATCAGTGATAATACCATTCAAGCTCTGCTACACAATTCTCACTGCGACATTCAATGTCGTTTTGGAAGTCTTTCAGATACTATTAGAAATATCATTGATGATTCCTTACTGTGGGTCAGGTCCTCATGGACTGGTTTAAGACACTGAGATATGCTGACGTGGCCCCATCGTCTGCTGCAGCCCCTGTGTATTACTGGGCCAGAGCCAACAGACAATCAAGGTGTGTATGGTCATATATATATATTTTTTTACCTTTATTTAACTAGGCAAGTCAGTTAAGAATTTGTTCTTAGTATTAGCTGTGTGTGTCTGGTGTTGTCTGACTCTGCGACTCCCAAATGTAGTGGACCCACTCTCTGGCAGGGGGTCACACACAGAGTAAAAGGTGTCACACACACACACACACACACACACACACCGTTCTTGTTGTTAGTCAGGGAGGGGTCACTTTGAACTAAGTTTGACCGCATATACAAGAGACATCATTTGAATTCTGAGGTGTGCAAGGTGTTTTGCTGCTGAAGGAGTTCAAATGTGTGTGAACGAGTGAGTGCGTTTAAAGGAACGATTGAATGAACTAGTATAAAATAACAATATAGAAATATCTAGGGCTGACCCCATTTAGTTGACTGGTCGATTGTTTGGCCGATAGGCTGTTTGTCGACCGAGATTTGTTTAGTCGAGTAGTAGCAAAACAAATAATGCTTTTTTCATGGTGTCTTTTTTCACACCTGTCTGGTTTGCTACTGTCCGAGTGGACTAATCCATCGTGGAGGCCATGGGGGTGGCACAGTCCATCTTCTAAGACAAGCTACTAAAATTGTATATGGTTATATTACGTTAGAATTGATGCCTAAATTGTCTAAGAAAAGTGAGGAGAGAGGAAACCAACTTAATTAGGTCTATAATCAATAGCCTAATGTTTAAATGTGCCTGGCTTTATAAATAATCCACATATTGTATATCTACAGAAATAAGACTGATCCTGCTTCTGTTGCTTGTTTTAGTGTGTGGTTAATAGCCTACTAATTCCGTCAGCACAGGCCTCATGTTGAAAAAAAAAAATTGCATTCTGCTGTTTTTAATCTTTGCTATGCTGCTGTAAAGACTTTACACTTGTTTTCATTAAAACAACTTCTCTGGTATTATTTATAAACATATTTGTTTTACACTGTTCTGAAGTTTTGATTTAAAATAACAATAATAACCCTTTTTCTTGATCTCCTTATTGTTATTATTACTATTATTATGATGATCATCATTATAATAATAAGCAATGTCATTATAATTAGTAGGCTTAGTATAGCAGCCTTGTATAACCACCATTGAGCTTTTGGCCTAAGAGTGCATCCTGTTTAGTCTTAATACCATAATAATACCTATATTTCAATAGTTATATAGGCTACTGTATCAATCAATCATTCATTTGTTCATGTCATTACACAGCATATGAGTCATTCATGATTTGAAATGCAATCAAGCATTTTAGTTTTAAAATACCAAAGCAAACCTTGAATAATTAGCTTAAACAATAAATAAACTGTTCCATTCTGGAAATTGCATTCACAAATTAATGCTACTGTTTTTAGTCTCTGCTGTAATAAAGACTTTACAAAAAAAACAAAAAAAAAACATTACAACAGACTCTGGAATGCTTATAATTTATTTAGTGTTTTTGACATTGTTCCAAACGGTCAGAAAAATTATACTGTAATATAACAGCACCTGTTTGTCACTCGGCGCTTGTTCCCTACCTTCTTTGTCTTGATCTCCAGTATTTTCCACAACTAGTCAAATGTATTCCACACATCTGACTTCCCCTTTACCTCCTGAGCAACCAGTAAACATTACCCCATTTGGAGTTTATTTGTCACGTCCTCTGCATCCATTTTGCTGTCAATGTTTTACGGTTTTCAGACTTATAACCAATTATTTGATGTGATTATGATAGGCTATACTGAGGTCGGGCCCTATTAGTCACATGCATGCAATGCATACATGTCACGTAATGAGAGCTAGGGATGAAGGAATAGGGAGTGTTTTTCCTAAACAAATTAGAGATTTTGGTTACATAACTTTTCAGTCAGAACAGAAATGGCTGTAATTATGTTGCAGCTTCAGCAACACGGACAATGCGATATACACTGTTGATGTTCAGTGGTGGTCTCTGCAGCAGAGAGGAGAGGGAGACAATGGGTGCTAGTCACAGCACATTAAGTCTGAGCCCAGCCCGTCACAATCAATGCGTTTGGACTCCCTCTAGTCATTTGTGTGTCTTAATAATTTCATCCAACAGTGTTCTTAAAACATCAGACAAGCTCAGTGCATATCGTTGATTTGATTAAAACACATAGGATGTGTCTATATATGGACAAATGTGCCTTTAAAAATTGATTGTTCAAAAGAATTGACGACTCTTGGTCGGACAGCACTAATAATATAGTTTCACCCCCTGTGCAGCTGCCCTTTTGGCTAGGGTCTCCTCCAATCCTTTCCAACACACCAACATCTCCATCTTCGAGCCCATCTCTCTCCACAATGTTATTATACTGACTTTACAAGGTTTTGTAGGGCTGGATTTTTCTTGGGGCTAGGAACTCCTGCTGTCACCAGGGAGACCTCTTTAATCAACAGACAAGCCCTTGGCTTTGTTTGTTCCCCCTTTATCGGATGTCTTGGCCTCGATCCAAGAACACATTTTCTCCCAAAATGGTCCTCTACTTTGTTGGACTGTTGTTTTGTTCGTTTTTTTCCCACCCTTCTCTATTGTGATCAACATGTTGGTGTAGAATTGTGTGGTAGTGACTTTGTTTTGTTTTGTCGTCAGGAGAATGTCTGGGTTAAGATGTGAGTCTGCCGTGTGCAGTTGTCGTGGTTGGCAGGGTGAGAGTGGGTTAGATAGTGTAGGTTTGAAGACCGCCGTAGATAGCTATACTGTTGTTTCTACTGCAAATGGCATGGAAGAGGAGGAGGAAGAGAGAATAGCAGAGGAACAAAAACAACTCCTCAGGTTGTGTGCGTTGTGAAAAATAACATTATTTCCATCATCACTCGCGGCCTGGCCTCCCTCCCTCCCTCCCCTCCCCCATCCATCCATCCTTTCCTCTCCTGGGCATGGAAACAAACACACCATCCGCTGGGACACAACTCTTTTAGAAGTGTGGCGAGGAGGAGATGGAGAAAGAGCATGGCCATGGGGTCCTGGTGGGAAATCACCCACTGAGCAGCCTCCCCGGACAGATGAAATGTCCTTATCTGTAGACAGCAGGGGCTGCCACTGCTGTCCTTTTTAAGCAGGGCTGCTGTGCTGGAGAAAGTCATTGTCCAGGCAGCTATAGCATCTCAACTGATCCGTTCTCCACACTGACCTTTGGGTTCTCCTCGCATAGCCAGCGCTAAACACCAAACTTTCTATTACACAAGATGTTTGTTTATTTTGGGGGAGGTTAGGGTTTGGGGTGTGTGTGTGTGTGTGTGTGTGTGTGTGGTGTTTACATGTGCGTGAGCCCGAGAATGCACACGTTCTCGTAGCTCTCGCGTCCTCCCCCCCAAGCCTGTCAATCAACCCCTAATGAGCAGGAAATTAAGGAAGAAAATTATTCCAGCCACTTGGCTTTGATACTGCTTGATGTGCACTAATTGCGGCAGATTGTATCTGCATTAATTTTCAAAAGATCAGTGGGGCGCTCTGGTAATTTTCGTTAATCACACACAAAGATGAGGTATTTCGATTTTCATTATTCCCCCACTTTTTCATGCATTTATTTAGGGAACCAGATGTTAATATGACTAAATTCATTATTACGCAACCACTGCCGAATGTAGCTATTATGCTTTCGGCTCACGTTGTGGCTTCGTACCATTCCTGGTTTAGTTTCCAGTCTGTGCCTTCTGTTCCTCCTTTGTGTCATAAAGTTACATTATTGCGTTAGCTCTTGAAAAGTACCTCTCAAACACAAAGCACACAACGAGATATTAAGTCACCTCTTGCCTGATAATGATTTGCTTTTGGGTGTTAAAAGGAGCGTGCACACACACACTGTGACCTCTCACAGAGATGAATTACATTGCCAATGTGTTGCACTACTATCATCTACTCCCATCGGCCCCTAATTAGGCCCTTCCAGTACACATCAGAGACGGACAAGAGGCAGTCAGGCAGAGATGAAGATGGAGGGAGGGAGAGAGACAAAGCGAGTGGCAGGCGAAGAGCGAGGGAGTGAGAGAGAGAGAGAGAGAGAGAGTGAGAGAGAGAGTGAGAGAGCGAGAGTAAGAGAGAGAGAGAGAGAGAGAGCAGGCAGAGCGAGAGCAGGCAGAGCGAGAGAGAGAGAGAGCAGGCAGAGTGAGAGCAGGCAGAGCGAGAGAGAGAGAGAGAGAGAGAGAGAGAGAGAGAGAGAGAGAGAGAGAGAGAGAGAGAGCAGGCAGAGCGAGAGCAGGCAGAGCGAGAGAGAGAGAGAGAGCAGGCAGAGTGAGAGCAGGCAGAGCGAGAGAGAGAGAGAGAGAGAGAGAGAGAGAGAGAGCAGGCAGAGCGAGAGCAGGCAGAGCGAGAGAGAGAGAAAGAGCAGGCAGAGCGAGAGAGAGCAGGCAGAGAGAGAGAGAGAGAGAGCAGGCAGAGAGAGAGAGAGAAAGAGCAGGCAGAGAGAGAGACAGCAGGCAGAGCGAGAGAGAGAGAGAGAGAGAGAGCAGGCAGAGCGAGAGAGAGAGAGAGCAGGCAGAGAGAGAGAGAGCAGGCAGAGAGAGGAGAGAGAGAGCAGGCAGAGAGAGAGAGAGCAGGCAGAGAGAGGAGAGAGAGAGCAGGCAGAGCGAGAGCAGGCAGAGCGAGAGAGAGCAGGCAGAGAGAGAGAGAGAGAGAGAGAGAGAGAGAGAGAGAGAGAGAGAGAGAGAGAGAGAGAGAGAGAGAGAGAGAGAGAGAGAGAGAGAGAGAGAGAGAGAGAGAGAGAGAGAGAGAGAGAGAGAGAGAGAGAGCAGGCAGAGAGAGAGAGAGCAGGCAGAGCGAGCGAGAGAGAGAAAGAGCAGGCAGAGCGAGAGAGAGAGAGAAAGAGCAGGCAGAGCGAGAGAGAGAGAGAGCAGGCAGAGCGAGAGAGAGAGAGAGAGCAGGCAGAGAGAGAGAGAGAGAGAGAGCAGGCAGAGAGAGAGAGAGAGAGAGAGCAGGCAGAGAGAGAGTGAGAGAGCAGGCAGAGCGAGAGAGAGAGAGAGAGCAGGCAGAGCGAGAGCAGGCAGAGAGAGAGAGAGAGCAGGCAGAGAGAGAGAGAGAGAGAGAGAGCAGGCAGAGCGAGAGCAGGCAGAGCGAGAGAGAGAGAGAGCAGGCAGAGTGAGAGGAGAGAGAGAGAGAGAGAGAGAGAGAGAGAGAGAGAGCTGGCAGAGCGAGAGCAGGCAGAGCGAGAGCAGGCAGAGCGAGAGCAGAGAGAGAGAGAGAGAGAGAGAGCAGGCAGAGCGAGAGAGAGCAGGCAGAGCGAGAGAGAGAGAGAGAGAGAGAGAGAGAGAGCAGGCAGAGAGAGGAGAGAGAGAGCAGGCAGAGAGAGAGAGAGAGAGAGAGAGAGCAGGGAGAGCGAGAGAGGGAGAGCAGGCAGAGCGAGAGAGAGCAGGCAGAGAGAGAGAGAGAGAGCAGGCAGAGCGAGAGAGAGAGAGAGCAGGCAGAGCGAGAGAGAGAGAGAGCAGGCAGAGAGAGGAGAGAGAGAGCAGGCAGAGCGAGAGAGGGCAGGCAGAGAGAGAGAGAGAGAGAGAGAGCAGGCAGAGATAGAGAGGGCAGGCAGAGAGAGAGAGAGAGAGAGAGAGAGAGAGAGAGCAGACAGAGCGAGAGAGAGAGAGAGAGAGAAAGAGCAGGCAGAGAGAGAGAGAGCAGGCAGAGCGAGAGAGAGAGAGAGCAGGCAGAGCGAGAGCAGGCAGAGAGAGAGAGCAGGCAGAGAGAGAGCAGGCAGAGAGAGAGAAGGAAGAGAGCAGGCAGAGAGAGAGAAGGAAGAGCGAGAGAGAGAGAGAACAGGCAGAGTGAGAGCAGGCAGAGCGAGAGTGAGAGAGAGAGAGCAGGCAGAGCGAGAGCAGGCAGAGCGAGAGTGAGAGAGAGAGAGCAGGCAGAGCGAGAGAGAGCAGGCAGAGCGAGAGTGAGAGAGAGAGAGCAGGCAGAGCGAGAGAGAGAGAGAGAGCAGGCAGAGCGAGAGAGAGCAGGCAGAGCGAGAGAGAGAGAGAGCAGGCAGAGCGAGAGAGAGAGAGAGAGAGATTAGGCAGAGAGGGGCGGGCCGGGGCTGGGCAGACAGTGAAAGAGCCAAGGACAGAGATGGTGGCAAGGGGAGACTGAAAGGAAGACAGGCAGTAAAAGAGCCAAGGAAAGAGTTAGAGGCATCTCCTGATGCACAGTTCCAGACACTATGCCTGGCACGTTTCTTCTCATTGAGCTGACAAAGAGCTTGAATAATGTATCTATCACTCTTGTTGAGTGGGGGAGACCGGTCGGCGGTGGAGGCTGCCAGCTTGTTATTGTCTCATTACAGGTGAAGATGACATGTGGTGGTGCAGCCTGCCGTGGCCTGCTCTCCCTCTCCATTTGCCCCGGTTTCAGGCACCTCGACCTGGGTGAGAACAAGAGAGGGGAATAGTGATACTGTAGAGAAGTAGAGATGGATGGACGGAGGGAGAGAGCGACCAGCCATGTCCACTCTATCCCCCAAATGACATTGAATTGGTCCCCAGTACTATTTTCTTTGGCAGGAAATACTGTTATCGACGAATATGGGATTCAATAAGAGCAGGAGATGAGCTCTCTCAGCTGTTGTCAAAAGGGCCTGTGTCTGTCGTCTAGAAATTGTGTTGTCATGCTTCTCAAGTTCCAAAGGAATAGAGATATTTCAAATGTCATATTGTGGTTATATACAATTGACGTTACGTGACTTAAAAAATTATTATGAGGACTGTTATCTCTAAATAACTATGTTTAATTGTTACCCGATTTAAATGAAGGATTATTAGGATTTTGGGCACCACAGGAGCGGTTGTTTAAAGTGTCACCATCTCTCGAATTAAACTCTAGAAGGTATATACCTATTACATCGATAAAGAGTCAATTAATCATAACCTTGTATCATATCATCATTCTGAACATCGTATCCTCCTTGCATCTGCAAAAACCCGGCCTTACTTATGATTCAGTAATACAGTCGTGGCCAAAAGTTTTGAGAATGACACAAGTATTGGTCTCCACAAAGTTGCTGCTTCAGTGTTCTTAGATCTTTATGTCAGTAGTTACTATGGTACACTGAAGTATAATTACAAGTATTCCATAAGTGTAAAAGGCTTTCTTTGACAATGACATTCAGTTTATGCAAAGAGTCAATTTGCGGTGTTGACCCTTCTTTTTCAAGACCTCTGCAATCCGCCCTGGCATGCTGTCAATTAACTTCTGGGCCACATCCTGACTGATGGCAGGCCATTCTTGCATAATCAATGCTTGGAGTTTGTCAGAAGTTGTGGGTTTTTGTTTGTCCACCCGCCTCTTGAGGATCGACCACAAGTTCTCAATGGGATTAAGGTCTGGGGAGTTTCCTGGCCATGGACCCAAAATGTCGATGTTTTGTTCCCCGAGCCACTTAGTTATCACTTATGGCAAGGTGCTCCATCATGCTAGAAAAGGCATTGGTCATCACCAAACTGTTCTTTGATGGTTGGGAGAAGTTGCTCTCGGAGGATGTGTTGGTACCATCCTTTATTCATGGCTGTGTTCTTAGGCAAAACTGTGAGAGAGCCCACTCCCTTGGCTGAGAAGCAACCCCACACATGAATGGTCTGAGGATGCTTTACTGTTGGCATGGCACAGGACTGATGGTAGCACTCACCTTGTCTTCTCCGGACAAGGTGTTTTCCGGATGACCCAAACAATCGGAAAGGGGATTCATCAGAGAAAATGACTCTACCCCAGTCCTCAGCAGTCCAATCCCTGTACCTTTTGCAGAATATCAGTCTGTCCCTGATGTTGTTCCTGGAGAGAAGTGGCTTCTTTGCTGCTCTTCTTGACACAAGGCCATCCTCCAAAAGTCTTTGCCTCACTGTGCGTGCACTCACACTTGCCTGCTGCTACCATTCCTGAGCAAGCTCTGCACTGGTGGTGTCCCCCGATCCCGCAGCTGAATCAACTTTGGCGCTTGCTGGACTTTCTTGGGCACCCTGACGTCTTCTTCACAACAATTGAAACTCTCTCCTTGAAGTTCTTGATGATCCGATAAATGGTTGATTTAGGTGAAATCTTACCAGGAGCAATATCCTTGCCTGTGAATCCCTTTTGGTGCAAAGCAATGATGACGGCACATGCTTCCTTGCAGGTAACCATGGTTGACAGGAAGAACAATGATTTCAAGCACCACCCTCCTTTTAAAGCTTCCAGTCTGTTATTCTGACTCAATCAGCATGACATAGTGATCTCCAGCCTTGTCCTCGTCAACACTCTCACCTGTGTTAACGAGACAATCACTGACATGATGGCAGCTGGTCCTTTTGTGGCATGGCTGAAATTCAGTGGAAATGTTTTTGGGGGATTAAGTTAATTTTCATGGCAAAGAGGGACTTTGCAATTAATCTGATCACTCTTCATGACATTCTGGAGTATATGCAAATTGCCATCATACCTGAGGCAGCAACTTTGTGGAGACCAATACTTGTGTCATTCTCAACTTTTGGCCACGACTGTACACAAATTGGTTTAATTATTTATTGACTGGCTAACTAAATGGTAACACATACTTAATACATTAACAATGAGAGAGAGGGAGACTTTGTTACATTTAGAAACTACTCTCACAGTAATCATATACTTTGCACACAAACTGCCGCCCTCTTTGATTAAGAAATCATGAAAGTATTTACGTGAGCTTCCACCATGTAGCTCTCGTAACCGGGCCACCCAGGAAAGGGAGTTGGTTGGGTCTTCTCGCGGCTCGCTCTTAAGGCTCTTATTGTCCAACAGTTACAACAAGTTTTCTACTGTTGTGGTCATCTGTAGTTGACTTGTCATGTAGTCCTAAACAGAACTACAGAATGGATTTTCCTTTTACTCGCTCTGGAAGATTGGTTCTTGAAGATAGTCTAGTCAGCCCTGTCAATGGTTCCCCAGTAGGGTGGTTTGGATAGAGTAGTAGAATGGTCCCACTTAAATTCACTTCCGAAAATATTTTACTCAGGACAGCAAATCAGCCGTACTAGTGATTGTCCGGGAGGTGACTTTATCGTCTCTACCTCTTGTTGAGATTCAGTGTTTGATCCACTTTGAATGCGAGCTGCAGCTTGCCATCTTCCTGGTCTGAGGTTAATTTCTTTACCTATCCTTTTATACACTCAGTTTGAAAGGGCCATTCCATCAGCCTGACACACTCTCTGACCTCA